>CM056052.1:517898707-519193707 GCA_029574335.1 Rana kukunoris
ACACAACTGTCCACATAAATTTTTGCAGTCACTTACCCCTTCTACCTGCTTCATTTTTTTACTGCTGAGGAGTGCTTCTGCTGCTTGCCCTGCTGAGGATCACTGTCCTCCCACCGATGACTCGTCTGTACATATCCGTGCAATACCTTGATGGAGGAGCTGGGGACCACCTGAGGTGTTTTTTGTTGTCACCCTTTCCCACCACTATTTTCACTCGACCTTCCTGGACATTTTGTTTTTTTTCACCAGAGACTTTATTTTATTCAATTATTCATTATTTGTGTACCTAGGCATTCCCCCATGGATTTTATCTCTGGTCTAATAGTCTTTTTTGATCAATTATTGTTGTTTTATTCAAGTTCTTTTGTTTCACATTGCATCCGGCTATTTTTTTTTTTTCCTTTGGTGTCACAATACTTATTGGTAATCACCCTTAAACCTCCCTGCGGTATGATTCTTTCAGATTTTAGGGTCTAAAAGCGGAACCATTATTTGCAAGGAATTTGGCGTTTTATACTTAGGCTTGTAATTCTTAAATAACTCACAAAATCTAATCCAAACAAGAGTCTAATTGCATCCTTTTGTAGGATATTTTTTTTTTTTTTTACTTATTAAAAATTAAAAAAAAAGAATAATTATAAAAATTAGAAATTGGTTAATGGTTATATTAATAAGGTTTTTTATTTGGTATAAAATATCTTAATACTAAACTCCAAATAAAAAACTATATGCATTCAGACATTTATAAATAATAATAAAATTATAGTAAAAACATAATAATGGTAATATACAAAATTATCAAATATCACTGAAAATTTTTGCTCAGTTTGCAGAATTTTTGCGCCATGTACATTTTTTGTTTTTTATAAAGAATTTCCCCATAAATCGCTATCGCAAATTCTGCAAGTAATCTGTTTATTATCGCTGTTTTTTTAGCTGCTCTAAAACAATTTTTGCCATAAAGGGACACTTTTGGGTTGCTATGGACAATCTACAGTTTGCAGGGAGAAAGAACATTTATTTATTATAAAAAGGACATGTAGTGTACAGGGCAGACCACTAGGGACATGGGGGGTGTGTATTTTTTACATACAGTACTGTAATCTATAAGATTACAGTGTACTGTATGTATAGTGTTTGTTTACTTTTTTAAATTTGGCGCCGTTCCCCCCCCTACGTCGCGACGCTCGCAGGGAAGGGAATCGGCGGAACACACAGCATCAGGCGGACATCCGGCCGCCGTGTACTGCGGAGATTCATCGCTGGATCGCAGAGAAAAGGTAAGTAAAACTTTTTTCTCTGCATCCAGCGAGGCAAGTCCGTGTGTGGCACGGGGTTACCGATCGTAGCTTTAAAATCTCACCCCGTGCCACACACGGGAAGACCGCCAGGGAGGTTAATGTGTATAACCATTCACATTGTTCATTGTATAATGTTTGGTTATTATGTTGTCCTAAATTCACCTTCATTCACCCATCCACCCCACCAGTCACCTGCCCATTCCCACATATATCACACCCATTCCCCCCTCCCCCCCTTTCACTATTTCATCAGCAGACAGACACCCCCCTCCCTTTTATATGCCAATTTCTCTCTGCCCAGGACAGAGTGTTAGGGGTCTGCTGCAGTATCCCCAGTCCACCTCCCACTCCACTTCACCCCAACCCATCCCCCTTGGTAGCGCAGGAGCCTTTCCATATATCTTTAGGAGAGCCTGACTGTGGTAGTGGGGTCAGAAAGTTTCCAGGAATTGTTTTTAGTGGAAGAAATAGTGACCTATTGTTTTGGTATCAGTGGCAGGAAAGGTGTCCCATTGTTGGTATTCAAAGTAGGAATAGTGTCCCATTATTATGTGCCCGTGGGAGTAATGCTGCCCCATCATGGTGTCAGTGGGAGGAATGGTGCGCCCCATGATTGGTCTTAGTGGGAGGAATGGTCCCCATGATTGGTGTCAGGGATGACACGTTGCTCCAAGGGTCAGATAAAGTCAATAGGCCACAACTAGCCAATGGGCCAAAGTTTGGAGACCACTGACCTAGTTATTCTGATCAAAAATCTTGCCAACCTTCTGTAACACGTCACAGGTCCAAGAAAGCTGCGCAACCATTTACAAAGAACAGGTGAATATCTGTTTTTGTAGCTGCTTACTTTTTGGATATTATATGCATTAAGATAAAAAGCCTTCTGTGTGTAGCAGCTGCCCTCAGCCCCTCAAATAGTTACCTGAGCCCCATCTCCATCCAGCGATGTCCACGAGTCCCTTGGCTGTCCAGGACTCTCCCCCTGAGTGGCTGAGACACAGCAGCGGCGCCATTGGCTCCCACGTTCTGTCAAAGTCAGTTAGCCAATCAGGGGAGAGGGGGTGGGGCCAAACGGCAACTCCGTTTCTGAATGGACACACAGAGCTGCAGCTCATTTCAGGTGCCCCCATACAAGCTGCTTGCTTCAGGGGCACTTGACAGGAGGGAGGGGCCAGGAGCAGCGAAGAGGGACCAGAAAAGAGGAGGATCTGGGGATGCCCTGTACAAAACCAACTGCAACAAAGCAGGCAAGTTTTTTTTTTTAAAACAAGACTTTACAATCACTTTAATAATAGTAAGTATAGGAGCTCAGGGCAAGACCTTAAGAGCAGATACAATTTATAAGTACTGATACAAGATTGTTTTCTTTTTAGATACTTAATTGCTATCTGAGTCTGTTTGAGATGGCTTTGCTTCTAAGTAAGGCAGTGCATCAGGACTGACCTCATCCTACTCTCTACTACTTTGACTATGCAGCTCTCTTTTCCTCTTTTTACAAGCAAATTTTAACAAAAAATAAACATACATATTCTCTTTTTGTAATGTGGACCCCATAGGTATGGTAATAACAAATGTTTTGTTCTTCCCCTAAAAGTGTTGAGTTTAGCCATGAAACCGGAGGGGCTGTGATGCATAGCTTTTTATACTATATTAGATTTCACTTTATATGGAAGTTGTGGGTTTATTATTTTATACACTATTTCCCAAGGTGCATGGTAATGGCCTTTGTTTTTTCAAATATTCCTCACACATAAGCCCTCAATATGGTTTCATCTGCAACCACTGTAGCAAGGGCACAGAAAAAACCACATTTCCCTAAGTATTTTTCTACAAGGACAATGGTCTCTCTCTTTAAAATGAATATTAACCTTTAGGTTTAACCTAACCTAACCTTTAGACAAATGCCTCACCCCTGGGCATCAAATTGCCATATGGACTATGCAGACTATATTAACTACAAAGGTTCATCAACAAGAGGTTGGTGAGACCAATCAGAGAATTTGTTTTCCCCCCTAAATAGATTCCTTTACCTTAGTGCAATCCTCCTTCACTTACCTCATCCTTCCATTTTGCTTTTAAATGTTCTTATTTCTTCTGAGAAATCCTCACTTCCTGTTCTTCTGTCTGTAACTCCACACAGTAATACAAGGCTTTCTCCCTGGTGTGGAGAAAGAAAGCCTCTTGAGAGGGGGGGGGGGGCAGATGACACCCCCCCTTTTTAAAAAAAAATATATATATATTTTTATTTTTTATATTTATATATATATATATATATATATATATACACACACACACACACACACACACACATATATATATATATATTATATTTATTTATATTATTATTATTATTATTAATTATTATTATTAAAGAGCCCAGAGGTTGCCAGGGCCCCCGGATGACAACCCTCTTTTTTAAATAAAAATGTTTATATTATTATTATTTTTTTTTTCTTTATAGATATATTTTTAATAAAGAGCTCAGAGGTCCACGGGGGCCCCGTGTGTCAAACCCCTTTTTTTTTTTTTATTAAAGGGCCCAGAGGTCCCCAGGGCCCTGGAAGGCAACCCCCTTGTTTTTTTTTATTAATGTTTATTTCTTTTTTATATATATTTTTTTATTATTTCTTTCTTATTAAAGGGCCCAGAGGTTTATTTTTATTAAAGGGCCCAGAGGTCCCGGATGGAAAGCCCCCTTTTATTGTAATTTCTTTTTATAAAAAATAATTATAAAGGGCCCAGAGGTCCCAGGGCCCCGGATGGCTACCCCACTTTTTTATATATATTATTCTGTATTTCTTCTTTTTGTAAAGGGCCCCCCCGCTTCTCAATTCGTGGTAGCCCCCCCCTACTTCTCAATTTCAGGCGGCAGCACCCCCCCCCCCCCCGGTTCTCTGCTCCAGGGGGCCCATGCCTAAAGCTGTGTAAGGGGCCCCAAAATTCCTGATGGCGGCCCTGGTTATGGCAGCTAGCTGCTGCCATAACAGAGATATCCCACTTCAAAATGTTGACGTATATAGTCGTGCAGCAGTACGGAAGTGGTTGAGAAGGAAAAATATTTTAGGGAACTGCCATTTTTACATGGTGGAGCTAAAATGGTCGTCCAAGCAACAGTTGAAATGTACTTCTGGGTTTACAGCACATCCAATACAACCAGACTGCATTTAAATCTACTGGGTCCATGAATACTAATGCTTTTGACACAAGAAGGCTTACCAACAAATTTTCACTGACAGCATGCTTTATCTCATGGACAACAAGTTTCTCTGTAACATAATGAAATATGCTGTTAAACTAAGGAAAGCCAAATGACTATTGATTCTTCCAGTGGGGTTTTAATATCTGGCCCTGAAGTTCAATTACCCGGATAAATTGCCTGGCCTCTCACCCTGTGTGCAGCAAATCACCAGAGACCCCTTTATTGTAGACCACCAAAAAAGGTGTTCTACAAGGACAGGCAGCTCTAAACGATAAACACTAAAGATGCCGACCTTCCTCTTTAATTTCCATTATAGAGAGTATTAATCATTTTCACTGTTGGGATTGTTAAGAATGATTTATAGAAATAGTGGGAAATGACATAGCAGACGAGACTTAGAACCCTTAGTCCTTCAGCATACATAAGCTTCAAAAGACAAAATAAAAATTCCACTGAAAGGCAGTAATGAACCAAAAATGTTAAGATCATAGCGGTTATATAATATACTTTACATAGATTCAGACAAATATCTTTCTTGTCATATGTCTATTTAAAGCTTAACTCCAGGCAAACAGCGAAATACTGTTAAAAACATACATGTTAAACTGTTTAACCACTTCCAGCCCAAGGACGTCATATCACGACTTTGAGTGGGGATATCTGAATGATGGGTACAGCTGTATGCATCATTCAGATATCATCTTTTCAGCCGGCAATTCTGTCCCCCGGAAGAATATTCATAGTGGCAGTTCAGCTACTTGATTAATCTTACAGGCAGCGGCAGGGCGTGGGGAGACTCCCCCTCCCGCTGCCCTCCGATGCTTTTCCGGGCTGGCCTGTGCGATTGGGGAAATGGAGAAAGAATCTCCATGTGATCACCTGTGCCCAATCACGGCTGATCACTACGTAAACAGGAAGAGCCGTTGATCGGCCTTTCCTCACTCATGTCTGACAGACGTGAGTAGAGGAGAGCTGATCAGTGGCTCTCCCGACAGGGGGGGGTCTGTGCTGATTGTATATTAGCACAGTCCCCCCCCCCCGCAGATGCCTACACTGGACCACCAGGAAAGCCACCAGGACCACCAAGGAAGCCCCTAACATGTGGTATGTCCCACATGGCCATCCACATATGCAAATATATGCCCAATATATGGCAATCGATACCCACAAATGGGCACTGACTGACACTATTATGGATCAGATAAGATATGCCCAGCAATGCCACCCATCAGTGTCACCTATCAGTGCCCATCTGTGCCACCTATCAGTGCCACCCATAAGTGCCACCCATAAGTGCCACCCATAAGTACCCATCAGTGCCGCATAACAGTGCCACCAATCAGTGCCCCTCATCAGTGCCCATCGGTGCCGTCTTATCAGTGCCCGTCATTGAAGAAGAAAACATACTTATTTACAAAAAAATTACAGAAATAAAAACACTTTTTTTTTTTTATTTATTTGTTGCGCAAAAAAAAAAAAATTGCAGAGGAAATAAAATACAAAATTATAAAAAAAATATTTGGGCATAGTGTAGCATGACCACACATTTGTCATTCAAATTGCGACAGCGCTGAAAGCTGAAAATTGGCATGGGCAGGAAGGGGGTGTAAGTGTCTGGTATTGAAGCAGTTAAAGGAGAAGTACAGCCACAGCTCGTTTGGCTGTACTTCTCCTGTGGATCACAGGAGTGTAGTTCATTTTGCACTCACGTGACCCGTTTTCAGTACACAGAGGGCTGAAGCCCACTGCCGGCTGACATCACAGAACCAGTCCAGGCTTGAGAAAAATCATGACTACTGTATATGGTCAGGATCCACCTACATGCCTAGACTGGCACCCAGCTCAGCCTCTCAGTGAGCCTCTGAGAACCTGAGCCAGCCGCTCCCACCTCCTCCACAGCCCAGTGCTCCAGTGAGTGCTGGGGGGTAGAGCAGAGAACCAGTAAATGAAAGTCACCAGCTCTCTGCTCATAGAGCTGTGAGAACAGAGCAATCGGCAGTGTTTGATTGCTCGGTTCTCAGTCTAAGGGACGGACACCTAGGCAAGTATGAGTAAAAGAAAAAAAAAAAAACATTCCAATACTTCACTTTTAAGCCGTATCCATACATAGGAAGATTTCATCAACCATGGCAGGTTAGTGTATAAAAACTGTACAACAGCAAAGATAAGTTGGCGCTTATGGCAACCAGATATCGTTTTTAGAGAGAAGACTAAAGCATGAAATGTGGTATCTTACTGGTTGCTATGGCCATCCGACTGGTCCTCAGGCTTCCGTATTTATAAATTAGTATCAAAATTACAACCTACTTATCTGAGATATACAAGAAGAAATATAATTTTGGCTTGTCACACATAACAATGCCCAAGGCTGGCAGGATTCTTCCTTGTAAAGGCTCATCAGTAATGTTATTTTAATTTGCAATTGTCTATTTTCTGTCTGCTTCTATAAAGACATCACAGGCTGTGCTGCCTGGGTAGAATAGATAGGATCTCAGAACTAAGCCGCGGCACAGGAAGGTCCTCCCACACACACAGAATTTACAAGCACGCCTGTAAAATATTTAACATTTGCATAGCTTTGAACATTGAGCAGGGATGGTATGCTTCTAAATTGCTTGTCAAAGCTCAATGGAGCATCCATTTTGAATTAACTACCTTAAAACTACGTTTGCAAATCAATGTAAAAAGGAAAGTATTTGAGGCTTTAAATGAATCCTGCATTCAAATCTGTCTATGTTAGATTCTCATGTATATATGCGGAGATGGGCCAAGGTGCTTCCGACCCCTATATCCCTCCCTCAATGGCGAGAGGTTTGGACCTCCATATCTAAAGCTTCCAGATGCGTGGAGCAGAGAGAGACAGCTTATAAGGTCCTCATGTTCTGGTATAGGACCCCAGAGGTTATCCATAAATACGATCAGTCTGTGCCCCAGACATGCTGGAGGTGCTTACGGGATATAGGAACACACTACCATATTTTCTGGGAATCATCTTTAATTTTGCCATTTTGGTCCTCGGTCCAATCAGTGCTCCAGTCTGTGTTAGCAATAGACATTCCAAAAGGCCCAGCCCAGTACTTGTTAGGTCTCCCAGTTCCTGGAAAACCTAAACATGCCACAAAATTGATGACATATATTCTCTTAGCCGCCAAGAGAGCAATACCTACCCATTGGTTATCCCCCAACCCCCCTACACAATCCCAGTTAATCTTGGCTATAGCACAGATACGTAGAATGGAACATTTGACAGCGGTGATTCACGATTGCCTTAATTCTCAAAGATATGGGATCCTTGGGACAACTCCTCATTCAATCCTGAATCGCTTTTCTAAACCATTATTAAGGTCTCTTAGGCAACCAGTTCCTGCATGTTCGGATGATTGGCCTGCATACCCTTATTACTATATATATACTATTACTACACATATGCTACGTCTAGATCCATGGTGTACCCCCCCCTTGATTTTCTTTTTTCTTCTGATTTTGACATCCTCCACTTAGACGCTTGTCTTCTTCTATATGAGATGATGATACTTTTCTGTATTATGTTCACCTTTTCATGTTTTTGTAAAAAATGTCAATAAAAATTACAATTACAAAAAAATTAATCCTGCATGGCTAGTTACACAGACCAGAAAACGGTTATAGAAGATAAAAAACTAGGCCACCAAAGCCTTTTGTTGCGTCAAACAGACCTAACAACTGTGGATGGCACATTTAAGGGGAACAAAAAGCAGCCCAATCCATGACCCAGTCAGTACTTTTAGGTTCACACCTTTCTGTGCACGCAAAGTAGTTTTTTTTCAAGCATTTCAGGTCTTTTGTAGCCCCTCCTGATAAGGCAACTGGGTATTTTCATGGGATAGCCAAGGACTGATTTGAGATACTCAGCTTTCCCGGGATCCCAGCCTGGTGACATCATGTCTACAAGTGGAGGCCAGAAGCATAAGGTAACTTTTACATTTTTCTTACGTTTTTTTTCAAATCAGAATTTTTTACTGGAAAGTTGGGGTGCGATGGGCAGCTACAAAAGAATTAGACCTTGCATCATTTCACTTTATTGGGCTTCACCGCATGAAAAAAATACACCTGTACACATTTTTCGACAATGCGGCACTGCACTGTGCATTTTAATATGCTGTAACACAAATGCATTTGTCTTTACTTCATTTCAGTGGTCTTCAAACTGTTGCCTGGGGGTCATATGTGGCTCTTTGTTTACCTTTATCCGGCCTTTGGAGCATTATTCCTCTCAATTACAACCACAAGGGTACACTATTTCTCTCACTGACACCAACAATGGGGCGATGGAACTAATTGCCTTCAGAAGTCACCTAATTAGTAAATAGAGTCCACCTGTGTGCAATTTAATCTCAGTATAAATACAGCTGTTCTGTGACGCCCTCAGGGGCTTGTTAGAGAATCTTAGTGAACAAACAGCATCACAAAGGCCAAGGAACACACCAGACAGGTCAGGGATAAAGTGGTTTAGAGGTTTAAATTCCAAGCTTCGAACCTCTCACAGAGCACTGTTCAATCCATCATCCGAAAATGGTAAGAGTATGTCACAACTGCTAACCTACCAGGACACGGCCGTCCACCTAAACTGATGGCAAGGAGAGGATTAATCAAAGAAGCAGCCAAGAGGCCCATGGTAACTCTGGAGGAGTTGCAGAGATTTACAGCTCAGGTGGGAGAATCTGTCCATGGGAAAACTATTAGTTGTGCACTCCACAAATCTGGCCTTTATGGAAAAGTGGCAAGAAGCCAAAAAAAAGCCATAAGAAGTCCCATTTGCAGTTTGCGAGAAGCCATGTGGAGGACACAGCAAACACGTGGAAGAAGGTGCTCTGGTCAGATGAGATCAAATTTGAACTTTTTGGCCTAAAAGCAAAATGCTATGTGTGGTGGGAAACTAACACTGTTCATCACCCTGTAAACAAAATCCCCATGAGAAACATGGTGGTGGCAGCATCATGTTGTGGGGATGCTTTTCTTAAGCAGGGACAGGGAAGCTGGTCAGAGTTGATGGGAAGATGGATGGAGCCAAATACAGGGCAGTCTTAGAAGAAAACCTGTTAGGCCGCGTACACACGACTAAATAAATCCGATCAAATCGGTCTGACAGACCGATTTGATCGGAATTGTCTGCTGGGCTATTTTGGTTTGATCGTGTACACACGATCAAACCAAAATTCCCTGCCGGCAGACAGCGCGGTGAAGTGGCGGTGACTATGACGCCGCCACGTCACCGCACCAGGAAGTAAAAAACTTCCAAGCATGCGTCGAATCCATTCGACGCATGCGCGGACAGATATGTCCGCTGGTTAGTGTACTAACCAGCAGACATGTTGGACAGACGGGTTCCCAGCAGACAGATTTTAAAGCAGGCTTTAAAATTTGTCTGCTGGAAAAACCTGTCTGTTCGCCCGTACACACGTCGGATAAATTTGATCGTGTGTACGCGGCCTTAGAGTCTGCAAAATCCTTGAGACTGGGGCGGAGGTTCACATTCCAGCAGGACAACAACCCTAAACATACAGCCAGAGCTACATGGAATGGTTTAGATAAAAGCATATTCATGTGCTAGAATGGCCCAGTCAAAGTTCAGACCTAAATCCAATTGAGAGTCTGTGGTAAAACTTGAAAATTGCTGTTCACAGACGCTCTCCATCCAATCTGACAGAGCTTGAGCTTATTTTGCAAACTAGAATGAGCAAAATTTTACTCTCTAGACGTGCAAAGCTTACAGAGACATCCCCCAAAAAGCCTTGCAGCTGTAATTACAGCAAAAGGAGGTTCTACAAAGTATTGAAGGGTCTAAATACAAATGCACGCCACACTTTTCACATATGTATTTGTAAAACATTTTAAAAACTATTTATCATTTTCCTTCCAATTCACAATTATATGCAACTTTGTGTTAGTCTATCACATAAAATCCCAATAAAATACATTTACGTTTTTGGTTGTAACATGACAAAATTTGGAAAATTTCAAGGAGTGTGAATACTTCACAAAGCACTGTAGCTATGACAAGCCATATAGGCTTGTCCAATAGAGCAGCTTTGAGCTGCTATCTCATATCAACCAATTTAGCAATTCACCAATTTTACAGTCATACTCTGAAATGTGATCAGTTATCATGGGTTGCAGTACTTTGCCTGCAATCACTGAATTTTTGCAGGGCAAATCTTTAACATTTACCATGGAGTAAGATGTAAGCAGATATTTTATTCTCGTTAGGTACCTTGTAGATAAAACACCAGCTTACTCATTAAGAGATTTTATTTCCACATTTCTGTGCCGCTGTGTGTGGGAGTTGATGTTCAGTTGAGTCAAGCCTATGTAAGTTTAGATTCCTATCTAACACAGCGGGGAAAAAAACGCTTGCAATTTAGAAGCATTTTGAAAGTGCGTTCCTTCTAAACAAACTCAAACACTTACCTAATGCTTGCCAAGGCATTCATAAGCTCTATTCACAAAGCATAAGTGTGGGCAGCAAATCAATGCTCACTAAATAGAAAGAACATCCTGGCTTTTACCTAAGGGGAAGCAAGGCCAGAGCAAAAAGTTCTGTTTAATCTAGTCTGAGCTACATGAGTTCAAGCAATGATGCAGAGGAGGTCTATAGTTGTTCTCCTCTGGATTGTGACCATATTCTATATTACTCACATCTGCCATTCCTCCAGTACCAATACATTATCTATCTATCTATCTATATATATATATATATATATATTATATATACCGTATATAGATAGATAGATATAGATATATAAATAGATCTATATCTATGTATATAGCTCCATATCCATCAGGAACACCAAAAAATTACAGTAGTTTAACGGATAAGTTCACCTTTCTTAACATGTTATGTGCTCCACCTGTTTTATAGGGTGTAACATGTTCCAGCTCCTGCAGCTCTCCCCTGATCCCCCACCACCCCCTGTGACAACAGGCGGGGATCGTCTCACCACACCCGCTGTCACAATTTGAAACGGGAGTGAAAAGGAGTGTTCTGTAAGGCCCCTTTCACACTGGAGCGTTTTTTGGGCGTTATTCGAGCGTTTTTCATGCGCTTTGGCATTAAAAAAAAGCCTATAAAGAGCCTGAAAGAAGCCTCATCTGCAATCCCAATGTGAAAGCCCAAGTGCTTTCCGAGCCCTTTCACACTGCCAGCGCCCTAAAAACACTGGTTAAGCGGTGCCATGACCCCTTTCACACTGGGGCGTTTTGTCAGGCGCTGTGGCGTTAAAAAAGCTCCCTCAATGGGAAGGGGGCTTTAGGGATGGTGTATTCAACGCTCCTAAAGAGACGCCCTGCCAGCGTATCGCCTCAGTGTGAAAGCACTCGGGCTTTCACATTTGGATTGCAGATGCAGCTTTTTTCAGGCGCTTTACAAGCGTTTTTTTTTAAACGCTAAAGCGCCTGAAAAATGCCCCAGTGTGAAAGGGGTCTAAATGAATCGACTACAAGCACTGTGGCTTTTAGTTCTCAATTAACTATGAGGGTGCTGGTAAGTATCCTCTAAGTTCATACATTTTTCCTGGACTGAAGTAACTGAAGGTTCGTATGGGAGATATGGGCAGACAGCTACACTGACAGTCTAACAATGCACCTGTTATCTTCTGATTGTGGATACAATGTTTTATTTACAAACTCTTTTACCTGCAAAAAAATATGCACTTATTATTTTTTTAAAGTGAAGTTATCCTTTAAGCCTTCCTTCTCTATCCAAAATGAATTAAAAAAAATGTCACCATAGATATACATTCATCCAGCATACTGTATACTGTATTTTCAATCTATATTATGCATCTAGGTAGCTTCCATGCATGCATCAATGATGTGGACACCCAAAGAAGGACCTCTTTTTAAAAAAAAACAGCACAAGGGACCTTAAATAAGATGTCTCTCTTGTGTTGCTGTGTCGTCCTTCACTAAAATCTTAACCTCCTCACCAATGCCTCACTATGTCCACCCATTTGCCCATTTTCCATGAATAAAACAGGATCTATGTGATCATCTGTCCATCCTTTATTCATAGATCCTGTTTCATTTATGGAAACTGTCATAACAGCTTCTATGAATGGTTCACTATAGCGCAAAGGGCAGGCATTGTTGGGTACTCTTGATGACAGTCCGTCCAAACCCCTTTGTTATAATCACCCCCACTGGTTTGGAAGATTATAGGGGTATGGTTGGCAATGGAGAAGGAAAATGTTGAAGCGGACACAGCAGCACAATTGACAGATCTCATTTAGGGTAAGTAATGTCCCTTGTGCTTGTTTTTTCTTTTTGTTTCAGGTAAACTTAAAGGGTTTGTAAAGTTTCATGTTTTTTCACCTTATTGCGTCCCCCTGTTTTACTAATCTTTGCCCGGGCTTCTCAGCTCTTTATTGAATAGATGGATAGCAGCGCAGCCATTGGCTCGCTCTGCTGTCAATCAAATCCAATGACGCGAGCGCCAGGGGGCAAGACCAAGTCATACACTTAGCGACTATGAATGCTGAGTGTATGACATGGGAGCGTGCCCGCAAGGTAACCCCTTCGGGAGAGAGCTTCCCAGAGGGAGTTATCTAATGTGGGGAGGAGCCGAGAGAGCCGCCGAGGGACCCCAGAAGAGGACAGTGGAGGTAAGTATGATATGTTTGTTATTTTTAAATAATACAATTTGAACCTTTAGTATCACTTTAAGCTTTAAAAGGACAGCTGTTTTTTTTGTATTTACTTTTTCTTTTTTTAGCTTTCTCCATCCCCATGGGTTTGCTCATTAGGCATTATACTTACCTTCATCCCCGACCCAGTGATCTTTACTGTGTTATCTGGCACCCAGCCACACAGCCATTTATTCTAAAATGGCCACCTTTTTACTACAAATGCATGCCGTAGCCCAGTTGATTTCTATATGAAAGCCATATTCTAAATGACCTCTTGAGGCCAACAGGTGTATGGCATCCCAAAGGAACAAATGAGGTTGCGGCACACGTACGCAATACGAAGTGGCCATTTTCAGATAAAAAGCTCTGCGGTTCTGCAGGGGGCGGCACGGTTAAGACCACTGCATTGGTGATGAAGGTAAGTATAACACAATGAGAAACACTCAGGCGGCGTACACACGACCGAGAAACTCGTCGGGCGAAACTCATTGTTCTGCCCGTCGAGTTCCTAGTATGGCAGTCAAAAAGCTTGTCGAGCCAAATTTTTCCATTGAACAACGAGGAAATAGAGAACATGCTCTCTTTTTGGCTCGACGAGTTTCCCGACGGGTTGCTCGGCGAAAAGTGTACACGCGACCGGTTTTCTTGGCAGAATACGTCTCCCATCGAGGTTCTTGCTGGATTCTGCCGGGAAAATCGTTCGTGTGTACGCCGCCTGAAGGGTGAAGGGAACTAATTGAAGGAAAAAAAATAGGTAGGTTATAACTGAGAAAATTCAAAACAGTAAAAGATGAAAGGGAATGAAACATCCCCACCTAAGGCGCCTTCCCTAATGCCCCGTACACACACGATCGGAATTTCCGTACGAAAAAAACTCAGACGGATTTTTCTGATGGAATGTCGTTCAAGCTGTCTTGCATATATAAACTGTGTCACAAAATTCCGACTGTCCTAAACGCGGTGACGTACAACACTACGAGCCGAGAAAAATGAAGTTCAATGCTTTCGAGCATGCGTCGACTTATTTCTGAGCATGCATGGTTTTTTCTCAGTAGGAGTTCCATACAGACGAACGGAATTTCCGATAGACATTTTTTTCACCGGAAAAAAAGAGAACATGTTCTCTTTCTAAGTCCGTCGGAATTTCCGATTTAAAAACTCAGATGTGGTACACACACGGTCAGAATATCCGATGAAAAAATTCCGTCTGACTTTTTCCATCGGAAATTCAGATCGTGTGTACAAGGCATTATCCTTCTTCATCGTTCATCTGAACACCAGCAGAACCATAATGTTATTACGCATCTATATGCTGCTATTTATTGTGTTAGCATAGTGTTCACCCACTGCATATCATGTTAAACAATGAAGATTCGGAATACGCGCACAGTATGTTGTCTGTCAATGTCTGTATGAAGCTGGGGGCACGGGCCTCTGACCCACACTTCACCTCTCTCTCCCCTATAGGAAGCACGCCATGTTTTGTCTTGTAACTAATTGGTAGAGTATGATGTGTAGAGCCAATGTCAGCGAAGGTCAGAAGGCTTCAGCACGTTCTGTCTATTACACCAAAGCAGCTGGAGAGATCGGAGACTAATGAGTTATCATAATCAAAGTGACTTTGAATTCTACAAGAGGGAATCTTTTGGTGAACATTGCTGGGCTCTAGGCTCATTGAGATGGCGGAAGTCATGTCCTGGTGCATATTTCAGCTCGTCTTGACAGAAGCACTTTGTAAACCCTTTTACGTATTCCCTTGGATGGAAGTGCAAACTTACAGGAACTGCTATCTAAAGCAAGGTTAACAAACTACCAACATGTTGGCTGCAGCTCCCAATCAATATTTTAGCTGTTAAAGGTCAACGTAGATATGTTTAAATCTTGGCATTTGAAACTCTTGGAATTATGTAGGTAATAGAATAAAATCATTGTAATAAGTACAGACAGAACAGTTCCATCATCTATGGGTCCTAAGTAAAGACTGGCATCCTGCATAACAGGAGAAGTGACCTGTTCATCATATTTCTCGACTAAGAATTAGTCTATTATTTTATTCAGAAAAAATACTCTCAATAACAATTTTACAAAATGCAAGGATTTGATTGAATGTTATACAGAGTTAGCTGCAACTGTCCTCTGGATACTAAGAGGAGCCAATTCAATAAGGTTCAAGTGAGTGCTAGGTGGAGGGGACTGCACACTACAATCATATGGTCTGTTCAAATACCATAACAACCCTTAGAGTCCCTTCAGCAACTCTCTATATGTGCAACATGAAAAAAAGCCCAAAAGGTGTGAAAGTGGTTCTAATTTTTTTCACCTTTTGGCATTCACTGCATAAAGGTAAAAAATAGTGTTTGTCCTCCCCTCCAGATACTTAGCGCAGTCCACACTCAATCCATCACTGTGTCTGTCTGTAACAGCTCTCTCCTCTCTCACAGGACAGAGAGGCAGCAATGGGAGGTGGTCCGAGCTGCGCTGTGTGTTTATGGATGCACACAGTCCTGCTCGGAAGTGACAATAAGAAGCGGCTTCATTTGGTGGTGCATAGAGAAGAGAAGGAGCTAAGAGCACCTGTGGGGCACCCCAGAAGAGTAGGTTGGGGCAGTAATACCATTGCACAGAGCAGGTAAGTATAACATACAGTGCATCCGGAAAGTATGCACAGCGCTTCACTTTTTACACATTTTATGTTACAGCCTTCTTCCAAAATGGATTATATTTATTATTTCCCTCTAAATTCTACAAACAATACCCATAAAGACAACATGAATTTTTTTTTGGAAATCTTTGCAAATTGATAAAAAAAAAAAAATGAAAAAAAAAAATAATCACATGTACATAAATATTCACAGCCTTTGCCATTACACTCAAAATTGAGCTCTTGATTGGCGTCCACCTGTGGTAAATTCAGTTGATTGGACATGATTTGGAAAGGCACACACCTGTCTATATAAGGTCCCACAGTTAACATTGCATGTCAGAGCACAAACCAAGCCATGAAGTCCAAGGAATTGCCTGTAGATCTCTGAGACAGAATTGTATGGAGACACAGATCTGGGGAAGAGTACAGAAACATTTCTGCAGCATTGAAGATCTCAATGAACATAGTAGCCTCCATCATCCATAAATAGAAGAAGTTTGGAACCATAAGGACTCTTCTTAGAGCGGGCCGCTTGGCCAAACTGAGCGATCGGTGGAGGAGGGCCTTAGTCAGGGAGGTGACCAAGAACCCAATGGTCACTCTGACAGAGCTCCAGTATTTCTCTGTGGAGAGAGGAGAACCTTCCAGAACAACAACCATCTCTTCAGCACTCCACCAGTCAGGCCTCTATGGTAAAGTGGCCAGACAGAAGCCACTCATCAGTAAAAGTCACATGACAGCACACCAGGAGTTTGCCAAAAGGCACCTGAAGGACTCTCAGACCACGAGAAACAAAATTCTCTAGTCTGATGAAACAAAGATTGAACTCTTTGGCCTGAATGGCAAGCATCATGTCTGGAGGAAACCAGGCACCGCTCATCACCTTGCTAAAACCATCCCTACAGTAAAGCATGGTGGTGGCAGAATCATGCTGTGGGGATGTTTTGCAATGGCAGGAACTGGGAGACTAGTCAGGACTGAGGGAAAAATGAATGCATCAGGAACCATGAAAAAGACAGAGACAAAAAATGCAGTAAAAACCACACCATTTAATAAATTGGTAAAAACGTTACAACTAGTAAACACAGTCAAAACATATTTTTTGCATATTCTTCCAGCACTTATAGTTATATAAAATTAATTATTTAATTTTTTAGGTTCACTTTAAGTTAATTCACTTGGATACAAATATGTGCCCCTACACTCAACCACACGGTTGTTATTAACCAATTTTCTGTTAAATAATTGATTAGTTTCAATTACACAATTGATCACATGTTAAATATGCACTAGTATATATTTGTAGCAAAGTCTTGTGGTTATATAGCTATGACTAAGCACTGTTGAGAGTGTGGAATGCGTCAGTTTTTTTATCCTGTACCCTGCTGTGGTGTGTACTTTTGTTATTTTGCACAATAAAAGCGTTTTTATTGGAGTGCGGCTGTCCAGGCCTTCCCTCTTCTAACTGTTATATGCTTAGCCTGCACCTGACGCTTCTACCTTGAGAAGAGTGCCATTTCCACACATCCCCCTGGAGCGGTGATCCCTTCCCCCACAATCAAAACATAGCCAGGGTTCGGAAGCCAAATTGAGTAGTCAGAACAAGCCAGGAAATTGGGGAGCCAGAGATCAGCATAGTCAGAGGCAGAATGCTGGATCAGGAACCAGAAGGGACATTACTAAGGCAAGTCTTCAACAGGAACACAGCAAATAGGCTCTAGATATGTTCGATCAAGGCAAAGGCAATTGATGAAATGATGGAAAAAAAGAAGACTCTGCTGGAAAATAAACCTATTACTAAGCTGCAACACATAGTGAAATACACACAAATACAGATAAAAACAAATATATTTGCGCTCTAAATCAACATGCGAATGCAAGCGAATCTTAACTTAAATCAGTAAATAAATTCCTAAAAAGTTAAAATACAGTCCCAAATGTAAGGTTATTCACTCTGTGGGAAATCCTGTGACAATAAATCAAATATCCAAGTGGAGATTCCTTAGCAGAAGATAATTCAATATACAGACAGTTCAATGAAATTCATGTGACTTTTACTTGACAGACACCGTGAATCGACCACCTTAAATAATGTGCGCTTACCAGCTGCATAGGCTAAAAATGTCTGTGGCTAACACCCAGCCAGGGCCTTTTCCTCACTGATGTACCAATCTGGTCACTCCAACAACGGGTGCCGTCTGATCAGGGACACAGCTGGACGAATCCTCCACTCAAAGCTCAAACGCAGCTCGGTAGGTGGTAATATGGCTCAGAAAGAAATACAAAAAGTGGCCATAGGTAAAACCTGCAGTTTTTTTTATTAAGATATAAATATAAAAGTAAAAAAACGCCTAAGCACACAGCCAAGGTAAGAAAGGAGTGGCTACGGGACAACGCTGTGAATGTCCTTGAGTGGCCCGGCCAGAGCCCAGACTTGAACCTGATTGAACATCTCTGGAGAGATCTGAAAATGGCTGTGCACCGACGCTCCCCATCCAACCTGATGGAGCTTGAGAGGTCCTGCAAAGAAGAATTTGAAGGAACTGCCCAAAAATAGGAGTGCAAAGCGTGTAGGATCATACTCAAAAGGATTTGAGGCTGTAATTGGTACGAAATAGCCAAAGGCAAAGGCTGTAAATACTTATGTAAATAGAATTTTCCCCGTTTTTTATTTTTAATACATTTGCAAAGATTTCAGAACAAACTTCTTTCACGTTGTCATAATGGGGTATTGTTTGTGGAATTTTGATTAAAGTAATGAATTTCATTAACTTTGAAGCAGGGCTGTAATAAAATGTGGAAAAAGTGAAGCGCTTTGAATACTTTCTGAATGCACTGAATTTTTTATTTTTAACAAAAAAAAAAAAAAACAGGCGGTAAAATGGGTGGAGTTTTAGACTGCAGGATCTGGTGAAAACTTGAATGCCAGGATTTGGGGATCAAAACTAAACTGAGCGGGGATCTGGAGGGGAAACAGTATATTCTGGAACAGGGATCCCGATGCAGAGCTTACTCGGATGCATAATTTGACATTGGTCCCTGGTCCACAAATTTTGTGTTGGCAGCTTTTCTTTTATTACATAGCTAAGCGCAGTGATTCCTTGACTTTGTGCAATCTCACTGCAAAACAAACAACACTGTCACCCTGTTACCAGAAGTGGAAAATCAAAAGCTCTACTGGCAGGGTCAACCGATAATAAAACTATATTTTACTGGGGACTTAATGGGGTTGTAAACCCTCCTGTTTTTTTTTACCTTAAAGGGGTTGTAAAGGAAAAACTTTTTTTTTCATAATAAGCATCCTTATGCAGACATTCCTCTTTTCACTTCCTCATTGTTCGTTTTTGCTCAGAAGTTGCTCTATTTCTTCTCTGTTCTGTTCACTTCCTGCTTGTCTGATTGTTACTCACCACCGTGAAGGGAGGCTTTCCTGCGGTGGTCAGTGATGTGCTCGCCCCCTCCTGGGAACTACATCTGTGCGGCAGGACACTCTCTACGTGTTAGAGACTTCAAGGAGGTGTGAATTACTGGGCGTGCCGCAATGCATAATGCAATGCATACTGGGAAATTTAGTTCTTACATGAACGAGCGCCGCAAACCAGAAAGTGAATGTGAGAACAGAAACTAGAACGCTGGAGGTGATATAGATGAAGGAATTTAATAGGTATTTACTCGTTTTTTAACATAATCATTACACTGTTCTGTCTGTCTACCTTGCAGACATTAATTTTAGGCACATTTTTTTTTTCCTTTACAACTCCTTTAATGCATCCTATGCATTAAGGTGAAAAAAATATCTGACTATTACGGGCCTCCACAGCCCCCTGTTTTACTTACCTGAGCCCTGGATGGTCCTATGTCGAGAACACGCTGGATCTTTGCCCAGGGTTCTCAGCTCTTCAATGGATAGATTGGCTCCCGCTGCTGTCAATCAAATCCAATAACGCGGGCATCGGGGCCGAGTCCTGCATTAGGCAGCTATGGATACGGAATGCAGGACTCGAGAGCGCACTCGCAAGGGAACCACCTTGGGAGAGAGGGGTTATCTGATGCGGGGAGGAGCCGAGAGAGCAGCCGAGACAGCCGCCGGGGGACCCCAGAAAACGGCGTTCGGGGCCACACTGTGCAAAACGAGCTGCACAGTGGAGGTAAGTATGACATGTTTGTTATTTAAAAAAAAAAAAAACTAACCTATAGTGTCACTTATTATTCACAAACTGCATTATACATGTCATTGTTAATTGTGTCCAAAGTGTTACTTCAAAGCAGTCCTCCAAAAATAGTCTATTAAAGATAAAAAGCATAAATAGCTTTAGCTTACAAATTTTATACAGTTTAAATACAGTAATTTCTTCCGATGAACTTTTTTGGACCCCAGCAGCACAGTGATGAGCTTATCTTTTTTTCACTTTACTCTTTTCTACTATAAGCATGCACCTTGTCAGCATATGAACTTGTACTGCTTCTGCCTCTTACACCCCAGCTCTGCTGTACAGGGACTACAAGAGGCTGATATCAGGTCACATTCAGGTACTTACACTGCTTGCATTCTAAAAATATATTTGATTATGTAATAATGATTACAGAGTTACATTAATTACTGTATTTTAATCTGCTTAAAGTAAGATGCTTCTTCTTAGCAGACAGCATGAGTGGAAGTAATTGTGTAAATTAAATTACAAGAAAAAAAATCATAAAAAAATGGTAATTAGGAATGACTAACCTCCATATTCCAGTAAAGCTATACATTGAGCTGACACAGCGAGGCAAAGCTGGTGAACTCAAGCCATCCAGTTGTAGTAGAAGTGCCGGAAGTCCATACAGAACTAAATATTTCACATAGAAGAATAGTACCTGTGCCAATGCCAGGCCACCTGAAAGACACAAACATATACCACAATACAGTCAATAACCTAATTCTAGTAATCTAGTAGTTTATAATAATTTAAGGCTGAATATTCAGAATCACACATAACCCAACCTTTTCCAGGTTCACTTTAGCTTTGCTTAGCTGTTGATTAAAGGGGTGGTTCCCCTAAAAAGAAACTTTTAACATTGCCTGTCTCTTCTTAATAAGATGTAGAATCGGCTGGTAGTTTAAAAAAAAAAGTCCGTACATACCATTTTCGGCATGTAGTCTCACCGCCGCTTCCGGGTATGATGTGTGGGGACAGGCATCCGATCGACGCATACAGCGCGTCACAAGATGCCGAAAGAAGCCGAACGTTGGTGCGGCTCTATACGGCGCATGCGCACCAACGTTCGTCTTCTTTCGGCATCTCGTGACGCGCTGTATGCGTTGATCGGATGCCTGTCATTTAAGTAGGCACGCCCATCCCCGGCCGCCAGACCCGGAAGCGACGGTGAGACTACATGCCGAAAATGGTATGTACGGACTTTTTTTTTTTAAACTACCAGCCGATTCTACATCTTATTAAGAAGAGACAGGCAATGTTAAAAGTTTATTTTTAGGGGAACCTCCCCTTTAACCAATTTACCATATATTTGATTTGTACATTATTAATTCATTCAGTCTTCCTTGAACAGTGCTGCTACTCTCTTTATTCATTGCATTATATTAGTACGGATTATCCAAGTTTTGTAAAACAAAACCACAATGATAAATGAACTATTATGAGCTAAGCAAAATTAAAGGATCCCTAAGCCAAGAACTGGAATATATTGCAGCTTATCAGTCCTCAGGAGAGGTTTACATCTGTGCAGAAATGCGTGTAAATCAAACGTGTTTCCACACTCGCATGCAGCCACACACAAAATGCATTGCTTAAAAGAAAATGCGAGGATGCTGGCACCCGCACGCACATAAAAACACGGAAACACATGGTGCAAAAGAACAATGCGTTTTCCGTACGGCCACACAAAAGGTGCAGGAAAAGCCGGCACAGCAGCGCATTCAAATTAATAGGATGCCCTGTCCGCTCAAACACGGCACACGGAACCGCTTACATGCCTTAGATGTGGTGGCTGCATTTCTTTTTTTATTGTTCCCCTTGTAGTGTTTTAGCAAAGCAAATATTTTTTAGTCTTGATTCATATTTATTTTAATACAAATTCTTGAGCAAATAAAACATTAAAGGGGTTGTAAAGGAAACATTTTTTTCCCCTAAATATCTTCCTTTACCTTAGTGCAGTCCTCCTTCACTTACCTCATCCTTCCATTTTGCTTTTAAATGTCCTTATTTCTTCTGAGAAATCCTCACTTCCTGTTCTTCTGTCTGTAACTACACACCGTAATGCGAGACTTTCTCCCTGGTCTGGAGAAAGCCTCTTGAGGGGGGAGAGGGCGAGCAGGAGTGTCAGGACGCCCACTAACACACAGCTCCTTTCTCTAACTGCAAAGTAGAGAGTGTCCTGACAGTCCTGCTCGCCCCCTCCCCCCTCAAGAGGCTTTTTCCACACCAGGGAAAAAGCCTCACATTACTGTGTGGAGTTAGAGACAGAAGAACATGAAGTGAGGATTTCTCAGAAGAAATGAGGACATTTAAAAGCAAAATTGAAGGATGAGGTAAGTGAAGGAGAACTGCACTAAGGTAAAGGAAGCTATTTAGGGAAAAAAATAATAATATTTTACAACCCCTTTAACTTTCATGCATTCACACCTGTGCGTTTTGTCATAAATCTGTCTGCGATTTCAAAACTCCCAGGTGTGGAAGACAAATCGCACAACGCACATTTCAGGTGGCATTCATTTGCATGGCACCTAAAAATGCGGTGCGTTTCTGTCAAGATGTTCACGTCCTGCAATCGCAGCAACCACATCACGTGAAGCATGTCGCCCCAAAAGAAGCTCCAGAACTTTTTTTTGGACAACAAGCTTCAGGCGATGCGGATTGCAACACGATTTATTACGGTAGAATTACAGCAGAACCGCACCGCGGTATTAGGTGGCATTCAAATGAATGTCATCTGAAATGTGCGTAGTGCGATTTGTCATTTACACCTGGGCCCTTTGAAATCATTGGCAGAATCGTGGCAAATCTGCCCATGAATCCAAATACACAGGTGTGAAGGCAGCCTCAGGGTCCATTCACACTGCAATGTGTGCGTTTAATGCATGTAAAAGCACACACACATTGACATACATTTGTATGCTGTTTTCCATTTTGAAACGCACTGCAATATTTTTTCCTAAACGTTAATAAACTTCATTTGTGAAGGAAACTTCAACTGACTGTTTTGGCTTCTTTGTGGTGCAATTAACCACTTAAGGACCGCCTTCTGCACATATACGTCAGCAGAATGGCACGGCTGGGCACATCCACGTCTAGGTACATCCTGCATTAGTACCCAGCTGTGCGTCGCGGGCGCGCCCCCCAGGCGCGCTCTGGAGACCCAGTCCGAAGCTCCGTGACCGGGACCGCGGGACCCGATCGCCGCTGGAGTCCCGCGATCAGTCCCCGGAGCTGAAGAACGGGGAGAGCCGTGTCTAAACATGGCTTCCCCGTTCTTCACTGTGGCGGCAGCATCGATCGTGTCATCCCTTTTATAGGGGGACACAATCGATGACATCACACTTACAGCCACACCCCCCTACAGTTGTAAACACACTTCAGATCACACATGACCCCTACAGCGCCCCCTGTGGTTAACTCCCAAACTGCAACTGTCATTTCCACAGTAAACAATGCATTCCAAATGCATTTTTTGCTGTGAAAATGACAATGGTCCCGAAAATGTGTAAAAATTGTCCGATGTGTCCGCCATAATGTTGCAGTCATGGAAAAAATCGCTGATTGCCGCCATTAGTAGTAAAAAAAAAAAAAAATATTGATAAAAATGCAATAAAACTATCCCCTATTTTGTAAACACGATAAATTTTGCGCAAACCAACCGATAAACGCTTATTGCGATTTTTTTACCAAAAATAGGTAGAGGAATACGTATCGGCCTAAACTAAGGAAATTTTCTTTATATATATATTTTTGGGGGATATTTATTATAGCAAAAAGTAAAAAATATTGCATTTTTTTCAAAATTGTCGCTCTATTTTTGTTTATAGCGCAAAAATTAAAACCGCAGAGGTGATCAAATACCCCCAAAAGAAAGCTCTATTTGTGGGGAAAAAAGGACGCCAATTGTGTTTGGGAGACATGCCCCATGACCGCGCAATTGTCAGTTAAAGCGACGCAGTGCCAAATCGCAAAAAGGGGCAAGGTCCTTTAGCAGCATTTTGGTCCGGGTCATAAGTGGTTAAGGACCGCCGCGCGACAATATACATTGACAGAATGGCACGGCTGGGTCCGAAGCTCCATGACCGCGCGTGCGGTCCCAATCGCCGCTGGTGTCCCGCGATCGGGTCACAGGAGCTAAACACACCTTCTCCATTCTTCTCTGTGGCTTGTCACTGATCGTCTGTGACGATCAGCGACGTCACACGACCAGACATGTCCCCCTACAGTAGGAAACACACAATAGAACACACTTAACCCCTTTAGCGCCCCCTAGTGGTTAACCCCTTCACTGCCATAGTCATTTTCACAGTAATCAGTGCATTTTTATAGCACATTTCGCAAAAATGTGTCAAAAGTGTCCGATGTGTCCGCCATAATGTCGCAATCATGAAAAAAAATCGTTGACCGCCGCCATTACTAGTAAAAAAAATATATTTATAAAAATGCCATAAACTATCCCCTATTTTGTAAATGATATAACTTTTGCGCAAACCAATCAAACGCTTATTGTGATTTTTTTAAACAAAAAGATGTAGAAGAATATGTATCGGCCTAAACTGACGAAAACATTTTTATTTTTTATATATTTTTTGGGGATATTTATTATTGCAAAAAGTGAAAAATATTGCTTTTTTTTAAAATTGTCGCTCTATTTTTGTTTATAGTGCAAAAAATAAAACCGCAGAGCTCTATTTGTGGGGGAAAAAAGGACGCCAATTTTGTTTGCAAAACAACGCACGACCGCGCAATTGTCACTTAAAGCAATGCAGTGCGGAATCGCAAAAAGGGGCCAGGTCCTTTACCTGCATAATGGTCCGGGTCTTAAGCGGTTAAAATAAAAAGTGAGGCACATTCTATTTTTTTTTCAGGGGAGTGCACATCAGCACAAAGCATTGGTGTGAGCTGCTATTGAAATATATTGCTTTTACAATGTATATGCCCTGGCCTGCTTTGATCAACACATGCTAATGAGTCTGGTGTCTATGGACCTGAACACTCGCAGTGCAATGGTAATGTAACCCAATGATACTGAAACTCCAAAACATAATCAATCTCTTCGAATGTCCATGCATGAGCCCCAAAGGTACAGCCAAATCCAGGGCCAGCAGACCTGTTTGCCTTTTCAGTGTAAATGCCTGATATAAGAAATGTCGCACCTGTATACAGAGTACAGCTTCTGTTTGACATGAGGAATCCCCCTCAGGGGAAATCCTGCGTTTGTGGCATGCAAAAAAAAAAGAGGTGTGAAGAACAATATTAAACTGTGAGAATGTGACTGTTGGGCAGGCCGGCTGCACAGCATTATGGAAATAATGATCACCCAGCAAAGCTATTATTTGTCTTGTGTAGCTACAATCGGCACAAAGCTGCCCAGGAAAATGCCATTAGGTTGGCTGATTTGTGTTCCTCACAGCGTATCAGATGCCATACGTTCTATCATTTTCACCTTATCATAATGAGGCAGGGAAGACAGCGTACACAAATACAGAGCTGTGTTTGCATTTCATTACCATTTAGATGGATATTCAGGGCACACCAACATACAGCAACAATAATCGCTTCAAGTCATCTTTCTCATCCTTTCTTCCAGGAGGCGGCTAGACATACATCGGGGAGTTTATAACCAGAGATAATAATATATCTTTATCTTATACTTCTTTTTAAAAATAATCTGCCACCTAAAACTTCAAAGAAAACATTTGAACATGCAGAAATTTCCTAATGAGAGAAAGTAACATACTGCCTATTAATCGATCAGTATAGGGATTAAAAGAGAACCTGTTAGAAGTGTACCGCTTACCCCTGAAAGGGCCCGCAGGTTTTGTCCCAGCTTCTTCTCTTTTTTCACGCTAGGCACCCAGTAACAAATGCGGGGGTCCCTTGGCGGGGCTCTGTAGCTTACGCATGTACACTATGTACACAATTATTAGGTAAGTGAGTATTTTGGACGGTGGATCAATCATCCAACTCTATGAGATTAGGTGAGCATGGTTTAACCCTCTTATTAATATACAGTAATATTATCATTTGAAAGCATGTTTATGCACTACTGTTATTGGTTAAATTACTATTGGACACTAATAACATATTCTTATGTCCTGTACAGAGAAACTAAAGACGAGTGCAAAGCCCTGATGAAGCACAACTGTGTGAAACATGTTGGCTGACTGTACAACATAGCGTTTTGTTTCAACTCTTCGCATGGTCTATGTAAACCAATTGAATACTTATAACAATGCTATTAATAAATTAATATTTTTCTACATAATCTATTGTCTTTATGTGCTCACCTTTAACCACTACGGGTCCGCGCTATTGACAAAATACGTCAACAGCGCAGACCTGAGGCGCCGGGGTCACGTCTTTGGACGTCATGTATTTGTAATTCCCCGTGGCGTGCGGCGGGGAAAAACAGTCCCGTCGCATCACCGAGGATTCGATGCGTGTACCCGGCGGCCGCGGTGTCCGTCAGGTACATGCGATCGGCGGTGACAGAGCAAGGACGTGGAGCTGTGTGGGTAAACACAGAGCTCCACGTCCTGTCAGGGAAAGAGGAGACCGATCTGTGTCTCTTGTACATAGAGACACAGCATCGGTCACCTCCCCCAGTCACCCCCCTCCCCCCACACAGTTAGAACACACCCAGGCAATACATTTAACCCCTTCCTCACCCCCTAGTGTTAACCCCTTCAATGCCAGTCACATTTATACAGTAATTAGTGCATATTTATAGCACTGGTCGCTGTATAAATGTGAATGGCGCCAAAAATGTGTCAAAAGTGTCCGATGTGTCCGCCGTAATGTCGCAGTCCCAATAAAAATCGCAAATCGCCGCCATTACTAGTAAAAAAAAAATATTAAAAAAAAATCATAATTCTGTCCCCTATTTTGTAGGCGCTATAATTTTTGCGCAAAGCAGTCACTTATTGTGATTTTTTTTTTTTTTTTTACAAAAATACGTAGAAGAATACGTATCGGCCTTAACTGAGAAATTTTTTTTTTTTAATTGGGATATTTATTATAGCAACAAGTAAAATATATATATATATATATTTTTAAATTGTCGCTGTTTTTTTGTTTATAACGCAAAAAATAAAAACCGCAGGGGTGATCAAATACCACCAAAAGAAAGCTCTATTTGTGGGGAAAAAAAGACACCAATTTTGTTTGGGAGCCATGTCGCACGACCGCGCAATTGTCAGTTAAAGCGACGCAGTGCCGGAAGCTGAAATTTCGCCTGGGCATGAAGGGGGTTTATGTGCCCAGTAAGCAAGTGGTTAAACAGAATCAGTGTCTCCCTTCAAAATCCCTTTCCTTGTGAGAGCTTTGTCTCTTTTTATTCTTTTCTTATTGTCTACTTGGGAATGGGAGACCATATGTGTTTCTCTTTCTGAAAATTATCCAATTTCTTTTTATTCTATTAGGCAAGTGAGTATTTTGACCAAATCATCATTTTTATGCACATTGTCCAACTCCAAGCTGCATAAACTTGAATGCTTATTGGATTTAAGCATATCAGGTGATGTGTATTTGTGTAACGAGGGAGGTTGTGGCCTAAGAAGATCAACACCCCTAGGGCAGAGGTGTCCAAACTTTTTTCAAAGAGGGCCAGATTTGATGAAGTGAACATGCGTAGGGGCCAATCATTTTGCCTGACATTCTTTGAACTTTTAAATTTTGGTCTAAGTGTGTTTGTCCGAGCACTAACACCAACAATAATTCTCTTGCCTTTGTGGCTGTGTGTGGTGAGATGAGCTTGGGTGTGTTATTTGGATATACCGTATTTATTGGCGTATAACACGCACCTTCACTTTAGGAGGGAAGTTTCAGGGAAAAAAAATGTAAATAAAAAACTGGAAAGCAAAATAAGGGTCATTCTAGATTGTAAGCTCTTACGAGCAGGGCCCTCTGATCCCTCCTGTATTGATTTGTATTATGACTGTACTGTCTTCCCTGATGTAAAGTGCTGCGCAAACTGTTGGTGCTATATAAATCCTGTATAATAATAATTACCCATCAATGCAGCTTAATCAGTGCCCCTCTGTAGCCTCGCCATTGCCATGAATGCAGCCTCGCCATTGCCATGAATGCAGCCTCTCCATTGCCATGAATGCAGTCTGATCGATGCCCATCTGCAGCATCGGAGGGGAGGGGGGCAGGATGAGCACCAACAGATTACATACAGAAGAATCTCCTGTTTACACAGCAGCCTCTTAAATACAATGTCCCACCTCCTATGATGGACAGAGGAGTCGTCCAACGGCAGCCCACGAGATTGGACTTCCTATTACAGACGCCGCCGAGTAAACAGGAGATTCTCGTGTATGTAATTTGACAGCACTCGTTCCCCCCCCTGTCCCTTAATACAGTATATAGCCAAATTACCAGGGGGGCGACATTAAACTGGAACGAGGGCCGCAATTGGCCCCGGGCCAATTTGATATGCCTGCCCTAGGGTGTACATAATAAATTAGGCAGCTTCTTTTCCTCTGGCAAAATGGGCCAAAAAAAAAGATAACCGATTTAGAAAAGTCCAAAATTATAAAAAGTCTTTCAGAGGGGTGCAACTCTTGAAATTGCCAATACCTCCTCTTTAAAGGCAAGGTTCACATATGTGCGGCTGCGGTTTGCAGTCCGGGGTTTATTGCGTTTTTGTTCATCGGTTCAGGTGAATATTTTGGCCTGAATTCTTACCTGAACCGGACCCAAAAACGCACAGGACCCTTTTTGAAACGACACTGTGGCCGCCCTATACTTGTGTGAACCTGCTCCATTGAGGGCCAGTCACCTTCACATGTCATGCAAATTGGATGCGGTTTAAAATGCATCCAATTCGCATATATGTGAACCCAGCCTAATTGTAAGAGGCACAAAAGAGCTTCTGTCTAAAGCAGCCATTCTCAAATGGAGAATGCTATTTAATTCATTTTTAATATTTAAATATTTAAAGCAAAGACACCCATCCATGTCTTCACAGTTTAAAAAACAACCCCTTAGCATTTCTAGCCATTGCCATCTTGAGTAAGGGCAAAAAATTAATGAAGCATTTACTTCCTGGAAGCCACCTGCCCTTAGTCCAGGCGTGCAGGCAGGAGGGTGTACATAACTGAGAAAGCCCCTCCTCCCATTCTTCCAGATAAAGGTAAAAAAACGCCCATGGAAACTCCTGGGGTGTTATGCCACGTACACACGATTGGTTCATCGGATGAAAACAGGCCGATGGATTTTTCATCAAATATGATGAAGCTGACTTTCATCAGTCTTGCCTACACACCATCAGTTAAAAATCCATTTGTGTCAGAACGCGGTGGCTTAAAACACTACGACGTGCTGACAAAAATGAAGTTCAATGCTTCCGAGCATGCGTCGACTTGATTCTGAGCATGTGTGGATTTTTAACTGATATACTTGCCCACAGATGATCGTTTTTTTCTATAGGTTTTTTAGCCATCAGATAATTTTCAAACAGGTTCTAAGTTTTTTCACCAATGGGAAAAAAACTATGGGGCCCACACACGATCGGTTCGTCCAATGAAAATGGTCCATCGGACTTCATTTTGACCTAGGCCAGAAACCAGCTGAAAAAAATAAAATAAAAAAATCTTAAAACAAATAAATATAATATACCTTTCTACGCATGTACTAGTTCTGCTTTAAATCTGTACCGTGCACGACTAGTAATTAATAATATCAGTTTTAACTAATTGCTAAAAATTGTAATTTCCACAAACAAAAGGTAGTAATCGTGAAATGGTGAACTTAGACTTTAAACTGATGCATATTAATATACATAAAAAAAAGATTTTCCCTTTAGCCATGTCCTCAGCGGTGACTTTGCTGGGTATGTAGAGTAGTAAATGCCCCTCAGTACATACTGTATCGGATATGAGCTCAGAGTACATGACAAGGTCAAGTGTCGCCTCTGAGCAGAGATTGCTGGACAATAGCAAAAGTTGGTCTGATGGAATTATTTCCTTCCTAAAGTGTGCACAGAGCACTTTTACCAAGTCAATTGACAATTAAAATGTAACTTTTAGCAGAGATGATGTATGAAAGGGAGAAGTCAATAAAAGCAATTACAGAGAGGTATTGAAATGGTCGCATGATTGCATTTTGATTTTAATTAGACTCTTCCTTGTTTTACACTCTTCATCGGAAGAAACATAGAAGCTCAGACCAGGGCCGTAAGGTTCAGTATGCTGTCCCATCTTTAACGTGAACTTCACAAGGGTGTTTCTACATAACAGCAAGACAACTAAGCACATATTCACTTTTATAGTGGCTCACGCCATTAATTTTTTCTTTCCAATTAACAATGCCAACACAGGGACCCCCAAACTATGGCCCTCCAGTTGTTCAGGAACTACAATTCCCATCATGCCTAGTCATGTCTGTGAATGTTTGCGTTTTACAATGCCTCATGGGATGTGTAGTTACACAACAGCTGGAGGGCCACAGTTTGGAGATCTCTGCCCTAGAGATATACTTTTCAGGTCTCTGGGAACATCTGCTAAAACCAATTTATTGGGGGTCAATGGGAAGAATACCTTCTTACACTGTAGTCAGAATGTCCCTCGAAAGGCCCAAAAAGAAAAGAGAATGGAAGGCGCACCGACCTAGTGTGATACTGTAACACGATTTTTATTAAAATACTAAAATCAATGATAATACTCACAAAATGAGTTTAAAACAAGCCTTGAAAGACAGTTCAACAGCGCCAGCAGAACAGGACGGTTGCTTCAGTCCAAAAGTATCTGACCGATATTGAAGCTAGGCTTACGCGTTTCGGGGGCGTACCCCTTTCCTCAGAGCCCCGGTGGTCTGCACTGCTTGTCAGATTATATACACACACAAAGGTAGAAAGAGCATGTGGTGGAAGGTCACAGGCCACCCCGCCCACAGGGAGGACTCTTGGCAAAAACTCCCCCCATTTGTGAATTAACCCTTGTATATACAGTCCCTATATCTCAGACTTGGCATAGTCTCAACAATGGGTATCCCCCAGTCCAAAGACTATGAGACTATGCCAAGTCTGAGATATAGGGACTGTATATACAAGGGTTAATTCACAAATGGGGGGAGTTTTTGCCAAGAGTCCTCCCTGTGGGCGGGGTGACCTGTGACCTTCCAGCACATGCTCTTTCTACCTTTGTGTGTGTATATAATCTGACAAGCTGTACAGTGAGGGAGCAGTGCAGACCACCGGGGCTCTGAGGAAAGGGGTACGCCCCCCGAAACGCGTAAGCCTAGCTTCAATATCGGTCAGATACTTTTGGACTGAAGCAACCATCCTGTTCTGCTGGCGCTATTGAACGGTCTTTCAAGGCTTGTTTTTAACTCATTTTGTGAGTATTATCATTGATTTTAGTATTTTAATAAAAATCGTGTTACAGTATCACACTAGGTCGGTGCGCCCTCCATTCTCTTTTCTTTTTTAGTTTCTTTTGAATTTCCACGATTCTGAGGAGGGCTGCAAGACTCTGGAAGATACTTTATAATTGAACTGCATGACCCCATAAGTAAGAAATACCGGAGCGCAGGAGAATCATCATTGTTTTGCCATTTCCTCTAAAGGCCCATACACACGGTCGGACTTTTCGACAACAGTAGTCCAACAGGCGTGTTTTATCAGACAATCCGACCGTAGGTATGCTCCATTGGATAATTGTTGTCGTTTTTTCAACAGGCAAATGTTCACTGTGTATGCATTCAAACTTTCCGACAATAAATGTCTAATGGAGGACCATCCGATCGTGTGTACACAAGTTCATTGGACTAAAAGCCAAAGTACAAACACGCATGCTCAGAACTAATGCTAAACATCAGACAACAATAGCTGAAGTTGCCCAAAGGGTGGCGGCAAAGAGCTGAAAAACCACATGATTTGGTGAATGTTGGCTGAAAAAGTTCTGCTGTGATGTCAGATGGAAGTCCGATCGTGTGTATGAGGCTTTACAGATACCACTCTGTGAATAAATCAACATTACATTTAAAAGACCGTCTTCATTTATACAATAAGCACTTCTTTCCCAATTGACTGAAATTATATTTTTTCTAATTATTCCAGCTGATGGGGAAAGGAGGGGGTGAAGTTAAAGTTAAAACTAAATGCCAACCCTTTTTTTAGTTTTGGGCACAGTGAAGATGTATTATAACACCTGTCAGTTTTTATTGCTGTCTGCGCCCAGGTTAGGGAAATTCCCCCTCTCCATTTGTCTGTTAACTGTTATTAATCACTTAACCCCCGGACCATATTGCTGCCCAATGACCAGAGCACTTTATGTGATTCGGCACTGCGCGTCGCTTTAACTGAAAATTGCGCGGTCGTGCGACGTGGCTCCCAAACAAAATTGGCGTTCTTTTTCTTCCCACAAATAGAGCTTTCTTTTGCGTTTTTTATTTTTTTTTTTGCGCTATAAAAAAAAATAGAGCGTTCATTTTGAAAAAAATGCAATAGTTTTTTTCCTCAGTTTAGGCCGATACGTATTCTTCTTCTACATATTTTTCGTTAAAAAAATCATAATAAGCGTTTATTGATTGGTTTTCGCAAAAGTTATAGCGTTTACAAAATAGGGGGTAGTTTTATGGCATTTTTATTAATATATTTTTTTTACTACTAATGGTGGCGATCAGCATTTTTTTTTCAGTACTGCGACATTATGGCGGGCACTTCGGACACTTTTGACATATTTTTGGGAGCATTGGCATTTTTTTAGCGATCAATGCTATAAAAATGCATTGGATTACTCTAAAAATGCCATTGGCAGTGAAGGGGTTAACACTAGGGGACAGGAAGGGGTTAAGTGTGTTCCTGGGTGTGTTCTAACTGTATGTGGGGGGGGTGGCCTCACTAGGGGAAATCACTGATCTTCTGTTCATACATTGTATGAACAGAAGATCAGCGTTTCCCCCGCTGACAGGACCGGGAGCTTTGTGTTTACACACATAGCTCCTGGTCCTCGCTCTGTACCCTCATGCATTCTCTCCTGGGTCTCTCCCTTCGGATTGGCTGAGATGCAGCAGCATCCCGCTGTTATCAATTACAGCCAGTGAGGCGGGAGTGGGGGGCGCGAGAACGCACCAGTGCTCCCACAGCAAGCGGCTTGCTATGGGGGCACTCTGCAATGGGGAGGGGCCCAGAGAGATGGCAGCGGACCCCATAAGAAGAGGATTGGGGCTGCTTTGTGCAAAACCACTGCACAGAGCAGGTAAGTATGACATGGTATTTGTTTTGTTTTGTTTTTTTTCTTTACAAATCACTTTAACCGCTTGCCGACCGCCACAAGCCGATATACGTCGGCAGAATGGCACGGACAGGCAAATGGGCGTACCTGTACATCCCTTTGAATTTGCCACCCAGAGGGCAGGTGCACGCCCGCCCTGTGCTTTGGAAGTGTGCTTGCGGGTCCTGGGAACTCGATGTTCGCCGGTGGCCTGTAAATTTCCCTGTTCTGCCTAGTGACAGGACAGTGATCTACTCAGGATAATCTAGAACCAAATATATACTTGGTTCTAGACTGGAGAAAAGGGTGGAGAAAAGGGGTGACCCAGGAAAGGGGGAGTTCCTGCACCTATTTTCTGCCAGTGTCATTTACACAGTAATCAGTACATTTTTTATAGCACTGATCGCTGTATAAATGACAATGGTCCCAAAATAGTGTCAAAAGTGTCCGATGTGTCCGCCATAATGTCGCAGTCATGATAAAATCGCAGAACGCCGACATTACTAGTAAAAAAAAAATAATAATAATAAAAATGCCATAAAACTATTCCCTATTTTGTAGACACTATGGGCCAGATTCAGAAAGCTCTGCCTATCTATAGGCAGGCGTAGCGTATCTCAGATAATCTACGCCGCCGTAACTTTCAGTGGCAGGTTCCTTATTCAGAAACTATTTACGCCGAAAGTTATGGCGGCGTAGTGTATCTGTGGCAGCGGAAGGCCGCGCAATTCAAATTTGGAAGATGGGGGCGTGATTCATGTAAATGAATCATGACCCCACGTAAGTGCCGTTTTTTTTTGGACGGCGCATGCGCCGTCGCAAGTACACTCGTGAATCTGCGTAAGTAGCTCATTTGCATAATTTACGCAAAGCGCCATCCTAGTGGCCAGCGTAAATATGAAACTTAAGATACAACGGTGTAAGCCGTCGTATCTTAGAAGAAAGCCGGCGTATCTTCTCTTCTGAATAGCAAAAAAAGATACGCCGGCTATTCTTAGTATTTACGCAGTGTATCTCGAGATACACTGGCGTAAATGCTTTCTGAATCTGGCCCAATAACTTTTGCCCAAACCAATCATTGCGATGGTTACATATCAGAAGAAGAATACATATCAGCCTAAACTAAGGAAATAATGTGTTTTTTTATATTTTTTGGGGGATATTTATTATAGCAAAAAGTAAAAAATATTGCTTTTTTTTTCAAAATTGTCGCTCTTTTTTTGTTTTATAGTGCAAAAAAAATAAATCGCAGAGGTGATCAAATACCACAAAAAGAAAGCTCTATTTGTGGGGGGAAAAGGACGGTGCAATTGTCAGTTAAACCAACCCAGTGCTGAATCGCAAAAAGTGCTCTGGGCAGGAAGGGGGTAAATTCTTCCAAGGCTGAAGTAGTTAATTTGCAGGGATTTCATCTCACTTCCTGTTTTGGGTGTGTGGCAGGAAGTGAAGGCAAATTTTCCCAATAGTACACAAATGGCAAAAAAATATATATTTACAGGGGTTAAAACCTGCACTCTATTTAAAATGGGAAAAGTCGTTTACTACTTTAAAGCAGATAATTTGAATTTCACAGCTGCTATATTTGGATTATTAAAGACCTTGCAACAGCCACAAGTACTGTTAGGTGGGCTAGCCTGAGAAATGACAGGAATCCCTTTAAAAAGGAAATTGCCATAAATCATAATCATTAAATAGATGTGTCTATGCATCCATCTTTATAGTTCTAGGGACAGCATGAGAAGTGTTACTTCTTCCCATCAGAAAGACGATATGACTTCTGCTTCCTAATCCTAGTGTTCCGGCTCTCAACCTATTAGGTTTATATGGTAGATGTGCTTTTTATAGCAAGATCCTAATACAAGTCTTGAATATTAGAGAAGTAGAGTTATAACAGGGAAGCAGAGATGAAAGAAAATGCAGTATACATCTTCACTTAGTTCCTGCATGTATTAGATAAAGCAGTCCTAAATATTATTTTAGAACATGAGCAGTAAGCTATGGTGATTGACGATGAGCTGCAATGACACATGAAACATCTGATTCTGGTGTTTATGTATTCAAAGCCTAAGGCTTATTAAAAAAATAAAAACGTACTACAATTTTGTACTTACAATCCTATTTTCTTATGTCCTGAATGAAAGATTATTTTTATTTTTTTATGCAGCCTTAAAAAAAGTTCTGATCCAAAGGAGACTGTATGTAAACGACTAATGCTGCGTACACACGATCATTTTTCAGGTTGTAAAAAACAAAGGGCCAGATTGAGGTACAATTACATTGGCGCAGAGTATCAGAGATACACTACGCCGCCGTATTTTACCTGGCTCTACGACGAATTCATGTAGATTTTGGCCGTAAGGTACGGCGGCGTAGTGTATTTCTCGCGGCGGAATCGAAATACGCGATTAGGAGGCGTGAAGCATTTAAATTAGGTGCGTCCCCGCAGCGATCGAACTGCGCATGCTCCGTTCAGAAATTTCCCGCCGTGCATTGCGCGAAATAACATCGTTACGTAATTTTTGTTTGAGTAGCGTCGTTTACGTACATTCCTATTCCTGGACGACTTACGTAAAAAATAAAATAAAACGTTGAAATTCGACGCGGGAACGACGGCCATACTTAACATGGGCTGTCTAATACTAGACCAGATAAAAGCTGGAATAACTTTACTCGGCAAAAAGATGACTACAGATGTCGTAAGAGATTGCGAAGGACGATCGTTACTTCGTGGATCATCGGAAAAAGCTCATTTGCATACCCCGACGCGGAAAACGACGGGAACTCCACCCAGCGGCCGCAAATTTATTGCAGCGTAGATCCGAAGGCATACGAACACGTAAGCCAGTCGGATTGAAGCCCGAAGCCGTCGTATCATGGTTTGAGGATTCAGACTAATGAAACGACGGGCATAATTTAAAATAGACAATTTTAGGGATGCGCTATAATTAACAACTAATATTTGTGAACCGTGCAGTGAAAAACACTATATAGGGTTAACAATCAATTACTGACAATCAGGCAGTGTTGATTGCTCAGTGAATCCTGCTGTAGGCAGGTCCACACCTAAGTGACAGATATGCGTGCCGCATAAACAGTGATATATACTGAAAAAATTTAAAAGTACTCCGGTCTAACGCGAGATAGACCGGAGTAAGGGCTCTGTGAATCTGGCCCTATGTTTTTCAGGCTCTAGAAAAAAACAAAAATTTTTTCAACTTGACCATTAAAATGGCGTTGCCTACACACGACCGTGAAAAAAAAATGCTCTAGCAAAGCGCGGTGACGTACAACACATACAACGGCACTATAAAGGGGAAGTTCCATGTGGATGGCGCCACCCTTGGGGCTGCTTTAGCTGATTCCGTGTTAGTAAAAGACGATTTGCGCTTTTCAGTTTCTTACAGCGCGATGAATGTGCTTACTCCATTACATTACCAGAACCAGCGCTCCCATCTCATAACTTGCTTCTGAGCATGCGCAGATTTTTCACGTCGTTAAAGCCCACACACGACCATTTTTTACAACCCGAAAAACAACAATGTTAAAAACGTAGTGAAAAAATAGAGCATGTTCGAATTTTTTCTGCCCGTTTTTCAGAACCCCGAAAAATGCTCTGAAGCCCACACACGATCGTTTTTAATTACATAAAAAAAAAAACATAATTTTTTACAACCCGAAAAATGATCGTGTGTACGCGGCATAAGACTATCATACACATGTAGATATTCAAAGGTACTGAATTCTAGGCAAGCAACTAAATACACAAATAAAATCCAGTAACTTAACAGTTTTACCAGCCAAATTATTTGCATTTTGTCCATCCAGTCCTGAGATTTACACAGATCTGCCACATAGCACAGCCCTGTCTGGCAAGGCAGACAATCTTATTTTAATCTGCTACAAACTTAAAGGTCCCTTCCTCAGCTTGTAAGCGGACAGAGAAAGGAGAAGCTACAGACTGAGCTAACCTCAGCACAACTGATTGGCTACTTGTGCTGCTTCTCCCTCCCCTGTCTAAGCTCTGCTGTACAAAGTCAAATTCAGGTGCAAGATAGAATCGCCCAAAGGTAGTAGAACTGAATGGTAGGTGCTCAGACATGTCAGCTTGACTCAGCTGTGTATGGGGAGTGACACTGCTGGCAGCAATGCTCATGTTATAGATCCCCTTAAACTGGATGTAAACTCAATTCATTAAATTTGAGCTGGGCACATATATCTGCAGTAGTTTGTTATCTCTCTTCAATGAGCTAAGTCCCGTAGATCTCTCCTGACCCATTCCTAGGTTATCAGCCTGATAACTCCTGAAAAATTCTCTGACACATCAGATAAAATCAGCCTGAAATTCTGTCAGGGGAGGTTGCTAAAATAGATTAGCAGGGAGCTGGCCCTGTTACAAAACACCTCAGAGAGTCTCTGCCTATGTGGAGAGAGGGTGTGTGCCTTTCCTCCAATCAGCAATTTTAGCTATCTTGACTGTATGCCCAGCATTAAAACTCTGTGTTAAACAGGAAGAGAAGATCTCCTTATACAATCTGAACTTTCTAAACAGTATATAAATGTGAAGACAGCAGATATACATGTAAAACTTAAGTAGGGAGATTTGTTTCATCTCAGTGTATCATCTGAGGCTGTTCACTTCACTGGGTGTATGGAGGGTTTACATCCACTTTAAGCTGGACATGTGTCTAGTTGCAGCATCAAGGGTACAAAAAGGGATCACTGATGTCCGATAGAAATGGTAAATGGTCAGAGCGACTGTCTGTAGATCGTCTTTAATACACGATAAACCTGCAACTGTTTATGGTATGGGCAAAGCACAGTCAAGGCACCCGCATTTATTCAAAGAACAAAAAAACAACTTAAAGTGGATGTAAACCCCCCATACACCAAGTGAAATGAACAGCCCCAGATGATACACTGAGATGAACCAAATCTCCCTACATACGTTTTACATCAATATCTGCTGTCTTCACATTTACGTATAGACTGTTTAGAACAGAGGTGTCAAACACAAGGCCCGTGGGCTGAATCCGGCCCTCCAGGCCATTTCATGTGGCCCTCACACCTCTCCTGCAGCTGCAGGAGAGCTCCAACCCTCCTCTGGTCCTCCTCCAGACCCCTACTTTCTGCTTTCAAGCAATGAATCCAGCTTCTTCCCAGCAGCAGCATAAGGAAAGGGGGGTGCACTGTGATGTAAGGGAGAGTGGGGGACTCAACTTCTGATGGTGGGGTGTCTCTTGACATCTAATGTAAAGGGGAGGGGATGCGCTGGACATCTAATCTTACAGATACAACCGGCCCTTTTGAGGGCAATCATAATGCTGATGCGGCCCATGATAAAAATTGAGTTGGACACCCCTGGTTTAGAACAAGGGTGTCAAACTCAATTTTATCATGGGCTGCATCAGCATTTATTACCCTCAAAAGGGCCAGTTGTATCTGTATAATTAGATGTCCAGCGTATCGCCTCCACCTTACATTAGATGTCAAGAGACACCCCACCATTAGAAGTTGAGTCCCCCACTCTCCCTTACATCACAGTGCACCCCACTTTCCTTATGCTGCTGCTGGGAAGAAGCTGGATGCATTGCTTGAAAGCAGAAGTTAAAGGGGTTGTAAAGGCAAACGTTTTTTTTTACCTTAATGCATCCTATGCATTAAGGTAAAAAAACATCTGTCAGCACCGGGGCGCCCCCCCCCCCCCCCCCAAGCCCCCGTTTTACTTACCTGACCGTTCGAAATTCCCGGGCGCGTCCACGTCATCCTCTTCGGTTCCCAGCCTGGCCGTTGATTGGCTAGGCTGGGCGGATTGATAGCAGCGCAGCCATTGGCTGGCGCTGCTGTCAATCACAGCGGATGACGCGGCGCGCCGGGGGCGGGGCCAAGTGATAAAGTCGGCGGCTATGGCCGCCGCTGTATCACGGGAGCACGCTCGTAAAAGCTTTCCACCATGCGAGCGCCCTCGCATTAAGATGGAATGCTTTTGTGAGCAGGACCTGAGACAGCCGCCGAGGGACCCCAGAAGACAGCTTTCCGGGACACTCTGTGCAAAACGAGCTGCACAGTGGAGGTAAGTATAACATGTTTGTTATTTTAAGAAAAAAATAATTCTGACTTTAGTGTTGCTTTAAGGGTATGGAGGAGGACCAGAGGAGGGCTGGAGCTCTCCTGCTGCTGCAGGAGAGGTGCAAGGGCCACGTGAAATGGCCTGGAGGGCCGGATTCGGCCCGCGGGTCTTGTGTTTGACACCTGTGTTAACACAGGTTAACACAGAGTGTAATGTCTTGGCATACAGCCAAGATAGCTAACATTGCTGATTGGAGGAAAGGCACACATCCCCTCTCATCATAGGCAAAGACTCTCAGAGGTGTTTTGTAATAGGGCCTGCTCCCTGCTAATCTTTTTATAGCAACCTCCCCTGACAGAAGATTCAGGCTGCTTTTGTCTAAAGTGTCTGAGAATTTGTAATGAGTTATCAGGCTGATAAAAAGAGGGACAGTTCAGGAGAGAGCTATGGGACTTAGCTTATTGAAGAGAGATAACAAAATACTGTAGATATATGTGCCCAGCTCAAATTTCAGGAATTGGATTTACATCCACTTTAACCTCTTGACCACCGAGGATGTCCCTGGGATGTCCTCGGCTTTGTGCGGTGATATCTGAATGATGCCTGCAGCCACAGGCATCATTCAGATATCCATCTCTTCAGCTGCCGATTCTCTGCACCATAAGAACGATCAAAGCGGCCATCCGGTGCTTCTCTGGGCTCTCCCGTGCCATCGGGGGCCCGGAGAGCGAATCGGCAGGTGCGTGCTGAAGAACCATAGAGATGACTGGTGACCAGACGGTCACAGTCATCTCTATGACCGTCGGTGGACCAGGCGCGATGCTATGACGTCACGCTCGGTACCCGGAAGTAAACAAAGCCGCAATCGCGGCTATCGGCATGTGATCGATGATTTTTTTTCAACGATTTCATGCTTGTAAGCCTGGAGGAGAGATGTGGGGTCTTATTGACCCCACATCTCTCCATAAAGAGGACCTGTCACACTGATTCCTATTACAAGGGATGTTTACATTCCTTGTAATAGGAATAGAAGTGATCAAAAAAATAAAATGTAAAAAAAAAGTGTAAAAATAAAAAAAATTAAGTAAAATAAAATAAAAAATTAAGTAAAAAACGCCCCTGTCCCCGTTATCTCTGCACAGAAGCGAACACTCATGCAGGTCCCGCCCACATATGTAAACGCCGTTCAAACCCCACATGTGAGGTATCGTTGCGTGCGTTAGAGCATGTGCAACAATTCTAGCACTAAACCTCCTCTGAAACTCGAAAATAGTAACCTGTGAAAAATGTTAAAGCGTCACCTATGGAGATTTTTAAGTAGCGAAGTTTGGCGCCATTCCATGAATGTGCGCATTTGTAAAGTGTGACATGTTAGGTATCTATTTACTTGGCGTAACATCATCTTTCACATTATACAAAAAAATTGGGCTAACTTTACTGTTTTGTTGTTTTTTAATTCATGAAACCGTTTTTTTTTCCCGAAAAAAGGGCGTTTGAAAAATTAATGGGCAAATACAGTGTGAGATAAAAAGTTGCAATGACCGCCATTTTATTCCCTAGGGTGTCTGCTAAAATATATATATATAATGTTTGGGGGTTCTGATTAATTTTCTAGCAAAAAAAAAAGATTTTTACATGAAGGAGTGAAGTGCCAAAATTTGCCCGGTGGTAAAGTGGTTAAAGCAACCATAAATCACCCTAAAATTGTGAGATTTGCAAACAATTACAAAATACTTGTCACTATCATGTCACTGATAGACAATTTTACTTGAAATCTCCTCCTCAGAAAACTCACTGTTTTGAATGGCTTCATTATCAGTATCTGCCAGCGTCGCTCATCACCCCACCTCTCCATAGAAGCACATATGACGCTCAGCTGAGCCAAACTGTCACGTTTCTGCTCTCGCAGGGTGGTGATGGTGCCTGCGGGTGGTCAGATATTTCTTAAACACTCTTGGACGTTCAGGGCCAGCCTAACAGAGTGCATTTTGTGGAACTGTATCATTACAATTTTGCAAATATTTTTTGCAACTCAGCCAACTGCTCTTTCATTCGTGTTTTGTATTTATTTTTTTATGATTGTATTGGATTTTATGAGACGTGTTGAGATTTCTGTTCACTTCAAATCAAATGCAACAATCGAATGTAAAACAGAACAAGCCAATTATGCCGTAACCTAGTCAAAGTCCCTTTCGCCGTGCGTTGGTGCAAGGTATGCGTTTGATCCCTAAAATGGTTATTCAGTCTCTAAAAAATAAATAAGGTCTCATGCACACTGGACATTTTTAGAGCTGCTGTTATTGGCCTCCAATGTTTTTTTTCTGTAGCCAATAGACTCCCCAGTATGTTATCCTATGTGTTCATGCACACATAGGCTGTTATCAGCAGTTTTTGGCAGGGTAGTTTTTTAGCTGTAAAAACGCTCTATCTCTAAAAAAGCTTAAAAATGCAGCAATTCGGGGTTTATCAGCGTTTTTGAGCCATATGCTTTCCAGGGATTCAGCGCTGTCCTCACCCGTGCTGGTTCTTTGATTTTATTTTGGGTTACCATCACTGGCATGACTAATGTGGAAAGTCGGCTGTGACTCCATGTCCGCTTCCAACTGTGCATTTGCAAGTCCCGCTGTGCTTTGTGAAAAGAGCCATAGCCTCTTAGCACCTGTGATGTACCCCAAGAGGTTGTGTGCAGGGAGGGGAGGGGGAGCAATTTCCGATGGAAACGACTTGGTCAGTGGTTCTCAACCTGGGGGTCGAATGACTATTTGCCAGGGGTCACCAAATCCTGGGCTGTTCATTAAGCCCACGCTGCTCTCCTAGCCTTTTCGCGGCCGTCAAGCAGGGCTGTCTCCCTGGAGCATGTGGTCACCCAGCTGGGCTGTTCCTAGAACCCAAGGCCGCCCACTAGGCCTATTCGCACATGCCCATTCAGTTCACGGCATGGCTGGAGGACAGACTAGAGGTCAGCGGACTGGTGAGGAATGTGAAGTGTGAGGGGCTGGAGACCCTATCTCCTGATTTCAGCATAGGTGTCACTGCTACGAGACACCACAAAGTCGGAGACAATGAGTAACGTTACCTTAAAGTTGCCATTAAAAGTCCCACCAGCACTGCCACTCATCCCATTCCCCCCACCCCACAACCAAGGAGTAAAAGAAGCAATAAAAATAGAGAATACATGGACGGGAGAGGAAAGGCGGGGGAGGAACAAAGAAAAGGGGAGAGAAAGAATAAGAAAGATGGCTAAAGAGAGGGATGGGGAAAAAAAACTAAACATTTGCATAGAGAGAGATAAAAGAGAAAGAAAAAACAAAGAGAGAGTGGTACATCCTAAAATATACCACAAGGGGTTTTAATATTGTACAAGTGAAAGGGAAATGTCCGTGGGTTAGGGGCGCAAAATACTTGTCTTGCCTTGGGTGCTGAAAACCCACACTACGAAGATTTTACTGTTAGGCGTCGCCAAAACTTGAGAAATTTTATCAAGGAGTCATGGCACTAGAAAGGTTGAGAACCACTGGACTAGGTGATTCCAGCAGAAGTGGAAGCGAGTAACTGCCAAAACTAGGTACCCACTCGCCCCCCAAACAGATAAACCTCTAATATTGTTAGAGGAAGGGAGGAAGGATTCTTAAAAGTGGAACTTCCTGTTTAGGGTGAAGTCCTGCTTTAAATGAAATATCAAAGAAGATGCCTGAACTAGGGGCAGATGGATTCCTGGAAGCAAATGCTACATGAATCATCTGCCCTTACTCAAGATGGCCGCAGCTAGAAATGCTAAGGGGGTGTTTTTTAAAGTCAAATCTCAACAAAATAAAGCACGGAGACAGGGAAAGAGGGTTGAGTTTACTTTGAATACTAATGTAGCACTACCCCCAGAGGAGCTTCTGGATTGTTTTGGGTGGCATGTTGTCTCTATTTCCTCGCCGTCTAGGGTATCAGATGAGAGTTGAGAAAATGTCCACACTTTAGACTTTTTCTTTGATTTATTTGCGGAACTTGGTAAAATAATAAAATAAGTACTGTAGTTGAAGAGGTGGAAGGGTAACAGGTTCAGGTGCACAACTTCTGTCCGGAAACACTCCTGCTTCCAGCAACACATCTTTTGTTGCCACTCTAGCCAGAGCGGGTATTGCGCATCCGGATAGGCCCCTCTAACTAACCTAGCAGCCAAGATGGCGCATGGAAATTGGTAAAGTCTCTGCCACAGGCCTTCCCACAGATGGAGGTATGTTTGGTCCAAAATCCTCTCAACACAGGATTAGGAACCCGGATCTCTCTCGATTAGCTTCTTGCAAACTTAGAACTGACAGGCGACCATCATTCAGCCTTTCAGTAATGGTGCGTCCTTCGATGAAGTTCAAGGCCTCTCCTGAGATACCAGCCTAATGCTCGGTGCTCTCCAAGATGGGTGCTTTATTGAGTGGCTTCCTCCCTCAGGACGGACAGCACAGGACCACTCTGCAACTGTAGACCCAGTCTGACTACTCGGCCTACTTAGTAGATCACAACCCCGACTAACATGGCCCCGGAGCCAGAAACACGGGGGGTGGTGGGACAACAGACCCAGGATCGACGACCCCGGTCCAATCACGTCTGTCCCTTAAGTATTCCTCCCCAGCATGCACAGCGGGACGACTAAACCCCACTGATTGGTTGCCAAAGGGGAACACCCAAAACACCTTGACCTGACTGCTGCCACCCTCGGCCTGGGGTGGTAACGGCACACCAGGCGACAATAGTGGTCACTCACAGTCCAGCCATGGCTGGAACAGAGGCCCAAATTTGGAAAAATCATACGGTCTGAGTAAACCAACTCTCAATTTAAAGCTGCGCCGGCTAGAAAGTAGCAGGCCGCTACACTAAAAATGTATGAAGTAGCGTTTTCAGTTTGTAGTGTTCAGATACAGTTGAGTTCTGCTTCAAATACTGCTAGGACCTGAATATGTAATTGCATTAGCTTCCTAAATTCATACATAGTAGTAATCTACTGCATTACACATCTAACAACAGAGTTTTCTCCTAGGAATAAAATGAGAGAAGAATGGGAACATCATAACTGGGTGCTGAATAGCATGAACACAATCAGCAGGATGTGACCAAGCTGTATTTCTTTTAGCTGAACTACAGAAATCTGAGGTCACCAATCTGCCTACAATGCCTGGATCAATGGACCAGCTGGACAGCATTAAGAATCCATTGGCAGGAAAAACACTTTGCATAATGTATATACATTTCAACTTTGTAGTTCACTGTCTGCCTGAAGTTCAGCTTTAATAAAAGTGTTTTAAAGAGCAAACGACAATTTATTTCTTAATAAGCACTAATGAAAAACTGCATTCTAAAGGCTCTGAGAAAATCTGCTGAACGGCGCATTGCTGCCTCTGATCTGCTACGAGGTACAAACATCCCATAAAAGTATCGCTCTTTAGGGGCAGCAGATGTAAGAGAAAATAAATTATGCAAGCTCACAGTTTAAATCAATTTCTCAATTTAATAGATTTCAGGGCATACTTATTCCCAGATATGTGGCCATGAGCCGCATTATCGCAAGGATTACCTGCTTGGAATTGCTTATTTCTGGCCTCTGAAGTTACATTTTATGCAACTTCCAAGTCTCTCTTGCAGCTGAGCGATAAAACTTTAAACACTTTTCCTTTCTTAGCAAAAACTTCCATCTCTAAACATCATATTCCATATTTCATACATCTGACACCAATGGATGTAGAATGATAAAGTTATAATGACGGTTATTAACCACTTCCCGCCGGGTCAATAGTCAATTGACGTCCAGGAAGTAGTTCTGAAATCCTGACTGGACGTCTACTGCAGGATAACATGCCGGCGAGTGCCCGGCGGTGATCGGTGATGTGGGGTGTTAGTCTGACACCCTGCATCTCCGATCTCGTTAAAGAGCCTCCGGTGGAGGCTTTTTACCACGTGATCAGCCGCGTCCAATCATGGCTGATCACGATGTAAACAGGAAGAACTGTTGATCGGCTCTTCCTCACTCATGTCTGACAGACGCGAGTAGAGGAGAGCCTATCGGCGGCTCTCCTGACAGGGGGGATTCGCGCTGATTGTTTATCAGCGCAGCCCCCCCTCAGATCCCCACACTGGACCACCAAGGAAGACCACACTGGACCACCAGGGAAGGGGCAATAATACTGTAAAAGAAAACTTACTTAACCACTTAACGCCCGCCGCATGAATATGTACGTCCACAGAATGGCACGTACAGGCAGATGGGCGTACTGGTACGTCCCTGCCTTCCCGCGGGTCAGGGGTCCGATTGGGACCCCCTCCGCTACATGCGGCAGTCGGTAAGTGTCTGGGAGCGATCGGGGATGAGGGGGCGGCTGTTCGTTTTTGTCCGCCCCCTCGCAATCGCTTCCAGCGAATCGGCTTCCCCCCGCTCTGCCCGCCCTCTGCCTGTGTAATGTAAACACAGGCAGAGGAAGTGATGTCACCTCTCCTCTCGGCGGTATTTTCGATCCGGCGAGGGGAGAGAAGACATCACATAGTAAGTCGCACCAACAGCACACTGACACCAGTACACATAGGCAAATTAACCCCCTCAGATCACACCCCCCCCCCCAACCCCCTGTCACAGTGTCACTGATTGCAGTGATCATATATTTACTGATCACTGCATTTAGTGTCAGTGTGACAGTTACTGTGACAGGCAGTTAGGTTAGCCCCCTACCCCCCCTAATAAAGGTTTAACCCCTTGATCACCGCCCTAGTTAACCCTTTCACCCCCTATTGCCAGTGTCACTAAGCGATCGGTTTTCTGATCGCTGTATTAGTGTCGCTGTTGCCGCTAGGTAGCTAGTTTTTTTTTTATATTGTGATTTTTTTTACTAATGACATGTGGCTGAAAAAATTTTGGCCTAAATGTTTGACTAAAATTTTGTTTATTCGATTTATCTTATAATAAAAAGTAGAAAATATAATTTTTTTTCAATATTTTTGGTATTTTTCCGTTTATATCGCAAAAAATAAATATCGCAGAGACAATCAAATACCATTAAAAGAAAGCTCTATTTGTGGGAAGAAAAGGACGCAAATTTTGTTTGGGAGCCACGTCGCACTACCGCGCAATTGTCTGTTAAACCGACGCAGTGCCGAATTGTAAAAACACCTTTGGGCATTTAGCAGCATATTGGTCCGGGGCTTAAGTGGTTAATTACAAAAGAAATTAACAGAAAAAAATAAGGCCCGGATCCACGTATTGCGGCGTATCTTTAGAGCGGTGTAGCGTATCTTTTTTACGCTACGCCGCCGAAAATTAGAGAGGCAAGTGCTGTATTCTCAAAGCACTTGCGTCCTAAGTTACAGTGGCCTAGCGTATATGGGCCGGCGTAAGCCCGCGTAATTCAAAGTAGGCAGGTAGGGGGCGTGTTGTATGCTAATGAAGCATGACCCCATGTAGATGCATGGCCGAACAAACGGCGCATGCGCCGTCCGTGGACATAACCCAGTGCGCATGCTCAGAATCACGTCAGATAGAATGCCTAAGATACGACTAACACTGCCTACGATGTGAACGTAGCTTACGCACAGCCCTATTCGCATACGACTTACGCAAACGACGTAAAATTTGACGGCTGTTCCGACGTCCATACTTAACATTGGGTGCGCCTCATATAGCAGGGGTAACTTTATGCCGGTCGTACGCCTTACGTAAACGATGTATATCAATGCGCCGGGTGCAAGTACGTTCGTAAATCGGCGTATATAGCTCATTTGCATATTCTACTCGTTAATCTACGGAAGCGCCCCTAGCGGCCAGCTTAAATATGCAACTAAGTTACGACGGCGTACGGCAACTTACGTCGGTCGGCTGAAGCCATATTTTTGGCGTATCTAGGTTCCTGGATACAGGGCATAGATACGACTGCGCATCCTAGAACTTACGTGGCTTATCAATAGATACGCCGGCGTAAGTTGTTTGAGAATCCGGGCCCAAAAACGTTATTTTTTTAAAAAAAAAATCGGTCTTTTTTTAGTTGTTGCGCAAAAAATAAAAATCGCAGAGGTGATAAAATACCACCAAAAGAAAGCTCTATTTGTGGGAACAAAATGTTTGGGTACAGTGTAGCATGACCGCGCAATTGTCATTCAAAGTGCGACAGCGCTGAAAGCTGAAAATTGTCTTGGGCAGGAAGGTGCGTAAGTGACTGGTATGGAAGTGGTTAAAGATCACTTCACAATTTAGAATAGAATTAGGGGCTGGAGCTGTGTTAACCACTTAATGGACTGCCCCCACATACATTTACTGCACAGGCCGGCCCTTAATCGCTAAATCACGTACCTGTACGTAATCGCTGTTGCTGGCCCTGGGGTGTGCATCACACCACAATCACGCTTTCGCTGTGATTGGACACAGGGAGGGCCAATCAGCGGGTCCAGCCGCCACGGCCACTTTCACACTGGGGCGGGCGTGGACGGTAAAACACTGCTAGTTTTAACGGCGCTTTATCGTTTTTGCTACAATATTTGGCCGCTAGCAGGGCGCTTTTAACCCACCCTAGTGGCCAAATAAAGTGTTAAATGCACATGTGGCTGGTACTCAAGTGGTTAAGGTATACTACTGAAGGATGGCTGTACATAATGGGCCAGATTTAGAGACATCTGCCTATTTAAATAAGGCAGACCACCGTTCTACTACTGAGGAAAATGGAGATCTAGTGTTTCCGCTAAGCAGAAACACGAATCTCTGTTTTTATCCAGTGTCAGCGTTTACCCCGACCCCCCCAGTTAGAAAGCACAGCCCTTTGAACGGCCCTGATGTTAACCCCTTCCCTGCCAGTGGCATTAGTACAGTAACAGTGCATTTTTTTTTTTTTAGTACTGATCACTGTATTGGTGTCACTGGTCCTCCAAAAGTGTCACTAATGCCTTATACATACGATTGGAATTTCCGTCTGGATTTTTCAGACGGAATTCTGTTTAAACTGTGTTGCATACACACTGTCACACCAACTTCCAAAAATGAAGTTCAATGCTTCCGAGCATGCGTCGACTTGAGTCCGTCAAAAGTTCCGAAGGAAAAACACGGATTGGGCACACACACGGTTGGAATATCCGATGAAAAAATTCCGTCTGACTTTTTTCATCGGAAATGACGATCGTGTGTCGAAGGCATTAGGCTGCTTTCACACTGGGGCGGGCGTGGACGGTAAAACACTGCTAGTTTTAACGGCGCTTTATCGTTTTTGCTACAATATTTGGCCGCTAGCAGGGCGCTTTTAACCCACCCTAGTGGCCAAATAAAGTGTTAAATGCACCTGTGGCTGGTACTCAAGTGGTTAAGGTATACTACTGAAGGATGGCTGTACATAATGGGCCAGATTCAGAGACATCTGCCTATTTTTAGGCAGACGTAGCGTATCTCAGATACACTACGCCGCCGTAACTATCAGCGTCAGGTTCCTTATTCAGAAACGAATTAACCTGTAAGTTACGGAGGCGTAGTGTATCTGTGGCGGCGCAAGGTCGCGCAATTCAAATTTGGAAGATGGGGGCGTGATTCATGTAAATGAATCATGACCCCACGTAAGTGACGTTTTTTTTGGACGGCGCATGCGCCGTCCGTGGACGTTCCCAGTGCGCATGCGCAAAATCACGTCGCTTTTTCTTAATGTAAACGACGTGAACGTAACTTACGTCGAGCCCCATTCCCGAACGATTTACGCAAACGGCGTAAACGACGTACAATTCGACGCTGTCCCGACGTCCATACTTAACATTGGCTGAGCCTGCTATAGCAGGGGTAACCTTACGCCAACGACGTAAAATACGACACGCCGCCGCATGTACGTTTCTGAATCGGCGTAAATAGCTCATTTGCATATTTTACGCAAAAAACTACGGAAGCGCCACCTAGTGGCCAACGTAAATATGCAACTAAGATACGACAGTGTAGGCGAATTACGCCGCTCGTATCTTAGAAGAAAGCCGGCGTATCTTCTTTTCTGAATAGCAAAAAAAGATACGCCGGCTATTCTAAGTATTTACGCAGCGTATCTCTAGATACGCTGACGTAAATGCTTTCTGAATCTGGCCCAATGTATATATTCCCTAGATTACATCAAGGCTGACTGACAGGGCAGGAGACATGGGGCCACTGGAAAGAGGAGTATAAAAGCTTTTCCATTTAAAGGAATTTCCTTTTTTTTTTTTTTAAAGACTGACAAGGTCTTTTTAGAGCGCCTTCAGTGTTATACCACAAACCTTTTTACTAAGCCCCAACCTCTTACCTTCAATGTGCCTTGGGTAGTGTGGAATACAGCTCCTTCACTACAAAGAAGTGCCTATAAATGTTTTTTCCAGTCCAGGGAGAGGAACTACAGTTCATGCAAGACAGAAATCGATTTATCGTGGTGACCCCCTTCACCTCCAAAACCTTTACAATTACACAGAGAGAACAGGACTCCACTCCATATACTGTTCCCAACACACTGATAAATATACAACAAAATATATGATGACACTTGTCAGGCTCCATCATATTTATTCTGACATTCTCTTCCAATGCTGGAGAAGTTGGAGCCGGGGGGGGGGGGGGTCTTTGGGTCACATCATCGAGTTCTGTCTAGTTGTTCAAAATTTTTGGACTAGGATACAGGTGCTAGTGAGAGAACTACCAGGTCTCAATGCCCCCTCCCTGGGCCCGTATGTATATATCCTAGGTAAAACTTTTTTTTCAGCACCAGGTCGCCTTCTCATAGGCTGTTGAAACGCATAATCTTATAGACACGTAAAATGTGTCTATAAGATGGAAAGCATTACTGCTCATCAGCGGAATTATATTTCTAAATGTAATAACATTTGGACCCCTTGCCTTCATTTTTTGCCCCTGCCATGGCACCCATGTAATCTCTGTACTGGATCTTTTATACTATACCAGTGATTTCCAAACTGTGATCTGAGGGACTAAATGAGGCCCTTTGGTTACCTTTATGCAGCGCTTGGGACACTATTCCTCTCATTAATTCAAGGCATTATTTCCTTCTTTTTTTTTTTTTTTTAAATTCTTTATTTTATTGCTTTTTTTAATACATGCATCATCGTCTGTTTTTATACATCAAATCCAAAACGGTGAAGCAGAAGAACAAGAACAACTTGGGGTCTAAGTCTAACATATTTATCTAGGTATCTTATGTTACATCTTATTCTTATTGCTTTATATGATAATGGCGCATCGTCCTAATTGTCCCTTCCTCCCTCCCTAAGCATTCCCCCCGTATTCCATCCCTGACCCACCCACCTTAAAAGAAAAGAAAAAAAAAAAACACAAACACCCACCCCTGTCTCTCTCGTCTTCCAAGTTCTCCCTATTCGCTGTTCATCCTCAGAGGTTCTGCTCCCTGTATCTAATATATGGTGTCCACACCTGTCTGTATCTCTCCTCTTGCTCTCTCATTCCCATTGTCAGGTATTCCATCTGCTGAATTTCCGTTATTCTACTCAGCCATTGTTGTCTTGTCGGTGGTATTGTGCTTTTCCATAGAGTTGGTATACAGGCCCTTGCAGCTGTTATTAAGTGTCTGAGCAGGGAGTTTTTATATTTTGCTATGGAAATTGGGAGATCATTTAGCAGGAGCGCTGCCGGGTTATCTGTCAGATCTACTTCAGTGATTTCTTTTAGAGTACCAATTACTGCTTCCCAGAACTCTTTCAATTTAGCGCATTCCCAGAATAGGTGTATCATGGTTCCCCTCCTTTCCCCACATCGCCAACACTGGTCTGAGACTTGTGGGAATATCCGCTTTAGTACCACTGGGGTCCTGTACCATCTAGTTAAAATTTTATATCCGCTCTCTTGGTATCTGGTAGCTATCGAGGCTTTATGTGTGAACCTAAAGAGTTTTGTTTTCTGTGTATCAGAGAATGTAATTCCCAACTCTCTTTCCCATGCTTGTATAAATGTAAGATCTTGCGGGCTCTCTGATTCCACTAGAAGACTATACATTGATGATAGCCCATGTTCTACTGCTTCACCCTTACAACAAATTTCCTCAAATTCTGATAGACCTCGTGTCGTTTCTCCTTGTATTTTCATGGCTCGTATAGCAGCTTTTAGTTGCATTTGTCTCATTGGGTCCAGTGTCCTCCTCAGTGTCTCTTCGCTGTCTCCTCCCTCCATTCCCTGACTACTACTCGTGAAGTGAATAAGTCTACTCAGTCCCTGTCGTCTTAAGTTATTAAAGTGCAGGTCCGTAAGGCCTAATTCAAACCTGGGGTTTCCCAGAACTGGGATCAAGGGGCTTGGAGTTTTTGAAATTTTAGTTTTCCTGAATACCCTTTGCATAGTTCTTATCGTAGCTCCTACTGTGGGGTGTTTCTTTACCTCTTGTGGGATATCTGTATCCGAGATCCATGCCATGCCCTCCAGAGGGATGTTAGTTATTTTTTGTTCTATATGTATCCATAATTTTTCCCTTTGATGTATACACCATTCTACCACCCGGCCAAGTGGGAGGCATCGTGATAGATCATTGGGTCCGGAAATCCCACTCCTCCCTTCTCTTTTGGTAAGGTCAAAATTTCCCTCCTTATTCTCGATGATTTTCCTGCCCATATAAACTTCCCAAATCTAGATCTCAGGTCTCTTAGAAATCCAAGGGGAATCTTTACCGGTAGGGTCTGGAACAAATAGAGTAATTTAGGCATTACGTTCATTTTAATAATATTGATTCTCCCGAACCATGTAAAGATCCCCTTGTCCCATCTTTTAAAATCGGCCTTGAACAGTTTCACCAGTGGTAGAAAGTTCAGTTCGAATATCCTGTTTAAGTTTTTTGGTATCTTGGTTCCTAGGTAGCATATGTGAGAGTCTGTCCACTTAAGGGAGAAATTTGCCGCTAATAACTGCTGTTTATTTTTATTTACCTCTACCCCCATCGCCTCTGATTTGTTATAATTCACTTTGAAATTGGACAGATCTCCATATTCCTTTATTTCTCTTAACAATACAGGGAGAGATATCTCCGGGGTCGTCAGCGAGAACAACAGGTCGTCTGCAAATGCTGCGAGCTTGTACTCGTCTCCTCTTATCTGGATACCTCTAATGTCTGAATTTGCTCTTATAGTTCTCAAGAGTGGTTCAAGGGTAAGAGTGAAGATAAACGGTGAGAGCGGACATCCTTGTCTCGTTCCATTCCTTATAGAAAAAGGAGCTGACATTGCTTCGTTTACCTTCACTCTTGCCGTCGGGCACGAGTACAAGCTTGCGATCCATTTTTGCATCCCTTCCCCCAGACCTATATGTTGTAGGGTAGCTTTCAAAAATCTCCAGTCTACTCTATCGAAAGCTTTCTCTGCATCGGTCGAGATTAGTATTAGTGGGTTTTGGTAGAGTTGGGATAGGTATATAGTGCTTAATACTCTTTGTGTGTTTTCCCTTCCTTCTCTGCCAGGAGTAAATCCTACTTGGTCAGGATGTATTAAGGCGGGTATATGGGTCATCAGTCTGTTAGCAAGAATTTTAGAAAAAATCTTCAGATCTACATTTAGCAGCGAAATAGGTCTATAGCTGGCACAATCCGCAGGGTCTTTCCCCTCTTTAGGGATCACTGCTATGTGTGCCATTAAGGTATCTCTTAACATTGGCTGTCCTTCTCTTATAGAGTTGAACGCAGTCAGAAATTTTGGTGCCAGTCTGTTGTAGAAGGTTTTATAGTAGCGTAGGGTGTATCCATCCGGTCCTGGGGATTTACCTAATTTCATTGCTTTTATCGCTTCTTGTAGTTCCTCAGCTGTAATCGGGTCTTCCAAGATCTCAGTGCTTTCTTCTGAGATTTTGGGCATCCCAGAGTTTTTTATGTATTCCTTTATTCGTTCTTCTCTTCCCTGATTGCTCTCTGTAGCTGGGTGTCTCTCTATTTGATATAATTTACTGTAGTATTCTCTAAAAGCTTCTGCTATTAGTTGTGAGGAGCTTACTAAGGTGTCTCCCTGGGTCTTTATTTTTTCAATATAATTTTTTGCTCTCGTCTCTCTCAATGCATTAGCCAGCATCCTGCTTGGTTTATTCCCGTGTTCATAGTACGCCCGTCGACAGCGAGTTAATTTAGCTTTTGCTTTGTCCATTAGTAACAAATTCAATTTGTCTCTTAGGCTCATTAACCTTTCCTCAATGTGTGCTCTTTGCACTTTTTTATGCTCGTTCTCTAGATCACGTATTTCCCCAAGTAGGCTGTCCAGTTTTGCATTGAGAGAGCGTTTCCGGTGTGCCCCCAAGGAGATTAACAACCCCCTTATGTAGCACTTATGTGCTTCCCATTTGCATAGCGGCGTCGTATCGTCGGAATCATTTATTGAAAAAAAGGCTTCTAGTTCCTGGTCTATCTATTCTGGGTCTGTAATCAACATTTCATTGAGTTTCCAGTTCCACTCCCTCGGGCCTGTCTCTCCCCACTCTATGGAACAGTTCACTGATGAGTGATCTGATATTGTGAATGAACCCATTGATGCTTCTCTCAAATTTAACAATATATTTTGACCCACAAATATGTAGTCGATTCTTGTATAGGTTTTATGTTTTGCCGAGTAGAAGCTGTAGTCCCTTTCATGTACATGTAAGGTCCTCCAGGTATCTACTAACTGAAGTTCTTGTAACATTTTCCTTGTTTTACGCAATTTTATGTTAGATATATGGTAGGATCCCTTGGAAGAATCTAAGCTGGGTTCTAATACCATATTGAGGTCCCCCCCCAGAATTATCACCCCTTCTTTATTTTGATGTACCAACTCCAGGTATTTCTCAAGCGCTGAGACTGGGTCCTCGTTTGGGAGGTATACATTCACTAAGGTAACCTTTTGTTGATACAGCATCCCCTTTACTAAAAGGAATCGTCCTTCATCATCAGTTATCACTTTGGACTCCTTCCATACTAGTCCTTTGGCGAGTAAAATTGACACTCCGTTTGCCTTTGAGGACTGAGAGGCCCCATGGTACACCTCTGGGAATCTTTGGTTCTTTAATTTTGGGATTCTGTCTTTTTTAAAGTGTGTTTCTTGTAGGAAAATTATTTGTGAATTAGATCTCCCCAGTTCCATTAATGTTTTAGTTCTTTTTTCTGGAGTATTTAGGCCCTTAACGTTGTAAGTAGTAATGTTTATTCTATTCATTTTTAGTAGTCAACAAGGAGCGTTGGAAGACGAGAGAGACCCCTCCCACCCCCCGAGAAAAGAGAAAAAAAAAAAAAAAAGGGAGGGAACCCCCCCCCCCCCCGTATCCTAAGGTCTTGTCCACCGTCCGAGACCTCAGGTAATCGCTATACTCCCCTGTTGCGACTGACACTAACCTTGGTTGTGTAGTCCCACTGGGTGAAAGGGAAAAAAAAAAAAAAAAAAAAGGGAAAAAAAAAAAAAAAAAAAAAAAAAAAAAGAACCCCAAATGTTTGAGCGTCTCCGACTTCCCTCCACTTGGAGGAGAGGCGCTCTGGTGGGGGTAAGTGTAAGAGTATTTGCGGAGAGTCTTTGCTTAAGCATTTGTCCCGGTGCACCCTTCTCTCATTCATTTTACATTGGACATGTCCCTCTACTCCAGGAGGACCCCTATATGTCGCCTCCCATCCATCCCCCCATTGGAATGGATGTGAGGCGACACCTCCCCCTGGCCCTCTGGCTTTGGCGTCCTGGCTATATTCGTACATTGGAGCCGCACATCAATCCCGTCACACATATAGAAAAAAAAAAAAAAGAAAAGAAAATCTAGTCTCTCAGTAGGGACACCCAGGAGGTCACCCCCCCTCTCGTCTCCTGCGCACCGCAGTTTATCGTGTACATCTTCCTGTATGTTTGTTTGTTTAGCCCACTTATCTTCCCGGTGTTATTCCCCTCCTCTAGGTTGTCCAATAATTAACCCTTAATTATAATATCTCACTATTGATAGCCCTTACTTCCCATCTAACATTCCCCTTTCCGCTCTCCCCTCAATCTATTGCCCTATGTCTCTGCCCTTATTCTCCTCCCCTCTCCTCCTCCCCCTCCCCTCCCCCCCTTTTCCTTCCCCTTTTTAGTGTCGTACATAAGGTAGGTGTGAGTTACCTATATCGTGTTGTTGTAGTTTTAATATGTGATGTTTCTATGTGTAGGTGTTGTTTCCACCAAAAAAAAAAAAAAAAAAAAAAAAAGGAAAAAAAGGAAAGTGTTGACAGTGTGTATTTATATTGTAGGCACGGATGATGAGAGAGCTATCTCCCTCCTCCATGCTTCCCTTACTTACCCCCTCCCCATTTCTCTAATTAACTATACTATCTTGGTGTCTCATTTATATACTATATAAAACAAAAAATTGAATGTTGTTGCATTATTAACCCTTGGCAGTGCCCAGTGAATGCGCTGAATCCCCATCCCTTTATCCCGTGCCCCCCCAAAAAAAAAAATAAAAAAAAAAATTATTTCCTTCTAATGATACCAATGGTGAGGCATCATTTTTTCCACCGACACTAACAGTAGTGCAACATTCCTCTAATTGATGACTACAGTGGGGCTCTATTCCTTCCACTGGCACCAGTGATGGGCTATACTTCCTTCCACTGGGATATACTTTCATTCCACTGGGATATACTTCCTTCCACTGGGATATACTTTCATTCCACTGGGATATACTTTCTTCCACTGGGATATACTTTCTTCCACTGGGATATACTTTCTTCCACTGGGATATACTTTCTTCCACTGGGATATACTTTCTTCCACTGGGATATACTTTCTTCCACTGGGATATACTTTCTTCCACTGGGATATACTTTCTTCCACTGGGATATACTTTCTTCCACTGGGATATACTTTCTTCCACTGGGATATACTTCCTTCCACTGGGATATACTTCCTTCCACTGGGATATACTTCCTTCCACTGGGATATACTTCCTTCCACTGGGATATACTTCCTTCCACTGGGATATACTTCCTTCCACTGGGATATACTTCCTTCCACTGGGATATACTTCCTTCCACTGATATAAACATTGGATCACTATTCCTCCCACTGACATCAAAGATGGAGCATTATACAGTAAAACCTTGGCTTGCGAGCATAAACATGCTTGTAATCCAAAGCACTTTTATATCAAAGCAAATCACCTTATAAGAAATAATGGAAAATCAAATGATTTGTACCACAACCATTTATTCATAGGTCTTCAGTTTATAGTACATATAAAAACATTTTAGCAATGTGAGTTGTGTAACCATAAAATGTCCATCCACAAATGGAAGTCTCCACAAGGAGATTAGAAGCAAAATCCAGCAGGAGCTACAGAGTATAAAAGAGAATAGAGGCACCTCTAAGTGTAGCAAAATATTGCTAGATGTTGTTCCTTCATTAAATGTAACCATATTGCTACACTTAGAGGTGCCTCTCTTCTCTTTTATACTCAGTTGTGACATGACACTACTTGTATATCAAGTCACAATTTTTTTTTAAATGTTGCTTGTCTTTCAAAACGCTCTCAAACCAAGGTTTTACTGTACCTCCCACTAATACCAGCAATTAGTCACTATTTATTTCACGGACAGCAATGATGGGGCACTATTCCTCACATTAACACCAATAATGGGGTTCTATTGCTTCCACTGACGCCATTGATGGGGCACCATTCCACTACTATTACCAATGATGAGGCACTATTCCTTCCACTGACACCACTGACACCAACATTGGGACACTATCCCTCCCACGGACACTAATGATGAGGCACTATTCACTCCACGATACCAATAATGGGGCACTGTTTATTCCACTGATACCAATGATGGCGCACTATCCCTCCCACCGACACCAATGATGGGACACTATTCCTTCCATGGATACCAGCGATGCGATGGGGCACTATTCCTCCTCCTACAGACCATAGGCTCTATGTAATTTTTTACTTCCACTGACCACCAAGCCCAAGACATTTTCTACTGCCATTGGCCATATTGGACAACTGGGTGCTCCTAAATTCTGAAGGACACTAAACTGTCCCTTTGTTTAAAATGTTTGGAGACTCCTGGGCTACACCATCTGAAAGGTGGGCTATCCCATGTAGCCTGCCTGCAGCGTCCCTACCCCTCTCTTTACCCGTTATTTTGTTTTCTCTGTAGATTGTGTCTTGATGTTAACAAAAAACAGACTACCATATAAGCCGAGTTTTTCAGCACATTTTTTTGTGCTGAAAATGCCCCCCTCGGCTTATACTCAAGCCACCCTCTTGCACCTGATCTCCCAGACTTTGGGGACCTTTTACCGTTACTTGGCACACATATAGCCCCATTCTTCCTCTACAAGTGTACAAAGTTTGTTGTCCAGGGGACCACCGATTTTTCAAAGCCGGGCACCCCTTCCATAGACTCCAATGTTAAACAGCAATTTCTCCGGTGACCCGGTACTGGCCGGTCATAGGTCCTCTTGACCCGGAGCTTGGCACACATGTAGCCCCATTTCTCCTCTACAAGTGTGCAGTTTGTTGTCTGGGGGGCCTACTGCTGGGGAGCACCAATTTTTCAAAGCTGGGGACCCCTTCCATAGACTTCCATGTTAAACATGAGTTTAGTCATGGGCATAGTGAGGCATGGGCATAGTGAGGCATGGGCACAGTGAGGCATGGGTATGGGCACAGTGAGGCACAGCGAGCCATGCCGATGACACCCTAGGCTTATACTCGAGTCAATACATTTTCCCAGTTTTTTGTGATAAAATTAGGTGCCTCAGCTTATATTCAAGTATATATGGTAACTTTGAATGGAAAAAATATACTATATATAAAAGAAGCTGCAGTACAATAAATAGCAGTTAATTACATTATGTAGATTGCCAGTACATGTTAGAAAATAGAAAGGTAAGATCAGGTTGCTATAGGTAATCCAGACAGCTCTATTTTCAGAAGCCTGTGATCAAGCCCGGAATCTCTGTACAGGATATGAAATACCCAATCAGATGGTCTTGCTGCCATCTAATGGTCTAACACAGTTCAGTAACATTGCAACAGCAATGCATGATTACAACTATAAATTATAATATTCTGCTGAGCAACTCGTTAAATTAAGATACTATTCAATCACATACTGGCTATTTTTTGCCCAGTTTTACCAGCTGATAGTAGAAATCAGAGGCATATTAGCTGATGGGAAAAAATGGTGACTAGGAAATGGTATGGCCTTCTGAACAGATGAATTTAAAGACCTGAAAGATTGCCTGATGCATGTAGAAGGCAGTTCAAGAAAACTGAAGAAACACATGAGAAGTCCTGGAGGTGTGATAGTGACAAGGCAAAAGGAAGCATAATATAGCAGAGCTGAGCTTTCTGTTGGGTGAAGCAATGAGAAGAAAGAGGAATTCCACACTCGGCACCATGCCCCCTATCACCTATACCTCAGCTTAACACTAATGCCTCGTACACACAACCGGTTTTCCCGACAGGAAAACTGTCATGTTTTCTTTTGGTCGGGAAAACTGTCCGTGTGCATGCTCCACAGCAGTATTTTTCCCATAGGAAAACTGCAAGGAAAAAATTAGAACATGTTTTATTTTTCCCCGTCGCGAATCGCTACGTTTTTTCCCCCCGCAGTTTTCCTATGGGGAAACACTGCTGTGGAGCATACACACGGCTGGTTTTCCCGACCAAAGCTCTCAGACAGCCGTGTGTACAGAGGGAAAAGTGACTGAGCCGGTTCTTGGTTTTCCCCTTGGGTTTCCCGGCGGTATTTTGACCGCCAAGAAACCCGATCGTGTGTACAAGGCATTAGAGGTTCATTTACTAAAGGAAAATAGACTGTGCATTTTGCAAAGCGTAGTTGCTCCAGAGCTTAGCAAATAAGCAGAAGCTCTGCTGACCTCCAACATCCAATCATGTTCAAGCAAAAATGCTGTTTTTTTATTTTTTTTCATTGCACGTGATTGGGTATTTTTTGCAAAGTGAAGCTGTACTTCATTTACTAAGCTCTGGACTTGTAAAGTGTAACTGCATGTTGCCTTTAGTAAATCAACGCCCTAAACTGGAGCTTTAACCACTTGACGCCCACCATATAGCAAAATGACGACAGCAAAGTTTAGTTATCCTCATATGACGTGATCAGGATAACGAGGCGGCAAGCATCGCGGCGATCGGTGGTGCGGCGTGTCAGTCAGTCACCGCAACTCTGATTTAGGTAAAGAGTCTCTGATGAAGACAACATGGAAGGTCAATCATCAGCAGCTCAAGGAACCCCCTAGCAAACCTCTGAGGAATCCTGGTTGAGAATGGCTGGTCTAGGCTGTTTAGTTGAAGACCACAGACAAGGGCATGGTGCAACTAGAGCACCATAGCAGCCAAATCATTTTTTATTTTCTGAACAGTGAAAGATGAATTTTAATTCTGGTTGCTGGTGGTTTGTGTATTTTGCACACTGTTACTGTATACAAAAAAAAAATTTAAGCGGTTGTATAGTCTTTTTTTACTTTTACCTACAGGTAAGCCTATAATAAAGCTTTCCTGTAGGTACAAAAATTATCTCCTAAACCTATACGGTTTAGGAGATATTCCCCTTGCAATGAGCCACTGACTGCAGCGGCGCATGCGCATTGGGGATTCTCGGCTTAAGGCCAGGCAGACGCCGGACCTTGCCGGAAAGAAGTCTCCCGTGAGCTTGCGTGGGAGTGACTACATCACGGCTCCAGCCACTTACAGCGATGGAGCGGCGATACCCGGAGGACACGCTGAGGCAACATGTCAGCTACCTTGACGTGGACCAGGTGAGTGTCCGACGACTCGTTCTAAGGTAAGTATTATATAATGAGTTAGTATGAAGTGCATACTAGCTCATTATGCCTTTTGCCTTACAGGGGTAAAACAAACAAACAAAAAAAAAAAAAAAAGTGTCAGCGGGTATACAACTGCTTTCATTATTTTCCTTAGTGTGATTCTAGGTGCAGACTTAGTCTAGTAAAAGCCTTGTATAGGTCAAACAGTTTCAGAATTCACATGAGTGTTCAGTGAAGAAAGGCATAAACAAGTTATGCTGCCAATTTTAGGCATAGATCACCATTTCAATGTAAAATCGATATCAATATTTTGACGAGATGCGCAAAACGCAACATTTAAAGAAGGTAATGAAAAGGCAATGCAATCGATAACAGCTTTCCCAGGCAGATCACTACTGGTGGCTTAGCCTTTCAATTACAGTCCAACGAGGTGAATATTTAAAACTACAGAATCAGCAAAGCAGGGTCAGGCCTGTCTGACTGTGAAATTCTACAACTTGTGGAAGATGGATAAAAGTATCAGGGAGGAAGTTGCTAGGCAACAAGCAGTTGGAAACTGTAGAATCATAAGAAGTTATGAGCTAAAAAAGAATACTAGATGATTTCACAAAGTTTTTGAAGAACACTAGCCTAATGGAAAAGTGGGGTGCCGTTCTGATTCGGAAAAATGCTCAGCTACTAAACATAGCAAGTGAACCCTTATTTGCAAAGAAAGAAAATCTTAAATGTAGCCCAGAACCCAATACCCTGAAAAGTTTATTGTCTGTGCACATCCTGTTTAGTGCATCTTAACCACTTGCCAACCAGCCACCGTCATTATACGGCAGCAGGTGGGCGCGATCCTGCGAACCATATTAGCTGTACGTCGGTCCCTTTAAGCATGATAGCAGGCGCGTGCGCACTTCCGCTGCATCATGGGGGTGCCAATGCTTGTGACCCGCAGTCGCGATGACTACCGGCCACGAGCGATCGCGGACACGAAAGCCGTCGTAGCTGTACGCCGGTCCCTTTAAGCACGATAGTAGGCGCGTGCGCGCGCCCACTGCATCGCGGTGGTGACGATGTTTAGTTTGCTCAGTTTGTTTTGCACAATCTATTTGCTACTCTTTGATTCATTCAATTGTTGTATTATTAATTTTTGTAATTAATAAAGTCTTTTTGTATTCATCCAAAGTGTTTTGGTATACCCACTTGAGAGAACTTTATTCTCTCCTTCTGTTTATGCAATTTGGGTCTACCTCAACTGTGTCCCTTGGGCCCCCTTGTGGATGTGTTTTGAATACTTAATGTACCATTACTCCCCTATATTGTAGATTTAATTGTGATGGATCCAGGCACCCCCTCCTTTTTTTTTTGCTTGAGATCGGCGGTCACAATGACTGCCGGCTGCAAGCAAACGCGGGCAAGAGAGGCAGAAGAGGAATGTGTGTGTGTTTAAAAAAATTGGCCTAAACTGATAAAAAATTCGTTTTTTTTTTTTAAATAAAAAAAATGGGGATATTTATTATAGCAAAAAGTACAATATTGTGTATTTTTCAATATTGTCGCATTTTTTGGTTTATAAATCGCAAAAAATAAAAACCGCAGAGATGATCAAATATAACCAAAAAAAAGCTATATTTGTGGGAAAAAGGACGTCAATTTTGTTTAGGTACAACATTGGACAACCGCACAATTGTCAGTTAAAACGAATCGCAAAAAATGGCCTGGTCATTGAGCAGCCAATTCTTCCGGGACTGAAGTGGTTAAATACTCTAATAATGATTCTGAATGGGAGGATCTGATAAAGTGTTACTAAACCCAGTAATATAAAAATAGTTCATCTGCCCCCCCCCCCCGCAGTGCCCCATAAATCTTCTTCTTAGGCCGCGTACACACGAGGAGACATGTCCGATGAAAACTGTTTTCATCAGACATGTCTGAAGGGATATTTTGGTCTGATGTGTGTACACACCATCAGACCAAAATCCCCGTGGACAGAGAACACGGTGACGTAGAAGACACAGACGTGCTCAAACAAGGAAGTACAATGCTTCCACGCATGCGTCAAATCAATTAGACAAATGCGCGGGAATTCTGTCCGATGGTTGGGCGTACTAACCATCGGACATGTCCGACGGAAAGGTCTCCAGCGGACAAGTTTCTAAGCATGTTTAGAAACTTTTGTCCGCTGGAAACCTGTCCGCTAGGCCGTACACACGATCGAACATGTCCACGGAAACTGGTCTGCGGACCAGTTTCAGCGGACATGTCTCCACGATAACCTGCGGAGTTTGTCAATTTATTGTTAAAAAATCATAATCACGGGCAGATAACGGTATGCATGGTAACAATAGGTGTGTGGAGAAAATAAAGGTATGGATGTGCAGGAGCATTATACCATGTACACACGATCCGAAAATCGGACCACAGATCGTCCGACTTTTTTCATTTACTAGTCGCAAGTAGAAATTGAATAGGTTGCTAAAGTCACGAAAATTCTCGTACAACAGAAAAAAAAATCGGAAGTGATGTCATGTGTTGTAATGTATTTGTATTGTATTTTCCGACGACAACTGTACTGACTAAACTCTGATTTGATATCGTACGAGGAAAATTTCCGTGCATGTCCGATAAAATAATATCGGATGAACTGTCATGATCAGCTCACGGAAGCCCTGTAACAATCATCCGATTATCCTACGATTCTTCCTCGGACGACATTTTCTGTACAGTGTTAAGATCGTGTGTATGGGCCATTAGCATTGTGCATTACCTTTTGATAGATTTATTAAAAGAAACTCACAAACATGTGAAAGAAAACCGCAATGTGAAAGCCTTAAACTGATGGCAAATCGGTCTGAATTACACAGTCTCCAAATGATAAAAGAGAGGACATGAGGACCACTGCTTGCTGACGCATTTCGAATGGATACCTTCTTCCTCAGAAAAGCAAAACGCATCAACAAGCAGTGGTCCTCATGTCCTCTCTTTTATCATCTGGCGACTGTTCATATCAGACCGATTGCCATCAGTTTAAGGCTTTCACATTGCGGTTTTCTTTCACATGCTTGAGAGTAGTTTTTACCAGCAGACATGTCCGGCGGACGGGTTTTCAGCTGACAGATTTCAAAGCATGCTTTGAAATCTGTCGGGTGGCCAAATCCGTCGTACCGTACACACGATCAAATCTGTCTGCTGAAACGGCCCGTCAGACGGGTTTCAGCAGACAGATTTGATTGTGTGTACGCGGCCTTAGATATTATCCATCCTGAACTATAGAGCACTTGTGCGCAAGAGTATATGTTTGCTGTGCAGGAGCATTCAATAACTCACATAGATGTTGGGGTGCACTTCACTGCCATGTGGAATGGATGGATGTCTGAGCTCCTGGATCTTCTGAGGGGTCTTAACAAGGGAAAGAGTCAATGACAGCCAGGGAGCCTGGAAGGAGACACACTCACGAGCCAGAGGAGACATTTATCTGCTTTGGATGTCATGGATTTATCCTTGTTTCTACTACTTTTGAACAGTGATCCCCTTTTTGTGTTTTTGTCCCTTCTTATTGGTCTTACGAATTGGGGAGCAGTGGCCAGTGTTGAGTGCTTCTTACATTACCACTTTGAAAGTCTCTATGCACATGGCTCTTGGCTGTATAAAACTTCATCCAATCCCTGTTGGACTGGCTGAATTTCGATCAGTGTATGGTCAACTTACAGCAGTATTATAAAAAAGAAGGTTTTGGGTTTAATAATACTTTAAGGTGACTTCTTTCCCCCATCCTTATACATCTCATACCTAAAAACCTCTCAACCCTCCCTGGTCAAACATCTCAACAATGTTTAACATCAGCAGCAAAATCTCTGATTTCCTCAGCCAGCAATAAAGACGTTTTGCCCACACACGATCAATTTAAATGACGTTTTAAAAAACTTCGTTTTTTTTCATTGCAAAAAACGACCGTGTGTACGTGGCATAAGTTACAATGTTTCCTGTTAAGAACTTGGCAGACTGCCCAGATATTTTCGTTTGACAGCTGAGTGAGCAGATAAAGTCTCTCCACTTGTTATATGTAATGCCGCGTACACACGGTCGTTTTTTGTGATGAAAAAAAACAACATTTTAAAAAATTTCATTTAAAATGATCGTGTGTGGGCAAAACGTCATTTTATGTCTTCTGAAAAACAACAAAAAAAATAATTCGAACATGCTTCAATTTTTTATGTCGTTTTTCAGAATTTGTCGTTTTTTGTGTCATAAAAAATGATCGTGTGTACGCTAAAACGACATTTAAAACAACGTTTTTAAACCCGCGCATGCTCAGAAGCAAGTTATGACGCAAGCTTGAATGGAACAGAGTGCCGTCGTACGTGGTGTACGTAACCGCGCTTTGCAAGAGCATTTTCAGAAAACGATGGTGTGTAGGCAATGTTGTTTTTTAAAATTAAGTTTTAAAAACGTTGTTTTATTTCATCACAAAAAACAAAGTTTTTTTACAAGACAAAAAATGACCGTGTGTACGCGACATAAGAATCGGCAAACTCTGCATTGGAGATGTCAGGGGGGTTGAATCGCGATCACGATTTTTTAACGATTAATTGTGCAGCTCAACTGAAGAGTAATTAGAGCATAATGTAGACAGAACCATGACTTGTGAGAAATGTGGTGGTCATGGCAAGATACCATTTAACCTTCGGAATTGTTGCAGGCTAGCTGGTAAGTTAAGATGGTTATTTTTCTTTGTTTTTGTTGGACATGCTGTATGTAGCTACCTGAAAACATCACAGCACCCCTCCTCAGTACTCCTCTCAAGAGCCCTCAGGCATGATGCAGACAGGAGGCTGGGTTTTGGGAGAAGTTATATAAATATCAAAATGCCCTGACGGGTGGATGTCATTCTAGAGAAGTGGGCAGGGCCGGCCTTTGGGGTGTGCGGGGTGTGCAGTCACACAGGGCGCCATAGCAACATGAGCGCCTGGCGACCTGCACAGATTCCGATGGTCAAGATTCAGCGGCGCCCATCCCCCCCCCCGCGACTGAATATGACTTTGCGCCGTTAGCGGGCGCCGGGTGGCATGCCTGGTGACAGGGAGGCAGAGACACAGCAGGTAGGGAGGGTGCAAGTCACACCCGAGCGAGCCGTCAGCACACCCGGGACCCGGCAGCAATAATCCCCCTTCCCTGTGCACAGTGTGCAGCGCCGCGGGTCTGATGAGTCTCGTTTGTCTGTCTCAGTCACAGGCAGCACAGCACAGTGCACTGAGTGCAGCCGCCTCCCCCTTTTCCGTCCTGTGTGTGTGCAGCACGTGGCTCAGATAACCAGCTTGCCTGGTTTACAGGTCTGAAAGGGGGAGGGGTGTCTGTGTTGTAGAGGGGAGGGGGGGTTCTGTATTGTAGGGGATGGGGTTCTGCGTTGTGGGGTGGTCTGTATTGTGAGGGGGGGTCTGTATTAGGGGGGTTCTGTATAGTGGGGGGTTCTGTATTGTGGGGGGTTCTGTACTGTAGGGGGTTCTATATTGTGTGGAGGGGGGGGGGGTTCTGTATTGTAGGGGGGTCTGCACTGTAGGGGTGAATGTGTATTATAGGAAGGGGGTTCTGCATTGTAGGGGGGTTCTGCATTGTAGGGGGGTTCGGTATTGTAGGGGGAGGGGGTTCTGTATTGTAGGGGGGTCTATATTGTGGGGGGGTTCTGTATTGTAGGGGGTGGGGGTTCTGTATTGTGGGGGGGGGGTTCTGTATTGTAGGGGGGTCTGCACTGTAGGGGTGGATCTGTATTGTAGGGGGGAGGGGGTTCTGTATTGTGGGGGATTTTGTATTGTGGGGGGTTCTGTACTGTAGGGGGGAGGGGGTTCTATATTGTGTGGAGGGGGGCTTTCTGTATTGTAGGGGGTCTGCACTGTAGGGGTGGATATGTATTATAGGAGGGGGGTTGTGTATTGTGGGGGGGTTGTGTATTGTGGGGGGTAGGGGGGTCTGTATTGTAAGGGGGTCTGCACTATAGGGGTGGATATATATTGTAGGGGGGAGGTTCTGTATTGTAGGGGGGGTTTGTATTGTAGGAGGGTTTTGTATTGTAGGGAGGTCTGCACTGTAGGGGTGGATCTGTATTGTAGGGGGGTTCTGTATTATAGGAGGGGGGTTCTGTTTAATAGAAGGGGGTCTGCTCTGTAGAGGTGAATCTGTATTGTAGAGGGGGTTCTGTATTGTAAGGAGGGGTCTGTACTGTAGGGATGGGTCTGTATTGTAAGGGGGGGTTTGCACTGTAGGGGGAGACTGTAGGGGGATGGGTCTGCACTGTAGAGGGAGACTGTAGGGAGGTCTGCGTGACATGCAGGGGGTCCAGAACTGTTAGGGGGGTGTCTGTGTAACATATAGGTGTCTAGAGCTGTGTAATGTAAAGTGATGCAGGGTGTTGTATATTGTAAAGGGTCCGGAGGTGCAGTTGTGGAGAGGGGTACACAGTAGTGACAGAGATATTGAAGGATTCAGGGGGCACAGTGGGATTTTAAATTTTACCGTGGGGGGGCAGATATAGGATCTGTCCGGGGTGCCAAATGCTCTAGGTACGCCCCTGCTGGCAGGCCAGGCCACAGGCGGATTCTGCAGGAATGACAGCGTGGGCGGCTGTCCCTGCCTGTGGGTTACTCATTAAGATTGCCGCCGCTCGGCGACAGTGTGGTGGCCATCTATAAAACTGGACAAAGTACTGGCAGGCCACAGGCGGATTCTGCAGGAATGACAGCGTGGGCGGCTGTCCCTGCCTGTGGGTTACTCATTAAGATTGCCGCCGCTCGGCGACAGTGTGGTGGCCATCTATAAAACTGGACAAAGTACTGGCAGGCCACAGGCGGATTCTGCTGGAAAGAGAGCGTGGGCGGCTGTCCTTGCCTTGCTATGGAGGAGCAGGGATGAGGAGCTCATATGCCATGCGCACTGAGAAGACACAGGAGCGCAAGAATCCACAGAAGCAGGCAGCAGATGTAAAAACTTTTTTCTGTAAGTAAATAATTTTTTTATAAATGAAGTGTCTGTTTTGTATTTTCTTATTTAAAGCGGAGGTTCACCCTAAATATAGCCTCGCTCATGTGATCCAGCATACTGGCTTCAGCGCCAGTATGCTGTTTTTTTTTTTTTGAACCCCCACTTACTGTGTAATCTTTAATTTTTATATCTTTTCCCCGCGGTGGATGGCGCCTATACAGCCCGTCACATCTTACGAAAATACCCGCCCGCGCACAGACCTAGGAGCTGACTGTGCAGGCGCCGTATTTCTCCAAATCCTATTCCGGCTTTTTTCGGAGGGCGTGACGCGCCATAGCCGTAGGACTCGGAGAAATACGGCACCTGCGCAGTCAGCTCCTAAGTCTGTGCGCAGGCGCCGCATTGCGCAGAGAATAACCGAGTCCTAAATCGGGTATTTTCGTAAGATGTGATGCGCTATACAGGCGCCATCCACCACGGGGAAAGAAATTAAAGATTACGCAGTAAGTGGGGGATTAAAAAAACAAAAAACAGCATACTGGCGCTGACGCCAGTATGCTGGATCGCATGGGAGAGAGTACAATTAGGGTGAACCACCGCTTTAAATAAGGTGTTTCTTAAAGGAACAGTAAATACAAAAGTTAAAAAATACTTTATTGTAATTATGTTTGATATTTGATAGAAAATGTACAGGTAGTGGTATTATACCTTGTGATTTACTTTATATGTGGTGTTATTATAGCATGTGATTTGCAGTATAGGTGGTGTTATTATACCATGTGAATAAAAGTTGTATTTTTATCATAGCTTGTAATCTGTTTTTTGGGAATGGAAGGCTTTAAATGGAGCCGGTATTGGAGAAAGGTGTGGACACTGAAAGGGTGTGGTTATGGAGGGGTGTGGTTATGGAGGGGTGTGGTTATGGAGGGGTGTGGTTACTGAGGGGCGTGGTCACTAGGGGGCGCTGTAATTCTTTCTCGCACAGGGCACCTAGAGGCCTAAGGCCGGCCCTGGAAGTGGGCATTCCAGGGCAGGTTGGTAAGTGCCCACACACGATGCTGAGCATCCAACATTGAAAAATGTATATTAAAAAAAAGAAATCCAATGAATAAAAGGAGCAGCTTAGACCAGGGACAGTCAGGCTGGGGAGGAAAGTGCCGGGGGATGCTAGTTATCCTTCAGTCAGGAAATGAGGTGGGCTCTATATCAGCCCTCAAAATTTCCACTCGCCTACTAGCATTTGGCGAGTGGATTTAACCTGGGGGCGAGTGATGACAGGGCTGCATGATCAATCTCCCTCCAATCTGTGCCTACACTTAGAGTCCCGATGAGATTGGTGGCCTAAGAGGAAAGGTGCATGCTCGGGAAAAGTAGTCTGGTGAGACGCGCACAGGCAGAGCAGTACACAGGTGCTCTCCTTACAATTCTCATTAAGCCATGGGACCTAAGAGTCGGTTCACACTGGGGCGACTTGGGATCCGACTTCAGGTCGCCTCAAGTCGTCCCAAGTCGCGCTGTAGAGAAAAACAATGTAAGTGAATGGGAGCGGTGTTAATACACACTACTCAAGTCGCTCCGACTTCAGAAAAGGTTCCTGTAAGGCGGCGTACACACGAACGAGGTTCTCGCTGGAAAGCAGCGAGAACCTCGCTGGAAGCTGCGTTCCAGCGAGGACCTCAGCCGTGTGTACGCGCTCGGCGAGCTTCCCGTCGGGAAGCCCGTCGAGCAGAAATAGAGAGCACGCTCTCTATTTGCTCGACGGCCCGCCTGGATGAATGGCTGGTTGCCATTCCCGACGGGCGGGTCGCCGATTTCGACGGCCGGCAGGGAACCTCGACGGGCGGAACGATGTGTTCTGCCCGTCGAGGTTCTCTGCCGTGTGTACACGGCCTCAGACTTCAATCCGACTTCTAGGTGACCTGTACCCATTGATTTCAATGGAAGTCGCTTCCAAGTCTGATCACTGTCTTAACTGAAACTACTTTCCAGATAAGATAACATACATTTCTCAGGCAAACCTCTCCCTCCCCCTTCCAGAGCTGATTGTTGTTTTATTGGCCACTGGAATGTCTCCTGACCTGGAGACGACTTCAAGTCGTGTTGTAAATCGCCCCAGATCGCCCTGTGGTTCATGCTCAAGTCGTGTTGGAGTCGCCTCAAAGTCGCGCTGGAAGTCGTGTCGCCCCAGTGTGAACCGACTCTAACAGTATGACCTCTCTGAGTTTGCCCCCCTCCCCCTGACCAATGTAGCTGGAGAGCACAAAGTAATGAGCGAGGTGGAGGATTGCGAAAATTCCACTCCGGTGCAGCGCTCACTGAAAGTTGCTCTGACATGACATGAATAGGAGAAGGAGAGAGAGAGAGGATGGATGGGAGTTGCAGAGGAGACAGCAAGAGAATGGGGAAGATACACAGTTCTAGTACCCTTTCCCTCTGGTCTGCCCCCAGTGCCCTGTCCCTCTGGTCTGCCCCCAGTGCCCTGTCCCTCTGGTCTGCCTCCAGTGCCCTGTCCCATTTTGTTAAAGTTGTTGTTGGTAATATTTAATTTTGTAACTTGATTCTGCATAAAACATTTAACAGTGTCATTCCATGAGATAATCTACGAGGGCGTGTTTACCGGTGCATTTAGGCGCAGGGCAGTGTATGAATTAGGTGGGGCAACTGGTGGCGAGTAACTCTTGAGGCCTGGCTAGTAGCTCAGGACTTGAAATTTTGAGCACTGCTCTATATGACTTGCTACAGTTTCTACTGCACACTGTGAGAAAGCTCATAGTATACAGTGAAATCAGGGGAAGCAATTTCAGTACAGGCGAGGAGCCTGTACAACCGTGCAAGACTGAAGGCGATTCGGGAGTTCAGCTATAATGGGCGGAGCTACACAAATATTAAAGCAGTAGTAAACTCAGATAATGTTACCCCAAATTATCAATATGCAATTTCATGTTGCTGTTTAGTAGCTATGCTCCACATACATTATGCAAATAGACCGTTCTTACTTGAAAAAATTAACTTTTTATGATCGCCTCTGCTTGTACTCAGCCTCTGCCATTATAACTCCTGTCTTCCGAGTCTCCGTTGTATTTTATTTCCGCCCTCACTCTTCTTCTGCGGCCATTATACCTCACGTGCGCATTCGTTTCTGAAGCCAAGGCTCGTTTTCATTTCAGACACACAGGCTCTGTCCTCGGCTCTGCGCTCTAACCCCTGTAGCGTGTCACATGGGGTTAGGATCAGCTTCTCAACGGGGGAGTGTCGCGGGATCTCGGGGCTGATGTCAGCCAAAAGAAAATGATGCAGCCCCGGCATTTACAATTTTCCGGCAAGAAGAAGAGCCTGCCGGAAAAACAGGACTAACTGAGCATGTGCCGATTACGTTATTGTTTCGAAAAGGACAGATTACACAGAAAGGGATATGGTAGGAAGCGTTTTACACAGAGCAACTCGTTCATGGGGTAGGAAAGCTTGAAATGGTGGAAATAGCACAGGATGGGTTTACTACCACTTTAAGCTATCCAAAAGTATAAGGCTCCATGTACACGGGACGTTTTTACAACAGCTCCTAAATGATTAAACTTGACAGATAGTAACCCACGCTTAAAACGTCAGTTTTGCAGCGTTTGCGTTTAGGAGCATTTTTTATAAATGGCGAAAAACGCCTATAAACGAAACGTTGCTAAACGCGGGTTACCACGTTTAGTCGCGTTTGGCATCTGAAACGTGGAAATCTTCTGCATCTGAACCCATTTTTTTGCTTTAAAAAAAAAACACTGTTAAAACGCAACTACCTAAAAACGGCAATAAATGAGACTGTGTACATGGTCACATAGGATAACATTGAATGAGTTCAGGAGCAGTTGAAAAAAGCGGCCTATTGCCTCTGAATGTACTTTTAGCAGCATCCCGTGTACATGGGACCTAAAATGAAGCTGCCCGGAGTTGGGCTTTAACCACTGAATGGACCGCCGCATGTACATTTACGTCGGCAGAATGGCACCGACAGGCGAATCAACGTATATATACGTTGGTGCCTTGGGGGGTTCGGGGGTCCGATCGGACCTCCCCCCGTACATGCGGTGGTCCGCGTGGCTGTAGGAGCGATCCGACAAGAGGGGGCGGCTATTTGTTTTTGTCCGCCCCTCACGATCGCTCCCAGCCAATGCTCGCGCCCGCCCGCCCTGTCACTTCCTCCTCCTGTGTAAACACAGGAAGGAGGAAGCGATGTGATCTCTCCGCTGAGGAGAGATCACAACACAAGTAAGTCCTGCACTAACACAACACTGACACACACTACATATAGGCACATTTAACCCCCGTGATCGCCCCCCCCCTCCCCCTGTCACAGTGTCACTGAATGCAGTAATCATACATGTATGATTACTGTATTTAGTGTCAGTGTGACAGGCAGTGTGACAGTCAGTTAGTGTTAGGTCCTGGGTAGCCCCCGTACCCCCCCCCTAATAAAGTTTTAACCCCTTGATCACCGCCCTAGTTAACCCTTTCACTCCCTATTGCCAGCATCACTAAGCGATCATTTTTCTGATCGCTGTATTAGTGTTGCTGTTCCCGCTAGGTAGCTAATTTTTTTTTTATTGCGATTTTTTTTTTACTAAAGACATGTGGCTAAATAAATTTTGGCCTAAATGTTTGACTAAAATTTAGTTTATTGATTTTTCTTATAACAAAAAGTAAAAAATATTGATTTTTTTTCAAAAATGTCGCTCTATTTTTGTATATAGCGCAAAAAATAAAGATCGCAGAAGCGATCAAATACCACCAAAAGAAAGCTCTATTTGTGGGAAGAAAAGGACGTGAATTTTGTTTGGGAGCCACGTCGCACGACCGCGCAATTGTCTGTTGAAGCGACGCAGTGCCGAATCGCAAAAAACCCTTGGGTCATTTGGCAGCATATTGGTCCGGGTCTTAAGTGGTTAATATACTGGACTGGATCCCAGCCTCAAATGCAGTTGTACTTGCTAGGCAGAAATGATCACAACAACATGGAATGCCAGTGATTTATCTCTTTCCAGCTCTTTTGTTGAGTAATTACAGCTTTAATCAGTGCTGCATATTTTAAGTTGAGATGTAAGCACGGCTGCCACTGTTTAAAAGTCACGGTCTGTTGATTGAGTGGTCCTGTAAGTGAACTGTACGGCCACATTACTTCTACAGACACCATAATCAGTCGCTCTTTCCTTATTAATCCTAGAAAAAGCCAGATTTCGGCTTCCATTTCACTCCTCTCCAAATTAAATTCTGGCGTGAACTATCATTGCTGCATTGCATATTAAATACGACGATTTAGCTTTTAAAGTTGCCCTGTCACCTTGTACACACCAGCACATTAAAGAAGAACTCCATTGCGATTTATTTATTTACACATTGAACAAATCCAAAATAAGCTGTAACAAAAACATCAAATACATAAATTTCATTTGGACAGCTTGATGCGATAGTTTGGGCCTTTTGCTAATGTTTGAAACATAAAAAAAACATAGCAACTTAAAGGGGTTGTAAACCTTTGTGTTTTTTTACCATGCATTAAGGTGAAAAAACACCCTGCAGTCAACGCCCCCCAGCCCCCGTTTTACTTACCTGAGCCCAGAATTTCTGAGGGCACGATCTCGCATCGTTCTCCCCTTGCCTGATCGGCTCTTCATTGGAAAGATTGATAGATTGCTATGGACGCCGATTGTATGGCACGGGAGCGTGCCCACAAGCTAACCCCCTCGGGATAGAGCTTCCCAGAGGGTGTTAGCTCTTGCGGGAGGAACCGCAAGAGACCCGCCGTGGGACCCCAGAAAAGGACGATCGGGGCCACTCTGTGTAAAACAAACTACACAGTGGAGGTAAGTGTGATATGTTTGTTATTTTATTTTTTTGTGTATCACTTTAACAAATGATCTGAATTGATTCAGGTCTATTAGTTTTTATTTATTCTAGTGAGCGTTCCCCTATGGTTTGGAGACTGTTGCGTACAGGATATTTGGCCTACGGATGAGTGGCTCCTTAAGTGATCTTTTATTCTAATGCTTCTGAGCAGTTCTTATGATTTCATTCTAATAAATGTATGTGGGATAATGCCCTAGGCTGGTTCGCCTCTTTTGTTCATTTTTATAAAGGCAAAATACACCCCCATTCCTAGAGGGCAGCAAGGCTCCAAGTGACATGCCTTGAGATGTAAGGTACCATTTTTATTGTTGCAGGGCTATCACTTGCGGAGCAAGAGATGTTTGCTGTTTGTTTTTTTATTCCCATTCAAGTCTATGGGAATGCAAAACTTATTTGAAGCTGGTCAAATGTAGTTCAGAAAAAAAAATAAGCTGCAGGTCAAATCGACGCATCAATAAATTCTGAATGATCTCAGAAGCATCTCAAACTGATGCCATTTCACACAAGCCCAAAGTCCATCAGCACAGCCCCCTAAACAAGTTAACTAAAGACAATGGCAGAGAACATTCCCAGCTCAACTCACCAACCAGTCTGCTTACCAACCGAATTAACCTGTCCAACAGTATGCATTAAAAACAGGGGTTTAGTTAACATTTGCAAATGCATGCGTAAGCTGCAAGGCCTCTTCACAGCACCCTGTATCACTTGCAGTCCTAAGCTTTTAAATTCATGAGGGTCTCCACAACGAAAGCACATGCATTCTAATGGATAGATAAGGGGCAGGTGGGTGTATATTTGGGCAGCGGACACATTGGGTACCTTTGCTGCCATTGTGCTATGTGCTGGGCGTCTAATGAGCCCCTTGTGCCTTAAGTCCCCTTTCACACTGGGGCGGTGGGGGCATCAGCAGTAAAGCACTACTATTTTTAGCGGCACTTTACCGACGCTTTACCGGTGCTATTTGGCCACTAGCCGGGCTCTTTTAACTCCAGCTAGCGGTGGTAAAGAGATTAAAACCATCTGCAAAGCACCGCTGCAGCAGGTCTTTGCCAGCGGTTCTGTGGCGCTGCCCATTGATTTCAATGGGCAGGGGTGCTTTAGGAGCGGTGCATTCACTGCTCCTATAGCACCTCAAAGATGCGGCTAGCAGCACTTTTTTTACCATCCTGCTAGCGCACTGCTCCAGTGTGAAAGCTCTCAGGCTTTCACACTGAAGTGAAAGGAGCAGCTTTTTTCAGGGCGCTTTGCAGATGCTATTTTCAGCGCTGTAGCGCCTGCAAAGTGCCTCAGTGTGAAAGGGGTCTTAAGGTGGATTAGGCTACCCTCAGGCCCATCTGCCCCTTATCTATCCATCAGAATGCATACAGGGTGCCACAAAGAGGCCTTGCAGCTTGCACATGCGTTTGCAAATGTGTGCCAAATAAACCCCTGTTTTTAACTCATACTGCTGGACAGGTTATTTTGGTTGGTAGGCAGACGTTGGTGAGTTGAGCGGGGAATTTTCTCTGGTTTTGTTTTTCATACGTTTTGCCCTTCCACAAGCTCCTTGCTGTGAAGTGCAGTTATGGGTGGGGGCAGGGGCCATCTCTTTGCCCCTAAACTAATTATTCTTTGAAGGCAGGGAAGTGGAAAAGAACCAATCTACTCACCAAGGGTCCAGTATGAGGATTCTTCAAGAACAGGGTAGTGGCTATACATTGCATGCATATACATCAAATGGATCATCAGCTCTGCCAGGCACCACCACAGCAATAAACGCAACACATCTGTTAACAATCCACGATATTGAATGTTCGTCCATTCTGTATCTTGTTTCTGCATCTGAAATTTTAGATTAAAATGTGAAACGGTCAAATGAGCATGTAAATACACACAGAGAATGCAACCCACTTGTCTTTGGTTTTTAATTCTGGAATTGCTGACACCACACCCAGAAACTCTCGGTCCTCAAAGTTCTCAACTTCTCCTAGTGAGGTCTCTAGCAGTCGAATTATGTACACCAATGCCTATTCATCAGGAAATTTGTATGGTAGAGTTTCTACTCCTGTCCAAAGGAAGCAATACGCAATACAGATAAACATCTGAGGCGGGGACATTGATCCACGCACAAATAAAAGGCCACTGTTCCACAGGTATTCTGTATTACCCCCACTCCCCTACACACCCCCCGATAAAAATATCTACTGTTAATATAAAAGAAGTTTGATTTATATTTGCCTTTCCCCCCCATCTTCTGTATTGCTGTCCAAGAAATCACCATCCAACTAGGAAGATTATCGGACATTGCACAACGGGCTAAATCTAACAAAGAGGACACTCTAGTACAGGGGTCTCCAAACTTTCTAAACAAAAGGACCAGTTTACTGTTGTTCAGACTTTAGGGGGGCTAGACTGAGCCCAGTGGGAGTAAACAATGACCCATGTTTGGTATTAGTGGGAAAAATACTGCCACATCATTGGGGTCAATGGGAGGAATAGTGCCACATTGTTGGTGTAAGTGGCAGGAAGTATGGCCAATTCTTGGTTTCAGTGGTAGGAATAGTGCCTTAAGGGCAGACAAAGGAAAGGAAAGGGCTGACTCTAGCCCCCAGACCACAGTTTGTAGATCACTGCTCTAATCTATTGCAAAAACCTTGAGGCGATTTAGTTCGCATTTGTATCGCTATACAAGTTATTCACTCACTCACAAGCATGTAGCTTGATGGAGTGTGATGTCACCTTCTCCATGGGCAGGAGACAAGGGTAAGCATGAATCTAACTTTTTTAGAGGTAACTCTACGAACAGCAGTTAATTTCTACAAGGGAATAATGTCCAGACGTAAGCACTGCATTTTACTGCTTTGAGTTCTGGTTTGACACCCCATGATTCCTTGCACTCCCTGTGGAGTCTTAAAGTGATTGTAAAGGCTTGTTTATTAAAAAAAAAAAAAAAAATAACAAACATGTTATACTAACCTCCTCTGTGCAGTTGGTTTTGCACAGAGCAGCCTGGATCCTCCTCTTCTCAGGTCCATCTTTGCTGCTCCTGGCCCCTCCCTCCTTTGAGTGCCCCTCAGCCAGCAGCTCGCTACAGTGGGCAGCCAAGCTTAGTCAGAGCTCCATGCATCAATTCAGACAGGGAGCCCTGACCTAGCCCCGCCCCCTCTATCCCCTGATTGGCTGTCTGACTTTAATTGACAGCCAATGGCGCCGCTGCAAATCAGAAGGAGTGTACTGGATGGTTGAGGGGATGGTGCACATCGTTAGAGAGAGAAGGAGCTTGAGGTAGGTAATAAGGGGGGTGCTTCAGCACACAGAATGCATTAAGATAAAAAACATTCTGCCTTTGCAACTCCTTTAACCACTTGCCTACTGTGGACCTACACCCCCTTCCTGCCCAGACGAAATTTAAGCTTCCGGCACTGCGTCGCTTTAACTGACAATTGCGCGGTCGTGCGACGTGGCTCCCAAACAAAATTGGCGTCCTTTTTTTCCCACAAATAGAGCTTTCTTTTGGTGGTATTTGATCACCTCTGCGGTTTTTATTTTTTGTGCTTTAAACAAAAATAGAGTGTCAATTTTGAAAAAAATGCAATATTTTTTACTTTTTGCTATAATAAATAACCCCAAAAATATATAAAAAAAATATTTTTTTCCTCAGTTTAGGCCGATACGTATTCTTCTACATATTTTTGGTAAAAAAAAAATACAATAAGCGTTTATCGATTGGTTTGCGCAAAATTTATAGTGTTTACAAAATAGGGGATAGTTTATGGCATTTTTTTTTTTTTTTTACTATTAATGGCGGCGATCTGCGATTTTTTTATTGGGACTGCGACGTTATGGCGGACACTTTTGTGACATTTTTGGGACCATTTACATTTATACAGTGAACAATGCTATAAATATGCATTGATTACTGTATAAATGTGACTGGAAGTGAAGGGGTTAACCACTAGGGGGCGGGGAAGGGGTTAAATGTGTATCCTATGAGTGTTCTAACTGTAGGGGGAGGGGGGGTGACTGGGGGAGGTGACCGATTGTGTCCCTATGTACAAGGGACACAACCGCTCTCCTCTCTCCCTGACAGGGACGTGCAGCTCTGTGTTTACACACAGAGCTCCACGTCCCCGCTCAGTTACTGGGCAATCGCGTGTGCCCGGCGGCGATCGTTGCCGCCGGGCACTCGCACGGGATCCCCGCAGAGAGGCGGGTGCGCGCGCGCGCCCGCGGCTTTAACAAGACATCACGTCATAAGACGTGATGTCAGAACAATGGAGTCCTCCGCCCGCCGTCATTTGACGGTGGGCGGTGGACAGGTGGTTAAGCTAGCCAAATAGTAGATTTTAGAAATAACATTCTCTGTACATTTCACAGCTTTACCTTTGTCATTGCTTTGGCCTGGTTCACACTGCCCGCAAATTCAAAGTTGCACGACTTTGCAGTCAGACCCCAGCACAACTTTGGCACGACTTTCATGTGGCTTTTTTAACAGTCAATGCAAGTCATACCAAAGTCGGACCAAAAGTAGTGCAGGAACATTTTTCTAAGTCGGAGTGATTTAAGTCCGACTTTTGATGTGACAAATGCTCCACAGTCGTAACAACTGTCGCATCAGTGTGACCCGGTCCCTTAGTCATATGCAAGACGTGCCAAAGTTGGACTGGGGTCCAACTTCAAAGTCACGGACAGTGTAAACCCCGAGTCACCATATTTACCTCCTCCCTAATGGTCAAGTCCATGAGGGGTACCACACACACCTGCATCAGCATTTTCTCCACATCTCCTTCTGGGTGCCAGTCTTCAGGAATTTTCATTGCCGAGCGTAGGATGATGTCAGTCATCCAAGCACACAAGGACCGGCAGCTCAGTTTACAAGCCATAGAATACTGAAAACAGGCAGGTAGGGCATAGGATGCATTAAGGTGAAAAAACACAAACCTTTACAACCCCTTTAAGGAACATTGGACCACACTATAAGGTCACCTGTGGATTAAAGTTTCTGAGAATGCAAGGTGTTCTTTTTTTTTGCCACCGTTATTTATTTTTTTCATTTATAAAGACACAAAACATTAGCCCAGTTGTTTTTGCAAAAATTTCCCTCCAGACCAAAACCTGAGCTCTTCCTCCAACTTAACATATTAGAATTCATTAGAGGAATGTTGATCTTTAATGTGACTTTTCACCTTAAAGTTCAGACAGCGCAAGTCAAATCCCCTAATAAACTCCGTACATGCAAATTCTAATTATTGGATGCGGCGTGAGAGAACATCCATCTGAAGCTCGGAAACAACAGAATTAACATTTCTAACTATAATATATGAACAAAGACAGCGGCGGGCAAACAGCGAGCACAGAGAGAGCCGCTTTAAGCAGATGCAGCACAGACAAGTTATAACCTTCATTAACAGCGCCAATGACATTATAATTCTTTTTATGTAAACACTTGTTCAGGGATCAAAACATATAACATCATTAATATGCAAGCCTCTCTGAATGGTAAAGGATGCACGTCGGCAAAAGGCCGCACAGCATATGTGATCGGAATACGATGACACGGGATCGCTGTCTGGGCCCAATTAACCCCAATTATCTCTGGCTCCGGGCCATTTTACGCAAACCTGAACTTTATACCCCAGAAATTGGAACTAAACATTGAAAAAAAAAAATTATTCCCCCTGTACACAACAATTAGAGATTTACCTTGTTCATCAATTACAATACATGAGATTTTAATTTTTTGTAGCGTGTTTTATGATTCCCTATCCACGTGAAAAAGGACACAAAGGTTCTCCAAATGCACTGTTCTAATCCTGAGGCTGCAGTGAGCTGCATAAACTACAACTATACCCTATGGGGTGAAATGCGTCAGTGAGGAGTGGCAAAAGAGAAGAGGTTGAGCTGAAGCCGATTCTCACGGCAGTATTATCAGGGCAAGTGTGTGGCCACTGTTTCCTAATTTTTCGAGTCAGACAGGCTCACTTCATGATCCAGCACCTGGCAGCGAGTACTGACTCTGTGGGTGGTAGATACCGGGATTTCGAACAATACTCCTGTTTGTTTGTAATGTTTCACCTTAATGCATTCTATGCTTTAGGCATGGGTGCTCAACCTGTGGCCCTCCAGCTGTTGTGAAACTACAAGTCCCATGAGGCATTGCACGGCTGACAGTTACAAGCATGACTCCCATAGGCATGATGGGACTTGTAGTTCCGCAACAGCTGGAGGGTCACCAGTTTGAGACCCCTGCTTTAGGGCATGAGTGCTCAACCTGTGGGCCACCAGCCGTTGTGAAACTACAAGTCCCATAAGGCAGGGGTCTCCAAACTGTGGCCCGGGGGCCAAATGTGGCCCATTGCTAGCTTTTATCTGGGCCCTTGGGAAACTATTCCTCCCACTGATATGAGGCACAAGTCCTCCTACTGACACCAACAATGCCGGACTATTTCCTCCACCGATACCAATGATGGGATACTAACTCCTTCTCTCATTGACCACCAACCCTGAGGCCATATTTATTCTCACTGATGCCGGGCCCTGGACATTTTCTGCCCCAGCTAGCCACAATCCGGCCCTTCTGAAGTCTGAAGGACAATACATTGGTCCTTTGTTAGAAATGTTAGGAGACCCCTGCCATAAGGCATTACAAGGCTGACAGTTACAAGTATGACTCCTAAAGGCAAAGGCATGATGGGACTTGTAGTTTTGCAACAGCTGGAGGGCCACAGGTTGAGCACCCATGCCTTAAATGCAGGGGTCTGAAGTAGGAGTCATGCATGTAACGGTCAGCCTCATGGGACTTGTAGTTCTGCAACAGCTGGAGAGCTGCCAGTTTGAGACCCCTGCCTTAAAGCATAGAATGCTTTAGGGTGAAAAACTCTCTTTGCTGCAGCCCCCCCCCCCCCCCTTTTACTTACCTGATCTGATCCTGCGATGAACATGAGCCCAGTGGCTCCAGCTGCTGTCTCCCTCATCATTGCACAGACAGCCATTGGCTCTCGCTGCTGTCAATCAAATCCATGACACGGGAGAGGGGCCGAGTCCCGCTGTCTGTGTAAATGGATGCAGCAGCGAGACTCAGGAGCACACTCGCAGGGGTGTCACCATGGAAATCGGCTTTCCGTGTTGGCAACCGATCAAGTTGAGAAGGATCGAGGCTGCTCTGTGCAAAATTATTGCGCAGAACAGGTAAATATACCATGTTTGTTGTTTTCATTTGAACAAAATTGAGCATTTACAATCACTTTAAAGGGACGCTGGGGCTGACAAGGAAAAAGGACAAGGGAAAAAATAAACAGATCTGTAGGCAGAAACATTACGTGATATACTGTAACTATGTTAGAGAAGAGACTCCAGATAGACAACTAGAATTTTCAGATTTAACACATTTGTTTCCTTACAGTTCTCCTTTAAGAGATTTCCATATGGCACAGCCAGCCCACCCCAGCTGCATCTATATATTATAATATGACATCACAAAGTTGTCTCTCACCATGCATCAAAACACCCACACTCATTTACAGCACATCTAAAAACGTATATAAAATTATTTGTCATAGCAACACACTTGGAAAAAGTACATCATTTATAATTTAGGTGCAGAGCTGCGTCAGCTTGCAGGGTACGAAGTATTGAAAAGACAGCATTAGAGGAAGCAGAAGGATCATCTATAGATCAGTGTTCAGATTTATAAATGATGCACCCGCATTTTACCAACACAAAGATGTGAAATGGCCCTTAAAGTGATTGTAAGGTCTAGATATTTTTCCTTAGGCTCCTTTCACACGGAGCGGACCATTTTTCGGTCCGCTCCGTGTGCCCGTCAGCTCAGCGGGGGGTCTCCGCTCACCTCACCTCACCTGTGCAGGGACCGCCCTGTCTCTCCTCCGCTCTCCCCTATGGGGAGTCGGATGGAAACGGACCGTCTGTCTGTTTGCATCTGATCCGTTTGGCCGGACGGAAGAAAAATAGGACATTCTTCCGTCCGCAAAAACGGATGCGGATCTAGCGGACGTTAACAGATGCATCATCCGCTAACGGATCCGCTCCCATAGGGGCCCATTACAAGTCCGTAAACGGACTTGTAATGAGCGGACGAACGGTCCGCTAGAGTGAAAGGACCCTTAAAAATAACAAACATCTAATACTTACCTGCTCTGTTGCAGTGGATTTGCACAAAGCAGCCCCAGTCCTCCTCTTCTCGGGTCCCTCTTCGGCACTCCTGGCCCCTCCCTCCTGTTGAGTGCCCCCACAGCAAGCAGCTTACTATGAGGGAACCCAAGCCGAGCCACAGCTGTGTGTCCATTCAGACACAGAGTCGCTGTCTTGCCCCCTCTCTCTTTTGATTGGCTGACTTTGATTGACAGCAGCAAGAAGCCAATGGCGCTACTGTGTCTCAGCACATCAGAAGGGAGAGTCCCAGGTGGCCGAGGCACTCGTGCACATCGGTGGATAGAGATGGGGCTAAGATAAAGTATTAGGGGGGCCGCTGCACACAGAAGGTTTTTTATCTTATTGCATACAGACTCTGGGTAGCTGACTGTGGTAATATTCATAATATATGGGTAGCCGACTCAGACTGTGGCAATATTCATAATAAGGGACAGTGGTGGCCGGTTTTTTAAGTCCACTCCTCGGCTCACAGGCTCACATGCCCCCATTTAATAGCATAACTGTCATCTGCAAGGTCTGGGCCTGGCTGGGGTAGCTGACTCACTGTGGTCACTGGTGTTGATGATATATTATGTACACACTCGCTGAAGTAGTAACTTAACGCAAGGAAGCTCACTCAACTTGCTGTGTTTTGGAGACTGGAGTGGAGTCATGATTGGATCATGCTGCCTGGCCTGCTGGTGCTCACTCTCACACACACAGTGCGCACTCATTGCTGTGCTGTGCATTTCGTAACGTTTTCGCATCGGACGAGAAGCGTTGTGGTACATCGTTTGGGTGAAGCTGGCCCAAACAACGTAAAGTGTACCAAAAGCTGGAGTTCAGCTTAAATGTAGACAAATACTGCCACGCAGTAAAGGCAAAAACTGGAATGACAGGTATAATGTTCCTGTGTATAAACTGGATATTGCCTAGCAAGATCAGCTTTTAATATGTACACTGTGTATCATGATATGAAATTGGAAGATAAGCTATTTTCAAAAGAGACTAAAATTCCCCCCCCCCCTAGGTAGAAGTTCTGGGATTCAAAATCCCCACTCTTCTTGCTCTTCTCTCTGGGATCAGAACAATTCTTATTGGTCAAAGTGGTCAAGTGCCAGCGATGACCAATCAGAATTGCTCTGATTCATCCTGGAAGCCCTACAAAAGTACACCGCTACACAGGGTTTGGGAGATAGTTTACCTTTTCATTTCTTCGGAAAAAGTGAACTACCGAATTTATCGGCATATGACATGAAAATCTGGTGCAAATAATGCATGTGTGTTATACGCCAATCGTTCAATTTGGGCTGCCTCGGAGGGGACAGGGAGGGGGCGGGATGAGCGCCTACACATTACAAACTGTGAGAATCTCCTGTTTACTCAGTGGCCTCTGTAATAGGACGTCACATCTTCTGGGCTGGTATTGGACCACTGTTCTGTTTATCATAGCCAGCCCAGGAGGCTGGACCACCTATTACAGAGGCCGCCGAGTAAACAAGAAATGATACCGGTATGTAATCTGTAGGCGCTCGTCCTGCACCCTCCCTGTCCCCTCCGTGGTAGAAGTAAGGTGAGGCTGCATTAATGGCACATGTAAGGCTGCGGCTGCAGATGGGCATTAATCAGGCTGCAGATGATCACTGATCAGGCTGCATTGACAGGCACTGACCCTTATTTTGCTTCACAGTTCTTTATTTCAATTTTTTTTTTTTTTTTACTGAAGCTTCCCTCTTAAAGTGAAGGTGCATGTTATTTGCTGATCAACACGGTAACCCTTAAATGCTCAACTCCAACCAAAAAAAAACCTGTCACCTAGCAGCAGTTTAAAACCTAAAAGTTGCTCTAGCCACAATACTACCCTACTACTACTGCAGTAATTCTATTGTGCAACAAGGTGTTTTCAGTATTTCAGGTTAGATCCTGCAAACGTGAAGACTGAGAGGATTGATTGTGAGTGCAGTACACCATAGATCTGCTGTGTGAGAGGGCATCACCAGAGCCCTACACTCTATGGTGCATAACAACCCTACTCTCTAGCACTGTGCCCTGCAAAAATTTCATTATGCTACTAGGTCTTTCAGGTAAAATGGCACTAAGCATTATTTACCCTGGAAGACTGAGGATATGTTGTGAGTGCAGCACATCATAGATCTGCTGTTTGAGGGGGCATCACCATAGCCCTACACTTACATAAAAATGATGGATCAAGAACCACCCCCTGCTAGAGAAGATCAGAAAAGAAAGAAGATGTCATGTGAGCAGCCTGAAGACATCTAGGACAGGTAAGCTTAAAATAAGAATAAATAAATAAATACATACAGGAGGGTCCATGGCAAAGCATTTGTGTGTAATAAGAAGGAGCCCAGAGTTGAGCTTTAAAATAAATGCACAAAACAAAGTGTGAGATATTCAGATAGTGTGTGTGTGAGTTCACAAGGGCAAGATATACTATATACAGTACAGTATAGATCAGTGAAAGAATACATAAGACTCGTCGCTATGGGCTATAAGATTTTCTAAAACATAAAGACAAAATGGTAAATGGAAACAAAGATAACATGGTGGATTAGGGGCGGTAATTTCACACATACTAAACAATACTATAAAAAGATACATACCTGTTCAGAAAACTCATTGAAAGGAATGATAGGACCGTTGTGGAATAAAGGGTAATAAAAGACATAGGCCAGCATCGATGGAAAGGTGAAGGATTTGCTGTCATCTCCCGGATGTCCACTGTATTCTAAGCAGAAGCTGGTGTAAAAAAGGCAGCGTACAGTGAGCGTGAACTGCAGGAGGTAATACTCATTCTCCGTTCCATACCAACCGCGCTGCAAAACAAAACAGGGCGCTATTCATTTCAGGTGATATCGGCTTCACTGTTAACATAAAACTCCATTCAAAGCGGAGTTCCACCGATTTAAAAATCAGCAGCTACAAAAAGTTTAGCTGCTGACTAAAGCATTGCTCCTCTCCCCCTCCTCTCTGTGGCGCCAGCATTGTAACTGTGGGCGCCCAGCTGTCGCATCACAGCCAGGCAGGCACTGCGCATGTGTGAGCTGCGATGCACGTTGTGAACAGCCAGGCAATCTTCTGGGACCTGTGACGTGTCCCAGGAGATTGCAGGCAGGGTGGGGAGCGGTGAACTTCCTTCCGGCGCTAGGGGAGAAAGCGGGAGCTGGGTGCCTGTCAAAACTGGGTACCCGCTCCCCCCCCAAAAAAAAATTACATGTCAGGGGGTCACCAGTACTTAAAGCAGAAGTTCAATTTTTGGGTGGAACTCAGCTTTAAGAACACAGTGGGCAAGGGTTGCAACCTCATTCTGAATTTTTTGGATGTCTTCAACTCATTGGTAGATTTCCTTTCACTTACTATCACAGTGACGCAACAGATAATATGGGAAATTGCATCTTGGGCAGTTGGGTCTAGTTTATCGAAGTTTTGAAAGGATAGGGAGTGACATACCAGTTTGTATAGAGTAGACCTTTTAAAACAAATGTATTTTGTAACAGCCAACATGTTTGAGGGCTCAGCACTCTTCCCGTCTTTGGTGCTAAAAAACAAATAATGTTGGTTTTTCAAATCCATGCGCCTACATTATCTGTTCTGCTTATGCCCCAAGTTGGCATGGTGTCCACCTTAGCATTTGCAGTGGCAAGGCAGTGTAGGACTGGCCGGAAGAGGGATTACTCTGATGCAGTTGGTCAGCTTAAACATGTATTGCAATACAGTGGGGCAAAAAAGTATTTAGTCAACCACCAATTGTACAAGTTCTCCCATTTAAAAAAATGAGAGAGGCTTGTAATTGTCATCATAGGTATACCTCAACTATGAGAGGTAAAATGTGGAAACAAATCCAGACAATCACATTGTTTCATTTGGAAGGAATTTATTTGCAACTTATGGTGGATCTCCTCTAGAACAGTTATGTTTTGGGGCTGTCGCTGGGCAACACGGACTTTCAACTTCCTTTCAAAGGTTTTCTATGGGGTCGAGATCTGGAGACTGGCTAGGCCACTCCAGGACCTAGAAATGCTTCTTACGAAGCCACTACTTTGTTGCCCGGGCGGTGTGTTTGGGATCATTGTCATGCTGAAAGACCCAGCCATGTTTCATCTTCAATGTCCTTGCTGATGAGAGGAGGTTTGCACTCAAAATCTCACGATACATGGCCCATTAATTCTTTCATGTACACGGATCAATCGTCCTGTTCCCTTTGCAGAGAAACAGCCCCAAAGCATCATGTTGCCACCCCCATGCTTCACAGGAGGTATGGTGTTCTTTGGTTGCAACTCTGCATTCTCTTTCTCCTCCAAACACGACAAGTTGTGTTTCTACCAAACAGTTCTACTTTGGTTTCATCTGACCATATGACATTCTCCCAATCCTATTCTGGATCATCCAAATGCTCTCTGGCAAACCTAAGACGGGCCCGGACATGTACTGGCTTAAGCAGGGGAACACGTCTGACACTGCAGGATCTGAGTCCCTGGCAGCGTAGTGTGTTACTGATGGTAGCTTTTGTTATGTTGGTCCCAGCTCTCTGCAGTTCATTCACTAGGTCCCCCTGTGTGGTTCTGGGATTTTTGCTCACCGTTCTTGTGATCATTTTGACCCCACTGGGGGAGATCTTGCGTGGAGCCCCAGATCGAGGGAGATTATCAGTGGTCTTGTATGTCTTCCATTTTCTAATTATTGCTCCCACAGTTGATTTTTTCACACCAAGCTGCTTGCCTATTGCAGATTCAGTCTTCCCAGCCTGGTGCAGGTCTACAATTTTGTTTCTGGTGTCCTTTGACAGCTCTTTGGTCTTCACCATAGTGGAGTTTGGGGTGTGACTGTTGTGGACAGGTGTCTTTAAGGGCCCTTTCACACGTACGGACCGTATGTCCGCTTTTTCATCCATCCGTTTGCGGATGAAAAAGGGACATACATTGGTCCCTATGTGATTGCGGATTTCAGTGGATAATCCGCTGATACCCGTAATTGTCCGCCTCCGCAAACAACCGATTTTGCAGACGGAAGAAATCCCTATTTTTTCTTCCGTCTGCAGAGCGGATCGGATGAACACGGACACGCGGTCCGTGTTCATCCGCTTCCCCATAGGGGAGAGTGGAGAAAAAACAGGGCACAGTGTGCAGAGACCGCCCTGTCATCCGACGGCTCAGCGGGGATTTACAGAGCGATCCCAGCTAAGCTTATGGACACACGGAGGGGGATCAATACTGATCCGCCTCGTGTGAAAGGGCCCTTATACTGATAATAAGTTCAAACAGGTGCCATTAATACAGGTAATGAGTGGAGGACAGAGGAGCCTCTTATAGAAGAAGATACAGGTCTGTGAGAGACAGAAATCATGCTTGTTTGTAGAGGAAACCAAATACTTATTTTCCACCATACTTTGCAAATAAATTCTTCCCAAATCAGACAATGTGATTGTCTGGATTTGTTTCCACATTTTGTCTCTAAGGCCGGGTTCACACCTATGCGAATTGAGTGCGGCTTAAACCGCATCCAATAAGCAGAACATTTCTAAATACATTGTTTTCAATGAGGCTGGTTCACATATGTGCGATGCATTCGCACTGCGCATTGCCGAAAAAACGAGTGCGTATTTTAGGCCTTGCGGTGCGGCTCAGGTGCGAATTCAGGCCCATTATCTTCTATGGGTACGCAGCTGATTCGCAAATGTGTTCATTTCTCTTCAGGATTTCTTCTCATTCAGCTCAATACACTTCCCCCCTCCCCCTCCCCCTCCCCCCTCCCCCTCCCCTCTCCCAGGTCTCCAAATTCACAGCTAATCTGCAGCTAAAACGCAGTGGATCTGCTGAACACTTCTCTTATCTCTCTGCAGAGATAAGAGAGCTGAAATTCGCACCGCACTAGTGTGAATCCGGCCTCATAATACCTATGATGACAATTATAGGCCTCTCTCATCTTTTTAAGCGGGAGAACTTGCACAAATTACTTTTTTGCCCCACTGTTTATGTGAACTTAGGCTGGATTCACACCTATGCAATTTTAGTGCTTTTTGCATTTTGCAGATATGAACTACAGAACATGTTCCATAGGAAACAATGTTAAATGGACCGTAGTGCAAATCTGCAAAATACAAAATTGCATTAAAAATGTATAGGCGTGAATCAGGCCTAAATATCCCTGTTTTTCTTTGCATAGTTTGCTTTGGAAGCATGTAGCAGTTTGCAGACGGTCCATCCAGAATGTGTACTGTTGTCCATAGAGACTTCTGGCAAAAATGCTAACGTATAAGGGTGCAGCACAGGAAGCTACAAGCTCATTTGGATTTCTGGCAGGATCAACAGGTATTTCTGCACTTCTTGAACAGATATAACAAAAAAAACTTTTAATGGTACATTTAACAGACCAAAAATAGCAATTAGGTTCAGTTAGGGCCTTTACACACAGATTAGTAGAACACAGGAAAGATATTAATTTGTTCCAAAAATGTAATCCAGATTATGCCAATCTTTCATTGGCCAGCTCACTGCAGTTTTTTTTATTTCATGCTTTGTGGGTTAGAACACAACAGGCACTGTATAAAAGAACTGCTGTGCTGCCTGATTTCGGCTTCTCTGATCTCTACTAAGCCATTCTCACTCTGTTGCTAGAACAGAATTATAGAAAACACAATTCCCCATCTCTTCTATAAAAGCTGCACTGTACATCCAGGAGACAGGACATCTTTGTAACATTCCCAAGTACATACAGAAGTGTCCGGAGGAAGCTCAATTAACTGATACAGAAGGCAGACAATTGGGAATAAGGTTTTCTGTACAAAGACAAACTACTGACACTTTCTGTTATGACAGGCGCTTTCAGTGCCGTAGTACGTTCCATGCTGGAACACATACGGCGCTCACACGATGACGTCATCACCGGCGCCGTGGTGCATTCCAGCTTGGAACATGGAAGTGCGCCTCAATTCACGGCTGTCATTTGAATTACTGCGATGCATTACACCTGTCTCCTGCCTATAAAGGCATTCAATAGAGATAGAAACGTTGTTCTATGATTGTCACCTGTAGCTCGGCCACGCTACTCATACCGATGCCATCGCTCCCCATGCTGCAACAACGCTCCAGGCAACAAATACTACTTTGATGCTATTGCTCCTACTACAACACAGAGCCATTGCTGTGGACAACCTTTGAGGCCTTTGCTGAACACCCTACACCACGGAATGCTGTTCTCCTACATTGAAGCCTACAAACGGATAAGTAGCTATTGTTTTACTTGTAGTCCTATAAGAATATCTGCTGCTTGTGTTTCATCTAATACATTTGTTGTTACTTAATATGCCTTGCGGATATTAACATACTACTGTGCTAAGGACTGTTTGCTAAGGAGTACCTTAAAGGGTCAGCTACCCTCAAATTACTTGTGCAATATTCACCTCATATATGCAACTATAATTACCTGAGCTATATTGCCTCTCATATGCAACTACTAGTTGTCACTACAACTCCTATTTACTACAAGCTTGACATAAGTACAAATCCCTTGTAGGCCTTGTCCTAATTGTTTGAACATGTTCACTCTAACTTTTCTATGCTAGGTGTTGATGGTATTTTATACCATCTCCCTTAGTGGCCTAATACATCTCTATATGCTCAAAGTGATATGATGTAGAGAACCCCCAAACTTCTGTTTGTGTGGAGTGACGCCTGGGGTCCGTACTGATAATCACTTGCATATAGAAGTGTATTGGAATCTTGACCTTTAAAGTATATTATAATATATATATTAAACGCTAAGCTCTGGTCGCATGTTGTAATGCGTCCATCCTTAGTAGCTCAACGCTTTTCTTTATGTGACAGAGAGACGATGTAGAGATCCCCAAACTCCTGTTTGTGAGGAGTGATGCCTGGGGCCCAACACTGAGTTGTCACATAAAGAAGCGCATTGAAATCCTTGCTAACCAGAGTTGTGGTTCACTCCGTTCACCAGTGCTTTTACATCTGCTAAAGGCAAATAGACTGTGCAATTTGCAAAATGCAATTGCACTCTACAAATGCAGTTGCTCCAGAGCTTAGTAAATGAGGTAAAGCTTTACTTTGCAAAGTGCACAGTCTATATGTGAGCATAAAGCAGTAACTATCAGTTGCTTGTCTCCTCTCTGGCTCTTCTGCTGCCCCAGGGGAAGAGGTGGACGAGGGTGGCTTGGCTCTCCCCTTACTCTGAAAGATGGAGCCATCAGTCAATCGGACAGCTGGGTGGATCCCGACAATCAGGTGGGTTCTGACAAAATCAGACAATATGTAGTAGCTACTAATTTCCACTCTCTGATAAAAGCAATATCACAATAAGCCTGGCCATACTTTAATTTTATTTTTTTAGTTTAACCAAAGGGTTTGTAATTTTTTTTTTTTTTTATCCAATTTCACAATCCAAACATTAACAGATAATTCCTGCTGAGCTATTCTGTCCTGCCAGTGGGAAACCTTCACCAACAGCAGCATACAATGATTGTTTGGGAAACATCTGACAGGCTGGTCAAACACAAATTGATCAACAGATCGATGCAACTAGCTAGCCCATACATGGTTTGAAATTTGTCCGGTCCCTGCTGAGCCGGCCGAATTTCAAACCATGTATTGCCAGTTTAAGGCCATTTAAGAGAGTCATGTGGCCATGGCAAAAAGAAGACAAAAAAGGATATATAGGTTTAATTAATTTTCAATACTATAATGGCAGTTCTGCTAGATGAGGTGAGGGGGAGAGGATTGGTGCTTACACTATAGATTAGTGGTCTCCAAATCGCAGCCCTTTGCTTGCTTTTATTAGGCCCTCGGGGCATTATTCCCACCACTGTGGGGCATAGTTCCTGCCACTGTAGCCGACAATGGGACACTAGTCCTCTTATTGACAACTATGGCACACTATTCCATTGATACCAATGGTGGGGCACTATTTCTCTCATTTATACCAATGATGGGCACTATTCCTCTCACTGACATCAATGATGAGGGTCTATTACTTCCACTGACACCAACGATGGGGCCCTATTACTTCCACTGACACCAATAATGGAGCACTATTCTTCTCACTGACACCAACGATGGGGCCCTATTACTTCCACTGACACCAACGATGAGGCTCTATTACTTCCACTGACACCAACGATGGGGCTTTACTACCTCCACTGACACTAATAATGGAGCACTATTCTTCTTAGTGACACCAACGATGGGGCACTGTAACTCCCCCTAATACCAATCCAGGGGCATTGTTTAATCCCACTGACACCAGATCATTTTCTTCTCCCACTAGCCACAGTCTGGCCCGCGTAAAGTTTGAAGGACAGTAAACTGGACCTTTGTTTAGAAAGTTTGGAGACCCCTGCTATAGACTAAAAAGTCACTTTAGAAAAAAAAACTATTTGTTTTGGTCAATTATGTATAGGTTAGCTCTTTAACAATATCATAAACAAATCTTTTGTTTTATTATTTCTAGAAGATATTTTTTTTTTTTTTTTTACAAATAGAATGTTCTTTTATTGAAACAAAGGCATGGTATGAAATCAGTAGAATGGAAGTAATCACAGTTGTATGTTTCACACTGACAAATGAAGGCAAAGGGCCAGATTCAGCAAGACTTGCGCTGGAGTATTTCGATATGCGCCGCGTAACTGTGAAGATGCGCCGTCGTTTCTATGTGGCCGTACCCACCAAACTAGATGCGCCCGAAAACGGGCCATTTCCGATCGGCTTAACTTTCCGGCGCCAGAGTCCCGTCAGCGCATAATTTCGTTTGGCGCATCAGTCGCGCCTATTGATTTCCCCTGCAAATATGCAAATGAGGGAGTGTTCCCGATTCACGAACGGATTAGCACCATACGCTGGCTACATGCGCCGCGCGTATCTCGTAGTCCGGCGCAAAGTTATTTCTACAAAAGGCTGCTTTATCTTTACTCCAGACGGTCACAGGTCAGCAGGAGAGCAGCTACAGCAGCGTTACCGACGATAAGAGCTAGCTGACCAACCACACTTGCAAGGACAACACCTCTGTGTGCCAACATGCCAGGGGCAATCGTGGTCCTAGAACTACTGATGGGTCCCCCGGAACGAAGGAGGCGGGCACGTGAGAGGATATACCGCACACGCATGAGCCTCTTTGGCATGGGGGATGAGGAAGTGTATCGCCTCTTCAGATTCAGCCCAGATGCAATACTTGAACTAACCACAACCCTGCAGGATGACATCACCAGCAAGACACACCGCTCACAAGCAGTGCAGCCACTGGTGAAGGTCCTGGCAACACTTCATTTCCTAGCAAGTGGATCATTCCAGCGTACAAGTGGAGTGGTGGCTGGGATGTCACAGTCCTCCGTGAGCAGATGTGTGCACCAGGTTGTCCCTGCAATCCTCAGACGCATGTCCAACCAGTTCATCAGACCAACCACTGAGGAGCTGCGGCTGAAGGCAATGACAGATTTCTACAACATTGCCAGATTCCCACGCACTGTGGGGGCCATTGATTGCACACATGTGGCACTCCAGCCCCCCAGTGCCACAGAGCACATATACCGCAATCGGAAGCATTGGCATTCCATCAATGTACAGGTGATAGCCGATGCCCAACGCCTCATATGGCACGTCCGTGCCAAACACCCCGGGTCCAGCCATGACAGCTTCATATACAATCAGAGTCCCATCCCAGCAGAATTCGACCAGAACATGTATGGGGACAGCTGGCTGGTTGGTGAGTGACATGGGTGGCAGGCATGACTATCCCCTCCTGTGATGCACAACAGAAGTGGCACATGCATGACTAACATCCTCCTGTCTTTTCCCTTCCAGGAGACTCTGCATATGCACTGGGACCAAATCTAATGACTCCTTTCCGGAACCCCCAAACCAGAGGAGAGAGAAAATACAATGAAGCACACATCCAAACCCGTGCAGTGGTGGAGCAAACATTTGGGCTCCTGAAGTCCCGTTTCCGCTGCCTGAATAAGTCCGGGGGGACACTATTGTGTGTCAGATCATCGGTGCATGTTGCATTCTGCACAACTTTGCTATGAGAAAAGGCCTGCAGATTGACATACGTGATGACCTGACCCCCGACCCACACAGTCCCCACCTGCCAGAGGAGACCCATTCAGCTGATGGAAGAGCAGTCAGGAGGGTCCTCGCCGTAGGCATCTTTGGACACTAAACCAAAACATTAATCACACAGACAATGCACGCGTGTACACCACTGATGTCCCTAGATCACACACACCACATGCACATCGCATTGGATTAGCCCAAGTCCAGCATGTAGGACTTGGGAGCAGCAACGCCAGCGTCAAGGCCCCAATGATGTCACTGTCCATTCATACACCTTTCACACGTCATTCATACAGCCGTGGGGTTAACTTCACCACCACGGCCGAGGGTGACACCCCTTACTGTCAGGAGTGCCACCCCCTCACATTCACACTGCAACGTGTGCAGTATCAAAAAATAAAAATCTCATAACCTGAGTAGAAATCAGAACAAAAAAATCATCGGGGATGCCGGGGGCTCCTTCTTGCCGAACCTCTCTGGCTCCTCAGCTGCCTGGATGGAGTGGGTGGGGGTGGGGGGGCATCTGGAGGTGGCTGATCCCCGGGTGGGCCACTCCTGGCAGGTGTGGCCTGCATGCCCTCCAAGGCCATGGCTATCCGGCCGAGGAAATTGTTTGTCTGGCCCTGCATCCTCAGCTGCTGGGCCTGCATCCTGAGCTGCCGGGTCACTTGGTAGTGTTTGGCCCGCCGACTCAGCCTCCCCTGGTCCCGGATGGCAGCACTGTTTCCATGGATGGCAGCAGTTTTGGCCTGGACAGCTGCAGTGAGGTGCCTAATATCCCCATGCACCTCCCCCAAACTGGTCACCACTGCAGCGCAGTTGCAGCTGACATCCTGCACTGCGTTGCTTATCTGGGCAACGGAGCCCAGGCTGTCAGCCACTTTCTCCAAGTGCCCAACTAGTTCCCCCATTTGTTGGGTCTGTCTGGCGTGATCCCTCGCCAACTGGCCCCGGACAACATCCGACACCCCCCTGGTCTTCTGGGTCGCCTTCCTGGGGCCAGAAGATGGTTGTCCCCGGGGGGATGGAGTCGCCCTTGAGGGGCTTCCAAGGATGGGGGAGGGGATGACAGACGGCCCTGGAGAAGGGGAGGAGTCCTCCAACACTAAAGAAAAGTCCTGCTCTGCCACAGCAGGATCCTCCACAACCACCTCGGCAGGTGTGGTGTGGGCACTCTCCTCCTCCACCTCGGTGTCTTCACCACCCAGGGGCTCGGGCACACGATGGCGTTGGGGGGGATGGGGTGGACTGGCCGCTGACAGATGATGGCCCAGCTCCGTCATCTGTGGATGACACAAAGCAGACACATGTTGGTGGTCCCACACACTTGGCACATGTACCCCCCCCCCCCCCCAAATGCAACACATCAAATAGGGGATAAAAAAAGGATTTTTAATAAACAGCTTACCTGTAAAATCCTTTTCTTGAAGTACATCACGGGACACAGAGCGCATAGCCATTACACTTGGGTTATATGGGTACCTTCAGGTGTGGACACTGGTGTAATCGATTTCACAGGAAGTTTCCTCCCTATATAACCCCCTCCCACTGGGAGTGCTTCAGTTTTGTAGCAAGCAATTCTCCCGAGGTTACACAATGTTCCCCAAAAGAGGGGTGGGAGCTCTGTGTCCCGTGATGTACTTCAAGAAAAGGATTTTACAGGTAAGCTGTTTATTAAAAATCCTTTTTTCTTTATCGTACATCACAGGACACAGAGCGCATAGCCATTACACTTTGGATGTCCTAAAGCAATGCTTTATGAAGGGAGGGAGACCGTAAAGCCAATAATAGCCAAATAAAAACATTGTCAGGAGAAAACATGGCTCCACCAACAGAAAAACAAGGGGGCGTGAACCGGGCCAGAGGATTCTTTACTGCTGCCCGTAGGACCGCCTGCCCAAAAGCTGCGTCCGTACCCTTTGCAACGTCCAACTTATAAAATTTAGTAAACGTATGTACGGAAGACCAGGTTGCCGCCTTGCAAACCTGTGCCATAGAGATCTGATGGTGTGCCGCCCAGGAGGCACTCATGGCCCTCGTAGAATGGACTTTAACTGATAAGGGAGGTGGAACGCGCTTCAGACCATATGCCTGAAAAATCAGCTGCTTAATCCACCTAGCCAAGGAAGACTTGGCAGCCGGCTGACCCTTCTTGGGGCCATCCGGAAGAACAAAAAGCACATCTGTTTTCCGAATCTTCTCTGTAGCCTTGAGATAGACCCTCATGGCTCGAACCACGTCCAAAGTATGAAGCCGTCTTTCCTCTCTGGACTGGGGAGTAGGAAAGAAGGATGGTAGGACTAGGTCCTGATTCAAGTGAAAACTGGATATGACCTTAGGAAGGAAAGAAGGTTGAGGCCGCAGAACCACTCTGTCCTTATGCAGAATAAGGTATGGCTCCCTGCATGACAAGGCTGCCAGCTCGGAAACCCTTCTGGCTGAAGCCATAGCCACCAAGAAAACCAACTTTCGGGTTAGTAGCACAAGAGGGATTTCTGTCAGAGGTTCAAACGGCTGCCTTTGTAAAGCTGACAAGACCAAATTTAAATTCCAGGGGCAGAGGGGAGCTCTAATAGGGGGATTCACATGCAAGACCCCCTGCAAGAAGGTTTTCATAAGCGAATGGGTGGCCAAGGGTCTTTGAAACCATATTGATAAAGCCGACACCTGCCCCTTTAGAGTACTAAGAGCCAACCCTTTGTCAACGCCAACCTGGAGGAATCGCAAGATCCTGTCAATAAAAAACTTTCGAGGATGCCATTTTTGAGACTCGCACCACTCCACATAGGTTCTCCAGACTCTGTAATAAATATTTCTGGAGACCGGTTTCCTAGCCTGAATCAACGTAGATATGACCTGATCTGAGAGGCCTCTGCCCTTAAGAATTAGGGATTCAGCCGCCAAGCCGTCAAATTTAGCTGCTGTGAAGCAGGATGGCAGATTGGGCCCTGAGACAGCAGATCTGGGCGCAGGGGGAGCAGCCACGGCGCCCCGACTGACATCTTCACGATGAGTGCATACCAAGCCCTCCTGGGCCAGGCTGCGGCCACCAGGATCACAGGCCTGCGCTCCACCCGGATCCTCCGTAGAAGGCGGGGAATCATCTGCAGTGGAGGGAACGCATACAGAAGAGAAAACTGGTGCCAAGGACAAACCAAGGCATCGGTCCCGTAGGCCGAGGGATCCCTGGCTCGGGATATGAATTTGTCCAACTTTTTGTTGGATCTCGTTGCCATAATGTCCACATCTGGGACTCCGAATCTTTGGCAAATCTCTTGGAATACCTGGGGGTGAAGAGATCATTCCCCCGGGAGCAACTGTTGACGACTCAAAAAATCTGCTTGAGAATTGTCTATCCCTGGGATGAACACCGCCGAGATGCAGGGTACATGGGCTTCGGCCCATGAGAAAATCAGGTTTACTTCTCTTTGGGCTGCTGGGCTCTTCGTGCCCCCCTGGTGGTTTATGTATGCCACCGCCGTGGCGTTGTCGGACTGTATCCTTACTGGCAGACCCTGAAGGGGGAGAGTCCAGGCGATCAGGGCCCGCCGAGCAGCTCTGATCTCCAAGATATTAATGGGAAGCAGTTTTTCTGCCTCCGACCACTGCCCTTGCTGGGTCTGTTCTTCTAGAACTGCCCCCCAACTTGACAGGCTGGCATCCGTGGATACTATCTTCCACGTGATGGGGCAAAAGGATTTCCCTTTTGACAAATTTTGAGAGACCAGCCACCAAGACAGGCTGCGCCGGACCTTCGGGGAGAGCACTAACGGACGATCTAACGCCTGAATGGACTTGTTCCAAGCAGAGAGAATGGCTGCCTGAAGATATCTGGTATGGATCTGGGCGTAGGGCACAGCCTCGAAGGCGGCCACCATCTTCCCCAGCAGTCGCATACATAGGCGAATAGTCGGCCTCTTCTTGCCTAAGATCACTTGAACTGCTTGAGCTATTGATCTGATCTTTGCTTGAGGTAAAATTATCCTCTGGCAGTCTGTATCTAGCCGAAGGCCTAGATATTCCAACTGCTTTGTGGGTTTCAATACCGATTTTTCTAGGTTTACAATCCACCCAAATTCCTCTAGATGCTGAACTGTGCGACCTACTGCCTGATTGAGGTTGGAAGCTGAGCTGTCGATAACCAGAAGATCGTCCAAGTATGCCAAGACTAAAATGCCTTCTGTCCTTAGGACGGCTAGCACCGGGGCTAACACCTTTGTGAATACCCGCGGAGCTGTTGCCAACCCGAAAGGGAGGGCTACGAACTGGTAATGGCGGTGATCTATCATAAAACGAAGAAACCTGTGATGTGCCGGGTAGATCGGCACGTGCAGATACGCATCTTTTATGTCTATAGATGCTAGCAAGTCGTCTTGATGTAGGCTGGCTGCCACCGAACGTATGGACTCCATACGAAAGGTCTGAATGTTTAGAAAGCGATTTAGGCGTTTGAGGTCCAAGATAGGCCTGACGTCGCCATTGGGCTTTGGTATTATGAAAAGGTTGGAGTAGAATCCCAGACCCCATTCCTGGGTTGGTACTTCTACAATTACCCCTTGGAGCAAGAGACGATCCAATGCTTTTACAAGAGAGGCCCTCTTTAATGGGTCGCTTGGAAGACTTGACCCCTGAAAATGAGGAGGGGGGACTTCCCGAAACTCTAGCTTGTAGCCCGTGGTTACCACGGATCTTACCCAAGAGTCGGGAATTCTGGCCTTCCACACTTCGGAGAAAAACCGAAGCCTTCCCCCCACCCAAGAGAGTGGGGGCGCCCCTTCATTAATCTGACTTGAGGACTGGTTTAACCGGCTTGCGAGACCATGGCCTCTTGCCTGTCGTGGCTTGTCCTTGTGGGCGGCTATTAAATGCTGAACGCCCGGGAGGCCGTCGATACTGACGGGAAGTTGAAGGGGCCGAGCCTGCGAAGGCCTGTCGCTTAAATGCGGGCCCACGCGATCTTTTCTTGAAAGGCAAGAAAGAACTTTTACCACTTGATATGGTCTGGATATATTTATCTAGGTCTTCACCGAATAGTCTCCCACCATGAAAGGGAAATCCTGCTAAAAGCTTTTTGCAGGGTGCCTCTGCTGACCAGTTTTTTAGCCACAAAAGGCGACGCATATGAACCAACAGCAGAGATAAACGGGACGCCTGTTGAACGGAGTCCTTAATAGCATCTACTGCAAAGCAGAGAGCTCTTGGGAGGTCAGCCAATTCACGAGCTTGCTGAGCCGGTATGTCCCTTAATATCTGTTTAGTCTGATCCTTTAAAGCCTGACAAACGCCAATGGCTGCCACTGCTGGCTGAAACACGGCACCTACTGTGGTAAAAGAAGCCTTCAGTAGGGTCTCCAATTTTTTGTCGACTGGATCTTTAAACACCTGGACATTTTCCACCGGACAGGTCAGGGATTTATTTACGCAGGAAATGGCTGCATCCACGGTAGGGAGTGCCCATTTCTTTGCAAATTCTTCTTCCATAGGATAGAGAATGGTGAACCTTTTAGGAGGGATAAAAATCCTATCAGGTCGAGCCCAATCCTGAAAAATCACGCTCTCCAGAAGGGGGTGAACCGGGAAAGACGCACCACTCAATGGTGCCTTCAAGGAACCTAAAGAGGATACCACGGGGGCTAATTGTTCTGACACTGGAAGTTTAAAAGCAGTGCGAACCATATCCGTCAGAGACTGGATCCACAGACTCTCTGCTTGAGAAGCCGAAAAAATTTCATCTATAGTGGAATCTTCAATGTCTGACCCGTCAGGACTCAGGTCCGCTTGATCCCCCTGTGGGTCCAATTCCTCCGAAGAGAGGACCTCTGCATCCGAACACACCGTTCTAGGTGACGGGGATCTAGCCCGTTTGCCACCCGGCAAAGAGCGGGCAATTAAAGCAGTTAACCTTTTCTCTAGCCCACCCAGGGTGGATTCTAGCATTTCTTCCGTAACATAAACGGGAATGGGTTGATTGGGGGCCGCCTCTGCCCCTAGCACCCTCAATGGCTCCTGCACAATGCTGTTCGGTGGTCTATCTGATGAGGGTGGGACCACTGGAGCCTGGCCCAAATCCTCTGACCCCGTTGGAGACCCCTTTACTTTTTTGGCACCTTTTGCAGCCTTAGCTGGTCCTGATCCCTTGGGAGCCATTGCACAACCTTGAGACACCCCTACAGCCAACACCCAACTGTTGTAGCTAGAAGTGAAACATTAATAAGGACAGGCTATGGTAAAAATGTTTCTAAATTTTCATACGCCTGAGAAGGCGGCAATACCGAGGAAAGTCCTGTGAGTATTGCCACACCAATGCCCGTTAGCTGGAGTCCAAGGTTGCACCGACTCAGATACTGCCAGATCTAAGGCTGAGTCCCTTTAAGAAAAAAAATCTTTTTTTTTTTTTTTTTTTTCTGGTCAGTGTGGACTTAAGTCCAGACCTGAAGATCCACAAACCACCACTGGGTGTCACTGTTAGCCAGAACTGGTTCAGCTGCGCGCTCTATGTCCTCACTCTCCACTGCTCTCAGGAGGGAATGACCAGCCAGGAAATGCTTTTTTGCTTTATCTGAGACCTGACGCTGCTGGCCCGCCCCCCCCACGCACGCTGACGCTGTACGCTGAAACCAACATGGAGGAAGCAGAGAGCAGAGGAGAAGCCTGGACCAGCGCTAGTAACACAGACACCCGGTAAGCCACTAATCTTTGTAGGGCACACATAGAGGAAGCTGTCCCCCTAGGCTTCCTAGGAAACAGGAGTTTTGTCAGCACTTCCTCTCTATACACGTGGGGCTGCAGTATCATGCTAACAGGCAAATCTGGGGGGAGTAGCAAAATACATATCTTTAAAAGCATATATATATCTACATGTTATCTGGGTAAACATTAGTACATCCCATCCTGCCTCAAAAGACATAGTGGAGATAGTGGCTGATGCACAAGCATACCATTAGCCAACCCAGAACCCCCAGGGGGATACCTACTGTCGAACCAAGTCCCGCAGGTTCCCTCTTACCTGCTCCACGCCGCAGGGTATTGCAAAATGCAAGAGGCCCAGCCTTCCCCCATCTCCGTGGGTATTGTCTTGGACCTTCAGGGACCGGGGTCCTGTGTTAAGGAACCCACACCCCTGGACCTATATAGCATCCTGGCATCAGTAGCGTTTAGTTCTTGGAAGAGACTAAGGCACTGGAGCCCAGAATCCAGCCCTCCAAGGAGAGGCATTATAGGCAAAACCCCACTCCAGCAGGGCCCGGGTACCGTACACCTTGGCTTTGAAGCACTTCGGACGGATCCGGCTAGCTATCTTGGGTCCCAAGACCTCCGAGGGACAGCTAGACGTGACCAACACCTAAGACACTGGCGAAAAAACTGAAGCACTCCCAGTGGGAGGGGGTTATATAGGGAGGAAACTTCCTGTGAAATCGATTACACCAGTGTCCACACCTGAAGGTACCCATATAACCCAAGTGTAATGGCTATGCGCTCTGTGTCCCGTGATGTACGATAAAGAAAAACACTTACCTGTCCTGGAGCCTTCCTCCATGGAGTCATAGCCAGGGACCCCCTCCAGGCAGCGAGAGACCACCTCCTCCTCCGCGGTCAGGGTGACCGGACATGGGGGACCACCACCTGTGCCCCTCTCATGCCTCCTGATGGTGGCCACCTTGCCACGGACCTTGCGCCGCAGATCATTTATTTTTTTGGAATGTCACCAGCAGTCCGGGTGGAGTACCCTAGCACATTCACCCTGCTGGCAATGGTGTCCAGGATGCCCTGCTTCCTCTCCCGGCTGGTCTTACGGCTTTTTTTCCCATGGAGAAAATGATTAAAAGTCTCCATAGCGGATATGATCACAGACACCTCCTGTGAATTAAAGTTGAGGTTCCTCCTCTCTCTGGGGGTAGCGGGAGCAGCCATCACAGCACAAAAGTATCTTCCCTGGGGTGGGGGGAAACGGAAATACTTTTGCGCCGGAATGGCGTTTCCGCCTGCGCTTTTAAGCGCCCAACGGAAGGCATTGCGCTGACGTTTCAGGGGAAGTGGTGCCGACGGAAGTTGTGAGCATGCGCACAAGGGGGCGAGTGGAGCCGCACTCACTGCGCATGCTCCGTGGATGATGCGCTGAACGTAAGCTCCGCCCATCATTTACATGTGATCACACCCACTTCCACTTGCGTCGGGTTACGCCAGCGCATTATCGTTACTCTGGCGCAAGTTTACGCGCAACTGCTATGTGAATAACAGTACTTGCGCTGAAAGGGTCGTCAGAGTAACGTAAATGAGAAGCGTTACTCCAGAGCAAAGATGCTCCCATCTACCTGAATCTGGCCCAAAGTCTTGATAATATAAAACATAAGTACGTACACCACATAGAAAACTTGCGAGGATAACAGTACCCAATTTACAATATAACCAAGCGCATAAAGAGGGCATTACAGCCACCAACAGGTACCCTGGACACAGAGGGTGTGTGTCCTCGTTCACTGCTCCAGGTCCAATCTCAGGCTAAATTCAGCCCTGAAACGGACCAGAAGATGCACAGTACTTCTGTGCAATTCGCTCCGGAGCCGCTCCACAGATGTGTGAACCGGCTCCATAGAGGGGAAATCCATATCCAATTCACAATAGTTTGAACCCAGCCTGAAAGGTGGACAGGTGGGTGGGCAAACAGATGGAACCCAATTGACTTACCTGGGTGTTTTCAACAGTCTCATTATGTAACATCAGGAGCATAAGTGCAGAGCTTAGCCAGGTGATAAGTGCAATCTTCATCTGTGCCATCATATAAAATATAAAGGTGTTCAGGAAAATGGTTGCCAGGCCTCTTGTTCCCAGTACACACCAGCAGGCCACCATGCCATAGCACATCAGAAACCACAAGCGATGCTGCAAACAAAAGCATTTTATTAGCAGTAAGAAACAGAAAAAAAACCTTCATGCAAATGCATCTATTTGGGGCAAAGTACCAATGTTGATGAAAAGCCCCCCTGACCCACTAATAGTCACCTATCCAGCAATCCCAACCCCCCACTGGCTTTTCATCTATATATTGATCAGTGCATGTGTGTAGCACTGATCACTGTACTGTGTCACTGGTCCCCAAATGTGTCACTTAGTGTCCAATTTATCTGCGCAATGTCACAGTCCCGCTAAAAAATTGCTGATCACTGCCATTACTAGTAAAAACAATAAAAATATATATATATTTTTTTAAAAGACCCTAGATCTATCCCATAGTTTTTGGACACTATAACTTTTGTGCAAATCAAATCAATATACGCTTATTGGAGATTTTTTTTTACCAAAAATATGTAGCTAAATACATATTGACCTAAATTGATGAAGAAATTTGACTTTTTTTAAAAAAATATTGGGAATATTTTATAACACAAAGTAAAAATATTGTTTTTTATTCAAAATTGTCGGTATTTATTTATAGCGCAAAAAATAAAGAGAGTAGAAATGATCAAATACCACCAAAAAAAAGCTCTTTTTGGGTACAAAGTAGGGTTGTCCTGATACCGATACTAGTATCGGTATCGGGACCGATATCGAGTATTTGCGCGAGTACTTGTACTCGCGCAAATACTGCCGATGCCTAAATAGAATACTTTTTTTTCGAGTGCGGGTGGAGAGGGGTGGAGAGGGGGTGGAGTGCGGGTGGATAGGGGGTGGAGTGCGGGTGGATAGGGGGTGGAGAGGGGGCGGAGAGCGGAGCAGAGCAGTCCTCGTATGGGGGAGAGGAGAGCTGCTGCCGCCTTAGACAAAAACAAGTCAATCCCCCCCCCCCCCTCCTCCTGCGGCTGCTGACATCTGCTTACTCTGCGCTGGGGGAACACAACAGCTGTCATTTGCATTTGAATAACTGTGTTTCCCCGCCGCGCCGATAAGTATAGCCCCTCCCCCTTGCCCAGAAACTTTGATAGACAGGTCACCTGTCGGACGGGTGACCTGTCTATCAAAGTGCCCAAGCAAGGGGCTATACATGTCGGCGCGGCGGGGAAACACAGCTATTCAAATGCAAATGACAGCTGTTGTGTTCCCCCAGCGCATAGTAAGTAGATGTCAGCAGCGGCGGGAGGAGGGGGGGGGGGTTGACTTGGTTTTGTCTTAGGGGACCATGGCTAAACTCAGGGGGACCATGGCTGAACAGAGGGACATGGCTGAACCTAGAGGGACATGGCTGAACCTAGAGGGACATGGCTGAACCTAGAGGGACATGGCTGAACCTAGAGGGACATGGCTGAACAGAGGGACATGGCTGAACAGAGGGACATGGCTGAACAGAGGGACATGGCTGAACCTAGAGGGACATGGCTGAACAGAGGGACATGGCTGAACAGAGGGACATGGCTGAACAGAGGGACATGGCTAATCAGAGGGACATGGCTAATCAGAGGGACATGGCTAATCAGAGGGACATGGCTGAACTTTGGGACAAGGCTGCATTTGGGGACACAAGGCTGAATTTGGGGACACGTGGCTGCATTTAAAATAAAGTATCGTATTCGGTATCGGCGAGTACATAAAAACAAGTATCGTTACTTGTACTCGGTCCTAAAAAAGTGGTATCGGGACAACCCTAGTACAAAGTCACATGACCGCGCAATTGTCAGTTAAAGTAGCGCAGTGGCATATCACAAAAAAAAGGCCCGGAGCGGTTAAATAACTTTTGTCGTAAACATTGAGGATAAATTGTTCCACAGTGCCTACAGCTACAGTGAAAGCTTGTTTATAATCTCACTTACTGCTGGTTAAGAATATGTAAATATGGTACTTGAAGGTCCATAGCCTGGCCACAGGTTCAGTGTTAGTATTTTTTCTCTTCAGATTTTAAAGTCCAAAATATGATCCCACACTTAGAGGCAAACTGACAACAATGAAAAACAAAATACAGAGACAGATAAATAGATCGATAGCGAACGCTTAGTGGTTTCACTACCTGGAACAAAAGGTTCTGAAAACGTAGAACATTCCAGCTGTACCCAATAAAACTGAGCCAGGGAACATTTTATGAGGCAATATCTGCTGACAGAGGCCTTTAGGCAGTGAAGTGCCCTGCTGTCTCCTGCGGCAGTAACAGCAATTAATGTGGCGCTCCAAATTACACGCCACACTTTATTATAAAAGACACTTTTACAAAAGGCAAGAATTCTAATGCAATGCAATGCTGGAAACAAAACAAGTAAAGACGACACAGACTTCATTTGCTTTCTCTCTCTCCCTTTGGGATCACCAAGGTGTACCAAGTTGGTATAGACAAGCACAAATTGGGGTGTTTGGTGGCGTTTCTTATGTACCCATTTTAGGGCCAGATACAGTGTACTGCGACACATGGCTTATAAAAAACAGGCACAAAGCTGGCCTTGTCGGACGCTGATATACGCCAAAAGCCCTGTGCACCAAGAACAGTTCTGCATCCAGCAAGTGTGTGTATGAAGTCTATGAGGATGTCCGCCTTAGAGCCCTTTCCTACGTATGGATCCCGTGAGGATCCTTACCTTTCTTATGCGCTTGCTCAGAGGGAAGCGCTCCGTTGATCCCTGCTAAGCCGGCAGATGACAGGGCGGTTCCCGCACACTGTGCAGGGACCACCCTATCAGATCTCCGCTCTCCCCTATGGGGGGATCGGATGAACACGAATCCTCTGTCCATGTTCACTTGATCCGATCCACAGACAGATGGAAAAATAGGATTTTCCTCCGTCTGCAGAATCAGACATAGCGGGGACCGATGAGATCACCAAAGCATCAAAAACACATCAAAAATGCATGTTGAGGCAGGCGTGTAGGTAGGTGTGTTAAAGTCTAAATAAGTGTAAATGAGCCCTTAGAAGGTCACAGTCCTATCTGAATAATGTGTCTGGTTTTCAGGCAGACTGAATACCCGACACACGATTCAAAACCTGGACCACCCAGGCACAATTGCTTGACTGGCTTGAATAGATGAAACCAACCTGTTAGAGGAAAATACTCACTTTTCCTTATTTTTTTATCACATATTTTATCAAACTATCATTATGATCCATTAACCACTTTAGCCCCGGACCATATTGCTGTCCAATGACCAGAGCACTTTTTGTGATTCGGCACTGCGTTGCTTTAACTGACAATCGCGCGGTCGTGCGACGTGGCTCCCAAACAAAATTGGCGTCCTTTTTTTCCCACAAATAGAGCTTTCTTTTGATGGTATTTGATCATCTCTGCAGTTTTTATTTTTTGCGCTTTAAACAAAAATAGAGCGACAATTTTAAAAAAATTCAATATTTTTTACTTTTTGCTATAATAAATATCCCCCAAAAATATACAAAAAAAAATTTTTTTTCCTCAGTTTAGGCCGATACGTATTCTTCTACATATTTTTCCTTAAAAAAAATCGCAATAAGCGTTAATTGATTGGTTTGCGCAAAAGTTATAGTGTTTACAAAATAGGGGGTCGTTTTATGGCATTTTTATTAATATTTTTTTTTTTTACTAGTAATGGCGGCGATCAGCATTTTTTTTCAGTACTGCGACATTATGGCGGGAACTTCGGACACTTTTGAAAAAATTTTGGGGCCATTGGCATTTTTATAGCGATCAATGCTATAAAAATGCATTGTACTACTATAAAAATGCCATTGGCAGTGAAGGGGTTAACACTAGGGGGCAGGGATGGGGTTAAGTGTGTTCCTGGGTGTGTTCTAACTGTATGGGGGGGTGACCTCACTAGGGGAAATCACTGATCTTCTGTTCATACATTGTATGAACAGAAAATCAGCGTTTCCCCCGCTGACAGGAACGAGAGCTAACACACATACCTCCCGTTCCCCGCTCTGTAACGAGCAATCGCGGGTGCCCGGCGGCGATCGTACCCGCCGGGCACGCGCGCAGGACTTGGGGGCGAGCGGGGAAACGCGCGACGCCTCCGGCGGTGCGCATGCGCCCCCTAGCGGCTGCTTTAAAGCGGACGTATAGATACGGGCTCTCGCCCAGGAGTGCCACCGTCCCGCAATAATATGACGGCGGGCGGTCGGCAAGTAGTTAATCTACTCATTCCATTTCTTAAAGCATATACGAATATAAGAAAACAAGCGATACCTACACAGATGATTAGTCCAGAAATTACACATGCAGCGATAACTCCGGGGTGTACTAACCTGCTTTCTTTTCCCTGTAATACTGCCTTGTAATAATTACTTTATCTTCCACTTGTTCGGATTTTGAAATTGGTTTTCTTGTTTTCAATTAACCTTTCCTTTCCGTTTCGCATTTGGTTTTTGTCTTTTATGCGATTTCAGCTGCAAGGTATGAAGCGCAGCCCCAATAGATACAACTGCAATCACGTCCTGCTTTTTAACACAATTGCAGGTGCATTCAGACTATGGGCTTGGGGCTAGCATTTTAATAAGTCAGTGTTATGGTAATGACTGGTGGCCCTGTTTCCTGGACAATAGGAATTACTAGAATAAGGATATTATACACATTTGGTTAAGTTTAAAGTAGCAATTCAACTATCACTGATATCCCTCTGCAGTTAAGGTAAACTTGTATTCTATACCACTTTATTTAAAGCTGAACTCCAGCCATAAAACGCCTCTTATAGCTTTCTCTGCCATTGTGTGTCCAAGTATCACATGAAAGAACACATGCTCAGCATCCCTTTAGACATTCATTGTCTCTAGGAGTGCAGACTTCAGCTGAGCCACCAGTTGTTTAATTCCAAATCAAGCAACTGCCTAGCAGATTGCACAGCTAATGTCTGGACCACCCAGTAAAAAGGAGCTTGCACATCTACAGGGTTTTTCAGGATGTGTTCTTTCTAGGGCTGTTACCGATTAAAATTTTCGTGTTCGATTAATCGACTTTTTTTCCCATCGATTAATCGACCAATTTCGATCAATTATAACGCACATACAGATCCAACTACTTTTAGCTAAACTCCTTATAGGCTGATTCCCAGTGCAGCTACCAACCACTGGAAAATGGAGAGCAGGATCCAAAAAACACACAAAGGCAGCGCTCGATGGGAATAGCATTAAACTTTTATAGTCTTCAAGTGGGTAACAAAATAAATATTGCACTGGAGATGAAATCGATGTAGCTACATAAACTGTAAAAATGGTGTGAGTAATGCCAAACGGTACAAAATAAGTCATAAAAACATGTAGCTAAGTAGGATACTGGTATACAAATGTGTACAACGATACCACTGCTGAATACAGACGAGGAGAGGTTAACATCAGTCCGTCTGCATGTAGATGTCCCGTGAAGGGAACTATCACAACGCCCAGTGGATGGCTGTAGAATCCCAGGTTGATAGAGGGAAGTGTAACAGCCCTTGCATGTGGCAGATAGTAAGGTCCCGCCGGCATGCAGATATGAAGGCACATTAAAGGAGCCCTTCAGATTGACACGGCAAGCCCCGCCGGTGTCCCGTGACGTCACCAGATCTCAGACAGAACTAGGGTTGCCACCTGTCCATGATTCACCCGGACAGTCCGGTTTTTACATCCTCTGTCCGGGTTTCTGACTGCCTGTCACCCGGACACCAGCCACCAAGGCACCCTCAAAAAAAGAGATTTTTTAATACAGCTTACCTGTAAAATCTTTTTCTTGGAGTACATCACGGGACACAGAGCAGCATATTCATTACTATATGGGTTATATGGAGTACCTTCAGGTGTGGACACTGGCAATCTCAAACAGGAAGTCCCCTCCCTATATAACCCCCTCCCATAGAGGAAGTACCTCAGTTTTGTAGCAAGCAGTATGCCTCCCAAAAATGTTCCCCAAAAAGAGGGGTGGGAGCTCTGTGTCCCGTGATGTACTCCAAGAAAAAGATTTTACAGGTAAGCTGTATTAAAAAATCTCTTTTTCTTTCTCGTACATCACGGGACACAGAGCAGCATATTCATTACTATATGGGATGTCCGAAAGCAGTGCTTTAATGAGGGGAGGGAGACATCTTCCAAAAAAGGATTTAATTTAGAGGTATACTCCAATAATAATAAATCCAACTTAGTCAAGAATGTAAATCTGAAATCTAAATCAAGGGAGCCCCCTCAGATCCTGAGGAGCTTGAATTGCGGCCTGCAGTACTGCCTGCCCAAAGGCTGTATCCGCATTCCTTCTTACGTCCAATTGATAAAAAAAATTGTAAACGTGTGGACTGACGACCACGTTGCTGCCTTGCATATTTGAGCCATAGAGATCTTGATAATGTGCTGCCCAGGAGGTGCCCATGGCCCTGGTAGAATGGGCCTTTACCGACAAAGGAGGAGGCAACCTCTTCAAACCGCAGGCCTGAATGATTAATTGTTTAATCCATCTTGCGATGGTGGATCTAGCCGCTGCCTGACCCATCTTGGGCTCCTCCGGTAAAACGAACACCACATCTGTTTTCCGAACCTCCTCTGTAGCTTTAAGATAGGCCTTTATGGCCCTGACAATATCCAACGTATGCAGCAACCCCTCCTTTCTAGAGGTGGGTTTTGGAAAGAAGGATGGAAGTACCACATCCTGGTTCAGGTGGAACTGGATATAACCTTTGGTAGAAAGGAAGGATGAGGACGGAAAACCGCCCTATAAAAATGAGATATGGTTCCTTACAAGATAAGGCTGCCAATTCCGATACTCTCCTGGCCGAAACTATGGCGATCAGAAATACCGACTTTCTAGTCAGTAAAACCAAAGGTACCTCAGCCAACGGCTCAAAGGGTTGTTTCTATAGAGTTGACAGAACAAGATTTAAGTCCCATGGACAAAGTGGTGATTTGACTGGAGGATTAACACGTAAGACTCCCTGTATGAAGGTCTTAACCAGCGAGTGGGCGGCCAGCAGCCTCTGAAACCACACTGATAAGGCTGAAATCTGTCCCTAGATCGTGCTTAATGCCAGGCCTTTATCCACTCCTAGCTGGAGAAAACGTAATACTCTATCAATGGTATACTTGCGGGAAAACCATCTCTTAGACTCACACCAGCCTACGTAGGCCCTCCAAACCCTGTAACAAACTACCCTGGAGGCCGGCTTTCTAGCCTTAATGAGGGTAGGGATTACCTGCCTAGACAGACCTCTACCCCTGACAATCAGGGATTCAGCCGCCAGGCCGTCAAATTTAGACGCCGTAATGCAGGGTGGAGGATCGGGCCTTGTGAGAGTAGGTCTGGCCATAGAGGAAGAGTCCAAGGGCCTCCCGCTGCCAATTTCAGGACTAATGAGTACCATGCCCTCCGGTACCAAGCTGGGGCTACCAGGATAACCGGCCTGTGCTATGATCCTGCGCAACAGGCGGGGTAGTAACTGCAGCGGGGGAAATGCATATAGAAGTTATGATTGATGCCAAGGGCAAACCAACGCATCGGTTCCGCAGGCCATAGGGTCCCTCGTTCGAGACATGAACCTGTCTAGCTTCTTATTGAATCCTGATGCCATGACGTCCACGTCTGGCACTCCCCACTTCTGGCAGATTGTCTGAAAGACCTGTGGATGCAGAGACCACTCCCCCGGCGACAGGGTTTGGCGACTTAGGAAGTACGCCTGCAGGTTGTCCACCCCGGGAATGAATATCGCCGATATGCAGGGTACATAAACCTCTGCCCACCGAAAAACCAAGCTCATCTCTCTTTGAGTGGCTTGACTCTTGGTTCCCCCTTGGTGGTTCACATATATGCCACCGCTGTGGCATTGTCTGAATGAATTCTCACCGAGGACCCCTGTAATCTGGATGTCTATGCCAGGAGGGCTAGCCGAGCCGCTCCGATCTCCCAGATATTGATGGGCAGCTGCCTCTCCGCCTCAGCCCAAGTTCCTTGGCGAGTGAACTCGTTCAAGACCGCTCTCTAGCCTTCCAGACCACTGGGCAGAAAGACTCCCCTTCAGAAGGTTCTGAGGGTTTAACCACCAGCATAGACTCTGCCGGACCTTTAATGACGGCGTCACAGGAAACTCCAAGGCCTTTGCTCCCTTGCTCCAAGCTGCTAGAATTGTTTGGAAGGACGCCACGGCAGGCACTGCTGAGATCTGAACTCAGGATCTCCAGTTTACTAGACAGGCACTTTCACCAACTAAGCCACAGCGCCTCGCTTCTGTAGGACGCGAGTGTGGAAGCGTGCGGTATCGCCTCGAACATGGCCATTAGTTTGCCTAGTAATCGCATACATAGGCGAATAGTTGGTTCTCTTTTGCTTAGAACCAACTGAATCAATTTTTTTGATAGCCTCGACCTTTACCAGGGGCAGGAACACCCCTTTTGCTGTTCTGTGTCTAATCTCATGCCGAGATATTCCAACTGCTTTGTAGGTTCAAATGCTGATTTTTCCCCGGTTTAGGACCCAGCCGAACCTCTCGAGGTACTGAACCATGAGGGCTACTGCGCATTCCAGCCAAGGAAGCGAGTGATCTATGATTAAGAGGTCGTCCAGGTATGCTAGGACCAAGACCCCTTGGATCCTTAGATTGACTAGAATTGGAGCTAGGACCTTCGTGAATACCCGGGGGCCGTAGCCAGCCCGAAGGGGAGCGCCACGAATTGGAAGTGACGCTGTATCACTGCGAAGCGCAAAAAAAAAATCTTTGATGTGGCTGAAAGATTGGTACATGAAGGTAACCATCCTTTATGTCTATAGAAGCCAGAAAGTCGTCCTTCTGGAGTGTGGCGGCTGCTGACCGAACGGATTCCATCCGGAAAGAGCGAACCCTTAGGTAAGCATTTAAACCTTTTAGGTCCAAAATTGGTCTGACATCGCCGATGGGCTTTGGTATGACAAACAGATTGGAATAGAAACCTAGCCCCTGTTCTTGGGCTGGTACCTCTACCATTATGCCCTGGTACAGCAGATGATCCAATGCCGCCCGCATTGAGGCCTTCCTTGTGGAGGAAACTTTAGAAATTCTAATCTGTAGCCTGTGGCCACAGATGATCGGACCCCCTCTGTCGGGGATCGATACCATGGCCTCTTGCCCCCAGAGGCCTGTCCTTGCGATCCATTGTTAAAAGTTTGATCGCGCAGGAGGCCCGATACTGCCTGGAATTTGAGGGCCCCGGAACAGGGGGGAGCTGCCTTTTAAGCGCAGGACCCCGGAACTTCTTTTAACTGGTAAAAGGGTACTTTTGCCACTTAACAGTCTGAATGTATTTATCCAGATCTTTCCATGGAAGGGAAAAACCTGCCAGTAGTCTTTTGCATGGGGCTCGGCCGCCCAGTTCTTCAAAGAGCCTTCTCATATGCACTAAAATTAGTGACAAACGAGACGCCTGCTGGATGGAGTCTTTTATAGCCTCTACCGCAAAGCACAGAGCCCTGGGAATATCCAATAACTCCTCTGCCTATTGGGCAGGGATGTCTTTAAGCATCTGTTTTGTCTGGTCCTTTAACGCCTGACAAACTCCAATTGCAGCCACTGCTGGCTGTACCACTGCTCCTGCCGTAGCAAAGGATGCTTGAAAACGTGTCTCTAAACGTTTATCGACCGGGACCTTAAACATTTGTATGTTTCCCCCCGGGCCAGTTAATGATTTATTCCCACATGAGATGGCTGCGTCCACAGTTGGGAGCGCCCATTTCTTAGAAAAATTTCTCTTCCATAGGGTAAATAACAGAAAACCTTCCAGGCGGTCTCCCATCCAGGCACTAACCAGGCCCAACCCTGCTTAGCCTCCGAGATCAGACGAGATCGGGCGCTTTCAGGGTGATGTGGCCGTAGGCTTTAGGCGGCAGAAAAAGTTCTGCCCGGTCGTCCCAATCCTGGAAAAACCAATTCCTCTAACAGAGGATGGACCGGAAAAGCTGCGTTGCTTAAAGGCGCTTTAAAAGAACCCAAAGAGGATACCGCAGGAACCTGAGGCTCTGGAAATGGCAAATTAAATGCCGAGCGGACCATGTCTGTCAAAGACTGGACCCACAGACTCTCCGTCTGGGAGGCTGAAAACGATTCCTCAGTGGTAGATCCTTCCTCTAGGTTCTGGTCCAACCGATCCTCCTGAAATTCTAATTCCTCCGGAGAGAGAATCTCAGCATCCGAGGATACACCTTTTGGCGATGGGGATCTAGTCCGCTTCTTGCCAGAAATAGAGCCAGCGATCATAGCTGTTAACTTTTTTCTCTAGCCCCCCTAGGGTGACGGCTAGCATCTCCTCTGTGATAACACAGGGTTGGGCCGATCTGGGCCAGCCTCAGCACCAGACCCCCTTAATGGCTTATCCAAGGTGACCCCTATAGGAATAACCTGTGGGGAAAGTATTGGCATATCATCAGAACCAGAGGAGGAACCCCTTTGTCTTTGCCTTTTTTTTTTTTTTTTTTGTGTTTTGATCCTGAACCTTTGGAAGCCATAATACAAAACCGAGGGACTCCGCTTACAACAACAGACTGTTATAGCCAGGAGTACAAAAAATAAGGTTTAGGGGACAATAGGATCACTAATGCCCAAAAACGGTGGGGCTCAGTATGTTTTCCTTTATAATATTCTTGTTTTTCACAACATACAGCCCCACCCCCAACATGTTTGCCAGCATTCAACCTGTTGCCAAGGGGATTTTTGGCTTAACAAAAAGCATTGGAGCTGACTCCAGCATGTACTACCCCTTTCTCGCCACCGGGAGTCACTGTGCTGCCAGCTCTGCGTCCTCTCTCTTCCAGCTCAGCTTTGATCTGAGCTAAGATCGCGCCTGCTGTGTATAACAGCAATTGAAGGCACGCCCACTCTACACTGCATTCACGCTCCCCGCCCCCCCCCCCTTCCCGAACGGCGCCAAAAATTTTCTATATGCATGCGCACGTGCGCGCGCGCGCGACTGTCGGGGGAGGAGAGCCCAGGAGGAGACGCACTCTGGAGCCCAGGAAATGCAGGCTGGAGGACGCATCAGGCGGCAGATTTGAATCCCGGCTAGGTAAGGCTTAAAACAGGCCCCTAAGGAGTCCCTTTAGCCTAGAGACAGATCTCCTTTTTTTTTTTTTTTAAAAGACCTTCAACCAGCGAGCAGCAGGTAGCTAGCAAACATACATAGATAGGTAGGGGGATCAAGTGATGGGGGGGGAACATTTCAGGCCATCCTGTCCATCAGACATAGTGACCATGGTGCCAATGCAGAGCATACTCAGGCTACCCCCCTTAAGATCTCCCCTGGAGAGCCTGCTGTCGAACCAAGTCCCGCAGGCTCCCCTCTTACCTGCTCCATGCCGTAGGACGTTTGCATAGCAAAAACGGTCCAATCTTCTCCCATCTCCATGGGTAGCGTAGTAGACCTTCAGGCACTGGGGTCCTGGAAGGAACCGACTGTCCTGGACCTATACAGCACCCTGGCAAACAGGATCTTTTGGTTTAGAAAAAACTCCAAGTCCTGGGCCCAGGGTCCAGCCCTCTAGAGAGGAGCATTATAGGCAAAACCCCACGGTTTGGGGCCCGGGTACTGTCCACTTTGGCACTGAGGCTCCTTGGACAGATCCGGTTAGCCCGCCTTAATCCCAAGGATGTGGAGGCAAAGCTATTCCGTGACCAACACCTAAGACACTGGCGAAAAAACTGAGGTACTTCCTCTATGGGAGGGGGTTATATAGGGAGGGGACTTCCTGTTTGAGATTGCCAGTGTCCACACCTGAAGGTACTCCATATAACCCATATAGTAATGAATATGCTGCTCTGTGTCCCGTGATGTACGAGAAAGAAATTCTTATAACACTCCCATAAAAGCTTAATCAGAAATTAGGATCCATAACATGTATCAGAATTTCACCTATATTTACATATATGCAACTTTTTGGGTGGAAACAGCCCTAATTACAAGGGACTTGTTTCTCTCTGTGGAGGGATACAGAACCCCCTGGCCACATTTGCCGATGCTCTGCTTCTAGTCCCGGCTACTGGAGCCCTGCCAGGACTGTTCAGTCTGACAGAGATGCATTGGAGAGAGCTGTGTGTGAGTTTGTGGGCGGGAAGAGGAAGGAGCTGCACGGAGTGTGAGGGGACAGCAGGACAGAGAGGGGAGGAGAGTAGCTGGCTGCCCATTACAAAACTATTCATGTAAGTTCAGTATTCATCTCACACTATGTTGTGTCAAGTGTATTTATGCATGTTTGTTGTGTATCTGAGTGCATGTATGTATCTCAGTGTGTGTGTGTGTATATATGTGTGTGTGCATGTATATAATTGAGCATATGTGAGTGTGTACAGGCATACCCCACTTTTAAGTACACAACGGGACCAGAGCATGTATGTAAAAGGAAAATGTACTTAAAGTGAAGCAATAGCTTTTTTCACTTCTAGGCTGTAGTGGGGGTGCCAGAGGCTTTAGTGGGGGCGTCAGGGGATGTAGTGGGGGCGTTGGGGGAACACTCACATGTAAATAAGCTCATCTGATGCAAGGGGGGGCCGCTCCAATCCATCCCCCGGATATCGCGCTGCACACAAAGGACAGTGCTGTGAAGAGGCTGGATGGCATTCTGTGGCTGACAGGCTGGAACTGGGCAGGCTAAGTGCTCAGAACTTCAGTTCCATCTAATGCGGGTGCACGGCGCGGGAATATTTGTACTTGTGAGACACTTTACATACACTCGCGGGTATGTCCGTACTCGCGAGTGTACGTAAAGTGAGTGTCCGTAAAGCGGGGTATGCCTGTATATATATCTGAGTGTATACAGATGTGTGTGTATATACCTGAGTCTGTATATAGGATTGTATGCATGTTTCTTAGTATATATATATAAACTCAGTATGTGTGTATGCATGTATCTCAGTATATATTTAATATGTGCATGTACTGTATGTAATTAAGCATATGTACATATCTGGGTGTGTATGTATATATCTCAGTATCTGTATACATTTGAGTATGTATGCATGTTATTAACCACTTAAGACCCGGACCAAAATGCAGGTAAAGGACCTTGCCCCTTTTTGCGATTCGGCACTGCGTCGTTTTAACTGACAATTGTGCGGTCGTGCGACGTGGCTCCCAAACAAAATTGGCGTCCTTTTTTCCCCACAAATAGAGCTTTCTTTTGGTGGTATTTGATCACCTCTGCGGTTTTTATTTTTTGCGCTATAAACAAAAATAGAGCGACAATTTTGAAAAAAAATGCAATATTTTTAACTTTTTGCTAAATATCCCCCAAAAATATATAAAAAAACATTTTTTTTCCTCAGTTTAGGCCGAAACGTATTCTTCTACCTATTTTTGGTAAAAAAAAAAATCGCAATAAGCGTTTATCGGTTGGTTTTCGCAAAATTTATAGCGTTTACAAAATAAGGGATAGTTTTATTGCATTTTTATAAAAAAAAAAATTTTTTACTACTAATAGCGGCGATCAGCGTTTTTTTTTTTCGTGACTGCGACACTATGGCGGACACTTTGGACATTTTTGACACATTTTTGGGACAATTGTCATTTTCACAGCAAAAAATGCATTTAAATTGCATTGTTTACTGTAAAAATGAGAGTTGCAGTTTGGGATTTAACCACACGGGGGCGTTGTAGGATTTGAGTGTTCCCTGTGTGTGTTTACAACTGTAGGGGGGTGTGGCTGTAGGTGTGACGTCATCGATCACGTCCCCCTATAACAGGCATGATGTGATCGATGTTGCGGCCACAGTGTAGCATGGGGAAGCCGTGTTTACACACGGCTCTCCCCGTTCTTCAGCTCGCGGACCCGATGGCCGCTGCAGTGCGGCCATCGGGTCCACGAGTCCTGCGGTCCCGGAGCTTCGGACCGGGTCACGGGACCCGTGACTGGGTACTAGAACCAACGTACTGTATATATACGTTGATGTGCCCAGCCGTGCCATTCTGCCGACGTAAATGTGCAGTAGGCGGTCCTTAAGCAGTTAAAGCTGCTTTCACACTGCGGCAGGGGCGGCAGTAAAGTAGTTTTTGCAGAGGTAGCTGCCAAAAAAGGGTTAAAACCTTGGCGGTTTCGTTCGAGCTGCCCATTCATTTCAATAGGCAGGAGCGGTGTACACACCGCTCCAAACATGCTGCTTGCAGGAGTTTTTTTAACGTTCCGCCAGCGCATTGTCTCAGTGTGAAAGCCCTTGGCTTTCACACTAAGACTGCAGGGGAGCCGTTTTTCAGGTGCTATTTTTTTAGACCAAAAACGACTGAAAAACACCCCAGTGTGACAGGGGTCTAACTGAACATATTCCTATATCTGAGTATATCATTTACTATATATACAATATATATGGAATAGTGTGTTAATTGTTTTTAAGTTTATGAATGTATGGGAAGGATTATTAAGGTTTAGTTCAACTTTTGGAGAAAAAATGCCCATTTTATTGGAGGTAAAAAATTTGCAAATATATATATTTTTTATAAGTAACCTAAGAATAAATGACGCAGCCTTGTAGGCACACACTGTCATTAGGGGGGATGCTGAACATGTTACATGTTACTGGTATAACATGTAACTTGTTCAGAAGGGTGAACTTAGCCATTCATTTTAGTGGCCAAGGGGTAGTTAAACCCATGCTAAACCACCGTTTGGAATCCTTCTATATATCATAGATAGGAAATCAATGATAGTGCAGATGGACAGATGTCAAATGTGATTCATATAAAGTGCTCCTTTCACCAGGGGGGCGATCACCACGTGGGGGGATTTTTTACTCCCCTTAAGGCGGTCCCCATCCTGGGGCCTGCCATGTGCTGAGGGGGAGGGGGGGAGTCGCCGCAGGGAAGACTCATCCCTCACATGCACCGCAGAGGAGGAATTCAAGAGAGGGGAGGAATTATTAGAGGAATCGCTGGACTGTGCAGCTAAACTGTGTTTCCTCCATGGACCAGGTCAGTGTGTACACTACAGCCAGTATTGGAACCGGAGGAAACTATTGAGGATCGTGTAGACCAGGCATGTCCAAAGTCCGGCCCGGGGGCCAGTTGCGGCCCCTGTTCCAGTTTAATGTGGCCCCCCTGGTAATTTGGATATATACTGTATTTATCGGCGCTGCCTCGCAGGGGACAGGGAGGGGGGAACAAGTGCTGTCAAATTACATACAGAACAATCTCGTGGCATCTGTAATATGAAGTCCCGTCTCCTGGGCTGCGATTGGACGACTCTTCTATCATAGGAGGCGGGACATTGTATTAAAGAGGCTGCTGTGTAAACAGGAGATTCTCCTGTATGTAATCTGTTGGCGCTCGTCCAGCTCTCCGAGGCTGGAGATGGGCATCGATCAGGCTGCATTAATGGCAATGGAGAGGCTACATTCATGGCAATGGCGAGGCTGCAGATTGGCACTGATTAGGCTGCATTGATGGGCAATGACCCTTATTTTGCTTCACAGTTCTTTATTTAAAAAAAATTTCCCTGAAATTTCCCTCCTAAAGTGAAGGCGCGTGTTATACGCCGATAAATACGGTATATTCAAATAACACACCCAAGCTTATCTGTTCACCACACACAGACACAAAGGCAAGAGAATGTTGTTGGGTGGTGTATTAGTGCTCGGACAAATAGTTCAAAGAATGTCAGGCAAAATGGTCGGCCATAACGCATGTTCACATCATGAAATCTGGCCCTCTTTGAAAAAAGTTTGGGCACCCCTGGTGTAGACTGTTGTGGCAGGGGAATGCAGCAGCTCAGAAAAAGACTTTAACCACTTAACCCCCGGACCATATTGCTGGTCAAAGACCAGAGCACTTTTTGCGATTCAGCACTGCGTTGCTTTAACTGAATTGCGCGGTCATACGACGTGGCTCCCAAACAAAATTGGCATCCTTTTTTTCCCACAAATAGAGCTTTCTTTTGGTGGTATTTGATCACCACCTTTTTGCGCTATAAACAAAAAAAGAGCGACAATTTTGAAAAAAAATTATATTTTTAACTTTTTGCTATAATAAATATCCCCCAAAAATATATAAAAAAAATATTTTTTTCCTCAGCTTAGGCCGATACATATTCTTCTACATATTTTCTGTAAAAAAAAACGCAATAAGCGAATAAGCGTTTATTGATTGCTTTGCACAAAAGTTATAGTGTTTACAAAATAGGGGGTAGTTTTATGGCATTTTTATCAAAGAGGTGTTCCAGCCAAAAATGGTGTTTATTAAAAGTCAGCAGCTACAAAAAGTGTAGCTGCTGGCTTTTAATAAACACTCACTTACCTGCTCCTGCGTTCCAGCAACGCGCCGACCGGGCTCCTCTCCCCCCTCCCCGGCCGGCGTCTCCATCCCGACTATGGGCACCCAGCCGTGACAGCCTTCGGCTTCACGGACGGGCACCCACTGCGCATGCGCGAGCCGCACTGCGCATGCGCGAGCCGCACTGCGCATGCGCGTGCGGCGCGGCTCGTCGCTGATTGGACAGGCGATCGCATGGGACCTGTCATGTGTCCCATGCGATCGCTTACAGGGAGGGGCTGGTGTAGGCGATTATGGCTTAATCGCCTAAACAGCCCCTCGGCGGAAGCAGGAAGTGGGACAGGAAGTCCCACTCCTCCTGAAGCCCCCACTCCCCCCCAAAAAAAATTACATGCCAAATGTGGCATGTAAGGGGGTGAGGAGTGGGATAAGCGGAAGTTCCATTTTTGGGTGGAACTCCGCTTTAATATTTTTTTTTTAATAGTAATGGTGGCGATCAGCGACACTTTTGACACATTTTTGGGACCATTGGCATTTTTATAGCGATCAGTGCTATAAAAATGTATTGATTACTATAAAAATGCCACTGGCGGTTAAGGGGTTAACACTAGGGGCGGGGAAGGGCTTAACTATGTTCCTGGGTGTGTTCTAACTGTAGGGGGTGGACTGACATGGGGAAATCACTGATCTTCTGTTCATACATTGTATGAACAGAAGATTAGCATTTCTCTCCCTGACAGGACCGGGAGCTGTGTGTTAACAGACACAGCTCCTGGTTCTCGCTCTAACGAGCAATCGTGTGTGCCCGGCGGCGATCGCGCCCGCCGGGCATGTGCACGGGAGTCAGGGGGGAGCGCACGCCCCTAGTGGCTGCTGGGCGAGGTGACGTAGAGCTATGGGCTCTCGCCCAGCAGAGCCAACCTGCCCCCAGGTCAGGAAGCAGTTAAACATAGTGCAGATCACTGTGACCGGGGAATGCAGCATCTGCAAAATTGGACTATCTGGGCCTAGTAGTCCATCTATTGCCATGTGTTGCTAAAGTGACTTTGAGCAAGCTGAGGAGTTATTCAGATAACAACAAAACCTGGGGAATGCCCAGGGAAAAACCAAGCCTACTTACCGACCAGCTCGCAGACAACCAATTAATCTGTCTAACAGTATGCATTAAAAACAGGGGTTTTGTCCGCACGCATTTGCAAACACATGCGTGAGCCACAGAGCCGCGCCAAGGCACCCCGTAATCTGTGGTCCTAACACTAAAGAATGAGTGGAGTTATTCAGAGTGACTTCTCATAGTGACAGTGAACTATAAAACTAATGGATTTGCAGCAAAAGATTTATACAGGAGAAGAAGTGATACTCTGCCAGAGTCAGTGCAGAAGAGGAGGAGCAATAGTCTGCAGTGAAGGAAAGCAGAGAGCAACAGACTGTGAACTATACCTGTGCCTTATTATCAGGACTGAATCTTTCAGTTCTACCAATGTGCTAAGTGCTATGGGCATCTCATATCATCCCTATCCTATCCAAGTTGTGTCCCTCAAATAAAATACAGCAAAGCAACGCAAATGACTGTTCATTGTCTCAAGATGGATGCATAGGGGTTAGGCAGCAGGGTGATGTGTGGATATTTTGGAACTTGTGGCAGTGCACCGCTACAAATGGTAAACTCCAACCACTCAAAATTAAATGGTGCACTGTTCAGAAAGAGTAATAAACCCTTACCAGTATCCAAACTCTAATAAATAACCATGTATATACAGCACATATTTTAATCCCATATACCATTATGTGAAAGCATGTGCTTTATGATAACATACACACAGGGGCGGACTGACAACTCATGGGGCCCCCGGGCAATAGAAGATTATGGGGCCCCCGGGCTTACAGATGGCCACCAAGCCAGGAGGCAGTACAGAGGTGGGGCAGCTAAAATGTCGGGATTTTCACATCAAAAGCATGTAGGTTTTGGACATATCAGGGACAGATGTAAAAAAATGTTTTAATGAGCCTGGCAACCCTGATGGGGCCCCCTAGTGGCATGAGGCCCTCGGGCAGTGCCCGAGTTCCTCAATGGTCAGTCCGCCCCTGCATACACATATATAATACAGTTGAACCTCGGAGTACGAGCATATTCCTTTCCAGGAGTATGCTCGTAATCCAAAGTACTGGCATATCAAAGCGAGATTTCCCATTGAAGTCAATGGAAATGAAAATAATTTGTTCCGCATTGACTTCAATGGGATGCAATACCGAAAGCGGCCAGAGGTGGGGGGCGCCAGAGAGCACTGAAAACAGCCGAAAAGACCCGTGGACACTTCGACTTGGCTACTGCGCCCCCGTACCTCAGGCCAATTGAGGTACTTTAGGCCTATTTTCTGCTCTGCTCGGGTCCTGCGCCCCTGTACCTCAGGCCAAATGAGGTACTGCAGGCCTATTTAGCTTGTATTCTGCTTGTTTTGTGAGTCAACACTTGAGTCAGAATAAAAATAAAAAAAGTTACTCTTAAACCGAGGTTTCACTGTGGAAACATTAATAAACGTCCACAAAAAACTTCTATAATGGTAAAGTACACTTCAAACACCACCTGAGGAAGTCACGTGACACGTGGTGTCTCCGGGACAGCATCTACATGCTTATGACAAAAAGGGTTTGTGTAAGTCTTTTTAACCCCTATTAAAAACATACTTTCATGGAATGCTCTATGAGATTTAAATCTATGCTGTACATACATGATATTTATTAGTGTTTGGTTAGAGCTCTAACCAAGCCTTTGGCTCTAATCAGGTGCTTCAAAAGAAAACCCTGGCGGCTGTAATTCATGAGCCCAGTGACCCGAAAGGGGACAGACTCTTTAATAGGGGCCGTGGTGGCCATGGATAGATTCATGCTAGAGGGTGGAAAGGAGAGAGGGGGCAGCGCCCAGGCGCCCCTAAATAAGACACAAGACAATTTGCCTAGTCAATGCATTGGCACCAGTGCATATGGTGTGTTGGGTCCTTGTGCACCTGTGCTAAGCCCTGCTCACTTGCCAGTCACCCGACCACCCAATAAGAGTGCTTTGTTGGCCGATAACTTTTAACTCTTAAAGGGGATCTTCAGGAAATATTCAACATATTAAAAAAGTCAGCAACTACTGTCGCTGCTGATTTTTAATAAAAGGAAAAATGTATCTGTGCAAGGATCCAGAACTGTCCTCATCCAGGCTGGTTCTTCGCCAATCTTCAGGTCCTTGGAACTTTACAAAGGGAAGCTGGCTGTGACTCCTTGTGGCTTCACAGTCGGCTTTCCACTGCACATGTGCAAGCAGCCTTTTGGGACCTGTGATGTGTCCCAAAAGGCTGAAGGTAAAGATATGGGGGGGGGGGGGGATTTCTGCCTAGATCGCCTAAGAGATCTGAGTGGAAGCCGGAGTAGGTACCTGTCAAAACCAGGTCATCGTCCCCCAAAATATAAATAAATAAACGTATCCAAAAGTGGTAGAGGGGGGGGTGCAGAAAAGCAGAACTTCCCCTTTTGGGTGAAGCTCCCCTTTAAGTTGGCCATACACATGTAGCACTACCCCCGAAGGAGCCGCTGGTTAAACTTTGGGTTTGCACGTTATCTTTATAGCTTCGTTGTCAGGGTGGGAAAGTCCATAAAAATATGCAATGTCCAGACAGATGTAAAACCTTCAACCGTCAGACTTTATTTTTTACTGCAGGATAACTTGAAGTAGAGAAAGTAGAAGGGAGGAGAAGAGCAGGGGAAGGATGTTCAAAAATATTCAATCAGTCTCTACTCTCAGCTATTGAGTGGGAATTGCTCACCCGGATAGTCCCCTCTCACGTGGCCTAGCAGCCGGGATGATGCCCGAACTAATGTCTAGACCAGGGGTCTCCAAACATTCTAAACATAGGGCCGGTTTATTGTCCTTTAGACTCTTGGAGGGCCAGACTTTGGCCAGCGGGAGTAAAAAATGTCCTGGTATCAGTGGGAGTAAACATCTGGCATTAGGGGTAGGAATAGTGCCCCATTGCTGTTATCATAGGGAGGATGAGTGCCCCATTTTTGGTGTCAGTGGGAGAAATGGTGCTCCATTGTCAGTGTCATAATAGTGTCTTTTTTCAGTGCTCCAAGGGCCAGATAAAGGGCAGCAAAGGGCCGCATCCGGCCCTCAGGCCGCAGTTTGGAGACCACTGGTCTAGACGGTCTCTGCCACAGACCTTTAAATGTACTTGGATGCATCCAGGAATCCTCTGCCACAGGATTTCAAAGTCCCAAACCTCCAGCCGTGCAGTAGAAGAGCCTTTTAGCCGACACCGGCAGACCTCAGGGCTTTCAAAATAGTGCAGTGATGGCGAACCTATGGCACGTGTGCCACAGCTGGCACGTCAAGCCCTCTCTGTCGGCACTCCAGGGGAATCCCCAGCCAGGCAGTCACTTGCACCGATGGTGCAGGCAGGGAGGAGTCGGCTCCCTTCCTTGCATCAGTCATGTAGGTGAGTGCATGTGCCAGGTAGGTGAATGTAATGGTCAGGTAGGTGAATGTAATGGTCAGGTAGGTCAGTGTATGTGGCACAGCGCATTCTGCATTATTTTTGGTTCCTTAGGGCTCATTCAAAGTGATGATCAGTCCCATCCTCTGTATAGAGCCGCTGATAGGTTTAATTCTGTGTTGGCACTTTGAAAGAAATAAGTTGGTTTTGTGTCACGGGTTTGGGCACTCGGGCTCAAAAAGGTTCGCCATCACTGATATAGTGGATCCCTCCTTAATTAGGTCAAAAGGGCTCACCCGAGACACTAGCACTTTGCCGGTCTCCTCCAGGGCAGGTCCTCCCCTGGTTTCCTTTGTCAAAACAGCTTAATCCCTTGTGGACAGACAGCTTGGGATCTCCTTTTAGGATTGCAGGTCCCAGCCAGCATAGCTGGGCCTACTAAACAGCCAAGCGACTCCGGGCCAACGTGGCCCCGAAGTTGGCTCGCACACATGCACACCTCGTGCCAGGAGGGCCACGAGGCAAAGGACCCCAGAAAATGGCGTCTGTCCCTTAAGTATCCCTCCCCAGCATGCACAGCATGGTCACCACTCCTTCTGTACCGCTGCCGAGAAACTACACCTAATACACCTGCAGGCAACAAGCAAAACTACCAAGCAGTACCATAGCCAGAACAGAGGCAAATTTGTGTTAATTAAATAGATCTGGGCCAGACTTACCTTAAATTTGAAATAGCGCCCCCTAAATTTGGGGTGGGCACACAGTTTTTTTGTTTAGCCAGCGGGGTTGAATGGGGGAAAAAAAAAAAACAGGTCCTTCCATCCACACAAACAAGGATACATAGTCTGGCTGAAAAAAGACACAAGTCCAATTGGTTCAACCAATAAAAAGAGGGAAAAAAGGGGGTTGACGGTTATGACAGTCTCAAAGATTTAGACTGTCATAACCGTCAACCCATTGTGTTTTTCTCCCTACCTGGGGACCTTCAGCATGGTGTTGTCCTTGGTTATTATTTTAATTATGTGACTATGTCTGTCTATGTCTTTAATAAAGTTTATTTTCTGTTTTAATCATGTACCCTCATTTTTTCACCCATGCACCTGTACCGTGATAGTCCTAATTGGCCCACTCCTCCCCCTTTGGTTCTTTGGTTTGGGGACCTTAGACCCATGAATTATCTATATTCTCAGGACGATGGTACCCCACATTTTAGCATTTACATATTCTACCCAGAGGCTCTCATTCTATACTGATCAGTGGCTGTAGCTAATTGGATGCAGCTGCTGATAAGGGAAAATTTTCTGACCAAATTTTGATCAGTGTATGGCCAGCTTTAGAGAACAGAGGATGATGGGTGGGACTGAGATGGAGCACCGAAAAGTATTTTCTGGACAAGGCAGGTGATAGAGGGAACTTCATAGATACCTGCTCTTAAGGCTGATATACATATGCCGAAAATCATCAGGGAGCGGGCAGGGCCAGATTAAGAACATAATGGGCCTGGTGCAGAGGATTTTGGTTGGGCCTTTTATAAATAATAAATAAATGCGTGGGAATGACATCAACACAGCCCAGCCAAGGAAAGTGATTTATCACAGCAAAGCACTGGAGTGCTCAGTCTGAAAATGTAAGTGTACCCTAATGTGCTAATATGCTGTGCGTACTTGTACATTGCGGCATAACTTACCCCAGGGCCTCTAAAAAGTAGTAATGTCAGGAAATGTTACTATCGCTTAATATCACAGGATCCCAGGAGCCTCTCATGGGGCCCCCTACTGACCCAGTGGCCCTTGGGCAGTGCATAAGTGCATAGTTGCCAACATTTAAAAAATATTTTCAGGGACACTTTATTTTACAAGTGCTGTATTTAGGGTAGCTGAGATCCCCGATGTTCCTCTAAACATCACAGTAGTAATCACAAAATTAAATGAGTTCTAATAATGGGACAGAACAAATATGAGAACTGAGATTTCCTTTAGTTGAACTAACAAAAGTGTCTCCATTCTAGAGTTGGTAACATTGAGGGTATTCAGTATCATTTTAAAGAACTGTTTTTGTGGGTAAGCGACATAGGGGAGGAGTATGGACGGTATATAAGTGGGAAGTATGTGCAGGTAAGGGAGAGGAATGTGGAGGGTCTAACATTGGGCACTATGTACAGGAGAGGAGTGCGAAGGGTATAACAGTGGGCAGTATGTACAGGAGAGGAGTGTGGAGGGTATGACAGTGAGCACTGTGTACTGGAGAGGAGGATGAAGGAATCTGGGAAGGAAAAAATGTAAAAAGGTTTGTGGAAGGATGTTTAGGAAATGCGTAGTGGTTAAGCGGGTCATACATGAATTGAAATTACGCCAATTTTGCAGAGACCAGCCATAGTCGATCTATGTGGGCTAGCTGGTTTTACACAAGTCAATCTATTAATCAACTTGAGTACAACCTGCCTGTTAGGTTTTTCCCAAAACAATCAGTGCTGCCAGCTATAGTTAGCAACACCGATCATTGTACTCACTGGCAGAACACAATAACACTGCAGGAGTGAGTCCCCCATCCACATATCAGCAGGTGAGAGGGTGTGTGGGGACATATCCCAGGATCGTTAGAGCGAGAATAATAATTCTAGCACTGGACCTCCTCTGTAACTCTAAACATGTAACCTAAAAAAAAAATTAAAGCGTCGCTTAGGATACCAAAAAAAATTGTGCTAACTTTGGTGGGTTTTTTTAATGAATGAAACCGTTAATTTCCAAAAAAACATGTTTGAAAAATTACTGCGAAAATACAGTGCTAGAGCTGCACAATTAAACGTTAACAAAAATTGTGATCTTGATTCAACCCCCGCACAATCTCCAATGCAGAGTTTGCCGATTCTTTCATATAACAAGTGGAGAGACTTTCAGCCCTCAAAAAAAAAATATCCGGGCAGTCTGCCAAGTTTTTAACAGGAAACATTGTAACTAACACTTCCTTCTTAGATCAAAGGGATAAACTTCTGTGTGTGTAAGGCCTCATTCACACATGGCCGACTCCGTCGCAGTCCATTCCGACGGAGTCCGCCAGCTCAGCGGGAGATCAGTCTGCAGATCTCCGCTGAGCCGACGGATGACAAGCTCCTCTCTGCTTACTGAGTGGGGCGGAGCTTGTTGAGCCCTGCTGTCCTCTATGGAGCGACCTGATGAAAACGGACAGCATGTCCGTTTTCATCAGATCTTACCCGATCTGATCCGCATGGACGGATGGGGACGTGTGCCCCATACGTTTGTGTTTAGCGGATCGGATCAGGTCGAATGTTAGCGGACATGTCTCCGCTGACATCCGATGCTCCATAGACATGCATGGAGCGCCTGTTCAGGTCCTCCTGAAAAACTGACAGACGGACCTGAATGGATCCATGTGTGAATGAGGCCTAAAGAAAATATCCGGGCAGTCTGCCAAGTTTGTAACAACATGAAACATTGTAACCAACTTCCTTCTAAGTTTAAACTTCTGTGTGTAAATGCAGGAAATGTAACCACTTAAAGTCCAACACTTGTTTCTTAAGTTAAAATCAATATTTTTTGCTAGAAAATTACTTGGAACCATCAAACATTATATATATTTTAGCAGAGACCCTAGGGAAGAAAATGGCAATTGCCGCAATATTTTATGTCACACTGCATTTGCCCAGCGGTCTTTAAAATGCATTTTTTTGGGGAAAAAAATACACTTTAATGAATACTAAAACCATAAAAACAAAACAGTAAAGTTGGCCCATTTTTTTTTTTTGTTTGTTTTAACCACTTCAATCCACCTTCACGTCCAAAGACGTGAACAGCGCAGACCTGAGGCGCCGGGTTGACGTCTTTGGACGTGATTTGCTTGTAATTCCCCGCGCGCGCCACAGGGTGGCGCGTGGCGGGGAAAAACAGTCCCGACGCATCACCGAGGATCCGATGCGTGTACCCGGCGGCCGCGATGTCCGTCAGGTACACGCGATCGTCGGTGAGACAGCAGGGACGTGGAGCTCTGAGTGTAAACACAGAGCTTCACGTCCTGTCAGTGAGGTGACAGATGCTGTTTCTCTTGTACATAGGGAGACAGCATCGATCACCTCCCCCAGTCACCCCCCTCCCCCCATACAGTTAGAACACACCCAGGCAATACATTTAACCCCTTCCTCACCCCCTAGTGTTAACCCCTTCAATGCCAGTCACATTTATACAGTAATTAGTGCATTTTTATAGCACTGGTCGCTGTATAAATGTGAATGGCGCCAAAAATGTGTCAAAAGTGTCCGATGTGTCCGTCGCAATATCGCAGTCCCAATAAAAATCGCAGATCGCCGCCATTACTAGTAAAAAAAAAATATAAAAAAAAAAAATCATAATTATGTCCCCTATTTTGTAGGTGCTATAACTTTTGCGCAAAGCAGTCACTTATTGTGATTTTTTTTTTTTTTTTACAAAAATACGTAGAAGAATACGTATCGGCCTTAACTGAGAAAAAAATATATAAAAAAAAAAAAAAAAATGGGATATTTATTATAGCAACAAGTAAAAAATATATTTTTAAATTGTCGCTCTTTTTTTCATTATAACGCAAAAAATAAAAACCGCACGGGCGATCAAATACCACCAAAAGAAAGCTCTATTTGTGGGGAAAAAAGGGACGCCAATTTTGTTTGGGTGCCACGTCGCACGACCGCGCAATTGTCAGTTAAAGCGACGCAGTGCCGGAAGCTGAAATTTCGCCTGGGCACGAAGGGGGTTTATGTGCCCAGTAAGCAAGTGGTTAAGAATCGTGATCTATCTTCTAAGCAAAAAAATTGCAATTCTCATTTTAGCCAGAATCGTGCAGCTCTATACCTTGCAACATAAAAAGTTGCAAAGATCACATAGAGTAATTTTCTAGAAAAAAAAAGATGATGATTTTTACATGTAGTCGAGAAGTGTCAGAATTGGCCTGGGTGGCAAGGGGTTAATTACCATGAGTAATAATTATTCTAAGCACTGTGATCCTCTCAGTGTGTCAGCTTGTATTTGTACTGTATGTAGCTTCTGACAGGCTGTGCAAGCAGGCCCGTATCTCTGGAACCAAAAATGATAGCTATTCCATATGACCAGTTGTGGGGTAGGTCATCAACTGTATACCCTCCAAATATGGGGTTTCTGTGACCCCTGGTCGTCAAGCTACAACCCCCGAAGTCGATCTTTTTTTTTTTAAGATTCTTTTTCAGATTTATTTTTTTGGGCCTATCTTGAGAAAGGGGCCTGGAGCTGCCGCTCCAATAGCCCCTATGTTAATCCCGCCCTGGGACCAGGGAACATTTGTCCCCTGTGTACAGCAGCCTGTCCAATTACTGGCTTTTATCGAACAGGCATGCTGGTAAACCAGCATCTGATCAGTGCTTGCAGGCAATGGCTGTGAGGGCTGATCAGTGTGTTCTGGCGGGGGACACAATAGTTTAGTAGGGGAAATCTCTGCACTAACATCTCTTAGTTTGGAGACCTCTCAGTCGCTGGGTTGACCAAAAAAAACACCTAGAATTAGGCAGCACTTTTATTTTTACACATTCAAAGCAGATAACAAGGTCACTTTATACAAACAAAAAAACAAAACAAGAAGTCACAGACAGTCAGACTGGTGCTCAAGGCTGCAACAAAGGTTATAAACACAAGTATGTTTTTTGAAAGGCTTTTCTGCTGCAGTAAAAATGTGCACTATAAAAATGCTTTTACTGTATGCACTCTGTCATCGAGAAGGCACCACTTAAGCGCTCCTCCATTATACAGCTAATGTGCCAATGAGAAAAACTGAAAAGGAAGTGTGTGACCTTTGTTATGTACGAAAGTATGTTAAATTGAGCGAATGCATCGACTATCAGTATGATAAACAGCTTGGAAAAAAAAGTCACAATAGCCCATTCTCCTGATACACAACAAACACAAAACAAAAAAAAAAATCAAACATACCTAATTATCTCCTATTTTTCATACAAAATGATGTCAATGAAGTGAATATGATGGTAACTTTTCTTTCTTGAGAAGGAGATTTAGGGCTAGTTTACATTTGCTTCAAAAGATGGCTACAGACCTGCTTTGTTAAAGCTCTCTGAAAGCTCTTGTAACTAAATAAAACGGTTAGCTTACAGTCCTGTTTACCCTTTGCTTTTGCTTGGTGCTTCGATGAGGATTCGTGGGGCTTTGATAAGGGCTTTGGTGGAGCTTCGATGAGCCTTTGGTGGGGCTTGGATGAACCTTTGGTGGGGCTTGGGTGAACCTTTGGTGGGGCTTGGATGAACCTTTGGTGGGGCTTGGATGAACCTTTGGTGGGGCTTGGATGAAACTTTGGTGGGGTTTGGATGAAACTTTGGTGGGGCTTGGATGAGCCTTTGGTGGGGCTTGGATGAGCCTTTGGTGGGGCTTCAGTGATGCTTCGAAGAGGCTTCGGTGGGCTTCAAGTGATCTTTGCCATAGACTTCTATGGAGGCATTAAAGACGCTTTGAAGCACCACTAAAGCTACATGGGGTATAATTTTTGAAGCAAAGCAAAAGTAAGGTGTAAACAGGACTGTAAACTAACCATTTTATTTGTGACAGGAGCTTTGACTGGCATTCAGAGAGCTTTAACAAAGCCTGTCCGAAGCCTTGTTTTGAAGTGTAAACTAACCGTTAATGTATGTTGAAGCCAAAGCAAGTGTAAAAGGGGGATATGATCAACGTGTACAAATACATAAGTGGTCCATATAGTGAACTTGGTGTTGAGTTAATCACAGAGGACAAGGGGGCATGCTTTACATCTGGAGGAAAAGAGATTTCATCTCCAAATACGGAAAGGTTTCTTCACAGTAAAAGCTGTGAAAATGTGGAATAGACTCCCTCAAGAGGTGGTTTTGTCCAGCTCAGTAGATTGCTTTAAGAAAGGCCTGGATTATTTCCTAAATACACATAATATAACTGGATACAAATATTTATAAGTAAAGGGATCCGGGGAATATCCGATTGCCTCTTGAGGGATCGGGAAGAATTTTTTTCCCCTGCTGAAGAAAATTGGATCATGCTTTAATTGGGGCTTTTTGCCTATCTCTGGATCAACTGTGGGTATAGAATTATATATATATATATATATATATATATATATATATATATATATATATATATATATATTTTTTTTTTTTTTTCTTCTTCTTCTATTATTCTTTTATCAGCCAGCCTAACTATGTGATTTTATTCTTGCTTTTGGTCATGGATAGATAAACCTCTGCAGCCGCTGGAAGCCAGCTCTGCAAGGATACCTAAGTGGTGAAGGTGTTTTCTGGGTTTCCCAGCCATGTGATCGCAGCGAATGGCTGTCATAGTGGCCACATAATCAGGAGCTGGTGCTACCAGCTCTTGATTATAAACAGTAAGTGAAAGCTGTCAGTGACAGCTCAGTTACAGTGCTGGAGGTGCGCACTTGTGCATGCAACTAAAAAAGAAGAGCAACAGCTGTCTGTCAGCATATATGTGACAGCACGGCATTAAGTCCACCACCGTGCTGCCACATACATGCATATGGCTGGCAGAAAGGACTGTCCCATCATGTCTTTGCCTTTGGAAATCATGCTTGTAACTGTCAGCCTTGCAATGCATCATGGGACTTGTAGTTCAGCAACAGCTGGCGGGCCACAGGTTGAGCACCCATAAGTTAAAGTATATATAAAACCAAAACTTATTTTTTTTCATTTTGGATAAGGTTTTTCCATCGCTGTCTTATTAGGGAGATTTCTCTTCACTTTCTGTCTTGTAGACTTAACAGGAAGTGAGAGGATATATTTTCAATATGAGGGAAATGCCTTCTCGGACAAGTGTGACTTACATTTTTGGATGTCCATGGTAATAAAAAAAATAGTGATTCTCACAAACATAGGATAAAACAGCAAAACCATAGGACCCCAAAAAAGGAGATTATAACCAACAGGGACACACATGCACCAATAAAACCATTGCATACACTTTAAAGCAAACCTATCAGCATAGGAAAGTACATGGGGTGTTCATGGGCACACCATAATCACCCCCTATGCATAGCTACAGCAGGAGGGGCCAAGAACTCCTGCTGGCGCCAGCTGGGTGGAGGGGAGGAATAGAGAGCTAAGGAGTCATGTGAGCGGGGCTCTGATAAAAGGAAGAAATCAGAATATTTTTTATAGAGTACAGACACTGGGGCACATGTTATCTAACAGAGGCTATTGTATTAACATCACATCCTTTTGTAGCAGCGGGCAGGGGAGCAGAGCAGCATTGGTAAGAGCTGATAGGCTGGGACGGGAGGGGGGAGGAGGACACAGGAGAGCTGCAGAAATCTGCGGATCATGGAGGCTGGTAAACTGATCGCGGTGTCTGGGCTCCGCAGCCATGATGAACCGTGGTCAGTTTACAGGGGGGAGCAGAACCAGGCAGGATCATCTAGGTATTTTTATTTTTTTTTATTTTTTTAGGGTAACAAAACTCTTTAATTGATGCATAAAAATCACATACCTTTCCCCAAAAAAATCTGGAAAACTGTGAAATCACCAAGTGTCCCAGCATAAGCCATAAGAGCCGGGAATGAGCCCATTCCATCCAGAAACTCCACTCAAAGTCTGCCACATCCTACATAGGAAGCAAAATATTAATAACAAAATATATATATTTTTTAATTTAACATTTTATTTCATTAAGGAGGAACTTCAATCCTAACCCACACAAAAAAATCCTAAACACTGGTCCATTCCATTAGAAAAACAAAAAAACAAAACTATACATTATAGTCCATTAGCTTGGTTGAAACAGAGGTTCTCCCTTCGTCCCTCTTCTCCAGTCCGGCAACATCTACTAGAGATCTGACACATGTGCAGGCACACTGCTAGTCTGTCAGAGCTACGGGACCTGGCAAAGATCCCGCAGCGTGTCAATGCATGCACTAGATTCCGAACACATGCACAGGCATGCTGCAGATCTCTACCAGACCCCCACGCCATGCATGCGCATGCGTGACATCTCACAAATGACTATTGTGACACCACTGAACAGTGCACATTAGTTGAGGTCATGAGCTCTGCTCTATATACAAAACAAATCCCATAGTCCATCTCAGGAGCAAGCAAGAGAGGGTGGCTACATTCTTACATACAGTGGCACCATGGAGAATGAATGTAGCCACCCTCCAACAGGAAGTCACATCACAGCAGAAAAAAAAGGGGGGGGAAGGGACTTTGAGTTAGGAATATATACTTGAACAGTATTTTTTTTTTGTGTCACTTTAACCACCTCCCACCCGCCACATAGACTAATGAAGGCAGCGGCTCTCTAGTTATGGAGCGACATCATATGATGTCGCCCAAGATTCAACTCACTAAGAAGCCCACGGGGGAGGGCATTACCAGCTGTGTCCCTGGTAATGATGTGACCCCCGATCTCAGTAAAGAGCCGATGACGCAGCTCTTTACCTATGTTATCGGATGTGTCCAAATACAGCTGATCACATTAAAACAAGGCAATGCCGGTTATCAGCTCTCCTCGCCTCACACTGACATACTGAGGTGAGAAGAACCAATCAGTGGCATTTCCTTACAGTGGAGATCTGCATAGATCAGTGCCCTAATTATCGGTGCAGCCCCAACAGTTCCCAGCAGTGCTGCCTTTCAGTGCCTGCTCATCAGTGCCGCCTATCATTGCCCATAAGAGCCTCCTACAAGTGCTCATCAGTGCATTTTAGTGAAGGGAAAAAAAATACTTATTTACAAATTTTTCCGACAGAAACTAGAAAAAAAAAATTCTCAATATTTTTGGTCTTTTAAAATTTTTGAGAAAAAAAAAAAACAGTAGTGATTAACTACCACCAAAGGAAAGCGCTAATTGTGTGAGAAAAAAAATAGGAAAATTTTATTTGGGTACAGCATTGCATGATCACATTATTGTCATTCAAAGTGTGACAGCGCTAAAGGCTGAAAATTGGCCTTGGCAGTAAGGGGTGTAAGATTGGGGGATCAGACTCCAATGGTAGGTGCGTTTTTCAGTGAGTACGCCAGTCCAGAACGGAGTTTATAACCACTTGCTTACTGGGCACATATACCCCCCTCCTGCCCAGGTGAAATTTCAGCTTCCGGCACTGCGTCACTTTAACTGACAATTGTGCGGTCGTGCGACGTGGCTCCCAAACAAAAATGATGTCCTTTTTTCCCCACAAGTAGAGCTTTCTTTTGGTGGTATTTGATCGCCTGTGCGGTTTTTATTTTTTGCACTATAAACAAAAAAGAGCGAAAAAAAATTCTCAGTCTAGGCCGATAAGTATTCTTCTACATATTTTTGGTAAAAAATAAAAAAATAAATTGCAATAAGCGACTGGTTTGCACAAAAGTTATAGCGCTTACAAAATAGGGGACAGAATTATTATTTTTTATTATTTTTTTTGGCGGCCATCTGCGTTTTTTATTGGGACTGCGACGTTATGGCGGACACATCGGACACTTTTGACACATTTTTTGCGCCATTCACATTTATACTGCGATCAGTGCTATAAATATGCACTAATTACTATATAAATGTGACTGGCATTGAAGGGGTTAACACTAGGGGGTGAGGAAGGGGTTAAATGTATTCCCTACATAGTGTTCTAACTGTGGGGGGAGGGGGGTGACTGGGGGGGGGTGACCGATCTGTGTCCCTATGTACAAGGAACACAGATCGGTCTCCTCTTCTCCAGAGACAGGACGCTGAGATCATCTCTCAATCGCCGCACAGATCACATCGCAAACGGCCACACTGATTGGCTGTTCGCCGCGATCTGTGATTGGCTGTGTCCAAGGGACACGGCCAACACAGAGCTTCCCCGCTGCGCACGCTGGGAACGCCTAAAGGGGCAGCTGTCTTTTTTCACGGCGGGTTGGATATTCAGACCCACGCTGTAGCCGTCATTCGTCTATAGCGCGGGTCTGAAGTGGTTAAGGGCCTGGTAGCCCACTTTTATTTAAAAGCACAAAAGTTCACAAATACATTAACAGCCCTCGCAGGGGGTTCCACCATTACTGTATCTTGCATACTCAAAAGTTTAGCCTCCTGGCTTTCATTCTTGCCATACAGCTGTTTCAGGCCTTTAGCCTCAGAACAGTTTCCTAGAGTTAAGCTTAAACCTAGCTTTCTCCTGATAAGCGTCTTGCTGCTCAATCACCAACGAGGGCCCCCTGTATACAGTGCTTCAAAAGAAGGAGCACAGACAAGTTCCCCGATCCCAAGCCGAACTGTAATCGGCACTGTGCGGGGAGCTCGTCACAGTCATTACAAACTGAAAGCAAAGTGTGTGCTCTTTGTCTCCCCCTACAGTGCAGTACCCGGCAGGAAGAGCTGCTAAGGTAAAAGACTGCCGTTTTTTATCTACTGTGTGTGTGTTTGCATGCCTTGTATGTATGAATGTGTGTGTGCATGTGAATATGTATGTATGTATGTGAGTGTGCATGTATTGAGACTCATGCCGCGTACACACGGTCGTTTTTTGCGATGAAAAAAAACGACGTTTTTTGTGAAGTAAAAAACGACGTTTTTAAAACGTCACTTTCAAAGACAATGTTGCATACACACCATCGTTTTTTCACAAAAAACGAGGTTACGTTCACCACACTTTTCCATTGAAGCTCGCTTCATAACTAGCTTCTGGGCATGCGCGGGGTTGAAAAACGTCGTTTTGAACGACGTTTTTGCTACACACGGTGACTTTTTGTGAAACAAAAAACGACGTTTTGAAAAACGACACAAAAAATTCAAGCATGTTGGAATTTTTTTTTGGTCGTTTTTTTTAAGACAAAAAACGAAGTTTTGCCCACACACGATCAATTTAAATGACGTTTTAAAAAACGTCGTTTTTTTTCATCGCAAAAAACGACCGTGTGTACGCGGCATCAGACTGCAGTGGTTGCTATAGTATACTAAAGTAAAAGTATACAGAGCAAACTTTGTCTGCAGGCATGAAAGACAGCACCTGTGATCATCATTATCATGCTGAGTGATGATCACACTGTACAGCCTATATTATACTGTACTTCATGTGACTGTAGTGTATATAGGCTATATACAGTACAGTCACATGAAGTACAGTGTAATTATCAGCATGATAATGATGATCACAGGTGCTGTGGCTGTATGGTTCATGGCTGTAGACAGTGTTTGCTCTGTATACTTTTACTCCAGGCTTTTTTTCCGCAGAAATGTGGCACTTCTGAAATCTGCACTCTGTACGTAGCACACCCCGGACTCTGTACGTAGCACACCCCGGACTCTGTACGTAGCACACCCCGGACTCTGTACGTAGCACACCCCGGACTCTGTACGTAGCACACCCCGGACTCTGTACGTAGCACACCCCGGACTCTGTACGTAGCACACCCCGGACTCTGTACGTAGCACACCCCGGACTCTGTACGTAGCACACCCCGGACTCTGTACGTAGCACACCCCGGACTCTGTACGTAGCACACCCCGAACTCTGCACGTAACACACCTTTAACTAATGGCGGATTTATCAGGGTCGCAGCAGTCGCCGTTGCGACTGGGCCCTGTAATTCCGCCAAGTCTGCCCGTTTGAGGTGCCCGACTGCCGCCTGCCAGTGTGAGGGGTCCACCTGACTGTCATGCCACTGTGGAGGGGAGGCCCTTCATGATTTCTTGCACCGGGGCCCTGAAGTCTCTAGTTACGCCACTGGCTTTTAAGTTCTTAATGCACTGTATTATTGTTATAACCCCTGTCAGATTTTTTTTTTCATCATTTGTGTCCCATTGCAGAGATTTACCTTCACTTCTTGTCCCATAGCCAAACAGGAAGTTAAAGTAAATCCCAGCCAATCAACTAGTGTCCCTATTGGAAGATTTCCCCTATATTACTTTTCTGGGGACAACCCAAAATTAGGGTTATCCTTTCACTTTCAATGATAATTGTAAACAGGACAAATAGAGAGGGTGGATCTCATTAACTGGGACACAGACAGCAATAAAAACTGATAGGGGTTCTAATCCATCTCCACTCTATCCAAAACTAAAAAAAGTTTTCCCTTTAGTTATACTTTGAAGAAGAGCTCCAGCCTCTTTCAGAAATACAAATACTGTAGCTGCTGACTTTTAATATTAGGACACTTACCTGTCCAGCGATGGCTGCACTCAGCTCTCAGCTGCTGCCGCTGCCATTGCTTCTAAGGGAAATCTGCAGCTTCACAACCGGTTTCCTACTGCACATGCGCAAAGAGTGTTGCGCTTTCTGAATGGCCCGACAGTGAGGGAAAGAGAGTGACTGAACTTCCGGATGATTGAGAAGTGGGGGCAGGTACCTGTCAGAAACAGGTACCAACTCCCCCCTTCCCCACCGAAAGGTGCCAAATGTGGCACTGGAGGGGGGAAAAGGCAGATAGGCGGAGCTTCCACATTTAAGTGCAACTGTGCTTTGAGCTTACGTCCATGCAAAGGCCCCATTTGCCAGCATGAGGGGTACACAGCTGTGCCACGCATCCATGTGCAGGCAGTCCCGTCTATGTCAACTTGGACGCATCGGCTGCATAGACACAGCTGTTGCTTCCAATTTGAGATCCGTGTGGGTGAGGATGCACGCGGGTCCCCATAATGTACACTGTCTGCATTTGGGGATCTGTACCCATACAGGTGACAAATTGGGAGCAGCATTTTTGTCTGTGCAGCCACTGCATCCCAACTGACATCAATAGGACTGCCTGCATGTGGATGCACAGAACACATGCACATCCCTATGCGAGCAAATGTGGACCTCACAAGTTAAATACTCTGTGTGAAGACCTTAAAAGAAATCGATTCATTTAGAAAATGCATTGTAGTTGCTATTTGGTCAGTTTAGGCACAAATAATTCTATGTAGTGTTCTTCTTTATACAAGCCTGTTAATTAGTTATTACTCTTTTTATTTGCTAGGGGTGCAGAAAGCTGCCTTTCCATTCGTGTTCTATTAGTCAGAACAGCAACTGTGACATTTAACCCATTTAATGAGGTTCCTAAAGACTGTTCAGGCGGGTAAATTTCATTACAGAATGCAGTGAAACTCAGTAACATGGAAGCGGCGAGGGAGAGGCAAGCCATGTGTGACATTCGGTCTACACTGTGTACAGTACAGGAAGGTTACGCTCTCTGCACTAATTCACTTACAGGAGATAAATCAAGAGCAATTAGGGAAACTGCCAATAAAATATAAACACCAGAAATGGGAATACACTACAGACCCAGGCACAGACCAGTAACTAATGAGCCAGCTTGTTATATAATTTAGATTGTCAAAGTAATGGAAATATGTGTATATTATTGTATTTGTTGAAGAGTGAAGTAGTAGTTTGCAAATGTGTCCAGTGACATCTGTAAAAATACTGTATGTACTATGTTGGGTATAATTCTGAGCACTTGTTCTGATCCCGTATGTATGGCTGATGCACAGAATCACTTCTTCACTGCTGGGTTTGATTCCCTTCTTAAAACTGACCTTTTTTTTAACCACTCCAATACCCGCCCATAGTCATATGACGTCCACAGATGGGATCTCCCCTCCTGGGTGGACGTCATGTGACGTCCTGGGCTTTGCGGGGGGATATCTGAATGATGCCTGCAGCTAGAGGCATCATTCAGATATAATTCTTTAGTGCCGGCGATTCTGTGCACCATAAGAATGATCAGAGCGGCTTGATCGTTCTTATAGGTGGCGGGAGGGGACATCCCCCCTCCCGCCGCCATCTGGTGATTCTCCAGGCTCTCCCCATCAGGGGCCCGGAGAAAGAATTGTCTGGCGCAGGCAGGAAGCATAGAGATGACTGGTGACCAGATGGTCACCAGTCATCTCTATGACTGTCGGAGGCCCGGGCACGATGTGATGACGTCACGTCCGGGTACCAGTAAGTAAACAAAGCCGCAATTGCGGCTAGTAAGCAACAGTAATCATGAGATCAGTGACATTTTTTTCACCGATCTCATGCTTTCCAGCCTGGAGGAGAGATGCAGGGTCTTATTGACCCCGCATCTCTCCATAAAGAGGACCTGACACACACATTTCCTATGAGAGCCGGTTCACACTGGGACGATTCGTCAGGCGACTTAGACGCCTGACAAGTTGCGTCCCATTCTATTCAATAGAACTGTTCTAGGATTGACGCAAGTCACTCCGACTTAGAAATAGGTTCTTGTACGACTTTGGGGGCGACTAGGGGCGACTTCCATTGACTTCTGACCTTGTGGTAGGTAATGGTTTGGTTTAATTCTTTTAGACCAGGGGTGTCCAAACTTTTTTCAAAGAGGGCCAGATTTGATGAAGTGAACATGCGTGAGGGCCGACCATTTTGTCTGACATTCTTTGAACCATTAAAATTCTGTCTAAGTGTGTTCCTCCGAGCAACTAATACACGGCCCATTTATCGGCGTATAACACACACAGGCTTACCATTGCCATGAATGCAGCCTCACCATTGCAATCAATGCAGCCTCACATGTGCCATAAATGCAGCCTTACCATTGCCATCATTGCAGCCTGAACAATGCCCATCTGCAACCTCTGAGGGCAGAGGGAGGGGGGGTGGGAGGAGTGCCGACAGATTACAAACAGGAGAATCTCTTGTTTACCCTGTGGCCTCTTTAATACAAAGTCCCGCCTCCTATAATAGACAGAACAGTCGTCCAATGGCATCCCAGGAGACGGGACTTCCAATAGAGACGCTGCTGAGTAAACAGGAGATTCTCTTCATGTAATCTGACAGCGCTAGTCCTTCCCCGTCCCTGTCCCCTCCAAGGCAGCGCCAATAAATACAGTATATATCTTTTTAGGCCCTGGGGGCCACAAACAATACATACATCCAAATTCCCAGAGGGGCCATATTAAATCAACAGGGGGCCACATTTGGCCCCCGGGCCGGACTTTGGACATGCCTGTTTTAGACTATCACACTCTTTTTTGTGCTGACCATCTTTTTCTCTTTTGTATGTTTTGTGTTTTCCCTTTGATCTGATACTTGCCAAGAGAAATATCAAATGTGACAGAAGTACATTTTAAGAGGGCTGTAGGCTGCACAAATGTTGAAATGGGGCGCGGGCCGCGTTAACTGTTTAAACTGCGCTTTTGGCCGCCAGCACGCCGAAAAAAGGGTTTATAGCGCCTGTGTTGCCGCACTGTCGAAGCTCCTTGCAGGCGCTTCAGCAGTGCTGCCCATCCATTTCAATTGGCAGGGGTGGTTGAGGAGCGATGTATGGATCGCTCCCAAACCGCCCCAAAGATGCTTTCAGGACTTTTTCTAATGTCCCGCAAGCGCACCGACCCAGTGTGAAAGCACTCGGACTTTCACACTGGGGAGGCATGAAAGGCATTTTTCAAACGCTTTACAGGCGCTACTGTTAGCGCTAATATATAAAAATATTCGCCAGCACACAATGGATCGTAAATAACGTCCAAAAATGTAATACAAAAAAGGCATCACAAAAAGTGCAACGTTTCAAGGCCACGCAGGAACTCTTCGTCAGGCAAGTAATCAGATTACTTGGCGATTATTTTTATTTGTTTGATGGTTCCAGTGGCCAGCTGGTGATCATTTCAGCACCCACCTTCTTTTCACAAGCCATTTTCAAAGTCCAGGTACGTGTGCGATTGGAATATTGACTACTAGACTGTTAGCACTAAAACGCCTGAAAAATGCCTCAGTGTGAAAGGGAATGGTAGTGATCTCTAGCAGTCTCATGCAATGTCTCTCCAGTCTATGACTGTCTGCTGAAGCATGTCCACAATCATCAACAACTCCAGCAGCATGTCTGCAGCCTCTGACCATCTCCTGTTATACGTCATAAGTCTCCCACAGCTTTCTGTAGCATTCCACTTACTAAATGTTATGTGTGGTTGTGTGATGGCTCCCTATACTAAGTAAGATGACCTTCACTAGTATAGATGATGTAACACTTCCCTTGTTCTGTATGCTGGGTGTTATTCTCAGTATCTGTTCTTAAAGCGGAGATTCACCATAAAACAATTATATACCATTACATCCAGCATACTTGTGACATCTACATTATGTTATTTTTTTTTGTCTTTTTTCCACAAGACATACCGTCTTATAGTTCTTTTCACCCGAGTTCTCTCTCCCGTGAGGAATAGGCGTTCCTATGATGAGGCGTAGATGATTGACGTGCGGGTAAAGCGCGTCACGCGTTCCGAAAATAGCCAAACTGAGACTTGGCTCTTTACAGCGCCTGCGCAGTCAGCCGTATAGAGCCGAGTCCCAATTCGGCTATTTTCGGAACGCGTGACGCGCTTTACCCGCACGTCAATCATCTACGCCTCTTCATAGGAAAGCCTATTCCCCGCGGAAGAGAGAACCTAGAAGCCGGGGTGAAAAGAACTATAAGACGGTATGTCTTGCGGAAAAAAAAAAAACAGCATACTGTAGATGTCACAAGTATGCTGGATGTAATGGTATATAGAAGTTTTTTAGGGTGAACCTCCGCTTTAACCAGCATCTATGACCAATGTACAGTAAAAAAAAAAGTGTTTGGTTTTGTGTGTAATTGACAGTATCTGTTCTGTATGTAAATATGCTGCACAGTACCACTTCTCTTACTGTGTATGCAAGGATGTTGCACAGTACCTCTTCTCTTATTCAGCCCAGGTTCACACTGGGGACGATTTAGTTCGATTTGAGATGCGGCAATTGCCGGCAATGACACCGTCCTAATCGGTGCGACGCCGCATCTGCGGCGCTGCACTGATTTAAAAAAGTAGTTCCTGTATTACTTTTTGCGATTTCAGGACGCGATTTACAATGACATCTGTGCAGAAACCTGCACAAATGTCTCCTAAATCGCGCCGAAATCGGGACTGCCAGAGGGAGTGAAATTGTGCGAGTTCAGCTGAACTCGCGCATTTTCACTCCCGCAGCCCAGTGTGAACCAGAGCTTAATATGTAAAGCTGCACAGTGCCACTTGTATTCAGGAAGTAAATATGCTGCACAGTACTACTTCCCTTATTGTGTATTTAAAGTTGTTACACAGTACCTCTTCTATTATTCAGTATGTAAAAAAGTACCACTTGTCTTATAGGGTATGCACAGCACCACTTCTATTACTGTGTATGTAAGGATGTTGCATAGTACCACTTATTTTATTTAGTATGAAAAGGTGCTGCACAGTACCACTTCCCTTATTGTATACGTAAAGATGCCACACAGTACTACTTCAATTACTGTGTACAGTATGTAAGAATGTTGCATAGTACCTCTTCTCTTTATATGTATGCAAATCTGTACAGTACCTTTTCTCCTATTCTGTATGTAAATATGCTGCACAGTACTACTTCTCTTATTCTGTATGTAAAGATGCTGCACACTACTACTTCTCTCATGCTATATGCAAAGATCCTGCACAGTACTACTTCTCTGATTCTGTGTGTAAAGATGCTGCACAGTACTACTTCTCTTATTCTGTGTGTAAAAAATCTGCACAATACTACGTCTCTTATTCTGTATGTAAAGATGCTGCACAGTACTACTTCTCTTATTCTGTGTGTAAAGATGCTGCACAGTACTACTTCTCTTATTCTGTGTGTAAAGATGCTGCACAGTACTACTTCTCTTATTCTGTGTGTAAAGATGCTGCATAGTACTACTTCTCTTATTCTTCTCTTATTCTGTATGTAAAGATGCTGCACATTACTACTTCTTGTATTCTCTAAGTAAAGACGCTGCACCAGTGGCGTAGCGTGGGGGGGGGGCGGGGGGGGCCATTGCACCGGGCGCAATAGTGGGGGGCCCGTTTGTGTCACTTATTAAGGTTCGTTTAGTTTGATTCACCGTGTCACGGGCCAGTCGCCATGTTTTGCCAGCTGGCGCCTGTGATTGGAAGAATGTAGTCATGTGCTCCGGTGGGGCTGGCCAGTCCTTGAACGCGGGCGGCACATGCACGAAAGCCCGTCCGCGCTTCTGTAAGCCGCCACCGTCTCCTCCTCCACCCTTCCTCCCTGACCAGATCTGGAAATGAGGAGAGCCTTCATCTGGGACCGGGAAGTGGAACTCGCGATAGACAACAAAAAGTGAGTAAGCCTGTGAGGGAGGAAAAGCAACCGCCAGTCAGCAGCAGGCAGTTAGGGAGAGGAGAGTCACGCCATGTGTTAATGCACAGATAGTACATACACAGACCAACCGTTACATGCCAAAAAATAGATTTATGGCATTGTTATTTCAATTTTTTTAGTAATGGCGGCGATCTGTGATTTTTTTATTGTGGCCGTGTTTTTGGGACCATTCACATTTATACAGCGATTAGTGCTATAAATATGCACAGATTACTGTGTAAATGTGACTGTCAGGCAAGGGGTTAACGCTAGGGGCCGCTGAAGGGGTTAAAATGTTCCCTAAAGTGTGTTCTAACTGTAGGGGGAGGGGACTTACATGGGGAGGAGACCGATGTGTGTTCCTCTGTACTGGGAACACACATCGGTCTTCTCACCTCTAACAGGACATGGATCTGGGTGTTTACACACCCAGATCCACACTCCTGCCGCGATCACCGGCAATCGCGGGTGCCGGGTCACGAGCGGTGCCGTCATATGACGTCCACCAGGATCGAGGGAGGGTTCCTGTCGGCGTCATTTTACAATGGCCCGGTCGGGAAGAGGTTAAATAAAGTATTAAATAATAATAATAATAATAATAATAATAATAATAATATACACCTCCTTGGCAAGTTTTCTTATGAGGAAAAATTACCTTTTTTAGGCCCCAAAAAGAAGTCTCTAAGCCAACTTCCTGTTCAAGTTCATCTTCATGTTCTGTAACCAAAACAAATTATTACTTAATTCTATTAATAAATAACAGGAACTACACTAAAAAGCAGCATACACTTAGTACAATCAATATAAAAACTGTAATCTGTGTCCCACTGGGAAGATTCCTCTTTCCTTCCTGTCCTGTAGTCACAACAGGACGTGAGATGAAATCTCTCCAAAGTGAGGAAAATGAACAAGGAAGTTTTCCAATCTGTTCTGATGACAATGCAGTTTTGGATTTGTCCTTGCTTACATTCTGACAGCAATAACCAAGATACATAGAGAGGGTGAATCTCCCTAATAGGGGTACAGACAGCAATACAAATGTGACAGGCACTCTAATCCATTTTCATTCTATCGAAGACAGAAAAAAAAATGCAGTTTTGCCCTTTATGCGTACATTCCAACCAAACAGAAAAAAATTTGGTTGGGAGCTCCAATCATAAGTGTGCGCAAGGGGTGTGCCAAGTAGGGCTGCGCATCTTCACCGGTCTCACGATTCGATGCGATTACGATTATCAAGTCCACGATTCGATTCCGCGATGCATCACGATGCATCAAGATTACTGCGCACGGTTTTCATCTGTTTCTGAAAAAAAATTCTCTGCATGTAGCAAACTGTAAACACAGCAGAAAACTTAAAGAGGAGCTCCAGACTGACCCCGAAATACTACAAGAGATGGACAGAGACTGCAGACAATGATACTAGAGAGGATCAGAGACTGCGGACATTGTCCCCATAAAGTCCTACCAAACAACAATGTATGCCGTGTCATAAATTATGGTTTATGTATGTCTTATTGTCTTAGTGATTGATTCACATCAAAACTTCATTGATACCTTTTTTTGTATGATTTTTAGTTTTTCTCATTACTGCCCCACACATGCAATGCATGGCTGCATGTGTGTGGCAGTGATGAGCAAAAGCAAAAATCAAAAAAAAAAAAAAAAAGGGTATCAATTTTTAAATCAATGAAGTTGCGACGTTAATCAATCACTAAGACATACATAAACCAGTTTGCCATCAATTGCTGCCAGTGTGCCATCAATTGCTGCCAGTGTGCCATCAATTGCTGCCAGTGTGCCATCAATTGCTGCCAGTGTGCCGCCAGTGTGCCATCAATTGCTGCCAGTGTGCCATCAATTGCTGCCAGTGTGCTGCCAGTGTGCCATCAATTGCTGCCAGTGTGCCATCAATTGCTGCCAGTGTGCCGCCAGTGTGCCATCAATTGCTGCCAGTGTGCCATCAATTGCTGCCAGTGTGCCATCAATTGCTGCCAGTGTGCCATCAATTGCTGTCATCAATTGCTGCCAGTGTGCCATCAATTGCTGCCAGTGTGCCATCAATTGCTGCCAGTGTGCCATCAATTGCTGCCATCAATTGCTGCCAGTGTGCCATCAATTGCTGCCAGTGTGCCATCAATTGCTGCCAGTGTGCCATCAATTGCTGCCAGTGTGCCACCAATTGCTGCCAGTGTGCCACCAATTGTGCCATCAATTGCTGCCAGTGTGCCACCAATTGCTGCCAGTGTGCCATCAATTGCTGCCAGTGTGCCGCCAGTGTTCCATCAATTGCTGCCAGTGTGCCACCAATTGCTGCCAGTGTGCCACCAATTGCTGCCAGTGTGCCATCAATTGCTGCCAGTGTGCCATCAATTGTGCCATCAATTGCTGCCAGTGTGCCATCAATTGCTGCCAGTGTGCCATCAATTGCTGCCAGTGTGCCATCAATTGCTGCCAGTGTGCCATCAATTGCTGCCAGTGTGCTGCCAGTGTGCCACCAATTGCTGCCAGTGTGCCACCAATTGTGCCATCAATTGCTGCCAGTGTGCCGCCAGTGTGCCACCAATTGCTGCCAGTGTGCCACCAATTGTGCCACCAATTGCTGCCAGTGTGCCACCAATTGCTGCCAGTGTGCCACCAATTGCTGCCAGTGTGCCATCAATTGTGCCATCAATTGCTGCCAGTGTGCCATCAATTGCTGCCAGTGTGCCGCCAGTGTGCCATCAATTGCTGCCAGTGTGCCATCAATTGCTGCCAGTGTGCCATCAATTGCTGCCAGTGTGCCATCAATTGCTGCCAGTGTGCCGCCAGTGTGCCATCAATTGCTGCCAGTGTGCCGCCAGTGTGCCATCAATTGCTGCCAGTGTGCCATCAATTGCTGCCAGTGTGCCATCAATTGCTGCCAGTGTGCCATCAATTGCTGCCAGTGTGCATCCCCCAAGTAAGTACCTGATGATGATGTCTGTCAGTGTTCTGCTGCCTGCAGTCCTCGGCCGTCTCGGGGCTTCTACAGCAGCCTGTGCAGTGTGCACAGTGTAAGGTGAGCCAAGGAGGAAGGCTCTCGGGAGTCGGGACCGGGGCATCACTTCAGGAATTGGGGACACTCGTTCCACGTGGTGACGGGCGGCTGGGAATGCAGTCAGCGGGGGGCGGGAAAGGAGGGAAGGCTAACACGCCCATGGCTTCTTCGGCCGAATCAGCGGGGGGGGGGGGGGGGGCGGGAAACGAGGCGCTGCTTACACCCACGGCTTCTTCGGCAGCACCAGCGGGGGGCGGGAAAGAGGTGCGGCTAACGCCCACAGCTTTTTTTTTTTTCGGATGAAAAATCAGACTCGGGAGGGGGGGGGGGGGGGAAGCGGCGCGCAAGTGACGTCATCAAAAATCGATTAATGTAAGTCGTAGCATCGGAATCGCATCGTGAGTGGTTGAATCGCGATTCACCGATGCTACGATTAATTTCAACACCCCTAGTGCCAAGTGTTCTTGGTCACACCCTAATCCTGGGGTTGGCAACCTGTCAATGGTGAAAGGTAAACCACAATCCTTCCTTGCCGACCCTCAGAACCTAGACAGGAGAGAGGTGGTGGGGGTGGAATTTAGTGGAACTGATCTGTATTTTCCTCCTGCAGCAGCTGAAAGTAGGCTTCTCCCCCTTTCCCTGTTGTCAACATTCAGCTGCCACAGCAGGAAAATATAGTGGATCGGTACCAATATATGGCCCCCATCCTTTGCCTGTTCCATTTTCTTCTGTTGCCTGGGTCCCCCATGTGCTCCCTTGCTTCCCCCTTCCCCCCATTGTTTCAGAATGGAGAGCAGGGAAGACGCTGGTAAATATGTCAAACGCATAGTAGTTGAAGGTTTGGGGTGCACACCCTAATGCAATAGGCTGCGCACACCTATGGCTCCAATAAATGTGTGTATATACTGTGGGGGAGATTTACTAAACCTTGTGCACTCAGAATCTGGTGCAGCTCTGCATAGTTACCAAGGTTTTTCCAGGTTTTAGCCCCCCGCTCACATCGGGCCAATTTGACATGTTAAAACACTGAAAAAATAAAAGAGGGTGCAGCGCTAAAGTGAAAAGAAGGTTAATATGATACAACATTCATCAATAAATTAAGTAAAATTAAATTATATACACCTTGCTGAAAATGTGAATCAGCATAAATGTTCAAGGATCTAGTAGTAAAGTCCGGTGGGAATATTGATAATGAAACAATTGAAAAAGATTACCAATGAGAACAATCATATAGAATATAACACTGAGGGTATATGGTATAAGTTGAAAAGAAAGAAATCTTCTAACAATGAGTGATCTAGTAGTAAAGTCCGGTGTTAATCTTGGTGATGAAAATGAATGTGAAGAAAAATTGGTCAGATGAAATCCAATACATGACAGATGGAGAAAGGGAGAAAACACCAAAAATTTGTGAGGTAAGAATGCCTGCTTACCGCAAAGAAAGACTGTTTTGCACCAGTCTTATGGAGCACAGGGACACCCGGTCTCCCCAAGACCACTCAGTATGGATCCCAATAAGCTCTCACTGATGGCTCCGAAGTGGGTACATGGACAAATAAAAAAGGAAAACTCTCATAGCGTATAACGTATAAAAGTTAGGGTTTAATAAGTCTTGCACTTACATGGATTCGATGCAAAAACGGCATAAAACAATTCGATCCGAAATCCGATACCTCTCGCTATTCGACTGGGAAACTCTGCCTGCGTACAGGACGGAACGCGATGATGTCACGGCACCCTACGATCGTTTCGTCTCGATAGGACTTCAACGGCGAATCCCCCGAAACACTCCCGCTCTAGATGTTTAGCCCCTACTGCTCGGCTCTCGGCTTCCCATGCCACCATTCTCGGTGATGGAATCGGGAAGTGAAGCGCTGCGGCTTTACTGACCAGTTCACTACTGCGCATGCGCGAGTCATGCTGCGCCGTCCTCACTGGTCCCCGCTGTATTCTGGTAGCCCTGTGTGTTCCAGAACACAACAGGGGGGGGGGGTTTAACACAAAGGGGTGTGACCCCCGTTGGAGTCTATACACGGAAGTGGTGCAAATACCTGTATTATACAGGTATCAGCACCCTCTCCCCCTGAAAGGTGCCAAATGTGACACCGGAGGGGGAGGGTTCCGAAAAATGGAGGTTCACTTTTGGGTGAACCTCCGCTTTAATAGCGCAAAAAATTAAAGACGCAGAGGTAATCAAATACCACGAAAAAAGCTATATTTGTGGAAAAAAATTACATAAATTTGGGTACAACGTAGTACGACCGCGCACTTGTCAGTTAAAGTAACTTAGTGCTGTATCGGAAAAAATGGTCTGGTCATTAATCTTCCGGAAGATAGTGGTTAAAGTATTTTTAATATCCATTATTATTTTTTGACACCCTAGAAGAAACCAAATCCCCCCCCCCCCAACATTGACTCCACCCCCATGCCCTGCCCATGTATACCCCACCTTTTTAATGAGGCCTCACAAGCGCCCATCAAATGCAGCCTACCAGCGCCCATCAAATGAAGCCTACCAGTGCCCATCAATGCAGCCTACCACTGCCCATCAAATGCAGCCTACCACTGCCCATCAATGGTTGAATGTTTGCTTGCTTCCATTCATTTGGGAGTTGGGATACAGCCACAGTCCTCCTCCGCCACTGCGCATCTGACACTATGTGCAAACGGAGCGGTGGCTGCCTGCTAATGCTGAGACTTAGTTGCTTGCTGCAGAAAGAAAAGAGTAATATCACCAGTGGCCGCGCGCCCTAGGCAGCTGCCTAGTTTGCCTAGTGGTAGCACTGGCCCTGCAAAGTTAGGCCAACATTCTAATAATTTTGTATCTTGAGATTCAAAGTAGTCATCATTTATTACAGAATGATATGAAGAAAAATGAAGTTACTATAAAACAAATATTGTGTTACCTCTGGAAGACAAGTAGACCTCATAGAATAAATAGAAATGAATCCCCAGGGAGAGGAGGAGGTATATGTTGTACTCCCATGCAGAAAGCGGCTCCTGTTTCATAGTGTTAGGGATGGACCTGGAAAAAGTAGATTTATATATTAGATGACATCATTTCCCAATAGCGCTCCTTCATTGTCACCCAATCACAAAGAATTCCCCACAAAGACAACAATTAGCTTATTCAATGCATATGGTGCAGGCATGGCTTGCTGTTGTCACCATCAGGACACTCGCCCTGAGAATTACCAGGCAGCCATTGATGGAATAAAATCTGCAGCACAGATATGCAACAAAGAATAAAAAATAAACCAATTTTTTTTTTTTCAAAGTGGGAATTGTTTATGACACACATAAGTCACACTTTCATGTGTTTAGTATTTGTTCTGTTTTCCAGGGGATACGTGCAAGGCCGATCCTGGTGCCGCAGAGGTGGGGGTGCCGAAGCGAAGTGCTCCCCTCTCTCCTCCTTGTCTGTGTCCAGAGGCGGAGCGCATGTAGCAGGTGCTGCGGTTCCCCATCCCGCTTGCTCTCTCCACTGGCAACTGACAAGAGCGCATACCTCCCGCTGTTCCTGAAATCCGGGTTGGGTACCGCAGCGGAGCCTAGTACCGGAACACGTTCCGGTACTAGGCTCCACTAATCAACTCTGTTGAAGCAATAGCTCAGCTTTGGCTGCCGACGTTGCAGGCAACCTGGACAGGTAAGTGTCCATTTTCTAAAAGTCAGCAGCTGCAGTATTTAAAGCCGCGTGAAGCAGTCTCCTGTCTGCCACCACCGCCTCTGCATGTGACGGTTCTTCTCCCATAGGTGATGTGACGAAAGGCTTCTGGGTTGGCCGGAGCTGCTGTGCCAATCATCCTGTGCACTCCCAGAAATGATCTCCGAGTGCCACCCTCCTAGTAACCAAAGATGCCATGTATGCCCCGCCCCCCCTGTAATGTGCTTCTGCTCCCAACGCGCCCGAGCTACAGGGATCTATTGGACAGGTACTGATCTATGGGGACACCTGATGTGGGGGGCTCTGATGGGGAACACCTTCTTGGGGGGGGGCTCTGATGAGGGCCACCTGCTGGGGGGGGGGGGCTCTTATGGGGGCCACCTGCTGGGGGGGGGGGCTCTGATGTTAGAATGGCCCAGTCAAAGTCCAAACCTAAATCCAATAGAGAATCTGTGGCAAGACTTGAAAATTCCTGTTCACAGACGTGCTCCATCCAACCTGACAGAGCTTGAGATATTTTGCAAAGAATAATGGGCAAAAATGTCAATCTCTAGATGTGCAAATCTGGTAAAGACATCTCCAAAAAGACTTGCAGATGTAATTGCAGTGAAAGGTGGTTCTGCAAAGTATTGACTCAGAGGGGCTGAATACAAATGTACCACACACTTTTCACAGATTTGTAAAAAAAAAAATTAAAACCCATTTATCATTTTCTGTCTACTTCACAATTATGTGCCACTTGGTGTTGGTCTATCACATAAAATCCCAATAAAATACATTTACGTTTTTGGTTGTAACATGACAAAATTTGAAAAATGTCATATGAATACTTTTTCCAATGCACTGTATATAGCAGTACAGGCATATCATGAGATGAAACAGCAACTGAATAATATTAAACCAGGGCTGAAAGAATGGAAAGTGAAGAGGCTGGAATAAGGAACAGACTCGGCTCTCTACAAAGCCAGTATGCAGTGTGTAGGAGTGGGAGAGAATGGAACAGTGGGGGGACGTGAGTAGGACGGAGCCGCGGGAAGGCTGATGGGTAGGTAACACAATGCAGCGGGTGATACTGGAAATAAACAGCACTATTGACTACAGAATAAACTGGCCAGGGATGTCATCCAGGATGACTAAGCCGCATAATCTCTCCTGAAACTCCTACTGTGTCATTCTGGGAGGAAAGTGTCACAGAAAGACAGATAATGGGAGACTGCGAATGCGGAAAGTGAGCGCATTGCAGAGCGAGTTCTACAGGGAAAGGTGTAATGTCAGAGCACCGAGTCCACACCGTACTCAGAGAACACAACCGCCCCACAAAGTGCCTCTAATTTCTATGGTGGAGTACATGATCTGCAGCAGGCAGCTTATTAAAGTGAACTCTAAATATAAAAATCAAGTCACAAAGTTTTGATGCTCTGTAATCATTAAAGTGATTGTAAACCCTGTTACACCACTTGTACCTATAGGAAAGTAGGTACTGTACTGAAAATATCTTCTAAACCTGCACGGATTAGGAGATGTTTACCATATACGTCATCGGTGCATGCGCACTGAAAAACAGCTCAATCGTGCCATTTCTAATGGGCTTGTGCCGTGACCGATGGCTCCCGTTTGCATGCACTAAAGTAATGTCATCGCGGCTCAGGTCAATCACAGTGCCGGACACCACAAACCCAGAAATAACCCCAGGAGACATGTCGCCGGTCACATCGGTGTACGGGGACCGCTGCAGCAGCTTTAATCTAAGGTAAGTATTTCATAATGTGTTAGTATGCGATGCATACTAGCTCATTATGCCTTTGTCTTGCAGGTCTTATTTTTATTTTATTTTTTATATGTGTTTACAACCACTTTAACATGGATGTAAACCCTCACATATCCCCAGTGAACAGCCTCAGATGATACACAAAGATTAAACAAATCTCCTTACATACGTTTTCCATGTATATCTGCTGTCTTCAGCTTTATATATTCTTTAGAAAGTTCAGATCCTTTTAAGGAGATTTTCTCTTCCTGTTCAGCACTACAGTGAAGTCTGGGCATACAGCAAAAACAGCTGGTTGGAGAAAAGGCACACACCCCCTCTCCTCATAGGTAGAGACTTTCAGAGCTGTTCATTGAATAGTTCAGCACTCTTCTAATTTGGCTGTTTTTATCTCAGATGTTGGAAAACTTGTCAGGGGTTATCAGGCTGATAACAGAAGAACCGAGCAGGAGAAAGCCACGGAACTTAGTGCTTTGAAGAAAACACTACAGATATATGTGCCCAGCTCAAATTTAATGAATCGGGTTTACATCCACTTTAATTCACAGCATGTCCATTGCACTGTGTTGATTTGCATATATCAAGGGAGGTTCAATGCAAGGGCACATAGAAAAAATTTGTGTCCTCTATAACAGGTGTCTCCAACCCCCGGACCGCAAAGTCTGCGCTATCTGAGGTGCGGCGGGCGAGCAGAGAAATCGCCTCCCTTCTGCCCACACAGCCCCACCTCACTTCAGCCCACACAGCCCAGCGGCTACACTGTTAGGCGGGAAGCAGGTTAGCAGAGAGATGACATCATCTCCCACTGCCTGCCCTGCATCACCACTGTTCTCTCTCACACAGAACTCAATGTGCTTAGGAACAATTTTTATCTAGGAGGCAAGAGACAGTGGCATGTGTAATCTGCATCTGGTGGCATGTGGCAATCTGCATCAGGTGGCATGTGGCAATCTGCATCAGGTGGCATGTGGCAAGTGACTGTGGCAATCTACATCTGGCGGCATGTGGCAAGTAACCATGGCAATCTACATCTGGTGGCATGTGGAAAGTGACTGTGGTAATCTGCATCTGGTGGCATGTGGCAAGTAACCATGGCAATCTACATCTGGTGGCATGTGGAAAGTGACTGTGGTAATCTGCATCTGGTGGCATGTGGCAATCGGCATCTGGTGACAGGTTCTGCATTATGGTGAGTTTAACTATTTAATTTTATATTACAATAATAAATAATGTGCTTCCATTCCCCATATTAACCATGGTGTTGTGATGATTGAAGTGCTAACACCAGCCATTTCCTGACAAATTGGCCGTGAAAAAACACATTGTCACCCAGATTCCCAAATGTTTTACAATCAGAAGAAATTATTTTAGTTTCCCTGCAACCCATATTTTATTTTTCATGAGAGATAAAATAGATTCCTCTGATCTTCAATCTAATGTGAATTGATGGTTGGCAGACATTTGGGAGCCTCCATGTCAGGGATAGGCAACCTTAAAGTGGTTGTACACTGCTTTAAAAACCTCCAGGAGGATTTGCGGAAATTGCGTAGATCGTGGCACAAGATTGCGGCGATCTTTCCCCGGGAAGTGGGAGCCAATATCTGGTTTTGACAGGTATGCGCTCCCCTTGAAAGGTGCCAAATGTGGCACTGGAAGGGGGAGGGGGGAATCAGATTCGTGGAAGTTCCATTTTTGGGTGGAACTCCGCTTTAAGAGAAAGAAGGTGCATGACATCTCCTGAACTTATCTCTATTATTTATATCTAACAAGTTTATAGCTCTGCCAGAACATATACTTGCTGTGAGAAAGGCACAGGGGACAGCTATGCCCTCCCTTCCCTATTCAGAGACAATGTTCTATTTTGTAAAGGAGTTCACATAATCCAAAGACTCCTGTGAATGAGCAGGAGGAGGGGAGAGGCGAGCAAAGCAGATGCCCCAACTCTAATGTTGAACATGCTTAGGCATGAAGCTTCAGCGTGGGGCTCCCAGAAATACAATGAGAGCATAAGACTATCAGATGCAAATAATAGAGACAAGCCCAGGAGATGTCATGCACCTCCTTGGACTTAAAGGGTTGTAAAGGGGGAAAAATAAAAAATACCTAAATAGCTTCCTTTACCTTAGTGCAGTCCTTCTTCACTTACCTCATCCTTCCATTTTGCTTTAAATTTCCTTATTTCTTCTGAGAAATCCTCACTTCTTGTTCTTCTGTCTGTAACTCCACACAGAAGGACAAGGAGAGTCAGGACACTCCCTACGTTGCAGATAAAAGGAGCTGTGTGTTAGTGGGGGTCCTGACTCTCCTGTAGTCCAAGGGAGGGGCGAGCATGACATGAGAAAGCTTTGCATTACTGTGTGGAGTTACAGACAGAAGAACAGGAAGTGAGGATTTCTCAGAAGAAATAAGGACATTTAAAAGCAAAATGGAAGGATGAGGTAAGTAAAGGAGGACTGCACTAAGGTGAAGGAAGCCATTTAGGAAAAAAATAATTACCTTTACAACACCTTTAACTCATAGTGTGCATTCATTCTTTTAGTATTTTTATATTTTATATTTATTTTATTATTTTTATTATTATTTTTTAAAGGAGCTAAATTCCTGGAATTCAGCTTTAACCACTTAAGACCCGGACCAATACGCTGGCAAATGACCCAAGGGGTTTTTGCGATTCGGCACTGCGTCGCTTTAACAGACAATTGCGCGGTCGTGCGACGTGGCTCCCAAACAAAATTCGCGTCCTTTTTTTCCCACAAATAGAGCTTTCTTTTGGTGGTATTTGATCGCCTCTGCGATTTTTATTTTTTGCGCTATATACAAAAATAGAGCGACATTTTTGAAAAAAAATCAATATTTTTTACTTTTTGTTATAATAAAAAAACAATAAACTAAATTTTAGTCAAACATTTAGGCCAAAATTTATTTAGCCACATGTCTTTAGTAAAAAAAAAATCGCATTAAAAAAAAATTAGCTACCTAGCGGGAACAGCGACACTAATACAGCGATCAGAAAAATGATCGCTTAGTGACGCTGGCAATAGGGAGTGAAAGGGTTAACTAGGGCAGTGATCAGGGGGTTAAAACTTTATTGGGGGGGGTGGGGGGGGCTACCCTGACACTACTGACTGTCTGACTGTCACACTGTCTGTCACACTGACACTAAATACAGTAATCATACATGATTACTGCATTCAGTGACACTGTGACAGGGGGGAGGGGGGGGGGCGATCGCGGGGGTTAAATGTGTGTGTGTAGTGTAGTGTTAGTGCAGACTTACTTGTTCTGTAGTGATCTCTCCTCAGCGGCGCTTGAAACAAACGCCGAGGGAGAGATCACGTCGCTTCCTCCTTCCTGTGTTTACACAGGAGGAGGAAGTGACAGGTCAGGCGGGGCGCGCGCATTGGCTGGGAGCGATCCGGAGGGGGCGGGTGAAAACGGATAGCCGCCCCCACTTGTCGGATCGCTCCTGCAGCCGCGCGGACCGCCGCATGTACGGGGGGGGGGGTCCGATCGGACCCCCGATCCCCCCCAAGGCACCAACGTATATATACGTTGATGTGCCTGTCGGTGCCATTCTGCCGACGTAAATGTACATGCGGCGGTCCTTAAGTGGTTAACAAGCATTTTGGTACAAATCTCAGGAAGAACAGTTTTAATTTTTGCTACACGAAAGGGTAAATACTTTGCTACCTGTTTGTGCTCCAACATTAAAAAAAAAAAAAAAAAAAAACACCACCACACAACTCTTGGGAAACATTACAGTGGGAGGGAGATGCTAAAAAGTACAGGGAGATCCCTCAAAGAGAACAAACAAACCTGAACCTCTTTTAATCGATCTGTATTACAGTAAAAGATACCAGGCTGATCGGTACCTAGCTGAGCAACACAAAGTAGCAGCAATTGGCTTGCTGGAGAATTTTAGAAAGCAATTTATTTGTATACATTTGTTGCCCTCTAGTGTTTGTTTTATTATTCAGAATTTAAATCCTTTCATTATTGGAGCTTTTTTCATTTTTCCACACACACACACACACAACCCCCACAAGGGGTTGTAAAGGTAAAAGTTTTTTTACCTTAATGCATCCTATGCATTAAGGTAAAAAAACATCTGGCAGCAACGCCCCCCCGAGCCCCCGTTTTACTTACCTGACCGTTCGAAATTCCCGGGCGCGTCCACGTCATCCTCTTCGGTTCCCAGCCTGGCCGTTAATTGACTAGACTGGGCGGATTGATAGCAGCGCAGTCATTGGCTGGCGCTGCTGTCAATCACAGCGGATGACGCGGCGCACAGGGGGCGGGGCCGAGTGATACAGTCGGCGGCTATGGCCGCCGCTGTATCACGGGAGCGCACTCGCAAAAGCTTTCCACCGTGCGAGCGCCCTCGCATGAAGGTAGAAAGCTTTTGCGAGGAGGAGCTGAGACAGCCGCCGAGGGACCCCGGAAGACAGCTTTCCGGGACACTCTGTGCGAAACGAACTGCACAGTGGAGGTAAGTATAACATGTTGGTTATTTTAAAAAAACTAATATTCCTGACTTTAGTGTCCCTTTAACCACTTAACCCCCGGACCATATTGCTGCCCAACGACCAGAGCACTTTTTGCGAGTCGGCACTGCGTCGTTTTAACTGACAATTGCGCGGTCGTGCGACGTGGCTCCCAAACAAAATTGGTGTCCTTTTTTTTCCCACAAATAGAGCTTTCTTTTGGTGGTATTTGATCATCTCTGCGGTTTTTATTTTTTGCGCTATAAACAAAAATAGAGCGACTATTTTGAAAAAAAAAAGCAATATTTTTTACTTTTTTCTGTAATAAATATCCCCCAAAAATATATAAAAAAACTTTTTTTTTCCTCAGTTTAGGCCGATATGTATTCTTCTACATATTTTTCATTAAAAAAATCGCAATTAGCGTTTATTGATTGGTTTGCGCAAAAGTTATAGCGTTTACAAAATAGGGGGAAGTTTTATGGCATTTTTATTATTATTATTTTTTTTACTAGTAATGGCGGCGATCAGCGTTTTTTTTTCAGTACTGCGACCTTATGGCGGACACTTCGGACACTTTTGACACATTTTTGGGACCATTGGCATTTTTTTTAGCGATCAATGCTATAAAAATGCCATTGGCAGTGAAGGGGTTAACACTAGGGGGCGGGGAAGGGGTTAAGTGTGTTCCTATTTGTGTTCTAACTGTATGGGGGGGGTGGCCTCACTAGGGGAAATCACTGATCTTCTGTTCATACATTGTATGAACAGAAAATCAGCGTTTCCCCCGCTGACAGGAACGAAAGCTGTGTGTTTACACACACAGCTCCTGTTCCCCGCTCTGTAACAAGCGATCGCGTGTGCCCGACGGCGATCGTGCCTGCCGGGCACACGCACGGGACTCGGGGGCGAGCGGGGGGGCGCGCGCGCGGTCCGCCGGCGGCGCTCGCACGCACCCCCTAGTGGCCGTCAAAAGTGGCGACGTAGAGCTACGGGCTCTCGCGCAGGAGTGCCGACCTGCCACTGTATAACGGCTGGTCGGCAAGCGGTTAAGGACCTTGGGTGTTTTTCAGATTTGGTGTTTACAAGCCTAAGGCCGCGTACACACGACCAAATAAATCCGATCAAATCGGTCTGACAGACTGATTTGATCGGATTTGTCTGCTGGGATGTATTGGTTTGATCGCTGTACACACGATCAAACCAAAATCCCCGCCGGCAGACAGCGCGGTGACGTGGCGGTGACGTTGACGCCACCACATCATCGTCACCAGGAAGAAAAACTCTATTCGACGCATGCGCTGGCAGATATGTTTGCTGGTTAGCGTACTAACCAGCAGATATGTCGGACGGACGGGTTGCCAGCAGACAGATTTTAAAGCATGCTTTAAAATCTGTCTGCTGGAAAAACCCGTCTGTCCGCCCGTACACACGATCGAATCTATCTGCTGAAACGGTCTGTCGGACCGTTTCCAGCAGATAGATTCGATCGTGTGTACGCGGCCTAAAACATTTTTGTTTGCTAGAAAATTATTTAAAACCCCCAAACCCCCTACGGCCAGCCTTCTAACATATATTTTTTTATAACATCCTAGAGAATAAAATGGCGGTCATTGGAATACTTTTTGTCTCACCGTATTTGCGCAGCTGTCTTACAAGCGCACTTTTTTTGGAAAAAAATTCACTTTTTTGAATTAAAATTTAAGACAACAATAAATTTGGCCCAATTTTTTTATATATTGTGAAAGATAATGTTACGCCGAGTAAAATGATACCCAACATGTCACGCTTAAAAATTGCGCCTGCTCATGGCATGGCGTCAAACTTTTAGGCCTCGTACACACGAGGCAATCGATTTGTTCAAAACGGTCTGTCCGACCGATTTGAACAAATCTGTCTGCTGGCATTTTGGTTTGCTCGCGTGTACACACGAGCAAACCAAAATCCCCGCCAGCAGACAGCGCATACTAACCAGCAGACATGTCGGGCGGACGGGTTCCCAGCCGACAGATTTCAAAGCATGCTTTGAAATCTGTCGGGTGGCCAAATCCGTCGGCTTGCCCGTACACACGGTCGAATCTGTTTGCTGGGACGATCGGGCCGACCGTTTCCAGCAGACAGATTTGATCGTGTGTACGAGGCCTTACCCGTAAAAATCTCAATAGGCGACGTTTAAAAAATTCTATAGGTTGCATCTTTTGAGCTACAGAGGAGGGCTAGGGCTAGAATTATTGCTCTCGCTCTAATGATCGTGGTGATACCTCACTTGTGTGGTTTGAACACCGTTTTTATATGCAGGTTCTACTCACGTATGTGTTCGCTTCGGTGCGCGAGCTCGTCGGGACGGGGCGCTTTAAAAAAAATGTTTTTGTTTTCTTATTTATTTTAGCGTTTTTTTACACTGAAAAAAAAAATACATCACTTTTATTCCTATTACAAGGAATGTAAACATCCCTTGTAATAGAAAAAAGCACGATAGGTCCTCTTAAATTTGAGATCTGGAGTCAAAAAGACCTTACATCTCATATTTAGGTTTAAATGCAAAAAAAAAAAAAAATGGAAATGTTGTCATTTAAAAAAAATGACAACAAAAAAATGTCCCTTTTAGACGCATGGGAGGGACTGACTTTTTGACGTCACTTCTGCCCTGCTATGCTATGGGGATGGGTGGGGGCCATCTTGCCCTCACTCGCATCCCCACACAGCAGGCAGCAGGACCCGATCGCCTTCGCCATTAACGACAGCTCCGGTAAGCGGCGGAGGGCACGGGAGGGCGAATCCGCCGCGAAGACCACCATTATCGTAAACAGGACCGCTCATGCTAAAGATGGATACCTCGGTTGTGGCAGCAGCTGCTACCGTTACTGAGATATCCATCTTTATAAACCGACGTATATGTAAATGAGCGGGTCCTTAAGGCCTCATTCACACTACGGACCGTTCAGGTCCGCCTGTCAGTTTTGACGGCGGACCTGAACGGCAGCTCCATGCACCCTTATGGAGTGTTGGATGTCAGCGGAGACATGTCCACTGACATCCGACCCGATCCGCTAAAAACAGACGTATGGGGGATACGTCCCCATCCGTCCATGCGGATCGTGTAAGATCTAATGAAAACGGACATGTTGTCTGTTTTCAACAGATCGCTCCATAGCAACAGCGGTGCACGACAAGCCCCTCCCTGCTCAGTGAGCAGAGCGGAGCTTGTCATCCGTCAGCTCAGCGGAGATCTGCGGACTGATCTCCCGCTTAGGAGGCGGAAGCAGGCGAACTCCGTCGGAGTCCGCCTGTGTGAGGCCTAAGTGGTTAAAATGATAAAATGTGCATTTTTCACCTTAACCACTTCATTACCAGGTACCCCCCCCCCCCTTTCCTGCCCAGGATAATTTTCAGCCTTTAGCACCATCACACTTTGAATGACAACATGCAACAGTGTACCAAAATTATAATTTTTATAATTTTCTTCCCAAAAATAAAGCTTTTATTTGGTGGTATTTGATCACCTCTGCAGTTTTTATTTTTTGCTAAACAGAGCTGCACGATTCTGGTTAAAATGAGAATCACGATATTTTGGCTTAGAAGATAGATCACGATTCTCGCGGGGTAACATTTTTCACATTAACTGCTTCCCAACCGCCCACCGTCATATTACTGCGGGACAGTGGCTCTGTCTCGCGGGAGCACGTAGCTCTACGTCCTCTCCTTTTCGGCCACCACACGCGTGCCCGGCGGGTACGATCGCCGCCGGGCACCCGCGATTGCTCATTACAGAGCGGGGAACGGGAGGTATGTGTGTAAACACACAGCTCTCGTTCCTGTCAGCGGGGGAAACGCTGATCTTCTGTTCATACAATGTATGAACAGAAGATCAGTGATTTCCCCTAGTGAGGCCACCCCCCCCCCATACAGTTAGAACACACCCAGGAACACACTTAACCCCTTCCCTGCCCCCTAGTGTTAACCCCTTCACTGCCAATGGCATTTTTATAGTAATCCATTGCATTTTTATAGCATTGATCGCTATAAAAATGCCAATGGTCCTAAAAATGTGTCAAAAGTGTCCGATGTGTCCGCCATAATATCGCAGTACCGAAAAAAAACGCCATAAAACTACCCCCTTTTTTGTAAACGCTATACATTTTGCGCTAACCAATCAATAAACGCTAATTGCGATTTTTTTTTACGAAAAATATGTAGAAGAATACCTATCGGCCTAAACTGAGGAAAAAAAATTTTTTTTTATATCTTTTTTGGGGATATTTATTAGAGCAAAATGTAAAAAATATTGCATTTTTTTCAAAATACTCGCTCTATTTTTGTTTATAGCGCAAAAAATAAAAACCGCAGAGGTAATCAAATACCACCAAAAGAAAGCTCTATTTGTGGGAAAAAAAGGACGCCAATTTTGTTTATCCGGTTGTCCTCTCTCTTCCTCTGCACAGGTCACGCTGCAATGATGGGTACTGGTGAGGGTGCACTGGTAGGTTCTGGTGAGGCTGCACTGGTGGGTACTGGCTGCTCTGCATTGGTGGGCACAGGTCACTCTGCATTGATGGCCACAGGTGAGGATGCATTGGTGGGCACAGGTGAGGATGCATTGGTGGGCACTGGTCACGCTGCATTGATGGGCACAGGTGAGGATGCATTAGTGGGCACAGGTGAGGATGAATTGGTGGACACTGGTCACGCTGCATTGATGGGCACAGGTGAGGTTGCATTGATAAAGTTGTTGTTAATATTAATTTTTGTAACTTTATTCTGCATAAAAAAAAATGTTGTAACTTTATTCTGCATAAAAAAAATGTAATCATTTCATGAGATCATTTCTGAAGGCGTGTTTAGGGGTGGGGCAGGGTAGAGGTTGGTGGGCGAGTAACCCTTAAGGCCTGATGGAGGTTTTTCCTGAGTCCACTGACACCAATGCTGGGAGTTATTTTACTCCAACTTCTTCCATATACTTTTCGATATGCTACAAAAATGTAGCAACGCCAAAATAATTTGGAATTGAGGTGTGAAAACGCGTCGCTATTGAGTGTCCCTCTCCTGGGGTTGACGGCGACAATTGAGGCCTAATTCTCAAGTTGAGTATCGTTTTTCTTTTTAACCACTTCCAGACCGCTACACGACTATATACGTCCTCTCTTTGAAGAGGTATTGCCGTTATGGCAGAATCTTCAGCCGGTGGTCCGTAATCCGATAATGGTGGTCTCTGGGGCGCATTCGCTGTAAAATCACAGTTCTCCGCTGCTTACTGAAGCCGTCGGTATCGGCAGAGGCGATCAGGTCCTCTCTCCTGCTTGGTATGTATATGAGTGAGGGGAAGATGGCCCCCACCCATCTCCATACCAATTTTTTTTTATTTTTTATTGCATTTTAGTGTAAATATGAGATGTGAGTTCTTTTGGACCCAGATCTCATATTTAAGAGGACCTGTCATGCTTTTTTTCTATTACAAGGGATGTTTACATTCCTTGTAATAGGAAAAAAAGGTACACAATTTTATTTTTATTTTTTTAAAGAACAGTGTAAAAAATAAAAGGTAAAATAAATAAGAAAAAAAAAAAAAAATTTTAAACGTGCTCCGTCCCGCCGAGCTCGCGTGTAGAAGCGACGGCATACGTGAGCAGAGTTAGCATATGAAAACGATGTCCAAATCACACAAGTGAGGTATCACCGCGATCGTTAGAGCGAGAGCAATAATTCTAGCCCTAGAACTACTCTGTAACTCAAAACATGCAACCTATAGAATTTTTTAAACGTCGCCTATCGAGATTTTTAAGGGTAAAAGTTTGAAGCATGACATGTTGGGTATCAATTTACTCAGCGTAACATTATCTTTCACAATATAAAAAAAAAATGGGCTAACTTTACTGTTGTCTTATTCTTTAATAAAAAAAAAAAAAAAAGAAAAAACATTTCCAAAAAAAGTGCACTTGTAAGACCACTGCGCAACTACGGTGTGACAGAAAGTATTGCAACGGCCGCTATTTTATTCTCTAGGGTGTTAGGGAAACAAATTATAATTTTTTGGGGTTCTAAGTCATTTTCTAGCAAAAAAAAAAAATTTTTTTAAATTTGTAAACAACAAATCTCAGAAAGAGGATCGGTCCTTTCTGAGCGGAGTTCCACCCAAAAATTGAACTTTCACTTTTTGGAACCCTCACCCCCTCTGGTGTGTCACATTTGGCACCTTTCAGGGGAGCAGATACCTGAGGGGTTATGCCACGCCACCCCCCCCCCCCCCCCACTGTCTTCTGGGAAACACACAGCTCCCAGAACAAACAAAAAAAAATAAAGTTGCGCTGCTGAAAATGTGAAGAAAAAAGAAGCAGCCAGCACTAACAGTGAAACACCCTGTGAGTAAACAATGAAAGAAAAATAAGTGCAGCGCTGGTGAGCATAAATTTGCGTGAAGCAATATAGACCAGTCCCATTTAAATGGGTAACATTGTAATGGTGTAGTCCAAAAACACAATAACAGGAAAATATATAAAGGGTGGTGAAACCCTATATGCAAACGGTGAAGGGTAAATTACAAAGCAAGTCCTTCAAGTCAAAGCAGGCAAGTCTTCATATGTAACACTCCTATCCACCGCTCCTGTGTTATTGGAGAATCTGATGGTGTACGTGATCCACTCGGATGGGCATACAGGACATCAAACAGATATATGAAAAAAGATGGGTACTCTTACCACAAATGTTGGACACATATGCCAGGAGCACTGTGTCAGATGCGCTTGTAAGAGCTCCTCGGATGGACGGCTCTATGAGGGGTAATGATTCAAAAGATTGTGGATCTTTCCCAGGAATCATAGGGTCCAAGATGGAGAGTGGTTCCAAGATTTCAGATGGAGCAACACTTGTATGTATCCAAAAAAAGGAAAAAAACTCCACATAGTGTAGTTTGTTTTGAGAAAGATAAGCCTTTATTAGGCTGATAAATGGAAGAGGAAAAGAGGAAGCCGTTTCAGTGCCATTTTTTATTTGCTTTTATTGTTTTACCATTTATCAGCCTAATAAAGGCTTATCTTTCTCAAAACAAACTACACTATGTGGAGTTTTTTTCCTTTTTTTGGATACATACAAGTGTTGCTCCATCTGAAATCTTGGAACCACTCTCCATCTTGGACCCTATGATTCCTGGGAAAGATCCACAATCTTTTGAATCATTACCCCTCATAGAGCCGTCCATCCGAGGAGCTCTTACAAGCGCATCTGACACAGTGCTCCTGGCATATGTGTCCAACATTTGTGGTAAGAGTACCCATCTTTTTTCATATATCTGTTTGATGTCCTGTATGCCCATCCGAGTGGATCACGTACACCATCAGATTCTCCAATAACACAGGAGCGGTGGATAGGAGTGTTCCATATGAAGACTTGCCTGCTTTGACTTGAAGGACTTGCTTTGTAATTTACCCTTCACCGTTTGCATATAGGGTTTCACCACCCTTTATATATTTTCCTGTTATTGTGTTTTTGGACTACACCATTACAATGTTACCCATTTAAATGGGACTGGTCTACAGTAGGTGACTGGGATATTGTGTCAATCTCGCTCCCTTTCTCGGCGAGATTGACCACCTACGAGCCCCATCGCGGGAGCCAGCGCCGAGCTGGCTTGCCGCGATGGAGACAAAGACGTCATAGAAGCGACGGGGATCCGACGCGGATTCCCGCCAATTCTACACGTGGGCGGAGTTTGTTATGAATCCTGAAAGAGAAATCCCCGCCGGATTTTTTAAAGGAAAATCCGGCATGGGTTCCCCCCTCAGGAGCATAACGGGCCCTTAGGTCTGTTATGGGTTGTAAGGAGACCCCCCTACGCCGAAAAAAACGGCGTGGGGGTCCCCCCACAATCCATACCAGACCCGTATCCAAAGCACGCCGGCCGGCCGGTCAGGAAGGGAGTGGGGGCGAGCGAGCGCCCCCCCCCTCCTGAGCCGTACCGGGCAGCATGCCCTCAACATGGGGGGGTCAGGTGCTCTGGGGTAGGGGGCGCACTGCGGCCCCCCACCCCAGAGCACCCTGTCCCCATGTTGATGAGGACAGGGCCCCTTCCCGACAACCCTGGCCGTTGGTTGTCGGGGTATGCGGGCGGGAGGCTTATCGGAATCTGGAAGCCCCCTTTAATAAGGGGGCCCCCAGATACCGGCCCCCCACCCTAAGTGAATGAGTATGGGGTACATTGTACCCCTACCCATTCACCTGCAAAACAAAAGTTTAAACACAAATAAACCACACAGTGTATTGAAATATTTTATTAGTTGGCCGCCGGGGGGGGGGGGTGTGTATGATCGCTTTTATAAAAGCGCCCCCCTCCGGCGGGCTTCTGTGGGGGGGTGGGTGCCGCCGTCTGGTTCTTTTCCGCCGCCGGGGGGGGGCGCTTTGATAAAAGCGCCCACCACCCGGCGGGCTTCTTTCGACGTCTTCGGCGGCGGGGGGGGTCTTCTCCCACTCTCCGGGGTCTTCTCCCGCTCTCCGGGGGTCTTCTCCCACTCTCCGGGGGTCTTCTCCCACTCTCCGGGGGTCTTCTTCTTCTTCAGGACTCGCCGCCGCTATCTTCGTGTGTTAGCTCAATTACTAGCGGCGGCGGTCCCCTCTTCTGCGACGTCGGCGTCTTCTTCTTCTTCTTCTTCTTCTTCTGCTGCTGTCCAGATGTTGACGCGACGCTTCCTCCCGCTGTTATGCCCGGCGCGCGGCTCGCAGCGAAATATATAGGCCTGTCTTGTGACGTCGCAGTCCCATCATGCTCCGGTAGGTACCACGTGCTACCTACCGGAGCATGATGGGACTGCGACGTCACAAGACAGGCCTATATATTTCGCTGCGAGCCGCGCGCCGGGCATAACAGCGGGAGGAAGCGTCGCGTCAACATCTGGACAGCAGCAGAAGAAGAAGAAGAAGAAGACGCCGACGTCGCAGAAGAGGGGACCGCCGCCGCTAGTAATTGAGCTAACACACGAAGATAGCGGCGGCGAGTCCTGAAGAAGAAGAAGACCCCCGGAGAGCGGAGAAGACCCCCGGAGAGTGGGAGAAGACCCCCGGAGAGCGGGAGAAGACCCCGGAGAGTGGGAGAAGACCCCCCCCGCCGCCGAAGACGTCGAAAGAAGCCCGCCGGGTGGTGGGCGCTTTTATCAAAGCGCCCCCCCTGGCGGCGGAAAAGAACCAGACGGCGGCACCCACCCCCCCACAGAAGCCCGCCGGAGGGGGGCGCTTTTATAAAAGCGATCATACACACCCCCCCCCCGGCGGCCAACTAATAAAATATTTCAATACACTGTGTGGTTTATTTGTGTTTAAACTTTTGTTTTGCAGGTGAATGGGTAGGGGTACAATGTACCCCATACTCATTCACTTAGGGTGGGGGGCCGGTATCTGGGGGCCCCCTTATTAAAGGGGGCTTCCAGATTCCGATAAGCCTCCCGCCCGCATACCCCGACAACCAACGGCCAGGGTTGTCGGGAAGGGGCCCTGTCCTCATCAACATGGGGACAGGGTGCTCTGGGGTGGGGGGCCGCAGTGCGCCCCCTACCCCAGAGCACCTGACCCCCCCATGTTGAGGGCATGCTGCCCGGTACGGCTCAGGAGGGGGGGGGGCGCTCGCTCGCCCCCACTCCCTTCCTGACCGGCCGGCCGGCGTGCTTTGGATACGGGTCTGGTATGGATTGTGGGGGGACCCCCACGCCGTTTTTTTCGGCGTAGGGGGGTCTCCTTACAACCCATAACAGACCTAAGGGCCCGTTATGCTCCTGAGGGGGGAACCCATGCCGGATTTTTCTTTAAAAAATCCGGCGGGGATTTCTCCTTCAGGATTCATAACAAACTCCGCCCACGTGTAGAATTGGCGGGAATCCGCGTCGGATCCCCGTCGCTTCTATGACGCGCTCGCTGGAATGTACTTTTACTATTCCAGCGAGTGCGAGATGTCGGCAGCCTGTCGCCGAGATTCAGCGCGATGCTGGCGTGCTGAAAACACATTCTCGGCGGCAGGCACTGTATATTGCTTCACGCAAATTTATGCTCACCAGCGCTTCACTTATTTTTCTTTCACAGCTCCCAGAACACAGCAAGGACCAGTGAAGACGTGCATCGTTACTCGCGCATGCGCAGTAGGGAACCGGGAAGTGAAAGCAGTGGTTCACCCTAAATATACTATGTCCCATTGATCCAGCATTTTTTTAATTGCTCCACTTACTGTGTAATCATTAATTTTCATTTATTTCCCCCGCGGTGGATGGCGCCGCTATAGCCGGTCACGGCTTCTGAAAATAGCCGATTTAGGACTCGGGTATTTCCGGCGCTATACGGCGCCTGCGCACAGACCTAGGAGCTGACTGCGCAGGCGCCGTATTTCTCCGAGTCCTATGGCGCCCCCCCCCCCCCCCCCCCGAAAAAAGCCGAAATAGGACTCGGAGAAATACGGCGCCTGCGCAGTCAGCTCCTAGGTCTGTGCGCAGGCGCCGTATAGCGCCGGAAATATCAAGTCCTAAATCGGCTATTTTCGGAAGCCGTGACGGGCTATAGTGGCGCCATCCACCGCGGGGGAGATAAATGAAAATTAATGATTACACAGTAAGTGGAGCAATTTAAAAAAAAAACAGCATACTGGCGCTGACGCTGGATCGCATGGGGCATAGTATATTTAGGGTGAACCACCGCTTGAAGCCACAACGTTTCATTTCCTGATTCCCTTACCGAGGAATGGCGGCGGGGGCAGCCGAGAGACAATCGATTGCTCGGCTTCGGCTGCCGACATGGCTGGATCCTGGACAGGTAAGTGTCCACGTGGATATTATAAGTCAGCAGCTGCAGTATTTGTAGCTTCTGGCTTTTAATATGTATATTTTTAGTGGGACCGTCACCTCCCACTAGATCCCTGAGGAGATCCCTATACCTTCAATCACAGCTCAGTACACAAACACACCGACCACAGCGCCACCTGGCGTGTAGAAATAGAAGTGTCAGACAACGGACAGTCTCCAGTCCATGAACACGGGACCGGAATCTCTTTCCCCGCTCCTCCTCACCTGACAACCCCCGCCCGCCTCTCACCTGAAGCAGCGCCCGCACGCCTCACACCGGCTAGCACATGCGCGCTACGTTCCCTGGTCAACAAACTAAGAGTCAAACCGCTGCGGACTTCCAGCGGGAGTGTACTGCGCATGCGCCCGGTGCTGGGCTGATTCTCTGCGCCTGCGTAAATCCGCTCGCGCGGTGTATGAAGTGTTCTGATTTCTGACGTCATGTGTGTGACTGGAGGCTCCGTCCTCCTCCACTGAGTGTGAGGAAGTACATTCAGTCACTAATGATAATGATAAGTCCAATCAGAAAATGTATTCACTCCAGATACATTGGAAAAGCCTGATAGAGCAGAATGAACATGTAATCAAGGTGTTGCTGTGGTGCATGCTAAAGAGAAAGACCATTTTACAGTGCAGATGAGTGCAGAACACACCGCAGTCACCGCCATTGTCGTAACTCCGCCATGGTGCATAGAATTGTATTGACGCCGTGTGAAAAACAAAGCAAACAGTGCGTTTTTCTGGGATTGGTGCTACACTACATGTCACAGCATACACCATCAGCCAATCCGCATTACTCCTGACCCCTGCACGTCGCATTACTCCTGACCTCTGCACGTCGCATTACTCCTGACCCATGCACTCCGCATTACTCCTGACCCATGCACTCCGCATCACTCCTGACCCCTGCACGTCACATTACTCTTGACCTCTGCACTCTGCATTACTCCTGACCCCTGCACGTCGCATTACTCCTGACCCCTGCACGTCGCATTACTCCTGACCCCTGCACGTCGCATTACTCCTGACCCCTGCACTCTGCATTACTCCTGACCTCTGCACGTCGCATTACTCCTGACCCATGCACTCCGCATTACTCCTGACCCATGCACTCCGCATCACTCCTGACCCCTGCACGTCACATTACTCTTGACCTCTGCACTCTGCATTACTTCTGACCCCTGCACGTCGCATTACTCCTGACCCCTGCACTCTGCATTACTCCTGACCTCTGCACGTCGCATTACTCCTGACCCCTGCACTCTGCATTACTCCTGACCTCTGCACGTCGCATTACTCCTGACCCCTGCACTCTGCATTACTCCTGACCTCTGCACGTCGCATTACTCCTGACCTCTGCACGTCGCATTACTCCCGACCTCTGCACTCCGCATTACTCCTGACCTCTGCACGCTGCATTACTCCTGACCCCTGCACATCACATTACTCCTGACCTCTGCACTCCGCATTACTCCTAACCTCTGCACTCCGCATTACTCCCGACCTCTGCACTCCGCATTACTCCCGACCCCTGCACTCTGCATTACTCCTGATCTCTGCACTCCGCATTACTCCTGACCTCTGCACTCTGCATTACTCCTGACCTCTGCACATCACATTACTCCTGATCTCTGCACTCTGCATTACTCTTGATCTCTGCACCCCGCATTACTCCTGTGTTCCTGAATCCTGTATTCCCGAATCCTGTGTGTTCCTGAATCTTGTGCGTTCCTGAATCCTGTGATCCTGAATCCTGTGTTCCTGAATCCTGTGTTCCTGAATCCTGTGTGTTCCTGAATCCTGTGCATTCCTGAATCCTGTGTTCCTGAATCATGTGTTCCCGAATCCTGTGTGTTCCTGAATCCTGTGTTCCTGAATCCTGTGTTCCTGAATCCTGTGCATTCCTGAATCCTGTGTGTTCCTGAATCATGTGTTCCTGAATCCTGTGTGTTCCTGAATCCTGTGTTTCTGAATCCTGTGTGTTCCTGAATCCTGTGCATTCCTGAATCCTGTGTTCCTGAATCCTGTGTTCCTGAATCTTGTGCATTCCTGAATCTTGTGTTCCTGAATCTTGTGCATTCCTGAATCCTGTGTTCCTGAATCTTGTGCGTTCCTGAATCCTGTGTTCCTGAATCTTGTGCGTTCCTGAATCCTGTGTTCCTGAATCTTGTGTGTTCCTGAATCCTGTGTTCCTGAATCTTGTGCGTTCCTGAATCCTGTGTTCCTGAATCTTGTGCGTTCCTGAATCCTGTGTTCTTGAATCTTGTGCATTCCTGAATCCTGTGTTCCTAAAACTTTTGCGTTCCTGAATCCTGTGTTCCTGAATTTTGTGCATTCCTGAATCCTGTGTTCCTGAATCTTGTGTGTTCCTGAATCCTGTGTTCCTGAATCATGTGTTCCTGAATCCTGTGCATTCCTGAATCCTGTGTTTCTGAATCCTGTGCATTCCTGAATCCTGTGCATTCCTGAATCCTGTGCGCTCCTGAATCCTGTGCATTCCTGAATCCTGTGTGTTCCTGAATCCTGTGTGTTCCTGAATCCTGTGCGTTCCTGAATCCTGTGCGTTCCTGAATCCTGTGTGTTCCTGAATCCTGTGCATTCCTGAATCCTGTGCGTTCCTGAATCCTGTGTGTTCCTGAATCCTGTGCATTCCTGAATCCTGTGTGTTCCTGAATCCTGTGTGTTCCTGAATCATGTGTTCCTGAATCCTGTGTTCCTGAATCTTGTGCGTTCCTGAATCCTGTGTTCCTAAATCTTGTGCGTTCCTAAATCTTGTGCGTTCCTAAATCTTGTGCGTTCCTGAATCGTGTGTTCCTGAATCCTGTGTTTCTGAATCCTGTGTTCCTAAATCCTGTGTGTTCCTGAATCCTGTGCATTCCTGAATCCTGTGTTCCTGAATCCTGTGCATTCCTGAATCCTGTGTTCCTGAATCCTGTGTTCCTGAATCTTGTGCATTCCTGAATCCTGTGTTCCTGAATCTTGTGCGTTCCTGAATCCTGTGTTCCTGAATCTTGTGCGTTCCTGAATCCTGTGTTCCTGAATTTTGTGCATTCCTGAATCCTGTGTTCCTGAATCTTGTGCGTTCCTGAATCCTGTGTTCCTGAATCTTGTGCGTTCCTGAATCCTGTGTTCCTGAATCTTGTGCGTTCCTGAATCCTGTGTTCCTGAATTTTGTGTGTTCCTGAATTCTGTGTTTCTGAATCCTGTGTTCCTGAATCCTGTGCATTCCTGAATCCTGTGTTCCTGAATCTTGTGCATTCCTGAATCCTGTGTTCCTGAATCGTGTGCGTTCCTGAATCATGTGATCCTGAATCCTGTGTTCCTGAATCCTGTGTTCCTGAATCCTGTGTGTTCCTGAATCCTGTGTGTTCCTGAATCCTGTGTGTTCCTGAATCCTGTGTTCCTGAATCCTTTGTGTTCCTGAATCCTGTGCATTCCTGAATCCTGTGTTCCTGAATCCTGTGTGTTCCTGAATCCTGTGTTCCTGAATCCTGTGTGTTCCTGAATCCTGTGTTCCTGAATCCTGTGTGTTCCTGAATCCTGTGTTCCTGAATCCTGTGCATTCCTGAATCCTGTGTGTTCCTGAATCCTGTGTGTTCCTGAATCCTGTGTGTTCCTGAATCCTGTGTTCCTGAATCCTGTGTGTTCCTGAATCCTGTGCATTCCTGAATCCTGTGTTCCTGAATCCTGTGTTCCTGAATCTTGTGTGTTCCTGAATCCTGTGCATTCCTGAATCCTGTGTTCCTGAGTCTTGTGCATTCCTGAATCTTGTGCGTTCCTGAATCCTGTGTTCCTGAATTTTGTGCGTTCCTGAATCCTGTGTTCCTGAATCTTGTGTGTTCCTGAATCCTGTGTTCCTGAATCTTGTGCGTTCCTGAATCCTGTGTTCCTGAATCTTGTGCATTCCTGAATCCTGTGTTCCTGAATTTTGTGCATTCCTGAATCCTGTGTTCCTGAATCTTGTGTGTTCCTGAATCCTGTGTTTCTGAATCCTGTGTTCCTAAATCCTGTGCATTCCTGAATCCTGTGTGTTCATGAATCCTGTGCATTCCTGAATCCTGTGCATTCCTGAATCCTGTGCGTTCCTGAATCCTGTGCATTCCTGAATCCTGTGTTCCTGAATCCTGTGTGTTCCTGAATCATGTGTTCCTGAATCCTGTGTTCCTGAATCTTGTGCGTTCCTGAATCCTGTGTTCCTAAATCTTGTGCGTTCCTAAATCTTGTGCGTTCCTAAATCTTGTGCGTTCCTGAATCGTGTGTTTCTGAATCCTGTGTTCCTAAATCCTGTGTGTTCCTGAATCCTGTGCATTCCTGAATCCTGTGTTCCTGAATCCTGTGTTCCTGAATCTTGTGCATTCCTGAATCCTGTGTTCCTGAATCTTGTGCATTCCTGAATCCTGTGTTCCTGAATCTTGTGCATTCCTGAATCCTGTGTTCCTGAATCTTGTGCGTTCCTGAATCCTGTGTGTTCCTGAATCCTGTGTTCCTGAATCTTGTGCATTCCTGAATCCTGTGTTCCTGAATCTTGTGCGTTCCTGAATCCTGTGTTTCTGAATCCTGTGTGTTCCTGAATCTTGTGTGTTCCTGAATATTGTGTGTTCCTAAATCCTGTGTTCCTGAATCCTGTGTTCCTGAATCCTGTGTGTTCCTGAATCTTGTGTGTTCCTGAATCCTGTGTTTCTAAATCCTGTGTTCCTGAATCCTGTGTGTTCCTGAATCCTGTGTGTTCCTGAATCCTGTGTGTTCCTGAATCATGTGTTCCTGAATCCTGTGTTCATGTGTTCCTGAATCCTGTGTGTTCCTGTGTGTTCCTGAATCCTGTGTTCCTGAATCCTGTGTTCCTGAATCCTGTGTTCCTGAATCCTGTGTTCCTGAATCCTGTGTTCCTGAATCCTGTGTGTTCCTGAATCCTGTGTTCCTGAATCCTGTGTGTTCCTGAATCCTGTGTTCCTGAATCCTGTGTGTTCCTGAATCCTGTGTTCCTGAATCCCGTGTGTTCCTGAATCCTGTGTGTTCCTGAATCCTGTGTGTTCCTGAATCATGTGTTCCTGAATCCTGCGTGTTCCTGAATCCTGTGTTCCTGAATCCTGTGCATTCCTGAATCCTGTGCATTCCTGAATCCTGTGTGTTCCTGAATCCTGTGTGTTCCTGAATCCTGTGTTCCTGAATCCTGTGTTTCTGAATCCCGTGTTCCTGAATCCCGTGTTTCTGAATCCCGTGTTCCTGAATCCTGTGTTTCTGAATCCTGTGTTTCTGAATCCTGTGTTCCTGAATCCTGTGTTCCTGAATCCTGTGTTTCTGAATCCTGTGTTCCTGAATCCTGTGTTTCTGAATCCTGTGTGTTCCTGAATCCTGTGTGTTCCTGAATCCTGTGTGTTTCTGAATCCTGTGTTTCTGAATCATGTGTCCTGAATCCTGTGTTCTGAATCCTGTGTGTTCCTGAATCCTGTGTTTCTGAATCCTGTGTTCCTGAATCCTGTGTTTCTGAACCCTGTGTGTTCCTGAATCCTGTGTTTCTGAATCCTGTGTGTTCCTGAATTCTGTGTTTCTGAATCCTGTGTTTCTGAATCCTGTGTTCCTGAATCCTGTGTTCCTGAATCCTGTGTGTTCCTGAATCCTGTGTGTTCCTGAATCCTGTGTTTCTGAATCCTGTGTGTTCCTGAATCCTGTGTTCCTGAATCCTGTGTTCCTGAATCCTGTGTGTTCCTGAATCCTGTGTTTCTGAATCATGTGTGTTCCTGAATCCTGTGTTTCTGAATCCTGTGCATTCCTGAATCCTGTGTTCCTGAATCCCGTGTGTTCCTGAATCCTGTGTTTCTGAATCCTGTGCATTCCTGAATCCTGTGTTTCTGAATCCTGTGTTTCTGAATCCTGTGTTTCTGAATCCTGTGTTCCTGAATCCTGTGTTCCTTAATCCTGTGTTTCTGAATCCTGTGTTTCTGAATCCTGTGTTCCTGAATCCTGTGTGTTTCTGAATCCTGTGTGTTTCTGAATCCTGTGTTCCTGAATCCTGTGTTCCCGAATCCTGTGTTCCTGAATCCTGTGTGTTCCTGAATCCTGTGTTTCTGAATCCTGTGTGTTCCTGAATCCTGTGTTCCTGAATCCTGTGTTCCTGAATCCTGTGTTCCTGAATCCTGTGTTTCTGAATCATGTGTGTTCCTGAATCCTGTGTTTCTGAATCATGTGCATTCCTGAATCCTGTGTTCCTGAATCCTGTGTGTTCCTGAATCCTGTGTTTCTGAATCCTGTGCATTCCTGAATCCTGTGTTCCTGAATCCTGTGTTCCTGAATCCTGCGTTCCTGAATCCTGCGTTCCTGAATCCTGTGCGTTCCTGAATCCTGTGTTTCTGAATCCTGTGTTCCTGAATCCTGTGTTTCTAAATCCTGTGTTCCTGAATCCTGTGTGTTCCTGAATCCTGTGTGTTCCTGAATCCTGTGTGTTCCTGAATCATGTGTTCCTGAATCCTGTGTGTTCCTGAATCCTGTGTTCCTGAATCCTGTGTGTTCCTGAATCCTGTGTTCCTGAATCCTGTGTTCCTGAATCCTGTGTGTTCCTGAATCCTGTGTTCCTGAATCCTGTGTGTTCCTGAATCCTGTGTTCCTGAATCCTGTGTGTTCCTGAATCCTGTGTTCCTGAATCCCGTGTGTTCCTGAATCCTGTGTGTTCCTGAATCCTGTGTGTTCCTGAATCATGTGTTCCTGAATCCTGCGTGTTCCTGAATCCTGTGTTCCTGAATCCTGTGCATTCCTGAATCCTGTGCATTCCTGAATCCTGTGTGTTCCTGAATCCTGTGTGTTCCTGAATCCTGTGTTCCTGAATCCTGTGTTTCTGAATCCCGTGTTCCTGAATCCCGTGTTTCTGAATCCCGTGTTCCTGAATCCTGTGTTTCTGAATCCTGTGTTTCTGAATCCTGTGTTCCTGAATCCTGTGTTCCTGAATCCTGTGTTTCTGAATCCTGTGTTCCTGAATCCTGTGTTTCTGAATCCTGTGTGTTCCTGAATCCTGTGTGTTCCTGAATCCTGTGTGTTTCTGAATCCTGTGTTTCTGAATCATGTGTCCTGAATCCTGTGTTCTGAATCCTGTGTGTTCCTGAATCCTGTGTTTCTGAATCCTGTGTTCCTGAATCCTGTGTTTCTGAACCCTGTGTGTTCCTGAATCCTGTGTTTCTGAATCCTGTGTGTTCCTGAATTCTGTGTTTCTGAATCCTGTGTTTCTGAATCCTGTGTTCCTGAATCCTGTGTTCCTGAATCCTGTGTGTTCCTGAATCCTGTGTGTTCCTGAATCCTGTGTTTCTGAATCCTGTGTGTTCCTGAATCCTGTGTTCCTGAATCCTGTGTTCCTGAATCCTGTGTGTTCCTGAATCCTGTGTTTCTGAATCATGTGTGTTCCTGAATCCTGTGTTTCTGAATCCTGTGCATTCCTGAATCCTGTGTTCCTGAATCCCGTGTGTTCCTGAATCCTGTGTTTCTGAATCCTGTGCATTCCTGAATCCTGTGTTTCTGAATCCTGTGTTTCTGAATCCTGTGTTTCTGAATCCTGTGTTCCTGAATCCTGTGTTCCTTAATCCTGTGTTTCTGAATCCTGTGTTTCTGAATCCTGTGTTCCTGAATCCTGTGTGTTTCTGAATCCTGTGTGTTTCTGAATCCTGTGTTCCTGAATCCTGTGTTCCCGAATCCTGTGTTCCTGAATCCTGTGTGTTCCTGAATCCTGTGTTTCTGAATCCTGTGTGTTCCTGAATCCTGTGTTCCTGAATCCTGTGTTCCTGAATCCTGTGTTCCTGAATCCTGTGTTTCTGAATCATGTGTGTTCCTGAATCCTGTGTTTCTGAATCATGTGCATTCCTGAATCCTGTGTTCCTGAATCCTGTGTGTTCCTGAATCCTGTGTTTCTGAATCCTGTGCATTCCTGAATCCTGTGTTCCTGAATCCTGTGTTCCTGAATCCTGCGTTCCTGAATCCTGCGTTCCTGAATCCTGTGCGTTCCTGAATCCTGTGTTTCTGAATCCTGTGTTCCTGAATCCTGTGTTTCTGATTCTTGTGCATTCCTGAATCCTGTGTTTCTAAATCCTGTGTTCCTGAATCCTGCGTTCCTGAATCCTGTGTTCCTGAGGCGGGTCAGTGTTAGGGAAGCAATTTATTTGCTTCTCTAACACAACACTGTGTAAACAGGGAACACACAACATTGCGCCCGCTGTTTACCAATTTCCATAAACACCCCCACCGCTGTAATTCAGATACCCAGCACCTGACAAGGGGCTGCACACCTGAATACATGAATCTGTCTATTGGTGGGAGAACGGTGCAGGAGATAGGGGGCGGCGCTCCAAAGACATACTGGTAGGTTTCCTGGCTATTGTCTAAATTAGCCCTAATATGTTTATGTACGTGAGATGGGACATTGGATTGTAGACTCTAATGAATGTAAAGTGTTGTGTACATTGTTGATTGTATATAAATACCTGTAAAAAAATAAATATGATTGATTATGTTGCTTCATGCAAAAAGTTGTGGTACTGGTATATGTATTTTAACAAGAGCCCACTAGAGGGCAGTACAGATTGCTATTTATTTGTTTCTGTGTTCTCTATATAAAGAAACAACCCTAAACACATTACATTGAAATGCTGGTTTATGTTTTATAAACTAGTCATCTCCACTTTTAATTTCATTCATCTAGTAGTTAGTAAATATAACAAACATTAGATCATTTACTACAGGCACAAGGACTCCATTGACTTTTGAAGCAGTTTTTATGGCTGAATTAGGATAGCAAAACACCCCCCACCCACACATATTTGTTCAGTTCACTAATAAAGGTATATGGACTCCATTTGTTGCAGTTTATATTTAAAGCGGAGTTCCAGGCTTATGTTTATTAAAAGTCAGCAGCTGCTGACCTTTATTAAACAGACACTTACCTGTTCCACGGTCCAGTGATGCGGCTGCCCAGAGCATCGCTCCTCTCCCCCTTCTCTCCGCCATCACCTCCATCGGCTTCACGGACAGGGACGCACTGCACAGGCGCCAGTCACACTGCACCATCGGAGTAGACACTCGATCTTCTGGGATCTGTCACGTGTCCCAGAAGATTTTCTAGAGGGAGGGGTGGCCTAGGGCGAGAGTAGGAGTTGCCTAGGCAGCTCGTAGGTGGAAGGAGGAAGTGGGACAGGAAGTCCCATTCCTAACGAGCCCCCCCCCCCCCTAAAAAAAAATAACATGCCAAATGTGGCATGTTAGGGGGCAAGGAGTGCTTAAAGCGGAAGTTCCAGTTTTGGGTGGAATTCCGCTTTAACATAACAGTGGAAAATCAGCATACACATAGATATAGTTTTTGCATTGAGGACACCCGTGCCATTTCACAGATCACATTGCATATTTGGGCTAAGGAAATCATCTTGACTTGGGAATTTCCATGATTTAACCCAATCTAATTGTTTTATTAATAATAATAAAAAAACAGTTATTCACCCAGTTAAAATGCATGTACGATAATTGTCTGCATATGGAGCAAACAGGAAAGTTGTTGAGCTATTTCCTGTGCTGGTTGAATGTTTTTCATTGATTTAAAACAAAAATACAGCATTTGGCCACTAGATGTAATACAATTTTCTAAGAAAATTTCTATGATACTTAGTGCCATCTAGGGGCCAAATACTGTATTTTCCATTTTAAATCAATGAAAAACATTCAACCAGCACACAAGGTAGCCAAATAAGTTTTGGAGTAAAATTGTATGTACAATGAACTTTTCTTATTTGCTTCCTTTTAGTTAATAAATATATAATTTTATTACATCTGTTCAATACATGGAAAATAATCAATAACCCTGCCAGGAATTTGAATAGCTGATAACTTACTGTACACTCTGTGCTGCACTGTTATCAGCATTGGTTACAGCACTCTATGGATTACAGATATCTTTTTTCTATGTTATGGAAAAGAGGATGGGAGAGATGTTCTGTAGTTTTAACACACTTAGGGAAATAATTATGAAACAAATTGTATGGCAATTTTCTCAATGAAAGTGCATGACAATTCATTCTGTGTGAGAGAGGCAAACCATGATTGTTATTAGGCTTTTCCCTGTGCTGGTCAAATGTATTTTATTTATTTCAAATGCAAAATACCACATTTGGCCACTAGATGACGCTAAGTATCATAGCTTTTTTTTTTTTTTTTTTTTTTAACTGTTGTATATATAAAAAAAAAAAAAAAAAACATTTTACATTTGTGTTAGTGTCAGGAACATTGTGACAGCCGTGCACATGTTTATGGGGTGTCCTGGACAGGAGATATGTGCCCAATTTTTGGGTTGTGGTCCCTTTAAGAGGATGATAAGAAACATTTTGGAATACTTGGGGGTTCTTATACATGTGGGGTGAGGGGTTCTAGGGTAGTCTAGTTGCAGAGGAGAACGATTTTCATTTCTCTCAGGATTTGCAAGTCATTGATTGGGACTAAGAATTCAGAGGCTTGGAGTGACTTTGGTTGGGAAAGAGCCTCCAAAACCCTGATTACTGGGATTTTGAACCTTGCAAAGAGGTCCTGAAAAGGAAGAGTAATGCCGCGTACACACGGTCGTTTTTTGCGATGAAAAAAAAACGACGTTTTCTGTTAAGTAAAAAACGACGTTTTTGAAACGTCACTTTTCAAAGACAATTTTGCATACACACCATCGTTTTTTTCACAAAAAGTGAGGTTACGTTCACCACACTTTTCCATTGAAGCTCTTGCTTCATAACTAGCTTCTGGGCATGCGCGGGTTGAAAAACGTTGTTTTGAACGACGTTTTTGCTACACACGGTGACTTTTTGTGAAACAAAAAACGACGTTTTGAAAAACGACACAAAAAATTCAAGCATGTTGGAATTTTTTTTGGTCGTTTTTTTGAAGACAAAAAACGACGTTTTGCCCACACACGATCAATTTAAATGACGTTTTAAAAAACGTCGTTTTTTTTCATCGCAAAAAACGACCGTGTGTACGCGGCAGAAGAAGAGGAAGAGGAAGAAGTCAGCGCCTGTCTGTGAAGTAGGGTGGGGCGGTTGTGGACTGTCTAGCAACTGGGACTTTGTTTGCTGAGCTCCTGTGGCCTTTGCAGTATCTCAAAGCAGATGGGAACCCTAAACCCTGGGGTGGCATAAGTATACTGGTGGTGAGCCAACATATTGTTTTCAATATACCAGAACTGTTTGTATTTTGCTTTGCTAAAAATGAAAAAAGCTTACCTGTATCTACTGTGGATATCTCCTAAACCTTATGAGATATATCCCCTGTATTTGCATATCGGCACATGCGCACTGTAGCAAACTGCTTCAGTGAATGTGGCGTTACCGGCGGCTCCAGCCAGTCACAGCGCTGTACCCCGCAATACCCGGAAGTAATTCTGGGAGCGATGTCGGCTGCAGGAGCGGTGTACGTGGATGGCTGCAGGGGCTTCAATCTCAGGTAAGTATTTTATAATGCGTTAGTATGCTATGTATACTAGCTCATTATGCCTTTTGTCTTGAAGTTTTTTTTTTCTCATAGGGTTTACAACCACTTTAACCACTTGTCCATCGCCCACCGTCAAACGATGGCGGGCGGAAGACTCCATTGTTCTAAAAGGACGTCATATGACGTCCTGTCTTTTAAAGCCGTAAGGGGGCACGCTCCGTCGGCGGCACGCTCCTGCACCCGCCGCTTTGCTGGGATCACGATGCGCGTGTCTGGCGGCAGCGATCGCCGCCGGGCACCCGCGATTGCCCAGTAATTGAGCTGGGACGTGGAGCTCTGTGTGTCCTGTCAGGGAGAGAGGAAACCAATCTGTGTCCCTTGTATATAGGGACACAATCGGTCACCCACCTCCCCTTACAGTTGGAACACAAACTAGGCTACACATTTAACCCCTTCCCCGCCCCCTAGTGGTTAACCTTTTCCCTGCAAGTCACATTTATACAGTTATCAATGCATATTTATAGCACTGTTCACTGTATGAATGTGATTGGTCCCAAAAATGTCACAAAAGTGTCCGATGTGTCTGCTATAATGTCGCAGTCCCAATAAAAAAATCGCAGATCGCCGCCATACCTCCCAACCCACACGGATTCTGCGGCACTTTCCTGCAGTCCTGCGATAGCGGTAATCTTCCCACACAGGAAGAGGAGCCAGTGGTGGTAGCATGGGAGGAAGAGGTAGGAGAGCACCCCCTCCCCTACCAAGTGTGATGTCGGCTGATTGGCGGCAATTTCCTGCGACACCCCCCTCGCCCGTCCCGCGGTAGCATCTCAACAACTTTCATTTCTGCATAAAAAAAAATTGCCGTCCCGCGGTAGCAATCCCCTGCTTAACAACTTTAATGGCATGGAAAAAAATTGAATGAATGTCCCATGGTTGTATTTTGAAAAGTTGGGAGGTATGGTGTACCACGAGCTGTACCCCTGCTCATCTGATACCAGTGACCCCAAGTTCAAGTCTTCTCTATCTGCACCCTGGCACTTGTGTCCCTCCATCACCCCTGCAGATGCCTAAAATATGACTAAAATTAAAATGGCATTTTAATCAAGAGACTATGATTAACATTAAATTGAAGTTTGACCTAAAAATTAACAGTGTTTTATAGTCCCTCCTATAATGCCTGGTCCATGAGATTATCGGACAAATAATTTTTTTTTTTTTGCATGCTAGTCATATATTGAACATGAAGAGGTTACTAAAGTTAAGAAAATTCCTGTATCACTGAATAAAAATTTGGAAGTGATTGTCATGTGTTGTATTTTATTTTGAACGACATCTGTACGGATTAAACAAAAATCGTACGATCTGGTAGCGTACGAGAAGAATTTGCCGTGCTTGTCCCATCAGATAATTTTGCATGAATTGTAGTGATAAGCTCTCGAAAAGCTGTGAACTAACGATCAGATTATCGTACGATCGATTTGAAAGCGGTATTTTCCTACAAATTTATCATCGTGTGTATAGGCCACTCTACCCAAAAGGGGGAAAAAATTATGCCTTTAGGTTTACTGTACAAATACAGTACTTTACATGACCATTAGGTGGCAGAATGCTCCTTTCAATCAGTCTGTGATGATGCAGTGTCCGTGTCTTGCCGCGTACACACGATCATTTTTCAGCATGAAAAAAAACGTGTTTTTTTTAAAATGTCATTTAAAATGATTGTGTGTGGGCTACACATAATTTTTCCGATTCTGAAAAACGACAAAAAATTCGAACATGCTGCATTTTTTTACGTAGTTTTAACCACTTGACCACTGGGCACTTAAAGCGGAGCTCCAGCCGCAAACATTTTTTTTTTTAAAGTCAGCAGCTACTAACAGTGTAGCTGCTGACTTTAAATAAGGACACTTACCTGTCCTAGGCGCCCGCGCTGATGGGCCCCCCCCCGATGCCGGTCCCGCGATCGCTCCGAGTCCCGCGCCGCCATTCACACTATGGGAAACAGGCAGTGAAGCCGTACGGCTTCACTGCCCGTTTCCTACTGCGCCTGCGTGATGTTTTGTGCTTAAAACAAAACAAAACAGTAAAGTTAGCCCAATTTTTTTTCATAATGTGAAAGATGAAGTTACGCCGAGTAAATAGATATCCAACATGTCACACTTCAAAATTGCACACACTCGTGGAATGGCGCCAAACTTTGCTACTTAAAAATCCCCATTGGCGGTATTGCAGAGTATTGGGGTATTGCAGAGTATCGCGCGGGGTATTGCCGAGTACTGGGGTATTGCCGAGTACTGAGGTATTGCCGAGTACTGGGGTATTGAGGGGTACTGGGGTATTGCAGGGTACTGGGGTATTGCCGAGTACTGGGGTATTGCCGAGTACTGGGGGATTGCTGGGTACTGGGGATTGCAGGGTACTGGGGTATTGCAGAGCTGGGATGGATGGAGGGATGGCTGGATCTGTGACTGCATTTGTCACAGATCCAGCCACAGCGCTGCTGCTGACACCCCGCTCCCCCCCCCCTCTCCTCGCACACTGTACCGAACGGTACAGAGAGGAGAGGGAGGAAACGGCGTCATCAAATGACGCCGGTTTGTTTACAAGTGATCGCGCCGTCATTCGACGGCGCGATCACGTGGTAAACGGCCGCTATCAGCGGCAATTCACCGTGATGCGCCAGGTCTTTTAGACCCAGCGAGCAGGGACACTTCCGCGAGCGCGTCCCAGGGGACACGCAATCGTGGAAGTGAAGGACGACGTCCCAGGGACATCGTGTCACAGTAGCTCGACCGCGCTGTAGCAGTATTTTTGCTATAGCGTGGTCGGCAAGTGGTTAAACTATGTCGTTTTTCGGGTTGTAAAAAATGATCGTGTGTGGGCTAAAACGACGTAAAAAAGCCGCGCATGCTCAGAAGCAAGTTATGAGACGGGAGCGCTCATTCTGGTAACACTACCGTTTATAATGGAGTAAGCACATTCATCACGCTGTAACAGACAGAAAAGCGCAAATCGTCTTTTACTAACAAGGAATCAGCTTAAGCATCCCAAAGGCGACTAGAACTCCCCTTTATAGTGCCGTCGTACGTGTACGTCACTGCGCTTTGCTAGATCATCTTTTTTTAAAACTATGGTGTATGGGCAACGTCGTCTTTTGGACATGCTGAAAAACAACGGGTTTTTTTCATGCTGAAAAATGATCGTGTGTACGCGGCATAAGGCCTCATGCACACTTGAGTTATAAAATGTTGCTTTTAGTGCTCAAAAAACAAAATTGAGAATTTGAGCTTTTATTTCTCTGCTTAAAGCCTCGTACACACGGTTGGACATCAAACAAACTTTCCCTTGGATTTTTGTCCGAAGGGAGTTGTCCGGTCACACCCATAGCATACACACGCTCTGACTTTTCTGCAAACTTTTCTAAAACTTTTTCAACATCACATGGTTTTTCTGCTCTTTACCGCCACCCTTTGGTTAACTTCCGCTATTGTTGGTTGATTTTAACATTGGTTCTGAGCATGCGTATTTGAACTTTGTACAAAAGTCAGACAAGGCACCATTGGACTTTTGTTGCCGAAAGGTTTGTCCGTTTGCAGACCAAACTTTTTGTCCGATGAAACCCGAAAAAGTTGGTCCGATGGAGCGTACACACGATCGGACAAATTTGAAAACTTGCAGATTTTGCCGTTTGTTGGCAAAAAGTCCGACCGTGTGTACGGGCCTTTAGACTGCATTCACACCTCAGCGTTTTGAATCATAAGCAGATTTGCCACGATTCTGCCAATGTGTGAATGTCAAGTCGCAGAACGCACATTTGAGATACCATTCATCTGAATGATACCTAAAATCGTGCTGCCGGGATTGTTGCGCTATATATCGCGCTGCAATTGCGGCAACCCACATTGCGTGAAGCTTGTCGCCCAAAAAAGTTTAGAAACCACGTTTGGCGACATGCTTGACGCAATGCAGGTTGCCGCCATTGCAGCGCAATTTATCGCGGCAGAACCGCACTGCATTTTTAGGTGGCATTCAAATGAATAGCATCTCAAATGTGCGTGCTGCGATTTGTCATTCAAACCCCTGCGCTTTTAAATCGCGGGCAGAATTGCGGCAAATCTGCTCAGGATTCAAAACATGACAGGTTTTTCTGATGGGAAAACTGCGAGGAGAGCTTTGGTCGGGAATCCCGGCCGTGTGTATGCTCCCTCACTGTTTTTCCCGACGGGAAAAACTGCCAAACCCGCCGGACAAAAAAAAGAGAGAACCGGCTCTCTTTTTTCCCGCCGGGATTCCCGACTGACTTTTTCCTGTCAGAAAACCTGGTCGTGTGTAGCAGAAACCGGCCATTTTTGGCAGTTTTCCTATGGGGAAAAACTCAGATGGAGCATAAACACGGTCAGGATTTCTGAGGAAAAGCACTCATTTGAGTTTTCCCGACGGGAAAACCGATCGTCTGTACGGGGGAAAAGTAAAGAGCAGGTTCTCGGGGGTTTTCCCCTCGGGGATTTCATATGGACCTTTTCCCGTTGGGAATCCTGGCCATGTGTATTAGGCATTAGGAGGGAATGCAGACTAAAAGCTTGAAGAAGCTTGGGGTTTATTGTGCTATTTTGCATGTTTTTTTATGGAGCTTTTTTGAGCATAAACGTTTTTTTTGTCGCAAACCTTCCCCTCTATTTTTTCCTTTTATTTTTTCTATTTTTGTGCCTTTTCACATTTTTTCGTGTGTTTTTGGGCACTTGGGTATCCTTTCTGCTCGAAAGCGCCTCTCAAAAATTAGAGTTTGGTGGGTTCTTCCTGCCTGTAAGAGCATATGCCTGTAAACTTCTAAAAAAGCCATTGTGTGTATGAACATGTTGGCTAATATGGAGGGCCCCACGTATGTCCAGACTAGGTTTTTATTCATTTATTTTTGTTTTGGTTATATCCATTTATTTAACCACTTCAGCACCGTGGGTGTTTTTCAGATTTGGTGTTTAAAAGACTAAAACATTTTTTTTGCTAGAAAATTACTTAAAACCCCCAAACATATATATATATTTTTCTAACACCCTAGAGAATAAAATGGCGATCATTGCAATACTTTTTGTCACACCGTATTTGCGCAGCGGTCCTACAAGCGCACTTTTTTTGAAAAAAAATCACTTTTTTGAATTAATTAATTAATGTTACGCTGAGTAAAATGATACCCAACATGTCACGCTTACAAATTTCGCCCGCTCGTGGCATGGCATCAAACTTTTACCCTTAAAAATCTTGATAGGCGACTATTAAAAAATTCTACAGATTGCATTTTTTGAGATACAGAGGAGGTCTAGGGCTAGAATTATTGCTCTAACGATCGCGGCGATACCTCACTTGTGTGGTTTGAACACCGTTTTCATATGCAGGCGCTACTCACGTATGCGTTCGCTTCTGCGCGCGAGCTCGTCAGGACGGGGCACTTAAAAAAAAAAAAAAAAACGTATTTATTTTTATATATTTTATTATTTTTTACACTGGAAAAAAAAGATTGATCACTTTTATTCCTATTACAAGGAATGTAAACATCCCTTGTAATAGAAAAAAGCATGACAGGTCCTCTTACATATGAGATCTGGGGTCAAAAAGACCTCACATCTCATATTTAGACTAAAATGCAAAAAAAAAAAAAAGATTTGAAACTGTCATTTTTTCAAATGACAAAAAAAAATGTTTCTTTAAGACGCTGGGCGGGACTGACATTTTGACGTCACTTCCGCCCAGCAGAGCTATGGGGACAGGTGAGGGACATATTTCCCTCACTCGCATCCCCACACAGCAGACGAGCGGACCCGATCGCCTCCGCCGCTACCGACGGCTCCGGTAAGCGGCGGAGGGCGTGGGAGAGCGACAGGAGGGGGGGCCCTCTCCTGCTGCCGATAACGCCGATCTCGCTGTGAATCCGCGGCGGAGACCGCCGTTATCTTTTACAGGACCGCTCACACTAAAGATGGATATCTCGGTTGTGGCAGCAGCTGCTGCCGTTACCGAGATATCCATCTTTAAAATGCCGCCGTATAAACTCGATAGGCGGTCTGGAAGTGGTTAATGTCTTAAGGAAGTTGTTTGGATTACCAAGGCTCTGTGTGGGAGATATGCATACGTGTAGGTTTAGTAATGTTTAGGTAACCACAGAGAATTTCTCTGACTGGCCCTTTAAGACCGGGGGGTACTACACTAGTGGGGCTTGTTTTCATGTATGCATGTTCCCCTTTAGGAAACTCCTCCAATTGGCTGCTGGGAAAAGTGGCTCTGCCAGAACCCCTCTGACGCCATCTGTCGCCCGGGAGTGGGATCGACACCCCTGGAGCGCAGACTAACCCACAGGACAGTTCCGGAATGACAGCAGCCCAAGTTTAGCAAAATTAGGAGTGGAAGCAACTAGGGTTGTCCCGATACCACTTTTTTAGGACCGAGTACAAGTACCGATACTTTTTTTCAAGTAGTCGCCGATACCGAATACCAATACTTTTTTAAAATGTGTCCCCAAATGCAGCCATGTCCCCCACATATTGCAGCCATGCACGTCCCCCACATATTGCAGCCATGCACGTCCCCCACATATTGCAGCCATGCACGTCCCCCACATATTGCAGCCATGTACGTCCCCCACATATTGCAGCCATGCACGTCCCCCACATATTGCAGCCATGCACGTCCCCCACATATTGCAGCCATGCACGTCCCCCACATATTGCAGCCATGCACGTCCCCCACATATTGCAGCCATGCATGTCCCCCACATATTGCAGCCATGCACGTCCCCCACATATTGCAGCCATGCACGTCCCCCACATATTGCAGCCATGCACGTCCCCCACATATTGCAGCCATGCACGTCCCCCACATATTGCAGCCATGTCATGTCCCCCATATTGCAGCCATGTCCTGTCCCCCACATATTGCAGCCATGTCCTGTCCCCCACATATTGCAGCCATGTATGTCCCCCACATAATGCAGCCATGTATGTCCCCCACATAATGCAGCCATGTATGTCCCCCACATAATGCAGCCATGTATGTCCCCCACATAATGCAGCCATGTATGTCCCCCACATAATGCAGCCATGTATGTCCCCCACATAATGCAGCCATGTATGTCCCCCATATTGCAGCCATGTATGTCCCCCACATAATGCAGCCATGTATGTCCCCCACATAATGCAGCTATGTCATGTCCCCCATATTGCAGCCATGTCATGTCCCCCATATTGCAGCCATGTCATGTCCCCCATATTGCAGCCATGTCATGTCCCCTATATTGCAGCCATGTCCTGTCCCTCATACCTGTAGATATGATGATGCCGCCGCCGCTGCCGCATACCGCCGTTAATCTCCCTGCATTATAGCGCAGCGCGCATTACAAGCTTTCGTTCTGAATACTTGTAATGCCCGCGCCGCCATGTATAGACACTCCCCTTCTCGGGATTGGAGGGATCCGTCCAATCCCACGCAAGGGGGAGTGTCTATACGCGGATTCGTGCATAGACACTCCCCCTTGCTCGGGATTGAACAGATCCATCCAATCCCAAGAAGGGGAGTGTCAATAGACGGCGGCGCGGGCATTACAAGTATTCAGAACGAAAGCTTGTAATGCGCGCTAGCTATAATGAAGGGGGATTAACGGCGGTATGCGGCAGCGGCGGCATCATATCTACAAGTATGAGGGATAGGACATCACTGCAATAGGGGGGGGGGGGAGTATTCTATTTTAGTATCGGGGGTATTTGTGGGAGTACAAGTACTCCCGCAAATACTCGGCATCGGTCCCGATACCGATACTAGTATTGGTATCGGGACAACCTTAGACGTAACATAACTCTCCCACTCCCCCACTAACTTTAGCGTAGTGCCCATACTGAAAGCAGGGGGGCGCTACATTTGTGTGAAGTTTTCCGCATCCGTTCAGTCAGCAGACAGAAGATTAAGATCCTGTTTGAATCATTGCACTGATGTGACTTCTGACAGACTCCTTAATAATATTTTTTTGTCATTTCACCTTTTGTTGCACAGAAATAAGGACATTCCTAATACTTTTCATTATTTAAGTTTTTACTGTGTATATGAATTTTTCACATGCAATTTGTATTGCTCCATTTTTTGTTGCGCACCTTTCTTTACTTTTACACATATGCTTTAAGCCTGATATTCAGGTTTTCTTGATTAGGTGCGGCACTTTCATTCAATTTTAATTAATTTCGCCTTTGCCACGGTGCACTTTGTTTTTTATGGAGATAGCGTGGATTGTCCACGCCATACTGAGTATTCTTGTGGCCTGAGCGCTGGACTCCGGGCCAAAAGATAATCTGTAGATAAGCTGCAGTGAAGGAGCTCTTACAATCTCCAAACATAATTGCGATAATGTGATAATTCTTTTCGCTTTCCTGCCTCTGGGAGTGATGATAATATGTAAATTAGCAGCTCTCCGACTTCTGACCCCCTGAGAGATTTAATGTCTGTGCCAACGTACCCATGTGCCAGAGTACCTGGCACCAGCTCAGCGAATACAACAGCACGGGAAATTCTTCGGGGATTTTTGAAACTTGGCAACCCTAAAGTTTAGAACCTTTTAGAATCATTTACCTGAAAGATTTACACATCTACAATTGTAGATACCGTATTTATCAGAGTATTGCGCGCTCCCGCGTATAGCGCGCACCCCTGATGTGGACCTGTACATTTTTTTTTTTTAGTACTTACCGTTTTGGTGTCTTACGCGGCGTCCATTGTCTGGTCCGGCGTTCGTCTTCGGCTTCAGTGGTGTCCTCCCGGCTTCTCCAGTGCTGTCTTGAGTACACTCGGGTACATTCGGCCAGGCTCGGCTTCGCTCGTGCTCACGCTCTGTGACGTTTATGCGTGAGCACGAGCAAAGCCGAGCCTGGCCGAATGTACCCGAGTGTACTGCACTCAGTATATGTCGGCGGCTCACTTCAAACTGAGTGCGGGAAGCGGCTATCGGCGTATATCGCGCACCCACGATTTTCCCCTTATCTTAAGGTGAAAAAAGTGCGCGGTATAGGCCGATAAATACGGTACATTTAAGAGAACACAACAAACTGTATTCACTAACGATTCGCAATGCGGCAAACCGGAGGCGGAGTCGATCCTGCATCCCAGGAACAGCAGTGATATGTCCAGTCTTCCTGCAGGAGTCTGCAGCTGTTATCATTTGCATTGTATGAAACATGCTTTTGTTGCGAAGAAAAGCATTGCAGCCCTGGCACGGGTACAGCTTTGAGCAATTATGCCATTTTGTTTATAAAGGCTGTCAGGGGGCAGCTCAACTGCCTGTTTTTACCATCCCCCCACCCAGCTACCTTTGTGAAAGCCGTGTTTTTCTGCCTGTGTGCATGAGGCCTTAGGTTCCCGTTCACATCCATCGATTTGGGATCAGGGGCATAATCGCTGCCATTCTGCCCGCGATTCCAAATTGCATTGCAATGCTAGCAAAACGCAGCATGCATGTTCGGGTCACATTCATTTTTAGAGGCAGTTTTGTCGCGATTGTTGCCTGATAAATTGTGCTGGGTTAATGGAAAAAATTGCATCGCAGGACCTTCTTTTAAGCGACAAGCTTTGCGCAATGCATTTTGCCGCGATTCGTTGCGTAACAAAATTGCACCGCATTCAGGTGCCATTGAATGGCACCCAAACACACGTGCTGCATTTTGCCAGCATTGCAGTGCGATTTGGAATATCTGGCAGAATTGTGGCGATTCCACCCCCCGATTCCAAATGGCTAGATGTGAACAGGGCCCTAAAGGATAAATTCACCTTTCATAACATTATACACCCGTATTCGGGTTGTGACATGTTACTGTAGCACTGGCCCCCCGCATCCCCCACCCCCCTGATCCCCTGTTGTGACAGCGAGTGGGGGATCTCCTCTGGTCGCTGTCACAATTAAAAAAAAAAACGAGCAAGGTTCCTCCCACAATTTTTAATGGTTAATATTTCTTTGTAATATAATTCGGGATTTTCCTAGCTTGTGACGGAAAATAATAATTATATGAAGACAGGAGGCGAGTATCTTATGCATGATCCTTCTTTATTCATGCCCATAGCAGAAACACTTTTCTATTCAGTTGTATAAGAAAACAGAAAAAAACTTGTAAAGACTACAGTTCCCAGCAGTCTCTAGGTCACTATAACCACTCCCATCTGAAGCCCTATATAAGGCTTGCTTCCTTCTAGATCCTCCTCTTTCTTTATGTGTAGCTTTCCCAAAACAAGAACCGGGAGCCAACATTGAACAATATAATCGCCGGGATCTTCGGCCAGCCGGCCTGACGTCTCAGCTTCTGGGGACACCTGGGTAACTGGAACAGGTCCCAACGGGGACTAGCCAAGGAACGTCCTTGTCGAACATTTTTATCCGTACGCAGGAAAAGAAACACTTCCTCCAGATCAACGGGTTGTCTGCACATAGGAAGTGCGGGTGTGATCAATAGCCTGAAAGAAAATACAGAGTCGTCATAGGGATGGGTAGGGAGGGAAGATACTCGCCTCCTGTCTTCATATAATTATTATTTTCCGTCACAAGCTAGGAAAATCCCGAATTATATATCAGACAGGAGGCTCATATCTTATGCAGGTTCAAAGCTTAATACAGTAAATGTTGATAAGAACAATGATACTATACGTTGTACACGCTCTCTACACATATATGTCACCTGAGTACTATAAGACAGACATGGATACGTGATCTTCCGGTCTGAAATAAAAATGACGAAATGTGGTCTCAGAGGACCAATCGGCTGCTAGTAGAAGGTCTGCGAGAGACCCTCCCGCCGTAACGACCTTGGTAGCCATAGCTCCCCTGGAAGAGTGTGCTCCAAACAGGGTTATATCAATGCCTGCCATCTCCATGGTTGATCTAACCCAACGTGCCAGAGTGGCGGAAGTGACCGGGTGATGAGGTTTGACGTAAGATATCAGTAGTTGTGAGAAGGCATTAGAGCGTAAATCGGTAGTACGCGCTTCATAGGATTGAAGGCATCTAACTACACAGAGCCTCGGATGTGTAGGAAAATAAGGGTAACATACCGAGTGAAGGTCTGTCTTGGTCCTACGGACCACCGAGAATTTCACCCCTTGAGGTGAAAATTGACGTCTGGAGATGTCCAATGCTTTAACGTCGGAAACTCGTTTGATCGAGACAAGACACAAAAGAACCGTGAGTTTGAAAGATAGTAGCCTGAGAGGTAATGTATCGTTGTCTTCCCAACTAGAGAACATGTCTAGCACCTTGGAGACGTCCCAGGTGGATTGATATTTCGGACGGGGAGGCCGTTTGAATTTGATGCCCCGCAGCAGTCTACATATTAGAGGGTGTTTACCGATTGGCAGAGAATACACTGGGCAATGGTAGGCTGATATAGCCGATCTGTACACGTTTATGGAGCTGTATGACTTACCAGATTCAAAAGAATCCGCCAGGTAGTTTATTACTACTGGAACAGGAGCTTGTACTGGATCAATCTGCCGTTGATCACACCAACGCACCCAGAGTCCCCAGGCTGATCGATATGCCGATCGAGTCCCGGGGGCCCAGGCCAGGGCGATAAGATCCCTAGCTGCTTTAGAAAGGTCGCTGTCAGCGGTTGGTTCCCCGAAACTAGCCACGCCAGAAGGGTTAGTGATCCCTCCGCTATTAGCGGATGAATGCCCTTGGTTGGATGAGAGAGAGTGTGTGGGGAAGAAGGTAGAAGTCTGGGGTAGTCGATGACCATCTCCAACAGGAGAGGGAACCACGGTTGTGTTGGCCACCATGGGGTGACCAACACCACCGTCGCCTTCTGATTCGCTATCTGGAGCAGCGCTCTGGGGATCAACGAGAATGGGGGAAACGCATAATGTGTCTCCCCCGTCCAAGAGTGGCGGAAAGCGTCCACTGCTGAGGCCCCGGGATCCGGTCTCCAGCTGAAGAATCGGGGCAGTTGATGATTGAGGCGAGAGGCGAAAAGATCTATGCCTAAAGGACCCCAAAGGAGATTCAGATGAGTGAATATCGACCGGTCCAGCTGCCAATCGCTGGAATCGACCAGGTAGCGGGAGTTCCAATCTGCAATGGTATTGGAAATTCCCGGAATGTACTCTGCCATCGGAATGATATTGCGGGATAGACAGAAGAGCCAAAACTCTTTGGCGATGTCCGCCAGAACTTTGGATCTGGTGCCCCCTAAGCGGTTGATGTATTGCACCGCTGCTATATTGTCCATGCGCAATAATACGCAGCAATTGGATCTTCCCGGAAGGAAACTCTGGATGGCGAACGAGGCCGCCAGAAGTTCCAATGCATTGATGTGTAGGAGAGACTCTGTGTTGGACCAGGTCCCTCCCGTCGAGGCCTCGCCTAAGCGAGCGCCCCAGCCCCGACGACTCGCGTCCGATTCTATGATGACGTCTGGACACGAGTTGAATATTGTCTTGCCGTTCCACTCGACGGCATGTCGAAGCCACCACTGCAATTCTACCTTGGCTTCCGTAGAGAGAGGTATTACGTCTGCGTATCTGAGACCCTGACGTATATGAAGAATTTTTAGACGTTGGAGTGCCCTGTAGTGAAGAGGGGCCGGAAATATGGCTTGTATGGAAGCAGTGAGCAGGCCTACCAGGCGTGCCAGTATGCGTAATGATATACAGTCTTTGCGTAGCACTGCTCTGATCTCCTTGCGGATCAGGGCTAGTTTCGCTTTGGGCAAGCGCAGGACAGCCTGATTGGTGTCCACCAGGAAACCCAGGAAGTCCAGTTCTTGAGCCGGGGAAAGAACTGACTTTTCCCGGTTGATCAGGAAACCTAGTGTTTGTAGCAGGGAGATCGTCCAAACCATATGGCGGTGAGCCTGTGTCTTGGAGCAAGCTATAATGAGGATGTCGTCTAAGTAAATGATCAGACGTACACCCCTGCTCCTCAATGATGCTACGACCGGTTTCAATAGTTTGGTGAAGCACCACGGAGCGGAGGAGAGACCGAACGGGAGGCACGTAAACTGCCAAGTGCGTCCTCTCCATAGGAAGCGGAGCAGATGTTGGGAGTCTGGGTGCATGGGGATGGTGAGGTAGGCGTCCTTCAAGTCTACTTTCACTAACCAATCTTCCGGTTGCAGAAGGTCCCGGAGGCAATGGATACCCTCCATCTTGAAATGTCGATATACGACATGTTGATTCAAGTCCCGAAGGTTTATCACTGGGCGGTAGCCTCCCCCTTTCTTTTTGACCAGGAAAAGATTGCTGAGAAAACCCGGGGATGACGGGTCGACTTCGATCACTGCCTGTTTGGAGATCAGGTCTTGTAGTTCGTTGTCTATAAGAGCAACGTTTTGTTTCGTAAATTGAATAGGGCGCGGGATGACGTTCAGCGTCGGGGATGACAGAAGGTCTATGTGAAAACCTGTTACGGTGTTCAGTATCCACGAATCTGCCGTAATCGCAGACCAAGCGTGGGTAAAATGTCTTATTCGTCCCCCCACAGGTGTGTGATAAAGTGGAGTGCAGGTAGTACTCACCGGTGTATGGGCGTGAGCGGGGGTATCCTCTGCTTCCACGTCCTCTCCACGGTCTACCACGGGGCGGGAAAAACGGCGCTGGTTGTGCCACTGTGGTGTATGGAGGGGGAGCCTGAGTGTATTGGTGTTGGGCAGCCGCCCTGTGGAATGGTCTGCTGCGGCCGGCAGAACGGCCCCTACTTCTGCCGGCCCGGGGAAAAACCCTATTCGTTCCTGTCTTTTTAAGTGAATTTTGAGCCTTATCGAGGCTATTAAAGAGCCCCACAAATTTGTTAATGTCCTTGACTAGGGACTCACCGAACAGCATTCCTTCTGCTGCTGGACCTGGTTCGGTTTCCGCCAGATGTGCCAATTGTGGGTCAAGCCGCATCAAAATAGAACGTCGGCGTTCGACAGAGCAGGCGGTGTTTGCGCTGCCCACCAGACAAATGGCCCTTTGGGCCCACCCACGTAACTGGGTTACGTCTACTGTCTGGTCAGATGTTGCCGCTTGTTCTGACAAATTTAGGATTTTTGTCAGCGGGCCGAGGAGATCAAGGACCCTGTCCTGGATGGTCTTAAAAGAGCGGTCTATCCCTTTTTTGGGGAATTTCCCTGTTTTTAGCAAGTATTTAGATAGGATAGGATCTATTTCTGGTGTAAGGGCCACCTTTTTAGGAATAAAAGGCCGAGGACATTCTGCCCGTAATTTGTTACGGTTAGTTCTCTCAATGGGCCTACGTGCCCAAAATTCAACGTATTGAGATACGTGGGGCAAAGGGGACCAATCTCCAGAGCGGGGGTGGGAGATGGCATCTGGGTGGAATAGTGGTTCGCCCATTGCGTCTAGTATGGTTGTGCCCTGAGTTTCAGGGGTGGCGTCTTGGTTGAACGCCATTGTCCCAGCATCCTCCTCATCTTCACATTCGGACTCTGAGACCTCAGTCTCACCGGACTCAGAGGAAGAATCCTCTCCAGAAAAAACGACGTATGAGTCTGGTTTTGTCCGCTTAGCGGATCTATGCCTCTTTGGTGACTCCCCGAGGCCCGGGGGTTGAAAAGAGTCCGAGGAATGCATGGGGCGGCAGTCCGTGTGGGGAATTGCCTTGTGCATATTATTTGCTTCCCCTGCCGGGGAGTCATGAGTTGCCACAAGGTGTTTCCTCTTAAAAGAGGATTTTCCTTTCTTAGGTGGTTCACCGTTATGGGGTATCGGAACAGTGGTGAGGGGCAGGATCTGTTGTGATCCCGGTGGCATGACTGCTGAAGCCAGGGCGGCCTGCACTGATTTAGTTATGAGGTCTTGAATCTGAGATGTACTCAGGAATTGCGCTGTATCCAGCGATACCTCCTCCTCATTGGTGGGGACAGACCTCTCCTCAGCCATTATGTGTATGGTTTGAGGTAGGGATATACAGGGTTAAATGCAGAAGTTGCGGTTCTGTATCTATTAGGGACCCACTATGCAGCTGATGATAGGTGGTAATGTAAAGGGAGGGAATAAATTCCTTCCCAGGTAATTTCTCCTGTCTGACTATTAGGCAATTAGCGTCTAACTAGCTAATGGTATCAGGCTCCTACCTCCAACACTGCCAGCGCTGATAGTGTTGCGGTGGGAGGAGAGCCTGAAACAGAGACGAATTTCCGGGGCGAAATCTCGCGAGATTACGGCCTCCAGAGCTCCCATTGGCTGGGGAAGATGAGAGTTGAGCACTCGTAGAGGCTCCGCCCCTCTCCGACCCGCGCGCGCGAAAGTATTGGCTCAAATTTTTTCCAATATGGCGGCGATCACCTCAGAAAGGTGAGGAGGACACACGGGGGAGGAAAAGGAGGGGGGAAAGGAGGAAGAAGAGTGGGGAAGCGCGCAGTGCGCAGCGCGACGGAACACACAGTGGTGAGAACGGAAAAACGCACACAAGGGATATAAGAGTTGAGGGGGGGGGGGGGTGTCCCTTGATGTCCCCTGGGGGGCTAAAAGCCAGACGCAGTCGGGAAAAAATATATACTAGAGACACCTAGAAAGCATTTTGTGGGGACATATATATACCACAGAGAGCAAATACTTTGTATCAACAACAACAGATATACCGAGATATAGGTTAAGAAAAAACAGTATACTTATCTATTGCTATGAGCAGAAAGAAAGAGGAGGATCTAGAAGGAAGCAAGCCTTATATAGGGCTTCAGATGGGAGTGGTTATAGTGACCTAGAGACTGCTGGGAACTGTAGTCTTTACAAGTTTTTTTCTGTTTTCTTATACAACTGAATAGAAAAGTGTTTCTGCTATGGGCATGAATAAAGAAGGATCATGCATAAGATATGAGCCTCCTGTCTGATATATAATTATTTGCTAATGTTTATATATATTTTATTTGTCAATAATAATATGTTTGTATAACTTTGCAGTATATGTACAAATTTCTGCTCCAATCTAAGGCCCTGATGAAGCGGGACCCCTGCGAAACGCGTAGGTATTTTACACGATTCTCCAGCCAGGACCAGCACAACCTGGATAGACTTACAGTAACTGTGGTTTTAACCGATTGTATTTAACTTTTTTAAAGCTAACCACTTGTATATGGAAATAAAAGATGTTTATTTTTCTAAGCCTATTTATTATGTGTATTTATTAGACCCTGCAAGGTACATGTAAAGTCCCACCCCATTTTTCTTCTCCTTTAGTAATCATTTCGTCCACTGACACCCACAATGGGGCAAAATCATGTCACATTACCAATAATGGGGCATTATTCCGGTCACTAACACCAACAATGGGCTATAATTCCTGCCACTGACTCCAATGATGGGGCACCGTTCCTGCCACTGACACCAATGATGGGGCACCGTTCCTGCCACTGACACCAATGATGGGGCACCGTTCCTGCCACTGACACCAATGATGGGGCACCGTTCCTGCCACTGACACCAATGATGGGGCACCATTCCTGCCACTGACACCAATGATGGGGCACCATTCCTGCCACTGACACCAATGATGGGGCACCATTCCTGCCACTGACACCAATGATGGGGCACCATTCCTGCCACTGACACCAATGATGGGGCACCATTCCTGCCACTGACACCAATGATGGGGCACCATTCCTGCCACTGACACCAAGGATGGGACACTATTTCTGCCACTGACGCCAATGATGGGGCATTATTCCTCCCACTGACACCAATGATGGTCGCACAATTCCTTCCACCAATGTGGCATCATTTCTGTCAGACACCAACAATGGGGAAAAAAATGCTGTCACTGAGACCATCAAAAGGGCACAATTTCTTCCACTGACACCGATAGGGCACTATTTTTCCCACTGCCACCAATGATGGGGCTTTATTCCTCCCACTGACACCAATGATGGTCGCACAATTCCTTCCATTGATACCAACGATAGGGCACAGATTCTTCCATTGACACCAACCATGGGACATAATTCCTTCCATTGATGCCAACGATGGGGCAGAATTATTTCTATTGACATCAACAATGAGTCACTAGTCCTTCCACTGACCAAAGATGGGGTATGTTCTGCTCCCACTGGCCACAGTCGGCCCCCCTAAAGTCTGAACTGGCCCTTCGTTTAGAAAGTTTGGAGACCACCGGATCTCTACCATCAACACATCGAGGGGTTCCTCCTTGGGCCTGGCAGTTTTTATGTTTACGGAATCCCCATCACAGACCGCAGTAAGGACAGGAATATTCATTATGGCCGTCCATGGACATTGAGACTCTCTCCGGGAATGAAGACTGAATATTATCTGTACATTGTAGTGAGGGTGATGGCTAAGCTAATTAGTGGCATAATGAGAACAAGCTCGTCTAGTGTTATCACTGGGGAATTAGCACTTTCCAGGTGATAATATAGTGTGATCACACAGCGACAGATGAGCACAATCACTTCGCATGTCACTCTTACCTTTGTTACTTGGCAGGAATCTGTCTGTGAATTCTTCATATATTGAGCGCCTATTGATAATTCATAGTAACATTCTGCACCCTGGGGGATTGGAGGAGACTGGATATAGATATAGGACCTTCCCCTGTAAATTACCGCAAAAGGCAGCGCCACATGATATTTGTAATGGTGTGATGCAGTGGCAGTAATTCTAAGTGGCACCCCAATGTACCATGCCGACAAAGATGTCCTGCACTGCGATCAGAGGAATTCAATATAGCCCTAATTAGGGTTGTCCCGATACCACTTTTTAGGACCGAGTACAAGTACCGATACTTTTTTTCAAGTACTCGCCGATACCGAATACCGATACTTTATTTTAAATGTGTCCCCAAATGCAGCCGTGTCCCCCCAGAAATGCAGCCATGTCCCCCCCATAGATGCAGCCATGTCCCCCCCCCATAGATGCAGCCATGTCCCCCCCCATAGATGCAGCCATGTCCCCCCCTCATAGATGCAGCCATGTCCCCCCCCATAGATGCAGCCATGTCCCCCCCCCCATAGATGCAGCCATGTCCCCCCACATATGCAGCCATGTCCCCCCACATATGCAGCCATGTCTCCCCATACCTAGATGCCGCCGGCCTAGTTAATACGTGCGGGGAACATTACAGCTTTCATTTGAATAGCTGTAGTGTTCCCCGCCGCGCCGTGTATAGACTCTCCCCCTTGCTCGGGATTGGACATTGATACATGTTCCCTTGGGCAAGACCCAGGTTCTCAAAGACATTTTCACGGGCAAACTATACAATATTTAAAGGAATTTTTTTTAGCAGTGATTTTAATGATGCTTAAATACAAAAAAAAAGAAATTCCTTTTAAATATTGTACCTGCTGGGTGTCTATGCCTGTGATAACGTCTTTAATTAGCACAATCACCTGCCTGCCAGTAAATTAGGAAGAACTGATCTAGCTAAGCTGTACAGTGTATAAATATATGTACAACTCCTAGGGATGTATATATATCCTCTACACACTGTAACATTAACTGACTAGCCTGCCTGCCTGCCTGCTCTATCTACCTGCAAAAAATTACACTCTCTCTGTCTCTCTCTGTTAACTGCCACAACACTGCGGCCTGAAGGCGGCCTTGTATAGTGTGGGGAGTGTACTAAACCCCCTGAGCCATAATTGGCCAAAGCCACCCTGGCATTGGCCAATTATGGCTCTCCGTTTTTTGCGCGCTGTGATTGGCCAAGCATGCGGGTCATAGTGCATGCTTGGCCAATCATCAGCACGCATTGCCGCAGTGAATTATGGGCCGTGACGTGCCACTCTAATTTGGCGCAAACGGCCCATAACTTTCGAATTTCGACGAACAAGGAGCTCATTCCTATTGTGTAATAATACATATATATTTACTTGATATAGCAGTACCATGGATTACCAAGTATTACTGTCGGTGAGTTTCTGTGGTATTGTTTGTTTGTACCCTTAACCCTGAGTGTCAGAGAGTTTGAGGTTCTTGAGAAGGTTGAAGCAAGAACGAAATCACTTGTACTATGCAGCGGATCCTGCAAAGCTAACGCTACAAGATTTTTACAAACTCCATTCACATCTAGCGATGCTCCATGTTGAGTTTTTACACTTTTTTGTGCATTATTTTGCACATTTTTGGGGCTGCACCATCCACTTAAATTGGCTTCCCTTTGTACCAAACATCTCAAAGCGGCTCCTGTACTTTTTTGGAGACGACTTTGGTGTGATTTTTGCATTTTGTCCCCCACTTTCTTAGCGCGTTTTGGGGTGCCAGAATAATGGCACCTAAACGCGTATTTCTGATAAGCTCAGGTGTGAATGTGAAAGTACCGCAGGGGAAATCTCTGGACTGATGTTAAATATTTCAGCAAAAGCAAGTTTTATTATTTCATCTTTTTCATGTTCTTTTTATTTTTATATTGGTATTTTGGGCTGGAATAATACAATAATGATTTTGTGAATGAATGAGCATTCCATAAATACTAGTTTTGTTTTTCCACTTCAAATTATACGTTCAGAAAATACACACACAATGGAACCAGATAATATCAAACTGATTCTCTAGGCACGGGAAATGCATGTGTGAATTGTACTCAATCATTCAATCATTTTAAAATAAACCAATTACAGACCTGGAAGATTTAAACTGTTGTATCCAGTATTGATTAATGTACTCTGTATCTAGCTGACTATATTTTATTACATTGCTGTAGGGATTTACTGATCCCCCCACCCTCTTTCTATTTATTTGGGATTTTTCTTTTTACATTTTCTCTATATCTTTCAATGGTTAAAGCATTGGTATTACCTTTTTGAGATAATAAAGAATGTACAGTGCCTTAAAGTATTCATACCTCTTGAATTTTTCCACATTTTGTAATGTTACAACCAAAAACGTAAATGTATTTTATTGGAATTTTATGTGATGGACCAACACAAAGTGGCACATAATTATGAAGTGGAAGGAAAATTATAAATGGTTTTAGATTTTTTTTTTACAAATAAATACCTGAAAAGTATGACATGCATTTACAGTATATTCAGGCCTCCTGAGTCAATACTTTGTAAAACCTCCTTTCACTGAAATTAAAGTATTTTTGGGGATGTCTCTACCAGCTTTGCACATCTAGAGAGGGACATTTTGCCCATTCTTCTTTCCAAAATAGCTCAAGCTCTGTCAGATTAGATGGAGAGTATCTGTGAACAGCAATTTTCACATCTTGCCACAGATTCTCAATTGGATTTAGGTCTGGACTTTGACTGGGTCATTATAAAGCCTCGTACACATGATCATCTGACTTTTCAGTGGATTTTTGTCTGAAGGGCGTTGTCCGTGAACTTGGTATGCATACATACAGCAGAACATTTTTAGCCAACAAACACGAGTGTAGTGATGAAATTGACGTACTACGTGGTTTTTCTGCTCTTTAGCGCCACCCTTTGGGAAACTTCTGCTAATGTTGTTTTATGGTTAGCATTGGTTTCGGAGCATGAGTGTTTGTACTTTGTATTTTAGTCGGACGGATTTGTGTACACATGATCGAATGATCTGACGTAACACATTTGTTGTCGGAAAATTTAAGAGCATGCACAGCCAACATTTGTTGTCGGAAAATTTAAGAGCATGCACAGCCAACATTTGTTGTCGGAAATTCCGACACAATTGTCAGATGGAGCATACAAATGGTCGGATTATGCCATAAAACACATCCGTCAGACCATTGTTGCTGGAAAATCCAATCGTGTGCCTTATCACATGAATATACTTTGATATAAACCATTCATTGTAGCTCTGGCGGTATGTTTAGGGTCGTTGTCCTGCTGAAATGTGAACCTCCACCCCAGTCTCAGGTCTTTTGCAGACTCTAACAGGTTTTCTACTAAGATTTCCCTGTATTTGACATCCATCTTCCTATCAACTGTGACCAGCTTCCCTGTCCCTGCTGAAGAAAGGTACCCCCTACAAAATCATGCTGCCACCACCATGTTTCACGGTGGGGCTGGTGTGTTCAGGGTGATAAGCAGTGTAAGTTTCCAGCCACACATAGCGTTTTGCTTTTAGGCCAAAAGTTACATTTTGATCTCATCTGACCAGAGCACCTTCTTCCACATTTTCTGTGTCCCCCACATGGTTTCTCACAAACTGCAAATGGGACTTCTTATGGAATTCTTTCAACAATGTCTTTCTTCTTGCCACTCTTCCATAAAGGCCCGATTTGTGGAGTACACGACTAAAAGTTGTCCTGTGGACAGATTCTCCCACCTGGGCCTCTTGGCTGCTTCTCTGATTAATGCTCTCCTTACCCGGCCTGTCAGTTTAGGTGGACGCAGTGCTTTAACTGGGCCAGAACGCGGCGGTACTCAGTACCGCCACTTCCAAAAATGGCCCTGGAGAGTACCAGCACCTCTCCGTGCGCCCAGTACGTGGGTTTCCCGTACCGGAATGCAGCCCCAGGCGGCACTTTCAGGGGAGCGGCTCCGGAGCCGCATGCGGCTCTTTTGTAGCTTTGCCGCGGCTCCCGGCCGCGGTGGACTTTAAAACGGGCATTAAAAAAAATAAAGAATAATAAGGGCGCGCCGCGCTGTGATACATGTCCCGCCCTCCTCCTCCTAGCTCGTGTGATAGAGCCAATGTGCTGTCTATCACACAAGCTGGTCTAGAGGAGGAGGGCGGGACATGTATCAGCGCGCCAGAACTGTTCACGGTGAGACTGGAGAGAGGAAGATCCGATTCCTGCCTTCAGAACTGTGAGTACACGTGTGAGGGGGAGGAGAGGGAAGACACTCTCATGTGAAGAGGGCTGCTGATGGGGACACACTCTGATGTAAGGAGGTGCTGATGGGGGACACTCTGATGTAAGGAGGTGCTGATTGGGGACACTCTGATGTAAGGAGGTGCTGATGGGGGACACTCTGATGTAAGGAGGTGCTGATGGGGGACACTCTGATGTAAGGAGGTGCTGATGGGGGACACTCTGATGTAAGGGGGCTGCTGATGGGGACACACTCTGATGTAAGGAGGTGCTGATGGGGACACACTCTGATGATGTAAGAGGGCTACTGATGGGGACACACTCTGATATAAGGAGGTGCTGATAGGGACACACTCTGATGTAAGGAGGTGCTAATGGGGACACACTCTGATGTAAGGGGGCTGCTGATGGGGACACACTCTGATGTAAGGGGGCTGCTGATGGGGACACTGATGTATTTTTTTAATGCTGATGATGGTGAGGGTGGGGGGGGCTGGCTTGCGATAGTGAGGGGACCTGATTTTTTTTAGTGATGATGATGGTTTGGGGGGGGGGAGGCTGATGATGATGATGACGGTGAGGGGGTATGATGATTTTCTAATGATGATGATGGTGGGGCTGATGATTTTCTAATGATGATGGTGGCAGGGGGGCTGTTAATGATGCTGAGGGGGATGATGATTTTGTAATGATGGTGGGGGGGGGGGGCTGATGATGGTGAGGGGGGCATATGGTGATGTAATTAATGATGATGATGGTGTATATAGCATTAAGGTAGGAAACAATATATGCAGTTTTATATTTGTTTGAAATGTCGTAATGGTTTTGCGGCTCCCAGTTTTTCTTCGGAAACGGGTCCAAGTGGCTCTTTGTGTCTTAAAAGTTGCAGACCCCTGCTCTAGCTGCAGCATACAAGGGCCTGATACTAGTATCAGGCCCTTGTATGCAGAGCAGCAGCGGCCGCGGCGCTAAAACTTCCTGCTCCCTCCTGCCGGCTCCCGGCCCCCGGCCCCCGTCACCCCCCCATCTCCGGCTCCTCCTCCTCGGCGTCATGACATCACAGTATTGTACAGTGTTCAGTATTGGAGGGGGGGGGCACCGGCTCCTAATAGAGTACCGGCACCTCTTTTGGCCCACTTAAAGCACTGGGTGGACGGCCATGTCTTAGTAGGTTTACAGTTGTGCCATACTCTTTCCATTCTCGGGTGATGGATTAAACAATGCTCTGTGAAATGTTCAAAGCTTGGGATAATTTTTTATAACCTAACCCTGCTTTAAACTTCTCCACAACTTTATCCCTGACCTATCTGGTGTGCCTTCATGATTCTGTTTGTTCACTAAGGTACTCTAATAAACCTATGAGGGCTTCACAGAACAGTTGTATTTATACTGAGATTAAATTGCACACAGGTGGACTCTATTTACTAATTAGGTGACTTCTGAAGGCAATTGGTTCCACTAGATTTTAGTTAGGGGTATCAGAGTAAAGGGGGCGGAATAAAAATGCACACCACACTTTTCACATATTTATTTGTAAAAAAATGTTGAAAACCTTTTATCAGTTACCTTCCACTTCACAAGCGTGCACAAAATGTGGTTTCCTGCCCTGCATTCTAGTGTGAACCTAGCCATATAAGTAACCAGAAAATATTGTTTTCCTGCTACAAACAAATAACTCCAGCTTTACAGACTGACTTTTTTGCTGAGTAAAATTTGACTCCAAATTACACATTTCTTCAGAACACTATTTAAGTCCATTGTTGGCTTTCCATTTGCTTGTCTGCTTCTCCCATGAGGGAATTCCGAGGCATTCTGAGGCCAATTGAGAGATGTAATCCTTCTAGTATATTCCAGGGCTGCCCTGGGCCTTCTCACGGATGGATGTACCTAAAAAGCTTCTGTGAGATCTCGTCTGCAACCCAGCATGCGTAATTTTCTCACTCCCAGTTAATTACAGATTTCTTTTAATTTAAAGAGTAACTTTTGTTAAGGGAAAAAAAAACATTCCCCTCTGGGTGATCTATGATGTGCATTGCAGACATTTTTACAACCTATGTAGCACATTTCAATCTTTTGTTAATCTAAAGAAATAGCTATTTGTTTGTCTGTGAATCTGTGTTTTTATAATTATCAATCAGCTGCTGCACCAGCAGGGCTCTAATGATAAAAGTTGCAGGGTCTGCATCCCTTTTAGGCTGGGTTCACACTTATGTGAATTGGTTGCGGCTTAAACCGCATCCAATACGCAGAACATTTCTAAATACATTGTTTTCAATGAGGCTGGTTCACATATGTGCGATGCATTCGCACTGCGCATTGCCGGAAAACCGTATGCAGATTTTAGGCCTTGCGGTGTGGCTCAGGTGCGAATTCAGGCTCATTTTCTTCTATGGGTACGCATCTAATTCGCACATGTGTTGCGGTTTGAACGGAAGTTTTCTCTCCTCCTCCTCCACCTCCCCCTTTTCCTAGTTCCTCCTCTGTCTGGTTCATGCTGCTGAGGTGAGTAGCCAAGTCCAAAAGACAGAGCAGAAAAGTTACTGAAAAGGCGAAGGAGTGTGTGGATTGTGAGGAGCTAATCCGCCTTGTCAGGGAGAATCCACAACTCTATGACACCCGGCATCCCAAATATAAGGACAACGTTTTCAAAAAACAAACCTGGGTTGAAATTGCTAGAACTCTTTTGCCAGAGTGGAGCATGTGCTCATCCCAAGTTCAAGCTGACAAAGGTAAGTTGTATTTTATTTTGTTATGCCTGGAGATGTTTGTCTATTCATTCCCTAACGTATACATTTTTATAATCCCCAATAACCCGAGTGTGGACCCCCACAAATCCAGACCAGGCCCTTATCCTAGCAGGCATTCTGTGAGGGCATGTTAAGTGTGCTAACCCATACCATGCCACATGTTTTATAAGTTAGCAGGGTGTTTTAGCTAAATACCAATGCACCCTGTCCCCATGTTGATGGTGACAAGGGACTCATTCCCACATCATTGTTTATATGAGTCTGTGTGCGTGTCTATTGTAAGAATATGTAAACTCACTTTAGGATTTTTTTTTTGCAGGTCTGACGTTGTGGCCCATGCTGGTCGTACAAAGACATCATCTTCTGTACAATGACACCCAGCAGACCACACATAATATTGTCAGTCTGCAACGGACGAGGTCCTACATTTTTTCTGATTTTAAGCTAGAAATTAAATTAGGAGTCACTAAATTGTCAAGACACATTTATTTTATTATTTTTTTAATCTCCATTCAAATTAAACATAGTGACATTTTTAACACAGTATGGGCCAGATTCAGGAACAGTTACGCTGGCGGATCGAGTGATCCGCCAGCCTAACTGTGACTTTGAGCCGGCGTTTCTGTTTTCTGTAACCAGAAAACAAGAAACGCCGGGTTGAAGTTCCGATGCGAGCAGCGTAACTGAGTTTCGCCATCGCATCGTTACTTCAACTTAAAAATGGCACCGGGGGGGTTCCCGCCGATTTCCGCTCAAAAAATATGTTAATGAGCGGAAATCGGCAATTCACGATCGAATTCCGGCGCGACGCAGTGACGTTACGACGTTTCCGGACGGGATACGCGGCGCATAGTTATACCTACATGGGGTTGGAATATCCTATGTTAGGTATAGGCGTCGTGATCGCGTTGGAAAAAAAAAAAAAAACGTCGCTTGCGTAAAACGTTCATGAATGGGAATGTGACGTCATTGACGTTCATTCACAGAATTTGGAGCATGCGCACGGGGATGTTTTGACACTCGACGCATGCGCAGTACGTTGGCGGCGGGATCGCGCGTAGTTAGCATACTACACGCCCCGTACCCGCCAAATTTGAATTCCGCCGGCTCATTTGTGATGCGCTGCCGCAACTTTAGGAGCAAGTGCTTCGTGAATGACAGCACTTGCTCCTAAAAATTCTGCAGCGCAACGCAAATGAGAAGCGTTACTCCAGAGCAAAGATGCTCTGGACTACCTGAATCTGGCCCTATGTTCTTTTATAATATTTAAAGGGCCAGAGAAATTTTTTATAACACAAAAAAGTAAATGTGTACATTAAATTGACTGCATCCGCCAAGGTAACTCTCCAGCTGGCGACATAAAGTAATTTAGGAATTCCTCTCTAACCAATTTACCACTGGTAGTGCCCCTAGTCACATTCCACTGTGCAGCCTCCATGTTATGCATCAGGGAATCATCAAAAACAAAACCATCACGTTCTCGCACATAGTTGTGCAGTGCACAGGCAGTTTTAACAGCAGAGACAGCATGCTCCAGACTGAGGTTGATGGCAGTGTGCAAGAATCTCAATTTATTGGAAAGAATCCCAAAAGCACACTCTACTACTCGGCGTGCCCTAGTGAGGCGATAATTTATTTATTATTTTTTCATTGGTCAGCGCTCTACTAGAAAAAGGTCTAAGCATATTTTTTCCAATGGCAAATGCTTCGTCCCCCTACAAAAACATATGGGAGGGCTGGCTCATTTGTTCCAGGCAAGGAAGAATCGTTTGGTAAATCCAGTCTATTCTCCCTGAGCATTCTCCCAAATGTTGAATGGCCAAATACACCTGAATCAGAACTGCTGCAATAAGAACCTACATCAATGTAAATGAATTTATAATTTGCATCTGCCACTGCCATTAAAACAGAATTTTTTTTTTATAATTAAAAAACTGACTCCCACTATCAAAAGGCCTCAGGATGCGAATGTGCTTCCCATCTATGTCTCCCAGACAGTTAGGAAACTTGCATCGCTCCCAGAATTCCTGAGATACCTTCATCCATTCTTGTTTTGTTGGCTTTTTGAAGACCAAAGGGTTTAGTTCTTCCCATAAAACAATGCATGTTTCATGAACAATGGCAGATATTGTTGATTTTCAAACCTTGAACTCATAGTGGAGACTTCCAAATGAATTGCCTGTAGCTAGGTACCTTCAACAAAAAAAAACAATATTCTCTTCTCTGTTTTTCAGTGGAATACATAAAGAAAAGATGGCGAAGCATGAGGGATGCCTTCAAAAAATACAATTGTCACCTCAGAGAAGTGAGGAGTGGCTCGGGGGCAACAGCTAGAGTACCCTACATGTATGCGGATGACCTTGATTTTCTGAAACCACTCAGAGATGAGAGAGTAAGTTAACATCTACATCATCAATGTATCGTGCCTAGATATTTATCATTATTAAGGTCTTTTTTTCTTACATAAACAGGACAGAAGCAAGTTGGGATGAACAGGATGTGTTGGAGGATCAACCAGAGAGGCATTCTGAGGCACAATCAGAGGCACCTGATTTTAACGAACCCAATGAGGATCTCACAGAAATGCAACTAGGGTCAAATCTATGGCTAGAAATCCCAGAAGAGGAATCTGTATTGGCTGAGCCAATCCCTGGGCCCTCCTCTGCTCCTGTAACCATTGCTCGCCCTCCAAAAGTTGCACGTAAGCGACCGGCAGTATCGCAGACGGACATAAGTGAGCGTCTACTAGAGATGTTACTAAAAATGTCTGATAAGGTGGATGCTTTCTTATGTCCGGCTACAATACTGGCGCTCAATTTTGTACCTTTGATTTAAAAAGTACGACCTGAGTGATATTTAGAAATGCGAAGCAATGTAGAACAAGTTCTACAGTCATTTACAGTGCCCAGTGAGGAGCCAAGATCTGAAAGGCCATATGTGCCACATGCAACAACTCACATACACTTACCAAGGTCAAGCCAATACCCGGAGTCAGGACACCAACGTTATCCCTATTGTAGCAGAGCGTCCCAGAGAGAGCCTGGGAAAGTCCAGTTCGGGGTTTATACCTCTCCCAGGCTCCTCTCTTACACGTTCAGGGATCTCTGATCCCTGATCCAGGTCAGGTGTTGGCCCTCTCCCCCAGGCCAATTTAAGCTCACCTGAGCTAACAGCCATTGCTCTGTCCTGGGAAACAGATAGTGTGGATCTGTAGGAGCAAGGAGGTTGTTAAAAGACTGGTGAGCAGTTTGTATTTTGAGCTAACAAGCGGTAGGCTTGTTTAGCTTAGTAGTTAGGGCCTACATATCGAGTAGTTAGAGCCGAGACACGGCTAGGTGTTTGTTTAAACTACTTTTGCTTGTTTTGTTTTCTGCACACTGTACAGCACCTGTAAATAGACTTTGTATAGCACCAATAAAAATCCCACTGTTGTTCACTTATCCTATGGACTTTGGTATCTGTGCCTGCTCATCCCAGGGAGCTTTTGTACCCGCTACCTATCCCCAGCTTACATATGGTGGAGAATGCGGGCAGCAGTAGTAAGTTACTATTTTTAAAAGGCCAGTACCTAAAGTGACAACATGGAGGAAATCCTCAAACAAATGATGTTATCCAATGCTGCACAACAGCAAGCAAATGCTGCACAACAGCAAACTAACGCTGCATTGCAGCAAGCCAATGCTATCGCACAGGAGCAAACCAAGGCGCTGTACAAACACATTGGTGCTGCACAGGAGCAATCGCAGAGGCAGATTAGTGCTGTACAGGAGCAATCGCAGAGGCTGTTTGAACAGCTTGCCACTGCTGCAGAAGTGGATAGGAAAACCCTGACTAAGGTTGCAGAGACGCTAGCACAGTGGGCACCTGCGGAAATTAAGGATATGGGAGACAAGCCTTCAGCCATCCATGTGGCTCGCTTTCTGTCTAAAATGACTACGGATGATGATCCAGAGGCCTTCCTGTTAACGTTTGAACGGACCGCTGAGAGGGAATGTTGGCCTAAAACCAAGTGGGCAGGACTGATTGCCCCCTTACTTTCTGGTGAATCGCAGAAGGCCTACTATGATCTGGAGTCAGCAGAAGCAGAAGACTACGAAAAGGTCAAGCAGGAAATTCTGGCGCGACTCGGCGTCACCTTGGCCGTTCGAGCCCAACGGGTCCACAGCTGGTTCTTCAAAATCGAGAGGCCCCCAAGATCGCAGATGTTCGACCTAATCCACCTGGGGCGAAAATGGCTACAGCCTGAGTCCCTGTCTGCGCCACAAATAGTGGAGCGTGTGGTCATGGACCAATTCCTGAGGTCACTCCCAATTCCCCTGCAGAAGTGGGTGAGTCAAGGGGACCCCAAGTCGGCAGATAACCTGGTGGAACTCGTCGAAAGGTACTTTGCTGCAGAGAACCTGGTCACCACCCCAACAACCGCACGGACTTTCCACCCAAAGCCACGGTCTCCCCAGGCAACCGGTAAGACTGTTCCAGGGGAAGTGGGTGGTAAGCATGGCAAGGAAATAGGGGGGAGGATTTTTGGTGCCAGGACTGAAGTTTGGCGTCCCAAGCAAGGGAAACCACTGCCTGTCAGCAAACCAACTTGGGGAAACATCAGGTGTTTTCGTTGCCAAGAGCTGGGACATGTTGCAGCAAACTGTCCATTGACTGATGAACCAATGCAGTGTGATATGTCTATTAGAAGGCAGTCCATGTTTGCTGCTGTTTCATGCGCTGCAGCGCCAAATGTGGGGAAACACATGTGTCACATGACTGTTAATGATAAGCCTATTACGGCCTTACTGGACTCTGGAAGTCTGGTTACTTTGGTTACAGCTGAGATGGTTGAAACTGTGAATTTTCATGCTAAAAAAGTTGCTGTGATCTGTGTACATGGGGATACCCGGGAGTATCCTATAGCCACAGTTCAGTTTAAAACTGGCTTAGGTACGGTGTCCCATGCGGTCGGACTTGTGCCCCACTTGGTGCACGAGGCCATCATTGGTAGGGACTTCCCTAAGTTTTGGGAACTGTGGGATCGTCCCGACCCGGTCGCAGTACCTGACTCAGTCGCAGAGCCAGAGCTCCTGACTACTTCCGATATTGTGGGTTCAGGGGACTCATCTCAGGGCTCTCCGAGTTATCCTTTCTCGGTTATGGCAGGAGAGCTGGAGGAGCCTGAGGAAGTCCCCACAACCAGTAGAGCCGGACAGCCGTCTGCCGACTCGGAGCCTATGTTGGAGTTTACTGACCTTAATGTGCACAAGGAAAATTTTGGTACTGAGCAGAGAAAAGACCCTACCCTTGCCAGGGCCTGGGAAAATGTAATGGTGATTAATGATGTACCTGTTGAACCAGGGGATAGGCCCTGTTTTCCTTATTTCAGCAGCAATGATGATTTACTGTATCGTGTATGTAAAAAGAATGATGAAGTTACTGAACAGTTGGTGGTCCCCAAGCCTTACAGAAGGGTGGTGTTGGAACTTGCCCATGGGCACTTGCTAGGAGGTCATTTAGGGGTTGAGAAAACCACTGAAAGAGTGTTGCGCAGGTTTTACTGGCCTGGGATACAGAAAAATATTGAGAATTATTGTCAATCCTGTCCTGTGTGTCAGATGTCAGCCCCCCAGCCCCACTTCCGAAGTCCTTTAGTGCCCTTGCCCATTATTGAAGTGCCCTTCGAGAGGATTGCCATGGACCTTGTGGGTCCCCTCCCCAAATCCGCCCGTGGTCATCAGCATATCCTTGTGATTATGGATTACGCTACCCGTTACCCTGAGGCCGTTCCCTTACGCGCCGCATCTGCTAAAAATATTGCCAAAGAGCTGTTTATGGTGTTCAGTCGGGTGGGCATCCCTAAAGAAATCCTGACAGACCAGGGTACCCCATTTATGTCACGGATAACTAGGGAGCTGTGCAAGTTATTTAAGGTGACGCAGTTGCGAACCTCTGTGTATCATCCGCAAACGGATGGCTTGGTGGAACGTTTCAATAAGACGTTAAAGGGCATGTTAAAAAAGGTTGTTGACAAAGATGGGAAAGACTGGGACTTCCTGATACCGTACCTGATGTTTGCTATCAGGGAGGTTCCCCAGTCCTCTACAGGGTACTCTCCATTTGAGTTGCTTTATGGGAGACACCCTCGGGGACTCTTGGACATAGCCAAGGAAACTTGGGAGGGGGAACAGACACCCCACAAAAGTGTAATTGAGCATATCGCTCAAATGCAGGACAGGATTGCAGCCGTAATCCCAGTGGTGAAAGAACATTTACTACAGGCTCAAGCAGCCCAACAGAGAATATACAACCGGGGGGCCCAACTCCGTGTTTTCTCACCGGGTGACAGGGTCCTCGTTTTAGTTCCCACTGTTGAGAGCAAGTTCCTGGCTAAGTGGCAGGGCCCCTTTGAAGTAATTGAAAGAGTTGGGGAAGTCAATTACAAGGTGTATCAACCAGGTAAAAGGAAGCCCGAACAGATTTACCACGTGAATCTGTTAAAGCCCTGGAAGGATAGACTGGCGTTAACTGCGAGGTCCCTACCGGTAACGCCTAAGGGTACTGAATCCCCTCTGATCCCTGAGGTCACGATTCCAGACACCCTGTCATATTCCCAAAAACAGGAAGCTAGAGAGTTCCTAATAAGGAATAGAGAGAAATTTTCAGAGTTGCCTGGCACGACTTCAGCGGTTCAGCATGATATTGTTACTGAACCTGGGGTCCGTGTCAAGCTCAAACCATACCGAATTCCTGAAGCGAGGAGAAAGGACATCAGTGATGAAGTTAGAAGGATGTTGGAACTAGATGTCATTGAGGAATCCAATAGTGACTGGTCGAGCCCCATCGTGTTGGTCCCAAAACCGGATGGCACTTGGAGGTTTTGTAACGACTTCAGAAAGCTCAATGCAGTAACAAAGTTTGACACGTACCCGATGCCCAGGGTAGATGAACTTATAGACCGACTGGGCAAGGCCCGTTATCTGACCACTTTGGACTTGACCAAAGGATATTGGCAAATACCCCTGACTAATAGTGCCAAAGAAAAGACTGCGTTTGTGACCCCGGAGGGATCATTCCAGTATAAGAAAATGCCTTTTGGGTTGCAAAATGCCCCTGCAACCTTTCAGAGGGCCATGGACAGGACCCTAAGACCGCACCAGCAGTATGCTGCAGCTTATTTAGATGACATAGTGGTGCATAGCACTGACTGGGAGTCTCACTTGCCCCGTGTCCAAGCTGTCCTTGATTCCCTCTTCAAGGAAGGTTTTACGGCAAATCCCAAAAAATGTGCCATTGGTTTGGAGGAAGCCAAGTATTTGGGCTATACTATTGGCCGTGGAGTTATTAAACCCCAAGTGAATAAAGTAGAAGCCATCCAGCAGTGGCCACGTCCTGCAAACAAGAAGCAGGTCAGGGCCTTTCTTGGCATTGCGGGATATTATAGAAGGTTTATTCCAAATTTTGCCACTATAGCTGCCCCACTGACAGACCTGACGAAAGGGAAAGACTCCGTAATGATAAAATGGTCCCCAGTAGCAGAAGAATCTTTCCAAGTCCTGAAGAAGGCTCTTTGTGCACAGCCAGTGCTATACTCCCCCGATTTCTCCAAAGATTTTTTGGTTCAGACAGATGCCTCTGATGTAGGTATCGGGGCAGTACTATCACAGGTATACAATGGGGAAGAACACCCTGTGGTCTACCTAAGCAGAAAGCTCAATGATCATGAGAAAAAATATGCAGTCATTGAAAAGGAATGTTTAGCCATAAAGTGGGCCGTGGACGCGCTCAGGTACTACCTGTTAGGGCGCCAGTTTGAGTTAATAACTGACCATGCTCCCCTGAAATGGATGGCCCAAAAGAAGGAGACTAATAGGCGGGTGAACCGGTGGTTTTTGGCCCTCCAGGATTATTCCTTTTCGGTAAAACACAGGCCAGGGGTTGAGATGGGTAATGTAGATGCCCTGTCCCGTGTTCACTCCTGTTGGGCTACAGGTGTTCCAACCCTGGGGTTGAAACAAGAGGGGAGGGTGTGTAGCAGAGCGTCCCAGAGAGAGCCTGGGAAAGTCCAGTTCGGGGTTTATACCTCTCCCAGGCTCCTCTCTTACACGTTCAGGGATCTCTGATCCCTGATCCAGGTCAGGTGTTGGCCCTCTCCCCCAGGCCAATTTAAGCTCACCTGAGCTAACAGCCATTGCTCTGTCCTGGGAAACAGATAGTGTGGATCTGTAGGAGCAAGGAGGTTGTTAAAAGACTGGTGAGCAGTTTGTATTTTGAGCTAACAAGCGGTAGGCTTGTTTAGCTTAGTAGTTAGGGCCTACATATCGAGTAGTTAGAGCCGAGACACGGCTAGGTGTTTGTTTAAACTACTTTTGCTTGTTTTGTTTTCTGCACACTGTACAGCACCTGTAAATAGACTTTGTATAGCACCAATAAAAATCCCACTGTTGTTCACTTATCCTATGGACTTTGGTATCTGTGCCTGCTCATCCCAGGGAGCTTTTGTACCCGCTACCTATCCCCAGCTTACACTATGTTCCTCCACCCTATCCTTCCAGTTTTGAAGAGGCTACTTCGATATATGATTTCCCACACAGAGGAGTTCCCTATCCCTTCAGTTAGGGAACACACTCAAATTCAGGGGATGTATTTGCCACAGCAATCTCATAACTTGCTTCTGAGCATGCGCGTTTTTTTCCCGTCGTTAAAGCCCACACACGACCATTTTAGACGACTTGAAAAACGACACAAAAACAATTAGATCATGTTCTAAATTTTTAATGACCATTTTTCACGTCGAGAAAAATGCTCTGGAGCCCACGCACGATCGTTTTTAACCACTTAAGGACCACCGCACGCCTATGTACATCCACAACATGGCTCGTACAGGCAAAAGGGCGTATATTTACGTCCTCGCCTTTGTGCGGTTCGGGGGTCCGATCGGGACCCCCTCCGTGGCGTGCGGCGGTCCCCCCGGCTCTGGGAGCGATCGCCGACAAGCGGGCGGATGTCCGTTTTTTTTCGCCCCCCCCCCCCACGATCGCTCCCAGCCAATGGGAGCACTCCCCCTTCGTGTCACTTCCTCCTCCTGTGTTTACACAGGAGGAGGAAATGATGTCATCTCTCATCGCAGCGGTGTTTCCCACCGCTGCTGATGAGAGAAGACATCCACAGTAAGTGTGCACCAACACAACACTGACACACACACACATAGGCACATTAACCACCCCCCCACCCCCCTGTCACAGTGTCACTGAATGCAGTGATCTAATCACTGCATTTAGTGTCAGTGTGACAGGCAGTGTGAAAGTTAGTTAGTGTTAGGTTCAGGATAGCCCCCGTACCCCCCCTAATAAAGTTTTAATCCCCTGATCACTGCCCTAGTTAACCCTTTCACTCCCTATTTCCAGCGTCACTAAGGCCTCGTACACACGAGCGGACAGATTTGTTCAAATCTGTCCGTCCGACAGATTTGAACAAATCTGTCTGCTGGGATTTTGGTTTGCTCGCGTGTACACACGAGCAAACCAAAATCCCCGCCAGCAGACGGCGCGCTGACGTGTCGGTGACGTGGCGGTGACGTTGACGCCGCCACGTCACCGCACCAGGAAGTAAAACACTTCCGCGCATGCGCCGAATCCATTCTGCGGCGGCGGTGCGGGACGACATGTCTGCTGGTAAGTGTACTAACCAGCAGACATGTCGGGCGGACAGATTCCCACCCGATAGATTTCAAAGCATGCTTTGAAATCTGTCGGGTGGACAAATCTGTCTGCTCGGCCGTACACACGATCGAATCTGTCTGCTAAAACGGTCCAGCGGACCGTTTCCAGCGGCCAGATTTGATCGTGTGTACGAGGCCTAAGTGATCATTTTTCTGATCGCTGTATTAGTGTCACTGTTCCCGCTAGGTCGCTTTTTTTTTTTTTACTAAAGACATGTGGCTGAATTCATTTTGGCTTAAATGTTTTACTAAAATTTAGTTTATTTGATTTATTTGGCTGTTTCAGGTCGGTTTGCAGGCGCTATATTTAGCGCAATAGCACCTGCAAACCACCTCAGTGTGAAAGGGGTGTTATTATTTATGGTATTGAGGTATGAACATGCACTACAGACCAGTGTTCATTTTGAAGTCAAATTTCAATTTAGTTTTAGTCTTTTTGACCAAAGTGACATTTTAGTTTTAGTCATCTTAATTGTTTTAGTCGTATTTTAGTCAACAAAAATAGTATTCATTTAGTTTACTAAAATGTTTTAGTCTACAAAATTAACACTGGTGTGAACCAAGCTTGATACTCTCCAGTTCTTGTGAAACTGTTGCCAAAGCCTGCTGTGATTTGTAGTTCCTTAGAACGTGGCTGGTCTCCTTAGAGACTAGATAGGGATGCCCCTGCCTGCAGCTTACTCCACAATACAGCTGCATATGTTTCTTATTGAATGTACAGTATAACGATTTTGGTATTTATTCAAAACCACAAGTCTCAAGGACAACAAAACCTAATAGATGTGGTTCCGTCATACGTAATGTAAACTCCAGATTCCGTTACACAACGCTCCAATCACATGTTTACACTGATGTCATTGTGGCTTTACAAGAGAATAATCTACTGTCCCATAAGTTTCATTGGGAACGAGCTGTGACATGTTTATTGAAATCAGAGGATCAAAGGGTGTATCTTAAAGGAAACCCACACCGAAAAATATGTGCGCTGAAATCAATAGAGGACGTGTGCATTGGTCAGAATGGAAGGGACGTGCTCCTAGACTTTTGCAAAACTACAACATACAAAAAAAAAAAATGAAAATTGTACAAGTTACCGGATCCTAGTTTATAGTGCAGTATCTTTGTGGTTTTAGTTTTTGCAATAAAATCTGCTATGAAGGATTCACCCGGACAGTTTGGGTTTGGAATCATGTGTCCGGGTTTAAGACTGTCTGTCTGAAACCCGGACACAACATTTAGACTGGACTATGGCTTCCCAGCAGGGTTGCTGGCTGCAGTTGTCTAAGCAGAGAGTGTCTGTTACACTCTCTTTCATGCTGCCCAAAGCCAGCACTGTCAATCCCCCACCTCCCCCCCACGCACACACAGAAAGGAGAGGAGAGAGGGCTCGATCTGCTCCACTTCCTCCCGTCCCTACCCCTCTGTGTCTGCCCACACTCCAATTCCCAGGGCTGTGCCTCAGAAAAGGAAAGTGGGGGCCACAAATTTGAAGTCCAGAAGCCTCAGATACATCTGGATGAGAGGTGCTGACTGCCAAGGGGTGAGTGAGCACACCATCCATCCCTGTCTGTGACTGAAGTCTCCCCCCTTCTCTCTCCTGCCTCTAACTGAGTACACCAAGGTTAATCCAGGATCTCAGAACACCCCTTATATCACAGTTCCCCTTTATACTAGAGTCCACATTGTTCCCATTTATATCAGAGTCTTCTCTATACATCAGAGTTTTCAGTGTTCCCCCTTACATCTGGGTTCCCAAAGCATCCCTAATGTTAAAGTCCCCAGAGTTCTCCCTTACATCAGAGTCTGCAGAGTCCCCCCCCCCCCCTTACAGTGAAAAGGAATTTCTGCGAATTCAGATGTAAAAGGGTAACTCTGTGGACTCTGATGTAAAGGGGGGACTCTTGTTATTAACTTCATATGATTAGAAATGTTATTTATTTAATAGCAAAATATATGTACAGTTTATACTATAAAAAAAATTGCTGTGCTCGGGTTTGACTTGAAGAAAAGGTGGCAACCCTATTTGAACAATATTGAAGGTGATCGGTGTGTTAAAGTAAACCTGACTTGGCCTAAATCCGGAAGTGCTGTGGTGGCCAACTGCGCATGCGCGATGCGTTTCAAACGCATCTGTGATGCGTTCCAATGCATTTACAGCAGTGTACACCAGCGAAACCTCGTTCGGCATCCAGGCTCTTTCCTTAACATCCCTGTGGATTGGAGGATGTTAAAAAAAGAGCCAGGAGGCGGAGCGAGCCGTCCGAGCGAAGCGAGGACGTGAGGCCCACTGGCCACTTTCCCCTAAGTCCACGTCGCTCTGAATGACGGCTTCGCTGGTGTGCAGTGTCGTAAATGCATTGGAACGCATCGCGGATGCGTTTGGAACGCATCGCGCATGCGCAGTTGGAGCTGTCTGTGATGGGGGAGCCGAATATGACGCGTCACCGGTTCACACCACGTGAAGTCCAGTGTGTTTTTTTAGTTTCCAATGATTTTTATTCAGAATATTTTTAGGGTATGCAAACCTAACATTTGTAAATAGTAGACATGGGCAATTTGTTTAGTTCCGAATGTGTTTAACGAATTTTGACAAATTCGAAAATATCCAAATGAACGATCACCCGTTACACCAAGTTTTCCGAATATTCGTAAATTCAAATATTCTAAAATTCATAATTTTTGAATCTCGAATTTACAAAATCCAAAAATTCGGAATATCGAAATTCCAAGATTGAAGAAGAACGAAAATCCAATAGATATAGATATAGATAGCAGAAGTATCCGCGGATATCTACGCCACGTCCGTCCCCTCCTCCGCCCCCCCCGTTGTCTTCTGGGAGTCACACAGGTTCCAGAAGACCGCAGGGACCAGTGAGGACGCGAAGAGCGACTCGCGCATGTGCAGTAGGGAACCGGGCTGGGAAGCCGCAAGGCTTCACTTCTTGATTCCCTTACCGAAGAATACGGCGCCTCCACCCGAGAGCTGAGGGACAGATCGGCTTCGGTACCAACATTGCGGGAGCCCTGGACAGGTAAGTGTCCTTATTTTAAAAGACAGCAGCTACAGTATTTGTAGCTGCTGACCTTAAAAAAAAATTGGGCGGAACTCGGCTTTAAGAGTTTCAATTTGTATGCAATCAGGCAGGCCCTTGCACTATATGGTTTTGGTAACTGAGAGCAAAAATCTGCAGAAAATCGAATACAGCGAAAGCTCGGATTGCGAGTAACGCGGTTAACGGGAGTTTCGCAATACAAGCACTGGTTTTTGGAAAATCCTGACTCGGTTTGCGAGTGTTGTCTTGCAAAACGAGCAGGATTCAAGCCACAGCAGTGTACAGTATTGCATTTGGCCTGAGGTGCGGGTGCACCGGAGCCAAGCGGAGCCTATCGGAACCGATCGGAGCCGTTTTGGAAATACTTGGAAAAACGTGGAAATACTCCATTCCTGAGCCTTTACGAGGTCTTTCGAGTTCAGCCAAGCTTTCCCCGAGCCTTTCTGAGTATTACTGAGTCTCTCCGGGCCCCCCCCCACCTCTGGCCACATGCGGTATTGCATGCCATAGAAGTCACAAATTATTTTAGTTTCCATTGACTTCTATGGGGAAACTCGCTTTGATATGCAAGTGCTTTGGATTACGAGCATTCTACTGGAACGGATTATGCTCATAATCCAAGGTTCCACTGTAGGGTGTATGGAGTCTAAATCTTAGGACTGGCTGAACAGAATTCTAACCACTTGGCTGGTAAAGCAGTTTTCAGAAATGGATGTTAGCTCAGTATTTAGCTGCTTGCGTGGAGTTTAACTGGAATGTACTCACCTAATAAATGTACCACTTCAGTTCTTGTTTTAGGTAAAGATTTTCAGTACATTAAACTTAAATACTTTTGCAAATTTAATAACATAACCTACATGGGTTGGAAACAGATGACATTAGCACCTGCAATGTATTTTTTTTTCCAAATTTCTTGGCTTGAAATTAGCCGGTAACTCTCATCTTTGGAGTCCTGCTGGCAGCTAAATCAGGAACTACTCTAGTTCAGTGGCTGAGCTCTTCTAGTCCCTTTCTTCCATCGTTATGGATATGATTAGGTGCAGAAAATCACCCTGGAAATAATTAATGCTTTGCAATCAGTGCGGAAATGACACACATGCTGCCCCTAACAAGAGCGCTGCAAATAACAGAGAATTTCAGGATAGTGTTTCATGGATCCAGCCTGGTGATAGAAACCTAACATTTACAAAAGATGTAAGATTTCAGAATGTTTCTATTTATTTAGAGAAGACATTGGTACACAAATCAATACAATTTGACAATAATATACACAAAAGGTCTATGATGTGAATGTACAATATAGATGTAAAGTGCTGTAAAAATTATTAGCGCTATAATAATAAAAAATATATATATATATTTTTTAATATTTGCATAACCATTCACCCTGCAAGTTTGCATGTACAATAACCACTTGGTCACTGGGCACCCCCTTCCTGCCCAGGCGAAATTTCAGCTTCCGGCACTGCGTCGCTTTAACTGACAATTGCGCGGTCGTGCGATGTGTCTCCCAAACAAAATTTACGTCCCCACAAATAGAGCTTTCTTTTGGTGGAATTTTGATCACCTCTGCGGTTTTTATTTGTTGTGCTATAAACAAAAAGAGTGACAATTTAAAAAAAAAACACAATATGTTTTACTTTTTGCTATAATAAACAATTTTTTCTCTCAGTTCAGGCCGATACGTATTCTTCTACATATTTTTAGTAAAAAAAAAAAACGCAATACGTGTATAATGACTGATTTGCGCGAAAAAAAATTATTTTTTTTAACTAGTAATGGCGGCGATCTGCGATTTTTTTTTTTTTTTATTGGGACTGCGACATTATGGCGGACACTTTTGACACATTTTTGGGACCATTCACATTTATACAACAATCAAATATGCACTAATTTACTGTATAAATGTGACTCCTAGTATTGTGATTCCTAGTATTTCACAGTAGGAATGGTGTACCTTTGATCATAGGCCTTGTTGACTCATCTCCGAATGTAGTGTTTTTGGTTGTGGCCAAAAAGCAAAATTTTGGTCTCATCACTCCATAAAATGTTGTTTTCGTTCCATTTGTTTTTTTTCCGGAAATTCTAAAATTAAAAAAATGTGTAAATTCTAAAATTCTAAATTTGTAAATTCGAGATTTCGTAAATTCTAAAATTCTGAATTCTAAAATTTAACAATTTGACAATTCAAAATTCGGAAATTAGAAAATTAAAAAGTAAGAAAGGAAAATCTGAAAATTAGAAAGAATGAAAATCCAAAAATCCTAAATACTAACTAACTAATAATAACTAGCTATTAAACTATAGGTATTGGAATTTCCTTTCAAATTTGGTTGTTAGTGAACGTAACAAATACGAATTTATCTAAACAAATGGAACGAAACTAAATAGTAATAAATAATAATAATACATTATTATTGTTATTTATTATTATTAATTTGTTATGTTCCATTCGTTTAGATATGCATTTACTAACAGCCAAATTTGAAAGGAAATTCCAATACCTATAATTTATTAGTTAGTAATTGTTAAGTTATTATTAGTTAGTTATTATTTCAGATTTTCAATTTTTGGGGTTTTTGAATTTTCGTTCTTTCGAATTTTCTAATTTTCATCCATATTTTTGAAGTTCTGAATTTTCAAAATTTCAGAATTTTCTGAAATTTAGAATTTTAGAATTTCCAATTTCTGATTTTTTTAACTTTACATTTCCGAATATTCGAAAAAATTCAGAAATTCTGATAATTCTGAATTAACGGAATTGTCTACATTCGTTTAAAAAACTAATTTAGAACTAAACAAATTGCACATGTCTAGAAGTACTAACCACTTAGCCAACGTGCTGCCCATTACTATTGTATTCGTTTTACAGGTTATATTATTTCGACTTTAGAACGTTGTCTGCGAAATTTGGGTCACAGGGGTGCAGAACTAAGGGCACGCCTGTGACCCCCCAAGAGAAGTAGGGCCAAAAGAGTTTTGGCTCTACTTCGCCTTTCAGATTAGTTACACAAGCATATACATGTACCTAAAAAAAAACCTTCCCTTTTAATTAGAACACCTCTTAAACTTTCTAACTAGAACTAAAAAAAATCCAATCCTTGAAAGAATAATTATTTGTGAAGTAAATCATTCAAATAATTGGGTAATTGTTTAGCACATAAGGATCCGTTAAGAATTGCTCTGCTTTTCATCAATCTATGGAAAAGCAATAGCGCAGAACTGTTTATATTTGTAGCTGACACAAGTGTTATTGTGGTAAAAAGTACTTTCAGTCAGATTTTCTATTTGCGCTGAGGTACCGTATTGTTTAATCATCTCGTATTGTGATGTGCCAAAGATCTGTATGTGGTTTAGCTCCGTTAAAAATAAATGGCTGTTCCAAAAATGATGATCAACGAGATATATGTGGAATATTACAATCTGCTCATTTGTCTCAACTATTCTATGCAGAGTTTACCCCTTGCATGCACTGGGGGAGAAGGAGTTGTTTTATGTGATATACACTATATTACCAAAACTATTGGGACACCTGCCTTTACACGCACATGAACTTTAATGGCATCCCAGTCTTAGTCCTTAGGCTGCGTACACACGATCAGACCGGTCCGATGGTGTGTACGGCACATTGGACCGTTGTCCGGCGGACCAAAGTTTTAAAACCTGCTTCAAAATCTGTCCGACGGTTCGATGGTTAGTACGCAAAAGCATCGGACCAAAAACCCGCACATGCTCAGAATCAAGTCGACGCATGCTTGGAAGCATTGAACTTCGTTTTTTCAGCACGTCGTTGTGTTCTGGTCTGATCGGATTTTTGGTCCGATGGTGTGTACACACATCAGACCATCAGACCACTTCAGCCTGGTCCGATGAAAACGGCCCATCGGACCAGTTTCATCTGACCGGTCTGATCGTGTGTACGTGGCCTTAGGGTACAATATTGCGTTTGCACACCCTTTGCAGCTATAACAGCTTCAACTCTTGAGACCTGGCTCCAGTGGCGGCTGGTGCTCAAATTTTTTTTTTGGGGGGGGGGGGGGGGGGGGGCGGTGCAAACTGAAAAAAAAACATTGATTGCAGCCAATGTGCCCATCAAACGCAGCTACTGTGCCTGTCAATTGCAGCCCCTGTGCCTGTCAATTGCAGCCACTGTGCCATCAATTGCAGCCACTGTGCCCATCAATTGCTGCCAGTGTGCCAAGAGTTCCCTTCCCTGGAACTAAGAGGCCAAGCCCAACCCCTAAAGAACAACCCTACCCCATAATCCCCCTCCACCAAATGATTTGGACCAGTGCACAAAGCAAGATCCATAAATACATGGAAGAGCGAGTTTGCGGTGAAGGAACTTGACTGGCCTGACCTTAATCTGATAGAACACTTTTAGGATGAATTAGAGTGGAGACTGCGAGACAGGCCTTCTCGTCAAACATCAGTGCCTGACCTTACAAATGCACTTCTAGAAGAATGGTCAAACATTCCCATAGACACACTCCTAAACCTTGTGGACAGCCTTCCCAGAAGAGTTGAAGCTGTTATAGCTGCAAAAGGTGGGCCAACTCAATATTGAACCCTACGGACCAAGACTGGGATGCCATTAATGCCATTAATGTTCATGTGTGTAAAGGCAGGTGTACCAATACTTTTGGTATTATAGTGGATTAGCTTTCAGTGTTGAGGTAATGGCGTTGGTAGTTTTTGGATTAGGGCTGCTCTGTGGAAAACCATTACACAGAGAAGGTAAGTATAAAATGTTTGTTATTTTTTATAAATAAATTAATTAATTTAATATTATTTTAAGGCCGTGTACACACGATAGGTACACACGATAGGTTAACCGTAGACCGATGGACCGTTTTCATCGGTAAAAACCTTTCGTATGTGGGCCGTATCGGTTACTTAACCTTCAGTTAAAAAAAGCCAAATTGCTTTAAAATTTAACAGATGGACGCCTAACCGATCAAATTGGTCAAAACCAATCGTTAGTACGCACAAGCATCGGTTAAAAATCCACGCATGCTCAGAATCAAGTTGGCGCATGCTTGGAAGCATTGAACTTCATTTTTTTCAGCACGTCATTGTGTTTTATGTCACCGCGTTCTGACACAATCGTTTTTTTAACCGATGGTGTGTAGGCACATCAGACCATCAGTCAGCTTCATCGGTTAACCATTGTCATCGGTTGGACTGATCGTGTGTATGCGACCTAAGTATTTGCTGCCGCACCCCCCCTGCAGGCAGAGTCTATTTATTACCCCGGCTCCTGGGTTTGGTGTGCATTTTGCGAGTGGCTAGAGTTGGGACAGGTCACCCGTCTGACAGGGACAGAGTCAGAGAAAGGTTCCAGAGGAGTAGGTACAGTACAGACCAATCCAAATCTCTGGAAATCTTCCACTTTGGGTACGGACCAACCAGACCGCATTCTTCTCCTCATGGCAGTTGCTGTTGGCACCTCTGATTCTTCAGTCTACTGTCCTGTCACTATTACAACTTGTGATTGTTCTTTTATTGCTTGAAATAGATGGACTTGTGTTTTTTTTTTTCAACCAGGCTAACTATGTAACTATGTTACTATGTTCCTCATCAGTTTGCCTTCCCATCGGGACTGTTGTGTATTGCTGGACTCTATTCATTTTCTGCCCATGGCATCATGCTACACCTACCCCCAACCATCACCCTGACCTTCCTGTAACTCAAATGATAACCCACTTATCTTAACCCTCCTTGCAGTAAGTGAAACTCCTTGTTTGCATATTATAATTCACTCAAAGAGAAAACTGTGCTGCCACTAGGGGAAACCCAACACACCTCATCTCAGGATTACCACCAGACCGAAGTCTGCTCTATTGTGGTAATCATTGGATGCCGACAAAGACTAGTCCAAAGCCATAGGAGATCTGAAATTCAGCACCTTTTCCGTAGCATGTAGGTAAAAAAAACTTGTGTGCAGCTCCCCCCTCAGCCCCCCTGATACTTGCCTAAGCGGTAGCTTGAAGCTTGTGGGCCATGATCCAAAAGTTGACCTAGCCACTCCCCAATTCCCAATTTCCACCCACCTCTTCCACCAGATACACCCACCGCATGCCAGGATACTCAAAGTGGCTTAAGAGTTTTGAGTTCCCAGAGTTACTCCTTACATCAGAGGACAGGGATCAACGCTGAAGAATAAGAGAACAGGGATCACCGCTGGAGAATCAGGGACCCCTGACAGGTCACTTGGCAGAGCTGTAATTGAGTGGGGTATATACCGCACTAATAAGGAGAATAATTTTTTTAACTAATTAGTAAAGAAGGAGCAACTCCAAACATACGATAAACTCATGAAAACAAAATGTGTAAGGGAAAATGGTCACGCTACTTACTAAATAGGATTAGAGGCTAAAAAACTCTAATGCTGCGTACACACGATAGGTTAGTCTGACCAAACTGATCGTGTGTGGGCCCCATCGGTTATTTATCCATCAGTCATAAAAATAGGAACTTGTTTTAAAATTATCTGATGGATAAAAAACCTATAGAAAAAAACGATCGTCTGTGGGTATGTCCATTGGTTAAAAATCCACATGTATCGCTCACCACCGAAGGAGCCGCTGGATCAATGATGGGACCGGCATGTTGAAATTACCCTTGCTTGGTCTAGGGATGCATCGGAACACTTTGCAATAACTTGAATGTCCAGACAGACATTAAAGATTTTCTCATGCTTTAATCCCAGGCCAACATTGCCAAACATGAAGAAGGACAGGTTGATGAATAAGAGATAGAGATTCTTGATGTCAGGCTGGGATAAGCACACACCACAACTCAGTCGCAGACATCGCCAATTCACACGCGTCACCGTCACAACGCAGGCTAGGAGGAACGGGTCTCTCTCTCCAACCCTGCTCTAGGCCTCTGCCACAGGCCAATCTGAATAATTTGCCGACACCCGAACAGAGCAAATCCTCCCAGCTATTTCCCATGCGTCCGGCACCATGCAACAGCAAAGCGTACCTGTCTATGGCTCTAGTACCGGATTCTTCCGCCGACATTCAGGAACCCAGCCAGAACTCCGACCAAGACTCAGCAGAGCCCGGATATTGGCCAGAAGGGCCGCACCGGCGGGGTGGATGCTGAACCCCGACTTTAGGACCCCCCCGCAGGCAACACCAAAGAACCCCGAACACCTGACCTCCCTTGCAGATATACCCCTCCCCAGCATGCCCAGCAAGAGGAAAACTCTCCAATTGGCTGCTGGGGACTCAATCTGCCAGGAATCCCTCTAGCTCCCATTGCCGGCCAAGGATGAACTTACATCCCCAGAATGCAGTCTGAGCCAGTGGACCTTCCCAGAACAAGAGAGGTCAGTAACTCAACAATCGCAATTGAGAGCAAAGTAACTCTCCCAATCAACTATTATTTTTTAAGCGCAATACCCGTGCTAAACGCAAGAGGGCGCATGCTCAGAATCAAGTCGACGCATGCTTGGAAGCATTGAACTTCATTTTCCCCTTTCGTCTTCCAGGACAGCCCTGAGATATAGCTCCTCCCTCCGGGACAGGAAACACATCAAATGTAAATTATAAAAGGAAGTCCTCCAGGCCTTCTCCTCAGTTTTTGTGTTTCCTGCCGGACGGGAAGGAGCACATTCAGGAACGTGCCTCTTGAAGAGGTGTTTTTTACCTTAGGCTTTCAGCCGGGGTAAGAGCGGTTGGCCTTACCTTTCCTGCAGCACGCCTCTGGCCCTAGGGGTAGAGAGTGTAGCTGGGACCACCGCTGCCGTTGCTCGGCGAGAGTCGGACCCCCGGTGGCGGCGGAGAGCTCCTGCCCCCAATCGCTGCATCCCTGACAGCGGAGAAGGCGAGAGACGCCAGGCAAGCCGCATAGGTCCGTGGACTTCCGGGAATAGCGTGGAGGGGCAGAGCTTCTGCGTTCCAGTAAGGGAAAGTGACGAATTCCCGGCGGAAGTGCGTCATCGGGGGGCGCCCCGGAAACGTTGTTCCGATTCCAAAGGGCGCGGCGGTGGCGTTCAGGATACCGGAGCTGGTGCAGAGGTTCAGAGCGCTGAACAAAACACTCAGAACCATGGAGGCTGCAGCGGCACATCTCGATGCTGGTTCAACAGGCTCCGGTGCCTCTCAGGTAAGCTTGGTGAGAGCACATGGCTTACTCTGGGGGGCAGTGAGCTGTTAGGCTCAGTACCCCCCCTGGGTGGTGAACCTTGTTGGTGGTGGGTTAGGCACTTTCTAGGAGCCATGCACAGAGGTGAAGAGGGCTTAAGCTGGTTGTAATTGGGTTTATTTTTCCTCTGTTTTTTCTTAACAGGTCAAAACCCACCAGACCCCTAGAAAGAAATGTGCCGTGTGTGGAACAAAGTTAGCCCCCAGTTGGGATAAACCTTTGTGCCCAGAGTGCGTTAGTAGCTTGGTGAAAGATGACTCTGTAGCTACTTGCCAAAAAATTTTGTCATCTGTAAAGGATGAACTTGCTTCTACTTTTCAGTCTTTTAAGGGGCTGATGGATAGAATGCAAAGTCCAGCCCCTCCCTTACCCAGGGCTTCCAGCATGCCCTCCTTAACTCAAGCACAGGAGGAGGAGGAAAGGGAAAGGACTCCCAGGTCTGTTGCTTCCTCACAGGCAGGTTCAGCCACAGAATCAGAGGGAGAAGAGGATTCCTCCAGGGGGGGCGAGGTACAAATTATCCTTAGAGGATGTAGGGGACCTACTAAAGGCAATCTACGATACTCTAGATATTCGGGAAGAACAGGTTCATCTCTCCAAGCACGACCTTATGTACCAGGGGTCTTGTGCAGGTAATCCCCGAACCTTTCCGGTTCACAAGTCCTTGATTGACGTGATTTTGCGGGAGTGGGAGCAGCCTGAGAAACGCCCATTCTTTTCAGGCAACCTTAAACGTAGGTTCCCATTCGAGACGGATGCATCTCAGCCCTGGAATAAGATCCCCAAGCTGGATGCTCCATTAGCCAGGGTCTCTAGAAAGACAGATCTGGCGTTTGATGATTTAGGATCCCTGAGAGACCCAATGGATAAAAGAGGTGAGCTACTGTTAAAAAGAGCATGGGACGCCTCTTCCATTGGTCTAAAGCCTGCACTGGCAGCGTCTTGTGTGGCCAGAAATCTTGAGTGTTGGCTCAGACAGTTACAGGACCATATTGTTGCTGGCACTGCCAGACAGGAGCTGGTAAAATCTTTTCCGCTCTTATATAAAGCCGTGGGTTTCTTGGCGGATGCTTCAGAGGAATCTGTGAAGCTGGTGGCCAGAACAGCAGCTTTGGTAAATGCAGCCAGAAGGTCAGTTTGGTTGAAGACGTGGGCAGGTGATGCCGCTTCCAAACTAAAATTGTGTGGTTTGCCTTTTTCAGGAGACCATTTGTTTGGCTCGGGCCTCCAGGAGGCGTTAGAACGCACTCAGGATAGAAAAAAGGCTTTCCCAGAGAAAAAGAAGAGGTCAGAGGGAAAATGCTTTTTTCGTGGGTTCAAACAGCAGAACCAGCAAAAAGAAAGCCAGCCCAAGAAACATTGGGCTGGGCATAAGGGGCGGGGGAGAGGAGAAATCCTTGTTAATCCTCCTCAACCCACCCCTAAAACTCAGTGACGGTTATGTCCCAGTGGGAGGAAGATTAGGGCAGTTCCTACCACAATGGACCAAGGCGACTTCAAGTCCGTTCATTCTAGATCTAATAGAGAACGGATACAAGTTGGAGTTCGCATCAACGCCCCCCTCCAATTTCATGATCACTCAGCTTCCCAGGGACAGAGTGAAGGCAGAGGCGCTGGGCCTGTCTCTAGGGGAGTTGGTAGACCAAAGGGTATTGATTCCGGTACCCCAGAGGGAGCAAGGACAGGGAGTATACTCTCATGTTTTCGTTGTCCGAAAACCATCAGGCAAGTTCAGGATGATCCTGAACCTCCGACCCTTAAACAAGTTCCTCAGGTACAAACGATTCAGGATGGAGTCCATCTTCACAGTAGCAAGGCTCCTTTTCCCCAAGTGTTACATGGCAACCCTGGATCTCAGGGATGCATACCTCCACATCCCTATCCATCCAGATTTTCAGAAGTTCCTCAGAGTAGCAGTGAGGGGGGACTCGGATATGCGACACTACCAGTTCCGAGCCCTTCCCTTCGGTCTGGCCTCCTCACCGAGAATTTTCACGAAGGTGCTGGCGGAAGCCTTGGCCCCATTAAGAGACAGGGCGATAATGATAATCCCTTATCTGGACGACCTCCTGTTTGTGGCAGGGTCAGCCCAGCAGTTGGAAAGAGACTTAAGGGAAGCCCAGATGTTTCTATCCTCACTTGGGTGGATAGTCAATCGAGAGAAGTCCCAGTTGATCCCATCCCAGGAGGTTCTATACCTGGGGTACAGGGTGTCCTCAGTGGAAAGAAAAATCTATCTCCCCGAAGAAAAAATAGAAAGGGTAAGCCAGGCAGTTGTCCAGTTGCAATCTACCCAAAGAGCTCCGGTCAGGGAAGTAATGAGGGTTCTGGGAATGATGACGGCATGTTTTCCAGCTGTGCCTTGGGTGAGGTTCCGTCAATGTCTCTTGCAGGAGCTCATGCTTCGCTTCTGGAACGGCCTAAGTCAGGGCTTAGAGGAACAGATTCCAATCTCCTCAAGGGTCAAGAGGGCCTTGTGGTGGTGGCGAGTTCACCAAAACCTAAGCAGGGGACTAGATTGGGTTATACCGGTAGAAGTAGTAGTCACCACAGACGCCAGTGCCTGGGGATGGGGAGCTCACCTGGAGGAAGCAGTGGCTCAGGGGCCATGGTCCCTAGAGGAAGCAGGCCGCTCCTCAAACCAAAGAGAACTTTTAGCAGTCCTCAGGACGATAGAGGTGTTCCGAGAGAGGATAATAGGTCGTCATCTGCAGGTACGCACAGACAACGCGTCCGTAGTGGCGTACCTAAACAAGGGGGGGACAAGGAGCCCTGCCCTTCAGGACATATCCAACAGGATTCTTTCCTGGGCGGAGAAGAACCTGGCCTCACTAACAGCGGTTCATATAAAAGGGGTAGAGAACACTCTGGCAGACTACCTGAGCCGTCAGCTGGTGAGACAGGACGAATGGGCGCTCAACGAGGAGGTCTTTGGGCTAATAGTGCAAAAATGGGGTCTCCCAGAGATAGATCTTCTTGCAACAGAAAGGAACAGGAAAGTAACCCAATTCTTTTCAATCCATCCTGGGGACCAGATCAGGAGGATAGATGCGTTCTCCAGTCCTTGGAGGTTCAACATCAGCTACGCATTTCCTCCAGTGAGGATGATTGCCGCAGTTCTCCAGAAATTTCGGTTAGAGGAGACGGATTTAATTTTGATAGCACCCTTTTGGCCGAAAAGGCCATGGTTTTCCACCTTGAAGGAACTGACCATTTTTCCACCGTTTCGGTTGCCCATCAGGGAGGATCTGATATCTCAGGGACCCATTCTTCACCCGCAGGTGGACAGATTGAACTTAACGGCATGGTATCTGAGGAACAATTATTAAAATCTCAAGGTTTCTCAGCAAAAGTAACTCAAACCCTGTTACAATGTAGGAAGTCTGTAACTAGGGCTATCTATAATAAGGTTTGGAGGAGGTTTTGTTCCTGGGTAGGAGAGAAAGCTCTTTCTTACCCAGGGATACCAGCAATTCTTGAATTTTTGCAGGCAGGGGTAGACCTGGGTCTTTCACCAAGCACCCTAAAAGTACAGGTGGCTGCTCTTAGCGTGTTTCTACAATGCTCCCTTCAGCAAAATCGTTTTATCAAGAATTTCTTTACAGCCCTGTCAAGGTCCACACCAGTGAGAGTATCATCCTGTCCTTCCTGGGATCTTTCAGTAGTACTTAAGATCTTATCAGAAGGTCCGTTTGGACCTCTGGAGGAATCCAGTCTGAAATGGGTTACCCTTAAGACAGTTCTTTTAGTGGCAGTAACCTCAGCTAGGCGGGTTAGTGACCTAGAGGCCCTCTCTATTAGAGAGCCGTTTTTGATGGTAGAGTTGTGTTAAAAACAGACCCCAGTTTTCTCCCTAAGGTGGCGTTAAAGTTCCACAGGACACAGGATATTGTCCTACCTAGTTTTTGTTCCCCTTCGGGCCTTGAGTCTTCATCTCCCAATTTACTAGATGTCAGGAGATGTATTTTGTTTTATTTGGATGCGACCAGAGAACTCAGAAAGTCGGATTCTCTTTTCGTTAATTTTTCAGGGGTTAGAAAGGGGCGTAATGCTTCTAAAGCTTCCATAGCCAGATGGATCAGGATGGCTATTCAGAAGGCATATGAGTTAGAGGGTTTGCAGGTTCCGTTTGTGAAAGCGCACTCTACTAGGGCGGTCTCGAGTTCGTGGGCAGAGAGGGCCGGTGCCTCATCAGAAGAGATTTGTAGAGCGGCGACTTGGTCCAGTTATACCACGTTCGCTAAGCACTATCGCCTGGATTTGATGTCGGAGAAGGATCAGGCATTTGGCCGAAGGGTCCTCCAGGCAGTAACCCCACCCTAACAAGTAAGTTTCTTGTTTATCATCTCAGGGCTGTCCTGGAAGACGAAAGGGGAAAACCGGAGTTAGGCTTACCGGTAACTCTTTTTCCAGGAGTCTTCCAGGACAGCCTGGTTTCCCACCCGGTGTTTTTCTAAGTAACTGGAGTTGGATGAATGTACTAACGGTGTCTTAGTATGTTATGTTTTTCAGAGCCTTCAGGATTTCTTGGATGAACTGAGGAGAAGGCCTGGAGGACTTCCTTTTATAATTTACATTTGATGTGTTTCCTGTCCCGGAGGGAGGAGCTATATCTCAGGGCTGTCCTGGAAGACTACTGGAAAAAGAGTTACCGGTAAGCCTAACTCCGTTTTTTTTTCAGCACATCATTGTGTTTTATGTCACCGCGTTCTGACACGATTGTTTTTTTGAATGAATGAATGAATGAAAAACTTATATAGCGCAGCACATGCGAAGCAAATCGCCTCTGGGCGCTTGATGTTCCTGTCTCCTTTGAGATCAAAAGAGATGCGTCTTAATCTTTCTCCTGAAGACTAGATAGTTCTCCTCCAGCCGAATACTCGCTGGTAAGGCGTTCCATAGTCTGGGACCCTGGTCAGCGAATCTCCTGTCTCCTTTGGACTTGAATCTGGCTTTTGGTATCTGAAGCCGATTTTGATTGGTGGATCGTAGAATACGATTGGGATTGTGAACTTGTAATTTTTCGCATAGATAATGGGGAGCATTCCCATGGATACATCTATGCGTTAGACAGAGAGCTTTAAAGGAGATTCTGTCTCTAACTGGAAGCCAGTGAAGGGATCTCAGTGAAGGTGAGATTGATTCCCAGGGTTTTTTCCCAGTCACAAGTCTGGCGGCCGTATTTTGAACGACTTGAAGACGAGCGATCTGGTACTTGGGGAGTCCGAGGTAAAGGGCATTTGCATAGTCCAGTCTGGAATTTACAATCGCTCCCACCACGACCGCTAAGTCTTTCTTGGGAATAAAAGGCGTGAGTCTGCGTAGTAGGCGCAGCAGATGGTGAGATCCGCTGACTACTGACCCTATTTGTGCGTTCATTGTCATGTCGGAGTCAAAGATGACCCCAAGACTTTTGACTTTGGCGCTAGGGGTGATAATTTTGCCCAGAATGGGCGGCGGGATCCAAGTTGGTGTCGATAGATTCCTACGCTTGGCGTGAAACAGAAGAAGTTCTGTTTTTGCTCCGTTGAGTTTGAGATAACTCTTTGTCATCCAGTCCTCTATCAGAGAGAGGCATGTCTCTAGATTGAGGTGGTGATCCTTTTTATTGCAAATGCGGAAGTACAGTTGCGTGTCATCTGCATAGGAGTGATATAGCAGTTTTTGGCTGCTGATGATTTCGAAAAGAGGACGCACATAGATGTTGAATAACATCGGCGACAGGGGAGATCCTTGAGGGACCCCGCACGATAATGTGCGTTGTTCAGAAGTGAAGGGTCCTAGCTTCACTATTTGCGATCTGTTTTCCAAAAAAGAGGAGAACCAGGATAGATCGCGTTCTGCGACTTTAGCTACTTTAGCCAGCCGAGTCAGCAACAGCTTGTGATCTACTGTATCAAAGGCTGCGCTTAGGTCCAGCAGAACCAGAAGAGATGATTCTCCTTCGTCTGCGGCCTCGAGAACGTCGTCCCATATCTTAAGCAATGTAGTTTCCGTCCCGTGTCCGGGACGGAATCCTGATTGAAATGGGTCGAGTAAGTTGTGGGTGTCTAGATGCTGTTGCAGCTGCTGTACCACTGCTTTCTCCATTACCTTGGAGAGAGCATTTAGGCCTGTTATGGGGTGCCAGTTGAGTGGATCCTTAGGATCCAGGGTGGCTTTCTTCAGGATGGGTTGAATGAAGCCCTCCTTCAACTGGGAGGGCATTATGCCCTCCTTGAAGGATTGGTTGACAAGCTGCGTGACAGGAGGTGCCAAGATGTCGGCGCATTCCTTCAGCAGTTTAGTGGGGATAATATCATTTGGCGCAGTGCTGTTGCGCAGAGTGCCGATGATATTTTTAGTGGTCTGAATGGAGATGGGTTCCAGCTTGAACTCACCTAACTGTGGTGACTTACTGCCGGTGCAGTGTAATCGACTCCGGGGGGGGCTGGAAGAGCGATTGTTTTGCTGAATGCCTTGCCGGATTGCCTCAATTTTGGTAATGAAGCAATCCGCTAACTCATCGCAAAATTCTTGTGAATCCAAGTTGGGGGCCACAAGACATCCTGGATTCATGGTCTGGGTGACCAGCTTGAAGAGTTCGCGGGGGCGATTTAGGGCACCGTTGATAGCCTCCGAAAAGTAATTCTTCTTGGCTTCAAAGATTTGTTTGTAGTATTTTCTAGTTATTACCTTGTAGATCGAGAGGTTCTCATCTGAAGAGTTTCTTTTCCAGGCTGCCTCTGCCCTTCTGCGCTCTTGCTTCAGTAACGCCAGCTGGTTGTTGAACCAGCCGGAGTTATTTTTCCTGATCTGGGTCTTTCGTTTAGGCGCTATCAAGTCAGCTGACTGCAATAGTGCTGTGTTTATGGCCACCAATGTTTCTTCCGCTGTTTGGTGCGGCTGAATTGTATTTATTTTTTCCCCTAATGTGGCTTTGAAAAGCTCAGAGTGGAGCTTCTTCTGACATCTAGTCCAGTGTGTTGTCACTGGATTTGATGTTTTTGTTAAGGGGGGGAAATCGGAAATAATGAATTTAATTGCATGGTGATCTGTCCATGGCAATGGTTCATTTTCCAAGATTTTTATTTCCAGATCTTGTCTGAAAATAAGATCGAGCGTATGACCTGAAGCATGTGTGGGCCCACATACTAGTTGCTGAAGCCCTAATCCTTCTAGGTGGTCGATGCAGGCGTCAGCAATGGGGTCCTGCGGGGAGTTGGCCCAGAGATTGAAGTCCCCGAGCAGCAAAAGGTGTCTGCTATTCAGGGTGTAGGTGGAGACAAAATCCGTCAAGGATGGGAGCAGCTGCGACTTGGGGCCAGGTGGCCTATAGCAGAGTAGAATCTGGACGGTCTCCTGGCCGTTTACTTGCAGTTGGAGAGTAAGGGTTTCCATGAATGGAAGAGGGTTTTGGAGGCTTGGTTTTGTGATCGCAAGACGTGTCTTATGAATCACCGCCAATCCTCCTCCTCTTTGCCCTATTCTATTTTCCGTTATAATACGGTAGTTTTCTGGCACCAATTCTCCAAGAATGGTGTTACAGTCGGCTGTGAGCCAGCTCTCTGTGATAAAGAGGCAGTCTAAGTCATGTTGCAATAAGAAATCGTGAATTTCTAATCGGTGTTTTACTGCCGATCTAGTGTTAATCAAAGCACATGATATGTGCTTTGGCTGTGGTAACTGCCTGCGATTTTTTGAAGTCGATCGTCGCTCGATCCTCAAAAGTCGCAGATTTCCTAGGGTCTTTTTGGTAGCGGCCGACAGAATTGCGGCAAATCGCTCCAGATCCCAAATGTTCTCCGCCGAGTATTGCCGATTAACCATGGCAGGAGTGGGGGGGTGGATTCTCGAGGATAACCGAATCCTCAGATCCTGGCTTGGTGCAGAGGAAGGCAAAAAACCCTGACCACGCTGTGCCAATATGCTGTGGTAGGGAAAAAATTCCTTCCTGACCCCTAAATAGGCGATCGGGTTTTAGCCCTGGATCAAGTTATGAACGAATATGAGCAGGGGGAGATAGGGCTGGATGGAGCAAGCTGGCCACCAACCTGACAGCAGGATCCAGGCTGGGGGGGTACCAGGCTAAGGAAATCACTGTCTGTGCTGCCAGGGGGGCTGAGAAGGATGATCGGGGGCGAGGGGACTCTGCAAGGGTGAGTGAAAAGTAATAGTTGGAGGTGGGGAGCGGCACGCCGCTAGGCCGCGGATGAAGCCGCGGCCTTTCCTGAGTCGCGGCTGCCGCTGCAGTGATGTGGAGAAGCAGTGATGGTGATGTGGAGATGCTTCTGGGGTGAGGTGGGGGATTTCTGGCCTGTAGCAGCGTGTGGGGATCGGCGCGGCGGTAGGCCGCAAGTGAAGCCGCGGTCTTTCCTAGATCGCGGCGCCCGCGATTCCCCACAGGCTGGCGCGGTTCTCGGGAAAAGCACCCGGGGGAGCAACCGCGGAGGGGAAGAAGGAGCACTGATGGTGTGTAGGCACGACTGATCATCAGTCAGCTTCGGATCAGATAACTGATGGAAAATTCCATCAGATCGTTTTCATCAGACTAACCTATCATGTGTACAGGGCATAAATGATAATAATATCATAATATAATATAGTAAAACAAACACCAACATATTCACAAATAAATGAACCTAAAAAGCAAATAAAAATAGTGTACATATAGCAATATGAATACAGTGCACAAAAAAGTCCAAGTGAAAATGGAAAATCACATAAAATGTTGAACATAAATGTGGGAAAGTCCACTTGAAGTGATCAGAAAAATCCAATCCAGAAGGAGAAGGGAGGATGGAAATCTGTTCTAGGTTATCCACCACCACCAAAAGGAGCTTGGAATAAGCCTTTCCTTGGGATAAACGGCGGAAGAAGTAAATACTCTTACCACCAGATATATAGGACCTCCTGTAAGTAGTGAGGTCACCAGTGCCTGCAGATAGAACACTCTGCGGGGTCGGAGATGAGATGGTGAAGTCTCTGCGATCCAGGCAGCCTCCTTACTCCAGACAGCGCCTTCCGTCCGCTGTGCTCCGGGACACAATCTCCCAAATGGGAACGAAACTTATAGGAGAATAAAAAAGCCTCCGATAGTGTGTTATAGTATAAACACAGTTGATTTATTTTTTCAAAAAAGATTCCAGAGTAATGTAAAACTGCAGCCCCTTAGGGGTCCCTCATGAGGTGCTAATTGATTTGTTTAAGCAATTTCTGAAGGTTTCTTTGTCAGTGTTGGCAGGTGAAAGGTCACCTCCCGGATATATTCCCAAGTGGGAGGGTACAGAGAATCCCAGCTGGTGGCTAGGAGCAGGGCAGCCATCACAAATTTAGGCAGAGCCCCCCTGGAGCAGAGAATTGGGGAGGGATTCTCTCTGGATGCGAGATAATAAGCAGGTGGGCCCTGGGGATCATCGGGCCCCTTACAGGTCTAATGCAAAAAAAATGGGAGGGGGCCGGCCAGGACTGTGAGGGGCCCTGAGGACCATTGGGTCCCTTACAGGTGTAATGCAATGAAAAAAATAGGAGGGGGGCCAGCTTGGCCCCTGGGGACCATCAGGCCCCTTACAGGTGTAATGTCTGTACCCCCCTGATGGCGGTCCAGGCTTGGAGACACTGAGCGGTGTCTTACCTCAGCAGGGACATTGGTCCCATCACTCTCCTCTTAACTCGCTGAGCCAAGTTACCATTTCATGTTGCCAGCACACAGCACAGACACTTCCCCATCCTGGGCTGTTCTCACCCCATACTCATTTCTATTCAGAAAATGGCTCACAGCGTCTCCCCAGCCAATGCGAGGGGTGTGGACTGTGGAAGCTAAGTGGTAGCCCAGTACAGGAGCATGTATGTGGGGCCCTAGAACAGATCAGATCAGAGCTGGCATTTGTGGAGGATATGATAATACGACAGGGAGGCTGCAGGGTCCCCCTGGAGCGATTATGAACCTTGCAAGCTCTTATGCTATGCCCATACCTAAGCCCAATCTTGATCTAGCGATGTGCACAAAGGCAGCGGCTCTCCAAGGTCTCTCCCTCCTCATTGGGGTACCTAAGAAGAGGAGGATTGGGGGTCCTCTGTGCTGCTAAATCAATACACAGAGCAGATACGTATGAAAGGTTTTTGTTTTTTTTAATTCCCTTTACAAACACTTTAAAGGGGTTGTAAAGGCAAAAATATTTTTCTCTTAAATTAAAGTCTGACAGTAGCTGATAAAGTAAAAAGTAATGTTTTGCAGTATAACTATTTTGATACCTGTTGAAATCGAGCCGTTTTATTCACCTCTGTCACTCCTGAATCGTTATTCTCACTGACTTCCTGGTTTGCGGTGCGCATTCATTCTTGCTACATCACGGCCTAATGGGAACTACAGTTCCCATTGGGCTTAGCCTCCATGCCTACGAGGGTTAAGAGAGCATCTTCACGCAGGGCTGTAGTCATAGGGAGGGGGTGAGCACATTCTGCTTTCCACCATGCAGGTACTGGTGGAAAGCAAGAAGAGGAGAGACAGGAAATGGAATTTTCAAACCTGAATTGCTGTATTTTGGAAGTCAAAAGGAAAAACGAGGTAAGTGATATTTAAATGCTCTAGCATACAGCAATCAATTCATCTAATAAAAAACAAACTTTAGTTTTCCTTTAAGGTCCATCATGGTGATCCAGCCATGATGGTTCTTCTTAAGGTATTTCCTGTTGTGAGGCAACAACCTCCTCCCAATTGTGCTCCTGTGCTGTTACCCAGTCACATAATCCCATAGCAGAAACTTCAGGTGGCTGTGATGACACACATTACCATTATACATTTTTAGACATGTGCACACTTACATATTTTGTTTCGGAATTTTCGGATTCGTCTATAAAATAAATGTATTTAGTTACTCCCGAAATTCGTTTTAATTTGTTTTGTTTTGTTAAAAAAAAATGCATTTGTTCGAAAATCTGAACTAATTAAGGGCGAAACTGTCAATTGAAGGCTTATTGTGTCTGTCGAATGTTCTAAGAAGATTCGACAAAGCAACTAAACTGTACAACGCCACAATCATACAATTCCGGTCAAATGCTCCGCCCACAAGCTATAGTAGAATTCTAATGTTTTATGGCTAGTAATAATTATATTTATTAATTATTATTACTAGTCAACCAACATTAGAATTCTTCTATAGCCTATGTGCTCGCGGCGATGGTATGTTTTTAGCTGCTTCGTTGAATTTTCATGTCTCTATATTATCGAATCTTTTCTCTCTATGTCGAATCTTTTCGCTGTATGTCGAATAATCTCGGACTAATAGAGTTAAGGTTGGGCACATTCAACTGCAGGTTCTATAGACACAGATCGCTATTGTCACCGTCATGTTGAATCTTCTATCTATATCGAACTGTCGTTGCAACAAAACGAAAATAAAGCATTTTTTTTATTACGGATCTTTGGGATTTCAGATTCTGCGCGTTCGTTATCGTTTGTTAAAACGAACATAAAAATCCCAGAAATTCTGACGAAAATGCATTCGGACGAAAACGAATGCACATGTCTATTACTTATAAGGAAGCCAACCTAAAGCAGACATGTAAACATGTAGACATATTGGGCCAGATTCAGGTACAGTGGCGTATCTTTGTGCGGGCGTAGCGTATCTTCTTTACGCTACGCCGCCGCAACTTAGAGAGGCAAGTGCAGTATTCACAAAGCACTTGCTCCGTAAGTTGTGGCGGCGTAGCGTAAATTGTCTGGCGTAAGTCCGCCTAATTCAAAGTAGGAAGGAGGTGGGCATCATCTATTTAAATTAAGCTTGACCCCATGCTAATGAATGGCCGGTCGAACTGGGCATGCGCACGCATGCTCAGAATCCCGTCGCATATACTCCCTAAGAGATGCGCAATGTCTACGACGTGAACGTAACTAACAGCCCTATTCACGTAGTACTACGTAAATGGCGTGCGCAACGTAAAATTTGACGGTGTCGTTCCCTGGCCCATACCTTTGCATTACCTGCGCCTGCTATAGCAGGGGTAACTTTACACCGGACATAAGCCTTACGCAAATCGCGTATATGAAGCGGCTGGGCGCATCTACATTCGTGAATTGGCGTATCTTATTCATTTGCATATTTAAAATAGGAACGCCGAATGCGTCCAGCATAACGATCCCCCGGCGTAGGCAAGTTACGTTGGACGGCTGAAGCCATGTTTTTCGGCGTATCTCGCTTTGTGAAATTACTGCGTTGTATCTGGAGATACACCGATGAAAATGCTTTCTGAATCTTGCCCGTAGACAGTAAGTAGCTAGAAGAGGATAGAGAAAATCAGTAGGACCGAGATACAAAATTGGATAAAAAATTTGAAAACTGTGTTTAATGGAAAAAAAAACAGAGTTGTAGCAAATAAAATATTGTCCAGTTTGGTCCACTTTTGATAGATAATCCCCTAAGTATTCCGTGCCATCTAATAAACTGATTGGCTGCAGTCTCTGAAATATTGCTCCATACGCGTTCCTGTGAACAATTAAGGAAAACGACAATGAAAGTAAACATATGAGAGCAGTGGAAAATCCTCCCGCGGTTTTTACATTTTCAAGATGTGGAGGTTATGTAAGTGCGTTTACAAAGCTGAATGTAACTCCTATTCCCATTACATCCCTGTGGTCTGGCTTGTATCCTTTCTCAGTGGGGACAGGGGAAGCAGCTTTCACTTGGCATGCTACCAGAAGGCTGGCCGTAGGTCTGATGTCAGTGATATGCCCCCAGCTGCAGACAGCCACCTCCCAGGGTGGTGCCTGAATTGTGAATTCTTCAGACTCACTGTAAATCCGTTCTCTTGTTATTTCTCAATCTTGTTATTTATTTTGTATTTATTTTATTATTTAAAGCTGAACTCCAAAAAACGGCTAAATATACACATTACATACATATAGGAGAGCAAAGGTTTTTGCTACCCTATTTGGGATGATTCTTACAACTAGCCAATCCCAGAAGATGGATCATCAGACTTGATCCACAGAGAATGGATCATTAGACTGAATCATCAGAGGATGGAGCATCAGACTGGATCATCAGACTGGATCATCAGAGGATGGATCACCGGGTTGTAACGATTTATTTTTTTATTTTCTAAATGGGTTCCTTTAAGCTAGTGAATTGTTTGTGCACTTAACTTTTCCTTCGATAACCTTTACAACCCCTTTAAGTATTCCGTGCCATCTAATCAACTGATTGGCTGCAGTCTCTGAAATATTGCTTCATACGCGTTCCTGTGAACAATTAGGGTTGCAGGGCCTCACAAGGTAGAACAGCCCAAACCACATACTTTAACATACATGAATGTCGATCTTAGATCGCTTCTCCCGATCTCCCTGGTCACTTCACACTTTGTCCCTTCCTGCCTGGAGTACTCAAACATTTGTGTGACACATGGTCCTGACAGAAGCTTCAGTAGCCCAACCGGTTAACTTGAGCCAAGGTGACATGGGGGGCCAAGCTGATGCATGAAAGTCCGATCGTGTGTATGGGCCTTAAAACCTCCTTAGGTCTTACAGCATAGTGTAGCAGCTGCCCATCCCCTGAAGGGCAGAGAAAGGGGAAACCCCAAAAACACTCTTCCTTAGCAGGTCACAGTTTCAGCATCCCAAGGCCTGAGAACCAGCTCCACCCAGCTTATATAGGACACATTACGCCATAACTCCACCAGTAAAAGGGATAACCCTTCTGCCTATACTGCTCCAAAAGAAGGCAAGTGGTCACCATACCATTCAAACATCATGATACTAGTACCTAGGGATTGGCTGACCAGATGGAAATAATTTGTCCGATAAGTGCATGAAATTTCCTTTACATACGTCTATGAAGTAAAATTGTGCAAATTTTGCTCCATTAACTGGAAAGCTGATGTAATGGGATGCAAAATTGGACGAATGATCACACGGGAAGTAACTGTAACTTGCAGTTTACTAAACGTCCGAAAAGTAGTTTCAGTAGTGCAAAATAGGTTCACAATGGCAAAGGGCATGAAGACACTGCAGAATAATACGAAACAGATCATGAAAGCTGCACAAATATGGAATCTTCACAGCAATGTCTCTGTGACTTAATTAGGGTCCCATGTGTCTGCATAGCATAGCCTCTATTAGACACTACGAGAGACAACAGAGAGTCTAGCTGAGCATCACTTATTCAGTTAAAAAAAGTTCAGAAAACAACTACTTGTGATTATCCTCATAAATAGCGTCCCTCACAAAGAAGTCCAGTGTAGCTCTGGAAATACAGGTGAACAGCTGAAGGGATGCCAGGGCCCACTAGCACTAAGGCCACCCCACTGGAACAGCAGTACTCTGGCAGGAATTGGGGAAGGTCTCGCCACAGAAGTTAGGTCTTCCGGAGAAGCTGCATGCTATTAGACTCCAACCCAGCTGGCAGCATGCTGGTTCTGACAGTGGAGGGCCTTTTACCTGGCTGCAGATCACTTGTCCATCTACTTCTTCCTCATTAGGTATGGTCTTTTTGAGCTTTGGAATATGGGAAGTGGAGAAATAATTTTCCCTGGGTAAGTCCAGGAACCCAGGGAAATATGGGAAAAATGTAATGGCCTGCCCCTGCATCTGAGCATGGCTATGCTACAATGGCACTGAGGATTGGAGCAGACATTGGGATTGATTTTCTAAAGAGATAGAGGCATTACACATAGCTAAGTGACTTTTAGAATGCTTTTTAGCTTGGTAAATGGGGTGAAGAGATCTTTTCTTTAACTACCCAATCATGTTATGCCTCGTACACACAAGCGTTTTTTCAGACGGGAAAACTGCTACTGTATGAGAGCTTTTCATCGGGAATCCCGGCCGTGTGTATGCTCCATCCCAGTTTCCGACGGGAAAACTGCCGGGCCAAAAAAAGAGATCAGGATCTCTTTTTTCCAGTCAGGCTGAAAAATCAGAGCGGGAACATCGTTCATCTGTATGGTTTTCCAACAGGCAGAAAACCTGTGCATACTCAGAATCAAGTATGAGACGGGAGCGCTCTGATAAAACTAGCGTTCATCATGAAGATATCACATTCGTCACGCTGCAAAGCGCTGAAAACCGAGAATAGTCTCTCACCAAACTTTTACTAACACAAGGATCAGCAAAAGCAGCCCAAAGTGTGGCGCCGTTGGAATGGAACTCCCCTTTAAAGTGCCACCGTATGTGTTGTACGTCACTGCGCTTTGGACGGCCGGACTTTTGTCTGAACGTGTGTATGCAAGGTAGGCTGAGAGGAATTCTGTCATGAAAACCATTGTTTTTTTTTAATCCGACAGAAAAAAAACAGGTGTGAGTACGAGGCATAAGGGAAAAATGTATTAAGCCGAAAAGATTATTTTCTTGTATATGATTGGAAGAGCAGTGAACACCCACCCAATTATTTCAGTAATTAATTCCCCTCTGTATTGTGTCATGGTCTTTACATATATAGTACATTATTGATATGTCTTAACCACTTAAGACCCGGACCATTATGCAGGTTAAGGACCTTGCCCCTTTTTGTGATTCGGCACTGCGTCGCTTTTACTGACATTTGCGTGGGCGTGCGACGTGGCTCCCAAACAAAATTGGCGTCCGTTTTTCCCCACAAATAGAGCTTTCCTTTGGTGGTATTTGATCACCTCTGCTGTTTTTATTTATTGCACTATAAACAAAAATAGAACAACAATTTTGAAAAAAAATGCAATATCTTTTACTTTTTGTTATATTAAATATCCCCCAAAAAGATATAAAAATTGCAATAGGCGTTTAACGATTGGTTTGCGAAAACTTTATTGTGTTTACAAAATAGGGGATAGTTTTATAGTATTTTTAATAATATTTTTTTTTTACTACTAATGGTGGCGATCAGCAATTTTTTTTCATGACTGCGACATTATGGCGGACACATCGGACAATTTTAACACATTTTTGGGACCATTGTCATTTTCACAGCGAAAAGTGCTATAAAAATGCACTGGTTACTGTGAAATTGACAATTGGAGTTAACCACTAGGGGGCGCTGTAGGGGTTAAGTGTGACCTCATATGTGTTTCTAATTGTAACATGTGACGTCATTGATCATCTCTCCCTATATCAGGAAACAGACGATCAATGACACTGCCACTGTGGAGCAAGGGGAAAGTGTGTTTACACACACCTCTCCCCATTCTTTAGCTCCTGTGACCGATCGCGGGACACCGGCGGCGATCGGGTCCTGCGGGCGCGGTCACGGGGCTTCGAACCGGGACCCACTTCTGGGCTCTTAAAGGCGACGTACATGTACGTGCCTGTGCCCAGCCGTGCCATTCTGCCGACGTATATCGGTGTTAGGCGGTCCTTAAGTGGTTAAAGTGGTTGTAAACGCTCAAGGTTTTTTACCTTCATGCAGTCCATGCATGAAGGTAAAAAAATGTCCTGTGTGCAGCAGCCCCCCAAATGCTTTCCTGAGCCCTATCTCAATCCAGCAATGTGTATGAGAGCAGCAGCTCACCCGGGTCTCTTCCTCCTCATTGGCTGAGACAGCAGCTGGAGTCAATAACAACCAGTGAGGCAATGGGGAGAGAGTGAGTGCGGGGCTAAGCCATGCTGTGTGTGTGAATGGACACACAGAGCAGCGACTCAGGAGCGAACCTGTGAATTCTTATTTGAATCTTGGTGTGCTTTGTGTATTTCTTCCAGATCTGTGCAGTAATCCAGTGTGAAAATGTCCCTTTGTGCAGGAGCTTCCTGTAATACAGACCGATCACTGCTGCTCTCTTTCCTTGTACAGGGGGACTGGTCTTGTCTCCGCCCCCTCCTACAAAAACATTTGGTGCATACCGAAGGGTCTATGTATAAAATCTTTGCTGCATGAATGTGACACACATCCACACAGCCCAAGCAAAACTGCTTGTATCTTGTGTAATATGAAAATCTATATGATTTTAGTCGCTATCTGGTGGCAATATTGTGGTATTTAAAAAAAAAATTATCTCAAAAAGTAAAAAAAAAAACACAATATGGTTACTAGAGGCAGTGCCACCTGTCAACTCAACAGATTAAATTTGCCGTGGTCACAATGCATTGTGAACAACCTCCTCTGGCTCTATTATAAGCTTCAGATATGCCATTGGGGAGCTGTAAAACTACAGCTCAACTGTCTGTTTTTAGCGCCCAGTAGTGATAAGCAGAACACCCCCCTGTTCGGTTCGCACCAGAACCAAATGTTCGTGTGAACTTTAGAACCCGTTAAAGTCTATGGGACTCGAACATTTGAAATCTAAAGTGCTAATTTTAAAGGCTAATATGCAAGTTATTATCCTAACAAGTGTTTGGGGACCCGGGTCCTGTCCCAGGGAACATGTATCAATGCAAAAAAAAAAGTTTTAAAAACGGCTGTTTTTTCCAGGAGCAGTGAATTTAATAATGCTAAAAGTGAAACAATAAAAGTGTAATATTACTTTAAATTTCGTACATAGGGGGTTTAGAGTCAGCATGTGATAAAGCGCATGTTTCCCGTGCATAGAACTGTCCCTGCACAAAGTGTCATTTCTGAAAGAAAAAAAGTCATTTACAACCGGCTTTGCGGCTATAATGAATTGTCGGCTCTGGCAATTTAGAGAGGATTCATTCATAAAAAATAAAAAATAATGCGTGGGGGGTCCCCCCAAATTCCATTTCCAGGCCCTTCAGGTCTGGTGTGGATTTTAAGGGGAACTCCACCCCAAATTTAAAAAAAAATGGCGTGGAGTTCCCCCAAAAATCCACACCAGACCCTTATCCGAGCACGTTAACATGGCCGGCCGCAGAAAAGAGGGGGGACAGAGTGCGGCCCCCCTCTCCTGAACTGCACCAGGCCACATGCCCTCAACATGGGGAGGATGTCCCCATGTTGATGGGGACAAGGGACTCATCCCCACAACCCTGGCCGGTGTTTGTGGGGGTCTTCGGGCGGGCGGCTTATCAGAATCTGGAAGACCCCTTTAACAAAGGGGACCACCAGATCCTGCCCCCCATGTGAATTGGTAATGGGGTACTTTGGGACTTTGTACGGCCGCAGGGTGGCTCTAATTCTTCGGGAGGCTGTATTTTTACGGCCTCCGCTCCTCCAGGCCACTAGAGGGCGCGCGCGTGCCCGCCGCATCCCTGAGATGCCGATGCGCGTGCCTGGCGGCCACGATGGCCGCCAGGCACTCGCGATCAGCGGTTACAGGACAAGGACGTGGATCTCTGTGTGTAAACACACAGATCCATGTCCTGTCAGGGAGAGAGGAGACCGATTTGTGTCCCTTGTACATAGGGACATAGATCAGTCACGCGGCTTTTCGAATTTGCCACGAACACCCCTAATTGTTTGTTGTTCGCCGAACAGTTAATGTTCGAGTCGAACATGAGTTTGACTCGAAGCTCATCCCTAGCGCCCAGCAATCGTCCATTCCCCAGAAAGCAGTGAAAAAAACTAAATTTGGTTTTAACCCTTCCCAACTCTGTCCAAGAACTATTAAAAAAAAAATTGGCCGGACTTACACTTGAACCCCTCTTACGTAATCTTTTTTTTTCCGTGGTACGCCCAGTCGCTGAGAAGCTGCTTTTTATTATTAGCTGAAGTTACTGTCTCCAGACTCTTCCCAAACATGGTGTTTATCTCGGTGTTAGTAAACTGTGAATAGATAGTTTTTCCAGTAAAACGCATAAAGAGGAGAATTACCATTAAGCATCTGGAAAATCATTCTGGGTTTGTAATGTCTTGGCTACGAATTGCTCCGATAATGGTTTTATATAGAAAAAGAAAATCACTTAGTGAGAGACAGAGGCTGCATCCTGGGTCCTGAGTAAATGAGAATGTGCAGCTAAAATACAAACTAGACTCTGCCTTGGAAAAGAAGTTCATAGAATCTGCCAACATAGCCATAATTTCAAAGGTAGAAATACAGTACATCTACAGTATTTTACTCTCTGTGAATGCTACTGGCCTATGCAAAGTGTTACTAAACCCACAACAGTAAAATAAGTTTGTATATGCAGTAAAACGTGCTTGTTATACTCACTGTGGAACCTAATGGGTTAATCATCTGCATTGTGTATAAAGGCTGTTTGATACTGTATTCACAGATCCTCCTCTTCTTCCACTGACTCCAGAACAGGTCCGGATAAGACAGAGCTGCTGGAGTCAGGCTGCACATGCTCAGTTTGGTGTGTATTGCTAGAGAGTTTATTTTTTCTTGGGAGAGGACATGTGATCAGCACAGGGCCAATCAGCACTGTTCAGACATTCCTGATAGGACAGCTCAGTGCAGTATGAAAACTCCTCCTACAAGCTTTAAGCAGAAACTGATAGAAGTCAAAAGACTGCTATATACTGCTGATGAGAAAATCACCATCTGCTGCACCTACTACGCAGACTTATTCCGTTTATTCCCAAAGAAGACATAGCAGTCGTGGTGGGAGTAATTGTAAACTCAAGATTGGACTATGCAAATGCCCTTTACCTCGGACTCCCCAAGTACCAAATCGCTCGTCTACAAGTCGTTCAAAACACGGCCGCTAGACTTGTGACTGGGAAAAAACCTTGGGAATCAATCTCACCTTCACTGAGAACCCTTCATTGGTTACCAGTAAAAGACAGAATCACTTTTAAAGCACTCTGTCTAACGCATAGATGCTCCCCATTATGCAAAAAAATTAAAGCTCATAATCCCAATCACGTTCTGAGATCCACCAATCAAAATCTACTCCAGATACCAAAAGCCAACTACAAGTCCAAAGGAGATAGAAGATTCGCGGTCCAAGGTCCCAGACTATGGAACGCTTTACCAACCAGCATTCGGTTGGAGGAGAACCACTTAGCGTTCAGGAAAAAGATCAAGACTCATCTCTTTTGATACCAAAGGAGACAGGAACAACTAGCGCCCAGAGGCGATTCAGTTTGCATGTGCCGCGCTATATAAGTTTTTCATTCATTCATTCATATAGCATTCCAATGTTCTGTGTACTGTGGGATACTGTGTATCTCCATTGCAAAACATTTAGTGGAGCCCAGAGGAGACATACAAGATCTTTTAGACTTTTTAGGACCTGTCACCTAAAAATCATCACAGGGGACTTTTCCATGTGTTAAAAAAAAAGTTAAGCAAAAAAGTTACACCCAAGCACATAAAGGCCCCCCACCCCCATATATACTGTATGCACATACAAATGTAATCGCATGCATCGGGGGCACCTACACATAAAAAATGTTGATTGCAATAAACATGTTGGCCCGGATTCACAAAGCACTTACGCCGACGTATCTCCAGATACACCGCGTAAGTACAAATATGCGCCGTTGTATCTGTGCGCCGAACCCACAAACTTAGATACGCCGAAAAACAGACTTCATCCCACCGACGTGACTTGCCTACGCCGGCGTAGAGTGGCCGCATATTTACGCTGGACACATGTGGCTTTCCCATTAATTTTCTATTCAAATATGCAAATGAGGGAGATACGCCGATTCACAAACGTACTTGCGCCCGGTGCATGATTTAAGCGGTTTGCGTAAGTTTTACGTTCGGCTTAAAGTTATTCCCCATAAATAAAGCACAATCCATGCAAAGGTATGGACCAGGGAACACATGCCTACATATTGTACGTTGGACGTCTGTGAATATGGGCCGACGTGGGTCTAGCTGGGCATAGGTTACGTTCACGGCGTACACAGTGATCCGGCGTATCTTTGGCAATTGTTCCGATGTGGTTGTACGCATGCGCACGGGGATACGTCCATGTCCCGACACATGCGGAATTCGTTTTAAGTACTTGTCTGGCCCCCGGCCCATCATTTGCATGGGGTCACGCTTCATTAACATGGATCACGCCCACTTCCAGCCCACTTCCACCTACTTCCACTGACGCCGGCTTACGCCTACGAAATATACGCTACGCCGGCGCAGAGTTGGGAGCATTTGTTTGTGAATTCCATGCTTGCCTCTAAAAGCGTAAAAGAGATACGATACGGCGATATATGTGAATCCGGGCCGTTATATTTCACCGCCCACACCAGAGTGAGAGCAGAGTGAGAGCAATAATTCTAGCACAAGACCTCCTCTGTAGCACTAACCTGATCTGACCTATATAGGGGCCTTTGAATCATCACCTATAGAAAATATACGGCACTGAATATTGTCGCCATTTTACGGACGCACACAAATTTATAGTTTGACATGTCGGAAATCTATTTACTCAGTGCAACCGCAATTTGGGTAGTGTATTACGTTTGTTCTAAAATTCACTAGTGTGTTTTTGCATAAAAAGTTGGAACTACCGTTATTTTATTCTCTAAGGCAGTGAGAAGGGGCAAAGGGGAAAAAAATCTCAGTCAAAAGTCTCCTGTAAAGTAGGAGTATAAAGTAGGAGTATACAGTACTTACTGTATCCGGATCAATGCCTGTTTGTCAAATCCTCCCCCTGCCACTCAGCAATGCCACCCTGAAGAATTTTAGCATCTTCCAATGGCCCACTGTATACGCAAGTCCACTCATCTACATAAGATGAGGAGCATAGAGCCAATACAATACTTTATTTTAGAACATTAGTAGTGCTAAACACCTTGGGTATCAGCACATGACTTTATCCAACAGAGAGATCTGCCTTAACTTCGTTGTATAAAGTGACATCATAAGACCTGCCCATTCAATAAATTTTTTCCAACAGATTTCTTTAGGACTTCCTCAGGAGCGACCATTGGATGAAACATGTACATATAATTTTGTATGTGCCACCCCACTGACCCCCAACAACATGTGGGACCTCTAGAGACAAAGTGAGTTAGTATTTACCCCAAGGATGAGTCCATGACTGAAAATGGGGGATGTAAGCAATTAGCAAACATTCTCTTTAATGCCTCAAGATTCTATTCATAAAGCAACTCATATAGAGAGAGGGGAAGGGAATTTAAACACAAACTTATATTGCCTAGGTGTATTCAGAAGCCCAGGGGCTTTCGGGAACCCAAGGGATTGTGGGTAAGCTAGTTAAAAGAGCCCACACCTGCATCTCAGCATGGTGAGTCAAAGGGCACTCTGCTACATAGTACACACCCCTGCATAGAAAAGGTTCTAAAGCAGGGGTGTCAAACTTGCGACCCTCCAGCTTTTGCTGAAATACAAATCCCATCATGCCTCTGCCTGTGGGAGCAATGCTTGTAACGGAGGACCACCAGTTTGACACTTGTGTTCTAAAGTGACAATGAAAATGAAGGTGAGTAGAGGGAACCCATGAATAGCCCCATATGTAGAAAGCCTGAGGGTAACCTATTTACCCATACACCCTCCATGGAGTTGGATCAGGGGCGACCCATGCATTGTGGGCGCACGGGCGCTGTCTACCCTATCCACTGCCACCGCCCTCACTATCCATGCGCCCAGGCCCTTTCAGGGTGCATAAATTCCTATGGCGGGGGTGGGTGGGGGTGTTTTTTTTGAAGCACCTGATTAGAGCCAGAGGCTCTAATAGGCTTTGAAATAGGATGGGCATGGGGTGCAGAGCATTGCATCTGGAGCGCACCCAGTTGCAACACTGATTCTCCTCCCCGCCAATCGGGAAGCGGGTCTAATACCCGAAAGGACAGGCGATCCTTTTGGACACCTAGGAGGAGGGGAGGAGATGCACGGTGAAAGTGAGGAGGAGAAGAGACAGGAGCCGCTGTCCTATGCCTGCCGCAGCCTAATGTCCGCCGACGCCCCATCCCTGCTACTGCCTGATGTGCCCGCCATTGCCCGATCGCCGCCTCTGCCCTATGTGCCCACCGATATCTGATCCCTGCCGGGGTAAGATTGGGTAAGAACTTGCAGACAGTGAGAGGAGGGGCTGGGGGGTTTGAGGCACCTGGGGGGGTTGTTGTTTGCCTTCCCCCCCCAAACATAAAACTACCAGCCGCCACTGAGTTGGAGTAGATTATATTAAAAATCCAACTTAACGTTTTGTTTAAATGAGCTAAATACATTGCAGGTACATCACAACAAAAACTGTGTAAAGTCTTAGGCCACATACACACGATCAGTTCATCCAATGAGAACGGTCCAAAGGACCGTTTTTATCGGTTAACCGATGAAGCTGACTGATGGTCTGATGTACCTACACACCATCGGTTAATTAACCGATCGGGTCGGAACGCGGTGACGTAAAACACAACGACGTCCTGAAAAAAATGAAGTTCAATGCTTCCAAGCATGCGTCGACTTGATTCTGAGCATGCGTGGATTTTTGAATTTTAAAGCAAGTTCTCTTTTCTTTTTTGACCGAAGTATAACTGACCGATGGGGCCCACACACGATCGGTTTGGACCGATGAAACGGACCTTTGGTCCGTTTTCATCTGTTTTGACCGATCGTTTGTACGTGGCCTTGCAGTTTGTTTCTTTAAAAATCAGCCATAGCTTGAGGAGAAAAGTCTGTGCCCTGCCAGCATGCTGCAGAGCTTTACTGATTACGGAGCTATAAGTCTGAGTAAATAGGGGACATCTGCAGAGAGATCACTGAGGACAAGGGTCCCACTCTGTAGTTGCTGACAGAGGTCAGGCTTTTCTATTCTGGCTGTGGCTATTTTAGAAAGAAAACTAACAGCTAGTCATGGATTAGTTTTCGTTTTGATGTACCTCGATTGTATTTAGCTGATTTAAACTGAAGGTTCAGTTGGGCTTTAAAGCTGAAGAAAACCCTCCTGGCGTCTTATCCTCCGAGGGCAGTGCCATATTAGCCTCTATTTAGATCTGCAGTTGCCATGGTGCTGAACACTTGATGAATACAATATCTAATGATTCATATACAAGAGTTTATTTATAGGCCAGTAGCACGTTCTGGCTTTACAATAATCATTTAAGATTGTTTGACAGAAGGTTCAATGCCTGAGGCATGGGTGCTTAGTGTAGCCCAATACCCCCACCATGTACTCTGGTTTCTGTAAATAATTTCATACAGGTTCCTTAATTCCCTTCTTACCTCAACTAGCTGCGTCTGGTAGTCCGACCACCCACATTAAACTGCTGCTGTCTGAATAGACCCTTCAACCGTGCAGACCTGATGCCTTGCACGGGGCCCCAACATTCCTGGCTATTATAGTATAATGCCACCTTCCTGTAGGAAAACAAAAGACTTGTTCAGGCGCAGCACGCATCTGGTAATAGGTGAGCCATGCAGAGGCGCAGGCCCAGACAACCTTCGAAGAATTACTCTGCTTCCAGATCAGCGCTTAGTAACCTTTTCCCTGATCATCTTGTTTTGCTTTGCTTGCTTGATAACTTCCCCATTTAAAAAGGTTAACAAACCAGAAACATGAAGCATATCAGAGTAATCATTGTTAAAGCATCTGAAAATTATGTTGTTTAGCAGAAGGGCTGTCAGCCAGTAGGGCATCGTCTATGAGTCTGTGGAACAACAATTGCTAGCACGTCTTGCATAACTGAAGTAGCATGGAACTTACTGACTAAGCAAACTGAGGTTACCATCTTAAATATTAAAATAGATTGCTGAACAGTAACACTCAGTTTTGCCAAATTATCTTAATTTGTTAAGGCAATGTACAATGTCTGTCCCATTTCTTTCCTTTTCCCTTTCCTTCCCTTACCTTTGTATTCCTTTCTCTTTACCTTTCCCTTTCCTTTCCTCTCATTTCCCCTTTTCCTTTCCCCATTTCCCTTTCACTTTTTCCTTTTCCTTTTTCTTTTCCCTTTCCTTTCCTCCCTTTTCTCCTTTTTCTTTCCCCATATCCCTTTCACTTTTTAATTTTCCTTTCCCTTTTTCTTTTCCCCTTTCTTTACCTTTTCTTTCCCCATTTCCCTTTTTCTTTTTCTTTTCCCTTTCCCTTTTCCTTTTCCCTTTTCTTTCTTCCCTTTTTCCTTTCCCCATTTCCCTTTTTCCTTTCCCCATTTCCCTTTTTTTCTTTTCCCTTTCCCTTTTCCTTTCCCTTTCCTGTCTTCCATTTTCCCGTTTTTCTTTCCCCATTTCCCTTTTTCCTTTCACTTTTTTCTTTTCCCTTTCCCTTTCCCTTATTCCTTTCCCTTTCCCTTTCCTTTCTTTCCCTATATCAATTTTTCCTTTTTCCTTTCAATTTTTCTTTTTTTCTTTTCTCTTTTCCGTTTCCTTTCACTTTTTTTCTTTTCTCTCCTTTCCCGTTCACTTTCCCTTTCCCTTTCCGTTCACTTTCCTTTCCTTCATTTTCCCTTTCCCTCTTTCCCTTTCCCCCTTTCCCCTTTTCCCTTTACTTCCACTCCTCTCCTCCTCATTTCTCCTTTTCCCTTTCTATTTCTTTGCAATGTTACCCTTTTCTTTTCTCAAATCTCTTTCCTTTTCTTCTCTCCCTTTAAAGGTTCTTAACCTGGTTTTCTATTTTTTTTCTCTTCACAATTATCATCATTAACATTCCTATTAGGTACCGGTTAGATGTCATTAAATTGGTTTTACTTTACATATAAATAGCTTGTAACAGCTGAAAAAAAATCATTATTATCTTATCATATTAATTTACATAAAAATAAGAAATCACAAACACACACGTTAGCTACAATTAGGGAAATTGGCGCTGTTGTTTTTTTTGCACTCAAAACATGGCATTAAAGCGGAGTTCCACCCAAAAATGGGACTTCCGCTTGTTCCACTCCACATCCCCTTACATGCCACATTTGGCATGTCTTTTTTTGGGGGGGGAGTGGGGGCTTCAGGAGGAGTGGGACTTCCTGCTTCCGCCGAGGGACTGGTAAGGCGATTAGGCTTAATCGCCTTATTGCAGCCCCTCCCTGTAGGCGATGGCCTAGGACACTGACAGATCCTAGGCGATCGCCTGTCCAATCAGCGGCGAACATGCGCAGTGCGGCTCGCGCATTCGCAGTGGGTGCCCGGCCGTGAAGCCGAAGGCTGTCACGGCTGGGTGCCCACAGTCGGAATGAAGACGCCGGCCGGGGAGGGGGGGAGAGGAGCGGAGCCCCGGTCGGCGCGTTGCTGGAACGTGGAAAAGGTAAGTGAATGTTTATTAAAAGCCAGCAGCTACACTTTTTGTAGCTGCTGACTTTTAATAAACATTACATTTGGGTGGAACACCCCTTTAAGGTCCAGTTACTGGATTCCACTGGAATCCTGTGTCAATTTCATTTTCATTTTCAACTATTCAGTGATCCACTCCTGTACCCCCATCATTTGGTTCCCATACCCCTGGTTAAAAATGCCAGTTTTAAAGGGAAATTACGTTTTTTTGGTGTATATTTTTTATTTATTATATTAGGGTGAAAAATGCAGTCAAGTAAATAAGAAATATTGCATCTAGTGTGTTAATGTTATGCATACTCTGAACTTTAGACACAATTTCCTCTATATTTCTAACATGAATTTACTATATTCTGTAGATTATGGAGTTGCATATTACAATTTTTACCTATACTATTACCATTATCTCTTATAGAAGCCCACTATACTACGGTTGCCATATTTCGTTCCTTTTTGGGCCACAGCCATTATAGATAGGCTCTCATGCACCGAGGGGGCCTTGTGGGGGTGCGTGTTGCTGGCACACGCCCCCTCAGTTCCCTCGCCTGACACTACCGGTGGACTCTCTGGTTCTATGGGCCACGACATGTTCCTAGACACAGCACGCCTGTCTGTAAGTTTACTATAGGATCGGTCTTCATCTTGTTTGAGATATATATATCAATCCCTCTGCCATATGTTAATTATTATGGACCCCTCATCTATCATATTTCTTACATTCTTTGTATTTCATTTTAGATATGCATCACGCGCTTGCTCCTGATGAGTGGTAACATCAAAACCACGAAACGCGTAGAGATAATCTTAAGCAGCGGCAGCATCTATGTGTCCTTTTAAATCCCATATGTGACATGCAATTTTACTGGTGGCACTTAGATTGAGGTGCTACCACCCCAGGACCTCTTTCTAACCTTACCTTGCCACCCAGGGAGGTTTTGAGGCCAAGTCCAAATGTGTAGTCGTGTCTATGTGATATCTGTACCCTAATACATTATATGTATGTGTTGATCAATTTTATTTTATGGGAATTTTACAAACATCATCAAATTTTGTCTTATTATATATTTATAGTCTTTAATATTATCAATCATTATTAATTTAATGTAATTACTGTTTACCTATACCTAATTAAAATATGTATATGTACAATTATATTGATGGCTGTTTTTCCCCAAACTGCGCACTCCACATAAAGTCCCAACTTGTTCCTAGTATTCCAATTCCCTGTTCCTTTATATTTTTTATTATTTTTTGCACCAGACAGGGACGGAGGCACATGCTCCCTTTTTGGCCATGACCTCACTCAAAATATCAATTGTTTCTTCTTTTACAATGTCCTCTGTCTCCCTTTAAAAAGAAAAGCTTGCTTACAGAGCTCAATAGTAAAAATGAATTTTACACACCAAGTTGTGGAATGATGTTAAAATGGCATTATATGTGAAAGGTGGGACTGAAGCTAGGAGCAGTTGTTCCAGTGACTCTGTGCCTATCACCCACATTTAGGGCTCTCAATAGACAGGCAAAAAGGACCCCAAGCCCCAAAGAATCAGCATATTTGTGTGGCAACTTGCACATACTGTATGATAGCGTTCAGCCTCGGACAGCAGGCTGTACAAATCAATGAAAGGTTAACCGATGGCACAACAGTTTTCATGTAACCACAGTTTGCATGTGATTAAGTGGTTACATGGGTCTAAGGACAAATGAACATGCAGGATGCAGACAGTTTGGGCCATATTCATCAAGAGTTACGCCGGCGTATCTCGAGATACGTCGCGTAACTTCTAAAATGCGCCGACGTATCTTTTTTCTGTATTCAGAAAACAAGATACGCCGGGATTGAGCTAAGATCCGAGCGGCGTAATTGTATTACGCCGTCGTATCTTTTTTGCATATTTACGCTGGCCGCTAGGTGGCGCTTCCGTCGATTTACACGTCAAATATGTAAATTAACTAGATACGCCGATTCACGAATGTACGCCCGGCTGTCGCAGTAAGATACGCCGTTTACGTAAGGCCTTTTTCAGGCGTAAAGTTATTCCAACAAAAAGATGGCGCAGCCAATGTTAAGTATGGAGCGCGTCAAAATGTTTTAATTTTACGTCGTTTGCGTAAGCCGATTCAGAACGGGGCTGGGCGTAAGTTACGTTCACGTCGTTTTCATTGACTATTTGCGACGTGATTTGAAGCATGCGCACTGGGATACGTCCATGGCCGGCGCATGCGCAATTCGTTGGGCGCGTCATTTACGTGGGGGTCACCGTTCATTTCAATACAACACGCCCCCTACCTGCTAATTTGAATTGCTCACGGATACCCTGGCCCATTTACGCTACGACGCAACTTACGGAGCAAGTGCTTTGTTATTACAGCACTTGCCTGTAAAAGTTGCAGAGGCGTAACGTAAATAGGATACGTTAAGCCCGCACAAAGATACGCGCTCCTACAAGAATCTGGCCCTATGTGTCTAGTGGGTCCTTACTGGCAATCTGAATGGACCCTCAATGCCATTTAAACATCTTTACATCTTTGACATTCACACCTTTGTCCATCTAGCTGATACAGCTAACACCTCTCCCAGACTTAATTGGATTATGTACAGTGCCTTGAAAAAGTATTCATACCCCTTGACGTTTTCCACATGTTATCATGTTACAACCAAATAACCAACATAAATGTATTTTATTGGGATTTTGTGTAAAAGACCAACACAAAGTGGCACATACTTGTGAAGTGGAAGGAAAATTATAAATGGTTTTCATTTTTTTTTTTTTTTACAAATAAATATGTGAAAAGTGTGGTGTGCATTTGTATTCAACCCTCTTTACTCTGATACCCCTAACTAAAATCTAGTGAAACCAATTTCCCTCAGAAGTCACCTAATTAGTAAATAGAGTCCACCTGTGTGTAATTAAATCTCAGTATAAATACAACTGTTCTGTGAAGCCCTCAGAGGTTTGCTTGAGAACCTTAGTGAACAAACAGAATCATGAAGGCCAAGGAACACACCAGACAGGTCAGGAATAAAGTTGTGGAGAGGTTTAAAGCAGGGCTAGATTATAAAAAAAATACCCCAAGCTTTACTATCCCAAGAGTCAATACTTTGTAGAACCACCTTTTGCTGCAATTACAGCTGAAAGTCTTTTTGGGGATGTCTCTACCAGCTTTGTGCATCTAGAGAGTGACGTTTTTGCCCATTCTTCTTTGCAAAATAGCTCAAGCTCTGTCAGATTGGATGGAGAGTGTCTAAGAACAGCAATTTTCAAGATTGCAGATACTCAATTGGATTTAGGCCTGAACTTTAAGTGAGCCATTCTAACACATGAAAATGCTTTGATCTAAACCAGGCATCCTCAAACTACGGCCCTCCAGCTGTTGCGGAACTACAAATCCCATGAGGCATTGTGAAACTCTGACATTCACAGACATGACTGAGCATGATGGGAAATGTAGTTCCTGAACAACTGGAGGGCCATAGTTTGAGGACCCCTGATCTAAATCATTCCATTGTAGCTCTGGCTGTATGTTTAGGGTCGTTGTCCTGTTAATAGGTGAACCTCCACCCCAGTCTCAATAATTCTTCAGGTTTTCTACTAAGATTGTCCTGTATTTGGTTTCATCAGTCTTCCCATCAACTCTGTGTTTTACAATGGGGATGGTGTGTTCAGCGTGATATGCAGTGTTTGTTTTCCGTCACACATAGCATGTTACTTTTAGGCCAAAAAGTAAAACTTTGGCCTTATTCAACCAGAGCACCTTCTTTCATACAAGACACTACTTCCTCCTAAACAATCCAGGCAAATATGGTTATGTAGCACCCTGGTCCTAAACAGGGCTGCTAATAAATCTAGTAGTGCTAGGTGGTAACTAACTTGGCTAATTAGTAGTTTTGGATCCACTGATTTCTGTCCTAAGTCTGAGTTCAATTTGTAGTATCTCTCTTCTGTCAATAGGTGGCACTGTTGCCTTTGGGCACTGGAATGATGGTTTACAGTTAATTCGGGTGATGAGTAAATAAGTTGTCTCAGCCAATCAGCAGTAGTTTCTTTGGCCATTGTGCATACTGGGATAGGCTATTTATTTGGGAGGAGTCAGGTGATAGGTGTTCTTCCTGCCCGGGGCTGCGGCCTAGGTGGATGTGTATCAAACAGCTCCTGGCAGCTAGGCCTGAAGCCTGAGGCCTATCCAGGAGACCTACTGTGTGTTAGGTCTACATGAGGCCTATCAAGTAATTCAAGGGTCCACAAAGGAGGAGCAGCAGAGGTTAAGCCTCAAGCTTGGGGCAGAAGCACGTGTGTCAAAGGATCAGCCTGAGGGTAGCCTGTTGATTGCTGGAGGTAAAGGAGAAGCAGTTGCCAGAGGGATGACCACTCCTGTTACCAGCGGCAAGTTTGGAATGGATGAAGTTCTGAAGGAGTACCATAACAGACGCTTCAGTAGCTGGGGACGGTAAAGTAAGTGGGAAAGCTTCAGTCGAGACTCATTCTGGAATACAGTAGTTTGCTGTATATAAAACTTGAAGGAGTACGGCGGGTAGCTGTAAGTAAAGCTTGAAGATAAGTACAGCGGTTAGCTGTGGGTGAAGCTTGAGGGATCCAGCAGGTAGCTGAGAGTCCTAGAAGTTTAGTGAGAGATGGCAAGCTGAGCTTGAGGATCTACAGTGGGAAACTGTGAGATAAACTGAAGGATCTACAGTGGGATTACTCTGAGAGAAGTTGTTGCTATAAAAGAGAGCAGTTGCTACAAGATACCATTCATCCTACTACCTGTAGAGAATGTCCCTAAGGTGCTTAAATGTAAGGCAAGATGAAGGTGCTAACTGCAGAGCCATGACACTGTCCCGTACCAGACGATTGGTAAAAAACTGGTTGCAAAGGTCAGCTGAAGTTTTTTTCCTCCCTCTCTTCATGGGGTTCATCTTTTTCCCCAAAAATCTGTCTGTCAAAAGGCTTTTTCTCTTTTCCATATGAGAATAATGGGTGTTTAATCTGGAGTCCTATGGGTTGTGCTCAAGCACCGTGCTTAATTTACCTTCTGCTATCCAGGTTATTAAAGGGTTTACTGGGCTTTTGGCTGCATCTTGATCTCATTTATTCCTTCAGATTACAAGATGAAATCCCTGTGTATGGTTTTGGTAAGCACTGTAGTCTGCCTACATTTAAACACATGTTTTGTATTAGTTGTGTAGAGTGGTGACAGGAAATGGTATGCAAAGCCTTGGAAGAGCATGAAAGCTAATTCTATTACCTCTTTCCAGGGTGGCTTGTTACACTCACATAGGTAAACTGTTTCCAACTGTAATGAAATTTAAAGCACCACAAAGATCATTTTTAAATTGTGCTTTATAGGTAGACGGCAGTGTGATCAGAGCTGGTATAAAAGAGGAGTTTAAAGTCTCTTGTCTTAAGGAATATGATAATTTGTAGATGTTGGACAAACTCATTTTCTGAAAGGATAGGAAATCACTTTCATCAGGCAATCAAAATCGACAGATGTTATCAGTGGGAATAACCAGCGAGAAGGGGGTATTAATTCTGTGTTACAGCTTCCTGAATCGTCTAGTTCAAATGATTGGAGACACAAGGTCAAGTCTTCATAGATGTTGGTGAAATATCATCCTGTTTATTCCCAGCCTTAGGCCTCGTACACACGATCGGACATATCCGATGAAAACGGTCCGCGGACCATTTCCATCGGATATGTCCGATCTGGAGTTTGATCCGATGGCGTGTACACACCATCGGATCAAATTCCCCGCCGGCGGACGGCGCGGTGATGTGGCGGTGACGTTGACGCCGCCACGTCACCGCACCAGGAAGTAAAACACTTCCGCGCATGCGCCGAATCCATTCGGCGGCGGCGCGGCGGCGGTGCGGGACGACATGTCTGCTGGTAAGTGTACTAACCAGCAGACATGTCGGGCGGACGGATTCCACCCGATAGATTTCAAAGCATGCTTTGAAATCTGTCGGGTGGACAAATCTGTCCGCTAGCCCATACACACGATCGGAGATGTCTGCTGAAACGGTCCATCGGACCGTTTTCAGCGGACATATCCCCTCGTGTGTACGAGGCCTAAGAGGAACATTCAGAAATTAGGAAGCCTTAAAGGGGTTGTAAAGGTTTTGTTTTTTTATTTTCTAAATCGGTTCCTTTAAGCTAGTGCATTATTGGTTCACTTACCTTTTCCTTCAATTTCCCTTCTAAAAGTTGTTTTTCTTTGTTTTCTTTGTCTGAATTTCTCACTGCCTGTTTCTCCTCAGTAAGCTGTTCTGGCTGACTAACCCCCAGCCAGAATGATTTGGATGATGAGGGCAAGCTTACTGAGGAGGAACAGGAAGTGAGACATTCAGACAAAGAAAAAAAAACATTTAGAAGGGAAATCAAAGGAAAAGGTAAGTGAACCAACAATGCACTAGCTTAAGAGCCCATTCACACGGGGGCAACATGACTTCCAGCACGACTTTGGGAGGCAACTTGGACACGACTTGAGTATGAATCATCAGGCAACTTCCAAGGCAACTTCAGGTTGCCTCCAGGACCGTACAAGGCAACTTCAAGTCGCCTCCAGGACAGGAGGCTTTCCAGTGGCCAATCAAACAACAATTGGCTCTGTGGGAGGGAGGGGTTTGCCTGAGAAATGTATGTTATCTTTCTGTATTGTTGCTTCTGTTAAGACAGTGATCCGATTTCTGAGGCTACTTCCATTGAAATCAATGGGTACAAGTTGCCTACAAGTCGCCTAGAAGTCAGATTGAAGTAGTACAGGAACCTTTTTTGAAGTCAGAGCGACTGCAGTAGTGTACATTAAGACGGCTCCATTAGCTTACATTGATTTTCTCATGCAGTGCAACTTGAGGCGACTAGGGGCGACTTGAAGTCAGATCCAAAGTCATCCCTGTGTGAATGGGCTCTAAAGGAACCTATTTAGAAAATAAAAAAACTAACCCTTACAACCCCTTTAAGAAATTTAAGGAAGGTGTAGCGCCCCCTTATTTTCTGTAGGGGCGTTACGCTAAAGTTAGTGGGAAATGGGAGAGTTACGTAGCTCCCATTCACAATTTTTCTAATTCAGGCTGCTGTCATTCCCAGAACTGTCCTGTGGGTCGGTCTGCACTCCAGGGGTGTGTTCCCACCCCTGGGTGGCAGCTGGTGCTAGAGGGTTTCTGGCAGACTCGTTTTCCTCAGCAGCCAATCAGAGGGGTTGGTTCCCTCGCTAAGGCATGCTGGGGGAGGCTATATCTGGGGCAGCCGCCTTGGCCTCGGGGGCCGTTTTCTTCTTTCTGTGGGGTCCGAGTTCCAGGTGCGGCATCCACCTTCAGGGTGCGCGCATCCATGGACCCCGCAGCCGTAGTCTACCTGGCCGAAATTGCGCACCATGCGGAGCTTCATCCTGACATAGAGAGGGATTCCAGTAGCTGCTGGGTCCCAAACCTTTCCTAAAAGGATCCCAAGCTGGGAGCTGTACGGTGGGGGATCGGCTTGAGGAGAACCCGGAGGCAGGTGATCCAATAGGGCTTGACCGAACCATCGGGGATCCAGTGACTCTGACCAATTCATTGGGAGGACTTGCTCATTTCAAATCACGCTCATTCAAGTAATAGGCCTGTGGCAATGGCCTGGTCCTCCCAGCGTTTGCCAGTGACGTTCCGGCTGCCAGGCCTGTGGCAGGGGTCTGTCCGGGGGCACTTTACCCATTCCGACTGGAGTGGCGACGAACTGAGTTCATCACTGCTGAGAGCAGGAATGTTCTCTCTCTTCTATATCCAAGGCTTGATACTCAAGCTCTCTCTCTGCTCATAAACCTTTCCTGTCCTGTACCATGTTGATGTAGGCCATGTTGGGCCTTGGAATAAAGCATTGAAGAAAACCCAACTAAAGACTGGACATTCGCTCTCTATTTCAACTCACACATATCACCCCTAGATACCTACAAGGTAACTCAACACGCCAATCCCACTTATACTCAGCGGCTCCTGAATGGGGTAGCGCTAAAAAAGGTATTGAGGTTTTCTACTTGTTTGTATATCTCTTTCTCTCTTACCTCGACACATGAATTTTCCTGAAAAAAACACACCAACCACCAGTAAATCAAGTGTTGTGTGGGGTAAACCACTGCCTGTGCCATCATCTTCTCCTCTGACCTTATAAGAGTTGGGCTGTCAATCTTTATTCTGATGACGTGAGGTAGTGACGGTTGCCTGGGCTGGCACATGGACAGGTGTCAGTATGTGATGTTCCTATCCCAGGAGGTTATTGGCAGAGGGATGTCATTCTTGTCTAGACAAGAAACATGGAAGCTTGGGATCTGCTGAAAAGGAACCTAACATAGCGTTTTTGGTGCCCATGTGCAAGAGTCTCTAAAGACAAATGTCTTCACTTGTATGTCTTTATTGACCATACAGTATAAACATGGGCTATGTAACTTTATCAGACCCACTGTATGTGATAGCAACTAAGCAGTACAAAAATAATTCTGCCAGGAAAGGGACTTCCTGCGGTGTAAACTGTACCAGACATCATTATCTGAGATCATTTGTTTTCTCCTTTAGGATTGCCCGAGGGTTGTAGAGGACTGAAATTAACTTGAATGCCAAGTGGCCCTATTTTGTCAGAAAGTGAGCAAACAGGCACAGCCAAATAGAGAAGATCATTATTGTAACTGGACAGTTACTATTCTTAGACCCTGAAAAAGAAAGACTTTGCAAGCTGGGCATAGTTGTCCACATTGATGGTCTGTTCAGTCCTTTACAAGTCCTTCTCTCATTAACTTCTAGGACAGGCATGTCCAAAGTCCGGCCCGCGGGCCAATCGCGGCCCGCGATGCGTTTTGGAACGGCCCGTCTGGTTTTCTGGACATATATATCTTTTGTGGCCCCAAACGATCTCCCAGCACTGGGGTCACAAAAGACATCAGACATCACTAAATTAGTGTTCTCTCCCCTCTGCCGCCTCTCGCCTGCCCGCCGCTAACATCATTGATTACTTGGGAGGCGGCAGGTCTCTTGTTTACATAATCGCATCACTCCCCCCTTCCTCCCCCTCCCCACACACCTTATTCACACAAGCCTGTCAGCGCTGCAGGTCCGGGCAAAGTTTGTGACTTTCTAAGTTACAAAGCAGGTGATTGGTTGCCAGAGACAATGGGGCAGTCCCAGCAATGAATCACCCGACTTTAACTTGAAAAGTCCCGCCCTTTGTCTGGACCTGCCATGCGTGCTTCCTGGCTGTGAGTGTGAATAAGGTAGGACAGTGTGGAGAGGGAGAGGGGGAGGAAGGGGGGAATGCTGCGTTAATGAAAGGGACAGGCTGACTCCACAAAGGACTGTGATGGAGGGAGGCTGTAATGGGGGCATGTCTGAGATGGAGTGGGGTCTGATAGGGGGATCTGTAATGTAGTGGGGTCTGATAGGGGGATCTGTAATGTAGTGGGGTCTGATAGGGGGATCTGTAATGTAGTGGGGTCTGATGGTGCGGAGATCTGTGGTAGAAGGAGAATCTGTGGTGGAGTGGGGTCTGATGGGGGGATCTGTAATGTAGTGGGGTCTGATAGGGGGATCTGTAATGTAGTGGGGTCTGATGGTGCGGAGATCTGTGGTAGAAGGAGAATCTGTGGTGGAGTGGGGTCTGATGGGGGGATCTGTAATGTAGTGGGGTCTGATAGGGGGATCTGTAATGTAGTGGGGTCTGATGGTGCGGAGATCTGTGGTAGAAGGAGAATCTGTGGTGGAGTGGGGTCTGATGGGGGGATCTGTGGTGGAGTGGGGTCTGTAATGGGGGTGGATCTGTGGTGGAGTGGGGTCTGATAGGGGGGATCTGTGTTGGAGTGGGGTCTGATGGGGGGATTTGTGGTGGAGTGGGGTCTGATGGGGGGATTTGTGGTGGAGTGGGGTCTGATGGGGGGATTTGTGGTGGAGTGGGGTCTGATGGGGGGATCTGTGGTGGAGTGGGGTCTGTAATGGGGTGGATCTGTGGTGGAGTGGGGTCTGTAATGGGGGTGGATCTGTGGTGGAGTGGGGTCTGATAGGGGGGATCTGTGGTGGAGTGGGGTCTGATGGGGGGATTTGTGGTGGAGTGGGGTCTGATGGGGGGATTTGTGGTGGAGTGGGGTCTGATGGGGGGATTTGTGGTGGAGTGGGGTCTGATGGGGGGATCTGTGGTGGAGTGGGGTCTGTAATGGGGTGGATCTGTGGTGGAGTGGGGTCTGTAATGGGGTGGATCTGTGATGAAGTGGGGTCTGCTGGGGGATCTGTGATTGGGGGGGGGGGGGTCTGTGGTGGAGTGGGGATCTGTGATGGAGTTGAGTCTGATGGGGGGATGTGTGGTGGAGGGGGGTCTGATGTGGGGGATCTGTGGTGGAATGGGGATCTGTGTTTGTGATGGGGGTGAAGGGGCCTGTAATGGAGGGATCTGGGGTGGGGGTCTGTGATGGAGGGGGTCTTTAAAGGGATACGCTGGGATGGCCGCCGTGCAAACAGGAGTTTCTCCTGTATGTAATCTTTTGGCGCTCGTCCCGTCCCCTCCAAGGCTGCAGATGGATAGGCATCAATCAGGCTGCACTGATGGCAATGGTGGATGCATTCCTGGCAATGAGGGTGCTGCACTGATGGAAATCGGGGTTCTGCATTCATGGCATTTGTGGGGCTGCAGATGAGCACTGACCCTTATTTTGCTTCACAGACCTTTATTTAAAATGTACGTTTTTTTTTTTCCTGAAACTTCCCCCTTAAAGTGAAGGAGCGTGTTATACGTCAATATATATCCAAATAATAAGCCCAAACTCATCTCTTTACTCACACACAGCCACAAAGGCAGGAGAATTCTTGTTGGGTAGTGTATTCGTGATCGAACGAACACACTTAGCCCGATTTTTAATGGTTCAAAGAATGTCAGGTAAAATGGTCGGCCCCCGAGCATGTTCACTTCATCAAATCTGGCCCTCTTTGAAAAAAGTTTGGACACCCCTGTTCTAGGAAGAAGCCAACATCAGTGTACAGACTGATTCTGTAGATGAAATGAGCTGTGCACAGGTGGACTTGATGTCTGAGAAAATGATACCAGGGATACTGAAGGAGGGAAATAATTATATGTCAGCCAAGGAAATAGAAAAACTAGAAAGGGGGAAAAAATTGGGACTTTGAGCGAGGCTGCAGACAAGGTGGGGATAGTATAAAAGTACAAATTTATTCATTCACTTTTATACTATCCCCACCTTGTCTGCAGCCTCGCTCAAAGTCCCAATTTTTTTTCCCTTTCTAGTTTTTCTATTTCCTGAACCAGGGATGGAGGTGCTATACTCATACACCTCATTTAAAGTCCCACATGTCCCCCTTCCTATATTTTATGTCAGCCAAGGTTTCAAACGTCAGCTGCCATTGGCCTTTCTGTAAAAGAGTAGAGAGTTGTAAATCACTAAAAATGGGAATGTATTGAAATAAAACTCAACATAAATCCCTCCAGCTCAACTTTATACAGTTTATGGAATTTATCCTTACCTGCTCCTGCACTGTAGATTCTATCCACTGGTTTGTGGTTGATTATGAGGTTTTTGAGTGTAGCGGTAAGGAACAAGGTGTAACATTGCACTGGTTTCACTGGGCTCAATGACCCATGGGTTCAGTACAGGCTCTGTATGTGCTCGCTCCTTCTCCCCCCCTCAACTTCTGTCTGCATTAGTAGCAATACACAGGGGAGGATGGATGATGCAGCTGCAATGGAACCTGGAGTGCTGCACAATGTAAGAGGATTTGCAGTGGACTACAAAGGACACAATTCCTTGCACACAGAGGAGGGGAGCACAGGGTTTTTCCTAGACAAGTCTGCGGCATCTGGTTGTCTAGTGTGGGGAGCCAGAGAGCACAGGCCTGCTACTGGGGTCTGTGCCCTGAGCCAGAGAGGACAGAGCCGTAATATTGGTGTTCTGTGTGACCAGAGAGCATGTTGACCAGACCCAAAGACTGAGACACTGAAGGTCCATGCTGGGACCCAGAACTGGAGGGACCCGTATGTGCCTATATCAGAGCTGAAGCCCCGTACACACGGCCAAGGTTCTCGGCAGAAACCAGCGAGAACCTCGCTGGGATCCTCATTCTGCCGAGAACCTTGGCCGTGTGTACGGATTCGCCGTGCCCAGCCCGTCGGGAAACCCGTCGAGCAAATAGAGAGCAGGTTCTCTATTTGCTCGATGGCCCGTCGGGATTAATGGCTGGTCGCCTTTCCCGACGGGCTGGTCGCCGAATCTGACGGCCGGCCAAGAACCTCGACGGGCGGTACGATGTGTTCTGCCCGTCGAGGTTCTCGGCCGTGTGTACAGGGCCTGTGAGACTGAGCCTTGTGTGAACCTGTTCATGAATACCTGATCATGAAGAATGTGGCCGCGTACACACGGCAGAGAACCTCGACGGGTGGAACACATTGTTTCGCCCGTCGAGGTTCTCGGCCGGCCGTCAGATTCGGCGACCAGCCCGTCGGGAAGGGCGACGAGCCATTCATCCCGACGGGCCGTCAAGCAAATAGAGAACCTGCTCTCTATTTCGGCTCGACGGCATTCCCAACGGGATGCTCGCCGAATCCGTACACACGGCCGAGGTCCTCAGCAGAATCAGGATGCCAGCGAGGTTCTCGCTGGTTTCTGCCGAGAACCTCGGCCGTGTGTACGGGGCTTTAGCCTTCTGGGACAACTGACCGCCAAGCATGTTGACCGAGATCCGATACACACCGGGTAGGATGATGTGAACCATCTGTGCTTATCTCAACACAGATACAGTTAATGCAGTAGAGACTTTCCCTTGTTTATCAGTCCATCAGTCATCCACTGCACTCTTAAAGGGGCATATACACATTCTCCACCTTGCAGAAAGGCCCCAACTATAGCCGGCTAATACTGACAAAGACATAAACATCCATCCACTATTGTGGCTGTATGCGCAGTGTACATATGAGGACCTTTATTTTTGGGTTAATTAATGCAGATACTTAAAACCATGTTTTCATCAGTTAAAATTGACTCAGAGACTTAGGCCACGTACACACGATCCAATTTATCTGCTGAAACTGGTCCGACGGACCGTTTCAGCAGACATCTCCGATCGTGTGTACGGGCTAGCGGACATGTTTTCCCAGCGGACAAATTTCAAAGCATGCTTTGAAATTTGTCCGCCAGAGACATGTTCATCGGACATGTCCGTCGGATATGTCTGCTGGTTAGTACACTAACCAGCGGACAGAAATCTCCGCGCATGTGTCCAATAGATTCGACGCATGCGTGGAAGTATTTTACTTCCTGGAGTGGTGACGTGGCGGCGTCAACGTCACCGCCACATCACTGCGTTCCCTGGCCGAGGGGATTTTCATCCGATGGTGTGTACACAAAATCCGGAGGAGACATGTCCGCTGGAAACAGTCCATCGGACATGTTTTAGCGGACATGTCCCTCCATGTGTACGCGGCCTTAGAGTTACTACAGTTCAGTTGATTGCCATCCTTTGGGTCAGGGTTCATTCTTCTTAGTTCACCCTTTTTTTTAAATGTGTTCAGTTGCCTACCTATTGGTTTATGCATTGTGTTGACCTACCTTTTTATCATATACTTATTTTACCTATCATCCAATTGCTTGTGGTCTACCTTATAGAGTAGTAGCATACTAATGCTTGCATTGGTGTGAGTAGACTTCAACCTATAACCTGGTGTGTCAGTGGGGACCAAGCACCTTAAAAAGTTGTGGCAGGTCAGAGAACCCATCATCTCATGCAGCTCCTGCAGGGGCATGTGCTACAAGTGAAGATTTAATGAATAATTTGTATTGGAATTAGCACAATTATTATGGCATACTTTATGTTGGTGCCAACATTTTCATTACTTATATATTATATAACAGATTCATGTACGTTCAATAAGATTGTTGCAACTTGCAACAGTAATCAGCAGAATATTTACAATAATTGATGTCAATTATACAATTATGAAAAATAAATTAGTTGGAGGTGCTGGATCTAAAGTGTGATTGGTGCTGCTAGTTCAACCCTCCAGGAAACGAGCGACCAGGGCTCGGTTACACTTGTTTCAAAACATGACTTCGGACAGGCTTTTGTGCAAACCAATCAATAAACGCTAATTGCGATTTTTTTTTACGAAAAATATGTAAAAGAATACGTATCGGCCTAAACTGAAGAAAAAAAAGTTTTTTATCTATTTTTCTGGGGATATTTACTATAGCAAAATGTAAAAAATATTGCATTCTTTTCAAAATAGTCGCTCTATTTTTGTTTATAGCGCAAAAAATAAAAACCGCAGAGATTATCAAATACCACCAAAAGAAAGCTTTATTTGTGGGACAAAAAAGAATGCCAATTTTGTTTGGGAGCCACGTTGCACGACCGTGCAATTGTCAGTTAAAGCAACGCAGTGCCGAATCGCAAAAAGTGCTCTGGGCCAAAGGTCTCTATAATTTGGCTCTATCACCATCCTCGGAAGATGTAGTTGGAGTCAAACAACAAATTGAAGATTATGTACAGGAAACAGCTATTCCAGTATTAGATGATGACAAAAGAAAATTGTTAGATCGTCCTTTTCAACTTGAGGAATTATTAGATGTGATTGCCGATATTCCATCAGGAAAGAGTCCAGGCCCAGATGGATTCACCCCAAAATTTTATAAAACCTATAAGTAATATTTATCCCCATTTTTGCTTCAAGTATTAAATTCTATTTCCCCTAGGAACCAATTCTCAACTCAGACATTAGAAGCTCATATCACCCTGATTCCAAAACCAGAATAGGACCTAACATTATGTTCCAGTTTTCGCCCGATCTCGTTAATTGGGATTGACTTAAAAATCTTTGCGAAACTAATTGCATTACGTCTCCAACCTCTCATTCCAAACCTGGTACATTTAGACCAGACGGGTTTTGTACAAGGTAGAGAAGCACGGGACAATACTATAAAAACCTTTTTATTAATGAATTATGCCCAAACAGCAAAAATACCAGTATGCCTCCTTTCAGTTGATGCAGAGAAGGCCTTTGATCGGATTGGATGGCCCTTCTTAAAACAATCATTAATGCAAATAGGTCTGGGCACAAATTTACTTCACAAGATCCTGGCATTATACACTAAACCTGAGGCTAGGATAAAGATCAATGGATCGTTATCAACAAGTTTCACTATACAAAATGGTACTCGACAAGGATGCCCTCTATCACCCTTACTTTATGTCCTGGTAATGGAGCATCTAGCAATAGCAATTAGACAGAACCCTTTAATTGCGGGCATACAGATAAACCAAACGGAAATAAAATTAGCCTTGTTTGCCGACGATCTATTGCTTTATGTCACTAATCCATATGTTTCCATACCCGCTATCTTATCTGAATTTAAACGTTTTGGTACCCTTAGTAATTTTAAAGTAAATATATCAAAATCAGTTATTCTCAATGTGTCACTCAGTCCACAACAAATGACGGTACTGAAAAATAGTTTCTCTTTCAAAATTTGCTCTTCGGTATTGAAATACTTAGGTATTTTAATCCCCTCCGACTTGAACCATTTATATCTAACAAATTATATTCCTCTTATGCAACGAACCTTACAGGATCTAAAAAAATATGATCACAATCAATATTCGTGGTTTGGGAGGATTAATATTCTAAAAATGGATATAATACCTCGGTTTCTGTATCTTTTCCAAACCATGCCTTTTTTTTATTCCTAGATCTTATTTCTCTACTTTACAGTTGGCCTTTACAAAATTTATCTGGGGCCATAAAAAACATAGATTAAAAAAGAAATTACTATCACTGCCCAAAGTGAACGGAGGAGCGGGTGCACCTGATCTTTACCATTACTATGTAGCAGCAGTATTAACAAGGATAGTGAACTGGTTCCACTCCTCCAACACTAAACAATGGGTACTAATAGAGCAAGGGTTAAATCAATTTGATCTTACCGCTCTTCCTTGGTTAGATTTTGGGAATAGTGATATCTATCGAGATTCATGTTTTACTATGCCTTCTCTAACATCCCATCTATTAAAAACTTGGACTAAAACAATCTTACAATTGGAACTTTCCTCATTAGTGGGACCTATGACACCTTTATTTGGTAACCCACGATTTCCGCCGGCCTTAAAACGTAAAGATTTCCTCATTTGGAACAAAGAATCACATCGTAGAGTGTGCCAGATTACTTGCCAGGCAGCATTCCCACCTATATTAAACCTAATCTTTACACAGAAACCCTCACTTATGCAATGGTTGGAATATCGGCAACCATTATCTTTCTTATCCTCTCTTCCCTCAAATACATGTTTGTATAGAGACACAACTCAGTTTGAACTTCTGTTGCTACAAGACTCAAAACCAAAACATGTCTTATCTTCAATCTATAAGATATTAGCCATTAAAAAACACCCTGAACCTCCTGAATACACAAGGAAATGGGCGAATGAGTTAAATGTTCAAATTGAAGATGCAGAGTGGAAGAAAGCATTTAAAGCGGATCTCCACCCTAAAGTGAAGATCCGCTGATCGGAACCCTCCCCCCCTCCGGCGTCACATTTGACACCTTTCAGGGGGGAGGGGGGTGCAGATACCTGTCTAAAGACAGGTATCCGCACCCACTTCCGGCCCGCAGTCTCGGGCAAAAGACGGGCTTTTCCCGTTGTGTGCTGGGAACTCTCAGCTCCCAGCACACAGCGGGAGCCAATCGCGGGCGCAGCGCGACTCGCGCATGCGCCGTAGGGAACCGGGCAGTGAAGCCGGAGCGCTTCACTTCCTGGTTCCCTCGCCGTGGATGGAGGGGGGAGCAGCAGGGTGACGAGCGATCGCTCATCCTCTGCTGCGGACGCCGCTGGACTCCAGGACAGGTAAGTGTCCTAATATTAAAAGTCAGCAGCTGCAGTATTTGTTGCTGCTGGCTTTTAATATTTATTTATGGTGAACCATCCGCTTTAATTTAACACATTGTATGTCACTAACAATTAAAGCTCAAGAGACAAATTATAAACTTCTTTCCAGGTGGTATTGGAGCCCAATGTCATTAAAGCGTATATACCCAGATAAATCAGACATATGTTGGCGATGCAATTCATTTAAAGGTTTATTGTTCCACATCTGGTGGGAATGTCCCCAAATCTTAAATTTTTGGGAAAAAATTATGCAGCTCTATGCTTTAGTTACTGGGGAACCAATATTAAATACACCACAAATCACTTTGCTCTCAATATTACCAGGATCATATAAGAATATTAAAAGGGGTCTTTTGAGACACTGGTTGACAGCAGCAAGATTAGTTATACCACGGCACTGGCGCTCAATACAAACTCCATCAGTTAAGGAATGGGCCAATGAAATGGATGGTATTGAGAAGATGGAATCACTTTTAGCAATTTAAACAACAAGAATTTAGAAATCACTTGTAGGAACAAAACAAATTAGCGGGGCGTGTTTTTTTTTTTTTTTGCTGCCAATTCTTAATTCTAAATTTTTTAACCGTCTTGGTTTTTTTTTTTTTGTCTTGCCTCGTTTTGTTATGTCTTGACTTGTCTTGTCTAGTCTTGTCTTGCCTTGTTTAGTCCTGTCCTGTCTTGTTTTGTCCTGTTTAGTCTTGTCTTCCCCAGTCTTGTTTTGTATAGTCTTTTTGAATAATGTATGGAAACAAAAATATACCCGAAAGTGATTAGACGAAATAACTGTATTACATATATGAACACATCATTGCCTGTATTATAATCTATAATGTATTGTCATAATATAATAAAATCAGAATGAATTAAAAAGTGCTCTGGTCTTTGGGCAGCAATATGGTCCGGGGGTTAAGTGGTTAATGTGTGTTGAAGTTGAAGCAAGTGTAAAAGAGTCGGGGAGTTTACATGGCAGCCAACTGGTGTTCATCCTGCAAACATGGCCAAATCATAGAAGTCCGCTTTTTTGGATTCGTTTTTTTTGACTGAAGTTTCAAAGTTGAAATTGTCTGAAATCTTCTTGTTTTGATGCCAATTGTGAAGAGGCACACAAGATATGTCTCACTCATTATTGCAAGACCTTGAGCTTAATCATGTCAGGTTTTAGCAGGGTCCATGTTGGCATGAAGGATTGGCAGGATCAATATTCAGAAGAGGACACTTTTGGTCTTGGTGGAGATATCAGCTTTCTTACAGCACCAGCTATATGAGGCAACTGCTGCTGTTGCCTGCCCAATCCTACAGTGAACTTCATTCATATGAATTTTCGTCACACCCCAACACGATAAATAGTGAAGAGTTTAGGATGAATTCTAGCTGTAAATTACATACAGAGACTCTGCAAGTGCTTATTGCCAGCCTAAAATGGAATATGATAATTAAGTTTTCTGTTCAGCTAAGGCCCCTTTCAAACATGCGGACCGTGTGCCCGCTTTTTCATCCATGAAAAAGGGACATACATTAATCCCTATGAGATAGCGGGTGTCAGCGGTTGAACATCCGCTGACACCCAATCTCATCAGTGTCCGCTATGCTCCGATTCTGCAGATGGAGGAAAATCCTATTTTTCCTTCCGTCTGCAGAGCGGATCAGGTAAACACGGACAGACGGTCCGTGTTCATCCGATCCCCCCATAGGGGAGAGCAGAGATCTGACAGGGCGGCCCCTGCACAGTGTGCGGGGACCGCCCTGTCATCCGCCGGCTCAGCGGGGATCAACAGAACGATCCCGGCTGAGCAAGTGGAAGAGACATGTATGGATCCTCACGGGATCTGTACATGTGAAAGGGGCCTAAATCAGTAAAATCCACAGTGCACCTATTATATTTCAAATGTAACTACTGTATGTTGTATTATGCCAACAGACCAGACTGAATATTTACATATAAAACCTAATTAGAAAACAGCTAATTACATTACCACAGGGTGGCACTGCAAATGCAAGATTGGTAGAGATGTGCCACGTCCTATTAACTTGGAATACTAAGTAGAGCAGAAAACATTGGACTTTATAGGCACCAAAGTACACATTATTTAAAAGTTAATATCTTTATTACAAAAAAATTATCGTTACACCAGAACCATACAAACAGCGGAGGCTTGGGCTGGTCGTCTCTAATACATGGTTACCTGTTGCAGAGCTTCTACTACCATAGGCAATAAGGAAGCCTTATGTCTGCATCACCAAGGCTCTAGTCATTCTACAGGAATCATCCCTCTATAGTAGTTATCCTCTTCGAGAACCCTCCCGTCTACCTTATGGCGAGGTCTAACTATTGATGAGTTAATCTAATATAACTTTCATATGACCATGGATACTTCTTATACTCAGTGACATACTGCCGCTGCCGCAGTCTTCATTGTTGTTCTGGATATCTGTCCATGTTTCTACCAAGTCAAATAATTTATCTACTGTACAACAACATTCTAAGTTATGCTTAAGCTCCTGAAGAAGCGCCTCGGCGTGAAACTTGTAGAGCCTAGCTGTAGTGTGCCTTAATCAGCCTACACCAAGCCTGATGGGTTTTTGACATTTGTCAGATTCAAGACTATTCTTTAGCATTCAAGAAACAATTGCCTGGTGTAACTGGTGGCATGTTCTATACTTACTAAGCATTTTATGTTTTTTTTTTTCTCAATCAAATATTTTATTAATGATTATGCAAAGCATACTCATTTTATGTTAAAGTTTTTAAATATGTCTGTCCAAAATTTTGTGTAATTAAGATATCAACTTTTAAATCATGTGTACTCTGGTGCCTATAAAGTCCCGTGTTTTCTGCTCCTCTTAGTATTACATATAAAAACTGTCAGTCAGGTGGTGTGACCATCTCACAGCTGCAGTAGCTGGCTCAACATGCACAATAATCAGATTAATAAAGAATCCACATTATCATTGTTGAATGTGATGCAGTTGTTAGTTTAATCCAGGAGACTGAACAATGTGAACACACAACTTCTGTTTTAAAAAAATCTCTTTCTTTTTGGTCACGGTCATATTTCAGGAGGTCTTGAAGACTCAGTAGCTGCATTGCAAATCGTTCATTTGCACGGTCTGTCTGACCGTAAAACAATCATCTTCAAGTTTGCTTCGTCCATATGTTGGATTCTTTGGTATCCTGAGGCAAGTTCATATCTCCACAAAGTCTCTGTATAAAGGGGCCCCCTAATTCTAATATCTGACCCTTGCAAACCTCCTTAGCTGCCCAGTTCAACGATAAGCACTGGGCCTAAGGCAGGGGTCTCCATACTTTTCAAGCGAAGGGCCAGTTAATTGTCTTTCAGACTTCAGGGGGGCCGGATTCTGATCAATGGGGGTAGAAAATGCCCCAAGGGCTGAGCATCAGTGAGAATAAACACCCCCCCCCCCAATGCTGGTGGGCAGTAGGAGGAGAAATAGTGCTCCATCATTGCTATTAGTGGAAGAAATAGTGCCCCATTGTTGGTGTCATTATGAGGAATTGTCTCATATCGTTAGGAACAATACTGCCCCAAGGGCCGGATGAAGGCAAGCAAAGAGCCACATCCGGCCCTCGGGCCGCAGTTTGGAGATCTCTGGCCTAAGGTCTCAGCTGGAACTTCATAGAGTTTTGCGACATTTTCTACTGCATGAAAACTGCTTCACTTTCATAGGGAGAGGGTTCTGAGCACAGGCAGGGGGTGCTGGATTAACCTGAACTTGAGGCCTTAAAAGTAGAACTTGAAGCAAGCAGCTCAGTACAGAAATACAATATACCCTATATTGTCAAAAGTATTGGGACACCTGCCTTTACAGGCACATGAACGCCATGCAAGTTAGGAAGGGAACCGTGGACTAGGAACTAAGCAGATTAGGAAATCTGCCTAGTAACAGCTATTTGCAAGCAAGTAATGTTTTTTTTATATTAAAGGAAACCTAGTGATAAGAAGTTTGTTTTTAGGATGGACCTCCGCTTTAACTGGGAGCGGGATCTGGATATTTCAGAATGGGACAAAAGCAGGTAGGCAGAAGCAAAGTGCTCCACCACAATTTATGACAGTGCCTAAAGATCCAAAAATGATGGATACAGTTATACAATTTAAAGGATCACTAAAATATTTTTTTTTTTTAGCTTCCTTTACCTTACTGCAGTCCTGGTTTCATGTCCTCATTGTTTGTTTTTGCTTTGAAGTTGCTGTAATTCTGCTCTGATCTCCACACTTCCTGCTTGTCTGGCTCCTTATGCAAAATCTCATGACAGCTTTTCACTGTGGTCCAAGCTGTCATTACTGTGTGTCTAAAACTCCTCAGAACCAATTAGAGTCATTTTAAAAACAAAACACTGCCCTGGATTTGTTTGTTTTTGTTATGTGTGTCTCTCTACTTCGCAGAAACATGAAACCAGTTTAAACGTGAAACTAAACTGCAGGCACATTATATGATTGATTTTTCTCTATTTTTAATCATTTTTAAAAGGAATCAGTTAACTCTATACCCTGTAAACAGTAATTTCAGCAAAACATTTTTTTTCCTTTAGTGACCCTTTAATCAGAACCATCCTTAATAGAGACCTGGTTTGCAACCCATGGAAGGCTTTTATTAGACCAGTTTCTGAGCTCACCAGAAGTGATACTAATAACCTTTATCTTATCCAAAGCTTGGAGACAACCTACTTTGAACTTTATGGAGGTAAAGCAGAGGGTGGGCAAAATGAAAAACTCACTTTAATGCTGAACAATACTCACTGCCCCCTGACAGCTTAATTTAAAGGCACCCCTCTCTGCATTCCCCACACTTTCTATGCTGTCTACTGTTGCCTTCTCCCCTGCCCCCACCCAAGCAACTAATGCACATACTCTTGTGCTTTCCCTGCCACCACATGTTTCTCGCACTTAAGGTTGGATGTGTTTACAGTGCTGCCTTGGATTACGAGCATAAATCGTTCCAAAAGAATGCTTGTAATCCAAAGCACTCGTATATAAAAGCGAGTTTCCCCATAGGAGTGAATGGAAACTCAGATAATTAGTTCCACAATGTTTGCTATTGTATGTAGTACTGCATGTCGCCAGAGGTGGGGGGGCACCATAAACACTCAAAGACAGCTCGTAGCCGCTCGCTCAGATGCACTCGATGAGGCTTGGAGACACCCAGGAACGGAGTGTTTCTGAGTGTTTCGGAGTGTCTCTGAGCGGCGCTGAGTGTCATCTGCACCCCCGCACCTCTGGCCAAATACGGTACTGCACACCCCAGAGGCTTGAATCCTGCTCATCTTGCAAGACAACACTCTCAAACCGAGTGAGGATTTAAACAAAATAATAGCTTGTATTGAAAAACGCTCGTAAACTGTGTTACACGCAACCCAATGTATTATTTTCTCCAGCTCTACCTTTTCCGAGTATATTTGACATTTTATAAGTCATATGATGTGTATGCTCTGAGCGGCTTCTTTTCATTGTACCTGTACATAGCTGAAGTGCTAGGTCACCACAAATAAATACAGCTGAAAAAGAGGGAAATATAAACCTTCGATTAGCCCGCACAGTTATAATGGTTAAAGTTTGAATATTCAAATTCCTGCAATAACCCAATCTTGACAACAACCTAATATGACTATTAACTGAATTACCCTTGTAACAGCATACTTACTTTAACTAGCGCCTAAAATACTAGCACCTTAGGCAACTGGCCCCCTACTAAAAATCACACACAGACAGTGTTGACATTCCCAGCACTTAAGCCACTGATCCTAGCTGACGGGTGTTTCTACATGTCTGCCTTTAGTAGTTTTGTGAAAAGCTGCGTCTTTTTTGGGGGATTAGTCATGACGGGCAAGCAAGCATATCTGGAGCTGATGCACCTTAAAGAAAACATGTGCTGGATATAGGTGTAGAGACACAGGTGCCGAAACTGCTATTAAAAATGCTATTTGCATGTCTGCTTTTGCCCTTAATACTTTCTGATTTACTGACCTGGAACAAGCATAAAGTTAGTGAAGTCAAAACAATCGGGGCTCCGGATCAGTGTAGCACTACCCCCACAGGAGCCGCATGGTAGATTAGGTTCCCTGTTCTTTTGCCTCAACTCTTTGAACGACATTAGCCGCTTTCACACGCTAGGTTAACAAATATAGATATACTGTACAAAACTAAGGTCCAGTATCGAAAAAGCAAACACCAGACTGGTTAATGGTAAATGAACCCAATATATTGTTACAGGTTGCAGTAAATAGCAGTATGCACATAAATAAGTCAATCACAGTTCACTAGACAATATGTTCACTAGGCTAACTCAGCATAGAATGGAGTTCTATGAAGCTGAATAAGAATAAACCTGGTAATCTACAAAATCGTAAGTATTATTTATGGCATTAGAAAATAGTAACAGCAATGATAATCAATACAGCAATAACTCCTCTGTAAACGGTGGGCTATGTCCACTCTATATGAATGGTAGTGATTACATTTAGGACTTCCTAATAAAGTACATCTAAGTGAGCAGTCTCCAGCCCTTGTTCTTCAGCCGGCTAGAGTTGGGGCCCAGTCTTTATGGTGGTGGACATATATGCAGTCCCAGTAAAGTCTGCATGCAATAAATAATGCTGCTGGAGCAACTCTGGTCATCCTCACCACACAATATCAGGCTTGTAGCAGGTTGATGTGCAAACAGGAGCAGAAATGTACACTCTTCAGTCACCTCGCAGCAAAGAGGAAAGCCCTTGGTATTCAGCTTGTAAAAATACAGCTCTCTTTTCTTTATACCCAGCTCACACTGGAAATTATAGTCCAAACATCCATTAACTGCCATAGTAAGGTTTCTGTCCCGAAATTCATCTCCCGGGATAGTTCAAGGGTCAATGCCACTTGACAAAGCCAGCAGCATAACACCAATTATCTTTTTAGCTGTATGCAAGGTTGGCATTCTGACTTGTAAGTGTTCCATTCTTCCTACTGGCCACCAATGTAAGGGCCATTTTTATCATTGACCCCTAGTGAATTCACTTTAGTAAGGGTTCCCAAAGAAATTATTTTAGGGGTTCATCTGGGGTAAAAAGGTTGAGAAATATACAATGCAATATGGCAACACACTTTTTCAGAAGGAATGTTCAGCAATTTCAGCCTCTATCTTTTCAGTACAGGTTTTAAAATTGATTATACACATTTTAGGGGGGGGGGGGGGGAACACATGGGCCATCAATGTTAACCACTTTGTGAAAAACTTTGCTGGCTCTTTCTGACTTTCTAACCTGTTATAAGCCAGTAGCAAGTAATAGTCAAAACCCCTGTTCTGCACAGCTGTTCTAGGGTAGAAACTCAGAGGGATCGATTTACTAAAACCAATTAGACTGTGCACTCTGTAGGTCCAATTGCTCCATAGCTTAGTAAATGAGGTAAAGCTTCACTTTGCAAAGAATACCCAATCACATGCAAGGAATTAAAAAAAAAAATGAATTTTTCCTTGCACGTGATTGGATGATGTAAGTCAGCAGAGCTCCTGCTCATTTAGACTACTTTCACACTGGGTTGATTTGCAGGCGCTATAACGCTAAAAATAGCACCTGCAAACAAACCTGAAACAGCCGCTGCTGTCTCTCCAGTGTGAAAGCCCAGAGGGTCGGTTTCAGATTGGTTTGCAGGCGATATTTTTAGCGTTATAGCGCCTGCCGAGGGCTTTCACACTGGAGCGGGGCGCTAAAAGGACGGTAAAAAAAGCTCTGTTAGCAGCATCTTGGGATCGATAAAGGAGTGGTGTGTATACTGCTCCTCCACCGCTCCTGCGCATTGAAGTCAATGGGGCACTGCGACTATGCAGAGGCGCTTTGCGGTGGTTTTTAACCCTTTCTCGGCCGCTAGCGGGGTGTAAAACCACCCTGCTAGCGGCCAAATAGCCCCACGAAATTGACGGCAAAGCCCCGCTCCAGTGTGAAAGGGGCCTTACTAAGCTCTGGAACAACTGTTCTTACAATGTGCACCTGTACTTTGCAAAGTGCACAGTCTATTTGCCTTTAGTAAATCAACTCCAAAAAGTCCTACATAAAAATCTGTGCTGGCAATCGGGCCAAAAATACTTGAACAAGAGGGACAGTAGTCCTTTTGCCTAGTTTGCCTCTACGGCAAATGAAGTCCCCTGAGTTCATTACAAAGTGTGTTTCAAGTTATATAACTCAGAGCTAAATTCTAAGAATACATTTTTCATAATCCAGGAGGACAGAGTGAGTTGCTCGCAGACCGCAGGAATGTTCCACCACACCCTACAGCGTTGGGGCCAGATGGAACAGGCTCAGCATGGGTCTCCGAGCATCAGGTCCAGCTTTGGATTCTGTGTCTGAAACATTTGGCTTTTCAATGTTACCAGGTCTTAAAGGGAAAGGACACTACGTTTTTACAGAGAACCTATTTTGAGTTACAACTGCACTGTTTGCTTAAAGCATGGGTGCCCAACCAGTGGCCCGGGGGCCACATGTGGCCCGTGGAGCCTTCTGATGTGACCCGCAACTTCCTGCTTTGGGATGAAATAGAATAGAATACTGTTATTAAGGTTCAGTTTATTACTAAAATCACAGTGTATATATGGGCATATCTGCTTTCAAACTGACACTGACACAGAGCAGCGCACCTGCATGTTACCTGCACTGAGCAATAGACTTATATTAATACCTGCGAGTTTGGTGAGGTTTCTGAAAGTGCACCAAACCTGCAGAATATAATAGAAGTCTATTGCAAAGTGCAGGAAAGCCAAAGGTACACTGCATTGCACCCGCAGTGTGAAAGCAGCCTTGGGTCAGTTTGACCCAATTGGACCCTCCATTCACCTCTAAGGAGCGGCAGATGTGTCCTACCTCTAATCTGATCCACTGAGGGGACACGGACCTACCATCCACCCGCTCTGCTCATTAATTGTGGCCCGCAACCGGTTACTAAGTCTAATTTGAGATATGTAGATCAGGAGATCTAACTTCACTTTGACTTTTCTAACCTGCATGGCAACCAGGCAATGCACATTTTTAAAAGAGGGCAGCAATATAAGCCTACATATCTCTTAGTTTAGGTTTCTTTTAAAACCAAACTCCAGGTTGGAGTTTTGCTTTCCTTAAAAGTTATGTTCTGTGGTCCTGTCCTGCAATGTCATGGGTCTTCTTCCTTCCTTCTCTGGAGGTGAGCAGGTATTGGATGCTGCAGAGAATGGCACCACGTAACCTCACGTAAGCTGTTCTCAGCAGCATTCTCCTATAAGCCTAGGTCAGCTTGATGATGGGCCCCCCCAGGGGCATTACTTTGATGCCCTGGTCAGGGTTTGAAGGAATTTGGGGGCCCCAAGCAGCCCCCCTCGCAGGCAAAGCCATTGTTAGCGCTACACTAATTTTAACTTACCCCCCCAGTCGATATGTTTTTCTATTCTCACCTCCCCTTCTTCCCTGTAGGCTGCTGCTGTAGCGTCGCCGAGCTTCTCTTCCTCCTGTCAGTCTGGTGTTCTATCATTATGGGCCCCCAATCAGATGGTGGCCAGGCCGGGTACCGTGCGGCACAGGAGATTCTGTTTCCTGTGAAGAGGAAGAGGAGTTCGGCCACACTACAGCCTGGGAAGGGGAATTTTGGGGCCCCAGGCCAGCTCAGGGCCCCAAGCATTTGTTTGTTTTACCTGTCCTGTAGAGACGGGCCTGGCCCTGGGCTCACGGCAAGTGGGTAGAATGATGCTGGGTATCATTCAATCCAGAAGCTAACACTGCATTGCAGAGCAGTAAGTCTACAGGGGACAGCACCAGAGGTAGTGTAGAGAATTACAGCAAGCACTGGATGTGTTGTTCTAACTAACGCAGGACATTTCTTAATTTTTTTTATGGAGTCTGCAGTAATAACATTTTTACAGTCTTGGTTTTTCCATATTTTTCTCATAAATATTGATAATTGTAAATGAAACACCAGAGGGGCAGATCTCTTTTTCATTGCAGCCCCCCAGCCCCCTTCTCTGCATAGGGACTGCAGTGTTTCAGTGGGCCGGCTGATTCATATGCAGCGTACACACGCTCGGAATTTCCGACAACAAATGTTCGATGGGAGATTGTTGTTGGAAATTCCGACCGTGTGGACATTTTCTGGCGGAATTTCCCACAACAAAAATTTGAGAGCTGGTTCTCAAATTTTCCGACAAACAAAATTCGTTATCGTAAATTCCGATCGTGTGTAGACATTTCCGACATAGAAAATTCCACGCATGCTCTGAATCAAGTACGAGATGGAAGGACTTGGTCTGGTAAAACTAGCGTTCGTAATGGAGATAGCACATTCGTCATGCTGTAACGGACTGAAAAGCATGAGGCTGAAAAGTGTAAATCGTCTCTCACCAAACTTCTACTAACACGACTTGTACTGAACTTCCCTTTAATAGTGCCGTCGTACGTGTTGTACGTGACCGCGTTCATGGCGTTCAGAATTTCCAACAACATTTGTGTGACCGTGTGTAAGACAAGTTTGAGCCAACACTCCGTCGGAAAAAAATCCACGGTTTTGTTGTCAGAATGTCCGATCGTGTGTACACGGCAATAGACTTGCATGATGCAGTAAAGCACAGGCAGAGTGTATCACTGGAAAGCAGGCAAATTTCGGCTTTGTTTACATGGAGCATACTTAAGCATTCACCAATGTGAGGGCCGTGTTTGCCGTCATAGGGATGCACAGTTGTCCCCTGCATTTGCATGCAAGAAACCCCATTCATGTCAATTGGGACGCAGCGGCTGCAGTGACACAGACATTGCTCCCAAATTTGATATGATTGGGTACAGAAGTGTGTCCCCAAACGCAGACAGTGTGAGTATGGGTACACACTTTTACACCCATATGAATGTCAAATTGGGAGCAGTGGCTGTGTTCATGCAGGCACTGCATCCCAATTAATATTAATGGGACTACCTGCAAACGGATGCACCCATGCTTCCCCAAACACGGCTCTTACATGGGTGTACACTTAAAGAGATTGTAAAGTGTGACAGGATATCAGGTAAATCTGTGGGTGTTGTCACAGGCGGGAGATACATTTCTGCCTTGTTTAGACAATTCACCAATTACTATTAGGTGTCGGCTGCAGAAATAGCCAGAAAGGTTTAGGGCGTTGGAAAACTTCAGCTGTTCAGAATGAAGCAATTAAGGCCTCTATAAGACATCCAAAGGATGACTATTAATTGCTGCATCCTGAGGCATTTTGAGTTAAGGAGAGCAGTCAGAAAGACTTCTGAAGAGGTGAGGTGGTTGTTGATTTTTCTGTGTGATAAAAATCAAAAAGACTTTGCCCCTGCAAAGCTAGCGAGATCCCGACATGAGGGGTGAGAAGAGCTGAAGATGTGCACAGCCCTGGATCGAATGAGGGTTCAGATAAGTAAAAGGAGGGGGGAGATGAGGGGGATGCTGATGCCTAAACCTTTTTTTCCCTAATTAACTAACTACTTCTAATAATGGTATAAAGCATATCTAAACCCCAAAACAAAAATGTAATACAGTAAAAACCTCAGATTGCTAGTATTGCAGTTTACGAGCGTTTCACAATACGAGTTTTTAAAATCTTTTTAAAATCCTGACCCGATTTGCGAGCGTTGTCTCACACAAGTCTCTGGGGTGTGCAGTACCGCATGTGGCCAGAGATGCAGGGGCGAAAGTTATGCTCGGAGACACTTGGAGCATACCGGAGATGCTTGGAGACACTCGGAAACACTCGAAAACACTCCATTCCTGAGTGTCTCAAAGCATCTCCAAGTGTCTTTGACGCCCCCCCCACCCCACCTCTGGCCACATGCGGTACTGCATACACTAGCAGTGATGCTGGAACTAATTATCTGAGTTTCCATTGATTCCAATGCGGTAACTTGCTTTGATATATGAGTGCTTTGGATTACAAGCATTCTTTTGGAGCAGATTATACTTGTAGTCCAAGGTACTACTGTATATTGTAGCTTAACTGTCCTTGGATAAAGTCTAGGTCAGGAGAGCAACCTGGAGTTACAACGCTGCCCTTCTATAGATACAGGACAGGAAGTGCAGGATCGCCATGTTAAAATAAAGGAAAAAAGTCTGAAAAAAGGGAAACGGGACTAGTAAACTGCAATCTATTAAATTAGTGTTTTGGGGTTTGTAAATACTTAAAAAAATCAGCTACAGAATCCTTTAAGCATTTATATTTTTGTACCAATCTATTTGAATGAGCACCATTATATTATTGCCCAAGACAGTGTTTTATGTTATTTATTTACCATTTTGTTTATTGCACAAGATGGCTGCCGGTTAAAGGTAGACATTGAGGTACTTATGTATATAATGGTCAATTCATGTTTTCCTTTGTAACACTTTCCCTTATAATTTACATTGCGTTTTGTGTTTCCCATGGCTGACAGGCCGGCACAATTCTGAGAATTCTGTGAATTGCTGAGGATATTAAACACGCCGTATAAAATTACTCTGGAACAATGGGAGCCATTTTGAGCCATACTTTCCCACAGAGCAATTTTCTATGAGGTCCAGCTGCTTGTTTTGCTTTCAGACAGTGACTCAGAGGTCGGAAAGTTGGACCGCAGAGTGGGCAGGCATGAAATTTGGCAGCACAAAAAAAATATAGAAACCTAATTTAACCTTTGCAGACACTTAAAGGGCCATCTGGCTGCTCATTGTTCCGCCAGTGGAATAACACAGCTTTCAAAATCCAGTTCACATTTTGGTAACCCTTCCTTCAGCTTCTTTGTGAGGAGGCATTATAGGATTTGATGGCAGCTGAGTGTATATTTTGAGGGCTCCAAAGTGCACCTGTAATGTAAAAATCAATGGGATAAATAAATTCAAGGCATGGTGAACGTAAAGCAATGAGCTGAAGTTCTGTACCTTAATTGTAGACCTTATGACAAAAACGTATGAAGATGGGACTTTAGTGGTATTAGTCATTATATACCTCTATATCCAAATGAAGAAACATACATAACTGATGTATAATGTTATATTACCAAATCATTAACCGCTTCAGCCCCGGAAGAATTTACCCCCTTCCTGACCAGAGCACTTTTTGCGATTCGGCGCTGTGTCGCTTTAACTGACAATTGCGCGGTCGTGCAACATGGCACCCAAACAAAATGTATGTCCTTATCTTCCCACAAATAGAGCTTTCTTTTGGTGGTATTTGATCACCTCTGCGGTTTTTATATTTTTCGCTATAAACAAAAAAAAATGAAAAATTTGGAAAAAAAAATAAGTTATATTTTTTACTTTTTGCTATAATAAATGCCCCCCCCCCCAAAAAAAAAATTCTTTCTCAGTTTAGGCCGATATGTATTCTTTAACATATTTTTGGTAAAAAAAGTTTGGTGTGCTTTCAGAAAGTGCAACTAACCCGCAGTGTGGAGAAACCGCAGTGCATCCGTGTGAAAGCAGCCTTGGGCCCATTTCACACGATTGGGTTTGCCTGTCCATTTTTGCAGGTGAACCCAATCGGATCCACCCTTCACCTCTATGGAGCGGCAGATGTAAACAGACTTGTGTCCAGACTTGTGTCCACTTACACCCGCCTACCTCCAGTCTGATCCGCTAAAAAAACAAGGTGATCTGCCCCCTTCCGTCTGGCCAGATCGAATTGGAGGGCCAATAGAGTAGAGCAGGCTGTGCAAATGCAGAGTGGACACAGATCTGTCATCCATCCGCTCCACTCATTGTGTTGAGTGGACTTTAACCACTTAAGACCCGGACCAAAATGCAGGTAAATGACCAGGCCCCTTTTTGCGATTCAGCACTGCGTCGCTTTAACTGACAATTGCGCGGTCGTGCGACGTGGCTCCCAAACAAAATTTGCGTCCTTTTCTTCCCACAAATAGAGCTTTCTTTTGGTGGTATTTGATCACCTATGCGATTTTTATTTTTTGCGCTATATACAAAAATAGAGCGACATTTTTGAAAAAAAAACAATATTTTTTACTTTTTGTTATAAGAAAAATCAAATAAACTAAATTTTAGTCAAACATTTAGGCCAAAATTTATTTAGCCATATGTCTTTAGTAAAAAAAAAAATCGCAGGGAACAGCGACACTAATACAGCGATCAGAAAAATGATCGCTTAGTGATGCTGGCAATAGGGGAGTGAAAGGGTTAACTAGGGCGGTGATCAAGGGTTAAAACTTTATTAGGGGGGGTACGGGGGCTACCCTGAACCTAACACTAACTGCCTGTCACACTGACACTAAATACAGTAATCATACATGTATGATTACTGCATTCAGTGACACTGTGACAGGGGGGAGGGGGGGCGATCGCAAGGGGTTAATGTGCCTATGTGTAGTGTGTGTCAGTGTAGTGTTGTGAAGACTTACTGTGCGATGTGATCTCTCCTCAGCGGTGGTTGAAAATACCGCTGAGGGGAGAGATCACATCACTTCCTCCTTCCTGTGTTTACACAGGAGGAGGAAGTGCAGGGCGGGGGAGCGCGCGCATTGGCTGGGAGCGATCCGGAGGGGGCGGACAAAAACGGGGACCGCCGCATGTACCGGGGGGGGTCCCGATCGGACCCCCGACCCACCTCAAGGTACCAACGTATATATACGTTGATGTGCCTGTCGGTGCCATTCTGCCGACGTAAATGTACATGCGGCGGTCCATAAGAGGTTAACCACGTGTTCTGTTGACCATTTTCATTAGGACAGAACTTTGCAGACATTTTAAAGCCTCATACACACGATAGGACTTCCATCAGACTTTTCTGCAGATTTTTGTCCGAATGGGCGTTGGCCGCGAACTTGTTCTGTATACACATATACACACGGCAGAACATTTTCAGCCAACTTTCACCAAATCACGTGGTTTTTCAGCTCTTTACCGCCACCCTTTGGGCAACTTCTGCTATGGTTGTCTGATGTTTAGTAATGGTTCTGAGCATGCGTGTTTGTACTTTGGACTTTAGTCCGATGGACTTGTGTACACAAGATAGGATTATCCTCCATCGGACATTTGTTGCTGAAAAGTTTGAGAGCACTCACACCGAACATTTGCCTGTTGAAAAATCGAAAACAATTGTCCGATGAAGCATCACGCGGTCGGATTGTCCGATAAGACACGTCCGTTGGACCATTATTGACAAAATGTCTGATGGAGGATAATCCTATCGTGTGTACACAAGTCCATCGAACTAAAGTCCAAAGTACAAACATGCATGCTCTGAACCAATGGTAAAGATCAGACAACAATAGCAGGAGTTGCCCACATGGTGGAGGTAAAGAGCTGAAAAACCATGTGATTTGGTGAAAGACAAGGTTCCAGCAGGGTAATAGCAGTGCTGTCCGCTGTAGATGTGGCAATAGAGAACACCCGATCCTCTCTTCTGGGGGCCCTCAGCACCACTCGATCTCTGTAAATGTGGCAGCCGTGACTCCAGTCACGGTGACAACGATAAAACCTAACATTTAAATAGAATAGGCCCAATTCCGCACCTTTCAAAATACGGGGCACTTTCAAGTGTGTCCATATGGCCTTCTGGCACCAAACTTCCCGATCCTGGTCAATCTGCAACAAAAGGGAAGTGGCACATACGGGTATTCGTACCCATGCTGAGTAGCAACTCTCTGCATCACTAAGCACTGCAGCTTAGCCAAGCTTGGCAAAATACTTTGGTTTCCACGCCCCGGCAGCACCAAGGCGTCAGATGCCCTTCTAAGAGCGGGCACGGGGATAGTGAGCGCAGCAACAGATACAAAACGTGACTCACCGACTCCTCAGGTTAGACGCGGGACGTCCACGGACGGCTGCTGGGACCCGCTGGGTGTGCTCCGGCCGGAGCGCTTCTTCTTCTGAGCACCATTAGAGGTGCTGGATCCCTTGGAGCCATGTGACCCTGCAAAATGTGGCTCAAGAGGGTAATCACAATCAGTAGGTAAAGAATCATCCGGTGTCAGATCAAAGTCCGTCAGATGCCACTCTTCCACTTGCGAGGGACTCTGAGCAAGCGGGCCTCGACCACGGTTGCGGGAGGCGGGAGTAGGTCCTACCCTGGCGGGGGCATTCCACCCGGAGACTTCTGTAGAAGTGGTTGTCGTCCCCAGGTTAGTCTCGGTCTGGGTGCTTGTCACATCTGTTAGGCTTGTCATGCTGGATAGAACGCTTTCTAATTCCGGGTTGTCCCCAGGGCTTACCTCCAATGAGGAAGCCGAAGGTAGAGTCAGGGTAGACGATATTGAAATCACGTCGGGATCCCGGACTTCTGGATCCATGATCATCACCGACGGGGAGGGTTCAGGCCATACTGCTTCCTCCTCCGCGGTTATAGTAGCGGTGATGAAATTCACCCGGTATGCCTTTGGAGTCTGTGTGGGTGATACAGCCACAAACAGGTAGGCCTGACATTGCTGGAATCTGGCAAAGGGTTAGATCTTCACAGATAAGTCTCCACAACGGGGACAGGTCAGGCCTAACATCTCCGTACCACTACTAGACAGGAGCACAAATTTCCCTGCAGTCGACAGGCGGACACCTGTATTAGTCACAGGTACCCCAGATGGGATGAACATGTTGGAGGCCCTCAGTGAGGTGGTTGGGGGCCTCAAACGTGGGGTGGCAACACCTAGTTGCAGGAAGGCTGACATTACCACGCGGTTCTCTTTCTCCTTGGCAGGTGGGCGGTACTCTGCTGCCTGGCGCGAAATCCTTCTGCACATCTCACGCAGGGGAGGGTGACTCCTCCCAGTTGGGAACTTGTCCGGACACGTTGCAGATGGTGCGAGGTTAACTCCCTCGTTGCCGGACAGTTCAAACACAATGGCGGACACTCTTCGCTCTTTAGTAAAGTCAGTACTCACCGACATCCCGGACGAGCCCCCATGTGTAGCGCTACCCCCTCAGGAGCCGCTGGTTGTTGTTTGGGATCGGCGTATTAAGTTACCTTGCAATGTGTCTAGGGGTAGAAGCAGTGAGCGAATGACCAGTCACCAAATGGATTTTTCAATGGTTTATTCCAGGGCCCAAAAACGGCCAACATCAACAGAAGATAGGAAAGGTTGATGAAGAAATAGAGAAGAGTGCTGTATCAGGCCGGGATATAACACAGAGCAGTTCGCTCTTGGTAGTAGTAAAGTTTGTCGCCACTCAGGAGGAGTGGGTAAAGTGCCTCTTGACAGACTCCTGTTATAAGCCTGGCAGCCGAAATGTCACTTGTAACTTGCTGGGAGGAACAGGTCCCTATGGCAGACCTGGCTCGGGCCTCTGTCACAGGCCTAGTACTTCAGTACCCAAGAGAACAATTCGGATTGAGCAAATCCTCCCAGTAAATGCAATGAAAGGGGTCACCAGTTGACAGCTGACATGTACCTGTCAATTCACGGCGACCAGATCCCCGATCGTTCAAGCCCTATTGGATAACCTGCCTCCGGGTTCTCCTCAAGCCGATCCCCCACCGAACGGCATACAGCCTGGGATCTTCTCAGTAAGGTCAGGGACCCAGTAGGTCACTGGGGCCCCCATCGACATCTGGATGGGTCTCCATGAAACAGGTGGTTCTGGCCAGGTGGGCCATGCGAACGGGGTCCGTGGATGCGCGCACCCTGAAGGTGGATGCCGCACCTGGAACGTGGACCCGGCGCAGAGAAGAGGAACCGACTAAACTAACCGACCAATCTTCCGCATATGGGATGGAGATATAGTATGGATGTAATCTCATATAAAGTCCACACACTAGGATGGAGATACATCACAGAGGTATTCTCATTTAAAGTCCCAAAACACCTCCGGGTGTCCCCCCCTTCTTCCTTATGGTACCAGGGATGGAAACAGTGGTTGGCAACTGGCAGTGCTCCCCTGCCAGCTTTATATGGGGCTGTCCGTATTAAGTGTGCATTACTTGTTCACACAAACGGCATACGTTTATTATGGTTTAATTTGGCACTCAGTTGCTGAACACACCACTTAGCCCCTTTGACGCATTGTATAGACCCCCTTTTTTCTGTATCCCGGGACAGCGATGCACTCACTGTGCTTCCCTTCCTCCCCTTTTGGGGGTACAGGCGGTGACCGTCAGTGCATCGGCGCCACGTGCCATCCGGATGACACCCTCGTTGGGCGTCGCCCTGTTGAATGGTTAGTATCCATCACAGCTGATTGAGTGGGTGTGTGCAGTGTCTCTTCAGCACAGGCAATTGTGCCGTCTGATTGAGGACCCCGCCCCCCACACTGTCCAGCTGATGTGGCGTTGGGGGCAGCCTGGTGCAATTGCTGGATGCATTATAAAGCACCTTCCCACCTATTCAGCCAGTGGCCGTTTCCATGCAGACCCTACAGCTGTTGAATGAATGAATGAATGAATGACTTGTATAGCGCAACGCATGCGAACTGAATCGCCTCTGGGCGCTTATTCCAGCCAGTGTCTGCTTGGCTGGTGCGGTCATTTTTACCCCGTAGGATCTTGACACGCTATGGACACACAGTCATACACACATATATACATATATACTGGGTCAATTTTTGGACGATCCAATTTACCTACCAGCATGTCTTTGTAGTGTGGGAGGAAACCGGAGTACCCGGAGGCAGTGGCGTAACCAGAGTTATGGGCGCCGGGGGCAGAATTTTTTTTCGCCCCCCCCTTGTATAATCATCCACTCTGGTTATAAGGATCTGTAATGTATCCCTCTCAGGGCTTTCTGCATGTAAGGGGTAAATTATTGCAGGATTAATCATTTAACCCCTTACTGTAAGGGATTAACAGACTGACCCCCCCCCCACAACCACAGATCCCCCATCATAGACTGAACCCCCCCCCCACAATCACAGATCCCCCATCACAGACTGACCCCCCCCCCCACAATCACAGATCCCCCATCACAGACTGACCCCCTAAATAACAGACCTCTCATCACAGATGGATCCCCCCAATCACAGATAGACCCCCCACAATCACAGACCCCCTATTTAACAGACCTCAGACAGTAACCCCCACCATAGTGCAGACCTCAGACAGTAACCCCCAGTAGTGCAGACCTCAGACAGTAACCCCCACAATAGTGCAGACCTCAGACAGTAACCCCCACAATAGTGCAGACCTCAGACAGTAACCCCTATAATAGTGCAGACCTCAGACAGTATACCCCATAATAGTGCAGACCTCAGACAGTATACCCCATAATAGTGCAGACCTCAGACAGTAACCCCCATAATAGTGCAGACCTCAGACAGTAACCCCCATAATAGTGCAGACCTCAGACAGTAAACCCCATAATAGTGCAGACCTCAGACAGTAACCCCCAGTAGTGCAGACCTCAGACAGTAACCCCCCATAATAGTGCAGACCTCAGACAGTAACCCCCCATAATAGTGCAGACCTCAGACAGTAACCCCCATAATAGTGCAGACCTCAGACAGTAACCCCCATAATAGTGCAGACCTCAGACAGTAACCCCCAGTAGTGCAGACCTCAGACAGTAACCCCCAGTAGTGCAGACCTCAGACAGTAACCCCCCATAATAGTGCAGACCTCAGACAGTAACCCCCCATAATAGTGCAGACCTCAGACAGTAACCCCCATAATAGTGCAGACCTCAGACAGTAACCCCCATAATAGTGCAGACCTCAGACAGTAACCCCCAGTAGTGCAGACCTCAGACATTAACCCCCAATAGTGCAGACCTCAGACAATAACCCCCAGTAGTGCAGACCTCAGACAGTAACCCCCAGTAGTGCAGACCTCAGACAGTAACCCCCAGTAGTGCAGACCTCAGACAGTAACCCCCAATAGTGCAGACCTCAGACAGTAACCCCCAATAGTGCAGACCTCAGACATTAACCCCCAATAATGCAGACCTCAGACAATAACCCCCAGCAGTGCAGACCTCAGACAATAACCCCCAGTAGTGCAGACCTCAGACAGTAACCCCCAGTAGTGCAGACCTCAGACAGCGGCGTGTGTGGTTTCCCTCAAGCGCGGGCTCCTCCTCCTCTGTAGGTGTGAACAGAGAGGAGGGCCGCCGCCGGGTGTACCAAGATGGCCGCCGCTCCGGAGCTAGGCCGAAGCCGTGGACTTTCCTAGGCCGAGGCTCCGGAGCGCTCCGCGTAGCAAAAAAAATAAAAAAAATAGACAAAAATCAATCATATAATGTGCCTGCAGGTTAGTTTCACTTTTGAACTGGCTTCGTGTTTCTGTGAAATAGAAATAGACACACAGAACAAAAACAAACAAATCCAGGGCAGTGTTTTGTTTTTAAAATGAATCTGATTGGTTCTGGGAAGTTTTAGACACACAGTAATGACAGCTTAGACCACCGTGAGAAAGCTCCCAGCACTGTGGTTATAAGGAAACAGACAAGCAGGAAGTGTGGAGCACAGAGCAGGATTACAGCAACTTCAAAGCAAAAACGAACAATAAGGACATGAAACCAGTACTGCAGTAAGGTAAAGGAAGCTATTTAGCTAAAAAAAAAATTCCTTTAGTGATCCTTTAAGGATTTAGAGAAGATCTGTAAAGAAGAGAGGGCCAAAATACCTCCTGAGATGTGTGCAAACCTGGTAACCAACTAAAAGAAACTTCTTACCTCTAGCCAACAAGGGTTTCTCCACCAAGTGCCAAGTCATGTTTTGCTGGGGGATCAAATACTTATTTTACTCACTGAACTGCAACTCAATTTATAACATTTGTGTAGCACCGTGCTCCTGTTGGTTAGGCAATATTTCTAAATTTAAGTTATCTGAGCTGTAGTTTAGCTTGGAATGTCAAATTATTGGTTTCTGTTCCAGTTCAGCTGCATTGCACATTTTCCACTTGACTGTAGGTGTCGCTGTCACCACGGGACAAGGTTGGAAATGCAGTGGGCTGGGTGTATTGAGTATTCTTTTCCCAGAAGCAGCCCAGTGGGTTGTGGTCTCCGCAGCTTTGCATTCTGGGAGAGGGTACTTAAGGGACAGACACTGTTCTGGCAGGGTCTTCCGATCCTGACCTGATGGCCCTCCTGGCCTCAGGGATGTGTTAGCAGTTCTTCAGCCTCGGGACCTGTTGGCACGAGGTTCCGTTTACTGAGAGTAGGCTCAGGAGTTTCTGGAGCCTACTGGTCCAGGGATGGTCCTGTGCTGTCTTGCCTGCGGGAAGAAGCCAAACAATTGGGGACTCAATTAGAGGACGCATCCTGGCCAATCTACCACACAGTGCTGCGGGCTGGCTGAAAGATACTGGTACTGTGTAGCTGTGTCTTTGTAACTTTACAAAGTGTGTGTGTGGTTACACGTTTCTGTGGCAGAGGACTGTGCAACGACTCGACTGCACTCTTCAAGTCTGTGGCAGAGACTTTTGAACAAGCTTCACACCGGCTGCTAGGTCAGTGAGAGAGGCCTATCCAGTGGTTGATGAATCCAGTGTCGAAACGTTTTGCCCTCTGGATCCAAGAACGGATCCGCAAAGCAAGGTACATGAATCTCCCCTAACCCTCCATCCCTCTGTCTGAGTTTGTTTAAGAAAACCTTGGAAGAAAAGAGACTAAGTGTTGGTGCAGACATGTGTGAATAACTCTTCAAGGAGGACCCCTAAGATGAACGTGGTGAGGTAGCGGCAGGCCCAAATTTAAACCAGCAGCCCATTCGGGGGTATTGCTACATTTGTATCATGTGTTTTTTCTGGTTGATATTGTGTCTCTATCATTTAAAATACACCTATGATAAAAATTATAGACCTTTTATTTCTGTCAGGTCACCTGTGGTCAGATGACCGATACACCCTGTTGGAGTCAGGAGTGCACCACAAGGTAGTGAAGCCTTTGGCAGACTGCTGCGGATGGACCACAGAGTGGGTATGGAGGACAGGTCTACTGGAGCGCAAACAGGGATCTCACAAGAAGGTTGAGCCCAAGATTCTCCAGGGTGCGGAATGTAAGATCCAGCTGGTATTCACCAGAGTCTCTAGTGGTGAGGATGGCCTTAGCTGCAACTGGATCCAGGTCGTAACCCCCAGGGTCTCCTAGGTCACGCTCTGTAGGGAGAGAGGGGAAGCAGCCACTCAGGAAACAAGAGATAGCAAAGGTTAAGCCAAGGTTGGGGCGACAAGCAGACAAGGATAAACAAGGGACAGGCCAAGGGTCAGGGTCACAGGCAAACAAGAGTAGTCGGGAACAAGCCAAGATCGGTACACAGAGAAAAACGTAGCACACGGCAAGCAGGAACCCAAACACAATGCTTAACAAATAATGTTGATCAGCATTGCAGACCTGCAGTGCACTGGTTAATATAGCGTTCCTGCAGGAAGCTGCGGTGGCTCAACGCGATTGGCACTGCGCTGACAAGCCGTTCACCTCTGCAGCCAAGGGTTCGGATCCCGGTCTCGGCTGCATGTGAGTTGAGTTTGGTGGTCTCAGCCCGGCTCCCGGTGGGTGTGCTATGCGAGGTAAGCCTGCGCTTAGTACGCTCACCCCCCTCCCACAAAAAAAAAACACCACACTTACACGCACTCGAAATTGGGTTAACATGCACACACTTTGGCCACGCGGTCTCTAAAAAAAGAGAGGCAAAGGACTAACAGGGCTGGCTGAGCGTGCTAGATCCTCTCACTCCCTCATAGGGGAGTCCCTCTGCCCCGTTGGGCTTCAAAGCGGAGCACCCGCCATTACCACCCGGGGGCATGGAGAAAGATGGCAGATTGCCTCTGGGGGAGGTCTGCCTACTCCCAACTTCTGTGGTCCGGCTCCTCTCTCGAGTACACGCACAAAAATACACTTTAAAAATATATTTATATATATATAGAGTTCCTGGAATGGCCTGGGGTGGAGCCATACAGGGAGGCGAGATGATAAATGCAGCCAGGTGAGAGGGCCTGGCCTCTAAGATGGAGAGCAAGGTAAGCTGCCAGCCATTACTACATATCCATGACAATTTCTTTGTAAGTGGGAAAACTTACACAATCTGCAGGGGATCAAATAATTATTTCCCCCACTGTACATATCTATAATCATTTTAGAATTGCCATTTAAACTCTTTTAGAGGCCCAATCATGACTGGTTACCTTTAAGATAGTCAAACAAAGGGTCAGCCGCCACCTTCTCAAAATTTGCCACCATAGGCCCAAGGGCCCATGAGGCCTCTCCACTAAGCCAGGCCTTCTGCCCAGCATGTCATTAAAACCACTAAACACTCAACCAGATTTGTTTTCATCCTCTTAGATTTCCAATTTACAAGCTAAAAATCCTTTTCAGCTGGATCAGAATCCCTGCATCGCCCCGGCCGTCCAGACCATTAATGTCCTAACCAGTACACAGAAAGCAAGCAGGGAACCGCTCCAACTATAACATTAGAAAGGTCTCGCCTTAAAACTGTGGATTTCCTTTCTGGAGTTTTCAAAGAATGATTCCACAGTTCAGCCTTGCAGCTCGTCCAGCGGTGCTGGGATGTGTCTGCGGTTTTTGCCTCCACAGTAACCCTATTGTTCGTAGACTGCAGCCAATTTATGGAAAGAGAAAAAAATGTTTATGTAACATGTAACTTGCTTCACTTTAGACATTTTTTTTTCTTTCTTAAAGGAAAAAAAAAATTGGGTATGGAAGAAGGCCAGTCCAAACATAGGTTTTCCTCCCCTCTGGACGCAGATGTTGCGAGAGGAAAAAAAAAATCTTTGTCTAGATACTTAAACTAACAGCATTTCCATTTATAGAAGTTGTTTTGCAATTATGTAGGTCAGTCGTGTAAGCTGAAGCAGCATATGATTACTTTTTATTAGCATGGATAGAACTTATTTTCAACACTCTCCGCGGCCTGCGGGGCCTTTAACACCCCAGAGACAATTGGCAGGCCTTGGAACTCTGGGAAAAAGACAAATTAAAATTTGCATTTGTGTTATTATGCTTGGTGAAGAAAAGAGACTTTAACCTGGTGGAATCCACATTTCCTTTTTATTTTAGGCTGATCTGGAGGAGAATTTAAGACCACCATTTAATTTTGTTATGTATTCATTGTGGGAGTTGTATGAAAATGATTCTCTGCGTATGGACAGCATACTGTATATCAAATTTGGCACGCTAGATCAAAGTATTGTCAATCAGACTGAAACCATTCAGAAAGCACTTTTGTCTTCAACCAGCATTAGCGTGTTTTTTAACTACTTGCCCTCCAGAAGGTTTATCCCCTTCCCGGCCAGGCCATTTTTTGCGATACGGCACTGCGTTACATTAAATGACAATTGTGCAGTTGTGCGACACTGTACCCAAATAAAATGTATGTTCTTTTTTTCCCTACAAATAGAGCTTTCTTTTGGCAATGCACTGACACCTTTGCTGCCATTGTGCAATGTGCTGGGTGTCTAGTATGTTCCTGCGCCTTTAAGGAGGGTTAGGCTCCCTACAGTCATCTACCCTTCATCTATCCATCAGAATACATGTTCTCCCACTGTGGAGACTCTTCAAATTTAGAGTTAGGGTCTGCAGGATATGAAGTGCCTTGGTGGGGTCTGCAGCTTACACATGTATTTGCAAATGTTTGCAACTAAACCCGTTTTTGACAGGTTAACTTGATTGGTCGCAGGCTGGTTGGTAAGTTGAGCTTGGAAATTCTTTGTTTTTATTTGACATGCATTTGCCCTACCAGTGCTCCTTGCTGTGAAGACCAGTTATAGGTGGGGGCAGTGACCTTTTTTTGTATTGTTGACATATTGGTCAGGCAACGCACTGACACCTTTGCTGCCATTGTGCAATGTGCTGGGTGTCTAGTGTGTTCCTGCGCCTTTAAGGAGGGTTGGGCTCCATCCAGTCATCTGCCCTTCATCTATCCATCAGAATACATGTTCTCCCACTGTGGAGACTCTTCAAATTTAGAGTAATGCCATGCAGACACGGTCAGAATTTCCGACAACAAATGTTCAATGTGAGCTTATTTTAGAAAAATCCGACCGTTTGTATGCTCCATCGGACATTTGCTGTCGGAATTTCCGACAACAAATGTTTGAGAGCTGGTTTTCAATTTTTCCGACAAATTTTTTCGTGTGTAAACCATTTCGACACACAAAATTCCACACATGCTCGGAATCAGGCAGAAGAGCCACACTGGCTATTGAACTTAATTTTTCTCGGCTCGTCGTACGTCTTGTACATCACAGCCTTCTTGACGTTCAGAATTTCTGACATTTGTGTGACCCTGTGTATGTAACTCAAGTTTGAGCCAACATCTGTCGGAAAAAAATCCACAGTTTTGTTGTCGGAATGTCCACATGTATTTTCAAATGTGTGCAACTAACCCCTGTTTTTAACGCATACTGTTAGGTTAATTTGTTGGTTGCAGGCTGGTTGGTAAGTTGAGCTTGGAAATTCTTTGGTTTTATTTGACTACCATATTATGAATGCAGTGGACATTACCTCCATTGCTGAAGACTGTTCCTGTTTCCCCCTAATGCTGCACTCAGTCTACTTGCATGACATCTCTGAGCCAAGAAGAAAGGATTGTGAGACTTGTAGTCCTGTGTTCAGCTATAACTGGACCCCTGGGTCTTTCTTATACTATATCTCCCAGCAATCTTCTAATTAGGAAGGGGTTTATAGGAGATGCTATTAAAAGAGATGTTTTAGTGGACCTGCTCTCTTTTCCCCAGGATTCATTAGTGAGCATCAGAGCTGCCATCTGGCTGCTAGGACCAGTGCCTACTAGGAGCCTGGGTGCCATCACTGTCCCTGCCTGGGAGGGTCTGCATCACTGTGAGAATTTAAAGGATGCTCTGTCCCTTTTTCTGACGATCGTCGGACCACCCTGCAGGTACCAACCTAGACCGCTAAGTTCACATCCATGCTGCATCCATCCTTGCACTGGCTGTGGTACAGACCCTGAATCGCTTCCTGTGTAAGCCGACTACCTTCAGGATCTGGTGAACAGGCTTATGCCCAAACCCCCTTTTTTTTCAGCAACATACAGCACATGGACACTGTATACAGACATCATAACCCAGATTACAGAGGAATTTGCAATTGCTGCTATACCCATTATTTCCTTTTCTCTCCCTGGGAATTTACTTTTTAACATCTTTGAGCTCCCACATACAGGCAAAGCCTGTGTTCAGGCCTGACACTTGGACTACCCTTATCCCATCATCTGCAGGGTGCAGGGTGTGAGTTGACCCATATACTGCCTAACCTTTTTTCCCATTCATAGGAGTAGAGTTCCCTGCAGGCCAGCCTTTCTCTAGTCATAATTCCACCATTAAGCTCTTTAGGCACATTTAATTTTTCATTGTCCACCATTTTTGCTTATTCAAGCGTTATTATACATTACTGTCTATTTTTGTAATTTAACTGCCGTGTGTCAAACTCGACCAGTCTTGGGTGCTGTTGTAGAGCTTGGCTGACTGACACTTTTTTGTACCCACTGTTTGTCTTGGTCAATACAGAAGTCTGCTGAATTCAGTGTACATTGTGTCTGTGTTTCATTTAAAGGGGTATACATCATGTCAGGACCTAGAGTGTCAGAAGGGCTGGGAAGTAACCAGGATCAGAGGCTGTACCCAGCTGCCCTTACAGGGGTAGCGCTACACTAGCATAATAGTAGCCACCGAAGAGCTTGTGTAGCCCTAGTAATCTCAATGTCATCAAATACACTCAATAGGCACCATTTTGGGTCACTTTGGTTGGGGAGGTCAAAATTAGCTGAAATAAATGCAGAACATCAGAACAAACAGGTCTGACCTTAGTACAGGACCAAACCATATGTAGGAAATCCCCTTGTTTAGATTTGCATTTATGGCATGTGTTGCATTAGGAAAAGTCGCTTAAGTGTATAGTACTTTTTATGTAAATATCTCAATTGGATGAGTTTATCCCTAGTGGATATAACCGTATCAGAATAGGAATTAAACACCTCCTGCCAGTTGTCAGGAGAGAGGTCAGGAATGTCAACTAGTCACCGAGCTTGTAGTTTAGAAAGTTGGGCTAAAGATCTATCCATGAGTAATGCAAAGAATTTAGGAATAAGCTGTGTGGGATTTGGGGAGAGTATTGTCCATTCTAGTATGGAATTACATAAACGCACATCTCTAAGCCCCAATTGTGCTTCTGCTGCATGTCTGAGTTGGAGATACCTAAAGTGCCATCAAGGGGAGTCTCAAATCTTGTTGTAATTGTAAAAGGTCTTAAAAATATTGATTTAATTGGTGTATATACCTTAGGCATCTCTGGGCCCACTGCAAACCATCCATCAGGTTAGGAAAGTGGGGTAATTCAAGATTTTCCTAGCTTGTGACGGAAAATAATAATTATATGAAGACAGAAGGCGAATATCTTATGCATTATCTTTCTTTATTAATGCACACAGCAGAAAACAAACTTATCAGTGAGTTCAAATAGAAAAACGTTTTAAAAAACTGAAAACAAAAAGAAACTACAATACCCAGCAGCCCTCTGGCTGGACCTGCCAATCATAGAGCAGGTCAGCAGGTATATAAGGGACTGCCTCTTTAGGATCCTCCTCTTTCTTGAAGCAAACAGCAAAAAACTGGAAAAAACAGTCCAACAAACCTTGAAATCCTGGAACAACTGGAACTCCGGCACAGTAGTCAGCCGACGGTATCCGGGACTCTGGATCCGGATGCAGTAGGAACCTCCACTTCAGGTCTGCGATGAATCAAAAGATCCGAGGTCTTGAACAGGAAAAGGCAATCCCAACGGGGATAGTGGAAACTAAACCTCTGGGGCGCATCAGCCTCCGATCTGTAGGATACGTGCTTCAATAGCCTACAAAAAAGAAACAACACCGTGATATGGATGGGTTGGGAGGGAAGATATTCGCCTCCTGTCTTCATATAATTATTATTTTCCGTCACAAGCTAGGAAAATCTTGAATTATATATCAGACAGGAGGCTCATATCTTATGCAAGTTCAAAGCTATAACGCTGTATACATTAGAAAATAACAACTGATCTAAATTACAAAACCGACATAGATATGTGTTCCTCCGGTCTAAAGTAGAATTGGCGGAAGGTGGTTGCCGATGACCAGTCTGCTGCTAACAGTAATTCTGAGAGGGAGCCTCCCGAGGTGACGACTTTAGTAGCCATCGCCCCTCTGGAGGAGTGGGCACCAAACAGGGTTGTGTCAATCCCTGCCATTTCCATGACTGAACGTACCCATCTGGCTAACGTATTCGAGGCAACCGGGAGATGAGGTTTGACATAAGAAATGAGAAGTTGAGGGAGTTGTACCGATCTCAATGGGGCCGTCATAGACTCATAAGTCTGTAGGCAGCGGACCACACATAGATGTGGATGCGCCGGGAAGAACGGGTAGAAAACTCATTGAAGGCCCGTTTTCGTTCTACGCACGACCGAAAACCTAACTCCCTGAGGCGAGAATTGACGCCTGGATATGTCTAGAGCCCTGACATCCGACACTCGTTTGATGGAGATCAGACACAAGAGGACAGTAAGTTTGAAAGACAATAACTTCAAAGATAGAGTATCATTGTCCCCCCAGTCCGAGAACATGGTTAGGACCCTGGTCACGTCCCAAGTATGCTGATACTTGGGCCGTGGGGGACGTTAAAATCTAACGTTTTTCAAAAGACGGCACACCAATGGGTGTCTACCTACCGGCAACGAGTCAATAGGAGAGTGGTAGGCTGAAATCGCAGAGCGATAGACATTCAGAGTGTTATAGGACTTCCCGGATTCAAAAAAATCCGCCAGATAGTTAACCACTACAGACACAGGTGCTTGAGCGGGATCAACCTGCCGTTGATCACACCAGCGAACCCAGAGCCGCAAGGCCGATCGATATGCCGATCTAGTCCCCGGGGCCCAGGCCAAGGAAAGGAGGTCCCTAGCTGTTCTTGAAAGGATGCTGTCTGCGATCGGCTCCTCGAGACCAACCATGCGAGGAGAGGCAGTTTGTGGTTCGTGATTAGAGGGTGTAGATCTCCGTTTGGACTGGTAAGGAGATGAGGAGAGTGAGGAAGTAGTCTGGGGAGGTCCACCGTCATTCCTAGAAGGAGGGGAAACCATGGTTGTGTCGGCCACCACGGAGTGATCAACACAACTGATGCTCCCAGGTTCGCTATGTGAAGGAGAACCCTGAGAATCATAGAGAATGGGGGAAATGCATAATGAGTCCCCTGCGGCCAGGACTGGCGGAGGGCGCCTACCGCATGTGCCTCCGGATCCGGTCTCCAGCTGTAAAAGCGCGGGAGCTGATGGTTGAGACGGGAGGCGAACAGGTCCATAGAGAGGGGGCCCCATAAGAGATTGAGGGCTAGGAATACTGACCGGTCCAGTCGCCAATCGCTGGAGTCGGATAGGTAGCGAGAATTCCAATCTGCCACCATGTTCGAAGCACCCGGGATATATTCCGCGATCGGAACGATGTTGCGTTCCAGGCAGAAGTGCCAGAACTCTTTCGCTAGATCCGCTAGGATCCTGGACCTGGGGCCCCCTAAGCGATTGACGTATAGGACTGCGGTTATGTTGTCCATACGCAGCAACACGCAGCAGTTGGACGTGTGTGGCAGAAGACTCCTGATGGCAAAGAAGGCTGCCAGGAGTTCCAGTGCGTTGATGTGCAGTAGCGACTCCTCTGCGGACCACGTCCCTCCTGTGGATGAAGAGCCGCACCGAGCACCCCAGCCGTGGCGGCTGGCATCCGACTCTATGATGAAGTCCGGATTGGAACTGAAGATGGTCTTGCCGTTCCAATCGACGGCATTCCGTAACCACCACCGTAGTTCCGCTATGGTTTCTGTGTCCAGGAAGACTTCGTCCTCATAGCGAAGCCCCTGACGCAGATGTAGAGTCTTGAGCCTCTGGAGGGCTCGACAATGAAGTGGAGCTGGAAAAATGGCTTGGATCGATGCCGATAACAGGCCGACTAAGCGAGCTAGACCGCGTAAGGACACCCGTTGTTTGTCCAGCACGGTAGTGATCTCTCTGCGAATGGTAATTAATTTTGATTTGGGTAGCCGGAGGACCGCCCGGTTGGTGTCCACCAAGAACACCAAAAACTCCATCTCCTGAGATGGGGAAAGAATGGATTTCTCGTGGTTTATGAGGAAACCCAGATCCTGAAGTAATCCGACTGCCCAGGAAGCATGCTCGTTTGCTTGGTGGGAAGAACGAGCCATTATGAGTAGGTCGTCCAGGTAAATGATCAACCTCACTCCCCTGCTGCGCAGGGCCGCCGTCACCGGCTTCAGTAATTTGGTGAAGCACCACGGGGCGGAGGAGAGACCGAAAGGAAGGCAAGTAAATTGCCACATCCTGTTTCTCCACAGGAAGCGGAGCAAGTGTTGAGAGGTTGGATGAATGGGAACTGTGAGATAGGCGTCTTTTAAGTCCACCTTCACTAACCAGTCCCCAGGACGTAAGAGATCCCGCAGGCAGTGGATTCCCTCCATTTTGAAATGTCGATATACGACATGTTGATTGAGGTTTCTTAAATTTATCACTGGGCGGTAACCGCCACCCTTTTTCTTGACTATGAATAGGTTGCTGAGGAAACCCGGAGAGAGTGGGTCCACTTCTACCACCGCTTGTTTGGTCAGAAGGTCCTGCAACTCGTTGTCCATGAAAACGGTGTTCAAGTTTAAAAACCGGATGGGGTGAGGGACCAGATCCATGTCTGGCAGAGAAAATAACTCTATCTGATAGCCCGCTACTGTATTGAGTATCCATGCGTCTGCTGTAATCGCAGACCAGGCGTGGATAAAATGTTTCAATCTTCCCCCTATAGGTATGTAAGAAAAATGGAGATGCATTGTACTCACCGGAGGTCGGTCGGGAGCGGGGGTAGCCTCTCCCTCCTCGGCTTCTCCAGGGGCGTCCGTGGGGAGGGAAGAAGGGCGCCGGTTGCGCCATTGGTACTGGGTAGGGCTGCGGCACTTGGTACTGAGCGGGGGCCCTGAGGAGTGGCCTGTTATAGGAGTAACGGCAGGCAGAGCGGCCCTTGTATCTGCCGGCCCTGGGAAAAACCCGAGTGGTATTGGTCTTTTTCAAAGATGTTTGGGCCTTATCCAAACTGGAGTAGAGCCCTACCATTTTGTTGATATCTTTAATGAGTGAGTCCCCGAATAATAAGCCGTCTGCGGCTGGGCCGGGTTCTGATTCGGCTAAGTGGGACAGCTGGGGGTCAATCCTCATTAGAATTGAGCGGCGGCGCTCTATTGAACATGTAGTGTTCGCGCAGCCCAGGAGGCACACTGCTCTTTGGGTCCAGCCTCTAAGCTGGGAAAGGTCCACCGGCTGTCTAGAGGCGGAAGCCTGTTCACTAAGGTTCAAAATGTTTGTAATAGGACCAAATAGGTCTAAAATCCTGTCCTGAATGGTTTTGAAGGACCTCTCAATTCCCTTTTTTGAGTATTTCCCATGTTTTGTGAGATATCTCAGAAGTATGGGGTCCACCTCGGGAGTGTTAACCACTTTTTTGGTGATGCAGGGACGGGGGCATTCTGCCCTCAACTTATTACGGTTGGTTTTGTCAACCGATCTTCGGGCCCAATATTCAATATACTGGGCCACCTCGGGTAGAGGTGCCCAGTCACCGGAGCGTGGGTGGCTAATAGCTTCCGGATCAAAGAAGGGCTCTCCGTGAGAGTCTAATAAAGTCTCACACTGGGGTACAGGGTTGGCGCCGTCTTGGGTCGCCATGTGCCCACTGCCTTCATACTCATCATATTCATCCTCAGACTCATAAGCGTTAGACGCTTCGGATTCCGCCGACGACTCTGGAGAGGAGTCCACAAAAGAGTCCGGTTTAGTCTGCCTAGCGGATCGTTGCCTCTGCATATGCATCTCCCCGAGGCTCAGGGGTCGATCGGAGTCTGGGAAGGCAGTGGGTCGACAGTCCTGGGAGGGTACTGTCTGGGGCATGATTTTTACTTCCCCTGCCGGGGAGTCGTGAGCCACCTCAATGTGGCGGCGTTTCTGTGACGCTTTGCCCTGTTTTCTGGGCGGCATGCCATTGTCAGATGGTGTGGGTACAAGGGGAATAGGCTGGGGTATAGATGGGGTTGGCGTAACCGAAGCCATTGCAGCCTGGACTGATCTACTGATCAGGTCTTGGATCTGGGCAGCGCTGAGGAAAACTGGAATGTCTGGTTCCAGTAGTCCCTCAGGAGCATTAGGGGGGGGGATCCTATCCTCAGCCATAGTAAGAGTAAGTGTATGTGTGCAGCACTAATGACCAAACTGTGGCAGGGAGGTGTAACGTTTGGGAATAAATTCCCTGACTAAAAGATTGAGGGAGAAGTAAATAAACCTGTAGGGGACCCGCGCTCCGTACCTCACACCGTTCGGTAGTACTCTGATGTGGCTGTGATGAGGAGCACGGGATAGGAGGCAGAGAGCGTAGTCTCGCGAGACTACGGGCCTCCGTGCGATTGGTCGAATGACCGAATGGTCCGTCACGCCCCCTGAATGACGCGCCGAGAAGAAAGCGCGATACGAGAGAGCAGGCGCAGATTGCGCAAAATGGCGCCGCCTCTCGCGAGAATTCGTGAGGAGAAGTCTCTCCTTCTATCAGGGTGGAACCGGTCAGAGCGCCAGAGGGATGCGCGCTGACCGGGGAGAAAACGGGATTGTTGTGAGGTAAAAAAGGGGGGGTCACAGACCAGAATGCATGAGGGTAGTAGCGGGGGGGGAATCCCTGAAAAACCCAAATGAGGGAAAAGGAGAAAGTATACACCCAAGGAATGGGAGATACCGATGAAAAAGACAGAGAAATGAAATTTACACTGCTGTAAATACAGACTAGTAAAAATGAAACACAAATGTTGTACTTATCTGAGTCCTGCTGTGAGCAGAAAGAAAGAGGAGGATCCTAAAGAGGCAGTCCCTTATATACCTGCTGACCTGCTCTATGATTGGCAGGTCCAGCCAGAGGGCTGCTGGGTATTGTAGTTTCTTTTTGTTTTCAGTTTTTTAAAACGTTTTTCTATTTGAACTCACTGATAAGTTTGTTTTCTGCTGTGTGCATTAATAAAGAAAGATAATGCATAAGATATGAGCCTCCTGTCTGATATATAATTGGGAGTTGTGCCATAAAGGTTGGTTTCAATGTTGAGATCTTCCTCAGGCTTCCTGCAGCAGCCAAAGTAAATTGTTGTTCACATTTGGGCGTGCTATAATGCACAATAAAGTGGCCATTAGGAATTACAATCCATAAAAATTAATTATTTGTACATATCATTGCATGTCAATTGTGATTCTTTCCCACCATAAAAAAAGGGCTCGTAGGGCTTACATTCCATAAATATGCGGTTTATTCACATATTTTTGTATATCAATTGTCTTTCTGTATCTTAGTAATATTATCATTATTATCATGCAGGATCTATCTGGTGTCAAAAGTTTAAACAATGCTTTACAATGTTTCATCATTACAAATGAGGTCATCAGAAAGTTTCGCCTTCTGATGATGTCATTTAGAATGACGAAACATGTCAAGTTAGGACGCATGGTGTGTTGTGCCTGCTGTAATGCACAATAAAGTGGCTATTAGGAATTACAATCTAAAAAAATGCATTATTTGTACATATAATTGCATGTCAATTGTGATGCTGTCCCACATTGCAAAAGGGCTCTTAGGGCTTACATTTCATAAATATGCAGTTTTTGCACACATTATTGCATATCAATTGTATTTCTGTATTTATTAATATTATCATTATCAATGCTTTACAATGTTTCGTCATTACAAATGACATCATCAGGAACTTTAGCTTCTGATGATGTAAGTTGTAATGGTGAAACAGGTCAAGCTAGGATGCATTGTACGTTGGCTCAAGCTATAGATGATATGCAACAAGCACAATTGTTGTTTTACAAAGTGTCTACAGAAAGCTGTTTTATTTACCTACTCACTTGAGAAGTGTATCTGTAATGTTATTCAAGTTTTATTAAAGAGTCAAACTGGTTTATGCTATGAGGAGCCCGTCTTTCTTTTCTTTTTGGTTGTCCTTCTGGAGTACAGATAGCAGCAGGGAGCTGTTGGTGGGAGCTCGCGAGTGGAACCGTTGATCGTTGAGACCGCATGGTGGTCTGAATCTCGCCTAGTGTGGGAGCGAGGGTCGTTCCCTCTGGGCTGTTCACCGAGATCATGGATCATTGGGCAGTGACGGGAGCCGGTTCCCGCAATCCTCTGGTCAATGAGACTGTACAGCGCATTTGACCTCTCTTATTATAAGGTAATGAGGGTCAACTCCATTTGGTGAGTAGGGACCTTCACTTTTTACATGCATCGTTTGGAAGCACTATCAACATTGGTTCACTATTGTGTGACACTTCCACAAAGTGCGCATTTTATTTGAATGAAAGATTCATCTAATTCAACATTATTGGGCTATATTTGCACTTTTTTATTCATGTAATTAATAATATGGTCACTGGCAGTTTTTATTTACCGTGGGAATTTGCTAGGGCTGTTTGTCTCATGCCTTAAACCCACGTATGGATTTCCTGTCGGGAAAACTACCATGAGAGCTTTTGGCCGGAAGTCCCAGCCGTGTGTGTGCTCTATCGCAGTTTTCCCGACAGGAAGACTGCCAGGAAAAAAAAGAGAACCAGTTCTCTTTTTTCCCGCTGGGATTCCTGGCGGTTTTTAAGCCGGCAGTTTTTCTATGGAAAAAGGGTGCGGTGGAGCATACACGCGGCCGGGTTTCCTGACCAAAGCCCTCATGGCAGTTTTCCTGTCGGGAAACCCTGCCATGTGTAGGGGGAAAAAGTAACCGAGCAGGTTTTTGATTTTCCCCTCGGGTTTCCCGGCGGTAAAAAGTCAGCTGGGAAACCCGTACGTGTGTACTAGGCATTAGGATTAGTTCCTGTGGCATCACTTTTTCACATATCACATGATTGAAACAGCTGCTGCACTGATACATTGTATTTACATTTTTTTATTTTTGATGCAGTTTTTTTTTACTTTTACTTTTAGCAAAGGGCTTGATGTGGCCTTAGGGCCGCAATTTGCCAAGCTCAAAATTAGGAGATTGTCGAGCAGATTGGGGTAGGGAATCCCAGAGGATGGGAGATACTTAAAAGTCCTGTCTACATTCCGCTCAATGCATGAATGTATGTTGACTCTCAAAAGAAGACACTTTAGCATGAATTTAAATGCCTACAACCTGACATGAAAACACACGCAATAATGTGCATCGTACAGGCCCCTTACTGCATGTGAATGAGTGCTTAAAACGTTGAAAGTAATCACACAAGCCAGGTTAAACCGGTTTTAATAGGCGCTTATTGAGAATTGTAGGGTTCCAGACAAGCGACTGGACTCGGGTTACCCCCATCCCTAATTAGATGCAGTTGAATTAACAATTCTGCATTCACAAAAAAAGCCTCTTTAATGTTGTGCACTTCTATCATCGGTGTAAGTCTTCCGCTGCACAAGCCAGATTCAACAAACAGCCCATGAAAGCAGCTTTAAAACTGTCAATGAGGCATAACAGGACTCAAAGACACTCTGTTACACAGCCAGACATTGTCCTGTTCTGGAGAGGTGTGTTAATGATGGGAATGACATGGAGGTTTCAGCAGAGGAAGCAACTAGCGGTTGGAAGCTAATTATCAAAAGGGCAGTTGTTTGACTCAAGGGAAAAATTTCGGTGCTCAGGTATTTTTTTAAATAGTAAAAAAATAAATCAATAAAATACTTTCTTTAGACACGTCATCACGTGGGAAAGTGTTTTTGTATAGTCTGCATTTACAACCATTTCATTTACATCAAATAATACATTAATCGTGGTTGCCAACTGTCATGGATTTAGAGAGATACAGCTAGATTCACGTTCCTCGGCGCATCTATCTGCCGGCGTAGCGTATCTTCTTTACGCTACGCCGGCGCAATGTTGAGAGGCAAGCATGGTATTCACAAAGCAAATGCTCTCAACGTTGCGCCGGCGTAGCGTATAGTTTTTTGGCGTAAGCCGACGTAAGTCAAAGTAGGTGGAAGTGGGCGTGAAGCGTGACCCCATGCAAATGATGGGCTGAGCTTCAAAAAACTAACTGCGCATGTGTCGTATCTTGGACGCATCCCAGTGTGCATATACGACATGGGTGCCCAACCAGTGGCCCGGGGGCCACATGTGGCCCGCAGAGCCCTCTGATGTGGCCCACGACCTCCTGCTTTGGGATAGAATAGAATACTGTTATTAAAGGTCAGTTTTATTACTAAAATCACAGGCCCAGATTCACAGAGCGATTACGCCTGCGCAACTGGTGTTGCGCGTGCGTAAGTCTAAATGTGCGCGTGCGTTTAGATGCGCGCGATTCAGAAAACGATTTACGCCAGAAATCTACTTTTTTTGGTCCGGCGTAATTTCGTTAGACAGACGCATCCGTCCGCGCAAAAATGCGCTAGACACACCATTGATTTGCTAGTCAAATATGCTAATGAGGGAGTTGCGGGGATCCACAAAAAAACGCAGTTGCTGCGCAGGCTACGCGATGTGCGCAACAGCAAAATGTCCTGTCTAAAGTTAGAGCACATAAAAGCTGGTCTAAATTTTGAAAAAACGTCTACATCTCACAGAAAGCAACACCGTTACTGAGGAGCAGACCACACACACGTGTTGCACTACAATTTGACTGCCAACATGCCAGGGGCATCGTCGCTCATAGCTGCACTAGTGAATTTAGATGACCAAAGAAGGAGGAGGGCACGGAGGATGGCACAGGAGAGGGTATACCGCACACGCATAGACCTCTTTGGCATGAGTGATTCTGAGGTGTATCGCATCTTCAGATTCCCCCCTCATGCCATCCTGGAATTAACCACAACCCTGCAGGAGGACATCACCAGCCCAACACAACGCTCACATCCAGTGCAGCCACTGGTCAAGGTACTGGCAACACTCCATTTCCTTGCCAGTGGCTCTTTTCAGCGTACAAGTGGAGTGGTGGCTGGGATGTCACAATCCTCCATGAGCAGATGTGTGCACCAGGTTGTCCCTGCAATCCTCACACGCTTGGCCAACCTAATCATCAAACCCACCACTGAGGACCTGCGGCTGAAGGCAATGACAGATTTCTACAGAATTGCCAGATTCCCACGCACCATCGGGGCCATTGATTGCACACATGTGGCACTCCAGCCCCCCCATGACACAGAGCACATGTACCGCAATCGGAAGAATTGGCACTCCATCAACGTACAGGTGATAGTTGATGCCCAAGGACTCATATGGCACGTCCGTGCCAAACACCCCGGATCCACCCATGACAGCTACATCTACAATCAATGCCACATCCGAATGGAATTCTATCAGAACGTGTATGGGAACACCTGGCTGGTTGGTGAGTGACATGGGAGTCAGGCATGACTATCCCCTCCCGTGATGCACACCTCACAAGTGGCACATGCATGACTAACATTCTCCTGTCTTTTCCCTTCCAGGTGACTCTGCATATGCACTGGGACCCCATCTCATGACTCCTATCCGGAACCCCCAAACCCCAGGAGAGGAAAGATACAATCAAGCACACATCAAAACCCGAGCAGTGGTGGAGCGCACCTTTGGCCTCCTGAAGTCACGTTTCCGATGCCTGGATAAGTCTGGGGGTACACTGTTGTATTCCCCAAACTTCGTGTGCCATATCATCGTTGCATGTTGCATGCTGCACAATCTCGCAGTGAGGAAGGGCCTGCAGGTTGAGCTACGTGATGACCTGACCCCCCAACCAGACAATCCCCCCCTAACCGAGGATACCCCGTCTTCTGAGGGAAGAGCAGTCAGGAGACAGCTCATATTGGGCATCTTTGCACGTTAAACACACACATTAATCATGGCACAATGAGAATGCATGCATGCACACCACTGTGGTCCCTAGCACACACACCCCACATCCTCATCAAATTAGATTGGCACCAGTCCACCATGCATGACTGGTGAGCAGTAACGCCACGTCAAGGCTCCAATTATGTCACTGTACATTCATACACCATTCACACGGACCTGCGAATCACTTCTCCCTGGTCCTGGGGAACCCTTCTCCACCAAAATTGAGGATGACACCCCTTTTCCAGCAGGAATGTCACCCCCACATTCAAACAGCATGCACAACCCAAAATTTAAAAAAAATGTCAGCAAAAAAAAAAATTTAAAATGCCAAAAATGTCAGCAAAAAAATAAAAAATAAAAAATAAAGCAAGAAAACAAACGCTCAGAAATATATCAATCAAACAAACAGTCTCTCAAACACTTATCAAAAAACACTTTCACAAATATACCAACAAGAACTTGATCACACAGAACACTAATCTGACAACTACAAGACACACTGCAACGAACAACAGGAACAAAAGCACTTGGTTAAATGGGAAGGGACACAAAGGGATGTACTTTTGCAATGCAAGTGCGTTTGTGTGTGTCTATTTATGCTGTCTGCGTAGTTCACAACGTTGCCCTAGTCCATTTCCAATTTCACTGATTGCGCCGCTCCCGAGTTGTGAGCATGCGCACAGCGGAGCTGACATGGTCTCCTTCACGCGCGCATGCGCGAGCCGGCCGGCCCTTCATTTGCATGGGGTCACGGCTCATTTCAATGTAACACGCCCACGTCCCTCCCAATTTGTATTACTCCTCCTTACGCCTCAGGAAAAAACCTTACGCTTGCGCAATTTCCTGCGCAAAAGCTACGTGAATCGGGGGATTACGCGGCTAGATGGCGCAAGTCTAACGTAATGGCGGTGCGCTAAGCCGGACCGATAATGCGCCGATGTACGCGAATCTGGGCCACAGTGTATATATGGGGCATATCTGTTTTGCAGTGGTTACTTGGCTGCTTTTAAACTGATCTGCAGGTGCAGAGCAGTTTACCTGTGAGTTCCCTGCACTGAGCCATAGACTTCTGTTATTACCTGCGAGTTTGGTGAGCTTTCTGAAAGTGCAACAAACCTGCAGAATATAATAGAAGTCTATTGCAAAGTTCAGGAAAGCCAAGGGTACACTGTGTTGCACGCGCGGTGCAGGTAAACCGCAGCGTGTTAGTGTGAAAGCAGCCTTGGACCCCTTTCACACGGTCAGTCCGACCAATTGGACACTCCACTCACCTCTAAGTAGTGGCAGACATTAACCGACTTGTGTTCTACCTCCAAAGCGATCCAACAGGGATCCTCAAACTATGGCCCTCTAGCTGTTGCGGATCTACACATCCCATGAGGCATTGTAAACCTCTGACATTCACAGACATGACTAGGCATGATGGGAATTGTAGTTCCTGAACAACTGGAGGGTCGTAGTTTGAAGATCCCTGCTCTAAAAAGTATTGTGGGCTGCATCCATGTCCGTATATGCAGAGCGGACACGGACATGCCATCCACCAGCGCATTGTGGCCCGCGACCGGTTACCAAGTCGCTTAAGTGGCCCACGCTCTTCAAAAGGTTGGGCACCCCTGGCCTACGACGTGAACGTAACCTACGCACAGCCCTATTCACGTACTATGTAAACGACGTAAAAATCAACGGCGCTCGTTCCCTGGTCCATACCCTTGCATGGGTTGCGCCTCCTATATGAGGAATAACTTTACACCGGACGTAACCCTTGCGCAAATCGCTTAAAACATGCGCGGGCGCAAGTACGTTCGTGAATCGGCGTATCTTGCGTATTTCCATATTTAGGCAAGTTACGTCGGGCGGCTGAAGCCTTATTTTTCAACGTATCTAGCTTTGGGAATTGGCGCAAAGATACGACGGCACACATTTGTACTTACGACGCTGTATCTCGAGATACGTCGGCGTAAGTGCTACGTGAATCTGGGCCATAGTCTTGCATCTTGGCCCTCTGTTATGCTGATGTTGTGTCCCAGGCCATGTTCTGGGATCACAGCATCAACCTTACTGCACATGTGTAGAATAGGAAAGAAATCCCACGACTGGCAACAATTTGATCTGCTGACTTTCAGCACTGCTTAGGGATGAAATAAAAAAAAATAAAGGAGAAGTAGGGCCAAAGCACTTTGAAAGCTCTGCAGAATGAAGGGCACTCCTGTGACCCGTTTTTAGCTGGCAGTAGGCTAAAGCCTGCTGACGGTTGACGTCACAGAGACGTTCCAGGACCACTGCCGACTGGTGCTGAAAGTTTTTTTTTGGGGGGGGGGGGGGGGTGCAATCGCACATGATGACTTAAAAGTTTTAAGTCATCGTCATGTGCGATTGTGTGTGTGTGTGTGTGCCAGGCATCAAATATAGTGCTCAATATGGAATAAATAAATTATAAATATGCATACCTATAGATATCATTAATAAAGTGTAATAAAGTGATTTGTGCAACAGCTGTTCACTTTATTACAGTTGCAGTTGCACTTGCCATGGCTGTCATACCCTAGATACGCCACTGCTCCCACCTAAAGGGTGGAGTGATACCAAGAAGTGCTATTTGGTCTTTCATTTTTCCCCTTGTGCCACCTTGAAGTGGTGCTTTAGAACCATGATATGGATGTTTAGCAATTGGAAAAAAAATCCTTTGAAGTTTTATATCCATGGTGTTCATTCTCTGAAGTACGATTGTGCTGTCCTTAGTTCTTTGTCACAGGTGCTCCAATGCCATGTGCTTGTTTCATTACACATGCTATTTTGCTTTTATATCTTGATGACCATAAGAAACACTTAAGCTTCGAAAAAAGGGGAAAAAGGTATATTCACGTACCAGAATTACAATAGTAAAGTCGCATTGGAGATCGTTTACTAAAGTACTTGAGCACATCTGGTAAAAGCACGCATATTGTGTATGAAAATGCTGTAGTGGGAGAATGTGGGGACTTAGTGGAGAGTTAAATAAAACGTTTATTATAAAAGGGATCTTTCCCACGCAGGCTTATTGTTGCATGTCTATTTTCCTCAGAAGCGCAATAAATGGAAGCAGTCGGGAAAGGCACAATGAAATGCCGGACCTCATCTGACTCTTCTACAACCTAAATGAAGGTCGATACATCTTTATTATGAAATGTTCCACCATGCTACAAAGTCCTATTATGGCTGATTGTCTTTTATGGTTATTTAAAGTAGACCTGTCACCTATAAAGGACAACACATTATATACGAATTTCAGTCTACTGCAATTACAGGAATTATGGTTGGTATCGGGACCGATACCGAGTATTTGCGGGAGTACTTGTACTCCCACAAATACCCCCGATGCCTAAATAGAATACTCCTCCCCCCGCCACCGCATCGAAAGCCAACGCCACATCGAAAGCCGTCACCGCATGGGTTAAACAGCATGTGGGAACATCACAGCTTTCATTTGAACAGCTGTAGTGTTTCCGCTGCGTATAGACACTCCCCCTTGCTCGGGATTGGATGGGTGATCGTGATCTGTCCAATCCCGAGCAAGGGGGAGTGTCTATACGCGCGGGGAAAACAGCTATTCAAATGAATGCTGTGATGTTCCCCGTGCGGCGGCGGCGGCTTTCGGCGGCTAGGTATGGGGGACATGGCTGGAGGGACATGGCTAGAGGGACATGGCTAGAGGGACATGGCTAGAGGGACATGGCTGGAGGGACATGGCTGGAGGGACATGGCTGGAGGGACATGGCTGGAGGGACATGGCTGCATATGTGGGGGACATGGCTGGGGGGAAATGGCTGCATATGTGGGGGACATGGCTGGAGGGACATGGCTGCATATGTGGGGGACATGGCTGGGGGGAAATGGCTGCATATGTGGGGGACATGGCTGGAGGGACATGGCTGCATATGTGGGGGACATGGCTGCATATGTGGGGGACATGGCTGGAGGGACATGGCTGCATATGTGGGGGACATGGCTGGGGGGACATGGCTGCATATGTGGGGGACATGGCTGGGGGCAAATGGCTGCATATGTGGGGGACATGGCTGGAGGGACATGGCTGGGGGAAATGGCTGCATATGTGGGGGACATGGCTGGAGGGACATGGCTGCATATGTGGGGGACATGTCTGGGGGGAAATGGCTGCATATGTGGGGGACATGGCTGGAGGGACATGGCTGCATATGTGGGGGACATGGCTGGGGGGACATGGCTACATATGTGGGGGACATGGCTGCATTTGTGGGGGACATGGCTGGGGGAACATGGCTGCATATGTGGGGGACATGGCTGAGGAGACATGGCTGCATTTGTGGGGGACATGGCTGCATATGTGGGGGACATGGCTGCATATGTGGGGGACATGGCTGCATATGTGGGGGACATGTCTGCATTTGGGGACACATTTAAAAAAAGTATCGGTATTCGGTATCGACGAGTACTTGAAAAAAAGTATCGGTACTTGTACTCGGTCCTAAAAAAGTGGTATCGGGACAACCCTAACAGGAATGTTTTTTTTTTTTTTTTTAAATCAAACATTCATCATATTTATTTGTATTTTTTATTTTTGGTTTATTTTGTTTTTTAAGCAGCTGATATAAAACTATCAAATATCAAATCAAAACTGGGATTTTTTTTTCTTGGATTTGCTATATATGAAGTTGATTTACTAAAGGAAAATAAGCTGTGCAATTTGCAAGTGCAGTTGCACGCTTTGAAAAAAAATGTATTTAATGTGGTAAAGCTTCACTTTGTATAGCCAATCATGTGCAAGAAAAATACAAAAATGCACTTTTGCTTGCAGATGATTGGATGATAGAAATCAGAAGAGCTTTTCCACATTTACTGAGCTCTGGGGAAAATGTGTGCAAATGCACTTGCTGTGTTAAATATGTGACTTTGTTTCCAACTAAATGGCATTAGATTTGTTCAAAAATGTCAAGGACTTGGATCAAACTGAAAATCATTTGATAGTCACATACATCAAAGCTCTTTCATAAATTATAGATTTTTTTTAGAGATGGTTGAACCATGTTATATATTACCAGCATTGCAAGAATCTATCTATGATTGCTGCTGCCACCCCCTATTAAGGTGTCTGGCCCCTTGTCGGGCACCGGGCATTTGAATTACAGCGGCAGGGGTGTTTTGGAAGCGCCTACTTAGAGCAGTGGGCTCTGATAAGCATCCTGATTAAAGCCATAGGCTCCAATAGGCTTCCAAATTGGTAAACAGCGGGCGCAATGCTGTGCATTCACTGTTTACTCATCGTTGTGTTAGAGAAGCGAAAACATCGCTTTCCTAACACTGACCCGCCTGAAGCAACAGGCGCTGTGATTGGATGACTATCAGGCACCCAATAATAGCAGAAGACAGGAAGAGGACGGGAGAAGACATTGAGGACTCAGAGCGTGGAGGCCAGCACAGGTAAGTGCCGGACGGGGGGGCACACGGGCAGCATTAGATGGGGCACAGTAGCGGGAACTGATGGGCACACTGGCAGCAATTGATGGGGCACAGTAGCGGCAATTGATGGGGCACAGTAGCGGCAGTTGGCAAAGCACAGTAGCGGCAGTTGATGGGCACACTGGCAGCAATTGATGGGCACACTGGCAGCAATTATGGGGCACAGTGGCAGCAATTGATGGGGCAAAGTAGCGGAAGTTGACGGAGCACAGTAGCGGCAGTTGATGGGCACACTGGAAGCAATTGATGGGGCACAGTGGTAGCAATTGATGGGGCACAGTAGTGCCAATTGATGGGCACACTTGCAGCAATTGATGGGTACAGTAGCTGCGTTTGATTGCACAGTGGCAGCAATTGATGGGCACACTGGCAGCAATTGATGGGCACACTGGCAGCAATTGATGGGCACACTGGCAGCAATTGATGAGGCACAGTGGCAGCAATTGATGGGGCACAGTAGTGCCAATAGATGGGCACACTGGTAGCAATTGATAGGTACAGTAGCTGCGTTTGATTGCACATTGGCAGAAATTTATGGGCACAGTGGCTGCACTTGATGTTTTTTTTTTTTTTTCAGTTTGTTTGCGCCAGCTGCCACTGAGCTCCACAGTGCCTATAACTTCTGTACAAAGACCAAATATGGCTTGTTTTAAAGCTTATTTACTGCTATATGTAAAGTATCTTACAGGGGCGGACTGACAACTCATGGGGCCCCCGGGCAATAGAAGATTATGGGGCCCCCGGGTTTAACAGATGGCCACCAAGCCAGGTGGCAGTACAGAGGCTGGGCAGCTAAAATCTCGGGATTTTCACATCAAAAGCATGTAGGTTTTGGACATATCAGGGACAGATGTAAAAAAAACACAGATTTTTATATACTGTCCCTGGTTTTAATGAGCCTGGCAACCCTGATGGGGCCCCCTAGTGGCATGGGGCCCTTGGGCAGTGCCCGAGTTCCTCAATGGTCAGTCCGCCCCTGGTATCTTAACCCAGACTAAACTAGAGCAAGATTTAATGCCCCTTTAGTTGCTCACTTTTGTTTTCCCCCACCCATAGCAGAGCTTGGACAGGTAGACAACTCAGCTTTTCGGCTGAGCTACTGGATGATTCTTACAAACTAAATGGAATCCAGCAGTCATTAGCCGTCCATAGCTACACCAGATGCAGGGAAAGGTCTTCCTGCCAGGCTATAAAAGCTTGGTTAGCTCCATCAAAAATCGAGATATCTGTCAGATGAAGTTTGAATGTTTTGCTGTAAACATCCAGTAAACTACATGGTACTGTTTCTTATATTTAAATTATAAATTAATCAGTTGAGGATGAATAACTGAAAATGAAACACTTTTAAATTAAGCACCTGCTGAGCAAAAAAGAAAAAAAAAAAGAAAATACAGTAGAAAAAATTATTCTAGCTGAGTAGTTTTTTTCCAGTTTGCAGAATGCCTAATTGCTTTGTTAATGCTTATTTAATGTACTGTAGATCAGTTAAATGGAGTGAAAAATTACAAAAGAGGATTAATGAGTGCAATTAATCTTTTGAAATCAAATACATTTGATAAGGTACATTTTGTGTGTCTACCGCCTTCACAGCTTTGTGTCACTGGGAGTAAAGCTACATACTCACAAAGTGTGAGCGGCGGTACTCAGATCATTATAACTAGGTCCCAGTGCCAACTGCGCCCAATGAAATGTGATCTTGCCAAGTTTCCCCAAAAGAAATGTATAGGTACAATTACTGTGAATATATGATTATCTGAAATGGCTTAGTTAGCACTATTTCTTTTATTACGACAGGTAGGTACTGATGGAGGTTGTATATAACACTGCACACCTAGCTAAAATGTATATAAACCCAAAATCTATATTTCTCAGCATGTTAGGATTCATGCCTTTTATACTGTTTTCTTTAGAATGTTGTTTTTGTGAATATTTTGCCCATTCTTTTCTTACCTGGAGTTCCTGCCAGAAACAACACTTCCTGTTTCAGGCTGACAATGCTAAGCCACTGCCCCACCATTAGCAGCAGCATTGTCTGTCTTAAATTGTCTTTTGGGCTGCCTGACAGTTCTAACACGTTGGCAGTCCAACTGAAAAAAAAAAAAAAAAAAAACATTTGATAGGCTGACAATGTTCCTGGTAATTGCTAGGGATAGGGTTAGCACTGTTAGCCTGGAACAGGAAGTTATGTCACTAGCAGGATCTCCAGGTAAGAAACTTTGTAACAGATGTTCTAGAAACAATTTGCTCAAAAAATAATTCTTTATACATACATTAAAACTCTTTAGAAAAATATTGAAATATAATAGTGATTATGGTTGTAACCAAAAATATATATATATATATATATACTCTCCCCCACAGAAATTCTTTGGTCCCCAAAGAACTAAATTGTGAACACAAATTTAGCTAAATAAGACATAACATTCCCATAAAACAAAGTAACAGTTTCACAAATGAATGTCATATTTAACACAAAAACATGTAATATATTGCAGCTTAAAATTTCTAATTAAAAATGTAACATATAAAATGTCAAACAAAAGTAGAGTAAAGGTTATTGTACAGATCTAGTGGTTAAGATCATATTGCCCTGTACATACGATCAGTCCATCCAATGAGAACGGTCTGATGGACCGTGTTCATCGGTTAACCTATGAAGCTGACTGATGGTCAGTCGTGCCTACACACCATTGGTTAAAAAAACGATTGTGTCAGAATGCGGTGACGTAAAACACAACAACGTGCAGAAAAAAATGAAGTTCAATGCTTCCAAGCATGCGTCGACTTAATTCTGAGCATGCGTGGATTTTTAACCGATGGTCGTGCCTACAAATGATCGTTTTTTTGCTATCGGTTAGGTATCTATCGGTTAAATTTAAAACAAGTTTGCTTTTTTTTAACCGATGGATAAATAACCAATGGCACCCACACACGATCGGTTTGGATCGATGAAAACTGTCCATCAGACCGTTCTCATCAGTTTAACCGATCGTGTGTACGTGGTCTAAGGCTTCATGCACACAGGATGTTTAAAAAAAAAAGGTCAGCACTGCTGGCCAGAAAAAGACTTCCTCTCAGCACGTCAGTTTCCATCACCAGGTACATGACAGCAATCTTATCTTTCCCTTTCCTGTGTGGGTCTCCAGTCCCTGTCTCCAGCATAGAACACACAGCAGGAGCCCCAAGTCCCGTTCACAGGCTCCCGGCCATTGCACTACCCAGAACCTTCTAGTTTTTTCCCTGGGATCATGAGCTAGGCATGGTGACGGGAACCTCCTGCCCTGTCTTCCCCCTAGGCTGCAGCAGCAGCCAATCAATATCCTCTTCTGCCCACCTCCATCTCATGCAAGAAGGGAGCAACCAGCTGCTGTAGTTAGAAACATTGTGACAGGTGGCTTAAAGGGGCCACCAGCGGGTGCTGAAAAAGTAAAAGGAAGCAGTGCTGTGTCTGTCCTCATCCATACTATCACGTCTCTAGTGCCAGTTTTAGACCCTGGAGGCCGGGTGCACTTCAAGTTTGGTGGCCCCTCAAGAAAGAAATGTAATTATATAACAAATAAAAAAAGCAAACTGAAAATTATTATTCACCAAATTAGTTCTAAACAAATATGTTAGGTTCCAAAGAAGACACATGTCTGATTGTTTTCCTCAATTTTATAGACTGTAAAAATACACATTACACAGGTAATTGGAACTGGCAAGTCATACATCAGAGTTATGCATTACACTACAATATTTACAAAAGTCTTTCTTCCTGCACTTAGCATCTGCAATCTCTAACAAATTCATCAAACTGTATCATCCTGAGGACACTGCTCTCGACAGCCAGTAGGCACAGAGCACTTAGTCTTTTATGGGTCATCATAGTTCTCAGATATTTCTTTATCAGTGCCAATTTGCTGAACAACCTTTCTCCTGAACAACTAGTGACCATCATGTTCAAATATATTCTAATGGCTACATTAACACCTGGAAAGATATCAGCGAACACTTCATTATGTAATAAAACTGCTTGTTGAGATGGCGTGAGACATGACCGGAGCTTCGCAAAGGCTGCAAACTGGACAATTTCCTCAACTAACACATCACTGAAGTCTTGAGGGGAAATAAGTTTCATTTTTTTTGGCTGTGACCAGGGGCAGACTGACCATTGGGGTTCTTGGGCACCGCCCGAGGGCCCCATGCCACTAGGGGGCCCCATCAGGGTTGCCAGGCTCAAAAAAACAGGGACAGTATGTAAAAATCTGTGCTTTTTTTACATCTGTCCCTGATATGTCTGAAACCGACATGCTTTTGATGTGAAAATCCTGAGATTTTATCTGCCCTGCCTCTGCACTGCCTCCTGGCATGGTGGCCACCTGTAAGCCTGGGGGCCCCATATTCTTCTATTGCCGGGGGCCCCATGAGTTGTCAGTCCACCCCTGGCTGTGGCAGGGAGGCCCAGGACAATTGCCCCCTTTTAAACCTGGCATTGGACGTCACAATGACTGGCATATCAATTGTTGCAAAGATCTGCTCTACACATTTTTTCAGTGGTTGCTTAGCTGACTGTCACAGGCAGTTTATATATTATATAACTATAGCCTTGACAGAAACATGGAGATCTGGCATTTCTGACCTGAAAATGATAGAGAAAAATAGACTAAAACTCCCTAACAGAGAGTAAGAAAAACATCCAATAAAAAAGGGGGAATCCAAGAGGTGCTGGGACTTTGATATTAACTTACACAAGGCAGTGAAAGGGCAAAAAACATTTGAAGAGCCCACTGGCTCCTGGCTCAGGTTAGATTGCTCACAACAGACAAGACTACCCTCCAGTGGGTACTCCAGCAGGATATCAGAAAAAGACGTGCATACTGTATATGGAAGGAGCGCCAGACTAAAAGCTATGGGCCAGATTCAGAAAGAATTAGATTCCCGCAGAGTATCAGAGATACTCTACACCGCCGTACTTTACCTGGCTCTAGGAGGAATTCAGAGAGATTTTGGCCCGTAAGGTACGTGTCAGGACTGTCAGGATAAGTACTCACCGAGGCCGAGATGCCTTTGCGGCTGCCTTTGCGGCTCTGTGCACTTCACCCCCTGGAGGTGGAGACAGCAGGGAAGGGCACAAAGGGGCACCGGCTACCAGCGGTAGGTGTTGTGCTGATAGGAGATCTCTGAAGACTTGGCTTATGGTCACAGGACAGGATCGCAGCAGGCGTGGATAGTGATCCAGGAGCAACAAAGTTTATCAGGCAGAGAGTCAGTTCAGGTCAGGACTGTAAGTAGATCCGGGATGCAAGCCAATGGTTCAGGGATTGGAGAAGGCAGAAGGTCCAAGATACAAGCCGGAGGTCAAAGGGGTACAGACAGCAGCAGAAACGATGAGACAAGCCGAGGGTCAAGTGCAGGAGAAGGCGTAGAGAAGTCAGGTCCGATCCGGGTCAATAGGTCACAAGCTTTCAGGTTAACAAGGCACTATAGCAGGATAGCTGACAACAAACCAGCAACCCGCCATGCGTCTGGAGCTGGTTTAAATAGGCCGGGCTGGGACTTGATTGGTGGACATGCGCATGGATGCGCGTGCAGACGTCCGCGCGCGTGAGCGCGCAGGTGCGCGCCCACGCACGCGCCGTGACGCAGAACCATGCTGGAACGCAGAGGGCACGGGCATGCGTCGTGGCGAGGATCGGCCGCTGGAGCTACTGATACCCTGACAATGCCCCCCCCCCCCCAAGGGGCGGACTCCGGACGCCCAAGCTGGACATTAGTTTAGGGTGGTCTTGGTGGAAGGCTCGAATTAGCCGAGGAGCGTGTAAGTTCCTTGATGGTTCCCATGAATTATCTTCCGAGGGGTACCCCTTCCACTTGACCAGGTATTGCAGCTGTCTTCCTCTCTTTCTACAGCCCAGAATGGCCTCAACTTCGAATTCTATTTCACCTTCGACTTCCACTGGTGATGGCGGAGATTCCTCCCTCTCTGGGAAGGACTCAGGGACGACAGGCTTCAGTAAGGAGACATGAAAGACAGGATGGATTTTGTAGGAATTAGGCAGAGCTAATTCGAAAGCTACATCATTGATCTTTCGTTTGACTTGGAAGGGTCCGATGAACCTCGGCCCTAACTTCCGAGAAGGTATGTTTAACTTGAGATTTGCGGCTGACAGCCAGACTTTTTCCCCAATTTCAAAGATCGGGCTGTCCTTTTTCTTTTGTGATCCTCCTGAGCTTGCCGCATCATCTCCTGAAGTTTCTTAAAGTTCAGTTGAATAGAGGTTACGTGCTCCTGAACGGCTGGAACCGACGTCTCCGGAATAGAGCTAGGCAGGAATGAGGGGTGAAACCCGAAGTTTGACCAGAAGGGGGTTTGGTTGGTTGTGGAATGAATGGAATTATTGTATGCAAATTCCGCGGACGGAAGTAGTGAAGACCAGTCGTCCTGGGAGGCTGAACAGAAGCAGCGGAGGTAATGCTCCAGGGTCTGGTTCGTCCTTTCGGTTTGACCATTGCTCTGTGGGTGATAGGCTGATGAAAGACAAATTTTGATATCGAGAGATTTGCAAAGCTCTTTCCAAAATTTGGAAGTAAATTGTGCGCCTCTGTCAGAGACGATACTTTTGGGGGTCCCGTGAAGCCGGACTATCTCCTTGAGGAAAACTTTAGCTGTCTCTGTAGCGGTGGGGGTGCCCACCATAGGTAAGAAGTGCGGCATTTTGGAAAGGTGGTCAATGACTACAAAAATTGAGGTAAAACCCCCAGAAGGGGGGAGATCTACAATAAAGTCCATGGAGACTTCCGACCATGGTCGTTCGGGAATGGGCAGAGGCTTGAGCAACCCCCAACCCCTTGTACTAGGTCCTTTGTTGCGTTGGCAACGAATACATGCAGACACATAGGCTTTACAATCCTGCCTCCAGTTTGGCCACCAGAAGGTGCAGGAGATCAATTCTGCGGTCTTTCGGGCTCCAAAATGGCCCGCCAGCTTGTGATCGTGGAAGGTACTCAGAACTAGGTGCCGGGTTTCCACAGGAACGAAAATCTTGTCTCGAGACCAGAGCAGCTCGTCCCGTCTTTCAAGAGGGAGAGAGCTTTGGTTGGGACAGTGCCTGGATGCGGTCTTAATAGAGGTTAGGAGATCCAGTTGCGGGAGTAACAGGAAGTTCTGTGAAGATAGGATGGTGCCAGGTTCAGATGCTTCGGGGGACTCCAAAAACATTCTGGAAAGGGCATCTGCCTTCCCATTCTTGGAACCAGGCCTATAGGATATGAGAAAATTGAACCGGGTGAAGAAAAGAGCCCAACGGGCTTGTCTGGGTGTTAGCCGTTTTGCAGATCGCAGATATTCTAGGTTTTTGTGATCCGTGAAGATCATAATAGGGTGGACTGCCCCTTCCAACAAATATCTCCATTCTTCTAGGGCGAACTTAATCGCTAACAACTCTCTGTCACCGACATCTTAATTTCTTTCTGGCGGATTTAATTTTCGAGAGGCAAAAGCCACTGGATGCAACAGGGCCTTTAGTCCATATCTTTGGGATAGGATTGCTCCCACAGCTGTCTCGGAGGCATCCACCTCGAGTATGTAAGGTAGTGCCGGGTCGGGGTGGCGTAGAATGGGTGCTGAGGTAAACACTGACTTGAGCTTAAGGAAGGCTTCTTGGGCCTCCTGAGACCACACAAAACGGTTGCCTTGACGAGTGAGCTAATGGGTGCAACGATTACCCAATGATAAAGCGTCTATAAAAGTTAGCGAAACCAATAAAACGTTGTACTCCCTTCCTGTCTCGGGGAGCTGGCCAGTCTTGAATGGCTTGGACTTTTTGTGGGTCCATGGCGACTCCAGACGTAGAAACGATGAACCCGAGGAATTGTACTGTACTCTTTTCAAACTCACACTTCTCGGCTTTCAGGTATAACTTATGGAGCCTGAGGGTAGTGAGAACTATCTTGACATGTTCCCGATGAAGTTCAATAGAAGTGGAAAAAATAAGAATATCGTCCAAATAGACCACCAAAAAGTCATCCAAGTGCTTCCGAAAGATGTCATTGACAAAATGTTGGAAAGTGGCTGGGGCGTTGCAAAGACCGAACGGCATTACGAGATACTCAAAGTGTCCGAACCTGGATCTAAATGCCGTCTTCCACTCATCCCCTGCTCCAATTCGGACAAGGTTGTAAGCTCCCCGGAGATCTAATTTGGAGAAGATGTTAGCAGACCGGAAACGTTGGAAGAGTTCGGGAATGAGAGGTAGTGGGTACCTATTTTTGACAGTAATTTTGTTCAATTCCCTGTAGTCTATGCAGGGTCTGAGGGAGCCGTCCTTTTTTTCCTCAAAGAAGATCCCCGCTCCCGCAGGGGAGGAGGAAGGGCGAATAAATTGTTTTTCAAGGTTCTCGTCGATGTAGGCCTTGAGGGCCTTCAGTTCAGTCTCTGATAGGGGAAAAATACGGCCAAATGGGATTTCTGCACCGGGGAGCAGGTCTATAGGACAATCATAAGGCCTGTGAGGTGGCAGGCGGTTGGCCTGTTGTTTGTCAAAGACGTCTGTGAATTCCCGGTATGCTGGAGGGACATTTTGAAGATTCTCTGCTGTGGTGGTAACAGTGGAACAGACGGTGGTAACCGGTGCAAGGCAATGTACAGAGCAATGGGAAGAAACAAAGCTGACTTCCTTGCTTCCCCAGTCAATATGTGGTTGGTGTGTGTGCAGCCAGGGAAGGCCCAAAATAATAGGGAACATCGGAGATGAAATTAAGTCCAACTGTAGGAGCTCCTGGTGTCCGGAATCTGTGATAGCCACGACAGGGTCGGTCTGCTGTGTGACTAATCCTGAACGAGGGAGAGAGCCGTCCGCCAGGCGTATTTGTAAATGAGGATCCTTAGGGTGAAGGGGAAAATTGTTAGCATACAAGGTTTGTATTATATGAGCAACATCTACTAAATGTCATTGCTGTGTGCCTATTACATTATATGATCACTAGATGGCAGTGTTACGTTTGCTAGTTCATGTTTTGTCTATGTACAAGAAGTAATAATAAAGTCCAGTTCCTGTTTCCACGACCTACAGACTGTCTGCCTGTAATTTGTTTAGCTCCAAAAGCTTATGTCTAACAGGTTATGGGCCCAGAGCATGTTACAGAAGCCCAGGATATAATACAGATTACCCCTGGATATAGCCAGATACAGTGAGCTAGAGCAATTCAGTGCAGAAGACAGCGACAGAAAGACAAACAGCAGTAATGGCAGCTGCTATCCCCTCAGCAAAGTTTTCATTGCAAATCTGACAAATCAGAACTACCAATCTTGGAAATTCAAGATGAAAATGCTGCTTATAAGAGAAGGTACGTGGAAATGCATAAATGAACAAAGACCTGCACAGCCCACAGAGGAGTGGTTAGACAGAGATCAGAAGGCGCAAAGCACAATCTCCCTGTGCATAGATGATGATCAAATCAAACATATATGTAACTGTCAAACTTCTAAAGACATGTGGGAAGAGTTACAGAAAGCACATGAAAGAGTTAATCTCAGCAATAAACTGTATTTAATCAGAAAGCTCTATCAGACTAAGCTACAGAAAGACCAGGACATGCAGGACTATATAAGACAGACCTTAGAGATGGTGGAGAGACTGCGAGGGATTGGAGAAGAGATGAAAGATTTCCATGTTGCAGCGCTATTATTAAGTGGACTTCCTGAAAGTTATGAGACACTTGTCACAGCACTAGATGCACGTCCAGATGATGATCTGACACTGGAATATGTTAAAGGCAAGCTTGTGGATGAATACAAGCGCAAAACTGAAAGCATGAGTACTGTGAGTGTGTGTTCAGAGACTGCTTTAAAGACAAGATACAAAAATAAACACAGTAACGTGCAGCTAGAAAAGCGGGAATGCTTTGTGTGCAAGAAACCAGGACATCTAAAAGCAGATTGTAGAATCTGGAAAGCTAGAATGCAAAAACAAAGTGCATTCCAACAAGCTAAGAATGTCATAGAAACAAAGGAATATGCATTCGGATCCAAAAATTGTGTCACCACTGTGCAAGCATGGTGTGTGGACTCAGGCGCTACAAGTCACATGACAAATAACCAAAGTTTCTTCGCTCAGCTTGATGAAAGCAAAACAGAAGGGATAACTACAGATAATGGACAACTCATGAAATCAGTGGGAATAGGAGATGGCTTTCTATACTGTCCTATCTCTCCAGATATCACTAAAAAGATCCATATGAGGAATGTTCTGTATGTGCCAGATATTGAAAGCAACCTTTTGTCAGTAAAGAAACTCACTAACCAAGGCAATGTAGTCACATTTCAGGGTGACAGTTGTATCATAACAAAAGGGGATTGCTTGCTTGCAAAGGCTAAAATCATAGATGAACTATATCAGTTGAACTGCAGTGAAATGGTTAAAATAGCCAAAGAGGATAAACATTCAAACTGCATCCACACTTGGCACAGACGATTGGGGCACAGAAATTCTGATACAATAAAGAAAATAGTTGAGAATAACTATGCAAGTGGTATTAAGATTAATCCATGTGATCACACAATGATTTGTACCAGCTGTATTAAAGGAAAAATGGCAAGGACACCTTTTCCCAAGCAGACCAACAGCAAAGTTCAAAAACCTCTGGACTTAATACATTCAGATCTTTGTGGTCCAATGAAAGCTATGACTCCAGAAAAAAAAAAGTACTTCCTGACCTTCATTGATGAATACTCCAGATATACCACAGTATTTCTACTTCACAATAAGGATGAAGTGCCAGAGAAATTAGAACAGTATCTCGCTCAAGTAAATAATATTTTCGGCAGAATGCCCAGAGTACTACGAACAGACAATGGCTCAGAATATACAAGTGGTAAAACACAAGCCATTCTCAGGAAGCATGGAATTATATTCCAGACAACAGTTCCATATAACCCGGAGCAAAATGGAGTTGCAGAGAGAATGAACCGCACACTGTGTGAAAGTGGGAGGAGCATGCTATTTGATGCTGATATGCCAACTACATTCTGGGGAGAAGCTATCACAACTGCATGTTATCTTCAAAATCGTTTGCCGGGAAAAGCAACAACAAAAACTCCATATGAACTATGGAACAAAAGGAAACCAGATTTAAGACACATCAGAATTTTTGGAAGTAAAGCCTATGTACACATTCCAAAAGAAAAACGTACAAAATGGGATGCATGTGCAAAAGAAGGTGTACTTGTGGGGTACAGTGAATCTCAAAAAGGATACAGGATTTTACATCAAGACACGAACAAGGTAACAGTCAGCAGAAGTGTGATTATTGATGAAACCTCTATGTGCTCAAAGTTTGAACAACAGACACAAACTATTCAAACTGAGAAAGAATCAACATCAGTCACTCAAGAAAATAAGGAAAGTGATACAGAAATAGAAATTACTGCAGAAGAATCAAAACCTGAATCTGAACCAGAAATACCTTCAGTCAGAAAATCAACCAGAATCAATAAAGGTGTTCCAGCTGAACGTTTATCTTACATAGCTCGCAGAGCTGTTCAAACTGAACCAGGTTCATGGAAAGAGATGCAGAAACTGCCAATGCATGAGAAACAAGTATGGAATAAAGCCGCTGATGAAGAAATGACATCACTCGAAGATCTCCAGACATGGACACTTTCAGAGCTACCTCAAGGTAAACATGCCATAGGATGTAAATGGGTTTTTAAAACCAAATGTAACTCTGAAGGGAAAGTCTGTCGGTACAAGGCAAGGCTGGTTGCTAAAGGTTACTCACAGAAGTTCGGTGAGGACTATGATGCTACTTTTGCTCCAGTTGCTAAACAAAGTACTTTCAGAACACTAATGACAGTGGCTGCCATGCGTACAATGATTGTGAAACATCACGATATTAAGACAGCTTTTCTTAATGGTGATATTGAAGAAGAAATTTACATGTCACAACCAGAAGGATATTTGAAAAAGGGACAAGAGCATCTTGTCTGCAAGTTGAATAAATCTCTTTATGGCCTTAAACAATCAGCTCGAGCATGGAACCTGAAGATTAATCAAGTTCTACTAAATGAAGGATTTAAAAGAAGCAAAGCTGATCCGTGCCTATACGCTAAACAAGTAGACACTGAGTGGATGTATCTGCTAATTTATGTTGATGACCTGATCATTGCTCACAAAAACAATAATGAAATTGCAAAGTTAACAGGAGTACTTAACAAGCACTTTGAAACTAAAGACCTAGGTGAAGTGACATATTATCTTGGAATTGACATCCAGCGTGAGAAAGATGGAAGTTTCCTGTTGAATCAGAGCGCAAAAATTGAATCTATTCTTCAGCAATTCAACATGACAGAGGCGAAAGGAGCAAGCACACCTATGGACACAGCCTATCCAAAGTTAGAAGGAGAAGATGATCTTCTCACATCCAATGAACAATACAGACAAGCAGTGGGGGCACTTCTCTACATTGCAACCACTACACGTCCAGACATTGCAGCCAGCATGTCTCTTCTTTGCAGGCGAGTTGATAAATCTAAGAGATTGGAATGCGATCAAAAGAGTTATGAGATATTTGAAACAGACAAAAGACTTAAATTTGAAACTGTCAGCAAGTGGTGATTTAAACCTCGTGGGATATGTGGACTCCGATTGGGCAGGTGATCACAGCACACGCAAATCCACAAGTGGTTACTTATTAAAATTGGGAGACAGTCCTATATCATGGTCCAGCAAGAAACAGATGTCAGTGGCATTGTCCTCTATAGAAGCTGAATACATATCTGCAGCTTATGCCAGTCAAGAAGTTGTGTGGTTACAACAATTACTCAAGGATCTTGGAGAAGCAACATCAGAACCTACCGTCTTATTTGAGGATAATCAGGGTTGCATTAAGCTTGCAACAAGTGAGAAGATTAATGGAAGAACCAAGCACATCGATGTCAGACATCATTACATTCATGACTTAGTTGATCAGAAAGTGATTGAACTTGTGTATTGTGAAACGGAAAAAATGATTGCTGATGTTTTGACAAAACCACTAGCTAGAAACAGATTTGTTGATCTTAGATCAGAAATGGGATTGACATAGATAGTAGTTGTTGAGTGGGGGTGTTAGCATACAAGGTTTGTATTATATGAGCAACATCTACTAAATGTCATTGCTGTGTGCCTATTACATTATATGATCACTAGATGGCAGTGTTACGTTTGCTAGTTCATGTTTTGTCTATGTACAAGAAGTAATAATAAAGTCCAGTTCCTGTTTCCACGACCTACAGACTGTCTGCCTGTAATTTGTTTAGCTCCAAAAGCTTATGTCTAACAAAAATGTAGTTTCAGAGCTAGGGCAGAGTCCACAAAGCTACTGCAGGCACCAGAGTCAATGATTGCTGGTAAGCGAGTCACCCCTTCCGGTAGCTGTAGAGAGAGAAAGAGAGTAAGGTAAGACTGTGGAGCGCTGACGACACGGCAGTCTGAGGTGGGTCTGGGTGCGCACTTACTGGGTCTCACCGGACAGGTGCGAAGAAAGTGGCCGGAGCCACCGCAGTACAGGCATAGGTTGGCTTGACGCCTGCGTTGTCTTTCCTCTGGAGTGAGAGGAGAGCGGACCAGCCCAAGCTGCATGGGTTCTGGATCGGGAACTGGGTTGGAGGAGGAGACTGGAGGTGATGAGTACGTAGGAGCTGGTCTCGGAAGAATCCATTTTGGACGAGGCGTGTGGAGGCACTCGGAACGCCGTTCTCGTAGACGTCTGTCCAATTGGGGAGCGGCTTGAATTAAGTCCTCCAGTGTAGCAGGAGGTTCAGTTCTGGCTAGCTCGTCTTTGAGCGCTTCTGAAAGTCCCTGCCGGAGCTGATACTTAAGGGCTGCTTCATTCCAGCCGGTGTCGGCTGACCATTTCCAAAACTCGGCTGTGTAGTCTTCCACTGGTCTCCTACCCTGGCTGAGGCTGTGAAGGATGGTCTCAGCTGTCGCTGTGCGTTGTGGATCATCGTAAAGTCTGGCCATTTGCTCAAAGAAGGTGTCAAGTGTGTCCAGCACCGGACTTCTCTGCTCCATTAGGCCATGTGCCCATGCCTGGGGTTCTTCAGAGAGGAGGGAGATAACGAAGCCGACTTTTACTGCTTCTGAAAAGAATGTTCTGGGCTGCAGCGCGAGATATAGAGAACAGGCGTTTTTGAATGCACGATACTTTCTGCGATCGCCCGTGAATCGCTCAGGAGTCGGGATTCTGGGCTCAGGGTGAGTCACTACCACAGCTGGGTTAGCAGAAGCCTGTGGGGCTGTAGTCTCTGTAGGAGGAGCTGTGGTTGGAGCAGAGGGACCAGGTTGTCCGCTAAGCTGCTGAAGACGGCCGTCAATTTGGAGGTACCCATCCTGCAACTTCTGCACGGCGTCCGTAAGAGCCGAGACTTGTTGGCATAAGGTCTCAAAAGGCGAGCGCACCCTGTCGGCCTCTGACATCTGGCTGGTTTGTACTGTCAGGACTGTCAGGATAAGTACTCACTGAGGCCAAGATGCCGAGGGCGGCTGCCTTTGCGGCTCTGTGCACTTCACCCCCTGGAGGTGGAGACAGCGGGGAAGGGCACAAAGGGGCACCGGCTACCAGCGGTAGGTGTTGTGCTGATAGGAGATCTCTGAAGACTTGGCTTATGGTCACAGGACAGGATCGCAGCAGGCGTGGATAGTGATCCAGGAGCAACAAAGTTTATCAGACAGAGAGTCAGTTCAGGTCAGGACTGTAAGCAGATCCGGGATGCAAGCCAATGGTTCAGGGATTGGAGAAGGCAGAAGGTCCAAGATACAAGCCGGAGGTCAAAGGGGTACAGACAGCAGCAGAAACGATGAGACAAGCCGAGGGTCAAGTGCAGGAGAAGGCGTAGAGAAGTCAGGTCCGATCCGGGTCAATAGGTCACAAGCTTTCAGGTTAACAAGGCACTATAGCAGGATAGCTGACAACAAACCAGCAACCCGCCATGCGTCTGGAGTTGGTTTAAATAGGCCGGGCTGGGACTTGATTGGTGGACGTGCGCGTGGATGCGCGCGCAGACGTACGCGCGCGTGTGCGCGCAGGCGCGCGCCGTGACTCAGAACCATGCTGGAACGGGCACGGGCATGCGTCGTGGCGAGGATCGGCCGCTGGAGCTACTGATACCCTGACAGTACGGCGGCGTAGTGTATTTCTCCCGGCAGAATCAAACTACGTGAATAGGGGGCGTAAGGCATTTAAATTAAGTGCGTCCCCGCGGCGATCGAACTGCGCATGCTCCGTTCAGAAATTTCCCGCCGTGCATTGCGCGAAATCACGTCGTTACGTCATTTTTTTTTGAGTAGCATCGTTAACGGACATTCCTATTCCCAGACGACTTACGCAAAATATAAAAAATAAATTAAAAGTCGACGCGGGAACGACAGCCATACTTAACATGGGCCGCGTAACGTTAGACCAGCTAATAGCTGGTTTAACTTTACGTAGCGTAAAAATTACGTACGCGATTGCGAACGACGCTCGTAACTTCGTGGATCGCTCATTTGCATACCCCCACGCTGAAAACGACGCAAACTCCACCCAGCGGCCGCAAAAAGATCGCAGCGTAGATCCGAAGGCGTACGAAGACGTAAGCCTGTCAGATCGTAGCCCAACGCCGCCGTATCATGGTTTGAGGATTCAAACTAGTGATACGGCGCGCGAAATTTGAAATTACTCCTGTCTAACACCAGTTAGACAGGCGTAATCGCTCTCTGAATCTGGCCCTAAGAGTCCAAATTAATTGACTTGTTTCGGCTGCTCATACTGCTATTCAGGAATATTTTTAATCCAGCAAACAGCTTCCCTGTACACGATCAAACCAAAATTCCCGCCGGCAGACGTCGCGCTGACGTGTTGGTGACGTGGCGATGACGTTGACGCCGCCACGTCACCACACCAGGAACTGAATTACTTCCACGCATGCGTCGAATCCATTCGACGCATGTGCGGGCAGATATGTCTGCTGGTTAGCGTACTAACCAGCAGACATATCGGGCCGACGGGTTCCCAGCCGACAGATTTCAAAGCATGCTTTGAAATCTGTCGGCTGGCCAAATCCGTCTGTTTGCCCGTACACACGATCGAATCTGTCTGCTGAGACGGTCTGTCAGACCTTTTTCAGCAGATAGATTTGATCGTGTGTACGCGGCCTTACTCTGAGTCCATTCAAGGTTCTAATATTTACCTGAATCCCTTATGAAAGGGGAGTTCCTTTGACCCTCAATGTGTTGGCTGTCTTTTAGCACAGTACCAAAACATTATTTTGGACTCTTATCTTTTGGTATGGCGCTCCTTCCATATATGCACATCTTTTTCTAGGACGAAAAACCCAATAGGGATTTTAACCTAAAAAAATGGGTGTATAGAGCGCTAGTAGAATAAAATTAAAGGTAAGAGTCCATAGTATTTAAAGTAAAGTCCTTGGTCAGGAAAGGAAGCTGGAATCACCGGGCCTCTTACCAAAGAAAACGGACCACTGAATTACAGGTGGTCAAACAAGCATGATGTGTCCACAGCGCCACAAAACCACTTCAATTGGATCATAGATGGCTTGGTCTCGTAGTCTCACCAAATGGAAGATCATAGGTGCATACAAAAAACACAAGAAAGGCAACTCCTCATGGTGTAGTATTAAAACCAGGCAAAATGTATTTCTAAAAAACAGCCATGGTACTCACAATCTGTCAGATAAAAACAGGCATATCAAAGGCTGCAGCCTCTAATGAATAGCATTTGGTTCCAACCGCAAAGATGGCCGCAGTCGACATGTGACAGTGTCGTGATGTCAGAGCTCGGAGCTCAGAGCAGAGGACTTTAACCCCCTTAACATTCTATCCAAATCTAAAAGAAAAAACATTTTGGGAATAAATATACTTTTTAGGGAAACTATATTGGTTTTGTGTCATTTGTGTTTTTTTAAGATAATACTGTACATACAGTAGATTGCCTTTAATGTAGAAATATGATCAAACTATAAAATCACATTGTGATTTAGGCTTGTAGGCAGGTGCAGTTTACCCCCCTCTGTAGATGGCGCTGTGCAATGGAGGAGAAGAGGAACACTGTTTCTCTGCAGCCTCTATAGGTGTCATTAGGGGAGCAGTGGCCCGATTGGACGCTGCAACACTGGATGACCTCAGCAGCCATCTTTAGTGAGGGCAATGCTAATAAACAGCAGAGCTCCACTGCTGTTAAGCCAAGTGCTCTTTGCTTGTTATTTCTTTCCTTCACTTAACTCGGTGTTTCTCAACTCCAGTCCTCAAGGCCTCCCAACAGGTCAGGTTTTCAGGATTTCCATTATTTTGCACAGGTGATTTGATCAGTTTCACTGCCTTAGTAATTCCCACAGCCTTTTCATCTGAGGGAAATCCTGAAAACATGACCTGTTGGGGGGATTGAGGACTGGGGTTGAGAAACACTGATTAACTGAATAATAATTCGGGATTTTCCTAGCTTGTGACGGAAAATAATAATTATATGAAGACAGGAGGCGAGTATCTTATGCATGATCCTTCTTTATTCATGCCCATAGCAGAAACATTTTTCTATTCAGTTGTATAAGAAAACAGAAAAAACTTGTAAAGACTACAGTTCCCAGCAGTCTCTAGGTCACTATAACCACTCCTATCTGTAGCCCTATATAAGGCTTGCTTCCTTCTAGATCCTCCTCTTTCTTTATGCGTAGCTTTCCCAAAACAAGAACCGGGAGCCAACATTGAACAATATAATCGCCGGGATCTTCGGCCAGCCGGCCTGACGTCTCAGCTTCTGGGGACACCTGGGTAACTGGAACAGGTCCCAACGGGGACTAGCCAAGGAACGTCCTTGTCGAACATTTTTATCCGTACGCAGGAAAAGAAACACTTCCTCCAGATCAACGGGTTGTCTGCACATAGGAAGTGCGGGTGTGATCAATAGCCTGAAAGAAAATACAGAGTCGTCATAGGGATGGGTAGGGAGGGAAGATACTCGCCTCCTGTCTTCATATAATTATTATTTTCCGTCACAAGCTAGGAAAATCCCGAATTATATATCAGACAGGAGGCTCATATCTTATGCAGGTTCAAAGCTTAATACAGTAAATGTTGATAAGAACAATGATACTATACGTTGTACACGCCCTCTACACATATATGTCACCTGAGTACTATAAGACAGACATGGATACGTGATCTTCCGGTCTGAAATAAAAATGACGAAATGTGGTCTCAGAGGACCAATCGGCTGCTAGTAGAAGGTCTGCGAGAGACCCTCCCGCCGTAACGACCTTGGTAGCCATAGCTCCCCTGGAAGAGTGTGCTCCAAACAGGGTTATATCAATGCCCGCCATCTCCATGGTTGATCTAACCCAACGTGCCAGAGTGGCGGAAGTGACCGGGTGATGAGGTTTGACGTAAGATATCAGTAGTTGTGAGAAGGCATTAGAGCGTAAATCGGTAGTACGCGCTTCATAGGATTGAAGGCATCTAACTACACAGAGCCTCGGATGTGTAGGAAAATAAGGGTAACATACCGAGTGAAGGTCTGTCTTGGTCCTACGGACCACCGAGAATTTTACCCCTTGAGGTGAAAATTGACGTCTGGAGATGTCCAATGCTTTAACGTCGGAAACTCGTTTGATCGAGACAAGACACAAAAGAACCGTGAGTTTGAAAGATAGTAGCCTGAGAGGTAATGTATCGTTGTCTTCCCAACTAGAGAACATGTCTAGCACCTTGGAGACGTCCCAGGTGGATTGATATTTCGGACGGGGAGGCCGTTTGAATTTGATGCCCCGCAGCAGTCTACATATTAGAGGGTGTTTACCGATTGGCAGAGAATACACTGGGCAATGGTAGGCTGATATAGCCGATCTGTACACGTTTATGGAGCTGTATGACTTACCAGATTCAAAAGAATCCGCCAGGTAGTTTATTACTACTGGAACAGGGGCTTGTACTGGATCAATCTGCCGTTGATCACACCAACGCACCCAGAGTCCCCAGGCTGATCGATATGCCGATCGAGTCCCGGGGGCCCAGGCCAGGGCGATAAGATCCCTAGCTGCTTTAGAAAGGTCGCTGTCAGCGGTTGGTTCCCCGAAACTAGCCACGCCAGAAGGGTTAGTGATCCCTCCGCTACCAGAGGATGAATGCCCTTGGTTGGATGAGAGAGAGTGTGTGGGGAAGAAGGTAGAAGTCTGGGGTAGTCGATGACCATCTCCAACAGGAGAGGGAACCACGGTTGTGTTGGCCACCATGGGGTGACCAATACCACCGTCGCCTTCTGATTCGCTATCTGGAGCAGCGCTCTGGGGATCAACGAGAATGGGGGAAACGCATAATGTGTCTCCCCCGTCCAAGAGTGGCGGAAAGCGTCCACTGCTGAGGCCCCGGGATCCGGTCTCCAGCTGAAGAATCGGGGCAGTTGATGATTGAGGCGAGAGGCGAAAAGATCTATGCCTAAAGGACCCCAAAGGAGATTCAGATGAGTGAATATCGACCGGTCCAGCTGCCAATCGCTGGAATCGACCAGGTAGCGGGAGTTCCAATCTGCAATGGTATTGGAAATTCCCGGAATGTACTCTGCCATCGGAATGATATTGCGGGATAGACAGAAGAGCCAAAACTCTTTGGCGATGTCCGCCAGAACTTTGGATCTGGTGCCCCCTAAGCGGTTGATGTATTGCACCGCTGCAATATTGTCCATGCGCAATAATACGCAGCAATTGGATCTTCCCGGAAGGAAACTCTGGATGGCGAACGAGGCCGCCAGAAGTTCCAATGCATTGATGTGTAGGAGAGACTCTGTGTTGGACCAGGTCCCTCCCGTCGAGGCCTCGCCTAAGCGAGCGCCCCAGCCCCGACGACTCGCGTCCGATTCTATGATGACGTCTGGACACGAGTTGAATATTGTCTTGCCGTTCCACTCGACGGCATGTCGAAGCCACCACTGCAATTCTACCCTGGCTTCCGTAGAGAGAGGTATTACGTCTGCGTATCTGAGACCCTGACGTATATGAAGGATTTTTAGACGTTGGAGTGCCCTGTAGTGAAGAGGGGCCGGAAATATGGCTTGTATGGAAGCAGTGAGCAGGCCTACCAGGCGTGCCAGTATGCGTAATGATATACAGTTTTTGCGTAGCACTGCTCTGATCTCCTTGCGGATCAGGGCTAGTTTCGCTTTGGGCAAGCGCAGGACAGCCTGATTGGTGTCCACCAGGAAACCCAGGAAGTCCAGTTCTTGAGCCGGGGAAAGAACTGACTTTTCCTGGTTGATCAGGAAACCTAGTGTTTGTAGCAGGGAGATCGTCCAAACCATATGGCGGTGAGCCTGTGTCTTGGAGCAAGCTATAATGAGGATGTCGTCTAAGTAAATGATCAGAAGTACACCCCTGCTTCTCAATGATGCTACGACCGGTTTCAATAGTTTGGTGAAGCACCACGGAGCGGAGGAGAGTCCGAACGGGAGGCACGTAAACTGCCAAGTGCGTCCTCTCCATAGGAAGCGGAGCAGATGTTGGGAGTCTGGGTGCATAGGGACGGTGAGGTAGGCGTCCTTCAAGTCTACTTTCACTAACCAATCTCCCGGTTGCAGAAGGTCCCGGAGGCAGTGGATACCCTCCATCTTGAAATGTCGATATACGACATGTTGATTCAAGTCCCGAAGGTTTATCACTGGGCGGTAGCCTCCCCCTTTCTTTTTGACCAGGAAAAGATTGCTGAGAAACCCCGGGGATGACGGGTCGACTTCGATCACTGCCTGTTTGGAGATCAGGTCTTGTAGTTCGTTGTCTATAAGAGCAACGTTTTGTTTCGTAAATTGAATAGGGCGCGGGATGACGTTCAGCGTCGGGGATGACAGAAGGTCTATGTGAAAACCTGTTACGGTGTTCAGTATCCACGAATCTGCCGTAATCGCAGACCAAGCGTGGGTAAAATGTCTTATTCGTCCCCCCACAGGTGTGTGATAAAGTGGAGTGCAGGTAGTACTCACCGGTGTATATGAGTATCCTCTGCTTCCACGTCCTCTCCACGGTCTACCACGGGGCGGGAAAAACGGCGCTGGTTGTGCCACTGTGGTGTATGGAGGGGGAGCCTGAGTGTATTGGTGTTGGGCAGCCGCCCTGTGGAATGGTCTGCTGCGGCCGGCAGAACGGCCCCTACTTCTGCCGGCCCGGGGAAAAACCCTATTCGTTCCTGTCTTTTTAAGTGAATTTTGAGCCTTGTCGAGGCTATTAAAGAGCCCCACAAATTTGTTAATGTCCTTGACTAGGGACTCACCGAACAGCATTCCTTCTGCTGCTGGACCTGGTTCGGTTTCCGCCAGATGTGCCAATTGTGGGTCAAGCCGCATCAAAATAGAACGTCGGCGTTCGACAGAGCAGGCGGTGTTTGCGCTGCCCACCAGACAAATGGCCCTTTGGGCCCACCCACGTAACTGGGTTACGTCTACTGTCTGGTCAGATGTTGCCGCTTGTTCTGACAAATTTAGGATTTTTGTCAGCGGGCCAAGGAGATCAAGGACCCTGTCCTGGATGGTCCTAAAAGAGCGGTCTATCCCTTTTTTGGGGAATTTCCCTGTTTTTAGCAAGTATTTAGATAGGATAGGATCTATTTCTGGTGTAAGGGCCACCTTTTTAGGAATAAAAGGCCGAGGACATTCTGCCCGTAATTTGTTACGGTTAGTTCTCTCAATGGGCCTACGTGCCCAAAATTCAACGTATTGAGATACGTGGGGCAAAGGGGACCAATCTCCAGAGCGGGGGTGGGAGATGGCATCTGGGTGGAATAGTGGTTCGCCCATTGCGTCTAGTATGGTTGTGCCCTGAGTTTCAGGGGTGGCGTCTTGGTTGAACGCCATTGTCCCAGCATCCTCCTCATCTTCACATTCGGACTCTGAGACCTCAGTCTCACCGGACTCAGAGGAAGAATCCTCTCCAGAAAAAACTACGTATGAGTCTGGTTTTGTCCGCTTAGCGGATCTATGCCTCTTTGGTGACTCCCCGAGGCCCGGGGGTTGAAAAGAGTCCGAGGAATGCATGGGGCGGCAGTCCGTGTGGGGAATTGCCTTGTGCATATTATTTGCTTCCCCTGCCGGGGAGTCATGAGTTGCCACAAGGTGTTTCCTCTTAAAAGAGGATTTTCCTTTCTTAGGTGGTTCACCGTTATGGGGTATCGGAACAGTGGTGAGGGGCAGGATCTGTTGTGATCCCGGTGGCATGACTGCTGAAGCCAGGGCGGCCTGCACTGATTTAGTTATGAGGTCTTGAATCTGAGATGTACTCAGGAATTGCGCTGTATCCAGCGATACCTCCTCCTCATTGGTGGGGACAGACCTCTCCTCAGCCATTATGTGTATGGTTTGAGGTAGGGATATACAGGGTTAAATGCAGAAGCTGCGGTTCTGTATCTATTAGGGACCCACTATGCAGCTGATGATAGGTGGTAATGTAAAGGGAGGGAATAAATTCCTTCCCAGGTAATTTCTCCTGTCTGACTATTAGGCAATTAGCGTCTAACTAGCTAATGGTATCAGGCTCCTACCTCCAACACTGCCAGCGCTGATAGTGTTGCGGTGGGAGGAGAGCCTGAAACAGAGACGAATTTCCGGGGCGAAATCTCGCGAGATTACGGCCTCCAGAGCTCCCATTGGCTGGGGAAGATGAGAGTTGAGCACTCGTAGAGGCTCCGCCCCTCTCCGACCCGCGCGCGCGAAAGTATTGGGTCAAAATTTCCCAATATGGCGGCGATCACCTCAGTAAGGTGAGGAGGACACACGGGGGAGGAAGAGGGGGGGAGGAGGAAGAAGAGGGGGGAAGCGCGCAGTGCGCAGCGCGACGGAACACACAGTGGTGAGGGAAACGGAAAACGCACACAAGGTATATAAGAGTTGAGGGGGGGGGGGATGTCCCCTGGGGGGCTAAAAGCCAGACGCAGTCGGGAAAAATATATATACTAGAGACACCTAGAAAGCATTTTGTGGGGACATATATAACAACAGAGAGCAAATACCTTGTAATCAACAACAACAGATATACCGAGATATAGGTTATGAAAAACAGTATACTTATCTATTGCTATGAGCAGAAAGAAAGAGGAGGATCTAGAAGGAAGCAAGCCTTATATAGGGCTACAGATAGGAGTGGTTATAGTGACCTAGAGACTGCTGGGAACTGTAGTCTTTACAAGTTTTTTCTGTTTTCTTATACAACTGAATAGAAAAATGTTTCTGCTATGGGCATGAATAAAGAAGGATCATGCATAAGATATGAGCCTCCTGTCTGATATATAATTGTGTCTTTTTACTTGGTCTTAGTGTGCCATTTTCCTTATTGGCTACTGACTAACTGGCCCCACCCAAAGTCTTCCCATACCAGTAGGATCAGGCTGTCTTCATTTTTCTAAGTAATCAGAAATAATCTCTGCACCCACCTGTGGCCTGGCCGCCTACTATGGGCTATTGCATTTTAAAGCACATTACTCAAGCCCTCATATGTGTATTTGGAAAACTACTATAATGATCTTCTGATGTGCCTTTTGTATTTGTTCTTCGCTAATCAGATCCATTCTTACCATTCCCTTGCCCAGAAAAAGCAAACGCAGACACATAAAACGATTCTGCCTTTCCGGGCAGCAATCTGAAATAATCCAATGTTTTTCTGGCAAGCAAAGACTTTTCAACAGAACCTTTCACCACTCTTTAAAATGGACACAGTAGAAAACTACCAATTGCATAAGCATGGGCTGCAGAGATGAGTGATATCATTAGAAGTTTGCTGCTGGAATAGACAGATATGGCCACACACATATCAATTTCACAATTTTATTTGCAATTGACTTCCAAGCAGAGAAGTGCATTACCAGAGTAGAGCAGAAAACCTCTGTAAAGGCATTTGAAATTTAACAGCAAGGCTGAGATATTTTCTCATGACCAATTGTTGCTGCCTGCTCTCCTTGAGCAGGAATCCGGTCATGTAACAGCCCTACGGTACAGGGGTCATAGCCGAGGAGCAGGAGAGGTGGAAGTCTGATGTGGACAGCCTATGAAAGAGAGCTAAACCCTGCACATTGTACAAAGCACACCCCCAAATCCTGCACTTTTGTTCGTAGCGCACTTCTAAACCCTGCACTCTGTTCATAGCGCACTCCTGAACCCTGCGCTCTGTTCAAAGCGCAGTCCTAAATCCTGCACTCCTGAACTCTTAACAGATACAACTGGTCCCTTTAGGGGGAAAAACATAATATTGATGCAGCCCACAATGAAATTTAGTTTGACACCCCTGCTCAAATAAATAGAAGTTTAGTGACCTGAAAATATTTACTAGGCTCCTATTGTCATGGTTAAACGTGATACTACCCTCCCTGATCCACAAGGATCAGGTGGGCTTCGTCCCCCTCCGCCAAGCGGGGGACAACACTAGGCAGGACATTGACTTGATCTATGTGGTGAACAGGGTCGGCCTATAATCTTTGGCTCTCAGTCTAGATGCGGAAAAGGCCTTTCACCGCCTTAGCTGGCCTTTCCTGTTCGCCACGTTGAACCACATGGGGTTCCGGAGGCTCTGCCTCCGGGCCATCCATCACCTATACACTAATTCTACATCCCAGGTTAAGACACCCTTTGCTCAGTCCCCCTCCTTCCCGATATCTAACGGCACCCATTCGTAGAAATCCAGACATCCGCAGGGTCCCAGTGCGGGGAAGGGAGTTTAAACTAGCACTTTTTGCAGACGACATCATACTCACCCTGACCCAGGCCAGAACCTCACTGTCTAACCTAAACGCTGAACTCGACCTCTACTAAACCCTCTCTGGCTATAAAATAAACCCAACTAATGGAAATGCATGACAAGGTCTGGGAGGAGTGGCACCGGAGGGAGAATCCGCCCTGAGCTGATGGTCAAGCTTCCGTACCCTCCCCCCCCCCTCCCCTCCTTTTCATCTGCAATCTCTTTCCCCTTTCCCTAATTATTTTTCCCTTCAGTTTTTTATTGTTTTTTCTTTTTCTTCTCTTTTTTCTTTCTCTGAATATCACTATAGTTGCTGGTAGACCCTACTTTACAGATAGCAGTCATTATGTGGAGTCAGCGGGGACCCCCTGCTGTTTGTTTAATGATTTACTGTTTTTTATTTTACACTGGCTATACTGATGTAATGCTAAAGTTTCTGTATCACAGTGTCAACATTTTGTCTGTCTACCCGCTGGCCGCTGGTATGTTTAATAAAATAAAAAAATGTTATTTGAAAAAAAATAAAAATAAATAGAAGTTTAGCAATGCTGCCATTATTTACTGCTTTAGATCTAAAAAAAGAACAATTGATATGGCCCAGCTTTCCTGAAGGCAATGGTGAGACAAAGTGTTATCACCCTCACCTCCCCGAAGCTTTAGATGCTGGACCCCAAGGTAAGTACTTTGGCCCGGATTCAGGTAGATTGGCGTATATTTATGCCGGTGTAGCGCACCGTCTTTATGCTATGCCGGCGCAACGTTGAGAGGCAAGCATGCTATTCACAAAGAATATGCGCTCAACGTTGCGCCAGCATAGCGTATAGTTGTCGGCATAAGCCGACGTAAGTCAAAGTAGGTGAAAGTGGGCGTGATGCATGGTAATGAAGCGTGACCCCATGCAAATGATGGGCTGAGCGTCATCCAAGTACTTAAAGCGAACGGCGCATGCTTCGTAACTTGGACGTATCCCCGTGCGCATGCGTACAACCACGTCAAAATAACTGCCTAAGATACGTCGAATCACTGCCTACGACGTGAACGTAACCTACGCCCAGCCCTATTCACGTAGTACTACGTAAATGATGTAAAATACGAAGGCTGATCCCTGGTCCATACCTTTGCATGAGTTGCGCCTCCTATATGAGGAATAACTTTACGCCGGACGTAACCCTTACGCAAATCGCTTAAAAAATGCGCCGGGCGCAAGTACGTTCGTGAATCGGCGTATCTCCCTCATTTGCATATTTGCATCACAAATCAATGGGAGTACCAAAAGCGTCCAGCATATCTATGCGCCCACTATACACCGGGGTAGGCAAGTTACTCGGTCGGATGAAGTCAGTTTTTTTTTAGTTCTATGGGTACGGCGCATAGATACGACGGCGCTTATTTACACTTATGCGGCATATATCAAGATACTTTTTTTTTCAATGGCTTAATCAAGCCATTTGTATTTGGTGTGGGCAGGTTTGTGAGTGAAAGGTCTGCTTTAAAATCCTGGTATAAAACTCCTGCTTAAAATACACCCAGTAATCAAATCAAATCAAACTGCTATCGTTTTGTTTTTTTGTAGATTAGTGGAATTGTTTCCCAGCCTGGCTTTTGCACGACTGTGAAATGGCCTGGGTAGAAGCATTCGTGTCACATGGGTCCCTTAATCTTGCTTTGGTGATGTACCAGGGAAACGCTGAACTGACTGCTACATTTGGCAGCTATAAGAATGACATTTTTAGTGGGAATCTAGATCTGAGACAAGGAATTATCCCCAGCAGTCAGAAATCATTCTGCAGCAGAAAACCAAGACGACATGCTAGGACTTGTGCTTCCACATTGGGTCAAGTAACTGAGTTCGCTCAAACCTGAAGCAAAACATCACACTGTAATGTACAACACATTTGAACCCTTTTATTTACTGAAGAAGTAGAATGTTCACTTAGTCCACTACATCTTTAAATACCCAATTATGTGCAGAGGGACGTAAAAGAAAAAAGAATTTTGCTTGCACGTGATTGGTTGTTCTTTGATGAAGTGTTGCGCCTTATCACAAAACATGTCTGTTTGGCACTCCTGGCTACCGAATAGAAAAAAACTGAATATCTTTGTATCTTTAGGACAGGGGTCAAGTCCTGGGGAAAAAAGTGAGGGAACTCCCACCCAAGATCCACTCCCCCACCAAAAAAAATAAATGATACGCTCATATGCATAATTACTAAACCGCATGTTTGTTTTTTTTGATCCACTGTACCTTAGTAATCCTTTATGTTACTAGCCGCTTCCTGTATATGGATTCATTGGGTAGTGTGCGGGTATCCCGTCACTTCCTCGATGCCGCAATGTCTCCTGGGAGCTTTTGTCATTGTTCCCAGGAGACATTGCGGAAGTTTGCTGCGAGTTATCCCGGATTTAGAAAGAACTTTAACCACTTAACCCCCGTACCATATTGCTGCCCAATGACCAGAGCACTTTTTGTGATTCGGCAGTGCGTCGCTTTAACTGACAATTGCGCGGTCGTGCGACGTGGCTCCCAAACAAAATTGGCGTCCTTTTTTTTTACCACAAATAGAGCTTTCTTTTGGTGGTATTTGATCACCTCTGCGGTTTTTATTTTTTGCTCTATAAACAAAAATAGGGCGACAATTCTGAAAAAAATGCAATATTTTTGACTTTTTGCTATAATAAATATCCCCCAAAAATATATAAAAAAACATTTTTTTCCCTCAGTTTAGGGCGATACGTATTCTTTTACATATTTTTCGTTAAAAAAAATCGCAATAAGCGTTTATTGATTGGTTTGTGCAAAAGTTATAGCGTTTACAAAATAGGGGGTAGTTTTATGGCATTTTTATTAATATTTTTTTTTTACTAGTAATGGTGGCGAGCAGCGTTTTTTTTCAGTACTGCGACCTTATGGCGGACACTTCGGACACTTTTGACACATTTTTGGGACCATTGGCATTTTTTTAGCGATCAATGCTATAAAAATGCATTGTATTACTATAAAAATGCCATTGGCATTGAAGGGGTTAACACTAGGGTGCGGGGAAGGGGTTAAGTGTGTTCCTGGGTGTGTTCTAACTGTATGGGGGGGGGGGGGTGTCCTCACTAGGGGAAATCACTGATCTTCCGTTCATACATTGTATGAACAGAAAATCAGCGTTTCCCCCACTGACAGGCCTGGGAGCTGTGTGTTTACACACATAGCTCCCGTTCCTTGCTCTGTAACGAGCGATCGCGTGTGCCCGGCGGCGATCGTACCCGCCGTACCCGCCCGCCTAGTGGCCGAAAATGTAGCTGACGTAGAGCTACAGGCTCTCGCCCAGGAGAGCCGACATTCTACGGCGGCTTGTCGGCAAGTGGTTAAGCAAGTGACTCGAGCTGGGCATCGCAGCTTAGTGAAGGATCGGCTCGGGCGGCTCAGCTGCTCTAGTCCTGCAAAGGGAACTGCGTTCCTGCTGTGAAAAAAGTGCAGAAACTCTGTTCCCATGCGTTCCCGCAGGACTTGAGACCTGCTTTAGGATGATAATAATAATTTGATGATTAAGGAGAAAATGTAACCTCTTTATTAATGTGCATACAACACAGGGCCCAGCATCCAAAACTTCTGGGAGGTGTGAATGAGGTCATCGTGCCCAGGGGCGGACTGACCATTGAGTCACTCGGGAACTGCCCGGGGGCCCCATCAGGGTTGCCAGGCTCCGTAAAACCAGGGACAGTATGTAAAAATCTATGTTTTTTTCTTACATCTGTCCCTGATATGCTTTTGATGTGAAAATCCAGAGATTTTAGCTGCCCCGCCTGTGCACTGCCTCCTGGTGTGGTGGCCATCTGTAAGCCCCGGGGGCCCCATAATCTTTTATTGCCCGGGGGCCTCATAAGCTGTCAGTCCGCCTCTGATCGTGGCTCATGTGTATCTAAACCCCAAAACCAGGCTAGAAGATTTTATGCAAATACAGAACGATTCTTATTGATCCTGCTAGAAATCCAGTATTCTTGTAACTGAGTACTGAACTGAAATCTCCAATGATGTGATCAGCTTTCCAAGCTATCTTCACTAAACAACCCCACCTCTATATGGGGAGAAGGAAGATCCAAATGAGGAAAGCAGCCTAGGGTGACAAGGCTGCTTCTCCATAGATGCAGTACAGTAAGTTAGCGTTGCTCTGGATGCCCATGAGCTGAAGTTTCCTGGACAGACCTGCAGCTTCTGCCAGAACAGCCCAGTGGCTCTATACCAGTCTATGGCTGCAAGATAAGCCTACAGTATTCAAAAGTACTTTATCATGTATGATTATGGAGCAGCGGCGTTTAGGTTAAAACTAAAATGGACCTGTCTCCAGATAAAATGAGTTGGCCGTAGAGTGGAACCTCGGATTACAAGCATAATCCGTTCCTGGAGAATGCTCGTAATCCAAAGTACTCGCATATCAAAGTGAGTTTCCCCATTGAAGTCAATGGAAACTAAAATAATTTGTTCCGCACTGACTTCGATAGCATGCAATACCGCAAGTGGCCAGAGGTGGGGTGGTTGCGGAGAGCCTCAGAAATGACCTCAGCAAACCTCAGAAAGCGCAGGCTTTTTTGGGCTGGCCTGTGACCTACATACACTGACCTACCTAACCTACCTACACCGACCTACCTACATTGACGGTAGTGACCTACACTGACGGTAGTGACCTGACCTATATACACTGACCTACCTACATTGACGGTAGTGACCTGACCGATATACACTGACCTACCTGACATACCTACACTGACGGTAGTGACCTGACCTATATAAACTGACGGTAGTGACCTGAGCTACCTACACTGACCTACCTACACGGACCTACCTACACTGATGGTAGTGACAGACGTACACTGACCTATATACATACACATTACACTGTCTCTGACCTACTTCAGCGGTGTCACAGCAGTCAGTCATTCTGGCATCAGAGAAGGAGCCGAGGAGAAGAGCCAAGGACTGGAGCCTGAAGGGTAGGAGAGCCGAGGAGCCTGAGGAGAGGAGAGCCGCCCGCCCGAGCGCCGAGTGATGTGTATTTGTAATTCCACCTTCTGGAGCCTGCAGCGCCTATGATGGACGTCTCGCGGTGCCGCAATAGACCAGTGGGACGTCCATCACAGTCTCCAGAAGGCGGGAACTGCTGCTATGGCACTCGGCAGGAATCGGCTCGGCGGCGCTCAGGATCAGATCGTTCCCGACGGTCGCCGCTCGGCTAGGGGCTCACAATGGCAAACCTGCATGCCTGAGACTCCGGGCTTTTCGGGGACCCATTCAGGGCTCCAGCCACCCAAGCCCGGGCCTCCCGACGCCCCTGCTCTAGTGAGATGAATACTTGGATTATTTCATTTAGACACCTCATGACTCATTTCAGCAGCTGCAATTTGAGGTTTAGGTTCATCTAGGTTCCTAGGATATGCAAACGTTGCTTTTAAAGATACACAGGTATAGATATATGTTTTGTTTTGTTTTTTTTATGCCTGGAAATAGGTTCACTTTGAAGCAGCCTGAGGAAGTATTTCATCGTTGAACGAATGTTATTATAATGCAAGAGCAAGCATGTAGTGACATACCTTTGGCCCACTCAATAGCCAGAGCCAAACAATGGCCTGATCATTCTGCAAATAGGGCAGAGCCTCTGTACATTCCCACTGTCTGTGGGAGAAAAAAAAAGGTCACACCCTTTAAATTCCAGTATTGCATGCAAACAATTTCTTCTTCATTTACTAGGTGGGGTGATCTGGACAAGACGCAACTCATCCTCCAGACGATAAGAATTGGCACGCTCCAGTCCTTTCTATTCTCCTTGTGTGTATCGCCCGTGGACTCTTCACCCCTGCAGCTGGGAACCCCCTGGGACAACGAGATCTATAATGATAATTTGGAGGCGAATTAGCTCATCGGAATATCAGGGGAGGAGAAGTTTGGTCAGAGGGTCAGTGAAATACAACAATATATCTGATGGGATGTTAAAAGTTTTGCAGGACATTTAACCACTTCCATACAGGGCACTTATACACCTTCCTGCCCAGACCAATTTTCAGCGCTGTTGCACTTTGAATGACAATTTCGCGGTCATGCTACACTGTACCCAAACTAAATTTTTATCATTTTGTTCCCACAAATAGAGCTTTCTTTTTGTGGTATTTGATCACCTCTGCGATTTTTTTTTCTGCTTAAAAAAAATAATAAAAATACCGAAAATTTAGAAAAAAAAAATTTTTTTTGTTTCAGTTACAAAACTTTGTAAATAAGTATGTTTTCTCCTTCACTGATGGGCACTGATAAGGCGGCACTGATGGGCACCGATGAGGTGGCATTGATGGGCACTGATGATGGGCACTAATATGTGGCACTGATAGGCGGCACGGATGGGCACGGATAGGCAGCACGGATAGGCGGCATGGATGGGCACAGATAGGTGGCATGGATGGGCACAGATAGGTGGCATGGATGGGCACGGATAGGTGGCATGGATGGGCACTAATAGGCAGCATGGATGGGCACTGATAGGTGGCACGGATGGGCACTGATAGATGTCACTAATGTACTGTAGTGTGTTGTACTAATGGATGCCAATCAGTGCCAAACAATAATGCCTGCCAATCAGTGATGCCCATTGTGGGCACTGATTGGCATCCATTGTGGGCACTGATTGGCATCCATTATTTCTGTCATTGTCATGCCTGGTGGTCTAGGGTGGCATAACTGTGGTGGGCATCCCTGGTGATCTAGTGGCATCCCTGGTGGTCCAGTGTGGGCATCTTCGGGGGGGGGGGGCCTGTGATCTGGATCCTTCAATCAGGACTTCTAAGCTGTGATCTGTCTCTCTATCTTTTCTATTGGACTAGAACTATGGTTTTTGGCCTCAATGTCCAATAGCAAGCCGCACTTGGTGGGATGAAGCACACTGAAGCCTCACAGGCTGTCTGAAGATCACTAGAGGATGGCGTGTGGCACCCTAGAGCAGGGATCCTCAAACTACGGCCCTCCAGCTGTTGCAGAACTACACATCCCATGAGGCATTGCAACACACCGACATTCCCAGACATGACTAGGCATGAAGGGAATTGTAGTTCCAGAACAACTGGAGGGCCGTAGTTTGAAGACCCCTGCCCTAGAGGGTCCATAAGGGCACTGAATGTTAAGCGCAAGAATTCCTAATCCCAAGGACGTTAGCTTAGGTCTTGTGAAATGAAAGGTGTTCTGGAGTCTCTTGGTGGATGGCCATGAAGTGTGAAAAGGGATAGCTCTTGGAGTCAAACCAATTTATTTGGCCACAATTGCCACCATGGGCAATACTGGTTGGTAACATTTCAGTAAAGTTAATATTTTGAATAGGCAGGGCCCTGTACGTGTGTCCACTGCCACATGCTCATCACATACCCATTACATGCCCATCACTCCAACAAGGGTAAAGCTTTTTTATACTTTCTTTGTTACTATCACTTCTTCCTTTATTCTTGGGGAAAATGTGTGCCATTTTCTTTTCTCAGGCCATCTTAGTGCCATGACAGATACTATCTGACAAGGACGACCCCCTGCAAGGAGCAATGCATTATGCAAACAAAATAATAAGACTTTCCATATTCAGTAGGGATCATTGTCATGAAATACAAAGGAAAAAACACATCACGGTTTCTATTTCCATGCCAACCTTTTGCGATTGCAATATCTTTTCGTTTCTCCAGGCACCAATTATCTGTTCTGCCTTTTTTTTATTGTTACCAATTAGATTATAATTTGGGGCAGGAAATGAGTTTCATGCCTAATGTCACATAGCTTCAAAATATATCTAAAAGCTATTATTAGCTGTAGAGGTGCGTGATTGGACAGCGGTGAAGAAATTGTTTTTGAATATACTTGCCAACAGCTGCACGGAGCTTAGTGCTCTAAATTGTCTCTTGAAACAGATTGAAGTTATCCCTAGACACCGTTTGCATGGTTCCATTACCCTATTTAATGCTTTGAGATACAAGTTTGTTATTATCACAGGGAAATTGTATGTTCTGTCAGTTACACACTGATTGCTAAAGGAAAATCACATTTGTTTTTTATTTAGGTAAATCTACAGGCTAGTGGTAAACCTTTTAGGGCTTGTGGTTGTAAAGGCTGAAAGTGGTTGTATAGTCTAAAGTTTTTTTACTTTAATGCATTCTTTGCAGTAAAGTAAAAAAAAAAACAATGGTGTATTTAGGTTTTGTGCTGCCCTAGGCCTGACTAAACTTGTGCACCCCCTAATTTAAATATGATCCACCCCTTCGTGTCAAGGTCATTCCCCTTACTGGTTAAAGGGGTGGTTCCCCTAAAAATAAACTTTTAACATTGCATTTCTCCTCTTAGGCCTCGTACACACGAGGGGATATGTCCGCTGAAAACGGTCCGATGGACCGTTTCAGCAGACATCTCCGCTCGTGTGTATGGGCTAGCGGACAGATTTCTCCACCCGACAGATTTCAAAGCATGCTTTGAAATCCATCCGGTGGAATCTGTCCGCCCGACATGTCTGCTGGTTAGTACACTTACCAGCAGACATGTCGTGCCCCACCGCCGCCGCGCCGCCGCCGAATGGATTCGGCGCATGCGCGGAAGTGTTTTACTTCCTGGTGCGGTGACGTGGCGGTGACGCGGCGGCGTCAACGTCACCGCCGCGTCACCGCCACGTCACCGCGCCCGCTGGCGGCGGGGAATTTGATCCGATGGTGTGTACACGCCATCGGATCAAACTCCCGATCGGACATATCCGATGGAAATGGTCCGCGGACCGTTTTCATCGGATATGTCCGATCGTGTGTACGCGGCCTTAATCACATCTAGAATCGGCTGGTATTTAAAAAAAAAATTGTCCGTACATACCATTTTCATCATGTAGTCTCACCGCCGCTTCCGGGTCTGACGGTCGGGGTAGGGCGTGCCTACTTGATTGACAGGCATCCAATCGACGCATACAGCGCGTCACGAGATGCCGAAAGAAGCCGAACGTTGGTGCGCATGCACCGTATAGAGCCGCACCAACGTTCGGCTTCTTTCGGCATCTCGTGATGCGCTGTATGCGTCGATCGGATGCCTGTCCCCAACCATCATACCGGAAGCCGCGGTGAGACTACATGACGAAAATGGTATGTACGGACGGATTTTTTTTTAAATACCAGCCGATTCTAGATGTGACTAAGAGGAGAAATGCAATGTTAAAAGTTTATTTTTAGGGGAACCACCCCTTTAAAGGGGTAGTTCCCCCAAAAACCTTTTTTTTAACATTTATTCAGGCTCGTTATGTCAAGGGGAATCAGGTTTTTTTTTTTTAGAAATGAAGCAGTACTTACCGTTTTAGAGATGCATCGTCTCCGACGCTTCCGGGTATGGGCTCCGACTATAGGCGTGCCTATTTGATTGACAGGCTTCCGAGGTCGCATACATCGCGTCACGATTTTCCGAAAGTAGCCGAACGACGGTGCGCAGGCGCAGTATAGAGCCGCACCGTCGCTCGGCTTCTTTCGGCTACTCGTGACGCGATGTATGCGACCGTCGGAAGCCTGTCAATCAAATAGGCACGCCCAGACCAGACGATCATACCCGGAAGCGACGGAGACGATGCATCTGTAAAACGGTAAGTATTGCTTCGTTTCTAATAAAAAACCACCCGATTCCCCTTGACATAACGAGCCTCAGTCAATGTTAAAAAAAGGTTTTTGGGGGAATTACCCCTTTAAGACCTCCCCTGAAATTTTCCAGTGGGGACACTAGTTCTGAGGGCATGGGGGGGGGGGGGATTCCCTTAATCTTCAGAGATTTCCTCTCACTTCCTGTTTGGCTATGGGACAGGAAATAAAGTGAAATGAACGGATGGCAAAAAAAAATAAAATTAGGGACACACGATCAAATTTATCTGCTGAAAACGGTCCGACAGACAGGTTTTTCCATCAGACAAATTTTAAAACATGCTTTAAAATCTGTCTGCTGGGAACCTGTCCGTCCGACATGTCTGCTGGTTAGTACACTAACCAGCGGACATATCTGCCCGCGCATGCGTCGAATGGATTCGACGTATGCGCGGAAGTGTTTTACTTCCTGGTGCAGTGACGTGGCGGCGTCAAGTTTGTTTTGCACAGAGTGGCCCCGGTCCTCCTCTTCTGGGGTCCCTCAGCAGCCCTGGTGGCTCCTCCCCACATGAAGTGTCTATGTTGGAGAAAGTTGGACACCCATGTGGGCATGCTCCCAAGTACTACATCTCTGTCCATTCACACATAATTCAGGACTCGGCCAGGGGGTATAACAGGTTATAGGTGTCGGTGTGATGTGGTATACGTATGTAATGTTATTAATTGAGTTGCAGTTCAGTGAGTAAAATAAGTATTTGATCCCCTACCAACCAACAATACTTCTGGCTCCCACAGACTGGTAACAGTATGTGCCCATGTGGTACACAGATTAGTCCTGTCAATTTAAGAAGGTGCTCCTAACGACAACTCGTTATTTGTATAAACGACACCTGTCTTTTTTTCTTCCATTCAAATCTCACGGTCATGGGCAAGACCCAAGAGCTGTCAAAGGACATCAGGGACAAGATTGTAGACCTGCACAAGGCTGGAATGGGCTACAAGACCATCAGAAAGAAGCTTGGTGCGAAGGAGACAACTGTTGGAGTGATTATTCGCAAATGAAAGAAATACAAAATAGCCATCAATCGCCCTCGGTCTGGAGCTCTATGCTGAAGTTTGGCAATTAACATCTAAATGATTCAAAGAAGGATTGGAAGAAAGTGTTGTGGTCAGCTCACTGTTTGGAGGAAGAAGAATGCTGACTATGACCCTAAGTCAAGCATGGAGGTGGAAACATGCTTTGCTAAAGATACAGGCTGACCTTGCCGCATTGAGGAGCCAATGGACATGGCCATGTATTACAGGTGTAGAAATATGGGTGGGACTTTAAAAGTGACACAAACAGGAGTAGGTTTGTAAAAAATTATAAATAGTTCATTAATGATATACAAAAGGATCATCACATAAAAATCGTGGATTAAAATAAACACATGAATGGTGTCCAAATCCAGATAATTCTTATTTGTAGATGACAAAAAAAAAAAACACTCTTATTACATGCAATCAATAAAAGAAGGATTGTACATAGAACAATATCGGACCTCTGAAAAGTAGAAGTATGCATATGTACTCAGTACTTGGTTTGGGCTCCTTTTGCAGCAATTACTGCCTCAATGCGGCGTGGCATGGAAGTGATCAGCCTGTCCTACTGCTGAGGTGTTATGGAAGACCAGGATGCTTTAATAGCGGCCTTCATCTCTTCTGCATTGTTTGGTCTCATGTCTCATCTTTCTCTTGGCAATGCCCCATAGATTCTCTATGGGGTTCAGGTCAGGCGAGTTTACTGGCCAATCAAGCACAGTAATCCCACGGTCATTGAACCAGGTTTTGGTGCTTTTGGCAGTGTGGGCAGCTGCCAAGTCCTGTTGGAAAATGAAGTCAGCATCCCCAAAGCTCATCTGCGGAAGAAAGCATGAATAACTTGCATATTAGCCTTTGAAATTAGCACTTTAGATTTCAAACGTTCGAGTCCTATAGACTTCAATGGGGTTCTAAAGTTCACACAAACTTTTGGTCTGTTCGCAGGTTCTGGTGCGAACCGAATGAGGTGGGGGATGTTCGGCTCATCCCTACTCTCCATTCTTCCTCCAAACTCTGGGTCATTGGTAGACATGTGCATTTTGTTTTGTTTCGAATTCGGACAAATTTTTCAATATTCGGAAATTCGGATGCATCCGAATTTCCGAATTACAAAATTAACGAATTTAAACAAATTCGAAAAAACGCGAACGAAATTCGAAACTAATTTGAATCAAAATTTTATTCGAATCGAATTCGAAAACAATTCGAATCGAAAACAAATTTGAATGAAAATTAAAAGCAAATTTGAATCAAAATCTAAAAAATATAAATCGATTTCTAAAAAAGAATACAATAAAATAGAATATAAAATAATAAAACAATAGAATGAAAATCAAAGAATAGTAAAGAACAGAATATAATTTAATAGAATGTAATCAAATACAATAATACAAATACATACAATCAAATCCGGTTGAAATAATTTCCAATCCGGTGGAAATAATTTCCAATCCGGTAGAAATAATTTCAAATTCGGTGGAAATAATTTCCAATCCGGTAGAAATAATTTTAAATTTGGTTGAAATAATTTCCAATTCGGTTGAAATAATTTTCAATCCGGTTGAAATAATTTCCAATTCGGTTGAAATAATTTCAAATCCGGTTGAAATATCATCGAATTTGGTTGAAATATTAACGATAGCGGATGAAATATTATTGAATTATGTTGAAATATTTTCGAATCCGATCAAAATATGATCGAATTCGAATCCGGTAGAAATATTATCGAATCTGGTAGAAATGTTTTAGAATTCGACCGTTTTTTCAAATTCGGTTGAAAACGATCGAATTCGACCGGGTTTTCGAATTCGGTCGAAAACGATCAAATTACGAAAACGAATTTAACAAATTTAACGAATTTAACGTAACTAAATTAATTAAATAACAAATTAAAACTAAACGAAACAAAACAAATTTTTTCCTTTTGCACATGTCTAGTCATTGGTTTCCAAATGAGATGAAAAATTTGCTCTCACCAGAAAAGAGGACTTTGGACCACTGAGCAACAGACCAGGTCTGTTTTTCTTTAGCCCAGCGCTAAAGAAATTCTGATGTTGTTTGTTATTCAAAAGAAGCTTGACAAGAGGAATACGACATTTGAAGCCGATGTCCAGGATCCGTCTGTGTGTGGTGGCTCTCGATGCACTGACTCCAGCCTTAGTCCACTCCTTGTGAAAGTCCCTAACACTTTTCAATAGCCTTTTCCTGACAATCCTCTCCAGGCTGTGGTCATCTCTGCTGCTTGTGCACCTTTTTCTTCCACACTTTTCCCTTCCACATAACTTTCTATTAAAGTACTTTAATACAGCACTTTGGGAACATGCACCTTCTTTTGCAATTACCTTTTGAGACTTTCCCTCCTTATGGAGGGTGTCAATGATGGTTTTCTGAACTACTGTCAGGTCAGCAGTCTTTCCCATGATTGTGATTCCAACTGAACCAGCCTGAGAGACCATTTAAAGGCTCAGGAACCCTTTGCAGGTGTTATGGCTTAGTTAGCTGATTAGAATCGGATACTTGGAGCCTAGAATATTGCACCTTTTCACAATATTCTAGTTTTCTAAAATCATGGATTTGGGGTTTTCATGAGCTGTAAGCCAAAAGCATCCCAATTATGACAAATCACGGCTTTTATCTTTCTTTGCATGTAATGAGTCTATCTCATACATTAGTTTCACCTTTTTAAGTTGCATTAGTGAAATAAATGAACTTTTGCACGATATTCCCTCAGCCAGAACACTAAAGATGGGTCTTCCAGCATGAAAAAGAGCCAAAACATGCTGCCAAGGCAACAAAGAAGTGGCTCAAGAAGAAGTATGTTAAGGTCATGGAGGGGCCTAGCAAGCCTCCAGACCTTAATCCTATAGAAAATGTATGGAGGGAGCTGAAACTTCGAGTTGCCAAGCGACAGCCAAGAAACCTTAAGGCTCAAACTGCTGCCTGGTAAGGCTCGCAGCAGGGGTCTGGTGCTTCCCTGTTCTCCGTTTTAGGGACAAATCAGGGCCAAATACCTGCCTGAATTTAGCCCTGAAACTGAACCAAAGACGCACAGGAGTCCTGTGAAAGCTGCTCCACAGCTGCCACGGAAATTTGTGAACCGGATCCATTGAGAAACTGTTACAATCTCCTGTCATGTAAATTGGATGCGGATAAATCCACATCCAATTCGCACTAGTGTGAACCCAGCCGAAGGATTTAGAGAAGATCTGAAAAGAAATGTGTGCATACCTGATCACCAACTACAAATAATGTCTTACCTCTGTGCTTGCCAACAAGGGTTTCTCCCCCAAGTACTAAGTCATGTTTTGCTTGGGAATCAAATACTTATTTTACTCACTGAAGTGCAACTCAATTTATAGCATTTGTATCATGTGTTTTTCTGGATTTTTGGTTGATATCCTGTCTCTATTATTTAAAATACCCTTAATTTCTTTGTAAGTTGGAAAACTTACGAAATCTGCAGGGGATCAAATAATTATTTTCCCCGCTGTAAGTACGAATGTAGTCACCCTCTCTTGTTCACTCCTGGGATGGACTATGGGATGTGTAGTGTGCAAAAAGCAGTGCACATGACTGCAACTAACATGCACTGCTCTTTTCCAAATAAACAAAAGTGAGGGGGAAAAAGAGAGGTTCCAGGGCCTCAAGATGTTACAAGGAGTCATGAAAAATCAATTACAGGGTTGTTAAAGCAGAGTTCCGCTGATTATTATTTTTTCTTAAGTCAGCAGCTACAAATACTGCAGCTGCTGACTTTTAAAAATAGGACAATTGCCTGTCCAGGACACCCGTGATGTCGGCACCTGAAGCCCATCTGTCTATCAGCTCTCGGGTGCTGTTGCTGCCATCTTCGGTAAGGGAATCAGGAAGTGAAGCCTTGGCAATTAATTTCCTGGTTCCCTACTGCGCATGTGCGACTTGCGCTGCACGATCCCACTGGTCCCTGCTGTCTGCTGGGACATGTGTGTCTCCCAGAATAGCAGGGGGGGGGCAGAGGAGACGCCTGATGTGGCATAGATAGCCATGGGTGGCTTGGCTATCTATGCCCAGAAGTGTGAGCAAAATACCTGTATTAGATAGATCAGAGGGTTCCAAAAAGCGGAAGTTTCATTTTTGGGTGTAACTCCGCTTTAACTGCTTGAGCCCTGGACCATTTTGGTGGTCAAAGACCAGGCCACGCTTTGCTATTCGGCACTGTATCACTTTAACTGACAATTGCGCGGCCATGCGACGTGGCTCCCAAACAAAATTTATGTCCTTTTTTGTCCCACAAATAGAGCTTTCTTTTGGTGGTATTTGATCACTTTGCAATTTGAATTTTTTGCGCAATAAACAAAAAAAGAGCGAAATTTTGAAAAAAAAAATTATATATTTTTTACTTGTTGCTATAATAAAATCCCTCCTAAAATGTATACATTTTTTTTTCACAGTTTAGGCCGATATGTATTCTTGGTAAAAAAAAATCGCAATAATCGTTTTTTGATTGGTTTGCGCAAAAGTTATAGCTTCTACAAAATAGGGGACTGTTTTATGGCATTTTTCTTAATAATTTTTTTTTACTAGTTTTACTCGTTACTGCAACATTATGGCGGACACATCAGACACTTTTGACACCATTTTGGGACCATTGTCGATCAGTGCTATAAAAATGCACATATTACTGTAAAAAATGACACTGGCAGTAAAGGGGTTAACCACTAGGTGGCGCTGTAGGGGTTAAGTGTTCCCTAGGGGGTGATTCTTACCGTTAGGGGGCTTGGCTACAAGTGACATGTCACTGATGACCGTTTCCGATCACGGGGAACGGTCATCAGTGACAGTGTCACTAGGCAGAATAGGGGAATGCCTTGTTCTGTCCTTGCCGACCGCAATCGCGGGCCTCCCCGGGAACATCGAGTTCCCGGGACCCGCGGCCGCACTCGGGGGAAGGTAAATGTCGGTTTATTAAATGTCAGCAGCTATGCTTTTTGTAGCTGCTGACTTTTAATAACTAAATTGCGGGTGGAACTCTGCTTTAAGTAGTGGATGTGTATGGATTATTTGGGGAAAATAAGGATATTGTCTTGTGTCAGTTTAATCTGTGTAGTTATGTATTTGCTTGAAGTTAAAGCAAATTTGTAATATTTTACCTGCAATGTGCCTTTAATACTTCTGGCAACAGATTAGTAGGTATAGAAAATTGTTGAAATATTACATTGTGGCAATCTTATTTATGTTGTAGCTGAAAAAAAAGAGTTTAATTTCTAATTTGTTCATTAATTACAGTAATTACCTGATTACACTGCTTAAATCATCTACAAAGCGATGCAGATTTGTACTTTACTTCCCAGCAGAATAGCTGGTTTAATTTCCTCTGAATTCAGTGTTAGACAAATTCTTTGTTCATAAGAATAACAAAACCATTAACTAACACCAATATGTACTTGTGTGCCACAGAAGAAATCACTGGATCTTCCTAGAATTTTCATAAAAAATAATTACATTTGTGTTTATGAGAAGTCTTTATTCATGTGACAGCTAAACCTGCCTTAGTAAATCTGCTGCCAGTCATATGGTCAAGTAGTATTTAGGTCTGAAAATCAAAGCACCACACCAGTGTCAGGCCTCGTACACACGACCGTTTTTCTCGACAGAATCCATCAAGAAACTTGGTGGCAGAGCTTTTTTGCCGAGAAAAACGGTCGTGTGTATGTATTCCGTCAAGAAAACTGCCGTGGAACTTGACGAGAAAAAAGTTCTCTTTTTCCTCGTGGGGAGTCTTAATTTCCTTGTCGGGCTGGTTTACGACGAGAAACACGTTAGTGTGTATGCTTAGAAACCCGCGCATCCTCAGAATAAAGTATGAGATGGGAGGGTGCCTTCGGTAAAAGTAGGGTTTGTAATGGAGATAGCACATTCGTCACGCTGTAACAGACTAAAAAACGTGAATCGTCTCTCACCAAACTTTTACTAACACGGGTGGCACCAGTGGAATCGAACTTCCCCTTTATAGTGCCGCCGTACATGTTGTACATCACCGCCTTTGAGAACGATGAGATTTTGTCTTGACAGTGTGTACGCAAAGAAAGCTTGTCAAGATTCTCGACAAGCCTAAGGGCTCTTTCACCTGCCAGGTTTTTAGGCAGACCTGAACGGGTGCTCCGTGCTCCTCTATGGAGCCACGGATGTCAGCGGTGACATGCCCGCTGACATCTGACCCGCTCTGATCCGCCAAAGTGTGACAGAGGAAAAACCTACTTTTCCATCCGTCTGATGGATCGGGTGAACACGATCATCCGATCCCCCCATAGGGGAGAGCGGAGAAAAGACAGGGCGATCCCTGCACAGTGTGCGGGGACTGCCCTGTCATCCGCCGGCTCAGCGGGGATCAACGGATCAATCCCTGCTGAGCAAGCGGATGTTCACGGGGCGGGTCATTACTGATCCGCCAAGTGTGAAAGGGGCCTTAGAAGGAACTCGTCGAGGAAAGCAATGTTTCATTTACGACGAGTTCCTCGGTAATGTGTACGAGGCCTGAGATTCCTAAATGAGGTTTTATTCCAGACCACTGGTGTTCGTAGCCTATTGTATTAAGCCCCTTTTCACACGTGTGGACCGTTCAGATCCTTCTGTCAGTTTTTTCAGGCGGATCTGACATGTCCACTGACACCTGATCACCCCTGATCCAATTCTCTCCGCTAAAATGTGACGGATGCAAACCCTATTTTGCATCTGTCTGGTGGATCGGATGAAAACGAACAGACGGTTCTTTTTTATCCGATCCCCCATAGAGGAGAGCGGAGATCTGACAAGTCAGTCCCTGCACACCTGTCATCTGCCGGCTCAGCAGTGATCAATGAAAAGATCCCCGCTGAGAAAGCGGATGTTTAAAAATGGATCCTCACGGGATCCGCACATGCGAAAGAGCCTTAGGGTGTGCATCTCAAAGCTCAAACACAAATGCGCGTGTATGTGTATATATATATATATATATATATATATATATATATATATTAATATGTATTAAAACATTGACGGTGTCAGTAGTTCAGTGTACAATGTCAGTAAACTAGTAAACTTTGTCAGTAGAGCAGTGGATGATGTCAGTAGTTCAGTGTACAATGTCAGTAGACTAGTAAACGTTGTCAGTAGAGCAGTGGGCGGTGTCAGTACAGCTTGATATAGAAGAGGCCAGGACTTTAATTCAATTGTCAGAACTGAAGTACAGTAGATCATTCTGCCTGCACCCAAAGGTGGTCAAATAGTCGTCCATTTACTCCCCCCAGGTAATTAGCTAATGGGACCAGGATTTTTTTTATATAGTTGCAGGGCAGGTGCTGCCCAAAATATGTCAGTCAAACTCCTCACTCTGCCACCGGCAGATCTGCTTTTACACAGACTACGAATTGACAAGGAGAAAGGGAGGAGAGATGCAGAGACGCTGAGGAGTGAGCTCGATGACGGAGACACATAAACTGACCATGCTATCAGAAATCAGTAGCCATGATAAATGTGGTCAGTTTACAGAGGGTAAGACAGGAACAGGCAGGATCAGCCAGGTATTGTACAGCATAGAAAGGGACCATTGACATGGCAAAAGCACTGTGCTAAATTTCATGCCTTAAAGGAATAGGAGCATTTTTTTTTTTCTGTGTGATGCTGCCGCTGCCCCTTGCTGGCTCTCAGCCCTCATACACATGGGCCGAAATTCAGCTGTAATGCCCCGTATACACAACCTGGTTTCCCTACGGGAAAAATGCGAGGAGAGCTTTTGGCCGGGAATCCCAGCCGTGTGTATGCTCCTCACAGTTTTTCCAAAGTGAAAACTTCCCAAAAACCCAAGAACCTGATCTCTTTTTTCCCGCCGGGATTCCGAACTGACTTTTTCCTGGCAGAAAACTGTAATTTTTGGCAGTTTTCCTGTGGGTAAAAACTCAGGTGGAGCATACACACGATCGGGATTCCCAAGGAAAAGCTATCATCTGCGTTTCCCAGACGGGAAAACCGAACTTCTGTACGGGGGAAAAGTCGAGAGCAGGTTCTCGATCTTCCCCTCTGGATCTCCAACGAACCTTTTCCCATCGGGAATCCCGGTCGTGTGTACTAGACATTAAAGTAGAAAACAGACGACTTTCGGGCCTGTGTACAGCTGCTTGTCCAACATAAGCTGATCTCACAATCGGCTTCTGTCAAACAGACATGCTGGAAAACCATTAGCTGATCGGTATTCTTTGAACCCCTGTAATGCGCTGGCTACTCTTTGGATTCCCCCGACATTTATTGGAATAAAATTGTATTTGGACCTCCTGGCAGTGGTATGGAGTTGCAATTTCCATTTTTGTTACATTACACTACAAGCCAAGGACCATGGAGTTTGGGGTGTGGAAGCCGCCTACCCGGAAACTAGATCATTTATATCAAGATCGACACTTTAAAATAGCAATAAGATAAACTAATGAGTCCAGCGATATTTCTCCACATTCCTCAACTCTCAGAATGTACCGAGGCAGCCAGGCAGCTAGTATTTTCAGAAGGTCGTCAGCACTGGTAGCCAACATAGGTCTCCCAGAACATGCTTCTTTTTCACATATCTCCCAACATTTTGAGATGGGATTGAGGGACACCTACTAACAAACGTATGTAGGCATAGGACACGCCCCATGCCACACCCTCTTAAAGGAGAATTAACCAAAAAAAGGTTACTTAAATCCACAAGGACTTTTTTTTACCACTACAATTCCTTTATATTGGCTTTTAAAATTTAGAAATGCAGCCATTTAGAAATTGGGTGAAAGTTTTAGCACTAGGAAACAGTTTTTGACAGATAAAAACTGCATTTTATGCACAACTATATAGATCAGACCAAAATGAGGGACAATGAGGGGGGAAGAGGGACAGAGGGACATTGTTTCAAATCAGGGACAATTGGGAGATATTTTTTCATATAAATAACATGCCATGACTTAAAAATAAAAACTATACCCTCCATGGTAGGTTTTGGGTTAAAACAAAATTCAATTGACTTTTTTTTGGTTTTGTGACAGAAAGTGCGCCCCTTGTCTCAAGTCCCTCATTATATAAAATATCTCCAGCAACTGCCAGTTTCCATAGCGATCTTGAGAGTGCTTGTTTATTAGACACCATTATGTTGTTCTTTCAATACCTTTTTTTTTTTTCTGAGAATTCAAAAACTGCAAGAGTGCATTAGACATAGCGAAAAGATAAAAGGAGAGGCAAGTCAGAAAGAATAAATAAAAAGATCCACCCAGTTTACTTAATGGATGTATAATCCTTCCCTGTCACTCAGGGGCTACGTTTCCAGGCACTATGTGTGATAGCTGCTTTGATAAAAGCACTTTTTGTTTAATGCACTTGGAGCAATTTATGGTAATTACTTTTTGTTTCTTTCCTCTTGTTTTTATTCTTTTAGAAATCTTTAAGAAACCCATAAACTTTCTCTATAGAAATATAAAAACAACTTGCTCCGATAAATAGTGATATGTTGAGATGTGGTTCCAGAGTGGATGGAGATCTTAGACCAGGGGTGCCCAACCAGTGGCCCGTGGAGCCCTCTGATGTGGCCGTGACCTCCTGCTCTGGGATGGAATAAAATAGAATAGAATACTGTTATTAAAGGTAAGTTTATTACTAAAATCACAGTGGGCCAGATTCTTTAAGAATTCCGGCGCCGTAGCGTAAGCCAGTTACACTACGCCGCCGCATCGTACTAGAGCAAGTGCTTTAATCTCAAAGCACTTGCTCCGTAGGTTTCGCCTGTGTCGCGTAAATCGCGCAGCGTAAACCCGCGCAATTCAAATGGGGCGGCTTGTATTTGAATTAAGCGCGCCCCCGCGTCGAATGAACTGCGCATGCGCCGGCCGGGGAAAAAGCCCAGTGCGCATGCTCCAGCTCACGTCGGAAAGCGTAGTTGAAACCGACGTCAAAACAACGTGAGCGTCATTTACGCAACTCCTTATTCGCGAACGAGTTAATAAAATGACGTAAGCGACGGAAAAAGCCGACGCTGACCCGACGCCATACTTAACATGGCATCCGACGGGACCCGACGGCATCCGACGGTACTTCGTAAGGTTACTCCACATAGAAGCTGGGGTAACCTTATGCGAACGAAAATGACGTACGCGACGACGGGGCATCGTAAAAGCGATCGGGAATCGGCGTACTACCTCATTTGCATATGCAAATGCGAAAACAACGTAAAGGCCACCTAGTGGCCGGAGTTGTCATTACAACTACGATCCGCAAGTGTAATGGTTTTACACTTGTCGGATGTAGAAGCGTATCTATGCAAAAGTGATGCTAAGCATCACGCGCATAGATACGAGACAAAAAAAACGGCGATACGACGGGGTATCTGAGATACTCCGTCGTATTGCCGCTGAGAATCTGGCCCAGTGTGTGTATATATGGGCATATCTGTTCTGTAGTGGTTACTGGGCTGCTTTCAAACTGATCCACAGGTTCAGAGAAGTGCACCTGTGGGTTACCTGCACTGAGCCATAGACTTCTATTACCTGCGAGTTTGGTGTGCTAAGAGTAGAGTGGGCTCTATAGAGCTGAGTGGGCTGCCATCCACCCGCTACACTCATTGTGGCCCACGACTGGTTACCAAGTCACTTAAGTGGCCCTTGCTCTTTAAAAGGTTGGGCACCCCTGTCTTAGACGAAGTGGGCCTTCTATGTACACCATATGTGGGTTTAGGTGTTTCCAGGGCAGGGTACTGTTAATCCTACAGCATATGCCGCATGCACATGACCGGTTTTTCCATTGGAATAAACTCAGATGGGTTTTTCCGATGGCATTCCGCTCAAGCTGTCTTGCATACACACGGACACACCAAATTCTGACAAAAACGCGGTGACGTACAACACATATGATGGGCCTAGAAAAATGAAGTTCAATGCTTCCGAGCATGGGTCAAATTGTTTCCCAGAATGCATGTTTTCTTCTCCATCTGAATTCCATACAGACGAACGGAATTTCCGATAGAACTTTTTTCTGTCGGGAAAAAAAGAGAACATGTTCTCTTTCTAAGTCCGTCGGAATTTCCGACGGAAAAAGTCAGATCGGCATACACATGGTCGGAATATCCCGACTGCGTGTACGCGGCAAAACAAAGTCATTTTAGACCATTGTGCTCTTCTGACTTTGTGGTTCCAGTTTGGGGAAGGCCTTTGTCTGTTCCAACACGACTGTGCTACTGTAAACAAAAACAGATCCATAAAGATGTGCTTTGATGGGTTTGGTGTGGAGGAACTTGAGCGTCCTTCACTGAGCCTTTACTAGTATCAGTATCGGGACCGATACTGAGCATTTGCGCGAGTACAAGTACTCGCGTAAATGCTCCTGATGCTTCCCCTGATACTCCCCCCCCCCTGAGAGAGGGTGGAGAGGGCGCGGAGAGGGGGCGGAGAGCGGGTGGAGCAGAGCAGTCCTCGGGTATGGAGGAGAGGAGAGCTGCTGCCGATGCCGTTCCAGGATTGGACGGGCGATCTGTCTATCAAAGTGCCCGAGCAAGGGGGAGTGTCTATACATGATGAGGCGTGGCGGGGAACACACAGCTATTCAAATGAAAGCTGTTATGTTCCCCTGAGCACTAATCAACTAGACGGCAGCGGTGGGGGGCTTGGCTTTCTCTTTGGGGACACATGGCTGCATTTAGGGACATGGCTACATTTGAGGACATGGCTGCATTTAGGGAAATGGCTGCATTTAGGGACATGGCTGCATTTAGGGACAAGGCTGCATTTAGGGACATGGCTGCATTTAGGGACAAGGCTGCATTTAGGGACATGGCTGCATTTAGGGACAAGGCTGCATTTAGGGACAAGGCTGCATTTAGGGACAAGGCTGCATTTAGGGACATGGCTGCATTTAGGAACATGGCTGCATTTAGGGACATGGCTGCATTTAGGGACAAGGCTGCATTTAGGGACATGGCTGCATTTAGGGACATGACTGCATTTAGGGACAAGGCTGTATTTAGGGACATGGCTGCATTTGGGGACACAAGGCTGCATTTGGGGACAATTTCTTTCTTGTGGAAAGTTTTCTGAGAGGAGTGGAAGCTGTTACAGCTGTGGTGGTGTTGGCTTACTCCCTATTGTAAAGTTGGAGTCTGGCAAAATAGAGTCGGAAACGAATGGACCAAAGTGGTCTTTATATGAACTGGTGTACAGCTTCCTAGTTTTTCAGCTTGATTATCATTAGGTTCGAGAGCAAGGATGCTAGCATATTATCCCATAACTATTCAGCATGTCTTACAAGGATGCAGTATTCAATAACACTTTAGGGTTGTTGAGGTTGAATAAGCAGATATACAGTGTATTCCAGTATTAAAGAGAAAGTAAACACTGCCTTTTTGTTTTGGTGACCTGCAAAGTAAAGGCATTGCATACTAGCTCATTATGCCTTTGCCTTGCAGGTTTTTTTTTTTATTGTGCGGGTTTACTACCGCTTTAACAAACTTTCTTGCAGATTCCTACTTGTTGTTATTCTGAAGAAATAGCTGCTTGTTTGTCTGTGTCCATGTGAATGATTCTGTATGAGAGTGATTGTATAATTTTCAAACAGCTGCTGAAATTGCAGGGCTCTAATTAAGGAAGTTGAAGGGTCTGCATCACTTTAGACATGATTTTCCTTTGAGGCCGCGTACACACGATCGGTCCAAACCGATGAAAATTGGACTTCGGACCAAAGTTTTAAAACTTGCTTTAAAATCGGACTGATGGACGCCTGACCATCGGTCCAAACCGATCGTTAGTACGCAAAAACATTGGTTCAAAAACCCGCGCATGCTCAGAATCAAGTCGACGCATGCTTGGAAGCATTGAACTTTGTTTTTTTCAGCACGTCGTTGTGTTTTACGTCACTGCGTTCTGACACGATCGGTTTTTGAACTGATGGTGTGTACGCACATCAGACCATCCATCAGTCTGTGAACCGATGAAAATTAACTTCAGTCCGTTTTCATCATTTTGGACTGATCGTGTGTACAAGGCCTCAGAGTATCTCACCAATTATGACATTTTTGGTGCAGGGGCTGCTCAAAATCTTACTTGTATCTTAGTGCAGCCAATCACACAAGCATGGGAAAGGGAATAGCCGCTCCAGGTGGGAACCCAAAAAGAAGATCCACCGCAACTCAGGTGCAGGCAATGCACTTAGCAAGGCAGGAACAAAAATTGTCTCTGGACAGCCGCACTCTGAACATATTGTAGCCTTTATTAAAAAAAAGGACAGCACTAGTCACAGCAAAGTAAAATGGAACCCAACTGCTGACGCGTTTCACACTGAAACTAGTGCTTAGTCATAGCTTTGATTCAGCTATGACTAAGCACTAGTTTCAGTAAAAAACGCGTCAACAGTTGGGTTCCATTTTACTTTGCTGTGACTTGTAGTGCTGTCCTTTTTTTAACCACTTCAGGCCGGCGCTATCGTCAAAAGACGTCTACAGCGCCGACCTGAGGTGCCAGGTGGATGTCTTTGGACAGCTTTTGTTTGCATTATCCGCGCGCGCCGCTGGGGGGCGCGCAGCGGGTAAACACTGTGCCGTCGCATCGCTGGGAAGCCGATGCGTGTGTCTTGCGGCCGCGATGTCCGCGGGTACACGCGATCGGCAGTCCCAGCAGGTGACAGCAGAGACGTGGAGCTCTGTGTGTAAAGAGCTCCACGTGCTGTCAGGGAGAGAGGAGACCGATCTGTGTCCCTTGTATATAGGGACACAGCGTCGTTCACCTCCCCCAGTCAGTCCCCTCCCCCCACACAGTTAGAACACACCCAGGGAATACATTTAACCCCTTCCTCACCCCCTAGTGTTAACCCCTTCCCTGACAGTCACATTTATACAGTAATTAGTGCATTTTTATGTGAATGTGAATGGTCCCAAAATTGTGTCAAAAGTGTCCGATATGTCCGCCGCAATATCGCAGGCCTGCCAAATAAAATCGCAGATCTCCGCCATTACTAGTAAAAAATAAAAAATAAATCATAAATATATCCCCTATTTTGTAGGTGCTATAACTTTTGCGCAAACCAATTAATAAACGCTTATTGCGATTTTTTTTAACAAAAATATGTAGAAGAATACGTATCAGCTTAAACTGAGGGAAAAATATTTTTTTAAAAAAAAAATGGGATATTATAACAAAAAGTAAAAAATATTGTGTTTTTTTTTCAAAATTTTCTGTCTTTTTCTGTTTATAGCGCAAAAAATAAAAATCGCAGAGCTGATCAAATACCACCAAAAGAAAGCTCTATTTGTGGGGAAAAAATGATAAAAACATAATTTGGGTACAGTGTTGTATGACCGCGCAATTGTCATTCAAAATGCGTCAGCGCTGAAAGCTTAAATTGGTCTGGGCACGAAGGGGGTTTAAGTGCCCAGTAATGAAGTGGTTAATAAAGACTACAATATATTCAGAGTGCGGCTGTCCAGAGACAATTTGTGTTCCTAATCACACAAGCAGGAAATGACATTTCAGGGAAAGTTCTATACACCATCTGTGTACATAACACCTCCAGGTAGTCATATTGCATTTCACATACAATTACAGAGCTACAGCTTGAAAAAGAAAGGTAATTTTTAATAACATTCAATTCCAATGTGACTTGTATAGCAAGTGTATACACTATATTACTTATTTTTATTTGCTATTTTTTTTTAACCACAAACGTGGACTTGCCCTTTAAGTCTCTGAGGAATCTGTGTGTTAAAATTAAATCTATTGTAACCTTTTATACAAACACACAAAAAACAAAACCGCACTGACGTACAATTAAATGAACATCAGCCATAATAAAAGAGTGTGTTGGCATGTATAAAAATCTACATAAAAGCGTAATTTTATTGCACGTTACCGCAAGAGCATACATGTGAGCCAGCCCCGATGGTAAGACCTCTGAGGTGAGGTCTGCAAACTCACCGCAAAATATATGAGGCCGTCTCGCTCTTTGTGTTAACTGCTTTCTAGACTCGACCACCTATAAATAAATGATTATTGTGGGGATGGACTGGCCCTTTAAGATTGCATACATCAATTGCCTCGAAGGGCGTCTGGTTAGTTTTAAAGGAAAGTTGAAAATATAAAGCCATGGTGTGGTTTATATAATAGCCGATTCCAGGCAGGCATCAACAAAGAGTTGTGTGTGTTGAGTGAGACCACAAATCATCACCAGGCAAACTTACATCCTGCAGGGACATAACACTCGCCTGGCTTTGTGTGAGGAGAGTCACAGATTTTCTTTTTCTTCCAAGAACGAGTTTAAATATAATCACATATAACACTTCCTTATAAGACAAAGGATCCTGTCCAAAATAATGGAACTCACAAGGAATGCGTGTATATTTTCTAGGAAAAATCACATTTTTTTATATCTTTTTTTTTCAATGTGAACCATGCATGCCAATACTCTGAGAGGAGATTCATATAAAACTTTTTTTGTTTTGGATAAAATTGGCCAGCCTTAGGGCCTATTCACACTTGCCGCACGCTAAAACGTTTCTTTTTTGGCAAGGAGACCATTTTTCAGGACAATGAGGAGTGTTAATTTATGAAAACAACTGGAAAGCTCACAAATAGTGCACAAAGTGAAGCTGCAATATCAAACTGTAAATAAAATTATTGCGTGGAAAAAAACGAAGAAAAAACATTGTTTTCTTATGCCCCATACCCACCAGCGGAATTTACGCCAGCAGAAGTCTGATGTGAGCTTTTCATCTTATATTCCGACCGTGTGTAGGCTCCATCAGACTTTTGCTGGCGGAATTTCCGCCAGCAAAAGTTTGAGAGCAGGTTCTCAAGTTTTCAGATGGGAAAAATTCCTATCGGAAAATCCAATCGTCTGTATGGAATTCCGACAGGAAAAAAAACATGCATGCTTGAAAGTTCAGAGAGCTTTTGTGTGACCGTGTGTATGCAAGCCAAGCTTGAGCGGAATTCCGTCGGAAAAAAAAAAAATAACTTTTTTTCAGACGGAAATTCTGCTTGTGTGTACAGGGCATTAGGCCTCTTTCACACGGGCGATCCGATCAGATCAGCCTGTCAGTTTTCCAGGTGGACCTGATTGGGCCCTCCAGTCTCTTCTATGGAGAGGCGGATGTCAGCGGAAATGTCTGCTGACACCCGCCGCCATCCAATCTGATCCTGTCCACCAAAAACATACGGATGGGGGACCTATTCCTCATCCATCTGGCAGATAGGGTCGGATGGAAACGGACAGGAAGTCTGCATAATAAAGCGGCGATCAGTGGAGAGATCCCACGCCAAGCATACGGATCCCGCTTCACTTAGGAGCCTATGTGAAAGGGGCCTTAAAACTCATTAAAGCAGAGAGAAATTAAATAAAGTGCAAATATTAAATAAAAACATTGATCAAAAGTGAAAAAAAGTCCATGGAAAATCCCAAAACCAAAGAAAGCCCTGTAGTAAACGTGCATCATTTCAAACTCTGCATAGTTTTTCAAAAATGTGCCAATTACTTCTACCAACACCCAAGAAATGATAAAGGTGCAGGCTTACCCAACCACAGTGACCCCCGTTATTCAGAGCGGTCAGCATAAGCTCAATAATATTAATTAAGGCAGTGACACCTCTCCTTTATGATGGACATCTATACCCAACACAGTGTAGCCTTCTCCAGATTTCTATTGGCTCAAATCCATGTAGAAACAAAAGGATAAGTGCTCCTCATGGTTTAGTACATAAACATTTTAATGTATTGCATTATAATATCACTTGCATAAGTATATGGACAATGCGCATACAAAAAAATCCTGAGCGATAATTGAATTTTCATTTCGGTTTACTTTCGATATGTGATGACATCACTAAGAGGCTCCACTGACACGTTTTGCCATCAAAAGACATCTTCCAAGGCACCTTTTGATGATGAAATGCATCGGTAGGAGCCTCCTAGTGACATCATCATGTATCGGATGCAAACCGGAATTACAATTTAATTACCAGCCAGGATTTTTTTGCACTGTGCATTGTCCATATACATATGTGAGGCGGCGTACACACGACCGAGGTTCTCGCTGGAAACCAGCGAGAACCTCGCTGGAAGCTGCATTCCAGCGAGAACCTCGGCCGTGTGTACGCTCTCGGCGAGCATCCCGTCGGGAATCCCGTCGAGCAGAAATAGAGAGCACGCTCTCTATTTGCTCGACGGCCCGCCTGGATGAATGGCTGGTTGCCATTCCTGACGGGCGGGTCGCCGATTTCGACGGCCGGCAGAGAACCTCGACGGGCGGAACGATGTGTTCTGCCCGTCGAGGTTCTCTGCCATGTGTACGCGGCCTAAGTGTTTTCTTAATGCAATGCATTTCATTTTTAACATAGTATACCATGAGGAGTATGTATCCTTTTTTTCCTACATGGATTTGAGCCAATAGAGATCTGGAGAAGGCTACTCTGTGCTGGGTATAGAAGTCCATCCAGGTGTCACCACCACAGTATTATTGAGCTTATGCTGACCGCTCTGAATAAAGGGGTCACTGTTGTTGGGGCACCTTTATCATTTCTTGGGTGTTGGTGGATGCTATTGGCACATTTTGAAAACTACGAAGGACTTTCTTTTGTTTTGGGGTTTTCCATGGACACTTTTTATCAATGTTTGTATTCAATATTTGCAGGTTACACTTATTTGCAATGGAAATATCTTCAATGGGGACAAAGGCAGTACTAAAAAACAGTGTTAGAAAAGTTTAGAATCTCTGTTAGAATCCCTGTTGGCACTTTTACAGCACATTGGACTGTTTAGAATCCCTGCTGGCACTGTTTTAGCACATTGGACTGTTCACACTTTTTATTTAAACTCTATTGAGCGCACAAAGTTACACTGCAATCAAGTATCCACCCTGCAGCGCATTGCACGGTGGTGACCTGTGGCGTTGTCCAATGTGCTGTAGAAAAATGCAGCATGTCTGCATTTTTCTGTACCACATATCACCACAACAATGTAATGTGGACACAGCACATAAAAAACAATTGTGCCCTAGCAGAGGCCCATACAGCAAGTAAAAGTCGTTTGTTTATGCTTCTGGAGCAGTGTGGAGCTCCATGCAGGCAACTGAATGGAGTTGCATCAGCTGTATGGATTCACTCATAAGTCTGACAGGCATGCAGGGACTGATGCAGGGACTGATGCACAGGACCAACGCAGACAGTGTCCCTGCAAAGCTGTCAAATTGGGCGTCCGGGGGAGTTCATGCAGCAACTGCATCTCCATTGACTAATACAGGTAGCCTGCATGCAGCTCCACACTTCTCCAGACACATAAACAAACCTTGCACACTGTCCGTAAGAATGAGCTCTTAAAATGACCCTTTATCCAGCACACTAAAATATTTGCATGTTTTGAAGGAGCAGTAATGGCACTTTATAAAACAAGCCTTCATTCATCTCTGTATCTATAAGCATTGTGGAGAAATTACTTTTCAAATCCACAATACAGGCACTGTGTTTTTATTTGAGAGCAGATCTTGGCAGCCTACCAGCTCTTTAATATAAACAAACAGCAAGTGTTTCTTAATACAAGCAAAGGGTCCTTTTACACAGGCTCCTTCTGTTCTGATCAGCAAGGAAACTGTCAGCCTATCGGAGCAGAACGGGGTGGATGACAGGTCCGTGTCCACGGTATCTGTAGAGTGGACATGGACAGACCCCCACTTTGCTCTATGGGTGGTCGGGAATAAACAGAATCTGCTGTCCGTTTACACCCAGCTACTTCTGATTCGGTCCTTACAAACTGAAGAGGACGCTGTCCTCCTCCATTTTTTTGGGCTAAGTGTAGGTGGGTGTAAACAGACACTGTCCACTTACATCTGCTGATCCATAGGAATGCATGAACCTTTGGATCAGGTCCGCCTAAAAAAACAGGTGGACCTGATCAGACACACTGGACACCTATACTGCCATTGTGCTATTTGCTGGGTGCCCGTGTACCTTTAAGGAGGGATGGGCTACTTCCAGGCTCACCTGCCCTCTATCTACCCATTAGAATGCATGTGCTTCTACTATGTAGGCTCTCATAAATTTACAAGAATTAGGAATGCAGAAATATTGTGGTGCCTTGGAGCAGCTCTGTAGCTTATGCATGTATTTGCAAATGTGTGCTAACTAAACCCCTGTTTTTAACGCAAACTGTAATGCCGCGTACACACGATCACATTTTGTGATGAAAAAAAACGTCATTTTATCTGACGAAACAAAACGACGTTTTTCAAACTTCATTTTTCAAAACGACGTTGCATACACACCATCGTTTTTCCACAATGCTCTTGCAAAGCGCGGTTACGTAAGACACTTTCGACGGCACTCTGTTCCATTGAAGCTCCCATCTCATGACTTGCTTCTAAGCATGCGCGGGTTTAAAAACGTCGTTTTGCCCACACACGGTCACTTTTTATGACACAAAAAACGACATTTTGAAAAACGACACAAAAAATTCCAGCATGTTGGAATTTTTTTTTGGTCGTTTTTTTGAAGACATAAAACGACGTTTTGCCCACACACGATCATTTTAAATGACGTTTTTTAAAACGTCGTTTTTTTTTCATCACAAAAAGTGATCGTGTGTACGCAGCATTAGACAGGATAATGCGGTTGAGTTGGTTTTGTTTTGGACATGAGCAGTCGGCCGTTTGAAAGAGCCCAAAAGCAGAGGACACAACTTCCAGAGACCCGTCGGCTACCTTTCCCACCAGATGCCAATGCTAATCTATTTCTCTATATATACAGGTAACAATTAAGCATGTTGGGGCAAAAAACCTAATTGACGGTAGACTTTTGGCGTGAAGATTCCATGTGCACCCTTTGAAATATGTTTGGATCAGGTCTTTCTAAGCTGATAGAAACTGACCGAAATCCCACTTTAACGTCTTTGATGTGATCTTTGAGAATAAATAACCTCACATTAAAAGCAGCTAGAGAGGTGAGTGGGGCTTGTTTTAAAGCCATGCTTGTTAAGAATGTTAAAAATCATAAATTGGACATGATTGCACTTTAAACCTCATGCTAGGTGGTCTGTGTTTGCATTGTGAAATGTCCTCCAATTTTCTGTCCTAGTGGTCACCAAGGCAAAAAATATGGACAAGTCTCTCTAATGGGGACACAGACATACAAAAACACATACAAATACACTTTTTCAGAGTTGGGAGACATTAAAAACTTTTTTTTCTGCTGTTGGCCATGGCCTTGGGGTGATTTACCCCCACTTCTTGTCCCAATGTCTATTGCCACAAGGACAAGAAGAGTGAAAATCTCTCTTGCTTCCACTGTACCCAAAGCCTAAAAGTAGGCTTTTTAATTTATTTTTTAACTTTTTTATTTCTCCATTCATGTAGCAGAGTGTTTCTCAACCAGGATGCAGTTTGGGTTCCCTGAGGTGTCATGAGCACAGAGTTTGCCTAGAGATCATTGTTATGAGTTGCCATGGTGCAAGAAGGGTGGCTGCCAGCGCCAAAACAATCTATGGCGGAGATCTCGTCTGCACCATAGCAATGCATGACTTTGATCCAGGGCAGTTGCTATTCAGGGCCACCTCCAGCATTTAGGAGAAGATGAAAATCCGCCTCCTCCAGAACTCCTCCACCTCCTGTTCTCTGCCATGCTGCTGCAGCCAAAAGGTAGGGCTCTGATATAAAGATGGGACTGTGTGACAGGGGAGCTCTGTGATGGGGGTACTCTGATATTATGGGCAGACTCCAAAGTGATGTGATGGAGTGACTCATGCATAGAGGGGCTTGGATGTGATAGGTGCTGTCAATTTATACTGGGCTTCTGATGTATAGTGAAGACTCTAATGTGATGGGGGGATCTTTGACATGAAGGGGTGACTTTGATATGAAGGGTGTCCTCTGATGTGATAGGGGCCTCTGATATGAAGGGGGACTCTGATATAAAAAGGGGGCTATGATGTGATGGGGGGACCTCTCATGTGAAGGGGGGGTCCTAATGTGAAATAATTTCTTAGGCTTGGTATTCTGAATACTTTAAAGGTTGCCACAGATAAAGAAAGCTTGAGAAACACTGATTTAAAGTATATTTAAATGTGAAACTTTTATTTTGATTGGTGTAGAAAATGTCAGCATATTGGGGGGGTTTGCGGCGTGTCCCATTGGGGGGATTTATTTTCACTTTTACCTTGTAGACACAGCACAAAGTTAGAAATCCCTTTATAATCAGTAGTCACTTTTCACTGGAAGACACAGCGCACCACTGATCAGGGTAATGACATTGGTTCTTTACCATGTGATTAGCTGTGTCCAATCACAGCTGATCCCAAGTAAACAAGTGTCGCCATTTTCAGTACTTCAGTGCTGTCAGTGTGTGAGGCTAACAGGCTTTCTTGTGACAGGGGACTTTTATACTGATTATCAGTGCCCTGATTATCAGTGCAGCCCCATCAATGCATCATATCAGTGCCCATCAATGCAGCATATCAGTACCCATCAGTGCAGCATATCAGTGGCCATGAAAATTGGCCTTGGCAGAAAGAGGGTGAAAGTGGGCCAGTAGGCAAGTGGTTAACAAGGCATTTTGAAATGCAATAATGGACCCAAAGAACAGTAAAATCAGATTCAACCTTGATTTTAGAGTTGCTTATACTATGAGTGCAGCTTAGATTCTGATTATTAATAATACACTCCCCAAATTTTGACCTTTACTTAATATATCACATTTTAATATCACATGTGAAATAAAGGACCACTGTTCCATCTCAATATTTATTTTAATGCAAATATTACTGATGAAATTAAAGTCACTACAGCATAAAGACAGGTGGAGAAGAAATACATTTGCAATGCTCTAAAATGTATAAAAAAAAAAAACTCTCAAAAGTTTGAGATTTAGATGCACCTAGGAAAGGCTTGTTTAGCGCCCCCAGACAACCTACTTATGGCTAGAGGCGACCATAATGTGAGAAGTGCCATAGTCATACTAGGCTCCCCTACACACATCTAGGGAGTGTATTCAGGCATCCAGGCCTGCGTGCAAAAACAACTTGTCATATCCTAAAGAGCAAATCCACCTGAAAGTGATCACTCAGTTTTAGGCAGATCCCCGATAGTTATGTACTTTGTCCGCTTGCTATAGGAACAGCCCCCCAAAGAGCAATGCTTTACTTATGCAGGAAAGTGGATGAGTTTGTATCCTCATTTCCCTTTCCCTCCACCACAACCATGACTAAAGGAAGTAAGGTTAGTGCCACTCTTTTTGCTTTTTCTGTGTAATGTAAAAAAAAAACAACAGAATTCAGCAGCAAAAGTAGGACCCTCTTGCAACGGCCACGGCAGGTGGTGGAGCTAGGAACTGACACATCTCAGGTTGGAGATCCTGGGAGATACAAGAAGTTTGTAATCAACTTGCCAACATCCACTAAAAACTATACTGCCAATAAGGAGAACTCGGAGAACACTTGTGACCCCTAAAGAGATCTGCCATACAAATGTTTCTCACTGAGCCTGTTTCTTTTGTTGACCAACCCCCAACACCATATAGCAACGGTGGAGGAAACATATAACAACATTACTCAGCACAATAACAAATGAGAAATGGTCTGTCTATGAACAATGGCTGCCATCCCTGTTTGGGTCTCCTAGAGTCTTAACTGAGTTACCAGTTTTGGGTGGTTTGACCTTTAAAGGGGATTTTCACTTTACCATAAAAAACTATCACTGCTTAAAGGTTTTTTAAACCCTAATTTAAAAAACAAAACAAAACAAAAAAAACATATCATACTTACCTCCACTGTGCTTTGCACAGAGTGGCCCGATCCTCGCGGCTCCTCCTCACATCGGTAAACTCTCTGGGAGAAGCACTCTCCAGGGGGGTTACCTTGCGGGCGCGCTCCCTAGTTTAGCATTTGTGTCTATAGACACAGAATGCCGGACTTGGTCCTGCCCCCAGGCACCCGCATCATTGGATTTGATTGACAGCAGCGGGAGCCAATGGCTGCGCTGTTATCAATCTATCCAATCAAGAGCCGAGAACCTCAGGCAGAGAGCTACAGCACATCTCCGCCAAGAGGTCGAAGGGCTCAGATGAGTAAAATGGGGGGCTAGGGGGCTGGTCACTGTCAGAAATGTTTTCACCTTAATGCATAGGATGCATCAAAGTGAAAAAAAAAAACGTGAGAGTTTAAAACCCCTTTAACATCTTCCCATTTCTAACTTCCTATCAGAAGCCACAAGCTCAGAAAGTATCTAAAGTGTACCTGTAGGGAACAAATTGAACTATAGCTTATTTAAAAAGTGGCTGTCCTCACACGAGCGTATTGCCGCGTACACACCATTGTTTTTCTACAAAGCTCTAGCAAAGCGTGGTGACGTACACCACGTTCGACGGCACTCTTTTCCATTGAAGCTCCGTCTCATAACTTTTTGCCCACACACCATCACTTTTTATGACACAAAAAACGACGTTTTGAAAAACGACACAAAAAATTCAAGCATGTTGGAATTTTTTTTTGGTCGTTTTTTTGAAGACAAAAAACTACGTTTTGCCCACACACGATCAATTTAAATGACGTTTTAAAAAACGTTGTTTCAAAAAACGGACGTGTGTACGCGGCATATGAGTGGAAAGGACCAATACAAAGCTTTCCAGATACTTCCAATCTTTCACTCTTCTCCATAGAAAAGCAAATGATCCAGCAAGATTAAAATCTTCCTCTGCAATAACAAGGAAATTTCCACCTCACAGGCGTTTTAAGCTCCCTTTGCTAAAAACTGACCAAGTTGTTATAAATGATGGTTTAAATCTGAAGCTTTGCTTTCCGTTTATGGCCACTATAGGTCCACGAAAAATGTAAACAATGGCACGAGTCTCATGAATCCTGCAGTGTAGAGTGGAAACCCCCGTTTAATGAGGCACAGAATCAGACTAAAAAAAACATCTTCATTTCATATGCCCAAAACCTGGGCAGTACCGTAAAACAACATTATAACTGTTTATCTGTTTTTAACAGATTTTAAAGGTTTTTAAAACACAAATAAAAACACTGACAATATTTTCCATATTAGAAATCCCTTGCGCATAAGGATTTTCATCACCATATAAAGCTACAAAAAACTTTTTTTTCCGACTGCGTAACAGAAACCTCACTTTTGAGTGACATAAAAAACAAAAAATTCATAAACCAGAATTTCCCCCCCAAAAAAAACAGTGCTCACATTTTGTTCCCTTTATTACAGCACAGTTTATTGCCCGGAGCAACCTCTTTCTTCCGCAGAGATTTTTTCCACGGTTCACTTATGCTAGACTTGTCGTTGCAACCAGTTGCCAAAAAATCATAAATGCGACCTCTGCGTTCAGAAGCCCCACTTCCGGTTGCCCCATCACAGCTTAAGCTGAGAAGGCCTCGTTTTTCCTCTGCCGTTTCGTCCTCGTGCGAGTTTAGTTTATGAGGAAGTCGGGAATTAGTCACAAAACCCCCACATGAAGGCCCCTGGATGTTGTTCCTGTAAGGGGCCACCTCTCCTGAGTTGTAATCCAAGTGGTGAGAGCACCCTGGCAAGGACGCATTACTGCTGGATAAAGAAGAAGTTGAGGCATTCCCTCCATTTGCATTAACAGTAAAAGGGATGTTTAAATAATGGCTCCCACATTCCTGGTAAAAACAACATGTCTGAAGGCTACTGTCATCCTTGGCCATCCGAAGGCGTTTGCGGTAAGGGCAGTCCTGGGGCACAAACCACTCCTGTGCCGGCGTTGATCCCAGAGCGCAGGCTGAGAAGCACCAGTTGTTCTGCAGTAAGATCTCTCCATGAATCCTTTTCATCAAGTTGTTGATGAGGACCGACCTCCTCAGGAATACTTCTGGATCATCAATGAATTTTAATTTCTCCAGGGACATGTAAAGAACATGAGCCCTCTCCTCAAAGATAGATACATTCTAAATGGAAAAAAATAAGAGAGTCAAAACAAGGCACTATATCATACATATAAAGTCATCTAAACCAGAGGTGTACAACCCGAGGATCATAATACCATGAAACATCTCAATAACAACTGCCAGAGTCTGAAAATGTATGACATTTAGAGCCGGTTCACATAGGGACGACTCAGCCGCCTGACAAGTAGCGTTCCGCTCTATTCAATTGAATCGTTCTAAGAGGAACGACTCAAGTCGCTCCGACTTAGAAAAAGGTTCTTGTACAACTTTGGGGGCGACTTGCATTGACTTCAATACAGAAGTCATTTTGCAAGTCGCCTCTGAAGTCGTCTTGAGCTCGCCTTGCCGAGTCGCCCCCAAAGTCGTGCCGCCCTGTGTGAACCAGCTCTGAGTCTGTTGGGTTCTTCATGGACCAAATATTTACAAGCTTGCAAAACAATGCCAGAATTACGATTTTCTAAGAAAGTGAATGTTATTTATAACCATCTGATGACCACAGGAATTTCTGGGGGGAAGTTATTCAGAGTCCTGACTCACTGGTTGTGCATCAAAACCAAAAACTGTTATTTAAAATAATACAGTTAAAAAAACAACCGCCGCATGTAAATGTACGTCCACAGAATGGCACGTACAGGCAGATGGCCGTGCTGGCATGACCCTGCCTTCACGCAGGTCGGGGGTCCGATCGGGACCCCCCCGCTACATGCGACGGTCGGTAAGCCTCTGGGAGCGATCCGTCCCCTCGCGATCGCTCCCACCGAATCCGCTCCCCCTCCCTCTGCCCGCCCTCTGCCTGTGTAATGTAAACAAAGGAAGTGATGTCACCTCTCCTCTCGGCGGAAGCCCCGTCACAGTGGTACTGATTGCAGTGATCATATATTTACTGATCACTGCATTTAGTGTCAGTGTGACAGTTAGTGTGACAGGCAGTTAGTGCTAGGTCCCCTAACCCCCCCTAATAAAGGTTTAACCCCTTGATCACCGCCCTAGTTAACCCTTTTACCCCCTATTGCCAGAGTCACTGGTTTTCTGATCGCTGTATTAGTGACACTGCTGCCGCTAGGTTGCTATTTTTTTTTTGATATTGCGATTTTGTTTTACTAAAGACATGTGGCTGAATACATTTTGGCCTAAATGTTTGACTAAAATTTAGTTTATTTGATTTTTCTTATAACACGAAGTAGAAATATCATTTTTTTTCTAAATTTTCGGTCTTTTTCTGTTTATATCGCAAAAAATAAAAATCGCAGAGGCAATCAAATACCATCAAAATAAAGCTCTATTTGTGGGAAGAAAAGGACGCAAATTTCGTTTTGGTACAACATTGCAAGACCCCGCAATTACCAGTTAAAGCAGCGCAGTGCCAAATTGTAAAAACACCTTTGGGCATTTAGCAGCGTATTGGTCCGGGGCTTAAGTGGTTAAATAAGTAAGAAGTTGTTAAAACCCTGTCAACCTGTCTTGTCTGTGTTAGGCTGGGAAGATTTTCCTTCACTTCCTGTCCTGAAGAAATAAGAGGAAAGCCGCGTACACACGACAGAGAAACTTGTCGGGCGAAACTCATTGTTCCGCCCATCGAGTTCTAGGTCGGCAGTCAAAAAGCTTGTCGAGCCAAATTTTCCCATTGAACAACGAGGAAATAGAGAACCTGCTCTCTTTTTGGCTCGACGAGTTCCTTGACGGGTTGCTCGGCGAAAAGTGTACACACGACCGGTTTTCTCGTCAGAATACGTCTCCCATCGCGGTTCTTGCTGGATTCTGCCGAGAAAATCGGTCGTGTGTACGCGGCCGAAATCTTTCCAAAGTAAATGAAATTCTCTTCTTAGAAAGTTGTCCTATTAAATTATTTATTTTTAGCTATTTCTCTGATAACTTTCTTGGAGCCAACATGGCAGCATACTACCATATGTATTCTGTTATGGATTGGCACAAGGAAGGGAAAATTAAAGCGTAGTTCAGTTGAAAAAAATAATAATATTAAAAGTCAGCAGCTACAATTACTGCAGCTGCTGACTTTTAATATATGGACACTTACCTGTCCAGGGTCCAGCCGAAGCTGATCTGTCCGTTGGCTCTTGGGTGCTGCCGCCGCCATCTTCGGTAAGTTTTGAAGCCCAGCTGACCCAGATGAGGAGGGAAGTGACAGATTTGGCACTGTCCTCAGAAGGTAGATACTGACACTATGCAGCACAGGTTTGGACCCCCGGCTGACCCAGATGAGGAGAGAAGTGACAGATTTGGCACTGTCCTCAGAAGGTAGATACTGACACTATGCAGCACAGGTTTGGACCCCCGGCTGACCCAGATGAGGAGGGAAGTGACAGATTTGGCACTGTCCTCAGAAGGTAGATACTGACACTATGCAGCACAGGTTTGGACCCCCGGCTGACCCAGATGAGGAGAGAAGTGACAGATTTGGCACTGTCTTCAGAAGTTAGATGCTGGCACCATGCAGCACTGGTTTGAAGCCCGGCTGACCCAGATGAGGAGGTAAGTGACAGATTTGGTACTGTCCTCAGAAGTTAGATGCTGGCACCATGCAGCACAGGTTTGAAGCCCCGACTGACCCAGATGAGGAAGGAAGTGACAGATTTGGCACTGTCCTCAGAAGGTAGATACTGACACTATGCAGCACAGGTTTGGACCCCCGGCTGACCCAGATGAGGAGGGAAGTCACAGATTTGGCATTGTCCTCAGAAGTTAGATGCTGGCACCATGCAGCACTGGTTTGAAGCCCTGGCTGACCCAAATGAGGAAGGAAGTGACAGATTTGGCACTGTCCTCAGAAGGTAGATACTGACACTATGCAGCACAGGTTTGGACCCCCGGCTGACCCAGATGAGGAGGGAAGTGACAGATTTGGCACTGTCCTCAGAAGTTAGATGCTGGCACCATGCAGCACTGGTTTGAAGCCCTGGCTGACCCAAATGAGGAAGGAAGTGACAGATTTGGCACTGTCCTCAGAAGTTAGATGCTGGCACCATGCAGCACTGGTTTGAAGCCCCGGCTGACCCAGATGAGGAGGGAAGTGACAGATTAGGCACTGTCCTCTGAAGTTAGATGCTGGCACCATGCAGCACAGGTTTGGATCCCCAGCTGACCCAGATGAGAAGGGAAGTGACTGATTTTGCACTGTCTTCAGGGGCCCGATGCTAATATTACAGCAGCACATTTTAGGATACCAGGCTGAAAAAGGTATAAAGGGAAGTGACAGATTTCTTTATAAAAAAACAACCATGTACATGATTAAATAAACTTGTGGTTTCTTTCTTGTGCATATCAAGGAATTTAGCAGGATATCTTCATATGCTATGACGACAGTATACCATATGAAATCTGAGATGTCTTTTGTAGATACACAGACGCCATGTGTATAAATTATGCATTCCTTCAGGTCCTGTCTATTATAACTGATCAAAGTCAGGCTGTGCCATTGCAGCCACTGAGAAATGTAAATTTATTTTCATCTTCTTCACTAATAGGACACACTAGCAAAACATCAACGGGTGAACCTGGCCTTTTCTTTATGAATCCAGCTGGTCTTTCACAGGTATATGGTGTTTTGTAGAATAAACCTATACAACGTCCTTGGGAAATGCTTTGCGGACACCATATCAGGGTACGTGTAGCTTTCTTTGTATATAATGCTCTCAAGGCTTAAGCCCTGTACACATGATTGGATATCTGATGGAATGTAATCCGATGGATTATTTTGTTGGATATCCGATGAAGCTGACTTTCATCAGTCTTGCCTACACACCATCAGTCAAAAATCCAACCATGCCAAAACGCAGTGACGTAAAACACTACGTCGTGCAGAGAAAAATTAAGTTCAATGCTTCTGAGCATGCGTCGACTTGATTCTGAGCATGCGTGGATTTTTCTCCAATGGAGTTCCACACAGACGATCAGATTTTTCTATCGTTTTTTTTACCCATAGGAAAAATTTAAAACATATTCTATTTTTTTTCACCAATGGAAAAAAGACCGATTGGGTTTGTCCGATGAAAACAGTCCATCAGTCTGTTTTCATCGGACAAACCGATCGTGTATACACAGCTTCACAGAACAGCTGCATTAATACTGAGATTACGTTGCACACGGTGCATTACGGTGGACTCTATTTACTGATTACTGTAGGTGACTTTTATAGGCAATTGGTTCCACTGGATTTTAGTTAGGGGTATCCGAGTAAAGGGGGCTGAAAACAAATGCACACCACACTTTTGGAAAACAATTTATCATTTTCCTTCGACTTCACAATTATGTGCCACTTTGTGTTGGTCTATCACATACAATTCCAATAAAATACATTTACGTTTTTTGGTTTAAACATAACAAAATATGGAAAATTTCAAGGAGTATGAATACTTTCAAGGCACTGTATAATGTGCTAAAACCCACCTACAAGTAAGGGCTCTCTTTTTGTTTAACAGAAGATTCTACAAATCCTCTGCAGTCAGCAATGGCTCCTTCCCGATTTATTGTAGGGTCAGAACAGTGGTTGGGACCAGCGTCCCCTAGTGTCACAGAAAAGAGCACCAACCTGTTCTGAGCCAGCTGCCAGTCAGGCATCTGGGCAGATCCCAACATTATTGTGGAGAACCCTGTGGAGTCTGGACTGGCCCTGTGATGTCAGCCGACAGCAGACTTTAGCCTGCCGTCAGCTTAATCTGGGTCACAAAAGTACAGAACTAAGGGCACTCCTGTGACCTACAGGAGAAGTATGGCCAAAAGAGCTTTGGCCATTCTTCTCATTTAAACTGAAAGGGATCCCTGGCTGGGGATATGTTGAGCATAATATGCTGCTATACCCATATGGAACAGCATAGTGTGCTTTTTTGTAAATCTGAACTTACACATAAAGTCTGCAGAGCACTGCAACCATGGGGCCAGATTCTCGTACAGACGCGTATCTTTGTGCGGGCGTAGCATATCTCATTGACACTACGCCGCTGTAACTTTGAGAGGTAGGTGCGGTATTCACAAAGAAATTGCGCCCAAAGTTACGGTGGCGTAGCGTAAATGGGCCGGCGTAACCGCGCCTAATTCAAAATAGGCAAGTAGGGGGCGTGATCCATGTAAAGGAATGGTGACCCCACGTAATTGATGCTCTTTCTGAACGGCGCATGCGTGGACATATCCCAGTGCGCATGCTCAAAATGACGCCGCAAATACGCTTACGCAAACGACGTAAAAAAAATGCGACCGGGCGCAAGTATGTTCGTGAATCGGCGTATCTAGCTCATTTGCATATTCAACGTGTAAATCGACAGAAGCGCCACCTAGCGGCCAGCGTAAATATGCAACTAAGATACGACGGCGTAAGAGACTTACGCCGGTCGGATCTAAGCAAAATTCCGGCGTATCTTGCTTTCTGAATACAGAAAATAGATATGCCGGCGAATCCTAGAAGTTACACGGCGTATCTCGAGATACGCCGACGTAACTTCTTTGAGAATCTGGCCCACGGTCTGTACATCTCAAGTGCAATTCACAGACTCCTGCATTGTAAACACCCCTGCCCTAGATCAGTAACGATGTACGGAGGAAGTAAACATTGGACTACAAGTGCGTAGATGATTGTGCTCAATTCAAATTTGTGAGTTTCTTTCTGGCATGGAAGATGGTATTTGTAGTCTTTCCATATACAGATCTCTCTGAATGAATGAATGACTTGTATAGCGCAACGCATGCGAACTGAATCGCCTCTGGGCGCTTTTTCCAGCCAGTCTTTGCTTGGCTGGTGCGGTCATTTTTACCCCGTAGGATCTTGGCACGCTAGGGACACACAGTCATACACACATATATACATATATACTGGGCCAATTTGGACGAGATCCAATTTACCTACCCGCATGTCTTTGGAGTGGAATGGATATGTGAATGGATGATGCCAATCTGCTGCGCTAAATTCAGAAGGACGCTCCAGAGAGAAGCACCCCATGATCTCGGTAAGTGTGGGTGGGGGTTGTTTGAGGGTGGGGGAGTTGGTATTTGCGACCATGTTTCTTGTTACATCGTAGGAGTAAGGCCACGTACACACGACCGAGAACCTCGTCGGGCTAAACCCATCGTTCCGCCCGACGAGGTTCTCGGCCGGCCGGCGAGTTCGTCGACCAGGCTGTCGAAAAAGGCGTGGAGCCATTAGTCCCGATGGCCCGTCGAGCAAATAGAGAACCTGCTCTCTATTTTGGCTCGACGAGCTTCCCGACGGGACACTCGATGAAAACGTACACTCGAGCTTCTCTGCAGAATATGGATCCCAGCGAGCTTCTCGCTGGATTCTGCTGAGAAACTCGGTCGTGTGTACGGGGCCTAACATTAAAATACTTCCAAATTTGGACTACGCCATTTAAACTGGTCAACAATTGCAGCCCCATATCTGTATCCACGCGGATTCCCTTTAAACATACATGCAGGCGTGTTCTTCATATGGAAGTGCTCTCGCTGTCGAGTAAACCAAACAGGCTATAAAAGTCATTGTACTTGCAGAGAGCAGCAGACAAAGACTTCTGGAAATTATCAGGGAAGAACTTGGGCTCGGAGGACTTTATGAGGGTGGAGGATTGCCAAAAATGACACATACCATGCCATAGAACGAGATGGAAACATTTCTACCGAGACAGTGCTGGTGGGACAAGCGCTGAAACATTTCCGCCACACCAACATTGAGGTCATAGAAAAAGAAAAGGCCTTGGTAATTCGATTCTTCGATGCGTTTTATTATTTTCTTTTTCTGTTAGCATTCCCAAAACAGGAGTCTGCTGTTCATCACTAAACAGCCGTAATAGGGGAGAAGAGAGGCTCGCTGTGTTGTGGTCATGGACACGCACAAGCAACTGGAACGCCACTTAACGGAAAAAATAACAACGTTTATAATGGCCACTGCCTGCCTATTACACTTTCCTTTGTGTGCTGTCCTCTGTTCTATAGGTGTCCCCAACACTGAGAGCCTGCTTTATCATGAAGTGGGAAAATTCCCTTTTCTGTAGCTGCAGAAAGTTCTCCAGCACATTGTCACATGCCTGAACCATGCCTGGACACTAAGGTGGCCTAATCATCATCAGCTGAAAATTGACTTTACAAAGGGGGCCCGGACCTCCTTGATACTCCTTTTGTTAGTACTCCCCTGCTGCTGCTTCCTCTATTAAAGTCAAGGACAATACCCAGTGCCTCCATACATGTGCCATGTGGTGGTCTTGGGGCCTGACAACAATCGCTATGACCACAACATTTTTACATGACACAGGGGTTACATCACTGCTCCCACTATCCTACCAGCCAGCACTGGGAATTTGCTGCTTCATACATACTGTACATACTCTGTACGTATCGTACCTCTAAACCCTGCACTCTGTACATAGCGCACACCTAAACCCTACACTCTGTAAACAGTGTATCCCTAAGCTCTGCACTCTGTACATAACGCTCTCCTGAACTCTGCATTCTGTACATAGCAGACTCCTGAACTCTGCACTCCGCACATAGCATAATCCTGAAATCTGCACTCCGTACATAGCATACTCCTAAACCCTGCACTCCGTACATAGCATACTCCTGAACTCTGCACTCCGTACATAGCATACTCCTGAACTCTGCACTCAGTACGTAGCATAATCCTGAGATCTGCACTCCGTACATAGCATACTCCTGAACTCTGCACTCCGTACATAGCATACTCCTGAACTCTGCACTCCGTACATAGCATACTCCTGAACTCTGCACTCCGTACGTAGCATAATCCTGAACTCTGCACTCAGTATGTAGCATAATCCTGAACTCTGCACTCCGTACGTAGCATAATCCTGGAACTCTACACTCTGTACCTAGCACACCTCAGATACAACTGGCCCTTTGAGGGCAGCCATACTGATGATGCAGCCCACAATGAAATTGAGTTTGACATCCCTGTCTGCCCCTCCAAGGTAGCATGCACATCCAAAGGGAACTGGGGATGTGTTCTTTCATAGGGAGCAAAATGATTAATGGCATAGAAAGCTAATAGTTGTGAGCAGGGCAGGACTTAGGGTGGTGGGGGCCCCTGGGCTTAATAATCGAAGGGGCCCTCTGGAGCAGAGAAGTGGGGGGGTGGGTTGTTACCGCCGACCGATCATAGTTGTTGGGGGACCGAACTATCGAAATTGCGGGAGGGGGTTGCCATGAAATTGTGGGAGGGGATTGCCACGAAATTGTGGGAGGGGATTGTCGCGAAGGGAGGGTTGCCGCGAAGGGGGGGGGGGCTGCCGCTATTGGGCCCGGGGCCACCTATTGGGTGGGGCCCATGGGCTTAAGCCCAGTCAAGCCCAATGGTAAGTCCAGCCCTGGTTGTGAGAGGTGGAGAAAACAAATTAGGAAAAAAGATGACTGATGATGATTGAAGTCATTCATACAGGAAACAAAGGCAGGCTCAAAATAGCTACTGTAGCTTTATATTGTGGAGATGCAAGCTTGAGTGCAATCAGTTTCACCACAGGAAAGAACTTGCTACAAGTGTAGGGAAAATAATGTGTAAGACTAGAGTTCAGCTTCATGGTCTGTACCAGAATGCATTAAACAGGCCAGAGCACTACCTATAGGGGGCCCTGCAAATACCTTGGACACCCAAGTTCTCCAAATCTTGTGACCTTCTAACATGCAAATGTAAACTCTTTCCTATCTTTCGCACCTGATTGGCCTATCAGTAAAATGGGCAGCCTTACTAGTCAATAAGAAAGTGCAGGAGGGGTTAGAGCATCCCTCTGCATTATAAGGAAATACTCAAACCAATCATTTGGACTAAATATGGTATTAGGACACTGAAGGATAAAGTGGGTAACAACAAACTGCACCAGTGGAAGTGTTCCCCCAGATAGATGGGGATGACTGGGATGATATTTGGGACATTAATTTTACCAGACTGGTGTCAACCAGAGATCAGTCACCCTGTTGCTGGTGCACTTCATCCAACGCGGATTTCTTACATGTATTCTGGAATTGTGTGGCTATTCAACATTTTTGGAAGGGGGTCACTAATTGCATAGAGGAGGTTACTGCTATTCATTTACAGCCAACGGTGGAGAATAGTTGTCGCCCTAGCTCAGTGAAGGCGAACCTTGGCACCCCAGATGTTTTGGAACTACATTTCCCATGATACACATGCACTCTGCAGTAGAGCTGCACGATTAATCACGATCTTGATTCACCCCCCGCCCCGCGTGATCTCCAGGCCGGATGACACGCGATTTTCGGGTGCAGCCATAGGAAAGTCCCTGGCTTTGGCCTAGCTCCAGAGCGGCGGCCATTTTGGTGCACCCGGCGATGGCTGTCTTGTCAGGAAGTGACGTTTCGTCGCCGCCATCTTGCTCCACTCCACACTCCTGCACAGTAATGTTAGTGAGAAGGGGGCAAGCGGACATCTTGTTACACCCAACAGAGTTTTAAATTTCACAGTTATTTTCAACACAAAACGGAGCTAGAGGCCCGGATTCACGTAGAGAGGCGTATCTTTGTGCGGGCGTAGCGTATCTTCTTTACGCTACGCCGCCGCAACTTAGAGAGGCAAGTACAGTATTCACAAAGCACTTGCTCCGTAAGTTGTGGCGGCGTAGCGTAAATTGGCCGGCGTAAGCCCGCCTAATTCAAAGTAGGAAGAAGGTGGGCGTCATCTATTTAAATTAAACGTGACCCCATGCTAATGAATGGCCGGTCGAACTGGGCATGCGCGCGCATGCTCAGAATCACGTGGCATATACTCCCTAAGAGACGTCGGTGCAATGCCTACGACGTGAACGTCACTTACGCACAGCCCTAATAACGTAGTACTCAGATACCCCGTCGTATCGCCGTTTTTTCCCCCGGGTATCTATGCAAGTGATTCCTAGAATCACTTAGGCATAGATACGGGTGAAGATCCGACAAGTGTAATACAATTATACTTGCGGATCGTAGTTGTAATGACAACTCCGGCCACTAGGTGGCCTTTACGTTGTTTTCTCATTTGCCTATGCAAATGAGGCTAATACGCCGATTCCCGAACGCTTTTACGCCGCCCCGTCGCCGCTTACGTCGTTTTCGTCTGCGTAAGGTTACCCCTGCTAATATGTGGAGTAACCTTACGCAGTACCGTCGGATGCCGTCGGGTGCCATGTTAAGTATGGCGTCGGGTCAGTGTCGGCTTTTTCCGTCGGTTACGTTGTTTTACTAAGTCGTTCGCGAATAGGGCATTGCGTATGTGACGATCACGTCGTTATGACGTCGGTTTCAACGACGCTTTCCGACGTGAGCTGGAGCATGCGCACTGGGCTTTTTCCCCGGCCGGCGCATGCGCAGTTCGATCGACGCTTACGCTACGCCAGGGCAAATCTATGAGAATCTGGCCCACTGCATTTAAGCACATAAGCTCCGTTTTGTGTTGAAAATAACTTTAAATCATTTTTTTTTGAGAATCGTGATCTTCAGTCTATGTAAAAAAATTGCGATTCTCATTTTTCCCAGAATCGTGCAGCTCTACTCTGCAGTATAAGTGAGCATCATGGGAAATGTAGTTCCAAAACATCTGGGGTGCCAAGGTTCACCATCACTGCCCTAGCTCCTAAAAGAGTGACACATACTTTGTTGACAATTCTACTCTATTTTGCTAAGAAACTAATAGTGCTTTCATTGGAAAAAGTCTGCCCCTCTGTTTATTTCAGCATGGAAGGCTATTGCCAACAAGGCCGCCCAACTATATAAGGCTACTTACATTAGTAGAGGTATAACACAAGCGTTTGATAAGGTGTTGGGTAGTTGGATAAATAGCGCATCAGTGGCTGTCTGATTAAGTGGCTATTTATGAGCAAAATGTATATCGTTATAATCATATGTGTGGATTTGGAATGTGGCAACTTGATTGTTCTTAACATTGGATTGACGGTGAGCTCTTTCTTCGATACATATGTCAAGGGTGCTGATATAAAGAATGAAGGGAGTTATTGCATGACGGGAGTACATTTTGGTTGGGCCTTGCAATCTTGTTCTGATTTAATAAGCCAAATGCTGAAGAAGTGTATGTTGTAATATATCGAACTGGTTTCACATGGTAACATGACCTTTTTTGTTTATCTGTTTTTTTAGTATCGCGCCGAGCTCCAGTGTCATTCTAATAAGTGCCTGGGTTGAGCGAGTTCCTCATTCAAAAGTAATTTTTGTTTTTTCCGCTCCCACGCTATGACACGATTGACAGGGGCTGCTTATGTGATTAGCTTACCGTGTTTTTCTACATCAGTTTTCTCACCCTATGTGTAGATGGGAAATACTGGTATGAATCTCTTTTTCCCTTACTTTATCCCTCATCCAATATGGCGGGGCTATGTCCATGTGAAGCCAGCTCCGCCCATAGAGGGTTCTTATGCGATGACGTGGGGCGTCGTCCTTATCCCGTGACCAAGTCTTTTGTAAGACGAAACGTTGGGAGGAGACGTTCCCACGTCATCGCAACAACACGAGGGGACATCCGCGTTCCACAAGCCGGCCGGCATCTTTTATATATCGCCTTGAATTTGCATCTGTTTGTAAGTGCGCATTTTTGGCTTTTTTTAGAATAAATTTTTTTAAGGATTTCACACTATTTTTGGTTTCCTTCTGTCTTTATGCTGTGACATATCGAGGACTGGTTTCTGATACATCTTACACATCTTGCTGCCTACATTGATCCTAGAGTGGATCTCATTATCTGGTAAGGGTCAGTGTGTGCGTCCGGTGGTGGTACCAGCACTCCTTTCCCTCACAGTATTCGTTTGTTGTTTTTTTCACGGGTGATTGTATTTATCTCCATGCAATCCACACTATGAAAAGCTTTTTCTTTTTTGTTTCACCTGAGGAAAACATGATGTTATAAAACGAAGCCCATATTGACCATCCTTAAGGCTGCACTCGACCTAGAGAGGGTCTTACGATCTGGTAAGGGTCAGTGTGAACTGTGCCCCATGGTGAAGGGTTGTCATCGTTTTTCTGTCCACTATATAGTTATTTTTCACGGGTGTATATATACTTTTCACAACAGTATTACACTATGAAAGTTTTTTCTTCTCTTTCCGGTGTTGTCACTGCTTATTGAAATTCTACAAGTACAAGATCTACATGAATGTAACGGGACACTGTTTTTCAATTTTTTGGTGTATCAAGATCCAACGTCACTGGCTATATTGATGGACTTTTGACCAATATCAAGAATCTAATCCCTTTTGTTTATGGCTGACTTATTAGGGTTTTTTTGTTCATATATCATCACATTGTGTGGACATCACTAAATAGCAATTGTGGTTTTTTTATATCAACATAATTTTTGATATCACACTGTGCTATCAGTAAGCACTGTCTCACGTTTAGCGCGACTCCCCCCCCTATTTTTAGTTCATTTTATGTTGTATAACATTTTTGAGTCGCAGCTTTTTATTTTTATTTGTTTATGTGGTATGCGCAATTTTCTTTCCTTTTACCATATGTTGTAATATTGTATGAGGCCCGTTGGGCTTTTGTTGTTTGTGTTCTTGTATTTTTGTAAGTACAAAATTGATAAATAAAACTTAAAAAAAAAAAAAAAGGAAATGCTCAAACCAGTTGGCAGGCCAGAAGAATCCTATTTTATTTACGTCAATAGTGTAGTCTTCATAACCATTCTGAGGAAGTCTGACCTGCTTTGCCCTTCCTAAATATGCTAAAGCACTTTAAAGTGAAGAAAACAATTATGATCATATAGACGCATGACGTCTCACACTACAAAAGGTTCCCTTTAAGGCCCCATACACACGAGCAGACAGATTTGTTCAAATCTGTCCGTCCGACAGATTTGAACAAATCTGTCTGCTGGGATTTTGGTTTGCTCGCGTGTACACACGATCAAACCAAAATCCCCGCCAGCAGAGAGCGCGCTGACGTGTCGGTGACGTGGCGGTGACGTTGACGCCGCCACGTCACCGCACCAGGAAGTAAAACACTTCCGCGCATGCGCCGAATCCATTCGGCGGCGGTGCGGCGGCGGTGTGGGACGACATGTCTGCTGGTAAGTGTACTAACCAGCAGACATGTCGGGCGGACGGATTCCCACCCGATAGATTTCAAAGCATGCTTTGAAATCTGTTGGGTGGCCAAATCCGTCGGCTCGCCCGTACACACGATCGAATCTGTCTGCTGAAACGGTCTAGCGGACCGTTTCCAGCGGACAGATTTGATCGTGTGTACGAGGCCTAAAAGATCTTCTACTGCAACTCAGACAGTTTTGAAATTGAACTCACAGGATTTAAAAAAGCAATTAAATACAAGTTTTACTGATGTGATTTATTTTAACAAGGAAAATCCTTGTGTAGAAATCTATGCAGTAATTTATTTTCCTTTTCCATTCCATGTGCCCACATACGAGAGATGGGTGGATCAGAGAGACTGGTGTTTCAATTTCGTGGCAGCGGCCATGATTGGTAGGGCTGCCAATATGCGCTAATCATTTCCAGGGATGCTAAACTGCTAGCAGAGTCCTGATATGAGTTGTTCATCCATGGCAAGAAAGATGATACACATGTATTAGCGTACCCTTAAAGTAAAACGGTCTAGTTCAAACTATCAAATAAAGTGAACCTGTCAAAAGCCCAAAACAGCTGCTGCTACCATCATAAATAATGTTTTTTGCATTAGACGGGTGTTCTGTTTCCATTTTCCTTCATTTTAAAAACTGAGTTTCTTAATAAAGGAAACCTGTCTTGAGAGTAACACGGAGACTGACATTTATGAATATGGCAGTTGCTTAACTGGCATGCTGACCATACTTTTTTAATACTCTGAATCACTGACCCAGAACAAGAATGCAGATAAGGACATCCCTCTTTTCTCTGTCTTCCATGATGTGCATACTTGTTCTGTTTCAGTGACTCAGAAAGTAACGGTGCCCAAGGCCACAGTGGAGGGACCACTGGTCCTCCTGTAGGGGGCCGAGGCACAGGCATGGACAGCAGGAGGATTGGTGGAACAATGACAGAACAATGCCCTCTGCCTCTCTCACCCAGCAACTCAAAGCTGGTTTCTTCCCCTCTCATTCCCACAGCTTTTAGCTGCTGGGTGGACAGAGAGGGCACAGGCTGGTCATTCCTTGGATGATGAGCCTGGCCGACTGCTGCTGAGCTCCTCAGGAAAGAGCCAGGAGGAGGTGCGCTGTGTTATGCTCTCCCCTCCTGTCAGAAAAGCATTCCTTTGTGTAGAACATGAGTCCGGATCCCTGTTACTGTAGATCACATTGCACTGTAGACACACCACCCCCTATCCACATTTCCTGCTGCTGGGAGAAGAGCGGCCCTTGGAGGAAATAGGGGGCGGTGTGTGTGTACAGTGCAATGCGATTTACAGTAAGATCCGGTTCCATGTGTTTTATACTGTAGATGAATGCTATTCTGACAAGAGGGGAGAGCACAATTCAGTTCGCATGTGCTGCGCTATATACGTTTTTCACTGACTCACTCACTCATTCACAACACAGAACACATCTTCCTGGCTTTGTAGTCGCTTCCCCCTGTAAGTTGGGCGAGGGAGATGGGTGGCTACTTGTGTTGGGAAAAGTAATAGGGTTAGGAGGAGGGTTTGGGGGGTTGAACCAGGGGAGGGGAAGTTTGTGCTAGGAGGGGGATGGGGTATTAGTGCTGGGGGGGATTTGGGTAGGGAGGAAGAATTTGTGTCGCGAAGAGTAAGAGGGTTGTGCAGGATTTGTGGGGATTTTTCCTGGGAGGGGGATTGAAGTAAGAATATTTGTATTGGGAGGGGAGAATGGGGAATTTTGTGCCAGGAGGGGGTAGGAGGATTTTGGGTTATTAGGAGGAATTAGGGGAGATTTGTGCTGGCAGGGGGGATTTGAGGGGAGAAGATTTGTGCTAGGATAGAAAGTTTGAGAAGAAAGAGGATATGTGCTAGGCAGGTGATTTTTTGGGGGTTGAGGGAGATTTGTGCTGGGAGGGGGATTGGGGTGGTATTTGAGCTGGGGGGGGGGATTTGTGCTGGGAGGGGGGATTGGAACTGGGAGTTGGTGGAATCGGTGCATTATTGTTTGGGGAGAATTTTGGCCTGAAGATGGAATTTATATTTTTTTATGTATGATGGAATGTTTGTGTCCACTAATAATGATTTTCTTGTATTTTTTGTGAAAATATTGTTTTGATATTTTTACACGGGGGGCCTCCATCAGGTAGGCTGTGCGGGGCCCCGTGAATCCTGGCAGTGGACCTGCCAATTCCATAGAGTTAAAAAAAACAAGCAGGCAATACACAATGATGTATTTCTCTTTGGAGCAGTCCAGTGAGGTATATTTCTTTGGGGCAGCCCGATGAAGTATTTCTCTTTGGAGCAGTCCAGTGAGGCATCTCTCTTTGGGGCAATGACAAATTTTTCTTTGGGGTGGCCCAATGATGTATTTCTCGTTTGGCAGCTCAATGATATATCTCTCTTTGGGGCAGTGCAATGACTTATTTCTCTTTGGGACAGTTCAATGGGGTATTTCACTTTAGGACAGCTAAGTGATGTATTACTCTTTGGGGCAGACCAATTGCATATTCCTCTTTGTGTCAGTCCAAGGGCGTATTTCTCTTTGGGGCAGCCCGATGATGTATTTCCTTTTCAGGCACCCAATGACGCATTTCTCTTTGGGACAACTCAATGATGCATTTCTTCATTTTGAGGCAAGCAAATTGTGTATCTCTGCTTTGGGGAAGCCCAATGATGTATCTCTGGTTTTGGGGCAGCCCAATGGTATATTTCTCAGTGGGGCAGTCCAATGGCGTATTTCTCTTTGAGACAGCCCAATAGCGTAATTTGCTTTGGGCAGCCCAATGGTGTGTTTCTCTTTGGGACAGCCCAATTACATATTTCTCTTTGGGGCAGCCCAATGGCGTATTTCTCGTTGGGGCAACTCAATGATGTATTACTCTTTGGGGCAGCCCAAATGCGTATTGTTCTTTGGGGAAGCCAAATGACATATATCTCTTTTGGGGCAGTCCAATTGCTTTTTTCTTATTGGGGCAGCCGAATGATGTATTTCTCTTTGGGGCAGCCCAATGGCGTATTTCTCGTTGGGACAGCCCAATGACGTATTTCTCTTCGGGGCAGTCAAATTATGTATTTCTGCTTTGGGGTAGCCCAATGATGGATCTCTGCTTTTGGGGAAGCCCAATGATGTATTTCTCTGTTAAGCAGTACTTTGGAGCAGACAAATGGCGTATTTCTCTTTGGAACTGCCCAATAATGTGTTTAGCTTTGGGCAGCACAATTATGTATTTTACTTAGCACAGGTTTCCTCTAATTGAAATATCTGTCTGCTGGTAACTTTTGCTGGTAACTTTTGCTAAAATAAATGTCTAAAACTCAGGGTCTTCTGATAAGAAGACATTGAATATTCACCTCTCCCGCTGCTGACATTGCTGATCTCCGCAACAATCAGCAGAAGAATTTACAGAATCCAACGCTAACCCGAGTATCCTGGTCCCTGCTGTGTGCAGTGGCTCAATCTGGCTATGCTGAAGGAACCACAGCATACTCCTCAAAAGTGTCAGATTCTGCAGATTCTTTGGTGGGTGTACTGCTCCACTACAGCAGAAACTGGCAAAGGGTGAGATAACAATGAAAGGAGCTTCATTTTTCTGCACTTTGATAGTCAAGATTGCCCATTTTTTTGTAATAACAAATGTTTTTGTTATGAAGAAGGCATGTACAGTAAATGCTGCTGCTCCAAGTTAAACCTCTGGCACCCAACCCTTAAATTCCAACATTCTGTGTGGGTGCCTCAGAGGCCGACAAATATTGCTAAAGGATGTAGGCTATGAGGGTCTGAATCCAAGCCAAAGTAGACACCTGTATGCAGAGCGCAGCAAGGTAAGGGAAAGAAGCCTCGTACACACGGGCCAGAATCGTAGTTTTTCCTGACGAGATTCTTAGCAAGAACCTCTTGCTGCCCGAGTGTACAGACTCTCCTTTCAAAAGAACCGCGCCTCTCTTGAACGGCAAGAACGTGGTGATGTCATTGTGTACGACAAACATGCGCTCGTCATATTTGATGCAGTCGCCACCATCTTGCTGCACCCTACCTATGCCTAGGAAGCTACCGCGAATGCGTCAAAGTCTTTTCGAGCATGCATGAGTTTCTATGGCCACAGGCAAGTATACAGACGCTCGGGTTCTTGGGAAACAGGGCGACAAGAATCTCGACTAGAAAATAGAGCGCAGAATCTCTATTTTTCTGGGCAGATTTCCAGACGAGAAACTTCAAAGGCTCGTACACACACTCGGTTTACTCGGCAAGAAAGCTCTGCCAGCAGTTTTCTTGCTGGTTCTTGCCTAGAAAACCGAGCGTGTGTACGAGCCTTTAGCCTAAAATCCTCATCTGAATATGCCCGTCATTTGCCACCTATGCCAGATGCAGCACAGTTTTATAAATTTTAATAAATATTTCCCATTGAATAATTGAGTTTTTGTAACTCACTTTGCCTTTAGTGCCCAAAGCTTTGCATTTCAGTTTAATTATCTGTAGTGGCCCCCAACCCCCCCCCCCCATTGATGGGGTGCTACGCTAAAGTTAGTGGGGAATGGGAGAGTTAAGTTACTCCCATTCCCAAATTGCCCAAATTTGGGCCGTTGCCATTTGGAATTGCCTTGTAGGTCAGCCTGCATGTCAGGGGGGTGTTATTACCCCTGAGTGACAGTCGGCACTAGAGGGAGTTCTGATAGATCCACCTTCTCCCAGCAGCCAATCAGACAATCAGAGGAGCGGTTCTTTCTCTGGACTTGCTGGCGGGAGGGTATATCTGGGGCGGTGGCCTGTGAGAGTTGTGCTATGCGGGGCCCGAGTTCCAGGTGCGGCATCCACCTACAGGATGCGCGCATCCATGGGCCCCGCCATCGAGGCCCGCCTGGCCGAGGTTGCGTACCCAGCGGAACCTTATTCTGATGCAGAGAGGTGCCCCAGCGGCTTGCTGGGTCCCAGATCCTAAGCCGGGAGCTGAGCGGTGGGGGATCGGCTTGGGAGAACCCAGAGGCAGAGGTTTTACGCGAGGCCTGGACGAACCTGACAGGTACACTTTAGCTGTCAATCGGTGACCTTGAGATTGGAATTACTGGGAGGATTCATTGGTTCTAACCTTTGACAAACCTAAGAGAAATTCATCAGGCCTGTGGCAGAGGCCCTGTTTCCTCCCAGTGACTTTGTTTAAAAGTGGCCCTTCGGCTGCCAGGCTCAAGTGAATCGCCTGTCCGGGGAACTTTACCCACTCTGGCGAGAGTGGCGATGTTTAAATTTGACTGTGCTGAGAGCAGGCTTGCTCTCTCTTTGATATCCAAGGCCTGATACTACAGTTCTCTCCTTGCTCATCAACCTTTGTTGGGCCTTGGAATAAAGCATTGAAAACTCAAGTTGACGTCTGGACACTTGCTCTTTAACCACTTAAGGACCGGACCAATATGCTGCTAAATGATGTTTTTTACAATTCGGCACTGGGTCGATTTAACAGACAATTGCGCGGTCGTGCGGCGTGGCTCCCAAACAAAATTTGCGTCCTTTTCTTCCCACAAATAGAGCTTTCTTTTGGTGGTATTTGATCGGCTCTGCGATTTTTATTTTTTGCGCTATATACAAAAATAGAGCGACATTTTTGAAAAAAAATCAATATTTTTTACTTTTTGTTATAAGAAGAATCAAATAAACAAAATTTTAGTCAAACATTTAGGGCAAAATTTATTAAGCCACATGTCTTTAGTATAAAAAAAAAAATCGCAATAAAAAAAAAAAAAAAAAAAAAATAGCTACCTAGCGGGAACAGCGACACTAATACAGCGATCAGAAAAATGATCGCTTAGTGACACTAGCAATAGGGAGTTAAAGGGTTAACTAGGGCGGTGATCAAGGGGTTAAAACTTTATTAGGGGCGGGTACGGGGGCTACCCTGAACCTAACACTAACTGCCTGTCACACTGACACTAAATGCAGTGATCAGTACATATATGATCACTGCATTCAGTGACATTGTGACAGGGGGGTGATCGCAAGGGGTTAATGTGCCTGTGTGTACTGGTGTCAGTGTAGTGTTGTGCAGACTCACTGTGTGATGTCTTCTCTCCTCAGCAGCGGTTGAAAATACCACCGAGAGGAGAGATTACATCACTTCCCCCTTCCTGATTGGCTGGGAGCGATCCGGAGGGGGCGGACAAAAACGAACAGCCGCCCCCTCCTCCCGTATCGCTCGGACAGCCACAGGGATCGCCGCAGGTACCGGGGGGGGGTCCCGATCGGACCCCCGACCCACGTCTAGGCAGGGACGTACAGGTACGCCAATGTGCCTGTACGTGCCATTCTGCCGACGTAAATGTACATGCGGCGGTCCTTAAGTGGTTAACCACCTTCACTAATATTATCCCTAGACAAGAATCACTGGTAACCTAACATGCCGGCTCCTTCGGGGGTGAGCGCTACATATCCGTTTACGAGCACCTCCACCCGCACCTGGTATTTCAGTTCTCAGTGGGCACTACTGAGTTATATCACCTGCTCCTTTCATCTCTGTGGGACTCCAATAGTGAGATTTCTCTGCCATATCCGATGCCTTTGTCTGCTTTCTCAAGGTTATGACAAAAGTGTCATGCTCGACTGGGCTCCCCAATTATTTGTTCATGCTACATTAGGTAGAATCCATTGGGAGAGCCCGAGACCATCACTTGGCTTAATAATGGCTCTGGCAGAGGGTGAAACTTAGAATTCTGATAGGATATCTAACCACAGGAGCCCCTGAGAGATACAAAACGGCAGTAAGTGATTCACATTGCGACATGACAACCACGCAAAACCGAATGAACAAATTTGGGTTGTAATAGTTGTTAATAATTCCATTTAGAAATTAGATAATATATTTTATTAATAATTACCCTTGTTTATGAATGTGGCTGATTATCTATGCTAGCATCTTTAGCAAAACCCTTTGTGGTGGGAGGGCTATATAGTATCTGTGAAGGTTCAATTTCTTTATGTGGTCCTGTTGGGGGATTTCCTTCAACATCCTTGTCTGACATTCCTTCAGTAGACAGGAAGTAGAAAATCTTCCCTCACTTCCTGTTTTTTCTGATACCCATCAGACAGGAAGTCTCTGTCTCCAGTGAAGGTACAGATAGCAATAAAAATGAACAGGTGTTCTAACGCGTTCCTACTCTATGCAAAATGAAATGAAATTGACTGAAGTTAGGCTTTCAAGTATTTTAAATCTAAAATCTGCCCCATGCATGTGCCCCATTCAGCTAAAAATTGTACAAAAAAATTTGAGTTATCACATAATATGCACTGATTTTACCACTTTTTTTTTTCTTGTAACCACTGTCCATTTTTCTATCCCTAGCTCTGATGCTCAAGCTGCAGTCAAGTCAAGCTCCACTTATGGATAGGATGGGAGTTGTACCTGCCTATATAATCACAGCCAGACTACTAGATCATGCATCCGCTGGTTGAATGAAAAAATAAATAAATTACTCATCTATGGGCAGCTTTATCCTGGAGTTCAGCTTTAAGATTTAGGGCCAGATTTACAAAGAAGTTACGTCGGCGTATCTCGAGATACGCCTCGTAACTCCTAGGATGCGCCGGCGTATCTTTTTTCTGTATTTAGAAAGCAAGATGCGCCGGAATTTTGCTAAGATCCGACCGGCGTAAGTCTCTTATGCCGTCGTATCTTAGTTGCATATTTACGCTGGCCGCTAGGTGGTGCTTCCGCCGATTTACGCGTCGAATATGCAAATAAGCTAGATACGCCAATTCACGAATGTACTTGCCCACAGTCGCATTTTTTAACGTTGTTTGCGTAAGCGTAAGTCCGGCGTAAAGTTACCCCTGCTATATGAGTCGTACGCAATGTTAAGTATGGACGTCGGGACAGCGTCAAACTTTCCGTCATTTACGTAAAACGTTCGCGAATAGGACTTTGCGTAACTTACGTTCACGTCGAAACCAATGAGTATTTGCGGCGTAATTTTGAGCATGCGCACTGGGATACGTCCACGGACGGCGCAATGTGCCGTTCGTTAGAAACGTAATTTACGTGGGATCATGGTTGATTACCATACAACACGCCCACTCCAAGCCTACTTTGAATTACCCGGGCTTACGCTGACCCATTTACGCTACGCTGCCGTAACTTTGGGTGCAAGTTCTTTGTGAATACGGCACCTGCCTCTCAAAGTTACGGCGGCATAGTGTAAATGAGATACGCTACGCCCGCACAAAGATACGCCTCTGTACGTGAATATGGCCCTTGATGTTCAGAAGGTTTAAAGTGGTTGTAAAGGCAGGGAGAACGCCTTGCATTACTGTGTGGAGTTGCAGACAGAAGAACAGAAGTGAGGATTTCTCAGTAGAAAAAAAGAAGATTTAAAAGCAAAAAGGAAGGATGAGGTACGTGAAGGAGGACTGCACTAAGGTAAAGGAAGCTACTTAGGAAAAAAATGGTATCTTTACAACCCCTTTAAAGCAGAATTAAATCCTTCTATCCTTTACAGCCAAGGAAGCTGCTTCTGTTTGAACTGCCATGGTGCTGCACATGTGATTAGTTATGATGGTTTGACAGCTTGGTTAAGGACACAAGTAAATGTGACAGTTAGCAATCCTGGCATTCCAGGAATGTAACTGTTTTTTGAATCCGTTAAATTAATGGGTTTAGTTCAGCTTTATGATTTACTGCTGCTCTGGGCTTCAGAAAAATGGCCGACTCCAGCAAGAAGAAACAGAAGCAATGCTGGAGGCAATTTACAGCACACACTCATTTTGATAGCTTAATTAATAATGTAGAATGCATGGTCCTTGCTAAAGAACATTATTTGTTATCAAGTTGCTATGGGTGAAGTTCGGCTTTAAAGGAAACTATGAGGATTTTAGCATTATTATCTATATAAAAACGGCAATCACAAATACATAAGTTAGCTACAACATGTGAGACTTTTGCTGTTGTTTGTGAGCAATCAACAAATGGAATTGAGGTACAATTATTAAAAAATGGCACAAATTTTTCAAGAAGAAAAAAAAACATTTAAAATCCCATGGCACACGAGGAGTTAAGTGCAACAAGGTGTATACAACCTCCTGCAGCTCTCCATTTTTTTAACAATTTATTGTTTGGCTGAGTGCTGATAGCATGTCTATTGCTATTCTTCCAGCATTCCAACACCCCAGCTACAGGTATCCAACGCATCAGCCATGGCATCATGTGCAGCTTCACTGTCTGCCCCTCCTCCCCCCTGCCCAATCACAGAACAATTTTCATTCTGTAAACCCATTCATAAAAACCAAAGCTTTCTGGGAGAGAAGGTGTGGGCAGAGCGGCTGCTGTGTAGGGGAAATGTATCTCCTCTCTGAGCCCGGACTTTAGCAGAAGCACTATTGGCACCCATTGAACCAGGAGGTGACATACACCTTCTATGCCAGCAGTTTTTAAATGTTTTTTTTTTTTCCTTTTTTTTAACTCAAGGTTATATAATGCATAGAATCCTATTTCAACCTTTTTTCACTTAAGGGCCAGATTCAATGTATGTGAATGCATGGAGGGCCGCATTCACCTGATAAAAAAAAGAGGATACTAAATACCTAACACAGTAATAATAACAGTACAGGTTTACCTCACTTTAAGGTGCTTCACTAATACAAAGCCAGTTCACCCTGAAGGACTATGTAGCTGGGGATTCAGATTTTACTGCCCCCCTTCCCCCATCCTGGCACCCAAGCATGGTCTGGAGATGGGGGGGCAGATTCACAGAGAATTAGATTCTCGTAGAGTATCAGAAATACACTACGCCGCCGTTTTTTACCTGGCTCTACGTGGAATCCAGGTAGATTTTGTCCAGTAAACGACGGCGGCGTAGTGTATTTCTCCCGTCGCAATCCATCTGCGCGAGTAGAGGGCGTGAAGCATTTAAAATAGGCGCGTTCCCACGGCGATCGAACTGCGCATGCTCCGTTCGCAAATTTCCCGCCGTGCATTGCGCGAAAACACGTCGTCACGTCGTAGTAGCGTCGTTTACGTACATTCCTATTCCCGAACGAGTTACGTTAAAAAAAAAAAAATATTTTCAAATCGACGCGGGAACGACGACCATACTTTACATGGGTTACGCACTGTTAGACCAGCAAAAAGCTCCTCTAACATTACGTAGCCAAAAAATGACGTAGGCGATTGCGAGGGACACTCGTACCTTCGTGGATCGCCGTAATAACTAATTTGCATATCCCGACCCATGAAAACGACGCGAACTCCTCCCAGCGGCCGCAAAAATATCGCAGTGTAGATCCGAAGGCTTACGAGGACGTAAGCCTCTCGGATCGAAGCCCGAAGCCGCCGTATCATGGTTTGAGGATTCAAACTAGTGATACGGCGCGCGAAATTTGAAATGACTCCTGTCTAACACCAGTTAGACAGGCGTAATTGCTCTGTGAATCTGGGCCGGGGTTTTTGTCCCTAGGGAAAATGTGGTTCCTGCCCTTACGAGAGATGGGGCCCTGTCCCCAGGGGTAATGGGGTCCCTGTCCCCAACGAAAAGGGGCCCCTTGGATCACTATCGCAAGGGGAGAAAGGGTCACTGTCCTAAGGAGAGAAGGAGTCCCTGTCCCCAGGGGTGATAGGGTCCCTTTCCCCAAGCAAGAAGTGGTCCCAGTCCCCGGATCCCTGACCCCAGGGGTGAAGGGGTCCCTGTCTGTAGGGGTTATGGGGTCCCTGTCCATAGGGATGAAGGGGTCTCTGTGCCCAAGCAAGAAGTGGTCCCTGTCCGCAAGCAAGAAGGGGTCCCAGTCCCCAAGTGAGAAGGAGTCCCTATCTCCAAGTGAGAAGGGGTCCCTGTCCCCAGGAATTATGGGATCCCTATTATGATCCCCCCCTTTTGCAGTGTCCTCTGTACTCCTATAGTAGTGTCCTCTGTCCCCTGCACCCCCCACTGTAGTGTCCTCTGTCTCCTGCACCCCCTACTCTAGTGTCCCTTGTCTCCTGAACCCCCCACTGTAGTGTCCTCTGTACCGTGCACCCCCCCTCCACTGTAGTGTCCTCTGTCTCCTGCACCCCCCACTGTAGTGTCCCCCTCAATTGGTCAAGGGCACTTACATTCAGCAGTGGCTGGCCGGGTGCGGCCCGCGGGCTGCTGACCCCTGCCCTAGTGGATACTCCATAAGAATATATAAGGAATGCATTACAGAGAGGGGGCTCAAAAACAAACATGCCAACCTCGGTCCTCAAGTACCCCCAACAGGCCATGTTTTGGGAATTTCTCTTAGATACAATAGCTATCCTAACCTGTGCAAGATAAAGTAAAAGCTGAAAACATGGCCTGTTGAGGGTACTTGAGGACTTATTCCACCTACAAATAAAAAACGGTTGGAAAACAAAAAAAAAAAACAGGAAAGAAAACAATCACAATTGTATGATGTAACAAATGAAGATAAAGACAAAATGGAACATACTTTATGACTACAGCTGCTGAGCCTCAGATGATAATCCTCTTCTACATATTTCCTTTTAAAGTGTGTATTCCTGGATGCAGTTTTTGGATGTGAAACTCCCCTGTAATGTGACTCTGTGGTAATAAATCAGATATGACAGATGATGACACATAGTTCGCTCGAGGTTCTCCAAATAACATAACTTAGTTTCCTAAGACACACATACACAGAACACATCAAGCCACACAGCGATACTCGACATCCCACATATTCCCAATATAACGTGGTGCTGGAAGACGAGGCAGTGTGCGGCTCAGTCCAACTTCACCACAATGAAATAATGCAAGCATTAAAAGAAACCTATAATGGTATGGGGTCGGTTTGATTTTACTACGTTAATACATTTTTTAACAGATACCTAAGGATTTTCTAAAGAGAAGCAGTCTTCTGTAAGGCCTCGTACACACGATGAGATATGTCCGCTCAAACTTGTCCGACGGACAGTTTAGAGCGGACATGTCTCATCGGATTTCGGTCCGATAGCGTGTACACACCATCGGATCAAAATCCCCGCCGGCAGACAGCGTGGTGACGCGGCGGTGACGTTGACGCCGCCACGTCACCGCGACGTCACGCACCAGGAAGTAAACACTTCCGCGCGCATGCGTCGGATCCATTCACAGGATACGACGCATGTGCAGGAGGATATGTCCGCTGGTTTCCCGTACTAACCAGCGGACATATCCGACGGACAGGTTTGTAGCGGACAAATTTCAAAGCATGCTTTGAAATTTGTCCGATGGACAAATCTGTCCGCAACCCGTACACACAATCGGATTTGTCTGCTGAAACGGTCCATCGGACCGTTTTCAGCGGACAAATTCGATTGTGTGTACGCGGCCTAAGACATGCTGTCTCTGGCTAAAAACCTCAGACAGAAGTCATTGGTCAGATTTGTGTATATAATTCCGTTTGAGCTGCTGAACACCTAGTAAACACCTGTAAGAAAGGAGATACAGAATCACTGGAGCATTAAATGTTGGCTTTTAAATATGAAAATTCTATGGAAAAAAACAAACAAAAAATATATATCTGTTTAATGACAATTGTACAGTTTGGTACAGGTTCATTGATGACGCCTTTGCTATTGGTAGGTGACCTTGATTCATAATCATTATTCAATTCATATTTACATTTATTGATTCGAGTTTTAAAATTCAATATGTCCATCAGTCATGATGAAACACAGTTTTTGAATACATTGCTATCTATACAAGATATTAGTGATCTGCATAGAAAACCGACTGGCCGTAATCAATTACTACAATTTTCTCGCTACAACCCCCCAAAGTCAATTAAAATTGGTAGCAAGGATCACTAGTAACCCAGAGACTTGTGAAATCAGGTCTAATGAAATGGAAGACAGGCTGTGACAACGAAGATATCCTAAACATATAGGCCCGGATTCACGTAGGACTTACGCCGACGTATCTCAAGATATGCCGTCGTAAGTACAAATGTGCGCCGTCGTATCTATGCGCCGATTCACAAAGCTAGATACGTCGAAAAATAAGGCTTCAGCCGCCCGACGTAACTTGCCTACGCCGGCGTATCGTGGGCGCATATTTACGCTGGACGCATTCGGCGTTCCCATTTTAAATATGCAAATGAGTAAGATACGCCGATTCACAAACGTACTTGCGCCTGGTGCATGTTTTAAGCAATTTGTGTAAGGGTTACGTCCGGCGTAAACTTATTCCTCATATAGGAGGCGCAACCCATGCAAAGGTATGGACCAGGGAACGTACACCGTCGATTTTTAGGCCGTTTACGTAGTACATGAATAGGGCTGTGCATAGGTTACGTTCACGTCGTAGGCAGTGTATTGACGTATCTTAGGCAGCTATTTCGACGTGATTGTGAGCATGCGCACTGGGATGCGTCCAAGATACGACGCATGTGCAGTTAGTTTTTGGATGATCAGGCCATCATTTGCATGGGGTCACGCTTCATTTAAATATATCACGCCCACTTTCAGCCCACTTCCACCTACTTTGACTTACGTCGGCTTACGCCGACAACGATACGCCGGCGCAACGTTGAGCGCATTTTCTTTGTGAATACCATGCTTGCCTCTAAAGGTTGCACCGGCGTAGCGTAAAGAAGATACGCTACGCCTGCATAAAGATGCGCCGAGGTACGTGAATCTACCTGTAAGTTCATAGAGAATGTGTCAATTTACGTAACAATAATAAAATGAATAGTCGCAAAATGCCTTTCATTTTTGAATTTCTCAATAACATCATTAAGAAACACTGGTCAATTCTCAATAGCAATTACCCTTCAGTCCCAGAATTTTACCATCCCCCCACCTTCATAACATAGAGCAGGGGGTCTCAAACTGATGGCTCTCCAGCTGTCCTATGAGGCATTGCAAGGCTGACAGTTAGGCCTCGTACACACGGACCATTTCAGCCGAAAAATCGGCTCGTCTGTAGGGGCCGGCGGACAGATTTGGACGGATTTCTCTGGCGGAAAAGTTTCAAAGCATGCTTTGAAACTTTTCCGCCGGAGAGCTGCCCATCAGATGCCTAACCAGCGGACATATCTGTCCGCACATGCGTCGGATCCTGTGAATGGATTTGACGCATGCACGCGGAAGTGTTTCACTTCCTGGTGCGGTGACGTTGCAGCGTCAACGTCACCGCCGCGTCACCACCCTGTCCGCCGGTGGGGAATTTAATCCGATGGTGTGTACAGCCATCGGATCAAAACAGCCTGTCGGACCGTTTCCATCGGATAAATCCTATGGTGTGTACAAGGCCTTACATGCATGACTCCCATAGGCAAAGGCATAAAGGTTTTTGTAGTTTCGCAACAGCTGGAGGGCCATCAGTTTGAGTCCCCTGCCATAGAGAAAGGCCTATTTATGATAAATTAGTTAAATCTGACCAATATCCTACACCTATTCCTCATGTGACCTTTTTAGGTCCTAAAAACAAGTGGTGCGGCTCTCGTTCTGGCCTGGCATCATATGACGTCCTCGGCTTCTCAGCCCTCTAGAGGGCGCGCGCGCCACGTCACTCGGCAACCAATGCGTGTGGCTGGTGGCCGCAATGTCTACCGGGCACCCACGATTGCACTGTAACAGAGCAGGATCATGGATCTGTGTGTGTAAACACACAGATCCACGTCCTGTCAGGTGAGAGGAGACCGATGGTGTTTTCCCAGTACAGAGGAACACCGATTGGTCTCCTCCCCTTGTGAGTCCCCTCCTCCCACAGTTAGAATCACTCCCTAGGTAACAAATTTAACCCCTTGATTGCCCCCTAGTGTATATATACGCTTTTTGTTTTTTACTAAAAATGTATAGAAGAATATATATCGACCTAAACTGAGGAAAAAATTCATTTAAAAAAAAAAATTGGGATATTTATTATAGCAAAAAGTAAAAAATATTGTATTTTTTCAAACTTGTCACTCTTCTTTTGTTTATAGTGCAATAAATAAAAAACGCAGAGGTGATCAAATACCACCAAAAAAAAGCTCTATTTGTAAGTGAAAAAATATATAAAAATGTAATTTTGGTACAGTGTTACATGACTGCACAAATGTCATTCAAAGTGTAACAGCGCTGAAAGCTGAAAAATGGTTTGAGGTGATTAAAGTAAGCACCACCTGACTTGACAAGAGATCGAAAATCGATTGAGCCAGGTGGAACATTGGCTGAACACTGACTGCATCCCTCCAGATCTTCTATCGGCATCCCATTGCTTTCTGAGATTTGTTATCTACAGTATGTGAACCTATTCCCATTGTGATATGGGGGTGACACACGCACCTATTATGCTGCAATGATACATGAAGCTGGAATTATATTACAGTGATCAGACATTTAATAATGACATGGATGTCACTTTACCTACAACTTATTATTGTTGTCTGTGCTGCACACTGGCTGCCATGTGTGTCTGGTAGGCGGTGGAGTCATCATTGTGTTTATCAGGCACCCACCTTAAATGTACTTATCATCAGATGTGTAACTATGGAAATGGGATTTGCAGGCTCATGAGCTTTGTCTGCCTGTCACTGTTCCTGCCAACATGCCATAAAATGCAAAGAAAAAAGTATCTATCTATTTATAATTTCCATTTACATTGTGATTGGCTAATTTACTTACTGTAGATTTACCAAATGTAGTGCAACAGCCCGTCTGATTCATGATTCATGTGTGTGGCCAGCTTTGCCCCCCTTCACACGTAGCCTGGAGATTTATATATTTTTTTTTATATATATTTGTATGTGCAACTTTAGTACAGGAGCAGAATCGCACGTTTTTGCCCCTATGGACTTTTAAATGGTAGCAGCAGAATAGCGCACATGAGGGGGACGACAAGCGGCACAACACTCGGCTATTGAGAATAATCGTTTTCTTCATCTTCAGCATTGTCACGCTTTGGAAATCATGCAATAAAGTGCTCAGGTGGGAATGGGGGCCATTCTATAGCAAATACAGGTAGTCACCCTAACCTGTGTCCATTATGCATGGTGCAGCTCAGATCAGCCTTTGCAGGAGAGCAAGCAGTGATAAAGTGAAGTTTGTTTTCCCATTATGTGTAGCCTCCGGCCGCGCACACACAACTGGTTTCCTCGGCAGAATCCAGCAAGAAACTTGTTGGGAGACGTGTTTTGCCGAGGAAACCGGTCGTGTGTAAATTTTTCGACGAGGAAACAAGGAAACTGTCGAGAAACTCGACGAGCCAAAAAGAGAGCATGTTCTCTTTTTTCCTCGACGGGAATGGAGAAAATTGGCTCATCGAGTTCCTCGACAGCCGAACAAGGAACTCGACGAGGAAAACGACAGTTTCGCCCGACGAGTTCCTCGGTCGTGTGTACGAGGCCTTACACATGATCCCTTCTCGCCCTTTTGGCTAAGATCAAGTGCAGTATCTGTTCTTACGTATCGGTGATGTAGTGGAGTTTCTGTGCTGTCAATCTGGCCTAATCTGGACTAAGGTTGGAGTGGTGGGGGCTTGGAAGGTTAGTACCAGCTGAAAAGGAAATTGGGGCACCCACAGGCAGTTTGGGCATGGGAGTAACCCCCTCGGGAAAGCTGGAAGAGCCCATTACCTCCTGATTCTAACGTTTTATCTTGTCTGGCCATGGGCTGGGAAGGCAGAGGGTCTGTGGTGTCTGTGCCCCCTGGGAGTGCAAAGGTGCAAAAACATCCGATGCTTACTGAACCCCCAGCCCCCCCCCCCCCCCACATTTACTTACCCGAGCCCTCGAAAGTCCCACATCAAGAACGCGCTGGATTTCGGCCCCTTCTTTTTGGCTCTTCATTGGATAGATTGACTGTCAATCAAATCCAATGACGCGGGCTCTGGGGGGAGGGGGCCGAGTCTGGCATTCGTGTCTATGGAGGCAAATGCTGGACTCAGGAGAGTGCCTGCAAGGTAACCCCCTTGGTAAAGCGTTTCCAGAGGGGTTAGCTGATGCAGGGAGGAGCAGAGACAGCCGCCGAAGGACCCCAGAGGACGAGGATCAGGACCACTCTGTGGAAAACTAGCTGCACAGTGGAGGTAAGTATGACCCTTTAGTACCACTTTAATAATACTTGAGTGTGGGGCTGTGTGAATAAGCATATGGGCACTACCATCTGTACGCCTGCTCTCCTGATACCAGAACTCTCAAACTCCAGCCCACACTGTTGGTTCCGTGGCAATTGTGTCTTTCTATTGCCCCTGCAAACCCTATCTCATCTTTCAGGTGTGCTCAAACGGAAGCTGTGCTAGAGGCCACCCTCATCATCTCAGGCTCCTCATACAGGTATGTGACAGTGATGGTCCAATAAGAATACGTGGGACGTGGGAGGGGGCAGGCCAGCCTTTGACACTACTGTATAAGGAAGTGCCAAAATTGGCAAGGTACTGAAGTCTGGGCTGCCGCCATTAGCCTGCACTGTACCGCTGCAGCACGTTTAGCTTCTTTATGCCACTGATGGGTTTACTTTAAGGCCGGGTTCACACCGTCCCCGCATGCGGCTCACAGTAGTTGTCCGGTACGTGCTGGTTCACCAGTTCAGGTCTGATTTCAGCCCGAATTTAGGCCAGGAGGGGACAATCTTTTACCCCCCCAAGTGCCTCAACTGCTACCCCCTTTAGCTGCAGAGGCAGCACCTGGGGATGTACCCATGCTGTACCCATGATACTTTGTTTCACGGCATGAATTATATCCCCTGTCAAACTCAACCCATTCAAGTGAATGGTGATGCTCTGCAAGCAACCCGCAGCTGCATGCAATTCTAGTGTGGGGTTAAAGCAGGCAGTGAAGAGGCAATACAATACCTCCTTACTGCCTTTCAAATGCTGTCTGAAGATCGCTCTTTAGAGACCAAAGCACACGTGAAGAAGCCCTTAGGGTCCTTTTACACGGAGCGGACCTTTTTTCGATCCGCTCCGTGTGTGTCCGTCGGCTCAGCGTGGATCCCCGCTGAGCCGTCGGCGGACAGGGCGGTCCCCGCACACTGTGCAGGGACCGCCCTGTCTCTCCTCCGCTCTCCCCTATGGTGTGTCCGTATTCATCCGATCCGATCCTTCAGACGGAAGAAAAATAGGGTTTTCTTCCGTCCGAAAAACCGGATCTTTGCGGAGGCGGGTCATTACGGACGTTAGCGGATGCATCATCCGCTAACGGCCGTGATCACATAGGGTACCATTACAAGTCCGTAAACGGACTTGTAATAAACGGACGAACGGTCCGCCCGTGTGAAAAGACTCTTAATCATATTTTTAACATTTTCTTTTACAGTTGTTAGAATTGTATTTATTATTTAACATTTTTAACAGCCCTGTTGGGGGGCTTTGGTGAAATATCAGCATTCTAAACAGACCCACATTTGAGGAAAAGGATTGGGGTTAATTTACTAAAACTGGAGAGTGCAAAATCTGGTGCTGTGTATGGTAGCCAATCAGCTTCTAACTTTGATTGAAGCCTATTGGTTTCTATGCAGAGTTGCACTAGATTTTGCATTCCCCAGTTTTAGTAAATCAAACCCCTAGAATTCTCAGTAACTTTCTCTGCATCCTCAGCTGTACTGGACACTGAATGCATAGGAAGTGCTCTGTACAGCGTGGTTTCCTGTTCATTCGCCAACTGAAGCATAGTATACACAGTTTAATATACTTACATTATGAATGAAGAGAGGAGAGGAAATTTAGGATGATCCTGCCCATTACGGGACAGTTGGGAGGTATGCATTTACATACCTCATGAAGTCTGACTGGAATACTCCCAGGATGTTGCTAATCTTGATCACTTTCACCAGTGAGCTCTCGAATGCTGAGCTGAGAGCTACTGCATTAGGGGAAAGAAAGCATGCGAAGAGTAAAAACTAGGCCTCACTTAGCAATATCCTGGGAGTATTCCAGTCATGCTTCAGGAGGTAAATGGCCTACACCTACAGTAAAGCCTCGTAAACACGAGCGTTTTTTCTGGACGTGTGTTTGCTTCCTCGCAATTTTCCTGCCAGGAAAACAGCCGGGAATCCTGACAGGAAAATACCTGCTCTCTATTTTCCCGTGGGGATTCCCGGTGTTTTTTTTTTTTTTTGGCCAGATATACTACTTATCTATGGGAAACACTGCGAGGCAGTACCGATGGAGCATACACATGGCCCCGCCAAAGCTCCATGGCAGTTTTCCTGCCGGGTTCTGGGCTTTCCCCTCGGTTTTCTCTGCTGACTTTTTACTGCCGAGAAAACCAAGCTTGTGTACAGGGCTTTAGGGTATAATTCAACTTTAGTCAGAGCTGTGTAGCTTGTTTTTATCTACAGACGCCCCTTATCTGCATAGGCAGTTTTTTTTTTTTTTTGTAAAGGTGAACTAACCCTTTACCACTGCGAGTTATTTCCTCTGGAGACAGAGTCATCTTGGCAGAATCCAGGCATTGTAACTCAGGCACAGCTTCCCTGACTAAGTGCCTTTATTAAAGATCAGTCATGCGGTCCTGTGAGGTGAATTCCCTGCAGCATTCTGGAAAGCTGATCCGTCTCCTCAGACATCCACAGAGCCCAACATCCAGAAGGTAATGATTAATGCAGATTAATGCACGCAAAGTCTCGCCGAAGAATGGCGTTAAAGGAGTTTTCTATTCCGGTCAAACATATCATTTTATAACTGACAAAGCTTTCCCGGGTTCTAATTTATATTCAAGCATTCGCCCCTAAATACCCCTCCAATCAAAGCATCGGATCGGAAGGTAACATGGGTATCTGTCAAAACTAGGTACCTACTCCACCCGCCCCAAAACATTGCATGCCAAATGTGGCATGTAAGGGGGTGAGGAGGCCTTAAAGCGGAACTTCCACTTTTGGGTGTAACGCCGCAATAAGGTCATTACGCACATTGCAATCTGACTGTACAATACATTGTAGATCTTACGAGAGATGCATCAAAATTTCAGGCGAAAATGCTGTTATCGGTGCCGATAATGGCACCAAAAACACATGCAATTTTGATGTGATTTATAGTGTATTTTTCAAAGGTCATGTGACTCAAAAGCTGCATTAAAAATGTAACACGGTGCATTATTGATGTGTTTTCAATGCATTTCAACGGGAGGGGCTGACCAAAAATGCAGCAAGCAAAAATTTTAACACCACAACGGAAGCGCAATGGACCAGTGTGAAGACTTACAAAGAATTTAAAGTGATACATTTTTATTGTACTTTTCTTGCGCTAAAGGTGCCAATATTGCCCGAAAATAAATTCATATTCATTTAAATTCATGATCTTAATTAAAAAGTTGAATATAATACAATTATTTATAAAAAGTGTATATATTTTTTAACTGTAATTTTCGGTTTTGTTTTTCGGGCCAAATGCATCCTCGGTTTTGGCACCAAAATTTCTATTCTATCTTCTAAATCTTACAACAACTATGTAGTGTGAGGGTCTGCCTGACTGGATACAAATGGATTGGATTTTTTAGGTACATAGTTTTGGTAAAACCAAAGGAGATCAGCCTGGCCCCCTTTGGGGTTGGGCACTTGTTTTGCCCCCCCCCCCCCCCGGGACGTGTACGTTGCTGCGGGTGGGGAGGTAAGATGGAGGTCTATGGAGGCCCCCCTTCCCTCAGGCACACTCGACCGGCTTACCTTTTATTTTGCACAATATATACTGTTTCAATTGTTGTCCAGTAGATTTGCTGGTTTGGCCTCCGGTCCTTGCCCCCCCCCCCCCTTCAGCGAGTACCCATTTTCTTACTTTATGAGAAGCTGGAGATGTGTCGCCCCCATGCGTTAAGTTCCAGTTTTTGTGTTTTGTGTGTTGGGGAGATATCCACTTTCAGCTCGCTACCCGGCCCTTGGGCCCCTGTGATACTATTCTGAGTACTAGGTCCCTATGTGTTTATGTGCATCTTTTTTTTCAAAGTTTACCTTGTTTTTTATGTTATGTTGATAAAAAAAAAAACCAAAAAAAACGGATGGCTTATTGTTTGCTGCATGATGTTTCTGACAACATGTGTTGTGATGTACCGCTATGCCGTTCACAAATAAAGATTTTACAAAAAAACAAAAAACAAAAGGAGATTGTACAAAGCATATGGCCAACTTTGGACAGTTGTTACTGGAACAGTTGTCCCCGATGAAAGATTTCCCCTCAGTTCCTCTTTATGTGGCAACTGGTCAATTTTGTATGACACAATATTTCTGTACTGGAGACAATGGCCCCCTGGTTAGATGGAGAGGAAAAATCTCCTCAGTTGTTCCTACTCTTTTGCATTTCATCCAAAACTACAAAAAAAGTTTTGGCTTTAAGTATCTTAAAGTGCACATCAACAATGCTGTCTACATGAGCCCTTACACTGACAAAAAGAAGTAGACTGCATAGCAGAGAGTCATATGACAAGATGCTATGGTCAGTAAGGGAGAAAATACACACTCTATTGTCATAAGTATTGGGACACCTGCCTTGAGGTCCGGTTCACACTGTCGCCACATGCGACGCACAGCAGGGGTCCTGTGCATGCTGGTTCATCGGTTTGGGTTCGATTTCAGCTCGAATTTTGGGCTGTATTCAAACCTGAAACCCACCAAAAAAGGCACGAAGACCAGCAAAGAACAGGCCCAGATGAAGACAGTGCTGGACTCCTGGGCTGGTAAGTGTCTGTTTCCTAAAAGTCAGTAGCTTTAGTATTTGTAGCTGTTGACTTTAATTTGTTTTTAAATGACTGGAGTTCCTCATATCGTCTGCCAACTGTCATAAAACTCAGTCCAAGTTGTAAGAATATCTCACAGGTGAAGCTTCTGTTAAATGTTAAAACCGCAGGAGTTTATGTTCTCTTCACACCACATGGAAACAAAGTTGCAGATCTCTCAGATGGTATTTCCAACTGCTGTTTCTCACAGATGATTCACAAATGTAAGTACATGTTGCTTGTTTTCCCAATATGGCACTTTGTATCACAGCCATATTTTATCTCCATGCGGTGATGTTCAAGATGATTTAGGCTAAACTGCTGTTCTACTGCTCCGACACTCCTCCTGAGGAAGCCTACTCTAGCGAGTAGAGGATGCTTTATACCAGGGGTCTCCATACTTTTCAAGCTAAGGGCCAGTTTACTGTCTTTCAGACTTCAGGGGGTCCGGATTCTGACCAGTGGGGGTAGAAAATTCCCCAGGGCCGAGCATCATTGAGAATAAACACGGCCCCTGTGTTGGTGGGCAGTAGGAGGAGGAAGAGTGCTTCATCATTGCTATTAGTGGAATAAATAGTGCCCCATTGTTGGTGTCATTGGGAGGAATAGTGCCTCATATCGTTGGGAGCAATACTGCCCCAAGGGCCAGATGAAGGCTAGCAAAGGGCCACATCTGGTCCTCGGGTCGCAGTTTGGAGACCTCTGCTTTATACTATGAGTGTTAGAAATGTGTTTGGTACTTCTGAGTCAGTCTCCATTCACTCCTTGTTTCCACTTCATGGTGCACTCCTGGGTGGGGGTCTGTTTCCTACACACTACAAGAGTAGTATGGTGGTGGTTAGGAGTTTAAAGTAGGTCCATTTTGCTGTGAGACATAGAAGTAGAGTAGAAGTCTACCCACTGGTTTCTTATTATACTTGGGGGGGGGGGGGGGGGGGCCCAGAGAGAGAATCAGCAACCTCTCCTTTATCTGTTCTATTTCTGCCCACCTTACTTTTTTTTAAAGAAGCCTTGCTTCCATTTGTATTAAAGGACAAGTCCAGCCTGAGCTTTTTAGGCTGGGCTTCTCCTCTGGGTCACAGGAGTGCAATTCGTTTTTCACTCCTGTGACCCATTTTCAGCAAAGAGAGCGGTCTGAAGTCCGCTCTCTGCTGACGTCACTTCAATCTGTCGGGGCAGCACGTAGTCCCGACTTCCAAGTCTGGATCCGCCGCCCTAATTGACAAATGCTGAGACAGACTCTCCCCGCCCCTCCACTGCTCAATGCTCCAATGAGCGCTGAAAAGTAGAGCAGAAGCTATGCCGACTGACAGTCAGCATCGCTCTGCTCTTAGAGGAGTGAGAACCAAGCCATCGACGGTGTTCAGTAGCTCGGTTCTGAGTGTAGAGACGCTGGGGGACAGCTGCAGCATCGGTCTAATGCTGCATTCACCGAGGTAAGTATGGATAGGAAAAAAAAACATACTTCTCTTTAAATATGTTCTGCTCCCCAATACCTGTATTGCTTTGTCTCATCTTCCTACATACTGTCTAAGGATAGTTGTAAAGTTGGACAGGGCACCCCTCATCCTTCCACGGCCAACCGACAACGCAGATAACAAGGAGATGGCTGATTTGACAGACAGTGCTCCTTTTCTCCAAGCAATTGACAGCTTGCCTGGAATATTTCAGCTGGCAAGCCCCTCTTTTGCATTCCTCGTGAGATTCTTGTATTGGGCAAGTGCTTGTAAACAGAGAAAAGTGCCATCTGTCGAAGCAGACTTCTTCTTGATAGCTGAGTTGTAGATGGGTGTGGGGTCAATGAGGGGTGCCCTGTTCTCACACCTAGCCTTAGACACCACATAGGAAGATCGGACAAAGTACTACATTTACTTTATCCTCTGAGGAACAGAACATATAAAATGGAATTCCAGGCTATAACTATCTCATCTTAAATCTGCTACCACCCTCCTTCTAAGTCCTATTCTAACAAGCCTGCAGAAGAGAGCACTCCGGTCTGGTCACCTCATCTGCCAAGCAGCTGGCTTCAGGGGAAAGAAGAGAGAGCCAGCAGTGGATGGAATGCCTGCGTGGTGATGCCACCCATAGGCATACTACCAGTCATCTGTTGTTGACTGTTCCTCCTCCGTTGGGAGCTGATCACATGACCAGGCCGGAGCATCCTGAGAATAGGTAGGTATAAGCATCTTCCTTCTAGAATTAAGAGTAAAAAGGGCGATGGGAACAATTTTAAACATAGATAATTAAAATCTGGAATTCCACTTTAATAAAATAGAAGTGAGCCTTCTTTTTAAAAACAAGAAGAGTAAGACCTTTTCTGCTGAACTTGGATCTCAGGTGCAATGTTCCTCCCACTATGGTCCAGGGATCGACAAAACCAGCATTAATTTTGGACATATTTTTGCAGAAAAAAATAAAAATTATTGTTTCTGCCAGGGGTCTTGTATACTCCCTCCTAGTATAATAATGACACCCAAAACATTTTGTGTATTCTCTTAGAATGAGTGTAGCAGACACGTACCTGTAGAAGGGTCACATATTCTGTACTCCTGGTGCTGGGCATGGGGAGAGGTGGAGGATCTGTCTGCGTTGTCCTGGGACTCCCACACACTCCTATAGTCCACAATGTCAGTAGCGCCCTCAGAGGTAATGGGGCTGCAGAATCTGTTCATGGACAGAACCACAGTCATCTCTTATAACCAGCGATCTGCAAAAGGACACAAAGCAGGATGTAAGTATCGTGACAGCTGGCAGTTACAAGTACCAGTGTTGTGATAAACCCCCAAATTATGTTCACATTTCAGGTAAACATTAAAATATACATTTTATCCTCAACAAGATACCAGAATATTACATGATGCAGAAGGTGTGATGGGCTCTTACCTTCATACATTAGGGCAGTGATTTCCCAGCTGAGGCCCAGGGGTCAGATGCAGCCCTTTGCCTGCCTATATCTGGCCTTTGGGTCACTATTCCTCCCACTGACACCAATGATGGGGTATTGTTCTTTCCCCTGATACCAATGATGGAGCACTATTCTGCCCACTAATACCAATGATTGGGCATTGTTTACTCCAATTGACATAAGTGCATTTTCTACTCACACTAACAGACTGCCCCCCCCCCCCCCCAGTCTAAAGAACAGTAAACTGGCCCTTTGCTTAGAAAGTGTGTAGACCCCTGCTCTAGGGTATCGAACCATTAGATCACAAGCCAGTTTAAAACTGGGGACACATATGTATAGCCGCAGTTCCCAGCAGGGGGACCGATACGTTCCTGTTCACTGGTTCGGGTGCAAATCAGGTCTGAATTTTTGCCTAAATTCCCACCTGAACTGGACCCAAAGGCCGGTTACAAAAGTAAAGGAGAACAAAGATTTGCAGTCCAAGGATCTCGACTGTGGAACTCATTACCAACTAATATACGAACGGAAGAGGATCATCAAGCCTTCAAGACCCATCTTTTCTGAAAGCAAAATAGAAGGAAATGAAGACCAAGGGCCAGATTCACAGAGCCCTTACTCCGGTCTATCTCGTGTTAGACCGGAGTACTTTCAAATTACGCGCGTCGTTTCATTAGTCTGAATCCTCAAACCATAAAACAACGGCTTCGGGCTTGGCTTCAATCCGACTGGCTTACGTGTTCGTACGCCTTCGGATCTAATTTTGCGACCGCTGGGTGGAGTTCCCGTCGTTTTCCGCGTCGGGGTATGCAAATGAGCTTTTTCCGACGATCCACGAAGTTACGAGAGTCCTTCGCAATCTCTAACGGCATCTGTAGTCATCTTTTTGCTGTTATTCCAGCTTTTTTGAAGTTATTCCAGCTTTTATCTGGTCTAGTATTAGACAGCCCATGTTAAGTATGGCCGTCGTTCCCGCGTCGAATTTCAACGTTTTTTTTATTTTTTACGCAGGAATGTACGTAAACGACGCTACTCAAACAAAAAATGACGTAACGACGTTATTTCGCGCAATGCACGGCGGGAAATTTCTGAACGGAGCATGCGCAGTCCGATCGCCGCGGGGACGCGCCTAATTTAAATGCTTCACGCTACCTAATCGCGTATTTCGATTCCGCCGCGAGAAATACACTACGCTACCGTACCTTACTGGCCGAAATCTACCTGAATTCGTCTTAGAGCCAGGTAAAATACGGCGGCGTAGTGTATCTCTGATACTCTGCGCCAATGTAATTGTACCTGAATCTGGCCCCAAGTGCCTAGAGGCGATTTAGTTCGCATTTGTAGCGCTATATAAGTTATTCACTCACTCACTCAAAGATGCACGGGACCCTTTTGGAATGCAGACGGTGGCCGCCCCGGACATGTGTGTACCAACTCTATTGCAAGCCGGGCACACTCACATGTTAGGCAAATTGGATGCGGGGAAACCCTATATCTGTACCCAGCCTAATTCCTAAATTTGCTCATAAATCTTATTTTTATGTGCCAGTGTGAATAGTCTGTGAGCGATCAAGTGGGACACAGCAACATAATCTGACCATTTCCTAATAACTTACCTGTCTGTCTTATGCCAAACTTTACCTGTCTGTCCCACCTTAGAGGCACTTTAAATCAAAAGTAATGTCTTTTTCTAAAAGGTTGCATACAAGCAGGGGCGGACTGACAACTCATGGGGCCCCGGGCAATAGAAGATTATGGGGCCCCCAGGCTTACAGATGGCCACCAAGCCAGGTGGCAGTACAGAGGCGGGGCAGCTAAAATCTCTGGATTTTTACATCAAAAGCATGTAGGTTTTGGACATATCAGGGACAGATGTAAAAAAAACACAGATTTTTACATACTATCCCTGGTTTTAATGAGCCTGGCAACCCTGATGGGGCCCCCTAGTGGCATGGGGCCCTCGGGCAGTGCCCGGGTTCCTTAATGGTCAGTCCGCCCCTGCATACAAGTCATCCATTATAAGCAGATAGTAGCTAGCATTTGGTCGTTTAATTGTATTTCCAATCTCATGGATCAAAAAACATAAAACAGAATCCAGATGGAATTGTAGGGTTAGCGGAAGATAATAATGTTATAAAAAATAAATGGTCAATAAAAGGCCCAGTTTGGAGGACCCAACCATAATTATCTCAATATATATGAAAAAGACATTTATTTACATGCACTCAGCTGCCAAGAATGGACACATTTTTTATTATTTTATGTACATAAAGGCAGTCATTTTCCTCATTACTGAACAGTGAAGTGTCATCCAGTGCACCTCTGTTCACTCCAAAGATGCAAACGGATAAAATAAAACTACTTTCTAAAATTCCCCAGCAGGTGACTGTTTACTTCCATGGAGATTGTGGTTCGATTTTGTGCAGCTGCACCAGACACAGGGAAAGGTGACTACACTACTTAAAGCGGTTGTAAACCGCAAAAAAAAAAAAAAAAAAATTCCCCCACACCTGCAAGGCAAAAGTCATAATGAGCTAGTATGCACCGCATATTAGCTCATTATGAAATACTTACCTCGGAACGAGGTGTAGGAAACTTACCTGGTCCACACCGAGCGAGATCTCTTGACTCGGCGTGTCTTCCGTGTATCGCCGCTCCAGCGCTGTGATTGGCTGGAGCGGCGATGACGTCACTCCCCCGCATGCGCGCGGGAGATTTAAATCCGGCCAGGACGGCGGTGCCGGTCCTTTGGCCGTAGATTCCCCCCTGCACATGCGCCGCTGCACATTGCGAGGGGAATATCTCCTAAACCGTACAGGTTTAGGAGATATTCTTTATACCTACAGGTAAGCCTTATTATAGGCTTACTTGTAGGTAAAAGTCAATAAAGTGTGTTTACAACCACTTTAAGGTGGTTGTTTTAGTGTTAGGCCTTGTACACACGATCAGTCCAAACCGATGAAAACGGACTGAAGTTCAGTTTCATCGGTCCAAACCGACCGTGTGTACGCCCCATCAGTCTGTTGTCCTTCAGTCCAAAAATTTAGAACTTGCTTTAAAATCGGACCGATGGACGCCTACCGATCCGTCAAAACCAAAGGTTTTATTAAATCTTTGCACTGCAGGTACTCAGGTGCAGCTTCTTCTCCAGCATGGAGAACAGTCTGCAGAACAGTAGTGGCATCACCAAATCTCACTCCAAATATTGTGAGACTAGAAATTAGAGGCAGCAGTGCCTTAGATCCCAAACTGTTCCAATAAAGTTGGAACCATGAAATTGTCCACAATATCTTGGTATGCTGACTTCTTAAGAGTTCCGTTCACTGGAACTAAGGGGTCAAGCCCAACCCCTAAATAACAACACCCACGCCATACCCCCCCCCCCCCACCCTCCACTAAATGATTTGGACCAGTGCACAAAGCAAGATCCATAAAGACATGGATGAGCAAGTTTGGGGTGGAGGAACTTGACTGACCTGCACAGAGTCCTGACCTCAACCTAATAAAACACATTTGGGATGAATTAGAAGAGAATGCGAGCCAGGCCTTCTCGTCCAACATCAGTGCCTGACCTCAAAAATGCTCTTCTGGAAGAATGGTCAAACATTCCCAGAGACAACACTCCTAAACCATGTGGACAGCCTTCCCAGAGGGGCTAAAACTGTTAAAGCTGCAAAGGGTGGGCCAACTCAATATTGAACCCTACGGACACACGATCACTTTTTGTGATGAAAAAAAACGTTGTTTTAAAAAACGTCATTTAACCACTTAAGGACCGCCTACTGCACATATACGTCGGCAGAATGGCATGGCTGGGCACATCAACGTATATATACGTTGATTTTAGTACCCAGCCGTGGGTCACGGGCGCGCGCTTGCGGCGCGCACCCGTGACCCGGTCCGAAGCTCCAGGACCGGGACCGCGGGACTCGCGGACCCGATCGCCGCTGCAGTGCGGCGATCCGTCCCTGGAGCTGAAGAACGGGGAGAGCCGTGTGTAAACACGGCTTCCCCGTGCTTCTCTGTGGCCGCAGCATCGATCACGTCATCCCTGTTATAGGGGGACGCGAACGATGACGTCACACCTACAGCCACACCCCCCTACAGTTGTAAACACACACACAGGGAACACTCAAAGTCACAGCGCCCCCTTGTGGTTAACTCCCAAACTGCAACTGTCATTTCCACAGTAAACAATGCAATTTAAATGCATTTTTTGCTGTGAAAATGACAATTGTCCCAAAAATGTGTCAAAATTGTCCGAAGTGTCCGCCATAATGTCGCAGTCACGAAAAAAATCGCTGATCGCCGCTATTAGTAGTAAAAAAAAAAAAAATTATAAAAATGCAATAAAACTATCCCTTATTTTGTAAACGCTATAAATTTTGCGAAAACCAACCGATAAACGCTTATTGCGATTTTTTTTTACCAAAAATATGTAGAAGAATACGTATCGGCCTAAACTGAGGAAAAAAAATGTTTTTTTATATATTTTTGGGGGATTTATTATAGCAAAAAGTAAAAAATATTGCATTTTTTTTAAAATTGTCGCTCTATTTTTGTTTATAGCGCAAAAAATAAAAACCGCAGAGGTGATCAAATACCACCAAAATAAAGCTCTATTTGTGGGGAAAAAAGGATGCCAATTTTGTTTGGGAGCCACGTGTCAGTTAAAACGACACAGTGCCGAATCGCAAAAAGGGGCAAGGTCCTTTACCTGCATTTTGGTCCGGGTCTTAAGTGGTTAAAATGATCGTGTGTGGGCAAAACTTTGTTTTATGTCTTCTAAAAAACGACCACATTTTTTTTCGAACATGCTTCAATTTTTTATGTCGCTTTTTAGAATGTTGTTTTTTGTGTCATAAAAAATGATGGTGTGTGGGCAAAACGACGTTTAAAACAACGTTTTTAAACCCGCGCATGCTCAGAAACAAGTTATGAGACGGGAGCTTCAATGGAACAGAGTGCCGTCAAACGTGGTGTACGTAACGGCGCTTTGCTAGAGGTTTTTGGAAAAACGATGGTGTGTAGGCAACGTCGTTTTGGAAAATTAAGTTTGAAAAACGTTGTTTTGTTTCGTGAGATAAAATTAAGTTTTTTTTTCATCACAAAAAGTGATCGGGTGTACGCAGCATTACAGTAAATGAAAAATCGTTCGAAATTCGGTCATTTAGACAGTTTGTTTGTTTTTCGCCCAGTTAATGGGCACAAATAGATTGGGACGTATTTAAGCTAAAAAAACGATGGACAAGTTTTGAAATTTTCTGATAAATTGAAAGGTTAATGTGTTTCCCGTCCAAACTATTTGCACTAGGTATATGTGAAAAAAAAAATTATTAATTTATGTCCATTGAACGATTTCTCGGTCATTACATCATGGTACTATCGTTTGCTCTCACAATCGTTTTTCGAAAAATGGTTTTGAACGATTTTTCGTATAGTGTATGGCCAGCATAAAGGCTGGGATGCCATTAAAGTTCATGTGTGTGTAAAGGCAGGCGGCTCAATACTTTTGGTAATATAGTGTGTGTGTATATATATATATATCCTAGTGGTTGGAAATTATTGTTTATTAACTATATTAATATAAATATATATTATAAGGTGGAATGTTTGCCCATAGAAACGAATCAGATTTCACCCTCCAGGGACCCTGATTGGTCATGTTACCTGTGACATCAACAGGCCAGCATTCCTTGTTCTGATGTTTTGGAAATTATTGTATAATAATACTGTATAATACTACTACTACTACTACTAATAAAATATAATCGAATATATAATATAAGAATATAATATAATATAATATAATATAATATAATATATATATATATATATATATATATATATATATATATATATATATATCCTAGTGGTTGGAAATGATTGTTTATTAATTATATATATATATATTTTATTTTTATATATATATAAATAAATATATATATATATATATATATATATATATATATATGTATGTATATATATATTACTGTATATACTGTAAAAAAAAAATATATATATATATATATATATATATATCCTAGTGGTTGGAAATTATTGTTTATTAATTATATATATATATATATATTTTATTTATATATATATATATATATATATATATATATATATATATGTATGTATATATATATTACTGTATATACTGTAAAAATATATATATGTATATATATATATATATATATATAAATATATATTATATAGTACAGGGATATGCAATTAGCGGACCTCCAGCTGTTGCAAAACTACAACTCCCATCATGCCTCTGCCTCTGGGTGTCATGCTTGTGGCTGTCAGTCTTGCTATGCCTCATGGGACTTGTAGTTCTGCAACAGCTGGAGGTCCGCTAATTGCATATCCCTGATATAGTATATTATACAATATTCTTATATTATATATTCTATTATATTTTATTAGTAGTAGTAGTATTATTATACAGTATTATTATACAATAATTTCTAAAACATCGGAACAAGGAGAGCTGGCCTGTTGATGTCACAGGTAACATAATGACTGATCCTTGGAGGGTGAAATCTGATTCGTTTCTATGGGCAAACATTACACCTTTGCCCGTATTTTCCTGTATTTTGTTTAGCCAACCTACTAAGAATAATACATTCTACCTGTCACTGCATATTACCCAATGGGCACCAATTTGTATTGTAATATTTATAAAAGTAAAAAAAATAAGAAAATCTATAAACATTTGTTTTATTATTTTATGTACATGATCTATGTATGTACAGTACGGTATATATCTACAAGCATCTATCTATCTTTCTATCTATCTATCTATCTATCTATCTATCTATCTATCTATCTATCTATCTATCTATCTATCTCTGTATCTATCTATCTATCTATCTATCTATCTATCTATCTATCTATCTATCTATCTATCTATCTCTGTATCTATCTATCTATCTATCTATCTATCTATCTATCTATCTATCTATCTATCTATCTATCTATCTATCTATCTATCTATCTCTCTCTCTCCCTCTCTCTCTATCTATCTATCTATCTCTGTATCTATCTATCTATCTATCTATCTCTGTATCTATCTATCTCTCTATCTATCTATCTATCTATCTATCTATCTATCTATCTATCTATCTATCTATCTATCTATCTATCTATCTATCTCTGTATCTATCTATCTATCTATCTATCTATCTATCTATCTATCTATCTCTGTATCTATCTATCTATCTATCTATCTATCTATCTATCTATCTATCTATCTATCTATCTATCTATCTATCTATCTATCTATCTATCTATCTATCTATCTCTCTCTCTCCCTCTCTCTCTATCTATCTATCTATCTCTGTATCTATCTATCTATCTATCTATCTCTGTATCTACCTCTCTCTCTATCTATCTATCTATCTCTGTATCTATCTATCTATCTATCTATCTCTGTATCTATCTATCTCTCTATCTATCTATCTATCTATCTATCTATCTCTGTATCTATCTATCTATCTATCTATCTATCTATCTATCTATCTATCTATCTATCTATCTATCTATCTATCTATCTATCTATCTATCTCTATCTCTCTATTCATATCTATCCTTTTTATATAACTAGTATATATGTAACTATTTGATTTAAATCATTCCAAAATAATCACTACAATGGATTTTGTATAGGAAGTCCTGCTTGCTGTAACATTCCCCTATTGCACCATTCCGGAACACCTTGTAAAACTGACACAGGACCTCCAGGTATGACCACAGACCACATTGACACTCAGGAAACCCCAAAAGATTTCATAATTGGTGCTGGGAAAGTGATAGCTACATTCTGATGAGTTGCCTTTGTCTGGTGTTTACACAGCAGGGTAACCGGTGCCCATATCTCTTACTAACCTTGCGTATTCTCCAGGTACCAGACAAGGAAAGTCCTCTTGCAGAGCAGTAAAAAGGAAACAGTCGCTGGAAATATTTGCTACAGCGGTAAAGAATACGACCCTTTCCCCGATACAAAAGAAAAATAGAATGCATTGATTTACTTAAAAGTCCCTTTTGTGTCCGGCCAGGTCACTTCTATGTCATCTTTTTCCGGGGACAGGCGACCCGTCTCTCCGTCGTCTTTATGAAGAGCAGACCGTCGCTTTCGTAGTTTCCACTCGGACTAAACTGGATCTGCCTCCAGTCAAAACATTGTGAGATTAAGACAGAAAATTGGCTTTGGTTCCAAGACGTGAGTTCCAATCCCACAGGAGCCAAGCACAACATGAAGAGAGCAGGGAGGAATATTAAACAGGAGTAGGGTTTGGGAGCTAGTCATCCGACACTCAGCCTCCGACTTTCAATAGAGCTTTCTCTCTCTCATTAGATGTGCCTATTGTGCTGTCCCCCTCCCTCCGCATTTCCCTGTTCCACTCTTATCCTCACCTTCCTGTACACTAAGCCGCGTTTCATCTCGCTACATTGCTGCACACTAAGTTCCACAACTCATTATTTCCAGTATAACGCCGTAGTGTGCACTCAGCAAGCTTGTAAAGAAGAAAGCCACATTTGCCATTTTAGGTGCCAATTCTGTGTTTGATTTGAAGCAAGCGCTTCGGGCAAATATTTGAATATGAATTAAAAGTGCACTTACTGTACATAGCAGGCAATATTTATCTGCATTGGAACTTCCATAAATAAAAACAAATCTAGGTTTGGGCAGATAAACACACAGGGCCAGATTCTCATATATTTTCGGCGGCGTAGCGTAAGCCATTTATACTACGCCGCCGCTGCGTGCTAGAGCAAGTGCTTTATTCTCAAAGCACTTGCTCCGTAGTTTGCGTTGGCGTCTCGTAAATCACCAAGCGTAAACCCGTGCAATTCAAATTAGGCGGCTTGTATTTAAATTAAGCGCGCCCCCGCGTCGAACGAACTGCGCATGCGCCGGCCGGGGAAAAAGCCCAGTGCGCATGCTCCAGCTCACGTCGGGAAGCGTCGTTGAAACCGACGTCAAAACGACGTGAGCGTCATTTACGCAAGTCCCTATTCGCGAACGAGTTAGTAAAACGACGTAAGCGACGGAAAAAGCCGACGCTGACCCGACGCCATACTTAACATGGCGTCCGACGGGACACGACGGCATCCGACGGGACCTCGTAAGGTTACTCCACATAGAAGCTGGGGTAACCTTACACAAACGAAAACGACGTATGCGACGACGGGGCGGCGTAAAAGCGATCGAGAATCGGCGTACTACTTCATTTGCATATGCAAATGAAAAAACAACTTAAAGGCCACCTAGTGGCCGGAGTTGTCATTACACCTACGATCCGAAAGTGTAATGCTTTTACACTTGTCGGATGTAGAAGCGTATCTATGCAAAAGTGATGCTAAGCATCACTCGCATAGATACGAGGACAAAAAAAAGGCGTTACGACGGGGTATCTGAGATACTCCGTCGTAACGCCTCTGAGAATCTGGCCCACAATCTTCACCTAAGCACCATATTAATCACTGTCACATGTGGCTGGGGTGAAGGGGTACTCCAGTGATGCATTATGCGGGGAGTGGCACCTGTCCCTGGTGATAGAGTAAGGTTTAATCATCTTATGGCACCTTCTGTGCAGAAAACCTACTTCCTAAGCAAAGCTCAGATTTGCTTTAAAATAACTCAATTGCCCATGCTGGGTAAAAGTAGCCACACACTTTTAGGCCTCTTTCACCCCATGGTGCAGAGCATCAGTTTTTCTGCACGCGTTCTGCAAGGGCACAAAAAAAAAACAATTGTTCTCTATGTGCCCTGTTCACACCACAACACTGGTATCATGTGTGGAAAAAAATTGACATGACATCAACATTGGTGTGAATAGTTTTCATGCAAGTATGGTGTGAACGAGCCCTTAGACTAAGGTGACCAGATTTTTTAAATGAAACTTGGGAGCATATTTTTTTTACTAGTAATGGCAGCAATCAGCGACTCTCTGCCCGTCGCCCCTGCCGCCTCACAGCCTGTCAAGTCTTACGCTCCGGGCCCCGGCTACTACTAGGTGGGGAGCGGTAGAAGTTCACTCTGCCAGGGAAGGCGAGGAGATAGGCAGGCAGACGGCTGGCCGGGACTTGAGCCAAGGCAGAAGAAAATGTGAGCGGAGCTGAATGGGCATGCACCCGAAACTGAAGAAATATCCCCTCCGCTCCGACCAGCACATGATCATCAGAAAGGGGCACAGATAATGGGAAAAAATAGAACCCGCTGAGCTAGTAGGAGCAGCAGAGCGGGGTGTGTAATTCAGATTTTTTTTAATTAATTCTGCACTGGCTGTCTTTGAAATTGCCCCAGATCCTGTTCAATTCCAATCCAGGAACAAAACCGGGGACAAACTTGGTCCGGGGACAGTGTACTCAATCCGGGGACTATCACCAGAAACCGGGGATGTCTGGTCACCCTACCTTAGACTTCTCTTTTTTCAGCTGGGTGGTGCCGACATGGCCAACTACAGCTCAAATTCCAGCTAATTTGCCATGACTCTGGCAAAATAGGAGCAACGTATGTACCAGCTGAAAGCGGAACTAAACCCTCCTCCTTTACACTCAAGGAAGCTGCCACCTTAGCCTCTGCTTGACCTGCATGCTTGAGGCATGCTCGGAAGCATTGAACTTCATTATTCTAGGCTTGTCGTAATGTTGTACATCACTGTGTTTTTGACGGTCGGAATTTGGTGTTTCTGTGTGTATGCAAGACAGCTTGAGCTGAATTCCATCGGAAAAACCCATCAGTGAGTGAGTTTTTTTTCGACGGGAAGACAAATCTTGTGTACAGGGCATTACCGCTGCAGCAGGTGATGAGCCTCCATGTTGCTCTCTTCAAGATCTATGGCCTCAGAGTCTGTGTTAAGTGTTAAATACACCACTTCATTATGTTTTGGTTGCCCGCATTCTCCACCACTGTTTCATCTGTAGTGGGAAGCACACAGTTGTCTTTCAGGCATTAAACACACCTGGAAGTGTGTTGGATGTGGATATTCTGAGGCCGAGAGTGAAGTGAGGACCAACATCCCATTGCTGAGGCAAGACTTATCTTACAAGCATTATTTTTGTAAATTGTTGATAGAGCCACTTTAAGCCCATTCTCAGAGCTCTGACATAACCCCCGGCTATGTCACTATGGAAAATAGCAGGAAACGGATGCATGGACTTACACCAAAGAACTCTTGAGTTGTCTTTATTGAAGAAACATAAGCAAACACCGCAAATACACAGCAAGAATCATATACATCCGACGCGTTTCACACTTGGTCAGTGCTTATTCATGGCCGTCCATCCGTTTCCTGCTATTTTCCATTGCCTAGTGCATTGCCAGCAACCATATTTACCTGGGCCTATCCGTGGTTGCATTCGGGACCCCCCTGGAGCGGTGAACCCCATTTCGCTATGTCATTATGGACAGGGAGATCTTCTCCACAGGTGGTGGGAGACCAGCAATGTACGGGAAGACAGCAGTTGGTGTGTCAGAGCATCAAAAGTTGGAGGTGAGACAAATCTGATGAACTTGGGGTTCAGTGGCACCTGTGCAGCATAGGAGAAGATTATATAACAGCTAGATGTACTGTTCATACAGGCAACATCTGGTGTCTGCTCGAGGGAACTAGCATTAGTTAGGCATGGTTTTTGCAACTAAAACCAGTTGGCAGGCTGTTCGGGGCCCATTGCAACCTTACAAAGTCAAAAACTAAAAACAGAAACGGTGCCAAACCAAAAGATGTAAGAGTCCAAGATGAATTTAGTTTTTCGCAATGTGATCACATATGAACTCTCTTCTTACTGCAACCATACACTGTGGTTAGCGGCAACTAACCACCGCTAACCATAATGTATAATTGCAGTAGAAAGGAGAGTTCATATCAGACTTAATACAGATTTTTTTTTTGGTTGTCTAAAATGTTTGTGAGTCCATTCAAGTCCTCATTTTTTATTTTCTAAACCCCTTTCTGTTCCAGCACAAGGTCAGCTCCACACAACTATTGTTTTATTAGCTTGGTGTTAAGGAAATTGAGTGGCCTGCACAAAGCCCTGACCACAATCCTACTGAACACCTTCCCGATGAATCTGAATGCTGATTGCAATCCAGGGTGAACATAAAATTTGATCACCAGGTAATCTCCACGCCTTGAGCCCCTCTGCATGCCGGATTTGCATTCCTTAATGCAGTGTAACTTTAAATCAGCTTCTGTTATTGCGCTTTGATTATGTTTATTGTGTAATCAGCGCTGTAGAATGGCGGAGTTCGAAGACTACTGCCGGGAACGCCGCTTAATCCGCACAGGGATTGTATTACATGACTGTTATTTAATAAACCAGTCTGCAAAGGCGAGCTACTGAACAAGACATCCAGGGTTCAGCTTTTCACTGCGACTGAAGTCCCACGAATGTAAAGTTCTAATTAATTCCTAAATTTCTCACCATCGCTGCTGCAGAGGCTTGAAAAGGGCGGTAATTACAGAGGAACTCCAGTCTAAGGAACCTTTTCTGTAGTTTCCAATAGCAGAGAAGATTACATCTCTAAGGATAACCTATAAGCAGGCTTTAGAACTATTAAAATACACAATAAAGGGTATCTATAGCCCAAACCTTTCCCCTAAAGCTGGCTATAGATCTGTGGTTCTCAACCTAGGGGTCGGGACCCCCTCGGGGGTTGAATGATGATTTGCCAGGGATCACCAAATCCTGGGCTGTTCCAAAAGCCTGCACTGCACTGCAGGCGCCCATTCAGTTCATGGCATGGCTGGGGGGCAGAGACTAGAGGTCAGCTGACTGGTGATGAATGTGAAGTGTGAGGGGCTGGAGGATACCCTAGCTCCTAATTTCGTCAAAGGTGTCACTGCTACGAGACACCACAAAGGGGTTTTAATATTGTACAAGTGGAAGGGACTCGGGGAGCTCTAAATGTTAATAGGTTAGGGGCACAAATTACTTGTCTTGCCTTTGGTGCTCACAACCAATGCTACGCAAATAATTTTACTGTTCCCCACAACCTGGGAAATTTTATCAAGGGGTCACGGCACTAGGAAAGTTGAAACCGAAGGACTGACCGAATTTCGATCCATCTATAACCTTTCCCATTCCACAGAAGTCAATCTAAAGACTGATTTCTCTCTAACTAGGGTTGTCCCGATACCGATACCAGTATCGGTATCGGGACCGATTCCGAGTATTTGCGGAAGTACTTGTACTCCCGCAAATACCCCCGATACCCAAATAGGGGGACACATGGCAGCAATATGTGGGGGGGACACATGGCAGCAATATGTGGGGGACACATGGCAGCAATATGTGGGGGACACATGGCAGCAATATGTGGGGAGACACATGGCAGCAATATGTGGGGGGACACATGGCGGCAATATGTGGGGGGACACATGGCAGCAATATGTGGGGGGGGGACATGGCAGCAATATGCGGGGGGACATGGCAGCAATATGTGGGGGGACATGTCAGCAATATGTGGGGGGACATGGCTGCATTTGGGGACACGTTTAAAAAAAGTATCGGTATTCGGTATCGGCGACTACTTGAAATAAAGTATCGGTACTTGTACTCGGTCCTAAAAAAGTGGTATCGGGACAACCCTATCTCTAACTGGCTTGTTGGAAAAGCTGCAGCACTGATCAGTGTATTCTGGCAGCAGAGGCGTCATGGCTGTTAGATAACTCAGTGATATGGATTCCTCCATCCACCTTGCTTGTATGTTGATATGGAGAATGCAATAAATTTAGCTGATTGAAAAAAAATCTGATCCTTAATTATCATACATACATACGCTATTTTTGTACGTGCCTGTTCAATGTCGCCGCTGCGTGGGCAAACCATGGGTTGTTATACTCTATTGAAACTTAAAAAATAATATTATTAAAAATATTGAACAAGGAAAAAATCTGATCCATGTATGGTCAGTATTTGTTTTGGATAGAGTATAGGACAGTAATGCCGCGTACACAAGATTGGACATTCCGACAACAAAACCGTACATTTTTTTCCGACGGATGTTGGCTCAAACTTGTCTTGCATACACAAGGTCACACAAATGTTGTCGGAAATTGCCTAGAAAAATGAAGTTCAATAATTTCGAGCATGCGTCAAATTTATTCCGAGCGTGCGTAGAATTTTTGTGCATTGAATTGTGTGCACAAGGTCAGAATTTCCGACAACAAAAGTTGAACCAGCTCTCAAATTTTTGTTATGCGGAAATTCCGACAGCAAATGTCAGATGAAGCCTACAGACGGTCGGATTTTCTGACAACAAGCTTACATCGAACATTTGTTTTCGGAAATTCCGACCATGTGTACGCGGTATTAGAACCTTTGTTGGGTCTCTGTCACCTTCGAGAGGTTTCCCCTAACTTCCTTTTCCATCGATAACAGGAAGTAAATAGAAAGAGAGACAAAATCTTAGATAGTTGTCACCACAACAAAGATACCTGTTGGATGATTTCCTCTCATTCGGTGACCACAGTAACATTTTGGATTTCATATCACTTTCTACCACCATGGAATCCCAACAGTACATCACCATGAGTATGCCGCCGATACCTTGCGGTGCGATTTGCGTCAATACAAAATGAATGGGCGAAAATAACACTGCAAAGAATCGCATGCAATTTAAACAGGAGGGATATAGAATTAAGAGCTGATAACGTAAAAGACTACAGTGGGTATTACAATATTAGCTCATGATAGGCAGAAATGTATATAAAAACAAACATCTAAACACATAACTGTTCGACGCATTTCATGGAATATGATCCACTTCCTCAGGAGCAGGTGCAAAATGTGTATTTACAAAAAGTATATAGACAACAATATAGTTGGATAATTGTCAAAAAAGATATATTGGGTGAACCAAATTGAAACAATGTCCTTTATAAATTTTAATCACAAATCAGCTCAGAGTATTAACACGTGGTGCTCTCTGGAGACGTCCATACTGGAAACTCTGGGAGTGATACCCGTCAACGTCATTTATAAGTGTGATGACTGCAGGAAAGTTGCAGATCTCCACTGAGGGATCAATGGTGGCACAGCTAACAATCCACAAGAGATTCTATGAAAAATATTTATAATGTACATGAAGGTATTGAAACTATGTCTATTGCTTAAACGACATGCATTGTGTGGCTGCTAGAAAGATCCCATAACTTGGAGAAAAAAGGGTCCATAAGCTAATTGTACTGTGTATCACAATTCACATGTGATTATATAATAGGATATGAAATCCTCATGAATTCATAGGAGCATACAAGATAGATAATTAATGTATGTGAGGAGTGTGTGATTCAAAAACAGTTCACACGGCTGCAATTAATGTGCACTGCTCATTCTAAAACAAGGGAAATTAAATGAAAAAAGAGAAGTCTATGGTTGGTAATTTCTGTATATTGGGGTAGGCAGCCTGCTTTGAAGATCTGCCTGTTTTACATAGTATTCAACAGGGATGCTGACTGCACTATCTACAATGCAGCTAACCATTAGATAGAAAATCCAGTGTAATGCCGCAAGCACACCATCAGAATTTCCGACAAGTTCGATGTGAGCTTTTGGTCGAAAATTCCGACCGTGTGTAGGCCCCATCGGATTTCTTCTGTCGGAATTTCCGACAGAAAAAATTTGAGAGCTGGTTCTCAAATTTTCCAACAGGAGAAGTTCTTGTCAGAAATTCCGATAGTCTGTATGTAATTCAGACAAGCAAAAAAACATGCATGCTCGGAATCAATTTGACACATGCTCGGAATCATTGAACGTGTGACCGTGTGTATGCAACACAAGTTTGAGCCAAAATTCCATAAGAAAAAAATGCACGGTTTTCTTGTCGGAATTTCCGGAGCTTCCTGTAATAAAGACTGCTCATTGCTGCTCTCTCGCATTGTGCAGGGTGACTGGTCTTGTCTGTTCTGTTTTCTGCAGGCAGCCTGTAGTGGGTGGGGTCTGCTGGGCCCCTCCTACAGCTCTGCTCTCTGCAAAGGTTATGTACAGCACAGTGATGATGTCATCGCTACTTTTACAAGTTAAAATTTGGGTTAGTAAAGGCATTTTGGGTCCTTTAAGTGGATTTATATCCTTTGTGGCTTTTGAGAAACATATTTATTTGAACATTTTTGTGTCTGAAGTTCAGTTGGCACAGTAAGCACAGACCATGTGAACATTCTATAAAAAGTGACACAATCAGTATGTACTTACTAGTAATATATGAAGTCACCCATAAATGTTTGAGTCACATTCCAGAAATAAAACAGTAAAATGGATAACCGCGCTGGGTAAAAACATAAAGTCGGAGATCGAGCGCCTTTTCCTGTCCTGATGGATGCTATTATTTGTATTTTCTTTTTCTTTTACAAGTTTTCCTTCTAGGGGAATTTAAAACCAAAGGTAGGATTCCATGCGGGTGAGTCAGTTCTACTGGAACCGCGTCCAGAAATTGAGGCCAGCTTTGCAGGAGCCCTTAGAAGAATGGTTCTCCTTATTGCCAGACGGCCCGCTCAGGAGGATTACTGGGGGTTTAGTCTGTGTACTGTATGCGTGTGAGAAATGCACACACATGGAGCTGGACGGGGGCCAAGAGGAGCTGTATGTCCTGAAAAGAAACCCTTTCACCACCGCGGGGGCCCAGGAGCATCGAGACCTTCCAGGAAACCAAAGGTACAGCTAATGTGCAACCAATAGGACATGGACCATGCAGACATATGTATTAAAGTGGATCTAGCTCATATACATTGTCTCGTGTTATATTGCATTTGGAAAGTATTCACAGTGCTTCACTTTTTTTCACATTTTGTTATATTACAGCCTTTTTTCCAAAACTGATTAAATTACATTTTTCCTCAAAATGCTACAAACAATACCCCATAATGACAATGTGAAAACGTTTGTTTAAAATCTTTGCAAATTTATTAAAAATAAAAAACAAAATAAATCCCATGTACATAAGCAGTGCCGATCCTGACCTCCCTGGGGCCCTAAGCAAAATGACATGGCACATTAAAAATGAGAACCGGGGGGGCGCTGACGACAGTGACATGTCACATTAAAGGAAGTTGAGAAGCAGGGGGGGGGGGTGTTCTGCTGTCGGGAAATTACATCTTACATTAAATTGAGAAGCGGGGATGCTGACTTCTTACCTCTTCTCCCATGCAGCCAGCGAGTTGAGAAGCGGGTGAGGGGGCGAAAATGACTTCTCACCAGGCGGGCCTCTAGTAATTTTGGGGGCCCTTCGCAGCTTTGCGGGACCCTAAGCAGCTTGCATAGTGAGCCTATAGGGCGGATCGGCCCTGTACATAAGTATACACAGCCTTTGCCATGACACTCAAAACTTGAGCTCAAGTCCCTCCTGGTTCCACTTCTCATCCTTGAGATGTTTCTACAACTTGATTGGAGTCCACCTGTGGTAAATTCAGTTGATTGGACATGATTTGGAAAGGCACACACCCGTCTATATAAGGCCCCACCGTAAACAGTTCATGTCAGAGCACAAACCAAGCCATGAAGTCCAAGGAATTGTCTGCAGACCTCCAAGACAGGATTGTATGGAGGCACAGATCTGGGGAAGGGTACAGAACTATCTCTGCAGCATTGAAGGTCCCAATGAGCACAGTGACCTCCATCATCCATAAATGGAAGAAGTTTGGCACTACAGGACTCTTCCTAGAGCGGGCCGCGATCGGGGAAGAAGGGCCTAATAGACATGTGCAGACTGGAATATTTTGTTTCGTTTTTTCGTTTTCGTTTGAAAAATAAATTTATTTAGTTACTCCCGAAAATCGTTTTGATTTATTTCGTTTTTCTTTGGGGAATAGCTTTCGTCCGAAAATCCAATAATACTTGGTTTCTGTCGAACGGTCAAAAGAATATTCGACGGAACGTCGAATCTTTACGTCGAATAGTACATTTCCGTTCGAATATTCCGCCTACAAGAATTCTAATGTTGTATGACTAGTAATAATGTCGAATCTATTTTCTCATAAATCTAAATCTATTCTCTGTAATGTCGAATCTATTATTTCTATTGTGTCGAATCTTTTCTCTATAATGTCGAATCTTTTCCCTATAATGTCAAATATTTTCCCTATAATGTCAAATCTTTTCCCTATAATGTCGAATCACTCTATATCGAATTTTTACCGCAACGAAAACGAAAATAAAGCATTTTTTATGTCGGATCTTTCGGTTTTCGTTTCTTGCGCTTTCGTTATCGTTTGTTAAAACGATAACGAAAAAACCTGATTTTCGGACGAAAATGCATTCTAACGAAAACGAATGCACATGTCTAGGGCCTATGGTTTTCCCGTCTAAATTTCTCTCAAGCCTGCCTTGCATACACACAGTCACACAAAAGTTCGGTGAAATTTTGACTGCCAAGAACGCGGTGACGTAAAAGACTACGACGAGCAAAGAAAATGAAGATCAAGGCTTCTGAGCAGAGAGGAGAACCTTCCAGAAAAACAACCATCTCTGCAGCACTCCACCAATCAGGCCTGTATGGTAGAGTGACCAGACAGAAGCCATAAGGCACATGACAGCCGCTTGGAGTTTGCCAAATAGCACCTGAAGAACTCTCAGACCATGAGAAACAAAATTCTCTGGTCTAATGAAACAAAGAGTGAGCTCTTTTTAATATAGGTTTACTCTATTCAGGAGGGTGGTTTCCACCATCCCTATTCACTGAATATCAACTCTACAAAGAGAAATGTAATATTGCATAAGTATCAACCTTTTATATATTGATGTATGTAATGGATTTCTGGCCTGACAATGGCCATATGTGTTTTAAATGAGATTAGAGATTTTGTAATAAAACATTTTTTTTTATCTAAATAGTAATCAATTTTTGTCTTGGTTGCCATCAAAATCCCATAAGAGGGGTTTTTAAACCAAAGATTGAACTCTTTGGTCTGAATGGCAAGTGTCATGTCTGGAGGAAACCAGGCACCGCTCATCACCTGGCCAATACCATCCCTACAGTGAAGCATGGTGGTGGCAGCTTCATGCTGTGGGGATGTTTTTTAGCGGCAGAAACTGGGAGACTAGTCAGGATTGAGGTGAAGATGAATGCAGCAATGGACATCCTTGATGAAAACCTGCTCCAGAGCGCTCTGGGCCTCAGACTGGGGTGAAGGTTCATCTTCCAACAGGACAACGACCCTAAGCACACAGCGAAGATAACAAAGGGGTGGCTAAGGGACAACTCTGTGAATGTCCTTGAGTGGCCCGGCCAGAGCCCAGACTTGATAATTGATAATCTCTGGAGAGATCTGAAAATGTCTGTGCACCGACGCGCCCCATCCAGGGCTGTCTTAATGAGAAGGCACACCTGGGCACTGCCCAGGCGCCCCACAAGCATGGGGGGCTCCTGCACTTTCCCCAAAGCAGCTGGATCTTGAGCACACGCTGCCCTGAAATTGGGAGCCCCTATAATGGCACTGAGAGTGATAGATACACAGGGGAGACAGTCTGTCTCCTACCTACTTGATGTCTGTTTACCTTCACTGTCACCATTGTAGGGGCCCAAGAGCACTAATTTGCCCAGGGGCCCATGATGCTTTTAAGACGGCCCTGGCCCCATCCAACCTGATGGAGCTTCAGAGGTCCTGCAAAGAAGAATGGGAGAAACTACCCAAAAATAGGTGTGCCAAGCTTGTAGGATCATACTCAGAAAGACTTGAGGCTGTAATTGGTCCCAAAGGTGCTTCAACAAAGGCAAAGGCTGTGAATACTTATGTACATGGGATTTATTTTGTTTTTTATTTTTAATAAATTTGCAAAGATTTCAAACAAACTTCCATGAATAAGCACTAACCAAGTGTGAAACGCGTCGGCTGTTTTTTGATTCTCGCTGTGTATCTGTGGTGCCTGCTTATGCTTTTTCAATAAAGACAACTCAAGAGTTTTCCGGTGTGCGGCCGTCCATCCGTTCTTTGTTATTTCCAAACTTCTTTCACGTTGTCATTATGGGGTATTGTTCGTGGAATTTTGAGGAAAATAATGAATTGAATCCATTTTGGACTAAGGCAGGAACATAGCAAACTGTGGAAAAAGTGAAGCGCTGTGAATACTTTCCGGATGCACTGTAAGCAAAGTTATATGAATGAATAACACTTCCAGGTATTTATCAGCTCTCAAAGAGATCTGCTTTTCCCTCCAGAAAGATGGCACTATTTTATCTCAAGCATCATCCAGGGTCAGCATCCGCTTCCATCATAGAGATGACATCTCAGGCCGAGTCCAGAGATGACAATGTAAATCCTGATGTCTGTGCAGTTATTGGCTATGTTTACAAATGTTGTATGTTTACAAATGTTGACACAGATCAGCCCCTGCTGCAGCCTTGTGACTTTCTACAAAGTTACAGTGTTGAAGTTTGATCATTGTGGGAGAGGAGCCTGAGGAAATGCTTCTTTCTGCCTGCAGCATAGGGTTGCCACCTTTTCTTTCCAAAGCCAAACACTTTAGCGGCCTGGAACACGTTTGGGTGCCCCAAGGAGAGAAGTAATGCAGTGCGCATAGCGTGCCGCAGCAAAATATGGGCAAGGCCAAATTGCTCTTGCTGATATTATCACCCTGCAAAACATGTAACCTGTATCATTTTTTAAACGTCGCCTACGGAGATTTATAAGGGTAAAAGTTTGTCGCCTTTCCACAAGCGGGCGCAATTTTGAAGCGTGACATGCTGGGTATCAATTTACTCGGCGTAATATTTTCTTTCACATTAGAAAAAATTATAGTGCTAACTATATTGTTGTCTTATTTTTTTAATTCACAAAACTGTATATTTTCCCTCAAAAAAGTGCGCTTGAAAGACCACCGGGCAAATACGGTGTGACAGAAAGTATTGCAACAACCGCCATTTTATTCTCTAGAGTGTTCGAAAAAAACAGTTTTCTAGCAAAAAAAAAAAAAACAGTTTTTAGCTTGTAAAACCAAATCTCAGAAAGTGTCTCAGTCCTTAACCACTTGCCTACTGTGCACCTACACCCCCTTCCTGCCCAGACAAAATATAAGCTTCCGGCACTGCGTCGCTTTAACTGACAATTGCACGGTCGTGCGACGTGGCTCCCAAACAAAATTGGCGTCCTTTTTTTCCCACAAATAGAGCTTTCCTTTGGTGGTATTTGATCACCTCTGCGGTTTTTATTTTTTGCGCTATAAACAAAAATAGAGCGTCAATTTTTAAAAAAATGCAATATTTTTTCCTTTTTGCTATAATAAATAACCCAAAAAATATATAAAAAAAATATTTTTTCCCTCAGTTTAGGCCGATACGTATTCTTCTACATATTTTTGGTAAAAAAAAATGCAATAAGCGTTTATCGATTGGTTTGCGCAAAATTTATAGCGTTTACAAAATAGAGGATAGTTTATGGCATTTTTTTTTTTTTTTTTTTACTATTAATGGCGGCGATCTGCGATTTTTTTATTGGGACTGCGACGTTATGGCGGACATTTCGGACACTTTTCTGACATTTTTGGGACCATTTACATTTATACAGTGAACAATGCTATAAATATGCATTGATTACTGTATAAATGTGACTGGCAGTGAAGGGGTTAACCACTAGGGGGCGGGGAAGGGGTTAAATGTGTGTCCTATGAGTGTTCTAACTGTGGGGGGAGGGGGGGTGACTGGGGGAGGTGACCGATTGTGTCCCTATGTACAAGGGACACAATCGATCTCCTCTCTCCCTGACAGGGACGTGCAGCTCTGTGTTTACATACAGAGCTGCACGTCCCAGCTCAGTTACTGAGCAATCGCGTGTGCCCGGCGGCGATCGTTGCCGCCGGGCACTCGCACGGGATCCCCGCTGGTGCGCCCGCCCGCGGCTTTAAAGGGACATCACGTCATATGACGTGATGTCAGGATAATGGAGTCGTCTGCCCGCCGTCATTTGACGGTGGGCAGATGACAAGTGGTTAAAGGGAGTTCCAGCCTTTACTGTTTATTAAAAGTCAGCAGCTACAAAAAGTGTAGCTGCTGACTTTTAATAAACAGACACTTACCTGCTCCACTGTCCAGCGATGCGGCTGCCTGGAGCTCCGTTCCTCTCCCCCCCTCTCTGCCACCGCTTCCATTCACAGTGTGGGCACCCGGCCATGACAGCTTTCGGCTTCACGGCCAGGCACTCACTGTGCATGCGCGACTCGCACTGCGCTCTATGAGTGGACAGGCGATCCCCTGGGACCAGTCACGTGTCCCAGAAGATCGCCTAGAGGGAGGGGCCGCCTAAGGCGAGAGGAGGAGTTGCCTAGGCAGTCCCTGGGTGGAAGGAGGAAGTGGGACAGGAAGTCCCACTCTTACCGAAGCCCCCCCCCCCCCACAAAAAAAATTGCATGCCAAATGTGGCATGTAAGGGTGCGAGGAGTGCTTAAAGTGGAAGTTCCACTTTTGGGTGGAACTTCGCTTTAAGTGGTTAAGACCTAATGCCCACTCAAAAGCTTCTGTGTGCTGAGGTGTCAAATCCCCTGTGCTTTCTGGCACTCTGAGAAGTTGCATGTGCCACATACAGCTACCATGCATGTGCAGTGCTTCTTTCTGAATGCACTACTTTTACAATTAAAGTGGATGTAAACCTACTCTCAGCCTTTCTAAACTACTGCCATAGTGCTGATCTATAAGCATATAGATGTCTCCTGTATGTATCCTTACCTGTCAAATGTCTCCCCTCTGTCTGTTATAAGAACTTAAAAACTGCAGATTCTGTGGGTGGATCTGTTGTCTGGAGCTCGGTGGGTGGAGTCGTGATGTCACTAACTGACTTTTGCTATGATCACTAACATCCAGTCAAAATCCAGAAAAGTAACCACACAACTTCAGAAAAGGAGTGGAGTGGGAATTGAAAAATAATGCCTGTCTCCAGGCTTGTGCATGAGATATGTAAATAACCTGTCACTCACAGCAAGGGGGCGGAACAGACTAATGTTTTTCTCTGTAAGTCCGTTTTATTTCACTGAACCATAAAAGAGGATTGCTCAGAGCTGGATTAACTCTGTGTGGCAAGACTGGGCACAGATGGTAGGAAATCTTATACTCTACATCGTGACATTTTTCGGTTTACATCCACTTTAAGGAAAACCACCACATGAGCATGTGCAAGTAAACACCAATGCAGAAGGCATGCACTTCTATTAATGGCTGTATGTGGCACGTGCAGCTTTCTGGGCACCAATACACAGGAGAAGCTAAGCATCCCTTTGGCACGAGTGTGATTACACTATTTTAAAGAAAAAGCAACCAAAAACCATAATAGCATCCCTCCTTTATAATAAACAGGCCCGTTGCTACAGGACAGTTAAAACAAACAATTGCTTGGGGCCCCAAGCTGGCCTGAGGCCCCCAACTTCCCCTTCCCAGGCTGTAGCGTGGCCGAGCTCCTCTTCTTTTCTCCTGGAGTCCTGTCAGTTTGGCCGAGTACCACGTGTGGTACAGGAGATTCAGTTTCCTGTTCCCGGCCAAATTGACAGGAAGTGCACACTGAGTGCTCACTTCCTTTCAGTCCGGCAGGGAACACAGGAAACTGAATCTCCTGTACCGCGCAGTACCCAGCCCGGCCACTATCTGATAGGGGACTGGGGACCCATAATGATAGAACACCGGACTGACAGGAGAAAGAGGAGCTTGGCCACGCTACAGCGGCAGCCTACAAGGAAGAAGGGGAGGTGAGAATAGAAAAACATAGGGACTCGGGGGGGGGGGGGGGGGTAAGAACATGGGTGTAAAGAATTAGTGTAGCGTTAACGTAGGCTTTTCGTGTGTGTGGGGGGGGGGGTGCTTGGGGGGGCCCCATTTTGCTTGGGGCCCCCAAATGCCTTCAAATGGCCCTGATGATAAAACATAGTCAGATTGCCCCATTGAGCTCTACCTCCCTATTCTCAAATCTTACTCAAATTAAATGACCTTTTAAAATTCATCCTCCTACGCACATATGGGCTACGAGTGGAGGAAACACAGCGACTGCGGCCCTGGATCTAAAACGCGCCAGCCTGAACACCTGGAAGGATATGAGGAGTGCGAAATGGCTGTATATACCATTACACGGATATCTGCAGTTTAAATCCCAGCACCTCGGGGATCTTGTGTAATACATGTGCTCTCCCTCTCTCACCCCCCAGCTCAGGATGTGTATAACATATGGTCTCAAGACTTAGAACGTTTTTTTTTTTTTATTTCAGGAAAGCGAACAGAAAAGTGCTCAAGGCGGTGATCGAAGAACAAAAAAAAAAAAACCTGGCTGTGTTTACCTTACGCAAATAAACAACGTCGTTCCCGCCTTATTTTACAAGCCGCTGAGCTCGTTAAAACTAGCCTGTGGATAGGTCGGGAAGAGGCGGGCGCCCCTCGCCGCGCTGGAACAGATAGAGCGCTGCATGAGCCATGCTTTGTGTAGAGGGCCCGAGGTGCTCCGATTGATGTGCTTTGCATATAAAGAGAAGTCGTAGCAGTTGGCACCTTCCAGGGTCATTTGTCTTCCATCTAGTGCTGATGGCTTTACGGCAGATCAGCTACGCAAGGCTGCCGCCACTTCGTACGTCAGATTTCTAATTTCAGACTGATTCTTGTTTTTTTTGTTTACTTGAAAAGAAGTCTTATGGTGGCCATACATGCTTCAATAAATGATTGATTTATTTTCCCCATCAATCCTTTCTGATAGGAATAATCAATCTATAGCTGCCAACCCATTTGAATATGTCACACATGGAGAAGTGGATTTAGAATGATAGTTAAAGTGGCTGTAAAGTCATTCTATGCATTAAGATAAAAAGCCTTCGGTGTGCAGCAGCCCCCCAATACTTACCTCGATCCAGTGATGTTGCAGGAGTGCCTCGGCTTCCTCTCCTTCCGCATTGGCTCCTGCTTCTGTCAATCTAGATCAGTGAGCAAATAAGGAGAGAAAGAGTGCTCCATGTCTAAATGGACACACAGAACAGTGGCTTGGCTTGGGTGCCCCCAAAGCAAGCTGCTTGCTGTGGGGGCACTCGGAAGGAGCTGGCCTGCTCTGTGCAAGACCATTACACAGAGCAGGTAAATATAACATGTTTTTAATATTTAACTAGTTGCCGTCCGCCCACTGTTAAATGATGGCGGGGCAGGGCGGCTCTCGTTCTGGAACGTTGTCATATGACGGCATCCCAGAATGGCTGCTCTTGCGTGCCCGCAGGCCGCGCCGTGTTGCTAGGACACGGCGCGACTCCGATCTCTGTAAAGAGCCGCGTCTGTGACTCTTTAACCATGTGATCGGCTGTGTTTAATCACAGCTGGTCACATGTAAACGTGGAGATGCCAGTTATCGGCTCTCCTCGCCTCACGCTAACAGAGTGTGTGCTGAAGAGAGCTGATCAGCAGCATCTCCACGCAGGGGGACATGTAGGAACGTAATCAGGGCATTGATCATCAGGGCCCTGATTACAGTATAGCAGAATAGCGCCAGCGTGGTCCGCCTGGCCAAGTGTCCGGGACCTACAGAGTCTCAGTCGGAGACGAGTCTGGTGGGACCCCAGTGAGTTGCTGGGTTTCCGTTCCATCGAGAGAATCAGGCACCTGGGCCATACACAGGTGCGCGCCGATGTCGCTCGGTACGGGACACTGAGAAAACATTACGGGGAGGCTTTGCTTTATTCAGACAACTGCAAATTATTCAGGTTACACCGGCCTGTGGCAGAGGCCTAGAGCCAGGTCATTGAAGGAGACCTGTTTTCCTCCCTGTTTGTGTCTGAATGGCGACACGAGCAAATCTGTACACTTGGCAGCTAAGCTATGCTGTGCTCTAATCCAGGCCTGACATTGAGAGTTCTTTCTTCATCAACCTGTCTCACTCTTATTATGGCCTGGAATTAAAAATACAGAGAAAAACCTTTATTTGCATGTCTGGACATTCCATTTGTTACTGAATACTTCTGGTGCACCCCTAGAGAAAGAAGAAGTGCAATTTAATCTGCCAATCCCATCATCAAACCAGCGGCTCCTTCGGGGGTGAGCGCTATATAAGTTATTGATCACATGTGTGTTTCTGCCATGTAATCTCATAATCTGATCGATCAAAATACGATTATATTTATGAAAAAAGGTATCTCAGTGATGCTGATTGATGCAAAACGACTGACTCAGCTTGATTGAATTCAGTCTAAATCGATCTGAAGGGAAGTTACTGCTTTTTAATTGTTTGGATTTGATCATTTTGATAGAAACATGCATCGATCGGTTAGAAAAACAGAAGCATGTATAGTATGCCCACTGATAAACTGAAAGCAGTTTTTGTACTTTATGAAATGTGTGAGTTTTTTCAATCAGTTTATGGGGAGGTGCAGTGCAGTGACAATAAACATTCAGGAGGAGATTTACTAAAACTGGAGCACTCAGCTAGCATGGTAGCCAATCAGCTTCCAACCTCAGCTTGTTCAATTAAAGGTAGGGTTGTCCCGATACCCCTTTTTTAGGACCGAGTACAAGTACCGATACTTTTTTACATGTACTCGCCGATACCGAATACCGATACTTTTCTAAAATGTGTCCCCAAATGCAGCCATGTCCCCCACATATTGCAGCCATGTCCCCCATACCTGTAGTAGATGCCGCCGCTGCTGCCGGGTTAATCCCCGTGCAATACAGCGCGCATTACAAGCTTTCGTTTGTATACTTGTAATGCCCGCCTCGCCATGTATAGACACTCCCCTTCTCGGGATTGGACGGATCCATCCAATCCCGAGCAAGGGGGAGTGTCTATACACGGATCCGTGCATAGAGACTCCCCCTTGCTCGGGATTGGACAGATCCGTCCAATTTCGAGAAGGGGAGTGTCTATACATGGTGCGGGGGGCATTACAAGTATTCAAACGAAAGCTTGTAATGTGCGCTGTATTGCACGGGGGTATTTGCGGGAGTACAAGTACTCCCGCAAATACTCAGTATCGGTCCCGATACCGATACTAGTATCGGTATCGGGACAACCCTAATTAAAGGGGTTGTAAAGGAAAAAAAATGTTCCCTAAATAGCTTCCTTTACCTTAGTGCAGTCCTCCTTCACTTACCTCATCCTTCCATTTTGCTTTTAAATGCCCTTATTTCTTCTGAGAAGTGCTCACTTCCTGTTCTTCTGTCTGTAACTCCACACAGTAATGCAAGGCTTTCTCCCTGGTGTGGAGAAAGCCACTTGAGGGGGGAGGGGGTGAGCAGGGAAGTCAGGACACTCTACTTTGCAGATAGAGAAAGGAGCTGTGTGTTAGTGGGTGTCCTGACACTCCTGCTCGCCCCCTCCCCCCTCAAGAGGCTTTCTCCACACCAGGGTTACTGTGTGGAGTTACAGACAGAAGAACAGGAAGTGAGGATTTCTCAGAAGAAATAAGGACATTTAAAAGCAAAATGGAAGGATGAGGTAAGTGAAGGAGGACTGCACTAAGGTAAAGGAAGCTATTTAGGAGGGGAAAAATCATTTACAACTCCTTTAAGCTTTTACAGAGCTGTGCAGAAATTGGCCAGTGACGGGAGAATTTGAATTGGCGAGATAAGGTTGAACCAGTGTATACCTCAGGATGGATAAAATCAATCATTAAAAACTAAATAAAAAAAGTCAAATTTTTTATTTTATTTAAATCAGATTTTGTTTATTTTTTATCAAATTTATTATAATAAAATGCTTTTGCAGCAAAAATCTAAATATAGTTTTCTATTAAAGATACAATAATAATTTAGTTTATTCAGCATGAAATGGAGCTTAGTTAAGTAGCTGTATATTCTGCAATATTAAAGTGGAGTTCCACCCATTTTTTTATGTTTGTCTGTGCTGCATGCCCTAATCTCATAGTGTTCAGAATGGACACTTTTTATTTATTTTGTTGCTTGTAAATACCTTTATTTTGTAGTCCTTCATTACTTCCTCCTCCTTATTAGCCTAGGCTATTAAGTCACAAGGCTATTTGCAAGGGTTTCTGGGATAGGCATCATGTTTCCCAGTAGTCCTTGCAAACCCGACTGAAACCTATTACATTGCTTGTGCAGCACTGAGCATGTGCGAGATATACAAAGCTGAAATCCAGGAAGTCATACAGTCTGGCTTCATGATGCCCACACTTAAGATGGCCACGAACTATTTCTAGATTATAAACTCAATGCTGTAACAACAGACCTTAGTTTACAGACTTACTTTACTAGAATACATTAAGCTTGTGCATTACAGGGATATTTATATTTAAAAAGTGAAATTGTGGGTGGAACTCCCCTTTAACATTTTTGGTAAACTCATTCAATGAATCCAAGCTCTGCAAGCTGTGATAACATGCACTGCATTGATGCATTCACACAATATCACAGTAACCATGAGATAAAACAAAGTTCAGGAATATTCCTTTATCCCATTGTTTTGCAAATCTATGTACAATACAAACTGTATGATTGAATCAGTTCTAATATCGCTGTTTTACTAAGCTGTCAGCTTATTATTCTAAATAGGAAACCTTCATTTTTTTTTTGTAAATATTAAAGATTCTAACTACCAGCTAAAATAAGTCCTTACATTTAAAGAGCACCTGTCATTTCAGATCCATCATGGCAGCGCCTGTTAGCGGGCATCCATTCACCTGCTGCCGCAACATCCCTTGCCTTGTTGTGTCCCTGCCGCATTTCTTTACTGTTCCTGGGATCACTTCCTGGCTCATTGGGCAGTGATGGCAATTTATTTTCCAACAAGCAGGCTGTTTGCTTTCAGACTATCTCTTTCTCTGACTGAGGAGGGGAGTTACATTCTGATTCAGTTGTGTGTGTAAATTTTTTTGGAGCTAATGAGCCCTATAAATAACAGACTTTTTAACAGCACAGCTAAGAATAGACTAGTGGTGCACCACAATGAAAATTTCAGTGCCAAAAACTTCCGGATGCACCGAAATTGACAGTTTAAATTTTATATTTTATATATATCTATATAGATATACTGTATATAGATATATATCAAATTGTATTATATTTGACTTTTTATTTAACATTGTGAATTTAAATGAATATGAGTTTATTTTCGGCACTTAACGGCACCTTTTCAGCTGATAGGCTGCTTTAACATGGAGTCTAACATATGTCCATTCATAACTGAAGCATAGTAAACTGTGTTATAAATACACACACATACACATACGTGTTTGAGCTCTGAGGTGCACACCCTAATGCAATGGGCAAAATGGTGATTGCTAACAAGCTAGCAATCAAACTTGTTGCTGACACAGATTGACCCAAACCCGCAGAAGACTGTCACATGATAGCAGGCCACCAGCCCACTCAGCCGTGGTCAGGGAATTCCCCACCCTGCAGATGCATGTAACAAAGGGGCGGGGTGCTGGTGGCATCATCGATCTAATATGGCCATGTGACAATATATACTGTAAAAATATGGCCACAGGGAATTCCCCCAGCCACAGCTGACTGAGCCACCGCTCTGTACCATGTCACAGTACGTTGCTCCCTATGTAATGGATCACTTATCCCAGAACCAGAGTTCAGCTGAATTCTAATGTAACACATACTGAGTATTTGTAGCAGGCAATGCAGTCAATAACGAAACACCCGCTGATAAAAAAAACTATTACAGGATAAGCCACACCAGGTGTCAGTTCTTTTCATTAGGACTGAACACATGATAAATGTGAACCTCAAACACGCAGCATGCTTGTGTGGATCCCCCATTCCTCTGCATTTACTACAGGCATACAGTGCATCCGGAAAGTATTCACAGCGCTTCACTTTTTCCACATTTTGTTATGTTACAGCCTTATTCCAAAATGGATTAAATTCATAATTTTTCTCAAAATTCTTCAAACAATACCCCATAATGACAATGTGAAAGAAGCTTGTTTGAAATCTTTACAAATTTATATAAAAAAAAAAAAAATCACATGTACATAAGTATTTACAGCATGTGTTGAAGCATCTTTGGCACCAATTACAGCCTCAAGTCTTTTTGAGTATGACACAAGCTTGGCACTCCTATTTTTGGGCAGTTTCTCCCATTCTTCTTTGCAGGACCTCTCAAGCTCTATCAGAATGGATGAAGCTTGAGAGATGTTCAATGTGGTTCAAGTCTGGGCTCTGGCTGGGCCACTCAAGGACATTTACAGAGTTGTTCCGTAGCCACTCATTGTACTTTAGGGTGATTGTCCTGTTGGAAGATGAACCTTCGCCCCAGTCTGAGGTCCAGAGTGCTTTGGAGCAGATTTTCATAAAGGATGTCTCTCTTCATTGTTACATTCATTTTTCCCTTGTTCCTGACCACTTTACCACTTCCTGTCACTGAAAAGCATCCCCACAGCATGATGCTGCCACCACCATGCTTCACTGTAGGGTTGGTATTGGCCAGGTGATGATCGGTGCCTAGTTTCCTCCAGACATTCAGGCCAAAAGCCCCATACACACTATCAGTTTTCCTGCAGGATTTTCTCTTCAGGTTTACCAAAACCATCTAATATGAGGTCAGACCTTATGAGTTTCAATTTGTATGCAATCAGGCAGGACCTTGCACTACATGGTTTTGGTAAACCTGAAGAGAAAAACCTGCAGGAAAACTGATAGTATGTATGGGGCATAAGAGTTGTTGTTTCATCAGACCAGAAAATGTTGTTTCTCATGGTCTGAGAGTCCTAATGGTGCCTTTTGGCAAACTCCAGGCGGGCTGTCATGTGCCTTTTAGTGAGGAGTGGCTTCCGTCTGGCCACTCTATCATACAGACCTGATTGGTGGAGTGCTGCAGAGATGGTTGTTCGTCTGGAAGTTTCTTCTCTCTCCACAGAGAGACCATCGGTTCTTGGTCACCTCCCTGAGTAAGGCCCTTCTCCCCCAATCACTGTTTGGCCGAGCGGCCCGCTCTAGGAAGAGTCCTGTAGTGCCAAACTTCTTCCATTTACGGAAGATGGAGGTCACTGTGTTCATTGGGACCTTCAATGCTGCAGAGATAGTTCTGTACCCTTCCCCAGATCTGTGCCTCCATACAATCCTGTCTTGGAGGTCTGCAGACAATTCCTTGGACTTCATGGTTTGGTTTGTGCTCTGACATGAACTGTTAACTGTGGGACCTTATATAGACAGGTGTGTGCCTTTCCAAATCCTGTCCAATCAGCTAAATTTACCACAGGTGGACTCCAATCAAGTTGTAGAAACATCTCAAGGATGATTAGAGGAAATGGGATGCGCTCAATTCTGAGTGCCATGGCAAAGACTGTGAACACTTATGAACATGGGATTTATTTTTTATTTTTTATTTGTAATAAATTAGCAGCGATTTCAAACAAACTCCTTTCACGTTGTCATTATGGGGTATTGGTTGTAGAATTTTGAGGAAAATAATGAATTTAATCCATTTTAGAATAACAAAATGTGGAAAAAGTGAAGCGTTGGGAACACTTTCCGGATGCACTGTATAAAGAGGGACGAAACCCGGCATCCCTGGATTCAGCGTCCATATAGCAAGTAGCAGCAACAGGAAAACTCATGCCGCGTACACACGATCACTTTTTGTTATGAAAAAAAATGTCATTTTTCAAAATGTCATTTAAAATGATGGTGTGTGGGCAAAATGTCATTTTATGTCTTCTGAAAAATGACCAAAAAATAATTTGAACATGCTCGAATTTTTTATGTCATTTTTCAAAATGTCATTTTTTGTGTCATAAAAAATGATCGTGTGTGGGCAAAACGACGTAAAAAATGACGTTTTAAACCCGCACATGCCCAGAAGCAAGTTAGGAGATGGGAGGTAAAACTACCATTCATAATGGAGTAAGCACATTCATCACGCTGTAACAGACAAAAAAGCAGGAATCGTCTTTTACTAACAAGTAACCGGCTAAAAGCAGCCTCAAGGCAAATAAAACTTCCCCTTTAGAGTGCCATCACTTTGTTCATCATTTTCCAAAAATGATGGTGTGTACGCAACGTCATTTTTTAAAATTAAGTTCATGACATTTTTTTTCATCACAAAAAGTGATCGTGTGTACGGGGCATCAGAGTTCTAAAGATGCTGAGATGCTGCGATTCACATAAAACAAAAGAAGCCATGACTCATAATCTGACAACTTATTATTCTGCCCGTCTGGTTTGACAGGGAATCTCATTTGCATATTGCAGGTTTAGGCAGATCTCAGCATGTATTTACAGCACACTCCTTCACATGAATATTGCATATATGTCTGAATCCATGCTACTCCCTTAACTGGACCCAAACAGTGCCAATGTATATCAATTGGATTAAGCCTTAAACTGATTTGCTCGCTAAAGGATTTCTAATTCTGTTCAGCCAGTCTTGTGATTTACATACCTCTACCTCATTGCACAGCCAGAAATTTCTTTACTGTTCCTGGGATCACTTCCCGGCTCATTGGGCAGTGATGGCAATTTATTTTCCAACAAGCAGGCTGAAAGGGAAGGCGCATGGATAAGCTAGGAAACACAGTAGGTGTCATCTCTCCTGCAGTGTAAAGTACAAGACTGACTGAACAGAATTACTAAGGTATTACTTATGTGTATTTATACTGTCCACTTAGCATTATGTTACACATAAATATTTTAATACAAGGAAAACCCAACACAGGGTTTACCGAGAATTGTGGGTTTTTCTAAAAATTGAGCATAGTGAAAGCTGTTTGCTTTCAGACTATCTCTTTCTCTGACTGAGGAGGGGAGTTACATTCTGATTCAGTTGTGTGTGTAATTTTTTTTGGAGCTAATGAGCCCTATAAATAATAGACTTTTTAACAGCACAGCTAAGAATAGACTAGTGGTGCACCACAATGAAAATTTCAGTGCCAAAAACTTCCAGATGCACCGAAATTGACAGTTTAAAAAATTAAATATTTTATATATATCTATATATATCTATATAGATATATCTATATAGATATATATATAGATATATATAAAATTGTATTATATTTGACTTTTTATTTAACATCATGAATTTAAATGAATACGAGTTTATTTTCGGCACTTAACGGCTGCTTTAACATGGAGCCTGGGTTCACACTGGTGCATGCCGAACACCGCATGTGATTTGCACAGTTCTCACACCGCATTCCTGTCGCATCACATGCAATGTCTGTGCTGTGTGATTTGAGACATACATTTTGTATGGTTCAAATCACACCGCATCCTCACGAAAAAGGTGCATATTATGCTACACTGGAACCATGCAATTCAATTCTGCCAATCGCACTGGGCTTTGCGAACCATTTTTGGGGTTTCATTAAGCTAACATTGACACCGCAGTGGTTCACATGAACGGAGTGTGATTCGGTATGAGAAAAGCACAGGAATCGCTGTGAATCCTGCACCATATCAGTTTAAACCTGGGCAGAGCAGTTTTTGAAGCGCTTTTGCGTTAAAAAAAAAAAAAAGCGCATGAAAATCTCAAGAAAAATACATCCCTTTAAATTCCATGTATGGTTCATTGTGGTGTTAAAAATCCTGCTTGTTGCATTTTTGGTGCATATTTGGTCAGTTAAAAAAAATGCACCTCCCCATTGAAATGCATTGAAAGGCAGTTTAATCCTGGCAAAATCACATCAAAATCTTTTGTCCTGACACGTGAACAGATATATATTGTCCCAGATCTCTGGCCGAGATCTGGGGGCCCGGAATAGGGGGCATTTTTGTATTGAAGTCAATGGGACGTAATTTTGCATTGAATAGGGGGCGTAATTGCATTGAAGTCAATGGGACGCAATTTTGAATTTAAGTCAATAGGATGCAATTTTACATTGAAGTCAGAGGTCAGAAGTCAGCTCCCCAAATAATTTCCCCACATGGAAAGTTTACCTCTCCTGAGCACTGAAGGATGACTCTCAGGTTCTTATTGGCTCATGACTTTTGGGGTGTATTTTTAAAAACATTGCATAGCAATTCATCCATTGAAAATGCATGCATATTTGTTCTGTGTAAATGTGGGGAAAAAATAATGTTATTTGGCTATTTCCTGTATTGGACAATTGGTTTTTATTGATATAAAACTGAATGTTACTCATGTGGCCACTAGATTGCGTAAATTATTATAGTACATGACTATTTAACTTAGTGCTATCTAATGGCCAAATGCATTATTCTCTATTTTAAATCATTTAAAAAAAAAAAAAGATTTTTCCCTATTTATACAAAAACAGTGTGCATGCACTTTTACTGGATGAATTGCTATGCAAATTATTTTATTAATACACCCAATAATGTATTTCATTTTCATGCATAGTAAAAAAAAAAAAAAAAACTTTTTTTACTGTTAAAAATTTAGGAAATAGTTGCACAATGTATTTGGAAACGTTGAGTTTTTTATCTGTTTCTATTAATAGTATTATTATTATTTTTATTCTTTTATTTTGACTTCTTTGGAACACAGGAGAAGAGTGAACCTGGTAAGCAGATATTTGGATGAATGGGAGCTCCGGATTTGTAATGGATTGTATTAGAGGCATGAAAATCGTACAATTATGAATGTTCAATTTTCATAAAATATAGGCCTGGTGGATGGATTATACAGGATTATGTTCACAAATGCACCCAATATGTATTCCAAAACTAATTTGATTTGCAGCAATTTGAGAACGTGTTATAATGGAATTCTTCCATTTTTATATAATTTATCTTCTGTGTATGTGAAGTCTGTATACAGGTTACTCCATGGATGGGTCAAGTCTCATACACACGCTCGGTTTTCTCTGCAAGAACTAGCAAAAAAAACTACTGGCAGAGCTTTCTTGCCGAGTATACTGAGCGTGTGTACGAGGCTTTCAGGTTTGTCGTCTGGGAAATTGCCCAGAATCTCGATGAGAAAAATAGAGAACATGTTCTCTATTTTCTCGTTGTGATTCTCGGCAGTGTTTTCCTGCCGAGAAACCTGAGCGTCTGTATCAGGGGCGGACTGACCATTGAGGAACTCGGGCACTGCCCGAGGGCCCCATGCCACTAGGGGGCCCCATCAGGGTTGCCAGGCTCATTAAAACCAGGGACAGTATGTAAAAATGTGTTTTTTTACATCTGTCCCTGATATGTCTGAAACCGACATGCTTTTGATGTGAAAATTCCGAGATTTTAGCTGCCCTGCCACCTGGCTTGGTGGCCATCTGTAAGCCCGGGGGCCCCATAATCTTCTACTGCCCGGGGGCCCCATCAGTTATCAGTCTGCCCCTGGTCTGTATACTTACTTGTTGCCGTGGAAACCTGTGCATGCTCAAAATGACTTTGACGCATGAGCGGTAGCTTCCAAGGCATAGGTAGGGTGTAGCAAGATGGCAGCAACGGCATCGAAGGTGACGAGCGAATGCTCGTCATAGTCGATGACTTCACCGCGTTTATGCCAATCAAAAGAACGGCGGTTCTTTTGAATGGAGTGTCTGTACACTCAGCTGGCAAGAGATTCTTGCCAAAAATCTCGTCAGGAAAAAAACGTTGGGCCGTGTGTACAGGACTTCAGACACAGAGACATTGATGATGTATCTGGTGATCATTCTATGGTGACAGTCAGGGGCGGACTGACAACTCGTGGGGCCCCCGGGCAACAGAAGATTATGGGGCCCCTGGGCTTACAGATGGCCACCAAGCCAGGTGGCAGTACAGAGGTGGGGAAGCTCAAATCTCGGGATTTTCACATCAAAAGCATGTCGGTTTTGGACATATCAGGGACAGATGTAAAAAAAAACACAGATTTTTTACATACTGTCCCTGGTTTTAATGAGCCTGGCAACCCTGATGGGGCCCCCTAGTGGCATGGGGCCCTCGGGCAGTGCCCGAGTTCCTCAATGGTCAGTCCACCTCTGGTGACAGTACACAAATCTGCTCCATTACCTTTCTATGTGCTAACCCACACAAGACAAGACACATCAATTGAATATCACTGATTTATACAGCAGAACTCCTCAGCTTATGAATACTTTATACTAGCCAGTGTGTCCGATCACCGAACGGTTGAAATGTTGACAAGAGAACCAAAAACAATATGTTCATGTGTCTAAAAAAGAAAAGTCTATGGGAAATAAACACCAAGTTTAAGCAGAAGTTACTACTATTTCTTCATGAGGTCTTAAGACAAGTCCTGTTTACTGGCAGGGACAGTCTCTGCTATACCTGCATTATGCCACAATGACAGGTCCTCTTTGCTGGCAGGGTCGGTCTGTACTACACCTTCATAATCCATAATGCTAGGTCCTCTTTACTGGCCAGGTCGTTCTCTGCTACATCTGTATAAAGCCATGATAACAGGTCCTCTTTACAGGCCAGGTCGGTCTCTGCTACACCTGCCGGGTGCCATAATGCCAGGTTCTCTTAATTGGCCAATTTGGTCTTTGCTACACCTTCATGATGCCATAATAACAGGTCCTCTTTGCTGACCGTACCAGTCTCTTTTACACCTGCATGATACCATAATGCCAGGTCCTCTTTGCCGACAGGGTTGGCCTCTGCTATAGGGTGACCACATTTCCAAATTGCCATTTAGGGACACCCCCACTTCCCAGAAATCAGCTTGTGCTGTAACAAATCACAGCACAGCCGGTACGGCCAGTGCACACTCTACCCAGAAGCTCTGATCACGCCCCCAAAAAACGCTGCCACATGGCCACTTTACTCACTGACAATACCTGTCCTGGCCGGCCGATACCTGTTTTACCTTGTAACGCTGGGTCTACACTCCCCCATAGTGATTAGATACAAGAGGCGGGATTTATGATTTCTCCAATCACAAGCAGGGGGCGGGGATTGTGCCTCTCCAGACATCCAGGGACAGGACAAGTACTGTCAATGAGTAAAGTGGCAATGTTGTGGACTTTTTTGGGGGCATCGGATCTGCCTGGGGGAAAGGAGTCAGTTTCATTCCAGGACACTGTATTGTGCTGGGATGAAGGTGTCTGGGACAGACCTGCATAATGCGGGACCGTCCCAGGCAATCCGGGACACGTGGTCACCCTACTCTGCTACACTTGCATAATGCCATTGTGCCAGGTCCTATTTACAGGCAGAATCAGTCTCTGCTACACTGCATGATGCCATAATGCCAGGTTCTCTTTGCTGGCAGCTTGCGTCAAAGACCACTACCACCTTGGCATTGAGTCAGTGCTGTGCATGCATATGATGACAGGTCTTCTTTAGTTTGCCCTCTATTCATAGATGCTATAACACTCAAGAGCATGCACTGTATGAACGCCGTCGGCTCCCATTCACAGTTATAGGCAGTTATTTAGCTCTGGTCCTCACTATGTCACGTTGCTCAGTGGAAGTGTATGACAGCCTATCTGCCACAATCGTTCTTGTCATCGCTGTGAATTCTACTTATCTGATCCAGAGTATGAGAGGCAGAAGCAGAGAGACTGTCACCGAGCCAGGCCTGTCTTATAGATGTAAACCAAGGCAGGCAGGATACCTACTGACAGAGCAAAGCCAGGAGTGAGATCTACCTTTGCTCTGTCAGTAAGTTGATGATGTTACTTTGTCACATGCAGGGTCATTAGTACTCACTCAGAGGGCTCTGACTTGCCTGTTAGGCTTTATGCATCCAGCTCACAACTCCCTGCATGACGTTCCAGGGACAGGACTGCTGCAGCTACACCTCCAGGCCTAAGAGGCCTTTTGCATTCCGCTCCCAGTCCAGTTAGACTATGTTCCCAGTCCACTATACCATGTTTCGTGAGACCGGCCAACTACAGCTGGCTCTTCTGGGTGTAGGCCAATCTCTGCCCTGACCAGGGCCATCAGAGTAGTGACTACATCTGCAAGTGTGTGGGGTGTTTGGCTCCTATGCCCCAACTGCTCCCAATGTAGCATATACTGTATATGGTAGAGTGACCAGACATCCCCAGTTTCAGGGGACAGTCCCCTGATTGAGGACACTGTCCCCGGATCAAGTCTGTCCCTGGTTTTGTCCCCAGATTGGATTTAATGAGGGCAGGGGCAATTTCAAAGACAATCAGTGCAGAATTAAAATAAAAAAAATGGAATTACACCCCCCTGCTCTGCCGTGCCTACTAGCATAGGGGGTTGTATTTTTCCCATTATCTGTGCCCCCTTCTGATGATCATGTGCTGGTCGGAGTGGAGGGAATATTTCTTCAGTTTCGGGTGCATGCCCATTCAGCTTCGCTCGCATGTTCTTCTGCCTTGTCTCAAATCCTGGGCAGCCAACTGCTTATCTCCTTTCCTTCCCTGGCGGAGTGATCTTCCTCCGCTCCCCATCCAGTAGTAGCCGGGGCCCGAAGAGTAAGACATGAGAGGCTGTGAGGCGGGTAGCGGCGGCGACGGGCAGAGAGTCGCTGATTGTTGCCATTACTAGTAAAGAAAAAATATGTCCCCGGATTTCATTAAAAAAATCTGGTCACCTTAGTATATGGGCACTAACTCCATCCACAACATCACTACAGAAAGGCTTGGTCTCAAAGGTGACCTAACAGCCACTTACACAATTCCATGCTACACACTATTTTGGGACATAGCCACCTAGTGTTAGACTATCTAACTGCACCTGCTTATACACTTGCTTTGGGGGCACACAAAGCAGAGCTCTATCCCAGCCCTGCTCTCTCCTTACAGCATTTAACTTGACAGCAGTGGGAGCCAATGGATCTGGCTGCCCTCACAGAATGCAGGAAGAGAGGAGAGTGGAGGTACTGGCAGGGACAGGGCTGGATCTAGTGTGGTGTCAGGTAAGTGTTTAAAGGTGGGGGAGGGAGGCACCGACATATGAAAGTTTTTATCTTATTGCAGAAAATGCATTGGTATTTGCACCCACTTCCAGGCACGTCACTTCCTGTGCCCCCCCCCCTCACTGTCTTCTGGGAAACACACAGGTCCCAGAAGACTGCGGGGACCAGTGAGGACGTGTGGCACGACACACGCATGCGCAGTAAGGGAACTGGGAAGTGAAGCAGCAACGCGATTGATCGGCTTCGGCTGCCGACATTGCAGGCACCCTGGAAAGGTAAGTGTCCATTTATTAAAAGTCATCAGCTACAGTATTTGTAGCTGCTGGCTTTTAATATATATATTTTTTTAGGCGGACCTCCACTTTAAAGCGGAGGTTCTGTGGGTTTTGCTTCTTTTTTTTTTATCAGCAATGCATGATAATATAGCTAGCAGGGTACTACTCACCTGCTAGCCGCTCGTACGTCCGTCCGCTCCGTTTTTGTTAAACAGAATTATTTATAAAAAATAGTCCTGGGCTGTTCCATGTTCGTTGTGGGCATTTTGAATCCCACAAGCAAACACTTCCTGGATTCTGTGACGCATTGCCCCCATCATGCAATGCAGGATCTCGCGCATGCGCATGTGTTGACGGTGAGAAGCGCGAGCCTCGCCGTCAACACTTCCTGATTACAATCGTTACCATGACAACGGTTGACGTCATTTACAATACACGCCCTGAGACCTTGCGCTCAGCTCCCATTACACATAGAGTCGTCGGGGAAAAGGAGCGACACGCCCATTCCCCGCAGTGATGAAGAACCGGAAGTCCAGCAGAATACAGGTAAGGGTAACGATAGATAAAAAAAATGACAACGCTACTATGCATTATTGTGCTTTAAGATATGATTCATAGTAACTTCAATTTGAGGGTGAACCTCCGCTTTAAGGTAAAAACATTTTTGCCTTTAGAATCGACATTCATTTCCATATTAAAGTATTCATAGTTTCAGCTAAGAGCCGGATCACACTGGGGCAACACGTCAGGGGGCTCAGCCGCCTGACGAATCGCGTCCCATTCAATGCAATGGAACCATTCTAAAAGTCGCTCTGACTTAGAAAAAGGTTCCTGCATGACTTTGGGGGCGGCTCGGGGTGACCTGCAGAGCTGTATACTGGCCTAGGCCAACAAGGCCCAGGCCTAGGGCAGCACTTTGCAGGGGGGCAGCACGAAAAGAGTCCCCGCCGGCTACACTGTTAGGAAAATTAGTCTGCTTCTTGTATGCGGGCGGCATTCCCCAACTGTGGGGGGGGGGAGGGGCGCTTCCAATTTTGACTGTTTTATCATCCTGGACCACAAACCTTCCTCACTGTGCTATATGTTTCTGCTGCACCATCTACTTAAAGTAGAACTATAGGCAACACTTCTTTATTTTTTCATTTTGGATAGAGTAAGGGAGGGTTATAGCCCCTGTCAGTTTATTTTTTACCATCCCTGTCCCATTGCGAAGATTTCCTTTCACTTCCTGCTCTATGGGAAACCAGGAAGTAAGAGGAAATCTAAGTAAATTAAGGGAATCCATTGCCCCCCCCCCCCCCAGGCCCTCAGAACTAGTATCCTCACTCGAAAATTTCAGGGCGGGTCTCAAACAACACAGGGTGTGGCCGTGACAGGAAGGGGTGGGTCATATTTAAATTAGGGGGTGCACGAGTTTAGTCAGGCCTAGGGCAGCACAAAACCTAAATACACCTCTGGCGACCTGCATTGACTTCTATACAGAAGTCGTTTTGCAAATCGCCTCTGAAGTCGTCCTCGGGATGACTTGCAGAGTCGCCCCCAAAGTCGTGCCGCTGCAGTGTGAACCGGCTCTCAATGATTTTTAAACATTGCTGAGTGAAAAATATAAATATTGCTGAAAGAAAAATATAAATATTGCTGAAAGAAAAATATAAATATTGCTGAAAGAAAAATATAAATATTGCTAAAGAAAATTAAAATAAAAACAGTCCAAAAAATATTTACAGAAAAGATATTACAAAACAAACATAAGTATCAGTTAAAGTGGTTGTAAACCCCCGGATATAACATTATTTTAAAAATTAGCACATATCTCAGGCAGCTGATCGCTGCCTGTATAAGTGTACTCACCGCTGTCATTAGCTCTAAAATCGTATTTTTAGTTTTGATGACGTCACTGCGCTTGCGCATTGTAGCCCCGCAAAACCAGCATGTGTTGCCGATTTTCATTTTCATTGTCGGCCACTTGGCGCAGGCGCCATTCAGAGAATGCTTTGTATTTTCTGAATTCATGAATACAAGTATGTCAGTGACACAGGTACACTATTATTGCTGTAATGAAAACTGATAGTAATATCTATAGACATCTAAGGCTAAGCCCTGGTGTGTGGGGCGAAACACGTCACTGTGTGGTTTGTTGTTTTTCGAACAGTTAAGGGGCACAAAATCTAAAATCGTTGGGACGTTTTTGAGCCGAAAAAACGAAAGGACAAGTTTGGAAATGTTCTGCTGAACAAACAACAAATCGGAAGGTTAATGTGTTTCCCGTCCAAACTTTCTGCACTAGGTATGTGTAAAAATAAAAGAACCAGATTTTTTTAAATTTATGTCCACTGAATGATTTATCGATCATGACATGATGGCAATATCGTTTGTGCTCACGGCTGAACATTCGTTTTTCGGAAGTTCGTTCGGATGATTTTTCGTAGAATGTATGGCCAGCATTAGTTAAGAGTAGAAAATAGCCTCAGCCTGTGCTTCTCCACAAACCACACACTGACGTGTTTCGCCCCACCCGCCAGGGCTTAGTCATTACATGGGCTGGTAGGGTAGAGCGCCATTCATTTGACCTTGTTGCATGTGAAATCTGTAGTAGTGTTTAGTCCTGCAGCCTGGAAGCACTGGAGACATGGGCTCAATTTCCCAGCCACGCTATCTTGCATAAATTCCCTATGTTCAAGTGAGGTTGATTTTGGCCTTAGTATGGGTGAGTTTGGCTACAACAGGGATGCCAAACTGTTACCTGATGTAAATGGCTCTGCTGCAGAATATGACAAACATATATTGTGTGTGTGTATATATATATATATATATATATATATATCCTCTGAAGGAAAGGGAAAAAAGGGTACAGTGTTGCCCCCCACAGGACACTTGAAGCACAGACAGTAACCGTCTTCATCAATCACATCCTTGTAAGTCTGTTGAGTGCAGAACAGCTAGACGCACAGCAGTTGAACCCCCACCACCCCCTCCCCTCCCCCCAGGTACTGTATGTCATAAACACTAAAATATTCATCTGCCCAACCTAAAATGACCTTCCTGGCAGCCTGAGCTTGCTGCTGGGAACAGACTGCTCCTTCCTCCCTGCCTGGGGCTGTGTTCTGACCTGTACGCCACACAAGCACAGACACGATCCCTAGATACATAATCATATGCTCTCCCTTCTAGAGGAGACAATTAGTATTCCAAACATCAATTAAGAGTTATTATTCTATTAACCCCTTCCTGGCCCCCATTGCCTGCAGGATGCCGTGTCACAACATCAATGCATGCAGGGACTAGTGATTTTCCCATAGTAACCTTTTACCACCTGCAGCAGGGGGGTTGCCAACTGTCCCAGGTTTCCAGTCTTTGGAGATTTGTCCCTGGAAATCCTTGTCCCTGGAAACAAGTCATGGTAAAAAATCCCTGTTTTTTTTTTTTTTTTTACCCTAACATCTTGGCATTTTTTAGTTAAGGAGCCTTATGCCGCGTACACACGATCATTTTTCGGCATGAAAAAAACTATGGCCCGGATTCACGTAGATCGGCGCATCTTTGTTCCGGCGTAGCGTATCTTCTTTACCAATGTTGAGCGGCAAGCATGCTATTCACAAAGAATATGAGCTCAACGTTGCGCTGGCGTATCGTATAGTTGTCTACGTAAGCCGACGTAAGTCAAAGTAGGTGGAAGTGGGCATGTAACATTTAAATGAATCGTGACCCCATGCCAATGATGGGCTGAGCTTCAAAAAAGCGAACTGCGCATGCGTCGGCTCCTGGACGCATCCCAGTGCGCATGCTCACAGTTACGTCGAAATACATGCCTAAGATATGTCAATACACTGCCTACGACGTGAACGTAACCTACGCACAGCCCTATTCACGTAGTAATAGGTAAACGACGTAACATACGATGGCTGTTCCGACGTCCATACCTTTGAATGGGTTGCGCCACCTATATGGTGAAATAACTTTACGCAAACCGCGTATCTTTTCCGCCTGGCACATCTACGTTCCTGAATCGGCGTATCTTACTCATTTGCATATTTAACATGGGAACGCTGAATGCGTCCAGAGTAACTATGCACCCAAGATACGCCGGCGTAGGCAAGTTACGTTGGGCGGCTGAAGCCTTGTTTTACGGCGTATCTAGCTTTACGAATCGGCGTAAAAATACGACGTGCACATTTGTACTTACGACGGCGTGTCTCTAGATACGCTGGCGTAAACCTTACGTGAATCAGGCCCTATGTTTTTCGGCATGTAGAAAAAACATTTTTCCAACTTCATCATTAAAACGACGTTGCCCACACACGATCGTTTTAAAAAAATGCTCTAGCAAAAGCGCGGTGACGTACAACATGTACGACGGCACTATAAAGGGGAAGTTCCATGCGGATGACGCCACCCTTAGGGCTGCTTTAGCTGATTTCCTGTTAGTAAAAGATGATTCGCGTTTTCTGTCTGTTACAGCGTGATGAATGTGCTTACTCCATTACGACTGATAGTTTTACCAGAACAAGCGCTACCGTCTCATAACTTGCTTTTGAGCATGCGCAGGTTTTGAACATCGTTTTAGCACACACACGATAATTTTTTACAACCCAAAAAACGACATTGTTTAAAATGTAGTTAAAAAATGCAGCATGTTCGAGAAAAAAAAATTGTAATTTTTTAGAACCCGAAAAATGATGTGAAGCCCACACACGATCATTTTAAATGACATTTTTTTTAAATGTTTTTTTTTTTTTCATGCCGAAAAATGATCGTGTGTACGCGGCATTACACTTATTTAATTTTTTTTAAGTCAATGTTATCTTTGGCGTTTATGTGAAAAATAAATAAAAAATCCTGCAACAATTTAATTTAGCGCCCTTTTAAGCTAAGGGGGGGGGGCTCAGGTGAGCAGTAACTGAAGCAGCAACCACTGCAGCTTGGTGTGCCATAAAGACAGCCCAAAGTGCCTGTGAGTACTACTGTATGGCACAACAGCTTTCTTATAGGGCAGGAAGCAAAGAGTGATCGCCATTTAGCAGGACCTTGTGCCATCCACCCTTATTTGACAATCATGAGCAAGTCCTCCTGATCCAGTTTAATAAATATGCCATTACTGGATCACCTTTGGTCACATTCCTTTATTAGTATCATATCCAGCTTGGGTACACTTTAGCAGCAAAATGCTTCTGAGAATGCATTTAAATGATCAGCGACTGTGCTGCATCTGTACCGGAACTAAAGTCTTGGCATACCCTGCCAAGCACAGAATGCGGACGTCTATTTATGAAAGATCACAGGTGTGAATGCTTTGGTTACAGACAGCATTGGGCAGGATGAGAGGGCATGATGGACCTTGTAGTCCACCAATGTATTCCCACAGCCACTGGAGAGTCACAGGTCGTAAAAGACTGTTCTAGGCACCAGCACTTGTAGTAACATTATTTAGCATGGGTTGGCATGGTACAGATTGGCAGGTTCAGCTTGACTTGTAGTTCTACAGCAGCTGGAGGTGAAGCTGTTTTATGCTTTAGCACTTTTGAATTTTACAGCAGCCCTCCTTAACGTTTTACCCCAGAGGAACCCCCCTAAAATAATTTTTGGGTCTCAGGGTAACCCTTACTAAGTCACTTCATTGGAGGTCAATGGGAAAAATGCCCTGGTCTTCAAAAAGAAGAATGCCCCTTACATTGACGGTCAGTGGGAAGAATGTCAATTACCTCGGTGATCGGTCTAAAGAATGCCCCCCTTACATAGGTGGCCAGTATGAAGAATGCCCCCCTTACATAGGTGGCCAGTATGAAGAATGCCCCCCTTACATGGGTGGTTAGTATGAAGAATGCCCCCTTACATGGGTGGTTAGTATGAAGAATGCCCCCCTTACATGGGTGACCAGTATGAAGAATGCCCCCTTTACATGGGTGGCCAGTATGAAGAATGCTCCCCTTACACCAGTGGTCAGTGGAAAGTATTCCCCCCTTACATCGATGGTCAGGAGAAAGAACTTCCCTCTTACATTGGCAATCAGTGAGAAGAATGTTCCTTACATTGGTTAGCAATGGGAAGCATGCCCCTTATATTGATTGTCAATGTGAAGAATGCCCTTTATAGTGGTGGTCAAAGGGAAGACTGCTCGTTACATTGGTTGTCAATGTGAAGAATGCCCTTTACGTTGATGGTCAGAGTGAAGAATCCCCCCTTACATTGGTGGTCAATAGAAAGAATGTCCCTTACATTGGTTGTCAATGTGAAGTATGCTCCTTATATTGTTGTTCAGCGTGAGGAATGCCCTTTATATTGATGGACAGTAGGAAGAATGCCCCCCTTACATTGATGGTCAGAGTGAATAATTCCCCCCTTACATTGGTGGTGAACAGAAAGCATGTCCCTTACATGGATGGTCAATAGGAAGAATGTCCCTTACATTGGTGGCCAATGGAAAGAATGCCCCTTACATTGGTGATCAGCATGAAGAATGCCCCTCTTCTAGTGGTGGTCAGAATGCCATCCTTAGACACAGCTATAGAGAGCACTGGTGTCATGCAGCTGGCTCTGCTAAGTGGCATTAGACCCAGAACACCGTCAGATAGGGGGTCAATCAGCCACAACTCAAGTAACCCCTAGCTATCTCTGGAGGAGCCTTGTATGAGAATAGCTGATCTAAAGACGAGTTACTATGGGATGGCACAGCGTAGAATGGCAGGGTTTGCTAGGCTTGCAGTTCCACCGCAGCTGCAAAGGCACAGTATACAAAAGGCTGCTCAATGCCATATCGCTAAAAAGTCCCAAGCATTATTTGGCATACGATGGCACAGTATAGACTAGCAGAGTTTGCAGGACTTCAACAACTGGCAAGCCATGGTTTGCAAAAAGCTGCTGTATGCATTATAACCAGTAAGTCCCCAACATTATTAAGCATAGATTGGCACACATGTTGGCACAGTATAGATTTGCATGGTCAGCTGGACTTGTAGTTCCACAGCAGCTGGCTATCCATGCTTTGCAATATTACCAGTAAGTCCCCAGCATTATTTGGCATAGGCTGGCATGATCAATAGAACAGCATAGACTGGCAGGGTTTGTTGGACTTGTAGTTCCACAGCAGCTGACCCAAAGCAGTTTGCAATAAACTGTTTGAGGCAATATCCCAAGTAATTCCTCATCATGCGGTTGGCGCACATGTTGGCACAGTATAAACTGGCAAGGTCTGCTGAGCTTGTATCTCCACAGCAGCTGACCAGCCATGGTTTGCAAAAGGCTGCTCTATGCAATATCACCAGCAAGTCCCCAATATTATTTGGCATAGGCTGGCATGCTCTGTTGCAGATCATAGACTGGCAGGGCTTGCTGGACTCGTAGTCCCACAACAGTTACCCAATCACAGTTTGCAGAATGCTGTTCAATGCAACATCAACATCAACTCATAGACATTACATAGCATAGGGTGGCATAGTATAGACTGGCAAGGTGTGCAGAATCCTGCCACATGCAAGATCAACCCCTCAATGTGATCTGCCAGGCATGCCACCCTAATGAAAAGCAATCCATGCACACTTCTCACAAACTTTTTGCAGTCTCCTTCTGTGCCCCCCCTCCCTTCCTCCTACCCATCATCTTACCAGGGCTGTGCAGTGCAGGGGGTCCTGTGTGTTCTGGGTGGCAGGCTGGCAGCGATCAGACCTCCAGCTCCTTGCTGGCATCTGTGAGACCCGAGCTGTGCGATGTGTGACTTGCAGCAGACGTTGTGCTTATGAAATGATGGCTTTAGAGTCTAGCAGCGAGCGTGTGAAACCAGTAAATCCTGTTTAACATTTCCCTGTGGATCTGGCAGGAGGAATTGTAGTGTGCCCCCAGGGTGACAGAGGAAATATGACAACCTCGTGCCTACACCAACAACCCCCAATCCCAGCGACGCCGGCCGGGCGCCCTCTGCTGACCACTGCTGGTACTGCAGGGACCCGCTCCCAGCTACAAAGTATCACCTATAGGGCTGTGTATCCACATTGTAACCTATCAACCCACTCACTACCATCTAAACTCAGGCATTCAAAAATAGATAATTCCTAAATTCTTTTGTTTACTTTTGTGTACTGTAGACCAATATTAACAGCTTCAATAATGGGCAATTTCACCTTCCTGCCCCTGACAGTGACTCGAGCTGGGCATCGCCGCTTAGTGAAGGATTGGCTCGGGCGGCTCGGGCGGCTCGGCTGCTCTAGTCCTGCAAAGGGAACTGCGTTCCCGCTGTGAAAAAAGTGCAGGGACGCCATTCCCACGTGTTCCCATAGGACTTGAGCCCTGGCTATACCCATATGACATTTTTATATTTTCTTTTGAGACAGATAGTGCTTTCTTTTGGTGGTATTTAATCACCACTGTGTTTTTGATTTTTTTTGCTAAACAAATGAAAAAATACCACAAATGTGGAAAAAAAGTTTTTCTTAGTTCCTGTTACAGCTATTTTTCTCCTTCACTGATGGGCACTGATATGCAGCACTGATTGGCACTGATAGACAGCACTGATGGGCACTGACAGACAGCACTGATATGCAGCACTGATGGGCACTTATATGCAGCACTGATGGGCACTGATAAACAGCACTGATATGCAGCAATGATGGGCACTGATAGATGACACTGATATGTGGTACTGATGGGGAGGCACTGACAGGCATCATTGATGGGCACTGAAAGGCAGCATTGATAGGCACTGATTGGCATCACTGATAGGCACTAATTGGCATGACCGTTGGGCACTGATTGGCAGCACTGGTGGACACAGGTGGGCATCACTGGTGGGGACTGGCAGGCATCGCTGATGGGGCTGCACTGAGAATCAATGCTCACTGATAGGCACTGAAAGGCAGCATTGATAGGCACTGATTGGCATCACTGATGGGCATGACTGGTGGGCACTGATTGGCAGCAGTGATGGGCACAGGTGGACATCACCAGTGGACACAGGTGGGCACCACTGGTGGACACAGGTGGGCATCACTGGTGGGCACTGTCAGGCATTGCTGATGGGGCTGCACTGAGAATCAATGCTCTGTTTATCAGTGCAGATTCTCAGGAGAGCCACTTATAGCTGTCAGCGTGAGTAGTGAAATGCCGATAACCGGCACTTCCTATTTACACCGTGATCAGCTGTGATTTGACACAGCTGATCACGTGGTAAAGAGCCCATGTCATAGACTCTTTACGGAGATCTGAGATTCGGTGTGTCCAAGTGACACACCGCACCACTGATCGCCGCATCGGCTTGTTTTGTAGGACGTCATGTGACGTCAAGTCAGAACAATGAAACTCCTGCCCAGCCATCATTTTGCTATAGGCTGGGCAGGACGGTGTTAATCACCACTTTATTTGTATTTTTTTTGCTAAATAAACAAGATATTATTGTATATTATATGTATATATTATATGCAATGCCTTGAAAGTGTATTCATGCCACTTTTCCACATTTTGTCATGTTACAACCAAAAACGTAAATGTATTTTATTGGGATTTTATGTGATAGACCAACACAAAGTGGCACATAATTGTGAGGTGGAAGGAAAATGATCAATGGTTTTCAAAATGTTTACAAATATATATCTGAAAAGTGTGGCGTGCACATCACCCTGAACACACCATCCCCACTGTGAAACATGGTGGTGGCATCATCATGTTGTGGGGAAGCTTTTCTTCAGCAGGGACAGGGAAGCTGGTCAGAGTTGATGGGAAGAATGGAGCCAAATACAGGGCAATCTTAAATGAAAACCTGTAAAGCCCTGTACACACGATCGGATAACTGATGGAATCTAATCCAATGTATTTTTTTCCGTCGGATATCCAATGAAGCTGACTTTCATCAGTCTTGCCTACACACCATCAGTCAATAATCAGATTGTGCCAAAATGCGGTGATGTACAACACTACGACGAGCCGAAAAAAATGAAGTTCAATGCTTCCGAGCATGCGTCGACTTGATTCTGAGTATACGTGGATTTTTGACCGATGGAGTTTAATACAGACAATTAGATTTTTCCATTGTTTTTTTATTCATAGGAAAATTTTTAAACATGTTCTATTTTTTTTAAGGTCTGTTTTCTGCAAAAGACTTGAAACTGGGGAGAAGGTTCACCTTCCAGCAAGACAACAACCCTAAACATACAGCCAGAGCTACAATGGAATGGTTTAGCAGGGAGAGTCCAGGAATGGCTGAGGAATTTGTGGACATCGCTGAATAGAGATGGAGCTCAGATAAGTTTTAGGGGGGCTGAGGGGTCTGCTGCACACAGAAGGTGTTTTATCTTAATGCATCGGCGTTCTCAACTTTAAGTGTTTTTTTGTCTCCTTTAGATTAAAGCCGGCCATAGATGGGGCAATTTTCTTGCAGGAAAGGTTGCAGGAAAGAAAACCGCTTGATTCCCCAATCAATACAGTGTTCTCCCAGCAGAGGAGCGAGGGTCAAGCCTCGTACACACGGGCCAGAATCTCCTCAGGAAAAAAATGTTGTTTTTCTTGACGAGATTCTTAGCAAGAATCTCTTGTCCCCCGAGTGTACAGATTCTCCTTTAAAAAGAACAGCGGTTCTCTTGAAAGGCAAGAACGCGGTGACGTCATCACGTATGACGAGTATGCGCTCGTCACATTCAATGCCGTCGCCACCATCTTGCTGCACCCTACCTATGCCTAGGAAGCTACCGCACATGCGTCAAAGTCATTTTGAGCATGCGCAGGTTTCCATGGTGACAGGTAAGTATACAGACGCTCGGGTTTCTCGTTGGGAAACAGGCTGACAAAAATCTTGACGAGAAAATAGAGAGCAGAATCTCTATTTTTCTCGTTGAGATTCTGGGCAGATTTCCAGACGAGAAATCTGAGAGCCACGTACACACGCTCGGTTTACTGGGCAAGAAAGCTCTGCCAGCAGTTTTCATGCCGAGAAAACCGAACGTGTGTACGAGGCTTTAGTGGGAGCCATACTGACCAGGAGAACACATAGGGAATCACATGAAAAATACAACAAGCTGGTTGTACCCAAGTTGATCTAGAAGTCTGCTCATACATGGTTCGAACCATCTATGGCCGGCTTTAACAAGCAGTTAACACTTGCGGCGCAGTTGGGTTTTCAACCCTTGCAGTGGAGTTGGGCTTTAAAGGGACACCCTAAAGGTCCCCCCTCCCATGGGCAAAATTACATGTCTCCTTGTAGGCCACCCTCTCCTCCCAGCCATTACTGATGTCCAGGGGCAGACTGACAACTCATGGGGCCCCCGGAAAATAGAAGATTATGGGGCCCCCAGGCAATAAGAGATTATGTCCCCCTCAGGCAATAGATTATGGAGCCACACAGTATACACACACATACACACATATACAGTATACATACACAGTCACACTCTCCTGCTCTCCTGGATCTCCTGCTCTTCAGGATTGAGTCTGAAAGAGTGACTCCTCCCCAGGGCTAGAACTGTGTGCCAGTAGTAATTTGGCGTGTGTCCTAGCAGTAGGACGTACGGCTCCTGGATCCAGACAGGCAGGGCGTTCCACCCCTGTCGTTGCTGAAGCAAGAGCGCAGAAGAGCAGAAGCAGCCTGGAAAAGAAGCTCTTCAGAGGAAAACCACGCCATCTACAAGGTAATAACAAAAAAATACCACAAAGAAATCTTCAAAGCCAAAAAAAATCACTTTTCCAATGCCATCACCAATGCCCTAAACCGTCCCCGCGAACTCTTCAAGCTTGTCACCCAGACCATGAATCCAGTCTGTCTTGAAGCCACCAATTCAGATACCCAAGAATTTTGCAATGAATTATCAGATTATTTCATTAACAAAATTGAAAGAATCCATGAAAGCATTCAGCAAAACAGTACCCCTCTCAACCCCCACTTAATCATTCGCCCAATAACGACACAAATTTACCGCAATCAACTAAGTTCACTCTCAAACCCATCTCCATCGATGCCACTAAAAATATCATCGGTACTCTGCGAAATAGCACAGCGCCTAATGATATCATCCCCACCAAACTGCTGAAGGAATGTGCCGGTATTCTGGCACCTCCTATCACGCAGCTTATAAACCAGTCCTTCAAGGAAGGCATAGTGTCCTCCCAGTTGAAACAGGGCATAATCCAACCCATCTTAAAGAAACCCAACCTTGACCCCAAAGACCCAACTCACCGTCGTCCCATAACAGGCCTAAACGTCCTCTCCAAGGTAATGGAGAAAGTAGTGGTACAACAGCTGCAACAGCATCTAGATACCCATAATCTACTCGATCCATTTCAATCAGGTTTCCATCCCGGACACGGGACAGAAACAGCACTACTCAAAATATGGGATGGCGCTCTCGAGGCCGCAGACGAAGGGGAATCTTGTCTTCTAGTTCTGTTGGACCTAAGCGCAGCTTTCGACACGGTAGATCACAAACTATTACTGACTCGGCTAGCTGAAGTAGCCAGAGTCGCAGAGGTAGGTGATCTATCATGGTTCTCCTCTTTTCTGGAAAACCGATCACAAACCTTTCACTTCTGAAAAACGCACAGTGTCATGCGGAGTCCCTCAAGGAGGCCCTCTGGTGCTGTTCAACATCTATCTTCGTCCTCTCTTTGAAATCATCAGTAGCCAAAAACTACTTTATCACTCATATGACGCACAACTGTATTTTCACATCTGCAACAAAAAGGATCATCATCTCAGTCTAGAGACATGCCTCTCTTTGATGGAAAACTGGATGACGAAGAGTTATCTTAACCACTTCCCGCCCGGCCAATAGCCGATTTACGGCCGGGAAGTGGTTATGAAATCTTGACTAGACGTTCTCAAACGTCTAGCACGATTTCATGCCGCGCGCGCCCGTGCGGGCGCGCAGCGCGGCGATCGGTGATGCGGGGTGTCAGTCTGACACCCTGCACCTCCGATCTCGGTAACGAGTCTCCGGCGGAGCCTCGCTACCACGTGATCAGCCGTGTTCAATCACGGCTGATCACGATGTAAACAGGAAGAGCCGCCGACGGCTCTTTCTCACTCGCGTCTGACAGACGCGAGTACAGGAGAGCCGATCAGCGGCTCTCCTGACAGGGGGGGTTCGCGCTGATTGTTTATCAGCGCAGCCCCCCCTCGGATCGCCACACGGACCACCAGGGAGTGCCCACACTAGACCACCAGGGAACTTAGAAAAAGTCAGCAAGAAAAAAAAAAGGGGCAGTAAAAAAAAAATGATGCCAATCAGTGCCCACACATGGGCACTGATTGGCAACATTGATCCATCAGTGCCACCCCTCAGTGATCATCAGTGCCACCCCAGTGTCTGTCAGTGCCACCCCACAGTGCCAATCCATGCCCAGTGCCCACCTATCAGTGCCCACCTGTGCCACCTATCAGTGCCCACCTGTGCCACCTATCAGTGCCCACCTGTGCCACCTATGAGTGCCCACCTGTGCCGCCTATGAGTGCCCAGTGCTGCCCATGAGTGCCCATCAGTGCCGCCCATGAGTGCCCATCAGTGCCGCCCATGAGTGCCCATCAGTGCCCCATACCAGCGCCGCCTATCAGTGCCCATCAGTGCTACCTAATCGGTGCCCATCAGAACTACCTCATCGGTGCCCATCAGTGCCACCTCATCGGTGCCCATCAGTGCCACCATATCAGTGCCCGTAATTGAAAGAGAAAACATACTCATTTACAAAAAAATTAACAGAAAAACATAAAAACCTTATTTTTTTTCAAAATCTTCGCTCTATTTTTAGTTGTTGCGCAAAAAAAAAAATCGCAGAGGTGATCAAATACCACCAAAAGAAAGCTCTATTTGTGGGGGAAAAAGGACGCAAATTTTGTTTGGGTGCAGTGTAGCATGACCGCCCAATTGTCATTCAAATTGCGACAGTGCTGAAAGCTGAAAATTGGCTTGGGCGGGAAGGTGCGTAAGTGCCTGGTATGGAAGTGGTTAAACTCAACAGTTCCATGACAGAACTTCTCCTGTTTCACGCCAGTCGTAAGAACCAACTTGCAACAACTTGGACACCCCCGCCCATTCTGGGCCAAATCATCACCCCTAGCGCCAAAGTCAAAAGTCTCTGGGTCATCTTCGACACCTACATGACAATGGACGCACAAATAGGGTCAGTAGTCAGCGGATCTCACCATCTGCTGCGCCTACTACGCAGACTGATTGATCCATTTTATTCCTAAAGAAGACATAGCAGTTGTGGTGGGAACAATTGTGAACTCCAGACTGGACTATGCCAACACCCTCTATCTTGGGATCCCAAAGTACCAAATCACTTGTCTGCAAGTCATTCAAAATACGGCCGCCAGACTTGCGACTGGGAAAAAAAACATGGGAATCAATCTCACCTTTGCTGAGAGCCCTTCACTGGTTGCCAGTAAAAGACAGAATTGCTTTTAAAGCACTCTGTCTGACGGATAAGTGCATCCATGGGAAGGCCCCCCAATATCTATGCGAAAAAACAAAAGCTCAGAACTCCAATCGCGTTCTGCGATCCACCAACCAAAATCTGCTCCAGATACCCAAAGCCAAATACAATTCCAAAGGAGAAAGAAGATTTGCGCTCCAAGGCCCCAGACTATGGAACTCTTTACCAACCAGCATTCGGTTGGAGGAGAACCACCTGGCCTTCAGAAGACAGGTCAAAACTCATCTCTTTTGATGTCAAGAGAGACACGAACAACGAGCGCCCAGAGGTGATTTATTTCGCATGTGCTTCGCTATATAAGTTCTTCACTCACTCACAGTATACACACACAGACACACAATATACACACACAGTATACATACAGACAGAATAGACATACACACACTGAAAAGGCACTGGAGAGGCGGGGCAGCTATAATCTTGGGATTTAAAAAAAACACAGGTTTTTATATACGGCCCCTGGTTTTACTGAGGCTGGCAACCCTGATGGGGCCCCCGAGTGGCATAGGCCCCTCGGCAGTGCCCGAGTGACTGAATCGTCAGTCTGCCCCTGCTGGTGTCCACCCTGAGTAAGTTCCGTTGTCAGGTCATATACTTCTCTAAATCCAGAGGTCCTGCTTTATGATTGAGCAGGGAGGCAGCAAGGGAGAGATTTTTGTGGTAAGTCTGGCTGGCTGGGATGGTTGGCTACCAGTAGACACTGTCACTTGGCAATGAATGTATACAGTATATAGACATATACCCTCAGTTGGTCAATTTTTTTTCCCGAAGTTGATTTCTCATGAATAAAATTCCACTCAGAAGATGAACGAGCTGTAGAAAAAGTCATCTTCGAAATATGACACAAGCGCTTAATCAAAGTCCTTTTACGATTCAATCTTTGAATAATGTCGTTATTACAATACAAGGCATTCTGAGGCTTTCCACTGTTGTAGGTCATCTCTAAATAATGTATCTTAAAATAATCATTTACCCTCCACCTTAAATAATTCATGATAATGGTGGGAAAAGAGTTATCATTACTGGCTTCATCAAGGTCAGGCGAGATAGCAAAGATTAACAGTATGTAGAATGATAAAAAGAATACTTGCATCGTTATCATTTCACCGTGCCGGTGAGTCTGTCACCTTGTGCGCAGCAGGCGTCTGTGACATGCTGGGAAATCAGGTCAGTTCAGGGGTCGCTTAGAGAGAAGAGAAAATGATGCAAGATAAAGGGCAAATCTGCTCATGTTCACCTCTCCGAGGGTTAGACGAATCTTGTACGAAATTCAGTGAACCTGAATCTAGAGGAATCTGTCTACAGGGGTTGTATCCTTTTGTAAAACTCCAAATTAAAGGTCAGGAACATGGGTTCCATCATAGAAAATCCCATTTATTATTGGTCAAAATATACAGTGCCAAGCTCTCAGGGCTCATTAAATGTTGGGGGCAGCAGAAAACCAGTATGCCCCCCACTGACCTCTCTGTAACCCTTTTTTTTTATAAACAGATCTTTAAATGCCTTTAGGCATCTATAGGTGGTGAAGACATTTTGCTAAAGTTCAAACCGAGCATTAGAATGGGGAAGAAAAGGGAATTTAGGTGACTTTAAACGTGGCATGGTTGTTGGGGCCAGACAGGCTGGTCTGAGTATTTCAAAAACTGCTAGTCTGCTGGGATTTTTATGCACAAACATCTCTCAGGTTTACAGAGAATGGTCTGAAAAAGAGAAAATATCCAGTGAGCGGCAGTTGTGTTGACGGAAATGCCTTGTTGATGTCAGAGGAGAATAGGCAGACTGGTTCGAGATGATAGAAAGGCAACAGTAACTCAAATAACCACTCATTGCAACCAAGGTAAGCAGAATAACATCTCTAAATGCACAGCACTTCGAACCATGAAGCAAATGGGCTACAGCAGCAGAAGACCACACTGGGTGCCACTTCTGTCAGCTAAGACCTAAACCCTATAGAGCATCTGTGGAGCATCCTCAAATGGAAGGTGGAGGAGCGCAAGGTCTTTTACACAGACCAGCTCTGTGATGTCATCATGGAGGAGTGGAAGAGGACTCCAGTGGCAACCTGTGAAGCTCTGGTGAACTCCATGCCCAAGAGGGTTAAAGGGATTGTAAAGGTAAAAGTTTTTTTACCTTAATGCATCCTATGCATTAAGGTAAAAAAAATCTCACAGCAAAGCCCCCCCCCCGAGTCCCCGTTTTACTTACCTTACCGTTCAAAACTCCCGGGCGCGTCCACGTCATCCTTTTCGGTTCCCAGCCTGGCCGTTGATTGGCTAGGCTGGGTGGATTGATAGCAGCGCGAGCGCCCTCGCATGAAGATGGAAAGCTTTTGCGAGGAGGAGCCCAGACAGCTGCCGAGGGACCCCTGAAGACAGCTTTCTGGGCCACTCTGTGCAAAACGAACTGCACAGTGGAGGTAAGTATAACATGTTTGTTATTTAAAAAAAAAAAAGTCCTGACTTTAGTGTCCCTTTAAGGCAGTGCTAGAAAATAATGGTGGCCACAAAAAATATTGACACTTTGGACATTTTCACTTAGGGGTGTACTCACTTTCGTTGCCAGCGGTTTAGACATTAATGGCCGTGTGTTGAGTTATTTTGAGAGAACAGCAAAATTACAATGTTATACAAGCTGTACACTCACTACTTTACATTGTAGCAAAGTGTCATTTCTTCAGTGTTGTCACTATGAAAAGATAGAATAAAATATTTGCAAAAATGTGAGGGGTGTACCCACTTTTGTGAGATACTGAATGTACCTTGCATCGGCTCCTGATGAGTGGAAAGTGCCCACATAAAGTATAGAGCCTTTTTCCAATGCTACGGTATCAGTACCATCTGATCATACTTGCTTGATTCATTATGGCCTTTTTTATATCACTTAGAGAGGTCTAGGCAGTGGCGTAACTAGAGACTTCAGGGCCCCGGTGCAAGAAATCATGAAGGGCCCCCCCCCCTCCACAGTGACATGACAATCAGGTGGACCCCTCACACTGGTGGGCGGTGGTCGGGCACCTCACACGAGCGGGTGAAGGCCCTCCCCCCCGGACTTGGCTGAACTACAGGGCCCAGTCGAAATGACGACTGCTGCGACACTGATAATTCCGCCACTGGTGAAAGGTGTGCTGCGTGCAGAGTCCGGGGTGTGCTGCGTGCAGAGTCCGGGGTGTGCTGCGTGCAGAGTCCGGGGTGTGCTGCGTGCAGAGTCCGGGGTGTGCTGCGTGCAGAGTCCGGGGTGTGCTGCGTGCAGAGTCCGGGGTGTGCTACACAATCAGCAGTTAAAGATATTTCAACATTTTAGTGTTGGCACCTCAATCATCCCGGCACCATGGTTGTTATGGTGTCAGGATGATTGAAGCGCAATATTTCTATTATCACATGGTAATATAGAATGAAATTATTCAACTCACCATAATGCAGAATCAGTGGGAGCCCTGATGTCACTGTCCCCAGCCAGCGGAGTGCTTCCTTACATCTGAGGTGTCACTGTCCCCAGCCAGCGGAGTGCTTCCTTACATCTGAGGTGTCACTGTCCCCAGCCAGTGGGACAGAGAGCACGGGGGCGGAGAGCACAGGTGGGAGGCGGAGATCATGGGGGGGCTGTAGAGCACTGGGGGAGGTGGAAATCACTGGGGTATGGCGAAGGGCCAGGGGGTGGCAGCAGAGAGCATGGGAGGAGGTGAAGAGCACAGGGGGTAGGTGAAGATCAATGGGGGGGGGCCTGGAGAGTACTGGGGGAGAGGCGTAGGGCAGCGTAGAGCACAGGGGGAGGTGGAGAGCACTGGGGGGGCTATAGAGCACTGGGGGGGCTATAGAGCACTGGGGGAGAGGGGGCAGCATAGAGCATGGGGGAGGTGGAGAGCACAGGAGGGAGGTGGAGTGAAGAGGGGGGCTGGAGAGCGCTGAGGCGAATAGAGATCACTGGGGGAATAGAGAGCACTGGGGGGGGGGGCTGAAGAGATTTAAGGGGAATTGAAAAGAGCACAGGGGGAGAGGCAGAGGGCATAGGGGCAGCGTTGAGCACAGGGGGGAGGCGGAGGGCACAGGGGGGCAGCGTTGAGCACAGGGGGAGGCGGAGGGCACAGGGGGAGACAGTAGAGCATGTAAGGAGGTGGAGAGTACAGGGGGAGGTAAAAAGCACAATGGGAGAGGTGGAGGGCACTGGGGGGCAGCCTAGAGCATGGGGGGAGGTAGAGAGCACAGGAGAGAGGAGAGCACAAGGTGGGCTGGATAACACTGGGGGAGAAGTGGAGGGCACAGGGGGCAGTGGAGGGCACAGGGGGAGGTGGAGAGCACTGGGGGGGCTAGATAGCACTGTGGGGGGGTAGAGAGCACTGTGGGGGCAGCAGAGATAAGCAGATTAGGAGGAGCGGTGGGGTGGCTGCATATAGAAGAATCATTCTCTCCATCTTCTTCCCGCAGTACCTGAATGCCTGCGAGAGTGAGAGGAGCAGAAGCAGGCATTCAGAGACCGTGGGGGGACAATAGAGAGAATGATTCTTCTATATGCAGCCACCCCACCGCTCCTCCTATTCAGCTTACAGGGGGCTGCACTTTCTCACTGATCCCATCGGCAGACCATGCGCCGCAGCTCTATCACAGCAGGCAGGGCTCCCTTCTCGTTCTGGTCTTCAGGAAAATGGCGGCCGGCGGAGACATTATCTCCGCCGGCCGCGGACCTCTAGCGGCGATGCAGGGCCCCGAGTATAGGCGGATCGGCCCTGCCTGGAACGAACAGCAAGCACCAGCGGCGGTTGGGCACCTCATACGGGCGGGTGGCGGGCCCCCCTTACTTGCCGGAATTACAGGGCCCAGTCGCAACTGCGACTGCTGCAACACTGATAATTCCGCCACTGGGTCTAGGTTACCAAACAACACCACCCACACCACGGTGGTGCAGCAATATGTATGTATCACCCCTGTCATCTGAGGAGCAGCTATATTAACAAGTGTATATTACACTGTTTTTTAAGTTATTTGGCGTGGAAATAACCACACCCCTTATCACGTATATATATATATATATATATATATATATATATATATATATATATATATATATATACAGGGCTTTTTTTCTGGGGGAACTTGGGGGAACTCAGTTCCACCACCTTTGGCTCAGACCCTTTGGTGCCCGCTCACCACAATCACTTGTGAACACAGAAGTCTGGTTTCTGTGTTTACAAGTGACTGCTTTGTAACCCCCTGAACTCTGCACACTGTATGTAATGCAATTCTGGTATTTAATGCCCCTTTAAGACCCTTCTACTGTTTGTGAAATCTGAACGGGTCGTGGTTGAGTTCCTGCACCTATTTTCTGAGAAAAAAAGCTCTGTATATATATATATATATATATACCATGTGTTACTATGAGAAATACTATCTATTCACTGTCATTTCATATGACTCAACAAGTGTATATGTACCAATAAACATTATATATTATAATGTATATTATATATCGATGTTTTTAATCACCATATAGCTGTGTGCTTCATTTCAAGTTACAAATTTTCCCTCTTTTTTTTTTTTTTGCATCCTTGGCTACAGGGCTGTGTGTTTCTAATGATGCGCACAGCATAGGAAGACACAGCGCTAGCGCCTGCTTATAAGGCTTTTTTTCTCACAAAATAGGTTGCAGGAACTCAATCATTACCCCCCCCCCCCCCAAATCCCTTACACATACCATCCAAACCACATTAAATAGTGGGTGTTGTAAAATTTCACCAACAGGGGGAGGGTCTAAACAGTAATTAAATACCAGGAGTGCATTATGTACAGAGTACAGAGTTCAGAGAGTGGGTTTGCACACAGACTGCAAAGTTCATGGGATGCTGCATACAGACTGCAGAGTTCATGGATGCTGCATACAGAGAGCAGAGTTCATGGATGCTGCATACAGACTGCAGAGTTCATGGATGCTGCATACAGAGAGCAGAGTTTAGCGGTGCACGACACCAGTGTTTCTCGAAACCAGTCCTCAAGGCATCCCAACAGATCATATTTTCAGGTTTTCCCTCAGATAAAACAGCTTGCGCTCGAACGCACTTCCTTGTGAATGAGCGCTCAGTCAGGATTGTGCACAGGGCGCCTTGACTGAAAAAAGGTTGAAAACCACTGCCTAAAGCGTTTGTAAAGCTAACATATTCCTGATATGTCTCTGCTGTATCATGTACTTGTATGAAAAAGTATCCTGGTCTCTTTGTATTGCTTCCTTTGTGTGAAATCCCTGGTAATTATGAGGGAAATTCACCTTAGACCTGTGTTGCCAACCTATCAGATTGAAATTTACTGGCACATCCAGGTTTTTACTGGCATTTTACAAAAGTTACAAAACTACATCTTTAAGTGCACATTTCAGCTGCCTTGTTGTTGTGGGCTGGCTTTGCCACTGCACTCACCACCAGGCTCAGTCAGTCTCAGCCTGGAAGGGGTCTGTCGGTCGCACCAGTCTGGTCAAAGTCTGCACATCTACGACTCCCATGCGCATGACGCGCCAGCGTTGGCTCTGTCCACTCCACCACGAAGCTCCTCCGTCCGCCTGCTCGGCTTCTGCCTGACACATCATTGGTTGTGTGGCACGCAGGGTGGGCTGGGCAGAGACAGCAGGAAGACTCAGCTCAGGAGGATCGTATCTTCTCGGCAAATTACAGAACTAGCTCTGACCCGAGCCGGTCGCCACCATTTTTACTGGCACTTTTCTGCTGCTACAGGCTTTTACAGGCAGGAGAAAAGTGCCCTGTTTTTACGAGCTGCTTGTAAATCTATGGACGGTTGGCAACACTGCCTTCGACCACACTCAGGATCAAGTTAAGAATTTTTCTTTTTATTATCTCATACGAGGAGACAAGACACAGCGAGTGTACAGATATTTGTCTATTGGTTCTAACCACTGTAACCCGTGCAATAGGGCTGCATACATAGCAGTTAGCCTGATAGACGCCTATCTGAACGTGTCTAATTGGCAAATGATTAACCTAAATTTGATATACTTTTACAAGTGTCGATTTAGCTACCTCTTCTGGACAATAATTGGTTGACGTGTGTGTCTGGGCTTAACCTTTATTTTCATTTCCTAGAAGTAGGTGTAGCTTAGCCTTAGAGTCGGTTCACACAGGGGCAACGCGACTTCCAGCATGACTTTGAGAGGCAACTTGGACACGACTTGAGTATGAACCATCAAGCAACTTACAAGACAACTTCAAGTTGCCTCCAGGACAGTACAAGACAACTTCAAGTCGCCTCTATGACAGGAGGCCTTCCAGTGGCCAATCAAACAACAATCAGCTCTGTGGGAGGGAGGGGTTTGCCTGAGAAATGTATGTTATCCTCCTGTATTGTTGAGACAGTGATCAGACTTCTGAGGCAACTTCCATGGAAATCTATGGGTACAAATTGCCTACAAGTTGCCTAGAAGTCGGATTGAAGTGGTACAGGAACCTTTTCTGAAGTCGGAGCGACTTCAGTAGTGTACATCAAGACGACTCATTTCATTTCCAATGATTTTCTCAACCGCGCAACTTGGGACGACTTGGGGAGACTTCAAGATGGATCCCAGGTCGCCCCTGTGTGAACTGGCTCTAACAAACCTAGATAAGAAACAAAACTAGCTTGCGGTTTACATGTATTCCATGAAACAAAACTAGCTTCTCAAGCAATCTTTTGCAAGTAGGCATAAATGATTTTAAGATAATTAGCATCTAATTTTGAGAGTAATCCTGCCAGTCAATCTGCTTTCCTAGAATAGACTGACCACAAGTAGAAGAACACAGCATGGTCAGTTCTTCAGGTTTGCTGGGATCTCAGTTTGCTCTCCTCCAATGATCAGACTTGCCCTGACACCCACACACAACAATTTACTGGGCAGCTCAGTTTACCGTTGCTTCTCCTCCCCCAGCTCTTATACAGCTGAGGACAGAGGGAATGCAATCACTTATAAAAAGGATATTTAGCATGTTTTTATATATATATATATATATATATATATATATATATATATATATATATATATATATAAATCTTTTGCCTTTAATTTCTATTGTAAACTGAATAGGTTATTTTACAAGGTGATGGTTTACAATCACTTTAAGGTTCTGCTTATCCTGTTGGCAAGGAAGTACAGTGGAACCTTGGATTACAACCATAATCCGTTCCAGGAGAATGCTCATAATCCAAAGCACTCGCATATCAAAGCGAGTTTCTCTATAGAAGTTAATGTAAACAAAAATAATGTATTCGTCATTGACTTCAATGGCATGCAATACCGCATGTGGACAGAGGTGGGGTGGCGCCGGAGAGCTTCAGAAACACTCGGAAAGACCCGAGGACAGCTTGGCTGAACTCTTAAAGGCTCAGGAACGGAGTATTTCCGAGGCTTTTCAAGCATTTTTGAACGTCTCCATACAGCTCCGGCGCCCCCCACCTCAGGCCAAACGCGGTACTGCATGCTGTGGTTTCAATCCTGATGTTTTGTCGAGACAACACTTGCAAACTGAGTCAGGATTTAACAAAAAACAGTGCTCATATTGCGAAACTCTGGTTAACCACGTTACTCGCAATCCGAGGTTCCACTGTAGGTGTATAGGGGCTGCACCTGTGCACTATTGCTGTTTCACAACTCACTGCATCTGCTTTCACCCTCATAAATTCCAGGGCTAATTTCTAAGTCAGAATATCCAACAAAATCCACCACAGATGCCCAATTTGCCTCAGTATGTAGTAGGCAACCCATCATCAAGCAACACTAAAGAGCCAACCAGCGGAAAACAGTGCCTTTGTCTGTTTTACATTTTTCAAATATCTTAAAACAGACCTTCAACAACACGAGAACACCTGATTTGGCATTCAAAAATGGCTATTATGGGTGATATTTGTTTTCCTCCAATGGCATTTACCTTGATTCGCAGCCAAATCTCCCATTTGCCTGACCATTTGATGTTCCCTGCATACATTAATTTATAGTCTTCAGACATCCTTGTCACGTTGAAACCCACGCGTTTGTCATTCAAGCTTCAGAAAGTGAGAAAGTCGAGGACCTTTACCGCTCAGGTATAATGGCAGCCAGCGAGCAGAGACGCTCCAGAGAGATTGACAAGGTAACGGAAGATTCCGCACAGATCACTTATTATAATGTGAGAGACGAAGAATGGAGCTTCCTGTCTCTCTGGTGGTTAGCACGCAGCAACAGAAAACTTTGAGGACATCATCAAAGGTTTTCCGGCAGACAAAGCGAAGCTCATCCTAACCGTCGTTCCCTCACTCTTAAAAAAAAAATGATACACATTGGAGATGTCACATTTCCCATACACTTATGTTGATGGCGCAGGATAAAAGATGGAGCGTTGGGTATAGGCGCGAGGCAGGAATGCGTACAATCACCCAAGCTGATAGCACATTATGTATTAAAAGCTGAGAACAGCCGTGTTATTTTGCTATTAAGCATCTGTTTCATCTTGTGTCTGCAAACATTACCACTAATGTCTTAGGACAAATTTTCTTGGTTCTGGGGGGATTTTTTTCTGTAAAGTCAATAGCAGCCTTAAGTGGGCTTGTTATGTCTCCGTATTGTTAATGTTGAAGAGGTTTTTTTTTTGTCTGACACAGCTTAAAGTGGAAGAAAGGGTACATTTTAGAAAATTGCTAGCAACTAAAAATGTAAAATAATGCATTTGGGTGGCAAAAATATAAATGCAATCTATACACTAGGGGGGAGAACATCTGGGGGAATTTAGGATGGAAAAGGACCTGTGGATCCTAGTAGATCATAGGCTTAGCAATGGTATTCAATGCAAGCTGCTGCTAACAAAGCAAACAGAATATTGGCATTAAAAAGGGATTAACTCCAGAGATAAAAGGATAATTATCTCACTCTACAAGACTCTGGTCCAGCCGCACCTAGAGTATGCTGTGCAGTTCTGAGTACCAGTCCTTAGGAAGGATGTACTGGAAATGGAGCAAGTACAAAGAAGGGAAACAAAGCTAATAAAGGGTCTGGAGGATATTAGTTATGAGGAAAGGTTGCGAGCACTGAACTTATTCTCTCTGGAGAAGAGACGCTTGAGAGGGGATATGATTTCAATAGGGATAAAACTTTTTCATGTAAGGGAGTTTAACAAGACATGTGGCCACATTAAAATGAGCAGAAAATAGGTTTAACCTTAACTTACATAGAGAGTTCTTTACTGTAAGAGCGGCACGGATGTGGAATTTCCTTCCACTGGTGGTGGTCTCAGCGGTGGGCATCAATGGTTTCAAGAAACTATTAGATAAGCACCTGAATGACCACAACATATAGGGATATACAATGTAACACTGACATATAATCACACACATAGGTTGGACTTGATGTCTTTTTTCAATCTCACGTACTATGTAACTACATTTATTGGTAGAAGAAAATTTGTAGCAAATTAAACTCGTTCCCTATATGCTAACAATTTTTTTCAATTGTACCCTTTTAGGCAGGTGCAGTGCAGCCTCCCTGGCATGGTGGGGTCTGTGCTGATAATCAGCACATTGATTATCAGCGCAGCCCCCATAAAAGGTGCCACAACAATGCCCATCAGCTGCCAGTCAGTGTCCATCAGGAATGCCTGTCAGTGCCCACAACAGTGCCCATCAGTAACACCTGTCAGTACCTCATCATCAGTGCTGCCCATCAGTGCCATCTATTAGTGTCCATCGGTGCCACCTATCAGTGCCGCCTAGCAGTGCCCATCAGTGCTGCCTGTCAGTACCATTCAGTGCCACCTATCATTGCCCAGTGCCACCTATCAGTCCCCTTCAGTGCTGCATATCAGTGCTGACTATTGGTGCCCATCAGTGCTGCATATCAGTGCCACCTATCAGTGCCCATAAATTTTACATATCAGTGCCTCCTCATCAGAGCTACTTTATCAGTGCCAACTCATCAGTGCCGCCTCATCAGTACAGGAAAAAACAATATTTAATAACATAAAACAAGAAAAAAACATTAAATGTTGGTCTTTTTTTGTTTGGTATAGCAAAAAATAAAAACCGCAGAGGTGATCAAATACCTCCAAAAGAAAGCTCTATTTGTGGGAAGAAAATTATTTAGTTTGGGTACAGTGTTGCATGACCGTGCAATTGTCATTCAAAGTGCGACAGCGCTGAAAGTTGAAAATTGTCCTGGGCAGGAAGGGGGGAAAAGCGCCGGTATTGCAGTGGTTAAAGTGACAATCAACACCAACATTAAGATCTGTGTTCAACATCTACAAACTGGGGTTGAATGATACTGAAAGCTCTGCAGATGCTTTGTCAAAGCTTGCTGTTCAGACTGCTATTATACCAGCTGAAGCCCGTGTGAAACAGGCCTTATGCCCCGTACACACGCTCAGGATTTCCGTCTGGAAAAAGTCAGTCAGGAATCCAAACGGAAAAAAGAGAGCTGGTTCTCTTTTTTTTGCCCGCGGGTTTGGCAGTTTTCCCGTCTGAAAAACTGTGAGGGACCATACATGCGGCTGGGTTTCCCGGCCAAAAGCTCTCCTCGCAGTTTTCCCATCTAAAAACCCGGTGGTGTGTACGGGGCATTAGGAATACGAAATGTGCCTAAACAATACCCATAAAAATCTACCCTTTGTCTTGAATTCTTCTTAAAAATAGCCGTGCACTTCCAGGAATTTGAGTGTACCTAGGCATTGTGTGCATGAGACCGAAATGATGGCATTGAAGACCCTCTCACATTACAGGGCCAAAGAGGGAGGAAGAAACATCAATGGCAGACTGAGGAATAAGGTAAGTCTTTGGCCTTGTACATATGGGCCAGAATCTCGTCAGGAAAAAAACTTTGGGCCAGATTCACAGAGCCCTTACTCCGGTCTATCTCGCGTTAGACCGGAGTACTTTCAAATTACGCGTGTCGTTTCATTAGTCTGAATCCTCAAACCATGATACGACAGCTTCGGGCTTCAATCCGACTGGCTTACGTGTTCGTACGCCTTCGGATCTACGCTGCAATAATTTTGCGGCCGCTGGGTGGAGTTCCCGTCGTTTTCCGCGTCGGGGTATGCAAATGAGCTTTTTCCGACGATCCACGAAGTTATGAGCGTCCTTCGCAATCTCTTACGGCATCTGTAGTCATCTTTTTGCTGCGTAAAGTTATTCCAGCTTTTATCTGGTCTAGTATTAGACAGCTCATGTTAAGTATGGCCGTCGTTCCCGCGTCGAATTTCAATGTTTTTTTTTATTTTTTACGTAAGTCGTCTGGGAATAGGAATGTACGTAAACGACGCTACTCAAACAAAAAATGACGTAACAACGTTATTTCACGCAATGCACGGCGGGAAATTTCTGAACGGAGCATGCGCAGTTCGATCGCCGCGGGGACGCGCCTAATTTAAATGCTTCACGCCCCCTAATCGCGTATTTCGATTCCACCGCGAGAAATACACTACGCCGCCGTACCTTACGGGCCGAAATCTACCTGAATTTGTCGTAGAGCCAGGTAAAATATGGCGGTGTAGTGTATCTCTGATACTCTGCGTCAATGTAATTGTACCTGAATCTGGCCCTTTGTTTTTCCCGATCTTGGCAAAAATCTCTTGCCGCCCGAGTGTACACACAGACCTTTCAAAAGAACCGTGGTTCTTTTGAAAGGAAAGAACGCAGTGACGTCATCACGTACGACCATCTTGCTTCACCCTACCTATGTCGTGGAAGCTACCGCGTATTCGTCAAAGTCTTTTTCGAGCATGCACGGGTTTCCAAGGCGACAGGTAAGTATACACACTCTCGGGTTCCTCATCGGGAAACATGCCGACAAGAATCCCTGACGAGAAAATAGAGATCAGGAGCTCTATTTTTCTCGTCGAGATTCTGGCCAGATTTTCAGGCGAGAAACCTGAAAGCCTCATACATACGCTCGGTTTACTCGGCAAGAAAGCTCTGCCAACAGTTTTCTTGCTGGTTCTTGCCGAGAAAACCGAGTGTGTGTATGAGGCTTTTCTCTCTATCACCCCCCTAGACCAGTGATGGCGAACCTTGGCACCCCAGATGTTTTGGAACTACATTTCCCACGATATCTCATGCACTCTGCAGTGTAGTTAAGCATCATGGGAAATGTAGTTCCAAAACATCTGGGGTGCCAAGGTTCGCCATCACTGCCCTAGACTAAACAAGCATTAAATCAAAAATATAATGGGAGGAGGGGCACCTAAATGGCATTTTTTATATCTGCCTAGAGTTTCCCTTTAAAGAAGACACAGGACCCGCTTCCAATATCATTTTGCTGTTGCTGATCTTTTAAATAAGCCCCAGATTTTTTCATTCCTCTAAAATTCATCTTGTTTATGCCTTGTCCTTTTGCATGTAATAAACCCCAACCCAATTTACTGCTGGTGACTTGGGCGCACAGCGGGTTACGCCATTGCAGACAGAGCCGTGTGGGTCGTCATCCATCTTAAGTGACTCCACTGCTGTTTTTAAGTAGTCCAGTACGCGGGATCTCCTGGGGACTGCGCTTCACAACCTCCCAGCCCCAGCACTTTGCTTTTGCCAATTCTCGCACAGCTCAACCCTTCAGGCTTTTCCATCCACTTCCCGGGAGTTAAAAGCTCCACATTAATTCTGTCTATTATTCCCTCACTAGGCTGCATGACGGTGGCACTGTAGAGAATTTCAGACAAAAAAAAAAAAAAAAAAGTGTGTGGGATGTTAATTGCAATATGTCTAGAAAAGAGGAGGAAAATAAGAACTGTATGACAGCTGTTGAAGAAAAGCCTGGCTGCGTCTCCATTCACAAGAGACTGTTAAAGAATTTCACCCTTAATGTATTTTAGGGAATAGCGGTCCCCGCTGCAAAAAGGAAAAGAAAAAAAGAAAAGAAAATGCTATGACACTTTGTATGCAGAATGACACAAATGTGCTATTCACTTGTTCAAAAGTTCTTTTTTTTTAAATTTTTTTCTTTAAAGTTTACAATGTGTCTTTTACCAGACTCAGATGTAACATTTTCAAAAGACATAAATAACAGATATATACAAAAGGAAGCTGTCAGATTAAATGAAGTTAAGGCCTATTATCCAATTAATAAAAAATGATACCAATTGGAATATATGACAATAGCACATAGTTCATTTTTACCTGATCAGCGTGACCTTTTATATGGAAATCTACTGCTAGTTCATTTATTTATTCTTGTAATTTTTATTTGACTCATGTCATTACCATAAGATATCATTAACCACCTCAATACCGGGCACTTCACCCCCTTCCTGCCCAGGCCATTTTTCAGCTTTCAGCGCTGTCATATTTTGAACGACAATTGCGTGGCCATGCAACGTTGTAACCATGTGACATTTTTATCATTTTCTTCACACAAATAGAGCTTTCTTTTAGGGGTATTTAACCACTTGCCGCCCGCCAATGACAGGTTGACGTCGGCAAAGTGGTTTCAATACCCTGACTGGACGTCATATGACAACCTCAGGATATTGAGCCGATGCGCGCCCCCCGGGGGAGGGGGGGGGAACCGCAGTGATCGTTGTTGCAGGGTGTCAGTCTGACACCCCGCAACACCGATCTAGGTAAAGTGTCTCTCAGGGAGACATTTTACCACGTGATCAGCCGTGTCCAATCACGGCTGATCACGATGTAAACAGAAAAGGCCGGTAATTGGCTTTTCCTCACTCGCGTCTGTCAGACGTGGGCCGATTGGCTGCTCCTCTGACAGGGGGGGGGTTGCGCTGATCGATTATCAGCACAGCCCCCCCCCACTGGACCACCAGGGATGCCACTAGACCACCAGGGATGCCCACCACAGATGCCACCAGGGATGCCCACATAGACCACCAGGGATGACAAACACAAAAAAAGGATGCCAATCAGTGCCCACAATGGATGTCAATCAGTGCCCACAATGGGCATCACTGATCGGCAGGCATTGTTTGGCACTGATTGTCATCCATTAGTACAACACATACATTAGTACAACACATTAAAGTGCCCATCTATGCCCATCCATGCCGCCTATCAGTGCCCATCCATGCCGCCTATCAGTGACTGGCCCATCCATGCCACCTATCAGTGCCCATCCATGCCACCTATCAGTGCCCATCCTTGCCGCCTATTCGTGCTCATCCATGCCGCCTATCTGTGCCCATCCATGCTGTCTATCCGTGATAAAAAAAATTTCAAAATTTTCGGTCATTTTTTTTTTTTGCAGAAAATAAAAATCCCAGAGGTGATCAATTACCACCAAAAGAAAGCTCTATTTGTGGAAACAAAATGATACAAATTAAGTTTGGGTACAGTGCAGCACGACCGCGCAATTGTCATTCAAAGTGCAACAGCGCTGAAAGCTAAAAATTGGTCTGGGCGGGAGGCTGTATGGAAGTGGTTAATCACTGCCGTGTTTTAAATTTTTTACAAAAAAAAAGACTGAATATTTTTAAAAAAATGTTTTTTTCTTAGTTTCTGTTAGTAGGTTATGTAAATAAGTAATTTTTTTCCTTCACTTATGTGTGCTGATGAGGCTGTACTAATGGGCACTGATGAGGTGGCACTTATGGGCAGGGCCGGTACAAGGCAGGGGCGGAAGGAACACGTGCCCAGGGCGCTACCATTTGCTATAGGAGGAGGGCGCAGCCTGTAGGTGAAGTTCTGCCACAGTCGCCAGTGTGTACAATTACACCTGTGTCATAGCCAGCGCAGCGGCACTATACACATTGTGTGTGCAGAGTGCGCTCCTGCATCAGTCACCTTACTTCCCTGACAATTTCACTGTTTACTCCCCCTACGGAGGAGTCTCGTAGTATCTGCCAGCAGTGTGATGTCACTCACTGCCGGAGGCGAGGTGGGAGGACTCAGAGGAGCGCAGGGAGCTGTGGCCTGTGACCTAGAGGTCCCTGGCTCTAGCCAGAAGCTCGAAGATGTGGAAACTGGGAGATTTGGGACTCGAGGCAGAGCACACTGCTGGAAGGTGAGCTGTGCTGTTGTGGGGGAAGGCTGGGGAGATAAGCTGCAAAGAGGGTTTGTCTTGCATCAAAGAGTTATATTCCTAGGTGCAGGAGAAATTAGGGGGGGGGGCTTTGGGTTTGTCTGCTTACCTCTATCCTCCGCAGAGCACGCCGGCATATCTTGGTGTCCGCACAGGGGCCCCGGCAGGGAGGGCCCTTGCTGTACCGCTGCTTCCTCCTGCAGTACCATAACCGCGCTACAGGAGATTCAGTTTGCCTTGTTCCGGGGCTGGACTAACAGGAAGTGCACACACTCAGGGAACAGGAACCTGATTCTCCTGTATCGCGCGGTTATGGTACACGGCCGACCGGACTGCAGGAGGAATCAGCGGTGCGGCAAAGGGCCCCTGGCCAGCTTGGGGCCCCAGGCAATTGCTTGGTTTGCCTGTCAGTTTCCGACGGGCCTGCCTAGGTGACAAGGAGAACTGGGGGGGGGGGGGATTAGAGCTAGCAGCAACCCCCAGAGCTGACAGACATTTTCCAAACTGACTTGCAGCCCTCTCTATAAAAACAAACCCCAATTGCTCTGTCCAGTTATTGTGAGGTTCATTTATGACCATCCTATTTAACCATGTGTTATCCAAAAATCAGTACAACCCAAAACTCACCACCTATCTAAACACTCTATAAATGAAATAATAGTCCAATAGGCCACTTTCCGCTGCCTGTTTGCATATATAAATGCAAACATTTCTGTACTGAGAATGTGCGTCCTTTACCGTAAAAGGCGCACATTCTCAGTACAGAAATGTTTGCATTTATGCTTCCAGCATGATTACCAGCGAGAGCCAAAACAGTCCAAATGCATTCCCTACCTTCCCATCACCCCTCCCTATTCACCCCTCAGACACTGCCACTTAGACCACTTTCACGCTGAGGCATTTTACAGGCGTTTTTGGCCTAAAAATAGAGCCTGAAAAGCACCTGTAAACTGCCTCTTCTGCAGCCCCAGTGTGAAAGCCTGAGTGCTTTCACACTGGTGCAGTGTTTTTGCAGGACAGGAAAAAAGTCCTGCAAGCAGCATCTTCGAGGTGGTTTAGGAACGGTGAATACACCGCTCCCAAAATGCCCCTGCCATTGTAATCAAGAGCCAGCACTGCCTAAGCAGTAAGCACCTGCAAAGCGCTTTTCCGGATGCTAAAAGCACCCCGGTAGTGGTCAAAAAGCGCAGCTAAAACTAGCGACGCTTTACCACTAAAGCAGCCAGCACCTCAGTGTGAAAGTAGTAGCCTAAAATAAATATCTCCCCAACTAAAAGACATCCCCCCCACAACTGCCTTTATACCATCTGCACCTCCTGCATGCAGTCATCCCCTCTGCACTCCTCTCCTGTATATACTGCCACTCTTCTCCTGTATATACTTCCACTGTCATATCCCCTCCTCACATATTCTTGTTTTGAAACATTATTTCTTTCTTAAAAACGGGGGGGGGGGGGGGCGCAGTTTGCCATCTTCGCCCTGGGCACCAAATGGCCTTGTCCCAGCACTGCTTATGTGCACTGATGAGGCGGAACTTATGGGCACTAATGGGGCGCAGTGGCGGCCCGTCCATAGGGACGCACGGGCGGCGCCCCCCTCCCGCAGTCACAAAAAAAATAAAATAATTTTAAAAAAATGGGCCCTTTAACCGCTTCAATACCAGGCTTTTATACCACCTCCATACCGGGCCTATTCTGACACTTCTCTCCTACATGTAATAATCATCATTCTTTTGCTAGAAAATTACACAGTACCCCCAAACATTATATATGTTTTTTTTAGCAGACACCCTAGGGAATAAAATGGCGGTCATTCCAAAGTTTTATCTTGCACGGTATTTACGCAATTATTTTTCAAACGCCTTTTTTTTTGTAAAAAAATTGTTTTATGAATTAAAAAAATAACAAAGCAGTAAAGTTAGCCCAATTTTTTTGTATTATGTGAAAGATTATGTTACACCGAGTAAATAGATACCCAACATGTCACGCTTTAATCATGCACACACTCATGGAATGGCGCCAAACTTCGGTACTTAAAAATCTCCATAGGCAAAGCTTTATTTATTTTTTACAGGTTACAGTTTAGATTTACAGAGGAGATCTAGTGCTAGATTCGTTGCTGGCACTCTAACGCACGCGGCGATACCTCACTTATGTGGTTTAAACGGCGTTTACATATGTCGGCGGGACTTGCGTGTGCGTTCGCTTCTGCACGCGAGCTATCGGGGACAGGGGCGTTTTAATTTTTTTTTTATCTTTTATTTATTTTTTTTACTTATTTTTTATTTATTTTTCCACTTTTTTTCATTTTTTTTTTCCACTTTTATTCCTATTACAAGGAATGTAAACATCCCTTGTAATAGGAAATGTGTGTGACAGGTCCTCTTTATGGAGAGATGTGGGGTCAATAAGACCTCACATCTCTCCTCCAGGCTGGAAACCATGAAGATCGGTGAAAAAAAATTCACCGATCTCATGAATGGGGGCTTACAGCCACAATTGCGGTTTTGTTTACTTACGGGTGACCCGGGCGTGACGTCATCAGATCGCGCCCGGGTCCTCCTACGGGCGTAGAGATGACTGGTGACCATCTGGTCACCAGTCATCTCTATGCTTCCTGCCGCCGCCGACGATTCGTTCTCCGGGCCCCCGAAGGCACAGGTAAGCCCGGAGAAGCACCGGATGGCGGCGGGAGGGGGGGGATGTCCCCTCCCGCGGCCTGTAAGAACGATCAAGCGGCGGAACCGCCGCTATGATCATTCTTACATTGTGCAGAATCGTCGGCTGAAGAAGAGGATATCTGGATGATGCCTCTGGCTGCAGGCATCATCCAGATATTCGCCTGCAATGCCCAGGCCGTCAATTGACGGCCACTTATGATGGTAAATCCCATCCCAGGCCGTCAATTTTCTATGGCTGGGTATTGAAGTGGTTAAGAACTTTTATTTGGCTAAAATGTCATTTTGACATTTTAACCGCAGTTCTGGCGACCGTCTATAGAGGGCGCTGCAGCGCCACCCCCTCTCGCAAATAACATACATTTGTGCATAATTGCACGAATGTATGTTATTGTTGGTTGCCAGCTGCCTGGTCTATTCCTATAACCGGACATGGGTCGCCGGTTACCCGAATAGCGGCAGCTGGTTGGCTGAGGGGAACTGCCTATCAAAGCCAGCGGCTCTGATAGGCTTTTCCCGGACCGCCCTCCGGCTCTCGGAAGTCTATGCTCAGAGCGCAGGCAATCTGCGTTCCTTGCATTAGACTGACGGTCGTTTCAGCCAATCAGGTTCTCGGATTCTGGTTATCAGGGACCTGATTGGCTGAAGTTTCACCACGGCGGCAGAAGACATCGAGGGAGGACATGGAAGCTTCAGGTAAGTGCTTTTTACAGGAAAAGGGGCGACAATGGGCACAGTGGCATCATGGGGCACAGTGGTGACAAAGGGCACAGAGGTGACAATTGGCACAGTCAGTGGCATCATGGGGCACAGTGGCATCATGGGGCACAGTAGTTACAATTAAAGGGTACAGTGACATGCACAGTGGTGACAATTAAAGGGCACAGTGGCAACAATTGAGGGGCACAGTGGCTGTGTTTGATGGCATGGCACAGTGGTGACAATTGATGGCACAGTTGCTGTGTTGCATGGCACAGTGGTGACAATTGATGGCACAGTGGCTGCATTTGATGGCATGGCACAGTGGTGACAATTGATGGCACAGTTGCTGTTTGATGGCATGGCACAGTGGTGACAATTGATGGCACAGTGACTGCATTTGATGGCATGGCACAGTGGTGACAATTGATGGCACAGTTGCTGTGTTGCATGGCACAGTGGTGACAATTGATGGCACAGTTGCTGTGTTTGATGGCATTGCACAGTGGTGACAATTGATGGCACAGTGGCTGCATTTGGTGGCATGGCACAGTGGCTGCGTTTGATTGCACAGTGGCTGCATGTGATGGCACAGTGAGGCTGAATTTTTTTTTCCATTTGCGCCCCCCCAAAAATTTTGAGCACCAGCCGCCACTGATGGGGCGGAACTTATGGACACTGATTAGGAGGCACTGATGAAGAGGCACTAATATGTCACACTTATGGGCACTGATAGGTTGCACTGATGAGCGCTGATGGGCAGCACTGCTAGGCGGCAATGATGGGCACTGAAAGCCAGCACTGACTGGCATCGCTATTGGGCACTGATTGCTGGCACTGGTGGGCACTGATTGTTGGCACTGGTGGTCACTGATTGCTGCCACTGGTGGCGCTTCAGTGTTCTCAGTGCCCTGATTACATGTTCCCTGCGAGGAGATGCTGCTGATTGGCTCTCCTCGCTACAAACTCTGTCAGTGTGAGACGATGAGAGCTCATTACCGGCACTTCCTGTATTTACATGTGCCCGCTGTGATTGGACACAGCTGATCACATGGTTAAAGAGCCACATCAGAAGCTCTTTACAGAGATCAGGGTCGTGCCGTGTCCTAGCAAAACGGCGTGGGCGTTCAGGTGCGCCGTCATATGACGTCCACCCAGATTGAGAGCCGCACCGTCCCTCAGTCATGGGTGAGTGGCAACTGGTTAAAATTTATATAAACCCTAACAATTAACTTTTTCTATCTGCTTCCTTTTGGTCTATACACTATGTCAGAAAGTGGAAGAAAAACCTAAATATATCTATTCCTCAAAAAAAAAAAATCCTCTCCCTTCCCCCTTCCCAGACAGAATATTAACCCAAAATTCAGAAAAAAAACATTCAAGACAAATATTATAAATTAAGTTGCAGTTCAGTGAGTAAAAAGTATTTGATGCCCAAGCAAAACATGACTTACTTGGTGGAGAAACCCTTGTTGGCAAACACAGACGTCTCTTGTAGTTGGTGACCAGGTTTGCACACATCTTCTCTAAATCCTTAAGGTTTCTTGGCTGTTGCTTGGCAACATGAGGACTCATGAGGACTCTTCACGCAAGGCCCCCAAGTGGAGAATTACTTTGTAATCAGTTTAGCTGTTACTATTATGTTTATTTTACAGATCTGAATTTATGATAACACTTTAACGTTGCCTAAAGCCCCGTACACACAGGCAGAATGTCGGGAGACATTTGCCCGTAAAAATGGCCGACATTCTGCCCATGAGTATGTCAGTCTGTCCGACAGAAGCCGGCCATTTGGACGGCTTCTGTTGGATATGCATGCTGGAAAACCAGCAACCGACCGACTCCCGATCAGCCCTCTCAGCCAATAGCCCCTGTCAGAACACAACAGCTTAGCGGGTGGCTCAGACCTCAGCCAACATTTTTATTTTGCTTAACCCGAGGGGTTAAATGAAAAACAAATAGTGTGTACCCAGCTAAACAGACCCTCAGTTCCACCACACAACACCGCTCTAGGGCTGCTGTAAAACAAAAGTACATGCAGTTTACCTAAAGTGCACAAGCAGTAAAAGCTTTAAAACATGCTATCCCTCACATACCTAGGTACCTGTTACTTGTACTGTTAGGTAATTCATTCTGAAGGATCTCAAAGATCAAAATAAACACTCTATAGTCTGGTTTGAGTCCTTATGTAACAGTTGAGAAATGTCTGCTATCTGTTTACATTAGATGCCAAGATTCTGGTGCAATAGACAGCAATAGAAAATAAACTAAGGTTTATGCCTCTCTTGTGAACATTGAAGATGGATTTCTCCACAATGCCTATACCTACAAAGGTCAATGAGGGCTTGTTTTAATATGCTTGTTCAAATATATGGAAATACTTTAGTTTGCAGGTTCACTTTAACAAAAATAAATAAAAAATATCTCCTTAAGGTCTCATTCACACCACAGATTACTGGAACACACATGTTTCAGTGCAGAGTGGTAGACTGTGTTAGGCAGTCTTTTCAGGATGAATGGACTGCAACACATGAAAAAAAATCTGTTGTAAGGGATACTAAGTGCAGATATCCAGTGGCAGCAGGGATGACCAGATTAGTGAGCAACACTCAAGGAAGCAGGAATCAGACCAAGTGTGATTTACGTAAGATTTATTAAAATGGTTGTAAACGCACAAGATTTTTTACCTTCATGCTTTTTTTCCGTTTGGAAAATAGAGAACCTGCTCTCTATCTTTTTTCTGTTGGAAAAAGTCCAATGGAGCATACACACAGTTGGGATTCCCGACCAAAAGCTCTTATCTCACTTTTTCCAGCGGGAAAAACCGATCGTGTACACAGGGCATAAAACCTACCCGAGCCCCCTCTTGATCCAGCGACATCCACGAGAGCCTTGCCTCTCCGGGGACTCACCCTCCTGATTGGTTATTGGCAGCAGCGGGAGCCAATGGCTCCTGCTGCTTTCAATCACAGCCAGTGAGCCAATCAGGAGATGGAGGAGGCGGGGCCGAACCACGTGAATGGACACACAGAATAGCGGCTCGGTTCAGTTGCCCCCATAGCAAGCTGCTTGCTGTAGGGACACCCAACAGGAGGGCATCAGGATCAGGAAAAATTCAGCAAGTAGGTATCTGGCAAAACACTGACGCAAAGATGCAAAATCAAGGGAGGGGTTATATACCTTTTCAGCAGCCACCATCAGATGGAGCCGAATTAGTTGTATCTGCTGGCTGCTGGGAAACACCACTGGTGGCCACTGGAACTATGCCCTTCAGCCCTGGAAACCACAGTGCCACCAGCAGGGGATCCAGGTCCTGACATAGGTGAAGTGCATTTTCATAAAGGGCAGCACACATGACATGTACATTGTATAGGTGCATTGGGGCACTATTCACAATAAATGGCCCCGCAGCGCACCAGTAAAAGTATCATGCTTTACCGCCCATTGTGGTAATATACGCTTTTGCTGAGTGTTAGGCCCCGTACACACGACCGAGCTTCTCGGCAGAATCCAGCGAGAAGCTCGCTGGGATCCACATTCTGCCGAGAAGCTTCGATCGTGTGTACGTTTTCGCCGAGCAAACTGACGAGCGAGGCGTCGAGCCAAAAGAGAGAGCAGGTTCTCTATTTCCTCAATGGGCCATCGGGACTAATGGCTCTATGCCTTTTTCGACAGCCTGGTCGACGAACTCGACGGCCGGCCGAGAACCTCGTCGGGCGGAACGATGGGTTTAGCCCGACGAAGTTCTCGGTCGTGTGTACGCGGCCTTACATGATTGGTGTGTTTAAGCTGGTTTCCACAACACACAGAAGCAGAACATTGTGGGAAATAAGCCTCATTTGCTGCTACACGTCAGTAAATGATTTCTTTCTTCCATATAATGTTTTCAGGAACAATGGAGCACACTCAGGCACACAGCTGTTCGCTCTGCAAACATATCAGTGAATTTGTATACTGTCTGGAGTTTTCCTTTAAAAGTGACATCTAGCAGTAAATCTCCATTGTTTGGGACATAATCGTTTTTTTTTGTTTTTTTTTTGTAACAGAAAATAAATCTTTTAATTATATGCAAAATAACAGAGAAAGAGAAGAAGAGAAAAAAAAACATATTTCAGTCATGGAGACAACTGATTAATTCCTGGAGAAGAGATTGAAAGGCTGTAATTGACTTGAAATTAACGTAACACTTTGATATCTGACAAGTTGCAATGGTTTCATTTAATATTCCCTTTCATGTGTGAAGTGGGGATGGTGAGGATGCATTTCCTGAAATTGTTCTTAGATTGAAGAGTTGTAGGAAGTTCAGTGTGAAAAGAGTGACACCGCTAAGTGGAATGTGACACAGATTTTGGTAGAGGAAAAATAGAAGAATTACAGATGAACCTTGGGAATGAGACCTCTCACGATCCGGGTGGGTCAAGTGAAATGACCTGTATTAAGGGACCCTTAAGGACAAAATCTAAAGCACCCCTCTTCACCTTCCTCCCCCATCCACCCATTATAAAGCCCTTCAAAGCAGTTCTTACAGTAAAAAAAGGGAAAGGGGTCGGGACTTTATATGAGGCCAAATAAATGTACCGCCATTCCGATACTTGGAAATAAATAGGAGATACATTTGTGATTTTATATGAAACATGCAGCCAGGGAGGCATCACAGCATAATACCATAATAGTGTCTAGTGGGTATACCATAGATCAGTGATGGCGAACCAGGGATGCCAACCGCCAGTAAATTTACTGACAGTTTGTAAAAATCTGTGATTTTTTTTTACAACTGCCAGTAAATATCAGGGGCTGATAATTTCATGCTGTGTTGACTTTTTAAGTGTAAATCAAGCAAATTACTTTGTTATAGAAAGAAGGTAAGACACAATGGGGGTAGGGAAAGTGCTGCTCACCCCTGAAGTAAAGAAGAAAAAGGAGGGAGTTCCCCGTTGTGGTTTTTGGGCAGCAAACAGATGGTTGTAGTACTGATGAGTAATGGAAACATCATACATGGATGTATAAATGTAGAAAAATGTTTAATAAGTAAAAAGTAGATAAAATACAAAAGGCTCTGGTATTGTGTACACTAAAACAAATGCACATAGGGTATGCACCAATGAACATGACAAATAATCAACATGAATGGTTAATCAAAGAGTCAAGTAGGTTCCTGACGCGTTTCAACCCTTCAGTGGGTCTTCTTCAGAGGGATTAGATGCAACTGTAACAACATACATAAAAATAAAGAATAATACAAGCTTTCACATTTAGTACTAAGGCCTCGTACACACGAGGGGATATGTCCGCTGAAAACGGTCCGATGGAGCGTTTCAGCAGACATCTCTGCTCGTGTGTATGGGCTAGCGGACAGATTTCTCCACCCGACAGATTTCAAAGCATGCTTTGAAATCTATCCGGTGGGAATCTGTCCACCCGACATGTCTGCTGGTTAGTACACTTACCAGCAGACATGTCGTCCCCCAACGCCGCCGCGCCGCCGCCGAATGGATTCGGCGCATGCGCGGAAGTGTTTAACTTCCTGGTGCGGTGACGTGGCGGTGACGTGGCGGTGACGTGGTGGCGTCAACGTCACCGCCGCGTCATCGCCACGTCACCGCGCCGTCCGGCGGCGGGGAATTTGATCCGATGGTGTGTACACGCCATCGGATCAAACTCCCGATCGGACATATCCGATGGAAATGGTCCGCGGACCGTTTTCATCAGATATGTCCGATCGTGTGTACGAGGCCTAAGACATGTATATATTATATCCAAATATAGTTACCCATTCGTAGTGTGCAGTATGGTTTATGTGCAAAACCAGAGTCAATGCCACAGAATGATTCCCGGATGGATGCCACCAATGGGGGGGGCCAGCCCACCACCAGTACCCCCAGAGTATGAGAGGGGGGCCTACAAGGGCCCACAAATGCGGGTGGAACCTCAAGGGCTCTAGATGCTGGGGGAAGGAGCGGGGGGGGGGCAAGGAGAGGGCGGAGGGGACCGAAAGGGGGGAGGGCAGTCACCAGTGTAACACCTAGTAAAAGATATATATGAGTATAAATTAGTCAATTATCCTAATGTAGTAAAATATAAGTATGTTGAGAAATTAATGGCATGTTACAGTTGCATATAATCCCTCTGAAGAAGACCCACTGAAGGGTTGAAATGCGTCAGGAACCTACTTGACTCTGATTTAACCATTCATGTTGAATATTTGTCATGTTCATTGGTGCATACCCTATGTGCATTTGTTTTAGTGTACACAATACCAGAGCCTTTTGTATTTTATCTACTTTTTACTTATTAAACATTTTTCTACATTTATACATCCATGTATGATGTTTCCATTACTCATCAGTACTACAAACATCTGTTTGCTGCCCAAAAACCCCAACGGGGAACTCCCTCCTTTTTCTTCATTACTTTGTTATAGGTATTGTCAGTGTTTCCATATCATGTTTATACTGTTTAAATATTCACTGTGTTTGTTTTTAATAGGAGTTTTGTAATTTATCAGGTTGCCAGTACATTTTTCATGTTTTGTCAGTAAAAAATGCTGCGGGAGGTTGACAACCCTGTGGCGAACCTTGGCACCCCAGATGTTTTGTAACTACATTTCCTATGATGCTCATGCACTCTGCAGTGTAGCTGAGCATCATGGGAAATGTAGTTTCAAAACATCTGGGGTGCCAAGATTTGCCATCACTTCCATAGATTATGACCATATATCTTAACATGATAACATAATAACCAGCATAGTAAAATAGGAAAACTGTATTTCATGACATAATACATTGTAATATGATAATATAGTGGTATAATAATATAATGGTTAACAACAGCAGCACAAAAAAACACCAGACTGGTTGCTGCGTATCTCCATAATAAAAAACATAATGTAAATTGGTATGATCCATCGCTATGCCCCTGTTGAAGACCTTTTAGGCCGCGTACACACCACCAAATATATCTGTTCAAATCGGTCTGACAGACCGATTTGAACAGATTTGTCTGCTGGCTGTTTTGGTTTGATCGCTGTACACACGATCAAACCAAAATCCCCGCCGGCAGACAGCGTGGTGACGTGGCGGTGACGTTGACGCCGCCACGTCACCGCACCAGGAAGTAAAACACTTCCGCGCATGCGTCAAATCCATTCGACGCATTTGCAGGCAGATATGTCTGCTGGTTAGCGTACTAACCAGCAAACATATCGGTCTGACAGGTTCCCAGCAGACAGATTTTAAAGCATGCTTTAAAATCTGTCTGCTGGCCAAATCTGTCGGCTCGCCCGTACACACGATCGAATCTGTCTGCTGAGACGGTCTGTCAGACCGTTTTCAGCAGATAGATTTGATCGTGTGTACACGGCCTTAGAGTCGAAACACGTTGGGTCAGCATCTTCACGCTTCCCACATTGCTTTTACCAAAATTTTACATTTTTTGTGATCACTTTCACCATTCATATCCTACATTGCCTTGTATGATATTTATAAATAAACCATATTTGGTTGATCTGCACCATATGGAGCCCTTTTTTCTATTGCATGCTATGTTGGGGTATTAGTGATTTGTCCTACCTCATTGCCACCCCTTCCATCAACTTGACTGTCGGTTCCTCGTCTGCTGTTTGGTCCTGTGGTTTGAGTTGCACGGTCCACCATTCCATCCAGAGCAACATCCATGCAGCGTTGGAGTATCCAGAACTGAGTTCAAAGCCCATTTGAGCCACTGTTGTACGACATGTGTGTTCACCACAGTCGGTAAGAACATTCAATCTTTTATCTGAGACAATTGTTGAAGTTTCCCTGGGCATCTGATTGATCCTCTTGGATTTGACATCAACACCCAACCTGGAAGCTGTTCACCCTTCCTTAGCACCTGTTGGGACTTTGATGTTCACAATTTATGAGCTCATAATATGTCACATTTCTACATTGCACTTTTTTGATATGTTAATTGTGTTGTAATACACATTTTCACTCATTTTATATTTTCACGTCTTCACGTGTTATAGTGGGTTTAGTCCCACCACACCCATTGTCACTTAGAGTTGGAAATTTTTTGGCTATTATTTTGATACATTTGTATTCACCCTTTTTTCCAGATTTATACACAGATGTTTCTATTCATTTGGTTTCATTACTTAGCGCTACACTATTTTTTGTATACTGCTTTTAAACTTTGAGTGTTAGCTGCTATCAATATTTTTTATTTATTTGAGTTTAGCGCAGTGTTTTCACTCCTTTTTCACATATGATCCAATGAAACATAATATTGGTAACAGTTGTAAGATGTAAAACGGGGGAGTATCTAATAGCTTCACGAGTTTCGTTGCTAAAGTGCCACTTTTCAGGAGCAGATGCGGGATAGATGTCTATAAAATCTTAAAAATACATATTAAATTGGGTATGTATATAAAGAAAAAAATGTATAAGAGTAAGTCCCCCACTTATACTTACAACTCAAATATGAGTCTGGGCATGGAGAGGTGAGGGTTGGTCGGGAGGATTATCACCCCCGGGAGATGAGGCAGAGATCCCCACAACACCCATGGAATAACCAGGAGAGTCTGGGGACAAATCCCCCATGGATAATGAGGGGTGGTATGAGCCAGATTGAGATAGCCCATCTATGAAAAAATAAATCCCTCTGGCCAACCCTCTCTATGCCCATGCTCAGACTCATATTTGGTTTGTAAGTATAAGTGTGGGACTTACTCCTATATATATTTTTCTTTATATAATTACCCAATTTAACCACTTGACCACTGGGCACTTAAACCCCCTTAATAACCAGACCAATTTTCAGCTTTCGGTGCTCTCACAATTTAAATGACAATAACTCAGTCATACAACACTGTAACCAAATGAAATTTTTGTCCTTTTTTCCCCACAAATAGAGCTTTCTTTTGGTGGTATTTGATCACCTCTGCAGCTTTTATTTTTTTTCGCTATCAATGAAAAAAGAACGAAAATTTTGTAAAAAAAATAATTTTTCTTCATTTCTATGATAAAATTTTGCAAAAAAGTTATTTTTCTTCCTAGATTTTGCCTAAAATGTATACAGCTACATATCTTTGGTAAAAAAAAAAAAAAAAAAATTGATATTATTTAGTCTGGGTGAAAGTTATAGGGTCTACAAGCTATGGTACCAATTACTGAAAATTTATCAATTTGATCACACCTGATGTACTGACAGCTTCTCTCATTTCTTGAGACCCTAACATGCCAGGAAAGTACAAATACCCCCCAAATCACCCCTTTTTGGAAAGAATATATTCCAAGGTATTTAGAAAGAGGCATTGTGAGTTTTTTGAAGTTGTCATTTTTTCCCACAATTCTTTGCAAAATCAAGATTTTTTTTATTTTTTATTTTTTTTCACAACATTTTCATATTAGCAGGTTATTTCTCACACACAGCATATGCATACCACAAATTACACCCTAAAACACATTCCGCTATTCCTCCCGAGTATGGTACTACCACATGTGTGAGACTTTTACACAGCGTGGCCACATACAGAGGCCCAACATGCAGGGAGCGCCATCAGGCGTTCTGGAGCACCCAGGCCAATTATGACATTTCTCTCCTACATGTAAAAATCATCATTTATTTGCTAGAAAATTACATAGAGCCCCAAAACAATAAACATGCTTTTTTAGCAAAGACCCTAGAGAATACAATGGCGGTCGTTGCAACTATTTATCGCGCATGGTATTTGCACAGCAATTTTTTCGAACGCGTTTTTTTTAGCCCAATGTTTTTGCATAATATGAAAGATGAAGTTACGCTGAGTAAATAGATATCCAACATGTCACCCTTCAAAATTGCACACACTCGTGAAATGGCGCCAAACTTCGCTACTTTAAAATCCCCATATATGACGATTTAAATGTTTTTACTGGTTACATCTTTTTAGTTGGAGAAGAGGTCTAGGGTCAAAATGTTTGCTCTCGCTCTAACGTTCGCAGCGATACCTTACATGTGTGGTTTGAACACCGATTTCATATGTGGGCGGGACTTACGTGTGCGGTCTCTTCTGTATACGAGCACACGGGAACAGGGGCGCTTTAAAAAAAAAAGACATTTATTGTTAATTGCATTTTATTTATTTTAGTTTGACATGTTTTTCCCAAAATTAAATGTTTTGATCACTTTTATTTCTATTACACGGAATGTAAACATCCCTTGTAATAGGAATATAGCATGACAGGTCCTCTTTACAGTGAGATATGGGGTCAATAAGGTAAAATAAAACGATCCTGGCTTCGGAGTCGGAAGAAGCCCCGGAGAGCGAAGGGAGTGGGGACGTCCCCTTTTGCCTCCCGTAAGAACGATCAAGAGGCGGAACAGCTGCCATGATCGTTCTTATGGTGTAGAGAATCACCGGCTGAAAAAGATTATATCTGAATGATGCCTGTAGCTGCAGGCATTCAGATATCCCTGCACAAAGTCAAGGACGTCATATGACTGCCGACGGGCAGGAAGTGGTTAAAACGCATTTTTTTCCCAGAGTATTGGCCGGGGTATTACAGAGTATTGGCCGGGGTTTATTGCAGAGTATTGGCCGGGGTTTATTGCAGAGTATTGGCCGGGGGGTATTGCAGAGTATTGGCCGGGGGGTATTGCAGAGTATTGGCCGGGGGGTATTGCAGAGTATTGGCCGGGAGGTATTGCAGAGTATTGGGCGGGGGGTATTGCAGAGTATTGGGCGGGGGGTATTGCAGAGTATTGGGCAGGGGGTATTGCAGAGTATTGGGCAGGGGGTATTGCAGAGTATTGGGCAGGGGGTATTGCAGAGTATTGGGCAGAGGGTATTGCAGAGTATTGGGCAGGGGTATTGCAGAGTATTGGGCAGGGGGTATTGCAGAGTATTGGGCAGGGGGTATTGCAGAGTAATGCGCAGGGAAGGAAAAGTATTGCAGGGATGGCTGAGCAGGGATGGATGGATCTGTGACTGCATTAGTCACAGATCTAGCCTACAGTGCTGCTGCCATCCGCACTCTCCTCTCACACTGGGAAGAACCGGCGTTATCAAATGACGCCTGTTTGTTTACATGTGATCGCTCCGTCATTGGACGGATCGATGACGTGGTAAACGGCCGCTATCAGTGGCAATTTACCGAGATCCGTGAGGTCACGGACATTCCTGTGTGCGCGCCCCAGGGAGCTTGCGGGCTTGTTGCTGCGCTGTCTTTCAAGGCTCAATTTTAAAACTCAAATTGTGAGTATAATGATTGATTTTAATATTTTAATAAAAGTTACGGTATCACACTAGGTCGGTGCGCCCTCCGTTCTTTTTCTTTCTGCTCTTAGTTTCATGAATTCCCACGATTCTGAGGAGGGCTGCAAGACTCTGGAAGATACCGTCTAATTGGATTACACCACCCCATAGCAAGAGATACCGGAGCGCAGGAGATTTGTCTTTGAGGGATATGCAGTTAGCAGACACCCAGCTGTTGCAAAACTACAAGTCCCATCATGCCTCTGCCTCTGGGTGTCATGCTTGTGGCTTTCAGAGAATTGCTAAAAGAAAAGAGAGGTTCCCCGATGGGGCTTTTAGGCAGCAATGTCAAAAAACTCTATGTAAGATGGTGGTAGTAAAAAGTATTTAATAACAAGGGCTTAGGTATCACAGTAAATAAATTGACATGTATAAAATCAGTACAGAGATAAAAAGAATCATCATCACATTCCATGATAACATAGATATGAACATTACATATGTTGATATATTATATATAATTGTGGGTTTATAGTGTAGATCCCCGACGCGTTTCGACCAGTTGAGGTCTCTTCAGGGGGACAGTAATTTCTGTGGAAGTATATGGTATAGTTGTAAGATTACGAGAATATATCACAAATCGTACATAAAATACATGGTTTCTAACATAAAATTATATATTATAATTACCACTGATGCATGGAATGGAGAAAAGTAAAGAAAACCGCTGAATCGGCCCGGGGGACCAAGGAGGGCGCCCCCATCCTCCCCAGGGAGAGGGATCCACCTGCGGGGGCTTACAAGGATCCTCGATAAGGGACACCCCCACGGTGGGGGAGGAGTCAGCACCTGCAAGGAACATCCGAGATGGCCACAGTTAATTAAAGTGTATATAAGAGTAGGTTCCAACCAATCTACCACGATGGTGGTTAGAAGGTTGGAATATATATATGTATAAAACATTTTTTTTATATGTGGGCGACGGCAACCAACAGGTTACCAGTATGTACATTGACGGTCAAGGCGATCTTAAGCGTCCCTAGGGGTGGCGTTGGTTGATAAATAAATTAATATGGTCGTATAAAATCATAGGTGCGTGGGGTGAGTGAAGTCTACTGGGAGGTGATGAGAATGGTGGAGAGGTGCAAGGGAAGTGGGGAGTGAATGATTAAATTATATTAAGACTGAATTGGAAAACTTGGAAATTAGTGGTGTGGGAAACAAGAGGCATATATCGCCAGGTAATAAATAAATGTTAAGGTAAATGTGAATAAAGGAATAAGCTGAGTGTGTATTAAAGAATGAAATAGTGTATTGATGCCTACTGTGGTAATAAGAATGCCTTGATTGAATATGGTGTGTGAGTGGAAACCTGTCTGCAGGTATGCAGAGCAGTGGGGACGCTATGCAGAGAAAACATGGATGTAATAACATCCAGTATGTGTAGAGTTATGTGTATCTGCTCCAAAGGTCAATGTATATGGATAGCCCTGCTGTGGCACAACGGTGATCGAATCCAGGCAAACATACCTCCCCCTGGGGGGCTGCAAGGCATCCCGGTCCCCCGTGAAACGGGGCACCACATGAGGCTCCCTCGACGTCCCGGAAGGCTGCAAAGCCCCGACCGCCGTCGTCCTATCTGCCGCAAACCACGTGACGTGACGGCTATGCCTCATGGGACTTGTAGTTCTGCAACAGCTGGAGGTCCGCTAATTGCATATCCCTGATCTATGATATACCCGCCAGACACTATTATGGTATTATGCTTCATGTTTCGTATAAAGTCCCACATTTTGCTCATAATGTCTTACAGTAGCTGAGTTTGCTGTCACGCCATGGCACCTCACCCAGGATTGAAAAGTGTTCACATCACCAAAAAAGTAATACACATTACTGTGTAAACATTTTAGACAGGTGTCAAGAAATTCTGTGAAGTAAGAATGCGTTTAAATATAATATATATATATATATATATATATATATATATATATATATATAATTAAATATAATTACTTTGCTACAATGTAAAGTGGTGAGTGTACAGCTTGTATACCAGTGTAAATTTGCCGTCCCCTCAAAATAACACAGCCATTGATGTCTAAACCGCTGGCAACAAAAGTGAGTACACCCCTAAGTGAAAATGTCCAACTTGGACCCAAAGTGTCAATTTTTTGTGTGGCCACTATTATTTTCCAACACTGCCTTAACCGTCTTGGGCATGGAGTTCACCAGAGCTTCACAGGTTGCCACTGGAGTCCTCCTCACCTCCTCCATGATGACATCATGGAACTGGTGGATGTTAAAGACCTTGCGCTCCTCCACCTTCCATTTAAGGATGCCCCACAGATGCTCAATAGGGCTTAGGTCTGGAGACATGCTTGGCCAGTCCATCACCTTTAACCTCAGCTTCTTTAGCAGGCAGTGATCGTCTTGGAGATGTGTTTGGAGTCATTATGATGTTGGAATACTGCCCTGCGGCCCAGGCCCTGAAGGGAGGGGATCATGCTCTGCTTCAGGATGTCACAGTACATGTTGGCATTTATGGTTCCCTCAATGAACTGTAGCTCCCCAGTGCCGGTGACGCGTGATATTCGGCTCCCTATCACACAATGCTCCGGAAGTGCTGTAGCGGCCAACAGCGCATGCGCGATGCGTTCCAAACGCAATTGTGATGCGTTCCAATGGATTTACGACAGTACACACCAGCAAAGCCGTCATTCAGGGCGACGTGGACTTAGGTGAAAGTGGCCAGTCGGCCTCACGTCCTCGCTTCGATCGGACGGCTCGCTCCACTCGCTCGGCCTCCTGGCTCTTTTTTTAACATCCTCCATGCCGAACGAGGTTTCGCTGGTGTTCACTGTCGTAAATCCATTGGAACGCATCGCAGATGCGTTTGGAACGCATCGTGCATGCGCAGTTGGCCGCCACAGCACTTCTGCAGCATTCTGCGATGGGGAGCAGAGTATGACGGTACACCGGCAGCACTCATGCAGCCCCAGACCATGACACTCCCACCACCATGCTTGACTTTATTCAAGACACACTTGTCTTTGTACTCTTCACCTGAACCAAATAAGTTTATCTTGTATTATCAGACCACAGGACATGGTTCCATTAATCCATGTCCTTAGTCTGCTTGTCTTCAGAAAGGGCTTTCTTGTGCATCATCTTTAGAAGAGGCTTCTTTCTGGGATGACAGCCATGTAGACAAATTTGATGCAGTGTGTGGCATATGGTCTGAGCACTGACAGGCTGCCCCCGCCCCCACCCCTTCAACCTCTGCAGCAATGCTGGCAGCACTCATACGTCTATTTCCCAAAGACAACCTCTGGATATGACGCTGAGCTCATGCACTTAACTTCTTTGGTTGACCATGGCAAGGCCTGTTCTGGGTGGAACTTGTCCTGTTAAACGGCTGTATGATCCTGGTCACCATGTTGCAGCTTAATTTCAGGGTCTTGGCAATCTTCTTATAGCCTAGGCCATCTTTATGTAGAGCAACAATTCTTTTTTTCAGATCCTCAGAGAGTTCTTTACCATGAGGTGTCAACAGGACAGGTTTCACTCAGAACAGGCCCGCCAATACATTCTATTGTTCTTTATCTATGCCACCCAATACATGAAACTGTTACTCTGCTCTACTTCATTCAGACCAAGTGCCATTGAATTGCTTCAAGTGTTTACTAGAATGGGTTTTCCTAACAAAAAAAAGTGTACCAGGTCACACCATTCATGTTGAGGGTTATGACAGATGTGTTCAAGCTGTTTTAGATTGAGCAGCTGTGCACATCTGAATCAAGCTGAAGTAGGCCTTATGGTTCTCATCTGCAAAGAAGTGCTTCATTTCTTCTTTTCGTAATATATGAACTTGTGTTTAAAGATCCAAATACAAGTGGCAATTGAACCCTCAATGTGCCTCTGTGGTCTGTAGTGAATCAGGTGCTGACCTCATGAAGCCTGTCCCTCTCAGTGTTCCGCAGCAAACATTCAGACAAAGCCACACACTGATGATTTCATACCAGAGGCATTTTCTTTCACCTGGCTGGCTTACTGTTCCTGTTCCTGCCCCTCTGACATGTTTCACCCCTCCACCTCCATGATTAGACCCAAGGGGCATAGGCACAGGAGGGAACTATTAGTAAGTCAGCCAGGCATAATAAAGTATACCTATGGTGTGACATTATCAGTGTGCTGCCTTGCCTAAATTGAACAAATCATGTTTGTTTTGCTGCTCTTGGGCTGCTTAAGTTAACAAAGGATTATGGTGCTTCACAAATAGTGTTGCTCACGAATATTCGCATTGCAAATATTCACTACGAATATTGCATATTCGAGTATTCGCGAATAACTCGAATATTGCGGCGAATATTCGCTATGGCGAATATTCGTATTTTTTCAAATTTATTTTTAAAACAGATCACATCCTAGTGATCTCCATCGACGTCTAAAAGCATTGCTGGTATGATTAGAGAGAGACCCTGGGCCGAGTAGCTGATGCGATTGTTTTATGTTGCCGAAAATTCGCATTGCGAATTTTCGGCAACATAAAAGAATCGCATCAGCTACTCGGCCCTTCTTTTGCATCAGAGCCAATCAGAATAACTTGAATATTCGGCAAACGGAATATTGCGCGATTATCTTCTCCGCCCTTCTTTTGCATCAGAGCCAATCAGAATAACTCGAATATTCGGCAAAAGGAATATTGCGCGATATTCCTTTTGCCGAATATTCGAGTTATTCTGATTGGCTCTGATGCAAAAGAAGGGCGGAGAAGATAATCGCGCAATAGGAATATTGCGCGATTATCTTCTCCGCCCTTCTTTTGCCCCCTTATTCTCCTTTCTTTTAAGTAGAGTTAGTGTTTAGTGCATATTAGTTTAGTAATACAGGAAATGATCTCCGTTTATGAGAATTTCGCAATCATTTTCGCATTAGCGAAATTTCGCAAATTTTTTTTTGGATAAAATATCACGAATATTCGATATTAGCGAATATTTTGCGAATATTCTTCTATATATTCGCGCCATATCGCGAAATCGAATATGGCGTATTCCGCTCAACACTATTCACAAAGCCAGCGTTCTGATATCCTGCTGACCCTCCAGTTGGAAGGATTCAAATCTAGCATGGTCCCTCCTGCCCAGCTGGATTCCAGAACCAGAGAGGTGCTGCTCATAGGCATCCCATGCACTGTACAGCTGCTTTAGAGGCCTCAGCGGTGTTAGGGCAGAGGGCCTGCATGTACTTTGCTTTGAGCTGACTGTAGAACCTCACCATGGGGGCCTGGTCTGGAGAGGTGCCGTGTCACCTACTGCAGCTGTGTTATTGCTATTGCAATGTTAGCCACGGTCAGTGAATTTGTAATGGGGGACATGTGTGACCTTTGTAAATACAAACTTTGCTTAGCAGAGCTCTACTTAAAGTCACATTTGACTACAATTATTTTCAGATTTCCCTTAAATCTGAGTCCAATGGCTGCTGCCAATTTGAGTTGAAAATATGTTTGTTGTAGACGCAGCATGCTTTTCTTGTGTATTGCGTGGGTAATTATCCAATTTGCGCTAATGAGTAGGCATGGAGTGCAGGACTTACTGACTGTGTGTCCTGAGCTGCAAATTACAGATTTTACTGAAGAAATGTTAATTCCTGACATATCTATTTTCTCTGAGATTCAGTTAAATTGAATGTAAATGTTCTATATTGTATTGTATTATATGCTATTTAGATATTCAAGTAACAGAGATGTGGAGAAAACTTGGGAACTTATCTATAAAATTAACATTTCAGGACAGAAATAAGGGAGATGATAATGACAATCAGTTTTTAAAAGATGGATACATGGGACCTGTAAAAGCAATAGTAAAGGCCGTGGCTTTAACCTTCAGGTAGGTCTATGATAAGGCTTACTTGTAGGTAAAATGAATATCTCCTAAACATGCACTGTTTAGGAGATATTCAACCCAGATCCAGCTGGCGATGTTATGGCGCATGCGCTCTGAAGGTCCAGCATACCTTGCCGAACCTTCAGACCTTTGTGTTGGAATCGAGGACTCCGGCGCGAAAGCTGCTCAGGCCAATCACATAGCCGGAGCACGCAAACCCAGAAGAAAGACCAGGGGAAGATGTCAGCCCTCTGAGGCGGCGTACAGACGATCGGACATATCCGATGAAAACGGTCCGCGGACCATTTCCATCGGATATGTCCGATCGGGAGTTTGATCCGATGGCGTGTACACACCATCGGATCAAATTCCCCGCCGCCGGACGGCGCGGTGACGCGGCGGTGACGTTGACGCCGCCGCGTCACCGCCACGTCACCGCACCAGGAAGTAAAACACTTCCGCGCATGCGCCGAATCCATTCGGCAGCGGCGCGGTGGCGGTGGGGGACGACATGTCTGCTGGTAAGTGTACTAACCAGCAGACATGTCGGGCGGACAGATCCCCACCGGATAGATTTCAAAGCTTGCTTTGAAATCTGTCGGGTGGAGAAAACTGTCCGCTAGCCCATACACACGAGCGGAGATGTCTGCTGAAACGGTCCATCGGACCGTTTTCAGCGGACATATCCCCTCGTGTGTACGCCGCCTCAGAGGTGACAGCGTGCCACTGGAGAGCTTAGTTTTAAAAAAAGTATTTAATAATGTGGTGCGCACTAGCACAATTTGCAATTGTCTTACAGGTGTTTTCTTCTTTTTTTTTTTTTACCAGCCATGGTTTACTACCTCTTTAAAGTGGAAGTAAACCCATCCATAAAACAGTTTAATTTCTGGCACGTGCCGGAAATGTAACATTCCCATTGGTTGTGCTCTCAACCAAACTGTCAATCCATCCAATGCCTGATGTCATAACTGATCACATGTGCAGCATCATGGCAGTTGTAGATTAAACAGAGGCCAAGATGGCAGCTTCCTTGGCTGAAAACGATAGGGGGATTTACTTACACTTTAACCACTTCCCGCCCGGCCAATAGCAGATTTACGGCCGGGAAGTGGTTATGAAATCGTGACTAGCCGTTCTTAAACGTCTAGCACGATTTCAATGCCGCGCGCGCCCGTGGGGGCGTGCAGCGCGGCGATCGGTGATGCAGGGTGTCAGTCTGACACCCTGCACCTCCGATCTCGGTAACGAGTCTCCGGCGGAGCCTCGTTACCACGTGATCAGCCGTGTCCAATCACGGCTGATCACGATGTAAACAGGAAGAGCCGCCGACGGCTCTTCCTCACTCGCGTCTGACAGACGCGAGTACAGGAGAGCCGATCAGCGGCTCTCCTGACAGGGGGGGTTCGCGCTGATTGTTTATCAGCGCAGCCCCCCCTCGGATCGCCACACGGACCACCAGGGAGTGCCCACACTAGACCACCAGGGTACTAAAAAAAAAAAAAAAAAAAAGACAACAAAAAAAAGGACAAAAAAAAAAAAGGGGCAGTAAAAAAAAATTATGCCAATCAGTGCCCACACATGGGCACTGATTGGCAACATTGATCCATCAGTGCCACCCCTCAGTGATCATCAGTGGCACCCCAGTGTCTGTCAGTGCCAATCCATGCCCAGTGCCCACCTATCAGTGCCCAACTGTGCCACCTATCAGTGCCCACCTGTGCCACCTATCAGTGCCCACCTGTGCCGCCTATGAGTGCCCACCTGTGCCACCTATGAGTGCCCATCTGTGCCGCCTATGAGTGCCCATCTGTGCCGCCTATGAGTGCCCATCAGTGCCGCCCATGAGTGCCCATCAGTGCCGCCCATGAGTGCCCATCAGTGCCGCCCATGAGTGCCCATCAGTGCCCCATACCAGCGCCGCCTATCAGTGCCCATCAGTGCTACCTAATCGGCGCCCATCAGAACTACCTCATCGGTGCCCATCAGTGCCACCTCATCGGTGCCCATCAGTGCCACCATATCAGTGCCCGTAATTGAAAGAGAAAACATACTCATTTACAAAAAAATTAACAGAAAAAAATAAAAACTTTATTTTTTTTTCAAAATCTTCGCTCTATTTTTAGTTGTTGCGCAAAAAAAAAAAATTGCAGAGGTGATCAAATACCACCAACAGAAAGCTCAATTTGTGGGGAAAAAAGGACGCCAATTTTGTTTGGGTGCAGTGTAGCATGACCGCGCAATTGTCATTCAAATTGCGACAGTGCTGAAAGCTGAAAATTGGCTTGGGCGGGAAGGTGCGTAAGTGCCTGGTATGGAAGTGGTTAAAGCTGAGTTCCACCCTGGAAAAAAAAATTCTTCCAAAAATCGAAAAAAAAAAAAAAAAAAAATTAAATGAAAAAAAAAAAAATGTTTTACTTACCCTAAATAGCTGTTGCTATGCGGAAGTCTCAAATCTGCCTCTTCATCTTCTGCGGTCGATTCTCTTCCTCCTCCTACACTTGGTGTATTCTTGTGAATGGGGCGCACTGCATTCTGGGAACTGTGTGTATCCCAGAAAGCAGCCGGACCATTCACGAAGCACCGCGCTGCTCGCACATTTGCAGTAGGAAACGGGCAGTGAAGCTGCAGGGCTTCACTGCCTGTTTCCCTTACTGTGGATAGCGGTGCCTGGAGCTGCCAGGATCGAGGATCGGCCTCGGCAAGGGCCGACTTCGCTGGCGACTAGGACAGGTAAGTGTCCTTATTAAAATTCAGCAGCTACACTGTTAGCAGCTGTTGACTTTTAATTTTTTTTTTTTTATTGGACCTCCTCTTTAAGTACACCTTTAGATCTCATGCACACAGACATAGCTCCTAACTGTCCCTGATTTCTGTCCCTGATTTCCAGGGGCTGTCCTTGATTTGAAACAAAGTCCCCTATCCTTCTTCCCTCCTTTTTGTGGTCTGATCTATATAGTTGTATATAAAATGCACCTGAAAGAAGCTGCAACTGCTATCCCAATGTGAAAGCCTAAGTCTGAGCCTTGACCTTTGGGGGAGGTCCCTGTTCTAATTCCTGAGTAATTCAGATAACGGCTGACCCAGGATAGGTAATTCTGTACCTTGCTCCCTAAGACTGGAGATCTTCCAGTTTTGAGGAGCACCAAACAGACTTCTACTATTTGGAGGTATGCCGGCCAGTCTAGAGAGAGATAGTCAGGGGACATTTAATGTGTTTGTTCATGTTGGACCATATTGTCATATCAGTAAAAGTTTCATCAACTTTTCTGAGTCTGGTCTGAAGTAATTGCAGGTGCATGTTGGTTCCTGGCGTATCAAAATAACAATGGCCAGCAAAGCACCTAGTAGTATGAAGTAAAGCCACCACAAAAGGTCTACTCGGCAAGTCAAGCTGAAGCAGTAATGCAGTTGCTAAGGGTAAACAAGAACTAGCACTACCAATTTTGAAAAAAAAAAAAATATGTTTTACTTTCTGCTATAGGGCCAGATTCAGGTAGGGCGGTGTATCGTTAGCCGGGCGTAGTGTATCGAATATACTCTATGCCGCCGCAACTTAGAGAGGCAAGTGCTGTATTCACAAAGTTACGGTGGCGTAGCGTAGATGGGCCGGCGTAAGCCAGCCTAATTCAAAGTAGGTGGAAGGTGGGCGTGATACATGTTAATGAACCGTGACCCCATGTAAATGAGGTGCCAAACGAACGGCGCATGCGCCGTCCATGGACTATCCCAGTGCGTATGCTCAAACTCACGTCGAATAGAATGCCTAAGATACACATCAAATGTAACTTACGCACAGCCCATTCACGTACGAAATACGTAAACAACGTAAAATTCGATGGCTTTTCCGACGTCCATACATTAACATGGGCTGCGCCATCTTTTTGGTGGTTTACCGTTACGGCGTATCTTGCTCATTTGCATATTTTTAATGGGAACGTCGAATGCGTCCAGCGTAACTATGCGCCCACGATACGCCGGCGTAGGTAAGTTACGACGGACGACTGAAGCCATGTTTTTTGGCGTATCTTGCTTTGTGAATCGGCGCAAAGATGCAACGGCGCACATTTGTACTTACATCGGCGTAAACCTTTCTGAATCTGGCCCATAGTGTCTACAAATTATGGGATAGATTTATGGATTTACTTACCGTATTTATCGGGGTATTGCGCGCTCCCGCGTATAGCGCGCACCCCTAAAGTTGCCCCGAAATTACTGTTTAAAAAAAAAATGCTATAACATTTTATTACTTACAGTTTTGGTGTCTTGTCCGGTCCGGCGTCCGTCTGCGGCCTCGGTGGTGTCCTCCCAGCTTCTCCGGCGCTGTCTCGAGTCGAATCCCCGCTTCCCGCGTTTAGTTTGAACGCCTCCGCCGACATATACCGAGTGCAGTACACTCAGGTACATTCGGCCAGGCTCGGCTTCACTCGTGCTCACACTCTGTGACGTTAATGCGTGAGCACGAGCGAAGCCGAGCCTAGCCGAATGTACCCGAGTGTACTGCACTCGGTATATGTCGGTGGCTCACTTCAAACTGAGCGCGGGAAACGGGTATCTGCGTATATCGCGCACCCACGATTTTTCCCTTATATTAAGGGGAAAAAAGTGCGCGGTATCTGCCGATAAATACGGTATTTATTTTTTTACTAGTAATGACTACGATCAGCGATATTTAGCGGGACTGTGACATTGCGGCGAACAAATCTGACACTTAAGTGAAACTTTTTGTGGACCAGTGACACCAATACAGTGATCAGTGCTAAAAAAATGTAGTCACTGTACTAATGACAGTGGCAAGGAAGGAGTTAACATCAGGGGCGATCAAATGGTTAAATGTGCTCCTAGGGGGTGCTTTCTAACTGTGTGGAGGTGCTTTAGCTCTGAGAAGACAGAGATCCGTGTTCCTGCATAGCTGAAACAAATGATCTCTGTCTCCCTTACTAGCAGAACAGTGATCTGCCTTGTTTATATAGGCAGACCGCCGTTCTGCCTCTCTCATGATTGGTTCCCACTATCCAATCACAGTGGGAGCTGGTCGCCGAAAGCACGCATGAATGCAACAAACCTGGAAGAGGCGATCACATACAGCTACGTGATTCCACCTGTAGGAGCCGCCACCCCACATTATATGTACGTGAGGCGGTGGGCAAACGGTTAAGTCAGGGAACTGCCTTAATGTTTGATTCTCACATGAACGTGGTCCCCACATGGTCCTAGGCACTGATGAGCGCATTCACAATGAAAAGACACCCACTTGTAAAGAGCGAGTGGCCCCCATGCACAGGTCCTGCATGGCCTCGCAATGTTGCACTCTTCCTCTGTGATGTGATCATTCAGAATAAAAGTGTTTGGACGTTATATGCAGATCCAAGGTATGCTGACAAATATGTATGCGGATCTGTGAAGTTACCAGTCTCCAGCTGGCTGTTGCTGCAGCAAACATTTATTACTATGCCTATTCCAGGAATGTGTGTGATGGGAATATTGATAATTATTCACACTGCAGAGGCTCACAATAATCTCGGCCCTCAGACACTTTGAATGACTAAAGGCCAAATTATTCTGCACCTGCACCATTGCCACTACCTAGCGAATGACTCATTCTGGAGGAGATGTAAACCTCAACAATGCGTAGGCAGCAATGGCAGGACAGAATGACTGTACATAGTACACATCTCAGCTCTTACACGTGTATGTCTGTATGAGTAGAAATGCCGTTTTGGACACGTTTTACTCAGGATCTTGCTGGAAGCAAGTAAATTACGAACAGCCACATGTATGAGGCCTTAGGGACTGGTCCAGAACAAGCAGGAAGATTTGAATTTTCTTTAATTAATGGTTATATTTCATATTTATAACCCTTTTAAAATAATGCATCTTTAAAGCTGACACAAATAAATAGAGCTCTCCAATCTATAATACATCATTTAAAAGAGAAGTTCAGGAATCCAAAAGAATAAACAATCATGCTCACCTAGATGGCTGCAGCACCGATCCCATCTGCAACTGTACCTAAGCCAAGAAATGAGCGTTCACAAACCACTAATTGCTCAATTATCTGTATTCACTCTCAGTCACCGGCTCTCTACTCTGCAGTTCTGCTGCTCACTGGAGCGCCAGTCCATAAAGGGCAGGGGTGGCCAACCAGTGGCCCGCGGAGCCCTCTGATGTGGCCATCCTTCTTTGGAATGGAGGGCTGGCAAAAACAGATCGCACGTTGCTGACCCGCCATACCGCAGCATCAGTGTTGTGAATGAAGCTAGTGGTAGAGGAAGAAAGCAGCTGCAGAGCAGAGTCCCATAAGCCGATGCATCCTCTACAGCTACAGCCAGAGGTGTATTTAGCTTTTGTGCTGCCCTAGGCCTGACTAAACTCGTGCACCCCCTAATTTAAATATGACCCACCCCTTCCTGTCACGGCCACACCCTGTGTTGTTTAAGACCCGCCCTAAAAGTTTCGAGTGAGGACACTAGTTCTGAGGGCCTGGGGGGGGGGGGGCAATGGATTCCCTTAATTTACTTAGATTTCCTCTTACTTCCTGGTTGCCCATAGAGCAGGAAGTGAGGGGAAATCTTCGCAATGGGACAGGGATGGTAAAAGTGTTGCCTATAGTCCAGGATGACAAAACAGTCAAAATTGGAAGCATCCCTCCCACAGTTGCGGAATGCCAGCCGCCCGCATACTAGAAGCAGTGTGGTCGCTTTATGGGGGCGCTAGACAAATTTTCCTAACAGTGTAGCGTAAGCCGGCGGGGACTCTTTTTGTGCTGCCCCCCTGCAAAGTGCTGCCCTAGGCCTGGGCCTTGTTGGCCTAGGCCAGGATACAGCTCTGTCTACAGCGCTGGCTTTTGCCACAGATGGAGTCTATGGCAAAGTTCAGCTAACCCGCATGATAAACACAGGTGCACTATACTGCACCCGCGGTGTGGGTAAACCGCAGCACATCAGTGTGAAAGCAGTCTTAGGCTCATTTCACACAATCGGCCTGACCAAATGGGACCCTTAATTCACCTCTATAAAACGACAGATGTCTGTTTACGCCCGCCTACCTCCAATCCGAAAAACAGAAGAGAATTCAATACCCTTTCATCTGGGCAGATAGGAGGGCCTAAAGAGTAGCCGTGAACCGCCATCCGTCCGCTCCGCTCATTGTGGCCCTCGACTGGTTACCAAGTTGCTTAAGTGGCCCTCGTTCTTCAAAAGGTTGGGCACCCCTGGTATAGGGGGTGGGAGCGGTTCACTGAGAGGCTGAGCCAGCTTGCCGGTCCAGGTATCTGAGTGCATCCCAACTGTAAAGTGACATCTGTAAAGAGACTGCAAATTAGCCCACTGTCTTCCTGTTAAAAAAAAAAAATAGCCCACTGTCAGCTGAACATGGGTCAAAGGAGTGCACTTCGTTCTGCACTCCTGTGATTCATAGGAGAAGTAGGGCTAAAATAGCTTTGACCCTAGTTCTCCATTAAGGGCCAGATTCAGGTAGATGCGCGCATATTTTCGCCAGCGTATCGCAGCGCATATACGCTGCGCTGACGCAAACTAGCGAGTGAAGTACAGTATTCACCAAGCGCCTGTCCGTTACTTTGCGCCGGAGTAACGGAAATGCGCTGGCGTAACCCGACGCAAGTGGAAGTGGGTGTGATCATATGTAAATGATGGGCGGAGCCCAGCGCAGAGGCTTACGTTCAGCGCATCATCCACGGAGCATGCGCAGTGAGTGAGGCTTCACTCGGCCCCCTATGCGAATGCTCACAACTTCCGTCGGCATCACTTCACGGTAAACGTCAGCGCAATGTGTTCCGTTGTGCGTTTAAAAGCGCTAGCGGAAGCGCCATCCTGGCGCAAAAGTATTTCCGTTTCCCCCCACCCCAGGGAAGTTACTTTTGCAAAGAGATGGCTGCTCCCGCTCCCCCCAAAGAGAGGAGAAACCTTAATTTCAATTCACAGGAGGTCTCTGTTATAATCTCCGCTATGGAGACTTTTAATGAGTTCCTCCACGGCAAAAGAAGTCGGAAGACCAGCCGGGATAGGAAGCAAGCCATCCTGGAGACCATTGCTGGCAGGGTGAATGTTTTGGGGTACTCCACCCGGACTGCTGGCGATATACAAAAAAAAAAATGACCTGCGGCGCAAGGTCCGTGGCAAGGTGGCCACCATCAGGAGGCATGAGAGGGGCACGGGTGGTGGATCCCCATGTGCAGTCAGCCTGACCACGGAGAAGGAGGTGGTCGCCCGCTGCCTGGACAGGGAGCAGTTGGAGGGGGTCCCTGGATATGACTCCGTGGAGGAAGGCTCCAGGACAGGTAAGTGATTTTTACCCCCTTTTTGGTGTGTTGCATGTGGGGGGGGGAGGGTACATGTGCCAAGTGTGTGGGACCACCCAACATGTGTCTGCTTTGTGTCATCCACAGATGACGGAGCTGGGCCATCATCTGTTGGCAGCCAGTCCACCCCATCCCCCCAACGGCATCCTGTGCCCGAGCCCCTGGGTGGTGAAGAGACCGAGGTGGAGGAGGAGAGTGCCCACACCTCACCCGCAGAGGTGGCTGAGGAACAGCCTGTTGTGGCAGAGCAGGACATAATTTTTTTTTTGGAGGAGTCCTCCTCTTCTGCAGGGCCCTCTGTAATACCCTCCCCCATCCTAGGAAGCCCCTCAAGGGCGACTCCATCCCCCCGGGGACAACCATCTCCATGGGGGGGGGGGGACAGTCATGCCTGCCACCCATGTCACTCACCAACCAGCCAGCTGTCCCCATACATGTTCTGTTTGAATTCCATTGGGATGGGGCTCTGATTGTATATGAAGCTGTCATGGCTGGATCCGGGGTGTTTGGCACGGACGTGCCATATGAGGCGTTGGGCATCAGCTATCACCTGTACGTTGATGGAATGCCAATGCTTCCGATTGCGGTATATGTGCTCTGTGGCACTGGGGGGCTGTAGGGCCACATGTGTGCAATCAATGGCCCCCGCAGTGCGTGGGAATCTGGCAATGCTGTAGAAATCTGTCATTGCCTTCAGCCGCAGCTCCTCAGTGGTGGGTCTGATGAACTGGCTGTACATGCATCTGAGGATTGCAGGGACAACCTGGTGCACACATCTGCTCATGGAGGACTGTGACATCCCAGCCACCACTCCACTTGTACGCTGGAATGATCCACTGGCAAGGAAATGAAGTGTTGCCAGTACCTTCACCAGTGGCTGCACTGCTTGTGAGTGGTGTGTCTTGCTGGTGATGTCACCCTGCAGGGTTGTGGTTAGTTCAAGTATTGCATCAGGGCTGAATCTGAAGAGGCGATACACCTCCTCATCCCCCATGCCAAAGAGGCTCATGCGCGTGCGGTATATCCTCTCACGTGCCCGCCTCCTCCGTACCGGGGGCCCATTAGTAGTGCTAGGACCGCGACTGCCCTTGGCATGTTGGCACACAGAGGTGTTGTCCTTGCACGTGTGGTTGTTCAGCTTGCTAGTTTCGTCGGTAACGCTGCTGTAGCTGCTCTCCTGCTGACCTGTGGCCGTCTGGAGTAAAGATAAAGCAGCTATTTGTAGAAATAACTTTGCGACGGACGGACGACATATGCGCGGTGCATGTAGCCAGCGTATGGTGCTAATCCGTTCGCGAATCGGGAAATCTCCCTCATTTGCATATTTGCAGGGCAAAATCAATAGGCGCGACGGATGCGACAAGCGAAAATATGCGCTAAAGATACTCTGGCGAGGGAAAGTTAAGCCAATCGGAAAAGGCCCGTTTTCTGGCGCATCTAGGTTGGTGGGTACGGCCACATAGATACAACGGCGCATCTTTACAGTTACGCGGCGCATATCGATATACTCCAGCGCAAGTCTTGCTGAATCTGGCCCTAAATTTATTTTTCAAACACAAACAGTGTAAGGTACCTGAGTTAGTCCTGCCAATTGCAGATCAAGTATAGCAGGTATGGAGTGTGGGAGAACGTAGCAACACTATGGGCCAGATTCAGGTAGAGTTAGGCTGGAGTATCAGTGATACTCCAGCCTAACTCTCACTTTGAGCCGACGTTTCTGTTTTCTGTAAGCAGAAAACAAGAAACGCCGGGTTGGAGTTACTATACGAGCGGCGTAATTATATTTTGCCATCGTATCGTAACTTCAATTTTAAAAATGGCGCGCGGGGCGTTCCCGCTGATTAACGCCGAGAATATGTTAATCAGCGGGAATCGGAAATTCACGATCGTATTCGGGCGCAACGCAGTGACTTTCCGACGTTTCCGTAAGAGATACGCGGCGCAAAGATAAAGCAGCCCCCTAGTGGAGTATCCTATGTTAAGTATGGCCGTCGTCATCGCGTCGCAAAAAAAAAAATTTGAGTCGTTTGCGTAAAACATCCGTGAATGGGGATTGACGTCATTGACGTTCCCTGAAAGAATTTGGAGCATGCGCACTGACAGTCGACGCATGCGCAGTACGTTCGCCGCGGGATCGCGCATAGTTAACATAATACACGCCCCCTACCCGCCCAATTTGAATTCCGCCGGCTCATTTTCGCTACGCCGCCGCAACTTTAGGAGCAAGTGCTTTGTGAATAACAGTACTTGCTCCTAAAGTTACGGCGGAGTAACGTAAACGAGAAACGTTACTCCAAAGTAAAGAAGCGCCCATCTACCTGAATCTGGCCCTATGAGCTAAATGGTTCATGTGCTGACCAGAAGCTTCTCCTTTCATTGTCTAGGCACAGGCTGGGTGGATGGTAAATATTGCAGCAAGGGTTGGTTTGGTATTTTATCTTTTTATGGGCTAATCATCTTTACCTTGTTATTTTTTTATTGGAGTTCTGCTTTAATAACTTAGCTAAAGTAACTAAACTAAGTTAACCAAAAAAGGTTCAAATGTTTTTCTTTAGTTTTGGTAAGAGTGAGGAGGGTTTAGAACATAAATCTGGTTTCTATTTTTTTTTTTGTTACTGCTAGGGAGACTTACCTTCTCTACGTGTCACTGAAAGTGATTAGAATCCAAACTGTAATGCCGCGTACACACGACCATTTTTAATGGTCAAAAAAAAAAGATTTTGTTTTTCGAACTGATTCTTGTCAAGCCTGCCTAAACACGATCGTAAAAAAATGCTTGAGAAAACCGCGTACGACGGCACTATAAAGGGGAAGTTCTATTTAAATGGCGATACCCTTTGGGCTGCTTTTGCTGATTTCGTGTTAGTAAAAGTTTGGTGAGAGATGATTCGCGCTTTTCAGTCTTCGTGCTTTTAGTCTGTTACAGCGTGATGAATGTGCTATCTCCATTACGAACGCTAGTTTTACCAGAACGAGCGCTCCCATCTCATAACTTGCTTCTGAGCATGCACATTTTTATTCACGTCGTTAAAGCCTACACACAACCGTTTTTCACAACGTGAAAAACGACAATGTGAAAAACAACGCGAAAAAATAGGGCATGTTCTAAATTTTTAATGCTCATTTTTCCTGTCATGAAAAATACTCTGGAGCCTACACACAATCGTTTTTAATGGCCATTTTAAAAAAATGACATTTTTCACGTCATGAATAGCGGTCGTGTGTACGCGGCTTTAGGCTTCATGTACACTACAGCTGCTAAACTGAAGTTTTGGAGAAATGTTGCTTTTTTTCAGCAGCCCCTGAACTTTCCTCTTATGTGTACACTGTTTATAGTGGTTTAGAGGCAGTTGAGGCCACAGGCAGAAAAATTGCATTCAGGCAGTGGTGACCCCCCCCCCCCAATCTGGACCCCTAAACTACATACAGGGTGCTGGACCCAAGGATTCCAACCTAGGGGGGGGAGGGGCATTGGCGGCTGGTGGTATTTTTTGGGGGGGGGGGCAAACGGTGCACCCACAACCCCCCCCCAAAAAAATTACCATCTGCCGCCAATGCATTCATTGCGGTTGTAATTTGCTGGAATTTCAAACACTGAATGAATGTAACCGTGTTTATACACGTTTGCATTTATAAGCATTTTTAAAGGGGAAAACAAATAATAATTTTTTAAAAAACACAAAATTTCCCCACATGCTGTTGCCTGCTTCAATGGATGAGTCCAGTAGCAGCAAGCTATCTACAAGCACACTGCTCTCTCTGCTCTCACAGAGTGGCTGAAATAGTTAATAATTGACTTGCTTTTCATGCATTGTGGGCATTTGGGAGGGTCTGCTGAAGTTATCTTTAAAAAACGCTTTGAATCTCAAATGCTCATAACCGCTGCTAAACTCGGTATCTAAAAGCTGTAAAACGGACATTTATGCTGTCAACTTTCCTGCGTTCAGAAAAGGTGTTCAACTGCCCTGTGTTCATGAGCCTTTACATTTGTCACCAGAACAGGTGGTGAAGTGAAATATTCCAATGCTGGACACCTGTATTGGGAAGTGTCCACGTCACCTAAGCAGTGGTGTGTGAACTCAAAGAAGAACTCTTCCAGTCGCAGTCAAATAAGATAGAAGACTTGGCATGTCAAGTGACAATGGCTTTAGGTTGGGTAAAAGCGTTTCTTTTAGCTTCCTTTTTTCATTGCAGTGGTGATTAGAGGGAGGTAGGGGGTATTGTTTGTGAAGGTTGTAGATTTCCGGCTTTGACAGAACTGGAAATTTGGGATCAGTGCATCATCACCTGATCGCAGATTTAGATTAGTAAAAGGGGCTTTTAAGTATCAATCTTTTTTTTCTCACCCAGAGATTAGTTAAAGGTGGGTAATAGATAGCGGGTGAGGGGGTGTACTTACAGAGATTAACTTTAAATTCAACCCATTGCTTACTTCTCTGAAAGGAAGCATACAAAATAAAAATATGAATTGGCAGACAGTCCATACGTTCACAACGTGATAATTAATAGCGGAATATTAACCGGAGTGGGAGAACATATTTGGCATCACACAGCCTCTTGTGGGTAATTTTGCCAAGAAATTTGTTTCAACATATTTTTCTCTTGTTTTTGTTCTAAAGCTCATTGTGTCTTTAATTCCCCAGAAGCAGAAACTGGTCACAAATGAAAAAGACGTGTTTGTCGGAATGATGAGGATAGTCGCCATCTGTTACCATGTGTGCATGGCGCACGTCTGATTGATGGCATTGTATCCCAGTCGCTTGCGGTGTGGATAGCCAGGCGTAGAAAATGGATCCAACTGATGGAGGCAATAACAGACGGAAAGTAAAATCTATTATACAGTGATTGGCAGCTTGCGCACATTTTGTACAACACTAAAGCTCTTCTTTTCCTCCCCCGTCTTGGACTCTTGGATGGATATGAACATTTTTTTCTTGTCATAAGGCTGACGCTCGACAATCAGCTCATTTGGGGTGGCACCCATTAGAGCTTAATGACACCAAGACAGTCTGTCACTGCAGCTTGAGACGCTACCTCGAACGCAGACAATTACAAATATAAATACAGAGAGCTTTGTGCTCTGTGAGAGAATAAATTAATCGGCAGTTGAATGGCAAAAAATATATGGGTTTCTATAACTAGTTTATCTACAGTGAAGCTGTAGTGGAGGTGAAAGATGTCACTTGATCAAACCACCCAGCCAACTTTCTATTTGTGGGCTCAGGGGGAAAGGGTTTAGGAGAAGTAAGTAAATAGGGCTGAATGAGAATCATCTTTGCTGTGCTGCAAAGAAGTGATTTTTAAGTGAAACTCCAAGCAGGCGACAGTAGATTTGGCAGAAAACCTCTAGCAGAGTTGAAAAGCAGACACCTAGCTAGGTCTACCTTCAGATATCTTTCAGGGGGCTTGGGGTTGCCAAACCTGTGGTGCTCAAAAATGCAGATGGTGAATTCAGCTTTTAAAGTTCAAAGCTGAGCTTCCCGACTTGGAACAGTTGGTTCTGCGTACAGCAAGTTAGGCGTAGGCAGAATTCACCATAAAAATGGTAGGATTCAGAGCAGATACTTTCAATGCACAATATTTAAGTCCAGCTGTTTTGATATTGAATTTGTTCGGTGAAAGATTAAGGTTAGTGTTAAGTCTATGGTTCGAAGCTTAAAGTGAAGATTCATTTTACCACTGTCCTTCACAGCTTGAAACATTCACTATACTTTTAGTCCCTCAAAGATTTGTTCAGTAGCTGGCGGGAAAGTGTAGCAGCCCTGTGTAAACTACAGTTGCCAACTTGGAACTTACACAGGGCTAAGGCTCTCTACCCTCCCCTTTGTGACAGCACTGGTTGTTTATTGCCCATTTGCAAGCAAAAGCCCTGTCACATGGCTGGAGTGGGAGTGAGTCACATGATCTCTCTCTTAACGAGAAGTACTGGGCTTATCAAGTCATTCCTTAAGGACACATAGAGCAACATGGGGAGGTGAGAGTACCTGAGGTAAGCCGGCCATAAATGGTGCGATTTCGCTTCTACCATGGGTTACAGGAAAGAAAATTGCTTGATTCCCCCATCAACACAATCCCTCCCACAAAGCTTTTGTGGTCGACCCTCAGCTGGTAGGGGACAAAGGGAGCTGTTACTGCCAGGAGAACACACAGTGATTGTTGCTAGCGGCTATGGCCTCTGAAATAGTCACATGAAAAATCCAACAAGTCGATCCATCTATTGGGTACAATCAGCTTGTCCATACATGGCTTGAATATTGACTGGTTCTGCAGGGACCGGCTGAGATTTGAGCCATCTATGGCCAATTAATACTGCTTTAAGTTTAAAGGGGTAGGTTAAAGTGAAACCCCAGTCTTTTTTTTTTGGTCAATGGAATTGCAGTTTCTTGGCTATACTCATATCAGCATACTTTTTGTTCTCAGAAACAAGTTTATTAAAGAACAGGTTTTACAAACACAGTTAACAGTCTTTACATCTTATCTCCACCCCACCACCTGAAGCATGGTAGAATCTGTGTACTTTTTATGAAGGTTGTGCATCCACCCACATGGCCTGCCGCACCTCTGCCATCCTCTATCGGTAAAGTGTTCGCCTTATAAGGTGTACAATTGACTCAACACAAGGGTGACCACTGCGTTTCAAATATACCGTGGCTCCCCATGTTGAAAAATAAACTTTTCAACCCTAACGTATCTCCCATCTTTTTAATCTATTCACTGAGCAGGGGGGATCGGATGCCTTGCAGTGCCTACAGATGAGCAGACATGCCTGAAATAGGGCTCTGGCAATGGGCGGTTTAAAGTTGTCCTCTAGAAGAAGGTTGTCTAGGATGCCTGGGATACACGGTTTGGGGTCAGTCGGGATATTCACTGAAAAGGCATTATTGATGGTGGTGATAGAGATGTAGCTTGGGGCAGCGCCACAGCATGTGAATTAAGTCTCCATGGTCTCTTTCACACATTGGACATTCTGGGGTTGGCCGCACCCCCATTCTGGCCAGCCTGGCTGGTGTATAGTGCACTCTCAGTACAATGTACAACTGTGACAGGCGCTGTGCTACATTAAGGGAAGACATTTGTACCGACTGAAGTGCCACTTCCCACTGTTACCCCTCTAGGACGCCTACCATATCAGCATAATTAACGGTCAGTTCCACACCATGACCCCACATGATCACCTTTAGCTAGCCCAATAACCCCCTAGTATTTGACCATCACTCCAAAACAATACTTTTTTTCTGCCAAAGTGTGCCCACCCAGGTTCAGCCTCTCCTGGAGTGAAGGGTAATATGTCATCAGTAAACCTGATTACGTATTAGTCGTTCCAAGGCCCAGGGACTATAGTATGTGTGGCACTTAAACTTTTGTTCCTTCTCCTTCTTGCCTTTGGGTGTGTGGGTGCTTTGAGCTCACAGCAATGTCTGGCTTTTCAGCATCTGGTGTCCTCTCTGGCACCTCCCGATGATGCAGCAGCTAGGCTGGTCACTTTGGCTGGAAGAACGGACACTGGGTTGCTGGGCAATTGGCATGCTAGGCATGGACTGGCACAATGGTTTGTTAGGGTGCAGATGGGATCTGTCTAAATATGTGGGCACAGACCACATTTTCTGTGAGACATTTGTCTGGCACTGAGCTTCAGCCACTAGTTCTCCTTGCTATCTGTTCAAGTAACATGTGGGCCTGTCCCTGTCACCTTCCTATCCACATTTTCTGGTTTCTATCTAACTTTCTTCCCTGATGTTCTAGCCACTCCTGAAATGTCAAGAGAGGTAGGAAGTCATGTGTCCATCCACTGCTTACCTGGAAAAAGAGTGCTTTTCAACGGGGCTCAGGTCCCATCAGGCTTATTGGGAATAATTTAGGGCATTTAGGGGCAAATCCAGTTCTCAGCGCTCCAATGTTTCTTCTTCTGTGTTCCACTTTCTTGACTTTGTTGGGTGTACAGTTTTCCCTCTAAGTTGGTCTGTGGGACTGTTATTGAATATAAAGAAACGAAAATCTTTACTAAACAGGAGGTCTGCATCTATTGGGCATCAATGTTTTTCCCTATATTGACAGAAGAGTTAGATGTGGCCAAGGAAGGTCAAGCACTCTGGATTTAAATCCAGTCTCTCACTGCAAGGAAATAAAAAAGGTAAGACGGGACCAGAAGTCTGCAGCTACTTTCAGTAGGCAGAGCAGCATGTTTGGGTCCAGCTTGTCTGTTATCTCCCAGGTACTGAGAATCTGATGGTGGATTGACAGAGCAGGCACGTTGTAGATCATAATGAGTGGAAGCTGAACAGTGACTATCTGCAACATATCTTTGAGAAGTGGGTGACTTCATCTATGGATCTGATGGTGTCAGCACAACACGCACCTTTCTTGGGTTTTTCTCCAGATACAGATGCCTGAATGCCTTGTCAAGATGTCTTTGCAGTTACATGGGAATTTACCTAGTTTATGCCCCTCCTACAGCTATAATCTTATGGGACCTGCTTCAAATCAGGAGGGAGAGGGTCTCACCCATCACTATTCCATCTTTCTGGACGTCTTTACAAGCTTACATTATTCCCACTTTTTCCACTCATGAACAGGACAGATCTAAATACCAGAGGTACTTGCTGCATTCGTGGCCCATTAAATTGCAATTGATTGCCTGGAGATTGAAGGTTCCAAATTACCCTGCTTCCATCTCTCTAAGAAATTCATTTCTACATTTCTAAAGAAGAGAAAACCCTCTAGCAATAAAAACTTCAGAATTTGAAGAAGGTTACTACAGTTCACCGACATCAGCCGAGTTTGACCTCTGGTAACCATTGGTAACACAGTCTTGGACAGGGCGTAAAGCTATAGTGCAATTTGAGTCCAGATTTTAGATGAGCTAGTGGCTCGGTTTTGAAAAGTAACCAATAAGCTTAAGACCTTACAAGCATTATTTCCTGCCTGAATTATACCACTGGTGTGTTAAAGGAACACTAAAGTCAGGTTGTTTTTAAAAAAAAAAATACTTACCTCCACTGTGCAGTTCGTTTTGCACAGAGTGGCCCGGAAAGCTGTCTTCTGGGGTCCCTCGGCGGCTGTCTGGGCTCCTCCTCGCAAAAGCTTTCCATCTTCATGCGAGGGCGCTCGCACGGTGGAAAGCTTTTGCGAGCGCGCTCCCGTGATACAGCGGCGGCCATAGCCGCCGACTGTATCACTCGGCCCCGCCCCCGGCGCACCGCGTCATCCGCTGTGATTGACAGCAGCGCCAACCAATGCCTGCGCTGCTCTCAATCCGCCCAGCCTAGCCAATCAACGGCCAGGCTGGGAACCGAAGAGGATGACGTGGACGCGCCCGGGAGTTTCGAACAGTTAGGTAAGTAAAACGGGGGCTCGGGGGGGGCGGTGCTGTGAGATGTTTTTTTACCTTAATGCATAGGATGCATTAAGGTAAAAAAACGTTTACCTTTACAACCCCTTTAAGCTCTGGCTTCTTTCCCTTTCATTCCTGATCTTTGTGGCTCCTGATTCTAAAGACAGCATTGGCTTCAGTTAGGAGGACATCAAAATCAGCAGATGTTTTAGAGATTTATTTTCCTGGACTGGGTGGTCTTACGCTTTCCCCAGAGCTCATTCCAAAGGACCTGAATCCACTACAACTTTGAGCTAGTGTCGCTAGTATTCCTACCTTCTCCTCACCTGCGATGGATAAAGAAAATTGTAAAAAGCTAGATCTGGTAAGTTTCTCAACTCACCTGCCAAAACTGTAAGCCTTTGCCAAGTAGACAACCACTTTGTGCTTTCCGGAGCCCCCAGGAAAAGCATGGCAGTATCAGCTAGATTTTTCATCACTGGTAGTAAAGACCATCCATTTAGCTTATTCAGCAAGAGTCTTTCCTTTCTGATAGCTAACTATAAGTGCTCTAGTACTTTTATTTGATACCATAAGGTCTGCCTTTCCTGAGGTGCATTGAATTGCGAGTTACGTCCAAGTATGTTAACATGAGTCAGAAAAATTACAATTGTTGATATCTATACAGTAGTCAGGAAAGGAAACTTACAGTTAGTCAGTGGCGGCCCGTTGCCCCCTTAACCACTTTGTTCCCGGGTCTATTTTGGCACTTTTCTCCTTTATGTAAAAATCTCAATTTTTTGGCTAGAAAATTAATCAGAACCCCCAAACATTATATATTTTTTTTTAGCAGACACTGTAGGGAATAAAATGGCGGTTATTGCAACTTTTTTTCTCGCACTGTATTTGCGCAATCATTTTTCAAACGCCTTTTTTTAGGGAAAAAACTGTTTCATGAATTAGAAAATAACAAAACAGTAAAGTTAGCCCAATTTTTTTGTATAATGTGAAAGATGATGTTACGCCGAGTAAATAGATACCTAACATGTCACGCTTTAAAATTGCGCACACTCATGGAATGGCGCCAAACTTCGGTACTTAAAAATCTCCATAGGCGACGCTTTAAACATTTTTACAGGTTACACTTTTTAAGATACAGAGGAGGTCTAGTGCTAGAATTGTTGCACACGCTTTAGCGCACGCGGTGATACCTCACATGTGGGGTTAGAACGCTGTGTACATATGTCGGCGGGACTTGCATGCGCGTTCGCTTCTGCACACGAGCGACTGGAACAGGGGCGTTTGAAAAAAAAAAAAAAACTTTTTTTTTTTTACTTCATTTTTTTTATCACTTTTATTCCTATTACAAGGAATGTAAACATCCCTTGTAATAGGAATCCGTGTGACAGGTCCTCTTTATGGAGAATTGTGGGGTCAATAAGATCACTGTCTTCCCATTCGTCTGTCTCCTGTGGGGGTGATCGCTGCCTTCTTGTTCGTCCCCTGTGCAGGGGGGTGATTGCTGCCTTCCTATTCATTCGTCTCCCGCTGGGGTGTGGCATTGGTCTGCCACCCCCCAAAAAAATGTTGAGCACCAGCAGCCACTGCAGTTAGTGTATAGATAATTTTCCATATTGTTATCATTACATGTGCCTTTAACTGTTGGCAGTCATTTTATTTGTAGCAGTTTTTGGAATGGGGGTTATGCCTTTATATGATGACACTTGTGCTTATTTACATAACTTTAGAAATCCTGAAATATCACCCAGGCAGGTGAGCTCTTTCTTCAGTCTGAGCACAAATGAAAACAGACATTAACTTTGATAAGGTCTAAAAATTTAATTTATTAAAACAAAATGTTCAAAGATTTTATTTTTGTATTTTGTATCAAATAGTACAGCTTGAATAATAATATTCAGAAAGCTAAAGTGTGACATTTTCCATGTATGCAATACAATCAAAGATAAATGAACAGATGCCTTCATGTAACGTACATTCTCAGTGGAAATAACAATTTAAAATTGTTCTATAGAAATAAAACAATAGAAAACTTTCTCACTTCAATACACAGAGAAGAGAAAAGCACCCTGAAATAGGAAATCTGTTAAGCTTGCATATATTCCTCTATATGATATGGGTATCCAGAGAAGGTGATTTCATTGGGTGTACATGTACCCAAAAGATTATTTCATAATGGTGATTCTCTTCAATTCAGACTACTAACTCACTGTGTGTGAGATCAGATCAAGGAACCAAACAGACTAGCCATAAAAGGCTGTTTATCGCCAAAATGTAATGAAGATGTCAATGGTAGGCATCCCGTCTTTGGTGAGGTTTTCAGTGATATACAAAAAGGTACAGGTTGTACCTTAAAGAGCAGCATCCACAATCTGGCTTGTGCAAAAAGATGAACTGAATATTCAGGCTTAAAGGGAACTTGTGGCTATCCAATAAACCTTGAAGCATTTACAGTCTTGAGTTTTAACAAACCTTTGTAGGCAAAGGCACCGTGGAACAATTCACCTATAAATTCACAGCAAAAGCACAGAAGGTTCACTCAGCAGCCCAGCAGTGACTCGGCAACTCCACTCCCCCTAATGCCATTCCCAGTAATAACTCAGTAGCCTTCCAGCCTTATATCCTCTAATGTAAACATAGAACAGGAGATTTTGGAGGGAAGCAGAGTGCGCAAAGCTGTGGAATCAAAATACCTTTTTTTGAAGGTTAATTGTTACCGAGCGCCGGCAGCTACCGAGGTCAGTAAGGGCTTGTTTAAAAGCTTTCTTACAGTTTGTGAACAATATGTAAAACAATTCCTATTCCTTTAAACTGCATTGCCCTGTTATTTGAAACTAGTATGTGCTCTCAGATGTTGGGAGTTTACATGAAACAATTTAGTAGAGCAGTAACTGGGCAAATTCAGGTGACCTTTCTCACACCTGAAAATAAAATGTACAAATATATCTCCATGTTTCTGATCAGGTAAATAAAAACTACCAAGATGAATATATAATGACCCAACCAATGTTTTTAAACCAATCTAGCATTCAATTTGTGTTGCCCGTTTCTTTCTTTTTTTTCCTCCCTATTTTATGTATAGAAGGCATTTTCAGACCAACAAGGCTCTTGTTGTATTTATATGATGATACCAGCTGTTAAGTGTTTATGTATTGTAATTTTTTATTTGACTTTGGATCGCTATGTATTTTGTATCCAAAATTACTCAAAGGTTAATGCTTAGAGGTTGCACGCTTGACTTCATATTTTTATAATTTACTGTCGTGTGCTTCATTTAAAGTCCTACTACCCATTCTCTCCCTTTTTAACAAATGATAATAGGGACAGAGGCAGTTACCCCTTTGGTTCTAGCCTCATTTAAAACTTATTTTTTGTATTGCATAATATTTACTAATTCCAGCCAGCTCTAGCCTTCTGACATTATTACCAGGCTAAACTTTAACTAATTTGCCTACCCTAATGTTAACAGAGTTGAATAGCTAAAGATCAGATTAGATACAACAGAATAAAATCACAGAAGTGACTCTCTCTCTCCTTACCTGTTTTGTTTTTAAGAGTCCATATAGAGATTCAAGTTAGACAGAAAGAGACAGTCACATTGAGAAAACCTACTGTTGTGCTCTTTACAAAAAAAGAAAAACGTTATATGTCCTACAAAACCAGTCATGGGTTCAACCTGTAGTAAATATTTATTTAAAACATTAATTAAAAATATTTGTATTAAAAAAAAGTAACAAGATTAACTCTTTTAAGACTGAATATTCAGATTTTTGTAGCCAGTTATTTATAAAGGAAACCTGTATTGAGAGAAAATGATTACTGACCCAGTGCACGTATGCAAATTTCTTTTAGGTCAGAAGGTATTTTTGGGAGAAAGATAATGGAAGTCTACATACAGTATGTCTATCATTCTGACATTCTTATTACGGTCTCAATAGGGATTCTTTAACATTGTGCTCTGCATTATATGGATGTATCACTCAAAACAATCGTCACACTTTCAGTGAGCAAATGATGAAAGATTGTTTCTCTACAGTGTATCGGTATTTTTTTCCACTAAGAAAGAAGAAGAAGAAGAAAAAAAAAAAAAAACAATGATGCAAAATTGCAATTGCTTATAACAACAAATTTGGTTTCAGTAAAAAAAAAAAAAAAGAAGAAAAATAAAGTTTCTTATTGTTTGTTACGTACTGCACCATTTTGTAGTCTATGCTTGCTGTCTGCAACAAGCCTATATGCTGAAATCCAGTCAAACGTTTCAGAGGTTCAGTCTCATTTTCTGCCTGGGGACTATTGTTATCAGGAAAGAGATTGGGAGATTTATTGGGAGACTTATTGGGAGATTTCCACTCAATTTCTATTGCATATTTGAAACAAATCTTCCCAATGAGGGAATACAGACAGCAATACAAGTCTGGCAGAAGTTCTGTATCTGAAACAAAAGAAAATATTTTGATGGGCATTCCCTTTTATTTATTTTTTAAATATTTAAACTGTAGTCTCGGGCATTTTCTCTGCCCCAGGAATTTCATGTGGCCTATTTCCTTTGATCAGCATGTTGGTCTTAGAAAGTGTTGGCAGTTTTGTTTCAGAGATTGGAATGTATTTTAAAAACTATTCTATGTCTACGGATTTCATAACCTCCATGACGAGAGCTAGTTGAAAGGTTTAGTCCACCCAATACTGATATTTCATACCTAGATGCTGGGTGGAGGCAGTGTTGGGCAGTGGCTTCCTGTGTCTCCAGGGGGCTGACCAAGATTGAGAAATGTACTTTCCATAGGGCAGTTCTGATCTGCAAAATATATTTTCCACTAGACCTCCAGGAATTGGTCCTTTTGCCTCTGTTTGTCTAAAAGGGACTGGCTAATTTATTTTCACTAGGCCAAAGATTGTGTAATAAGGTTTCTGTTGCTCTATCAGGGATTGAGTAGTATACCTTTCACCTGGCCAAAGGGCCATGATAGATAATGGTTATGTAACAATCGTTCCAAGAGGGAACAAGCAGTAAACAAATCACTGGGCAAGAGAGGGTTCACCATATCTTACTGTGACTACCAGGTAATAAGCAGTGCAGTTACTGCCAACAGTAAAAAATATATACACTCCACTTGCTAGCAGAAACTAGACTAACCCTTCTCAGACAGGGTTCTGTGAAACCATCAGGTTCTACCACAGGGTGCTAGGGGTTCCTTATGCAATGTTGGATTAAACATCTGCCTGATGGTGCCTGCTTAGTTCTGGCACCAATGCAACATGCCAGAACCAGTGGCAGGTGAAGTTACATTTTCTCAGGTAATTAACCACCTGCTAACAATGGTTATGCTAGTTGCATTCTTTTTATTGACCACCAATGTGAACGAACATTTTCCCCACTGTCACTGTCTGTATGGAGGCACTCAGTGTAATTGGGATTCTTCCCAATAACCACCAGTAAAACAGTGCCTTACTTCCAAGGACAACCAGTGTAAGGAGACCGTGGTGTGGCTAATGTACCAAGATTTCTATACAAAATAATTTTCAGCAGGTGTATCCTGAGACCTGAATGTTATTTCAATTGTTCCTTCATGGTAAAAAGGTTGAGAGAGGCTGAGCTAGATGGTATGATTTAAATTGTGTCCCTGTAGATCAGTGTTCTCCAAACTGCGGCCCTTTGCTTGCTTTTATTTGTCCCCCTGGACATTATTCCTCCCACTATCAGCAACAGTGGGGCATTGGCAATGCCACTGACAATAATGCACTAGTCTTCTCACTGACACCAACTATGGTGCACTATTCCTCCCATTAATACCAATGGGACACTATTACTCCCACTGACACCAATGAATGGGCACTATTCCTCCCATTAATACCAACAATGGGGCACTATTCCTCCATTAATAACAATGGGACACTATTCCTTCCATTAATATCAACAATGGGACACTATTACTCCCACTGACACCAATGACTGGGCACTATTACTACAATTGAGACCAACAATGTGGCACTATTCCTCCCATTGATAGCAACGATGTGGCACTATTCCTCCCACTGACACTGATAATGGGGCACCATTCCTCCCACTGGCACTAATGATGGGGCACTATTCCTTCCATTGATTGGGAAGTATTCCTCCCGCTGACACCAACAATTGGGCACTATTCCTCCCATTGATGGGTCATTGTTTAAACCCACTCACACCAGGCCATTTTTTTTCTACCACTGGCAACAGTTAAGCCCCCCTAAAGTTTGAAGGACAATAAACTGGCCCTTTGTTTAGAAAGTTTGGAGACCCCTGCTACGGATTACCAGCAGGGTTTTAATTGTTCCTATGTTAGGTAATGTACTTCCATTGGGCAACCAAGTCCTGCACATACAGTTTTCACTGTTACCAGGCACTGGGCAAAATACATTTTACTCAGCCAGGAAAATAAACTGCTGGCATATATGAGACAGTTGAGTCAGCGAAAGCTTTTTTTTATTTTAGCAAGTTTTGTGTTAATTAAACTGATTGTTTTGTATCTGCTATACTCAACATGATAAGTTTGTAGAGCTAACGCCACAGTACGCTGTATTACAATCTGTACACAGCATTCAATGTTTTACTGTTATGCCAGAAGCAATGGTGAATGTGATTTTAATGTCTCTAATTATCTTTAGTTGTAACATTTTGACATGAAAGATTTGTGTCATACTAATGTAATTCCTTGTACGATGCAGAACATTAAACCTCAATATAGAGTAAAAAATAAATAATAAAAAAACAAAAACAAAGCTGGAGCTTTGGTAAAACATTTCCTGTTGAACCGGAATGATATACATAAACTATCTTACAGAGAACTATATGTTCCTTAAAGTGATTGTAAAGCTTTACTTTTTTTTTTTCCATTAAAATAATAAGCATGTTCTACTTGCCTGCTCTGTGTAGTGGTTTTGCACAGAGCAGCCCGGATCCTCAACTTCTCGGGTCCCACAAGCAGCTTGCTTTGGGGGCACCCGAGCCGCTGCTCTGTGTCCATTCACAGAGCTGTTACTTGGCCCCCTCCCCTCTGTCTCCTGATTGGCCCACTGGCTGTGATTGACAGCTGGATCGAAAGGGGGCTCAGGTAAGTATTTGGGGGGACGAGGACGCACAAAGGTAAAATAAACCTTGTGCCTTTACAACCACTTTAAAGGGTTAGTTGATGTTGTGAAAAGTTTTTCTGTCAATTAAGCAATTCAAAGCAATTATAGCCAGGTTAAGTAGATTGCTCACCAGGGATTTTATTCACACAAAACAACTGATGCTGAGATGAGCAACTGGCCTGAGTGCGACTTTCCAGGCCTCAGGATACAGGGCCATTAAAGTGGTTGTAAATCACTGAAATTAAAAATAAATAAAGCGTTTACTTTTATTATGTGTACTAGGCTCAATTCAAATCACATATTGTGATTTCTGTTTCTTCTCTCATTCTTCTGGTTGAGTCACTTCTGGCAGTCTATGCAACATCAGAATTTCCAGGAGACAGCTCTGCTCCTCTCCAGCACAAAGCAAGTGATTTACATACTCAGCTGTGAATGTTTCCTTATGAGACTGTGTTGGGGGTGTCCATTCCCTCCACTCACGTCTCAGATTACTCTCGGCTCACTGATCTATGCTATACAGTAGGTGACATCAGAACCACACCCCTGCCTCCTGGAGCTAAGAAATGTTGTCCAAATTATGTACTTTGATGGGCTGTAAAAGGGAAAGGGCTACAGATAAACAGGTACAACGTATGGAGGATTTGTTTAATCTCTGTGTCACCTGAGGCTAGTCACTTCACTGGGTATAGGTAAGGGTTAACAACCACTTTAAATGACATTGTAGGATAGGTTTTGCTTTAAATAGACAGTTGATAGCATTCCTACAATTTCTTTCTATTGAATCTGAGGGTAAGTGGACCCTCTAGACTGCTTCTTTATTTCACTTGAACCATTATATTTTACATATAACTGTCATAAGTATCTGAATCTCAGTGTGCACTAAGCTTTAGTCCTTGGACGTATTCATTGTTCCAAGTGAGTAATATTTGCAAGCTAATTGTAAGGGGGAATTCTAGGCACAGTTGTCTATAGAATGCTTGTACTACTATGGCACACCATGTACCTACAGCAAATAACATTTCTTATTGGAACAATTTGAAATCATTTCTAGAATCAGGGAAGGACATAACTGGTAGTTCCCATGGCAGTGCTTACTTAATGGGGTAGCCAGGTACCCCTTCCTTATTTATGAATCCAGTATCGCCCCATTTCAAATATTACGTTGCCTCGGAAACCCCCTCTTGATTACTGAGAATGTTATCAAAGCTGTCCAAAGCTGATCGCAGCATGAACAGCGATTACCTTTTTTTTATGACAACTATTTTATGGAATAGAGAGGTTGTGCATAAAAATAGAACACTCCCAGCAAATTGCAAGGTGTTAACATTACAGCATGACATGTTTGTTTCACGCATTACTTCCTGTTTGATCACTGGCTACACTCTCCACACCTGGGCTCACATACTGTTATATTGTACATTTGCCTGCAGCAAAGCTAACACAGTCAGGGGAGAACAAGAGGATGCAGAAAAGACTGCAGCTGGTGGAGAGAAACAACTTAAGAAGGCCATAAATGAGTCGAAAACCAAACATTGTATCATAATTTGTTTTGTTCTTCGAAAAACAAATCCAGCGTGTTGGATCATGCACTTTTGATTCCGACACGAAAATCGCATGTCGCAGCTGGCACACTAATGATGCGAAAAAAGAACGACCAAAAACGTTTGTTCAGTTTTCAACTTATCTATGGTCTGCCTTAAACAGAGAGCAGGAAGCTAACATATAATCAGATTACATGCAGCCTCTTCATTCTGACTTAGAAGTCAGACAATTGGATCTGCCTTCCAGTGTTTCAGGTGGACCCGATCAGACCACCCATTGTCCTCTATGTGTCAGCTGTCACCCGCCGGGCATCCAATCCGACAAAATCTGATGAAAACAGACGTATGGCGCTAACTTCGCCATCTGCTCAGCAGATCTGATGACAATTGGATAAAAAACAGACATGCAGTTTGTTTTCACTCAACCGCCCAATAGAGGAGATCGGGCTGTGTCCGTGTCCTCTGTGCATAGCGGAGTAGACATGGATCTGTCATCTACCTGCTCAGCGGGGATCAGCAGAGAGATCCCCCAATGAGCAAGCGGATTCTGCTTGGACAGATCTGCTCCATGTGAAAGTGGCACCTTAATCTCTAAATAAGAACACAGTGGTGCAGTGAGTAGCACTTTCGCCTGGCAGCAAAAGGGTCGCTGGTTCGAATCCCGACCACGACACCATCTGCCTGGAGTTTGCATGTTCTCCCTGTGTCTGCGTGGGTTTCCTCCAGGTACTCCGGTTTCCTCCCAGACTCCAAGACATGTGGGTAGGTAAATTGGATCTCGTCCAAATTGGCCCAGTATACATGTATATATGTGTGTATGACTGTGTGTCCCTAGCGTGTCAAGATCCTACGGGGTAAAAATGACCGCACCAGCCAAGCAGACACTGGCTGGAAAAAGCGCCCAGAGGCAATTCAGTTCGCATGCGTTGCGCTATACAAGTCATTCATTCATTCAACAATTCTGTTTTGTAAAAAAAATCCAATTAAATATTTTAAGATTCTTTAAGGACTTTTATATATGCTCTGTTCACTCCAGAATTTATCCTAATGCCCCATTTCAGATATAACTACAGGATAAGGTCTGTCACAGCACATGAAGTCCTCTAAACTTGGAATTTCATTAAAGAGACACCGTCTCATGTATAACAAGGTGACAATGGGGTTGATTTGCTAAAGCCAAAACAGCTCTTGATTTTGCAACGTAAGTTGCACTTTGCAAGCTAATTTTCCCTAGAGCTTAGTGAATGAGGTGAAGCACTTAGGCACTTCTAATGTCTATCATCCATTTATGTGGAAACAGAAACGCTCTTTTTTTCCACTTCCCTTGCAAATGTTTAGGTATTCCTTGCAAAGGAAAATTTTACTAAGCTCTCTAGAAAATTGTCTTACAAAATGAGCCTATTTTGCCTTTAGTAAATCAACCCTAGAGTCTCTGCAAAGTGGCTACCCAGTTATACTCATCTTACCAGCATTCTCCTGCCATTTCAGCCTCTATCAGGAGCACAGAAGGAGCATGTAAACTCCCTTCCTGTGACCGTGCTTGGGTTTAGCAGCCATTTGTGAGACATGAACACTTCCACATGATTGAGGGAGTGATGTCACCACTTACCCTGACCACCAACACCACTGTTTCTCTAGTGCCAACTGCAATGGAGAAAGGAGTGGCAATGGAGCTCTGTCAAAGCAAGTATAAGGGGGTAGGAGGAGCTGCTTTACATAGACACTGTTGCTTTACTCTGCATGGTCAAGGTGCAGTATTTCTTTACTGGTATGGTGCTTGTATGTTTGATAGTCCATGGACTTCTTGTTCTTCCTGCCACAGCAGGCTTCCCCATCTGTGCCCCACTCCCCCCTGCATTTCCAGTGCACTGTAGATGCATTTTCTGCAATACAAATTAGAGGAATAAACTGCTTCACAATGGTTATGGAAAATGAGAGGAACTGGGAAAATCTCATCACTGGTGTGCTATCAATATAAGAAGGGTAATTAAATGTTTCTGCCACCAATCCAAAACTGAAATATCAGATCTGAAATAACACTTAGCCATGATGTCTGAAATTGAAGCCCATAAGGAACCAGGGATGTCTTATGCCGCGTACACACGGTCGTTTGTTGCGATGAAAAAAAACGACGTTTTTTAAAACGTCATTTAAATTGATCGTGTGTGGGCAAAACGTCGTTTTTTGTCTTTAAAAAAACGACCAAAAAAAAATTCCAACATGCTTGAATTTTTTGTGTCGTTTTTCAAAACGTCGTTTTTTGTTTCACAAAAAGTCACCGTGTGTAGCAAAAACGTCTTTTAAAACGACGTTTTTCAACCCGCGCATGCCCAGAAGCTAGTTATGAAGCGAGCTTCAATGGAAAAGTGTGGTGAACGTAACCTCGTTTTTTGTGAAAAAAACGATGGTGTGTATGCAACATCGTCTTTGAAAGTGACGTTTCAAAAACGTCGTTTTTTACTTCACAAAAAACGTCGTTTTTTTTCATCGCAAAAAACGACCGTGTGTACGCGGCATGATTCTACAAAAATAACTTAATTTACTTCTGAAGCAAGCAAGTTGCAAAAACGTCATTTACTTTTTGATATTTAGAAGTTTGCATGTGAACCAAAATATAAATGTCTCCCTACACTGTGGTCTATAGCAGTTTAGAGTGAAAACAGAATACATCCATCAAGAGGAAAGGCAATTGTGCTGTTTGTAAGAAACCTTGTGTGAAAGCATATAATCAAGAGAAATACATTCCACATGTGACATTCATATAGCATATATAACAATCACTTTTGATACAAAGGCTTCTGAATTCCAACATAGTTTTATGTTCAATCACCTGAGATGTGCAGGTGGCACATCTTAATTTGCCTGTCAATCAGCAGCATTTAAAAAGGCTCTGTGAAGTTCCTTCGATAATCTCCTCATCTCACTTGGTGGCCACCTGTCCGAATTCAGTGTTGGCTCATTTTATTTAGTAATAGAGTATTTCCCTTGAAGTTGTTGAGGTGGGCGACAAATTCTGACATGTAGCAACCGTAGCATAAGCAGCGAGGTGAGGAGACCAGCAGAGGAACTTTGCCTGGGTGACTTTCCACACCTGGGCTGCAACATTTTATATAACTGTATAAAACGGCCTCTATATCCTTCACCAAATTTAGGCCTCTTTCACACGGGCTGTCCAATCAGGTCCGCCTGTCAGTTTTTCAGGCAGACCTGATTGGATCCTCCAGTCTCCCCTATGGAGCAGCAGATGTTAGTGTACATATGTGCGCTGACACCTGCCGCCATCCAATCCGATCCTGCCCACAGAAAAACAGACGGATGGTGGTCCTATTTTCCATCGAATTTCCTCATAGAGGAGAGCAGGACTGTGTCCGCTCTGCACAAGGAAGATGGATCGGTGACCCGCCTGCGATCATCTTACATTGAGCAAGCAGAATCTGCTACACAGAGGCGCCCATGTGAAAGGGGCCTTAATTAAACAGGTGGAGAACCCAATTAAATATAAATACTGTTTTATAAAGTGAAAAAAAGATTTAGTAGGAAAAGGAGGGCATGTCAGAAAAATGGTAGCACAGAAATAATACAATACAAAGTAAAATTGCATTATATAAAACATAAAAAAAGTGGCCATCTCCATATGTTATATGAAAAGAGGGTTTACATATTCCATGTACATAGTTCTTGTTATTACATAACTGGTCCACATGAAATCTCAACGCGTTTCAAACACTCGCTATCTTCTTCTAAAGCACATGTGAACACAATATGTTACCCACAATTCTTTAAAAGCAATAAAATAAGGTCATCTCATATCCCAGATAGCAAGGACAACTTGCCACAAAATTTGTGGCAGTGTTGAATCGTAAATCTGTAAACTTGTTGCATATTTTCACTGGCAAGTTGTACACTTGCAGAGCACTAGAAGCACAAGTTCTAGTTGACACTTTTCCAATTCATAGCAAATCTGCGTGGCAAGTCTCTAGCAAGATCAAAGTTGCAGTGGTGAGTCTACAGCAAGAGCTCTGCAAGTCTATAGCATGAAAATTCAGCCACAGTGACCCCTGTGGCGGGATGACTATTGTGCAACACAACTGAACCAGAACTTGCAGCAGACTTGCAGAATATTTGCAAAGAAAGTTGATCTGGAGTCATGCAATGCGGACTTGCTGCAATTGTGCAAAAAACTTGTGAAGCCTGGCAAAACTAGCAATAATAAAAATATATCAATATGTCCTGTCGGTTTGCCCATCAGAGGGATTGCAAGAAGAGGCAATTTGATAGGCTTGATACATTCTGATAGGATGATTTGTGGTCCATAAAATTCTCCCTTCTATACTTTGGAGAAGTTGGTTCACTAGGATGTTATAATAAGAGATGATGGCCTTATTTTATTGCTTTTAAAGAATCGATCCATACTGTGGGTAACATATTGTTACCCTGAGGAAGATAGTGAGTGTTTCTAAACGCATAAAGCTTTCATGTTGACTGGTTATGTAATAATAAGAATTCTGTACATGGAATATGTAAACCCTCTTTTGGTGCAACATATGGAGATGGCCACTTTTGTGTCCTTTAAAATTGTTGGTATAATACAATGTTACTTTTTATTGTAGGATTTATGTATTGTATCATTTTTCTGAGTTATGTCCTCAAAAGTCCTTTTGCTTCAAAATCTTTTTTTCACTTTATGAAAAACATAGGATGTGGGCATATCAGCATGATACCTTACTTTTTTATTGTTTATTGATTCTCTTCTGCTTTTTTTTCTTCTAAGCGTGGCTTTAAGACAATCAGACATTGGTAAACATAACAAACATTCCAAAATGAAGCATCTATGGATACATAACTGGTTGTTGGTTGACCACAGATATACGGCGCCACAGGATATGGCCAACTGATATTACTTGTGAAATATTAATGAAACGGAAAAGTAATATCATACCCTGTAATACAATGATGTACCAACGAAATAATAATGCATTTGTATTCATTCAATATTGTATACACTTTTTCCTTTAAATCTTAATTTTGAAAACATACGACAAGGACTTCAGAACTTGACAGAACCATGCCCATAAAACACCAAACTGGACTTTCACATTCTAAGTCAAGGACAAATATAAAGTGCTGAGCTGTAAGCCTGGACATGGTACAAAAATAACAATACAGTTCCAGCACAGGAAAACAGAACAAAAGCTTAATTTAAATACACTAACAATAGCCAATTTTGTAAACAATAAATTTGATAGGAAACAATGACATCATTGATAACCTCCGAGACTCACATGCTTGAAATCTTGGATTTCCTATGGCCATCCTGGGTTAAAGAGGTGGGGCTTGACTGAAATGGGAGGAGGGTATTTTAGGTTATCCCTGGATGTGGCCATCTTTTGGTGTGGTCCTTCTTTGGGATTTGACCAGGAAATATGGCCTTATCTAAAATACTATCTCAGCCCCATAAACTGCTAGTATCACAGTGTGTATTGCAGGACAGGAAAGGCAAACTGGTGTTTTTAGGGCTTTAAATGGCCCTCTTGTTCCTCCTCTGTGGTCCTCAGTTTAAAGGCCATATTTTCATTAAAAAAAATTAAAGGTGAACTAGCTCACAGCACCCTGTGGTACCATCATGGCAATCAGTAATAAAAAAAATACATTCTGATTGGTTAGCACAGTCAAATTGCCACGTTGAAAAATAACAGCTCTTATTGTGTGTGTTACATAGTTAATAAGGTTGAATAATGACACCAGTCCATCCAGTTCAACTTGTGTGGGTTTGTATGTGTATATGTAGTATGTCTTTACCACCTCCCGTAACCTTGTATACTGTGTTCAATAAGATGCCCATCTAAGAGTTTTTTTTTTAAATGAGCGATTTCCTGCTGAAACTACCGATTGTGAAAGGGAAAATTACAGTAAAAATACCCGTACACAGTTTAAGGTTGAACCGATTCTAATCCAACGTCATTGAGTTGCCACATGTTTTTATGAGTGACCTGAGAATTAATAGTTTTCTTCCAATGGTGAAATCATCTTTAGGATATTTGTATTTCACGATCATATCTCCTCTTTAGCATCCCTTCTCCAGAAAGAATAAGCCTAATGTTTGTTGTGATGGCACCACAGCGCCTGGGTTCGTTTATTCAAATTGTTGCGTGTTTAGACCCAGGCCATTACACTGGCTAGGTGGGCAGCAGGAGAAGAGGATCATAATAAATAAGTGCAATGGTGAATTGGGAAGAGTGCTGTAAGATACTTCACCTTCTCATTTTTTATGAAAAGGTGAACTTGGCCTTTAAGAATTTACATTTATAAAGGCCCCAACTGTCCTCTAGCTTATAAAAACTGTACTTCCTTACATAATTTTGCAGGCGAATATTTCATTAAGTGTTTTTGGACCCTTTCCCTGGGATAAAGTGTTGAAAGCTTCAGTTATCACTAGAATGTAAAGTTGAACTCCAGGCAAATATAAAATACAAACAAATAAAATAACACAGCTACATATTTATTATTAAATCATAAAATATATATTTTAAAGTAGTATTAGAATGCATAAAACAATTTGTATTAAATGCTATCAGTTGTTTTTTAATTATTGCATTTTAGACAACTTCATAAACAACACCTGTCTTTTGGGGGATATGTCAGCACAGACACCTACATTATTTACTATAGTAAAGGTCGCATACTGCTGCTTTTCCAGACTTCCGGTGCATCATGCATACCTCACAGGCACTACCAGTAGTTCTGAAAGGACAGCGCCAGGACCTGATCCTGCCAGTCACTCACATTGAAGAGGTGAGAACAGGGGAATGGCTTGCACCATAGGCTTCAGGGTTGTTCGCTTCTGTAAACACATGCAGCATAAGGAGACTGGTCTGTAGTGCCAGCCGTGTGATTCTGTAAAGGAGACAGAGCTGCCCAAAGACAGGAACCAGGAAAGAGAGCATTTTGAGAGATGGAAATACAAGCAACCACAAGCTATTTTTTTTTATTAGGATATAAGAACACTTTAAAGTAACTACCTCCAGGTGGCTGCTTCATTCATTGATGCCTGAAACCGAGCAGTCCTCGGATGGCTGGGTACAGAGTCGATCTGAGCACCTCTGTACCTTGGGATCATAGTGATTGGTCATAGAGAAACTAATTACAGTGATCACATAATGTAAACAGTGTAGTGTTTACATCTGTGAGCCCACCCTTCCTCTTACAAGGAAGGGGAGGAAAAAGGAACTAATGAATGAATACATTTATGTGTTTCTATTTACAGCACAGATCACTACAAAATAGTTTTTAACCCTTTTACTCTCCCTCCTCTGCCTTACATCTGCTCTAAATCCTGTCTCAAGTTGATCTGTATATTAACCCTTGACCTCCCTTATTCTGTACATTAGCCCTTCATCTCCATCCTCTTTTGTATGTGACCTGAACATCAACCCCTTCACCACCTTCTCACTCTGTGTATGACCTTTATACACATCTAGTGCACCACAACCAAGCTTCAGGTTTAAACCACCTAAATATCAGTATGTTTTTTTCATTTCTAACAAACAACCTAAAAAGAGAGATCACGTTATGGAGAATACTTTACTAAAAAGGGGTGTGTACATACTTCCCTGGCATTTTCATTTTAACAGAAAGAGAAACGTATTTTCTAAATTGTTGGCCTTTTTTACTTTTTACCATAAGAAAAATACCAACAAAAGAAAGCCATTTAAAAAAATAAAATGATTTGGGCACAGTGTTTCATGAGTAAATGTAAACATATCACAAGACTAAAAAAGGAAATATTGACGGGTAATGAAGGGGCAACATACAGTAGGCTGGTTCTCAAGTGGTTAAACACCCATGATGCTCCTGAAAACAGAGGAAGTTTGGAAGCCACAGCTTTCTATTTATGGGAAGATACTTGTGTGATTTGGTAATGTTGACACGTGCCTCACTAAGTCAGTTTAACATTAGATATTATTTTCCTCTTTCATTATTTTCCATATAAATTTATTACAATGGGAATATCTTCATTAAGGCTGGGTTCACACATATGCGAATTGGGTGACAGGAGAGTGTGACCGGCTCTCAATGGAGTTGGCTCACACAGCTCCGGGGAGGTCGCGGTCTGCATTTAAAAAGAGTCCTGTGCGTCTTCTGGTCCAATCCAGGTGTGAATTCAGGCAAAGATTCAGACTCGATTGACACCTGGATCGGTAAAGAGTGATGAACCGGACCCCAAGTGCACTTTTCAAACACATTTGCTCTTTTAATATACAAAGGCTAATTAAACCAGTCTGAAAAAGTAATTTATATCCCTTACTAAACTCTGGAATTTTTAGTAGAGGTTTTGACCAACTAACTATACCATCACATTGATGAATGAGAACCTTCACAGACAACTCTATGAATGCACACGCTTCTGAAAGTTTACACCTATTGGCTGTCAGAAGCCAAATGTTCGCCACGTTTTTGTTTCTTTACACACGATTCTCACACTGCACTAAAGATGTGTAGAAATTATAATGTTATAGCTAAGGGCACTGAATAGGCTAGGTAAGAGGAGCAACATAATATTTAAAGCGGTAGTAAAGTCCACTTTTTAGTTGCACCTACAGGTAAGCCTATAATAAGGCTTGGATGTGTAAAAACAATAAATACAGAACAACAAATGTCCAAAAGGTATTGTAGCAGCGCTTTTGTTCAACCTCAAATGAACCAACTTCTTTATGTGTTAAAACTCATAAAGGAAATGAAATGAAATGAAAGTAGGAGGTGCCCAGAAGTGCAGTTCATAGGTGCAAACAATAAAAAAATCTTCTTCAGAAACCACCGTTAACCAATACAGCACCTCGCGAACACAGGAAGCCCCTCTCGGGGATGCACTTACCACAAGGACGCCCTCAGACAAAGTCCGGAAGTGAGGAGATGCGTCAAGGTTGTGGTCTCTACGCCGTACCGGAAGTGACGTTTGCGCTCCACAGAGTGTTGCGATACCCGGAAGTGACAAACGGAGCCAGGTTTTCACCTAACGGACGGCTGCCAAAACCGGTATCTGCACTTCTTTAGTGATGAATACCAAAGCACTCGCACTTTATCGATGCTTTATTAAATTTTACACAGAGTACGTATATATTGTAAGGGGGGCAACAGTGGGGCATTAAAGTTTAAACAATATCACACAATGTGGTTTATTTGATATTATTTGCATGAGCCCACTGGATCCTAATTATACGTGTCCTGTATGGTGGTGAAAGGTGGTTGAAAAGGAGAAGGAAGATCTTTTTATTTTCAAGGCATTATAAGCTTATCCTTGTGGTAAGTGCATCCCCGAGAGGGGCTTCCTGTGTTCATGAGGTGCTGTATGGGTTAACGGTGGTTTCTGAAGAAGATTCTTTCATTGTTTGCACCTATGAACTGCAATTCTGGGCACCAACTACTTTCATTTAATTTCATTTATGAGTTTCAACACATAAAGAAGCTGGTTCATTTGAGATTGAACAAGAGCGCTGGTACGATACCTATTGGACATTTGTTGTTCTGTATTTATTGTTTTTACACATCCATCTATATATTTTAAGTGGCTGCTATATATTTATTTGTGATTAAGAGTACTATCACACTGTATGACTATACCTATCATTCTATACCTTGATCTCCTGACCACTGAGCAGTGCTAATAGAGGAGGGTCGATTAAGCATTTTTTGACAACTATAATAAGACTTACCTGTAGGTAGTGATCTCCTAAGCTTGCACTTCACCTGGGGATGTCATCGGTGCATGCTCTCTGAATTGATGACATACCTGTGCCGTACCTTTAGAGCTCCGTGCTGTAACGGACTCCTGCGAATATGCATGGGAGTGACTTCATCGTGGCTCTGCCATTCGTACAGCCAGAGCCTGCAAACCCAGAAGAAAGACCAGATGAAGCCCTGGCAGCAGTGACAGCATGCCGCTGGAGAGCTTAATTTTAAGGTAAGTATGCCATAATGTGCTAGTATGTGGTGCATACTAACACATTATATTAACTTGCAGGTAGCCTTTTTTTTTGTTCTTCAAGGACTTTACTACGGCTTTAAAGCTGAATTCTATGTAAACAACTAAATAGAGTTATTTTACATATAAGAGAACTGTTAGGCCGCGTACACACGATCGAATTTGTCCGCTGAAACTGGTCCGTCGGACCGTTTCAGCAGACATCTCCGATCGTGTGTACGGGCTAGCATACATATTTGGCCAGCGGACATACTTTAAAATTTGTCCACCGGAGACATGTCCGTTGGTTAGTACACTCACCAGCGGACATATCTTCCCGCACATGCGTCGAATGGATTTGACGCATGCGCGGAAGTATTTTTCTTCCAAGTTCGGTGATGTGGCGGCGTCAACGTCACCGCCACATCACCGCGCTGTCTGCAGGCGGGGATTTTGATCCGATGGTGTGTACACACCTCCGGACGAAAATCCCGAGGAGACATGTCCGATGAAAACGGTCCGCGGACCGTTTCCATCGGACATGTCCCTCCGTGTGTACGCGGCCTCAGTTATCTGCATTCAGCCTTGCTATACAGCCACCCCTCCACATCCCCTACAACTTTAGCTCTACAATGATACTTGACAACCCCAGCTTACTGATTGAACAACTAAGGGGAAACAGCACACTGTTGAAGTCATGCCTGTGTTCACTTCTTCTGTCACGCACATGACCACTGTTGTAAAGCCTTATTGGTTCCTAGTGTTGAACCTCCCTGTTCATGTCTTGGTGGTAATTTATGGGGGATCATAGGAGGCTTATATCAAGACAGATTAAAGTACTTAAACAAGTTGCATTTATAAATTTTTTTTTTTAAATAAATACATAACTGCTTTATTTGTAATTTTATATTTGCCTGGAGATAAGCTTTAGTATTGATCTTAAAGTTGAACATATCTTATAATTCGGAATGTACTATGCCTGTGGTTTAGCTTAGAACATTTTTGTGCTTATTATGTAAAACCAACATAGTATTTAAAGCTGTACATTCACAAAGCATTTATTCTTTTCTATTGGTCCCTGCACCAAAGGAGCTTACAATCTAATGTCCCTACCTCAGGCTAAAGAATACCGACAGGACAATTTTGTCAGAAGCAAACTGTTGTGAATCTATGTTTTTGGATTGTAGAAAAATCAGGACATTTAAATAAATTCAACATTCGTAATCAGTTACTTACTCTGAAGATAGAGCCTGATCAGAATCGGTCAAAACATACATTTTTGGAAAAAACCAACCATGATTGACATTTGTGCCCCGATTGCATTTTTATGAGCCGAACAACCTATTACACACTTCTGTCTCTCAAGGACATCAGCACCAAAATCTACCAGCTAGAGTTCCTAGCTGCCAAGCATGGGAGTCTTGCTATTCCAGCTGAAATCACTAAAATGCAAAATTAATCTATAAGTGGACACTAATTCCACAGTGTTCTACAATGAATACAACCATTTGGTTTGGTTCCAGCCCACGCTATGGGGCTGATTTGGAAGAAACATAAAATATTATTTTTTTGGACTAGGGTAGTAAACCCACACAAACACAGGGTGAATATGCACATTCTTTGCATATAGAGTCCCTAGCACAATTAAACATAGGATTCTGCAAGGCAAGAGTGCTAACCTTGTACCCCCGACATAAACCACAGCGATAAGAGTAAGTCCTCCTAATAATTGCAGCGGGTGGCAGCTGGAAACTCAGATGCAATAATCTTTCCACAGTGGGTGGTTCAGCCTTCAAGCCTCCAATCAATCTAAAATATCCTAAGGCCATTACAGGTTAGGCTAGGGCTACATGAGTGATTGAAATCACTGGTTAGTAAGAGATTTAACCCTTAACAAATGCTTCAGTTAAAATCAATGCACTGCAAATGAAACAATTGCCCAGAAGGAGTTAATACTCTTACTGGTGATTAAAAATCGCCCACGTAGCTCTAAGCTAGGCTAGTAAGTACTGGTGGTATGTAGCTTTTCTACCTTACTACTCCCTGCAAGAACAGAAATAGAAGAGAACGCTAACAAAGTTGCACATTGCTGTAAAAATAAAAGACTGAAAACCAAACTAAAGGCATCTGTGCCTTCAAAGGTTCTTTTTTTTTTTTTACGTTACTCTTCCATTTTATAGAACCAGGACGGGTCATGTTAATCAGCGGGGACATTGTACAAAACAGTTTCTTCAGACAAAATAAGAAAAGCACCTAAAGAAGTGGTTGATATCATGTCTAGAGATCCGGTTTGCTGCAGCTCACATCTTCTATCCATCTCCGCTCAGACGTCCGGGGAGAGCGCACTACTGTGCGTGAAACCTCATCTCTGATGTGTACTGAGCTTTCCGCGGCATGTCAAACCCATTACCTGCAAGGAGCAATCTTCTGCAGGTGGCTAAATTACATCCTGTCCTTTCAAAAGAGCAGATGAGCTCTCTTGAGTCACAAGAGACCTCCTGACGGCAATTAGGATTCAAGCAGCGTGTGCCATCTACATACTTGCTGTCCTTTTGACTCTTTCATTTCAGTCCAATGACTGAGCTCTTCATCGCCTGAGCTGTTCAAACCTAGGGATATCCAACCTATCATCTCTTTGCGCTTCATGCTGCGCTTGTTATAGACAGACAATATGAGAGTCACGTCCGACAGCTGAAACAGGGCTACTTGGAAAATAAAGGTTTCTTTGTACAGGGGGTTGGGCTGGCCTCTTCGCGTTGATGTCTTACATTTTGACATTTCCTGGCCCATGGAATTCAGCAGTGTTAACTTTACGTAGGTATCTATAAAAAGCAATGAGATAGTTTAGAATAGGATAGGAGCTATATCATCATGGCTTGTTAGTAGGCAATGCATCGCTTGGGAAGGATATGGTGTATACCATTCATATGAACAAAAGAAAATAATTTATTCAGATCTACTGCAATATTCAATGTGCACCTCTATGCTGTGAAGGAGGAGAGTAAAGGGAGTAGACTGTGTCTTTGGTTCTAACATTCATGAAGATTTTAGTGTATTGTACTATTTAGTGTACTGTTGGCTCTAGGCTGGTAAAAATTAGGAGCTGCATTTAATGTTGGAATGCATGCTAATATTTCCAAGTTAATTGGAAATTTTGTCTCTTTCAGTTTAAAATAGAAGTATGGGATTTTTTTATTTTTATTCATAGTTACCTAGGTGGATGCAGCATCACTCCAATGCTGCATCTTTCACCTACTGGCTGCTTTAACACTGAGAACAGAGTGATCAAGCACTGCTGATCACTCGGTTCTCACCTCCGTGAGCAGAGAGCTAAAGCCTGTCAGTCACCAGCTCTCTGCCGCCCCCCTGTGCTAACTGGAGCGCTGGGCTGTTGAGGGGGTGGGAATGGCCAGCTAAGGCTCTCAGCAGCACACTGAAAGGCTGAGCTGGGTGCCAGTCTAGGCATGTAGGTGGATCCTGACCACATGGTCGCAATCTGTCCTGACCCTGGACATCAGCTGAAAACGGGTCACAAGAGTATAGAACGAACTGCACTTCTGTGATCCACAGGAGAAGTACAGACAAAACTAACTTTGGTTGTACTTCTCCTTTAAATGTACAATGCATACACATCTCCCAGCACCACTGCATGTCTGGTAGATGATTATTATAAATGACACACATATGGAGTTTGCTGTTCTACTGGAACACTGATCTAAACTGGTTCAGACCTAGTAAAAGTAAGTTACTCCATTTAATCAGTAAACAGCTACAGGTCTAATCACTCTTATCCTGGTGGTTTCAGAAAGGAGCAGCTTTAGGAGCTACAAAGAATGTAGTGTATGTTTTGGGCAGAAAAAAACAAAATACAAAGTTTGCTACATCCCTGCAATGCATCTATATTTTCTCATGTTTTGTCCCTTTAAGCTAAAACACAAAAAGGGGGAAAATTAACAAAAAATAAACACGTTAAAAAAATGTTAAGGCCTAGTGTGCCAAGAAAAGTCTTTATTGACCTTACCCCTCATTCCACCAGCAGCTGGTGCTCAACCCTTCTCCCTGACGTTCAGACTTCTAAGTGCTCCCCCTGCATCCTCACTTACAATGTGGGGCTTTTGGCTATTGTCCATGCATTTTACTTTACTTGATGACATCAAGAAAGTAGATGTTCTGTGGCTCAACTGTAGTAGAACTAAACAGAGCTGACAACACTGATGGAGTCCTCACTTGCTTTGTGCACTGGTCCAGGGGTGGACTGACAACTGGTGGGGACCCCGGGCAATAGAAGATTATGGGGCCCCTGGGCAATAGGAGATTATGGGGCCCCCGGGCAATAGATTATGGGGCCATACAGTATACAGACACACAATATACACACACAGTATACATACACACAGTGAGGATGGGACCCTGTGCTGAGAAATGGCTCGTTTACGCCAGATTCAGGAGAGAAAGACACACTAATTGGACAGCTGTGTGTCCAGGTATATAGTTCTGACCTGAACAGCATTCAGGGCCCCACCCCACCACACAGACAGGAGGTCTGTGCTAGGAGTCACTGAAAAACGCACCTACCATTGGAGTCTGATTCCCCAATCCTACATATGGTGGAGGTATAGCTACGGGCAGTTTGGAAGAGTTCCAGATCCGCATACCAACAGAACAGTGAGTAGAAAGCAACTGTGCGTTTTTGGCAGCAATGCTATGATGAACAGCCAATATGAACTGACAGTTAAAAGTTTTCTGCTGTGAACTTCTGGTAGCTGTGTGTGGCAGTTAGGAGAACTGCATTTCACAGGAGTTCAATTAACCACCTGTCCACCGCCCACCGTCAAATGACGGCGGGCGGAGGACTCCATTGTTCTGACATCACGTCATATGACGTGATGTCTTTTTAAAGCCGCGGGCGCGCGCGTGCACCCGCCGCTCTGCGGGGATCCCGTGCGAGTGCCCGGCGACAACGATTGCCGCCGGGCACACGCGATTGCCCAGTAACTGAGCGGGGACGTGGAGCTCTGTGTGTAAACACAGAGCTGCACGTCCCTGTCAGGGAGAGAGGAGAGCGGTTGTGTCCCTTGTACATAGGGACACAATCGGTCACCTCCCCCAGTCACCCCCCTCCCCCTACAGTTAGAACACTCATAGGACACACATTTAACCCCTTCCCCGCCCCCTAGTGGTTAACCCCTTCACTTCCAGTCACATTTATACAGTAATCAATGCATATTTATAGCATTGTTCACTGTATAAATGTAAATGGTCCCAAAAATGTCACAAAAGTGTCCGAAGTGTCCGCCATAACGTCGCAGTCCCAATAAAAAAAATCGCAGATCGCCGCCATTAATAGTAAAAAAAAAAATGCCATAAACTATCCACTATTTTGTAAACACTATAAATTTGGCGCAAACCAATCGATAAACGCTTATTGTATTTTTTTTTTTACCAAAAATATGTAGAAGAATACGTATCGGCCTAAACTGAGGAAAAAAATATTTTTTTTATATATTTTTGGGGTTATTTATTATAGCAAAAAGTAAAAAATATTGAATTTTTTTCAAAATTGACGCTCTATTTTTGTTTATAGCGCAAAAAATAAAAACCGCAGAGGTGATCAAATACCACCAAAAGAAAGCTCTATTTGTGGGAAAAAAAGGACGCCAATTTTGTTTGGGAGCCACGTCGCACGACCGCGCAATTGTCAGTTAAAGCGACGCAGTGCCGGAAGCTTAAATTTCGTCTGGGCAGGAAGGGGGTGTAGGTGCACAGTAGGCAAGTGGTTAATGGACTGTGTTTGCATACAGGTGGTATACCTGTGGAAGTGAGCTCTGAGAAGACATATCCATTTGGGAACGCCCAGTGAATGGATGATTCAAGTGGAATCGCAGAGAGTGAAGTCTGCGTATGAAAGTGTGCTGTTTACAAGTCTTGGAGGCAGTACACCAACATTTTCCTGTGTTAAAAAGGAACTGTGTGATAAACCATTGCCCTGTTTGCAGCGATGGAAAGGTCAAATCGCAAACAGAAAGCAAGGTTTTCTGAAATGAGAGACAGAATTTTATGGCTGGAGGGGTTGTAACCGACAAAACAAGCCCCAGACTCGTGCAAAAAGCTCTTGGCTGCGTTGAACCAAGTTAAAGGGGAAGTGCATGCTGTTGCCCCTAGTAACGCTGGTGCAGGCCGGCCAGCTATCAAAGTGAAAAATTTAAAGAGTGAGCAGATGGGTGCAGTTGCCCATAGCAACACCTATGATGTCAGGTCAGTGGACCGCAAGACAAAGATATTGCCTACAGGGAGTCCTGGCAAGTTTAAAGCAACGCCGCTTCATGGAGAGAGAAGTCTGCTTGTGTCGGAGAGCCAGCAACGTGCAGCTGGGAGAGCACCGTTTCCGTTGGCAACCGGAGAAAAGGTGTCAGATGCAAGTGAAATTGTGCGTGTTGGGAGAGTGTCATCTCCCTTAGCAACAGGAGAAAGTCGCCAAATACCATGCCTGGAATGTGGTCAGCTGGGGCATGGCATATTTTCTTGCCCTAGATTCTGGGGTGCAGTTGAAAGTGATGTTGCTGAGCAGAACTCTTCCTTTTTAGGTTTGCAGTCACCCCTGGCAACAAGTCTTCTGTTGTGTCTGCAGGGGGTGCTAAACAGTGGGAGATGCCTGCTGTAATTTCATCCTGTTGCCACCAGGGGGAGTTCACCAGTGAATATGCAACTGAGAGACAACGCCCTCAAGTGAAGTTACCGGCTTCAAGATATGGTAAGTAGCAGTGTGTCCGGTGAGGAGATCTGCAGAAGTTGTAAAGATGGACTTGCTGCACTGTGCTACCCAGATCAGTGGGGAGACACAGATTAATGCCCTGCTTGCAGCAAGGTCAAGGTCTGAAATGGACATATGGACTATGGGTGCACCTAAGGTAGTCCAGCAGAATGTTGAGAGAGATGGGTTAGGGGTGACCAAAACAGTTGGTGTGTCATGTTCCCTAGCGATAGAGACAGCTACTGCGGAGTTGCCAAGGGAAACCGCCAAGGAGCCTGTATTGGTAAGGCAAGTGGTTTCCCAGGACAGCTGTGAAGCCGCCCTAGTGGGCAAAATAATTCCTTTAGAGAGGAAGGTTGATGTGCTGAGTCGCATGCAGGGTGCCATGCGTTTTGACAAGTCAATCTGATCGAGATTATAAAACTGCTATGTTTATGAATGCTGATGTTGAAGATATGGCTGATGATACTTGGGGTAATGTGATGCTTAATAAGGTAGGGGTGAATGCTAAGCAGGATATGGCTGCAGAGGTGTCCTTAGAAACCTCCAGGGAGCTCTGTGTGTTGGAGCCAGAGGTTGCCGCGGACAACTGTGGTGCCGCTTTGATGGATAAGAGGGTACTTGACCTTGGTGATGAGAAAAATGGTACAATTTAAATGTTAAAAATTGTTTGTAGTGATAATGGGTTACTACGGTCTGTCACTGCTGGCAGAAAAAATTCTCATGAGTTTAATGAAGCGCCACCTGAGCAAAGTGGTGAAGTTATGTTATTGCAGCCTGTTATGTTTAAAAATGTGTTTGCAGTGGATAACAGTGAAGTGGACACAATTTCTGCTGTGCTAAAGGGAGAGACTGCAGGGCCGGTAGACACGGGTGCGTTGGCTTTTGCAGAAGTTAACCCTCTATCGTTGGAAGGATCTGAAGGGGGCGCATGCATAGCAGAGGTTTTGTCCACAGCAAAAGAGATTAGGAATGTTGAGGATGATGGGGTAATGGATAGCGATTTGGAATCGCTCAGTGTTGCTGAAAGTGAGAGGATGAGTGTGACACATGCGATTTGCAGTGCTCAGGGGAAGCCGCAAGTTTTGTCAGTTGCCTCTGAGGTAAAGGTCTCTTTAAGTGACTCAGCCTCTTATGCCGCGTACACACGGTCATTTTTTGTGATGAAATAAAACGACGTTTTAAAAAACGTTATATAAAATGATTGTGTGTGGGCAAAACGTTGTTTTATGTCTTCAAAAAAACGACCAAAAAAAAATTCGAACATGCTTGAATTTTTTATGTCGTTTTTCAGAATGTCGTCTTTTGTTTCACAAAAAATGATGGTGTGTGGGCAAAACGACGTTTAAAACGACGTTTTTAAACCCGCGCATGCTCAGAAGCAAGCTATGAGATGGAGCTTCAATGGAACAGAGTGCCGTCGAAAGTGTCTTACGTAACCGCGCTTTGCAAGAGAATTTTCAGAAAACGATGGTGTGTAGGCAACATCGTTTTTTAAAATGAAGTTTCAAAAACGTTGTTTTGTTTCGTGAGATAAAACAACGTTTTTTACATCACAAAAAGTGATCGTGTGTACGCGGCATTATGCCGCGTACACACGGTCGTTTTTTGCGATGAAAAAAACTTTGTTTTTTAAAACGTCATTTAAATTGATCGTGTGTGGGCAAAACGTTGTTTTTTGTCTTAAAAAAACGACCAAAAAAAAATTCCAACATGCTTGAATTTTTTGTGTCGTTTTTCAAAACGTCGTTTTTTGTTTCAAAAAAAGTCACCCGCGCATGCCCAGAAGCTAGTTATGAAGCGAGCTTCAATGGAAAAGGGTGGTGAACGTAACCTCGCTTTTTGTGAAAAAAACGATGGTGTGTAGGCAACATCGTCTTTGAAAAGTGACGTTTCAAAAACGTCGTTTTTTACTTCACAGAAAACGTCGTTTTTTTTCATCACAAAAAATGATCGTGTGTACGGGGCATCACGCTTTAGCAAATGAGCCCCTCCACATCATTAGTAAAGGAAAAGTTCCTAGAGTTCTGTGTTTAGATGTGACACGTCTAAAAATAACTGAGATATTGTTGCAATTGCTGAAAACCTTTCTGATGTACGCCTGCATGTGTCCACAGCAGAGGAGTGACGTGGTACTGCGTAGTACCAATCGGTGGACACAGGTGGTACAGGCGTTGTTAGGCAGTGTTGATGAAAATTGGTTGCTGTACTGTTGGTTAATTTTGTGTAAGGTTGTCTCACAGTTCTCTTCGAGAGTGCTTCCAGCGGCGGTTGTGTGCAAAAGTCGCTCAGGAGAATTGTTAGAAATATTAGACATAGTGGAAGTCTCTCCGTGTGCTGATGTGGAGTGCGTTCCTACTGGTACGGTCCGAGGTACGGCTGAGCAGTGGTTGGTACATGGCGCGCATACTGTCTCACCCTCTAGACCTCATGTAAAGGAAGGGCTCAGAATGGATGTGGCAGTAGTGGGAATTCAGTCCATCTCTCGCAAAGAGGTGCAGTTTGAGGTACCCGGAGACACTTTAACAGGAAATAATAATAAGTAATGGTAACTGTAATGAAAAAGTGTATGGGAAGCACTGGAGAGCACTGTCAGACAATTCTGAGCTATTGGTTGAGGTACCAATGGTCACGGAAATGGTTAAAGAGATTGGTGTGGGAAAATGTGTGTTGGTAGGACAATTGCTTTTGGAGTGTTGGACAACAGGGGGCAATGTGAAACGGCGGGACTGTCCCATAGGGAGTAACTGCTTGCCTGTAGGTGGTCCCTCCATAAACACTGTCCTAGCAAACAAGGGGACCAGAGGTCCCAATGACAATGTTGAGTTGAGTAACCCTTTGTGGAACATTGTTAGTGAGGTTACACAGAAGGGTGTGGTGTTGATCTCAGATGGTTTGGTTGCCAAAGGTAACCACATGGGGGTTAGTGAACCGGAGAAACAAATGTTGTTGGTTCATGTTGAGTCAGGTAGTGAGAGCGGTCAGTCCCTGACAGATCCCATGGAAGTGGGTCCCCAACAGTCCCAGGAGAGTAGGTCTGTGGGAGGAAAAAGAAGGATACTGAGGCCAGAAGGTAGAAGGGGTAGAGAAATTAGTGGTACCCCATGATTCAGGAAGAAGTGCTGGTGGAAGCGCACCCGGAAAAATGGGCCTATGCAGAGGTGTCCCATTTCTGATGATGGGTCTATGTGTTCCTCCCTCCAGTTCGAAACAAGAGGGGGGGGGGGGGGTTATGTGAGGAAGGGACCCTGTGCTGTGTGAGAAATGGCTCATTTACGCCAGATTCAGGAGAGAAAGGCACACTAATTGGACAGCTGTGTGTCCAGGTATATAGTTCTGACATGAACAGCACTCAGGGCCCCACCCCACCCCACCCCACAGACAGGAGGTCTGTGCTAGGTGTCAGATGACTCCCAAACCTCTGTGAGAGAAGACAGAGTGGATGCGTCTCTCTGCAGGAGGCAGAGGTCATTACTGTTGGGGCAGCTAGAAGCTGTGTGCTTCAAGAGGATCAAACGCTGTGTGCTTCAAGAGGATCAAACGCTGTGTGCGACCAGTAAGCTTAAACGCTGTGTGCGGATAAGTCGCTGTGTGCGAACCAGATGCTGTGTGCGACTGTGGAATTTGTATCTGCTGCTTTTGTATCTATGAACTTTGATGCTTATAAATAAAAGTGGGCTACCAGGCCCTTAAAAAACTTAGTTCTGGAATGGTCTACTCACTGAAAAACGCACCTACCATTGGAGTCTGATTCCCCAATCCTACAACACATAATACACATACACACTGAAAAGGTACTGGAGAGGTAAGACAGCTATAATCTTGGGATTTTTTTTAAAAACACAGATTTTTACATACTGTCCCTGGTTTTACTGAGGCTGGCAACCCTGATGAGGCTTCTTAGTGGCATGGGGCCCTCGGGCAGTGCCTGAGGGCCCGAATGGTCAGCCTGCCCCTGCACTGGTCCAAATCATTTGGTGGAGGGGGGGAAATGTTGTGGGGTAGTTTTTCAGGGGTTGGGCTTGGCCCCTTAGTTCCAGTGAACTCTTAAGGTGTCAGTATACCAAGACATTTTGGACAACTTCAGGCTCCCAACTTTGTGGAAGGGGCTTGGGGATGGCCCCTTCCTGTTCCAGCATGACTTTCACCAGTGCACAAAACAAGGTCCATAAACACATGGATGAGCGAGTTTGGGGTGGGGGAACTTGACTGGCCTGCAGAGTCCTTACCTCAACCCAGTAGAACAACTTTGGGATGAATTAAAGCGGAGACTGCGAGTCAGGCCTACTTGTCCAACATCGGTGCCTGACCTCACAAATGCGCTTCTGGAAGAATGGTCAAATATTCCCATTGGAACATTCTAAAAACCTTGTGGACAGCCTTCCCAGAAGAACTGGATCTGTTATAGCTGCAAAGGGTAGGCCAACTTAATATTAAACCCCACAGACTAAGACGCCATTAAAGTTCATGTGTGTGTAAAGGCAGGCGCCCCAATACTTTTGGTAATATAGTGTATATTGCAATTTTTTTTTGGCCTGGACCTACAACTATGCCCTATTGTGTCTGCATGGAAGACTCTGAATGTTAGGATGAGGAATAGTTAGATGTGATGAGCACAGCTATTACCCAGGGGAAAATGAAGGTAACAGAAAAAAACTAGAGAAGGATTAAATGGTATGAACACGGATACCTGCTTTCAGGGCCGGCGCTACCACTAGGTGAAGTAGGCAGCTGCCTAGGAGCGCACTACCACCTAGGGCGCAACCACAGCCTCTGTCCTGTGTGAGCTCGGCTCTCCTCTGCTGAAAGCTCGCCCCATTCATGGTCAAACAAATCTGTGTGCCGCCACCAATCCCCCAATGTGTCCCGCTGAGCGCCCCGCTTCTCTGTCACATCTCCTTAGAGAGGTTTACACAAGCGCTGCTCCGGGATTTCTTTGCATCAGCCTGTCCCTCTGGTGCGGCTCTGTGTGTGCAGTGAGGGGCAGGGCTCAACGGAGATGGGAGCATTGAGAGGAGCAGCTGATCTCCCGCCCAGCGAGCACTCCGTGGAGCGGGTGGATGGCGCTGGCCTCTCCCCAGCGGGACACCGTGGAGCGGGTGGATGGCGCTGGCCTGTCCCCAACGGGACACCGTGGAGCGGGTGGATGGCGCTGGCCTGTCCCCAACGGGACACCGTGGAGCGGGTGGATGGCGCTGGCCTGTCCCCAACGGGACACCGTGGAGCGGGTGGATGGCGCTGGCCTGGTCTCTGAGCAGAGCCCTGATGATGTTCGATAAAGCCACAAACGGCAGAGGTAAGGGATCCTCCCCGGACTACATTGAGATGTATGGGGGGTGTGTGAGAAGTGCAGGAAGTAGAAGCCATGTGGGTCAGTGTATGTGTCAGGCAAGGGGGGGGGGTCAGTGTATGTGTCAGATGGGGGGGTGTCAGTGTATGTGTCAGGCAAGGGGGGGGGTCAGTGTATGTGTCAGGTGGGGGGGTGTCAGTGTATGTGTCAGGCAAGGGGGGGGGGTCAGTGTATGTGTCAGGTGGGGGGGGGTCAGGGTGTCAGTGTATGTGTCAGGTGGGGGGGGGGGTCAATGTATGTGTCAGATGGGGTGTCAGTGTATGTGTCAGGCAAGGGGGGGGTGGGGGTCAGTGTATGTGTCAGGTGGGGGGTGTCAGTGTATGTGTCAGGCAAGGGGGGGGTCAGTGTATGTGTCAGGTGGGGGGGTGTCAGTGTATGTGTCAGGCAAGGGGGGGTCAGTGTATGTGTCAGGTGGGGGGGGGGGGGTCAGTGTGTCAGATGGGGGGGGGGTGTCAGTGTATGTGTCAGGTGGGGGGGTCAATGTATGTGTCAGATGGGGTGTCAGTGTATGTGTCAGACAAGGGGGGGGGGTCAGTGTATGTGTCAGGTGGGGGGGGTGTCAGTGTATGTGTCAGGCAAGGGGGGGGGGTCAGTGTATGTGTCAGGCGGGGGGGGGGGGGGTCAGTGTGTGAGATGGGGGGGGTGTCAGTGTATGTGTCAGGTGGGGGGGGTCAATGTATGTGTCAGATGGGGGGTCAGTGTGTGTGTCAGATGGGGGTGTCAGTGTATGTGTCAGATGGGGGGTCCGTGTATGTGTCAGATGCGGGTGTCAGTGTATGTGTCAGATGGGGGGGGTCAGTGTATGTGTCAGATGGGGGGTCAGTGTATGTGTCAGATGGGGGGTCAGTGTATGTGTCAGATGGGGGTGTCTGTCAGATGGGGGTGTCAGTGTATGTGTCAGATGGGGGTGTCAGTGTATGTGTCAGATGGGGGGTCGTGTATGTGTCAGATGGGGGGGTCAGTGTATGTGTCAGATGGGGGCTGTCAGTGTATGTGTCAGATGGGGGCGTGTCAGTGTATGTGTCAGATGGGGGCGTGTCAGTGTATGTGTCAGGGGGGTGTCAGTGTATGTGTCAGGGGGGGTGTCAGTGTATGTGTCAGGGGGGTGTCAGTGTATGTGTCAGGGGGGGTGTCAGTGTATGTGTCAGGGGGGGGTGTCAGTGTATGTGTCAGGGGGGGGTGTCAGTGTATGTGTCAGGGGGGGGGGGTGTCAGTGTATGTGTCAGGGGGGGGTGTCAGTGTATGTGTCAGGGGGGGGGGTGTCGGGTGTCAGTGTATGTGTCAGGGATGGGGGTGTCAGTGTATGTGTCAGATGGGGGTGTCAGTGTATGTGTCAGATGGGGGTGTCAGTGTATGTGTCAGATGGGGGCGTGTCAGTGTATGTGTCAGATGGGGGCGTGTCAGTGTATGTGTCAGATGGGGGCGTGTCAGTGTATGTGTCAGATGTGTCAGGGGGGCGAGTGTCAGTGTATGTGTCAGGGGGGGAGATGGGGGTGTCAGTGTATGTGTCAGATGGGGGTGTCAGTGTATGTGTCAGATGGGGGGGTCAGTGTATGTGTCAGATGGGGGCTGTCAGTGTATGTGTCAGATGGGGGCGTGTCAGTGTATGTGTCAGATGGGGGCGTGTCAGTGTATGTGTCAGGGGGGGTGTCAGTGTATGTGTCAGGGGGGGTGTCAGTGTATGTGTCAGGGGGGGTGTCAGTGTATGTGTCAGGGGGGTGTCAGTGTATGTGTCAGGGGGGGTGTCAGTGTATGTGTCAGGGGGGGGTGTCAGTGTATGTGTCAGGGGGGGGTGTCAGTGTATGTGTCAGGGGGGGGGGTGTCAGTGTATGTGTCAGGGGGGGGGTGTCAGTGTATGTGTCAGGGGGGGGTGTCAGTGTATGTGTCAGGGGGGCGGGTGTCAGTGTATGTGTCAGGGGGGGAGGGTGTCAGTGTATGTGTCAGATGGGGGTGTCAGTGTATGTGTCAGATGGGGGTGTCAGTGTATGTGTCAGATGGGGGGGTCAGTGTATGTGTCAGATGGGGGGGTCAGTGTATGTGTCAGATGGGGGGTGTCAGTGTATGTGTCAGATGGGGGGGGGTCAGTGTATGTGTCAGATGGGGGGGTCAGTGTATGTGTCAGATGGGGGGGTCAGTGTGTCAAATAGGAAGGGCCAGTGTAGGTGTCAGGTAGGGATTTCAAAGTAGCAAGGTCGGCGCGATTTCAGGTGCTACTTGATAGACATTTGTGTGGCTTCATACACAGATGTCTATAGAAATCGCACCTGAAATCTGCAAAAGTAGTGCAGGAACTACTTGTGCAAATCGATGCGGCACCGCAAAATTGGTGTTGCATCGATTGGAACAGTGCCATTGCCTCCAATAGGCTACGACTTGTCATGCGATTTGATCTCTCAAATTGCATGACAAATCGCTCCCATGTGCACCTAGGCTAAGGGACAGGTAGGGGTCAGATAGATCACATGTGTTGGAAGGGCAGAGTAAAGTGAAGTCAGGGGTGCAGCCGGGATGGGGGGGCGGCAAAATTAGGTTTCGCCTAGGGTGTCAAAGATCCTTGCACCAGCCCTGCCTGCTTTTTAACATTAGTTTATTCCTCCACTTTTCTCTCTGTGATTATTTGGTCTTTCCTTAAATTTAACCTGTACTTGACCCATTAAGGGGAAAGAAACAGGTTGAGTTGATAGTCCAGCCCTGATATGTTCTTTGCCCACTAGAAGAAAGTGAATGGGTTGGTACTTTTAGGTATGGGGTAATATCTGCTTTTCTTACCTTCCTCCAATGCACAACAGTGGTTGCCTGAGTTGCTAGTTATCAGGCCTGATCATTGTTATGTGGCAACAGAAAGGTCTTTAGACCTGTGTAGGCTCTAACCAGGTGGACTATTTACACGGAACTTGCCTCAGATGGGTGAACATTATTAAAGTAAGCATCAATGGGGAAAGGGGAAATAGTACAGGTTCACTTTAGGCTTTTCAGAGCATAAGTCACATGACGAACTGGGATTGAATTGAGAGCTGGGTGAGCCTTTGCAGGCGTGGCAGAGAAGATCTTGACAGGTGGCTGAGCAACCCCACATGGTGCTGGATTAGGGACAGGTGAGTCTAGTAGCAATGGGTAAGTCATACTGTACAGTCACCCTTTAAAAAGGTATAGGAGGTGAGCATAGCCTATTGCATCATGGTGTGCACCCCAAAGCTCAAACACATATGTGTGTGTATGTGTATATATACTGAGGATGTAAGTAGAACAGCAGAAAGTGTTATTCGAGCAGAAACTGGTATGAGTAGGCTAGTGGATGATGGCAGTATTTTTTTTTTTTAATGTACAGCTTTTTTTTAGTAGCCCCCTTAGAGGACTTTGGTGAAATATCAGGAGTCTATATGGGGGGGGGAGAATCTGCGTCACACAGGGTGATTAGGGTGTTGCCAGGCACACCCGGTGCACACACCTAAGGAGGAGAGCCATACCATTACATTTCAAGAAATACATAAAAATCTTCATTAATGCTAAAAATACATAAATAAAATACAAGAGGTGTATACACCTCCCTGCTTTCTTCCTTTCCAGCATATTGTTAATTGTTTTCAAAAGGACATGTGTACTTTAAAACATGCCAATAGGAAAATGAAAGGTTTAAAAGTTTAACACTGGGGGAAGAAAAAAAAAAAAACAATTCTAGACATAGAATATTAGTCGTGGCTCAGTACAGTTCAGTCAGCTGCATTAGCATATGAGGTATACCTCATAATCCTCTTGCATTCTTAATCGTTGCGCTAAGCGAAATAATATAGCGTTACTAACACAGAGCAAGCTTAGTCTAGCCACAACACTTCAAGCATACCACTGAGTTTTTGGAGACTAAAATGACATAAACAGGGGGAATGAGAACAATTCATGAAAGGGAAGGGGGTAGTGGGGGGGGGGGGGGTCAATGAACAGAAGTGCAATGATGACATCAGAACAGCTGAGGATGTAATGCCAAATATGGAGACTGACGATGATCACTCTGCATGGATGCGGTTTAGCCTCACAGATCTTAGCTTTAACCCTTCCAGCACAGCAAGAGGCTGACACACCAGTGTAGGATTTGCGTTCACGTTTCCGTCGGGCTCTGATAGGGTTAAATGCATCAGATCTGGAGCCAAGCTTCCTTGAATGCTTTCAGACTGAAATTTTATCACATTTGTCTCCTATCTGGGTGTAGATGTTGTACTAAGATTCATGCTGTAGACAGAGAAGATTTGAGCCCAACAGTCTCATATGCCTTTGTAAAAAAATAAAATAAAAATATGGTCATTTTCAGTGGCAACGACAGAAAGCTGTTGAAAAGAAGAAAGAACAATTATGTCCTGGGGTGGCTTCCAGTCATAGGACATGTGTGCCAAATGTGTGCTAGATGGCTTGGTATTATGAAGCTTACAAAGAAAATAGGATGTGTGTCTAATACTGAATCAAGAAAATTACAGTCATGCTGGGTTAAAATGGACAATGCAGGATAATTGCAAGTTAGGACTAGATTTTTTCCCTGGCTGTCAGAAAAAAAAAACCTTTACCCATTTGACACATTCGAGGGTACTTCATCTGCCATTTACCATGTGTGATGATGGCAGAAGTACAGATAGTTTTAAAACAGAACTGCAACAAACAGCTAAACCGGAAATCAAAATACATATTTGGATATGATTTGCCAAAGAATTCGCAAGCCTCTGGTATTTCACATGTGTGTGCTACACAGCAAGATAATTTTACTGCATCCTGTGACTTCTGCAAGATGGGTTGCATGGACAATTGGTTGCATCAACAGTAAAGCTGGCCATATACAGATCATATTTTGGCAGATTCCTGCTGAATTTAGCAGATTTTTTTTTCAGTAGTATACTGGGGTTGATTTACTAAAACTGGAGATTGTGAAATTGGGTGCAGCTCTGCATAGAAACCAATCAGCTGACATTTTTTTTTGGTCAATTGGCATTTACTTTACTAAAACTGTTGTGCTCAGAATCTGGTGCTGCTGTGCCTGGTAGCCAATCGGCTTCTAACTTCAGCTTGTTTAATTAAGCTTTGACAATATAAACTGTTGTCAGTCTGTTTTGTCAAAGCTTAAAGGATAAGTACAGTAAAACCTTGGTTTGAGAGCATTTTGCAAGACGAGCAAAAATCTAGAAGAGAGGGGCCTCGCATGGTTGATGATTAAATCTAAGTATGCAGGCATCCGGGGTAAAGCTGTTCACATAGACCATCCTCCTCACCGCCATTGATGTCATCCCTTCCACAAGCAGTTTAAGCTTAGCTTTCAGATCGCTCTACTGCAGGGTAGTCTTCTCGGTCACAATTGTAAACTGACAGCGATGAGAGTCGGCAGTGAGGAGGACGGTCTATGTGGATCGCTTTACCTCGGATGCCTGCATACTTAGATGTGCCTTGTTTATTCATCAACCATGTGAGTTGCTAAATGTTGTACCTTTATTAAATGTAACCATATTGCTACACTTAGGCCTTGTACACACGAGCAGACAGATTTGTTCAAATCTGTCCGTCCGACAGATTTGAACAAATCTGTCTGCTGGGATTTTGGTTTGCTCGCGTGTACACATGAGCAAACCAAAATCCCCGCCAGCAAAGAGCGCGCTGACGTGTCGGTGACGTGGCGGAGACGTTGACGCCGCCACGTCACCGCACCAGGAAGTAAAACACTTCCGCGCATGCGCCGAATCCATTCGGCGGCGGTGCGGGACGACATGTCTGCTGGTAAGTGTACTAACCAGCAGACATGTCGGGCGGACGGATTCCCACCCGATAGATTTCAAAGCATGCTTTGAAATCTGTCGGGTGGCCAAATCCGTCGGCTCGGCCGTACACACGATCGAATCTGTCTGCTGAAACGGTCCAGCGGACCGTTTCCAGCGGACAGATTTGATCGTGTGTACGAGGCCTTAGAGGTGCCTCTATTCTCTTTTATACTCTGTAGCTCCTGCTGGATTTCTAATCCCCTTGTGGAGGCTTCCATTTGTGGATGGACATTTTGTGGTTACACAATCGATCACATTGCTATAATCTTTTTATATGGACTATAAACTGAAGGACTTATGAATAAATGGTTGTGGAACGAATCATTTGAGTTTCCATTATTTCTTATGGAAAAATGTGCTTTGATATACAAGTGCTTTGGATTACAAGCATGCTTCCGGAACAAATTATGCTCGCTATCTAAGGTTTTACTGTACACTTTTGTTACATGTTTCACCTGATTTTAGGGTGGAATGTGTAACATGTTTCCAGTGCTGCAGCCACTGCCTGCTGCCCAACCTTCCTGTGGCAGCATTATGGGGAGAAGCACTAGCTTCCACTGTTTGAAAAACAGCTTGGCCGTGTGGAGCTCCGCCCACATGATCGCATCATTCATACACACAGCTCCGTGTGTCTGATTGAACTACAAGCCCTGACATTCTTAGCAGCTGTCAGCTTGTAGTTCTCAGCAAACCACTACGGCACTGTAAAGTGACGTGGTAGTTCAATGCGACTTCCTTTCAAGGAGAATCAGCTTACCTGTACGAGATGTACCGGTAAGCAGATACACTGACAGTGTGCAGGAGACCTGCATTTAAAGCGCTGCGTAAACTGTTGGCGCTATATAAATCCTGTATAAAAAAAAAAAAATCAGCAATTTGCTGATCCCTGGTGCATTGCTTTCCAGTCTCTTGCAAAAAAAATAAAAACATGCACATTTTTTTCCCCCAGTACATTTTTTTTTTCCCTTTTCTTTATTTATTTTTTAAGTGAACTTATCTTTTAATGGAAAAAGAGTACCGCTCCAAGCCCTGCAACCTATGCTGTGCTACCGCCCTGTAGTACTGACAGGTGCAGACTCTGCGCTGATCAGTGGAAAAAAGAAAATTTCCTGGACTGCCGCACTCTGATAGGTGATTTATTGAAACAAAATGAACAAAGGATAAAATCCAAAGCTGTATAACATCCAAAAATTCATGCAACACTGCAATGAATGGTAGAGAGTGGACATAGGGGACAAAAAAGCTAACATGTTTCACATCATGGATAGATGCTTAGTCATAGCTGGGACTAAGCATCTATCCATGATGTGAAACATGTTAGCTTTTTTGTCCCCTATGTCCACTTTCTACCATTGATTGCAGTGTTACATGAATTTTTGGATGTTATACAGCTTTGGATTTTATCCTTTGTTCATTTTGTTTCAATAAATCGCATATCAGAGTGCGGCAGTCCAGGAACATTTCTTTTTTCCACAAACTTATCTTTTAATTGAACAAGCTCAGGTTAGAAGCTGATTGGCTACCTTGCACAGCTGCTTCTTTTGTACCCCTCCAGTTCTAGTAAATTAACCCCACTGTCTTGTTTGCCCCACAGCCCTTCTCCACAGAAGTAATGGTTTTCTATATACTGCACTGATGATGGTCAAAACGCCTGAAATTGGCTGAATGTGGTTTAAAATAAATGGCTCTATAATATTAGGATATATTTCAACTATACACCAGTGGTTCTGGATGTGTATCTGGCTGGTAGATCATAATGCATAGCCTTGCCCACTGTCCAACAAGGAGTATTAATCGTCTTATTTGTGGGATATGTGATGAAATGAGACATGTGAAGGCCTTCTATTCTAGGAAGGTCTTGCTGTGCTATTTACCGATTCAGTTGGAAGACTGCTTGATTGCTTTAGTCCCATCTGTTTCTAAGGAGAGTTGCAAATCCTTTGTTGGGTTAAACAATATATAAAACCATGGGGGAGATTTACTAAAACTGGAGAGTGCAAAATCTGGTGCAGCACTGCATAGGAACCAATCAGCTTCCAGGTTTTATTGTCAACACTTAATTGAACAAGCTGAAGTTAGAAGCCGATTGGCTACCAGGCACAGCAGCACCAGATTCTGAGTGCAACAGTTTTAGTAAATCTTCCCCCATATATTTAGCTGTTGGCCTAAGTTCTGCTTTAAGAATTTAATAACTTTTTAGCCAGAATAGTATATTGATTTTGACTAAATCAGAGTTTTATATCCTGCCTTTATGTAATGTAAGATTACTACATCATTGTGATTGTATTTGGAGATATTTATATGCAGTCTGTAAACCTTCATCCATCAGCAGAGATTGGTACCATCAACAAATCCATTAGGTGTACTACAGGTAACAGACACATCTGAACAAAAAAAAACAAAACAATATGGTGGACAGCTTTACTGCTGGCAGGTTTTCCCGGCATGATAAAGACAACATCCAAGCTAGCCTCTATGGGACTCACCTCGAATTATATAAACCTGTCCACCTATCAAGTGTTTAAGACAACAGAACAGTCCATCTGACAACAGAGGGTAGGAAGCAGAAAAAGAAATAAATTACAAGAGCTGGGTGAGAGAGGGTTAAAGGTTAGAGGTTGACCATTACAGTACCAGATACTGCAGCCCTGCATTGGGGCTTAGACTGTGAAGGGTTTGCTCAGAGAAACAATGGACTGCATCTTGATTACCATTTTGTACTTCATCTGCAGCTAGACAGGCTTTGGTGAATGAATGACAAACTACGCTACTCTTTAGGGATGAATGGAACTGTGGTTAGGAAACAGTGTGGATGAGGAGTGGACATTGCTGTGCATAGAGACTGCTTCCTGTGCATTTTCAGGAATGCCAATGTCAATCCATGTGCTTGCCCATGCAACGTTATAAAGCAAAATTACTGCCGTTTATAAATTGCTATGTAATGCGGCTGGTCTTTTAATGGACCCCAACATTAATTCTTTACCTTTTTCTGACTTATTTTGTTTAGAGTTGGCTGTTTTTAAGCTGCCAGGCTGCAAAATGCTAATACAGGCACCAGCTTGTTGGAAGGATTCAGGAATCATGCTCCACCCGCTAAGTACCACACTTTACATGTTATGTAAATGCAGTCAGAGATTGGGGCATGTTGGTGACTGCCATATTCTATCTCACAGGAGCTTCTATACACAATGCTTTTATAGGTCCCCTCTCCCTGTCACTCTGCATGGGAGGTCAACAAAGGTTGGGTTGCCAAGCTTTAAAAATTAAATATTTGAAATCTACAGCTAAAATGTTAATTCGCAACATAACCAGGCTTCGGATCTAAAGATAAGGGTTCACCCTTTGGATCTAGGGAAAATCCTCCCAAGACCTGTGAGCACGCTGAGCGGACTGTACAAATATATTTTCCTGATGAGCTTTGTCTGTTGTCCTATTTATAATTAAATATACATTCATCTAATTTATTAATAAATGGTTATTAAGATAATGCGCTAGGCTGGAGTGCCCTCTCTTCCTTGTATTTTCTTCAGTTGGTTGTTGAGACTTCTCCAGTCTTGTGAGGGCAGCAAGGCATGGTGTGTGTGTGTTTCTGGAACCAGGATATGGATCTGTAGGAAGATTTTGTGTACTCCACCATTACCTCACACAGGAGGTGTACTGTTTACTTGGCATAAGAAATATAAATATAACCTTACTGGGGACCAGCATTTAATGATGGCTCCTTTCACTCATAGATATAATACTAGCACACAAATTCTATTTAGCTGCTGTGGAATGGCAGAACAGTGATCTGTATATGCAAGATGCAGCTCGCCATTTCAATGAACCAGCCCGAATGGTAGCGAATTAGTTCAAAAGGAAAATATTTGTTTTGATCCTGAAGTTACACAACATGAAACCAGAAGACAAATTAAGTGATATGTCTGCCCAAAAGGATTTTTTTTTATTTATCTGCGGACAGGTTGAGTTATTGGAGTTGAAAAGAATCATTAAATCGTCCGTTCCAGAAACCGATCAGGAGTAACACCAGTGTGACACCAACATTAACCACAAATTAGAGATGAGAACTTCATTGAGGAGGAAGGGGGATCTTGCTGCCAAAGGCCTACTGATATTTTACAAGCGTTTGTGCATATATGTAGTACTGGAAAATACATGTACATCTGAGCCCTCTTTATAAAATGCTAGTTGCCAGGCTCTCTCTGCTTTCAGTACTTATTCAATCTTAGACCCCAAAGTAGTATGCCGAAAGTACTTATCTGCAAACGTGTTCTGCCTCAGTGTCTCGAATGGTACAGCTCACATTTTCAGAAAAGAGTCCATCTCTAAACTTGTTTTATCTAGCCAATCTCTTTTTTGTAAGTGAGGTCTCCAGAACTCGACACAGTATTCTAAGTGGGAGTCTAGCTCAAGATTTTTTTTTTTTTGGAAGAATCAGGACTTCCTTCCTTTCGACTAGTGAACCCCTCTAATCATACACTCTAGAATTCCATTTGCTTTTCCCACTGCTCGGTCACACTGTTGCTCATTTTGCAATCATCTGAAAGAAGTACTCCCAAATCTTTTTTCCTCTATAGCACAGTGATTTTCCCTAACAGCAGAAGTTAGAATATTAATACTATACTATACATGTTGGGGTTCAGCGCTGAGGGCATATTCAAGCTGCTATTCAAGCTGCTACTAACTTTACATGATGCAAGAAGAGCTTAAAGCTGAACTTGAGGGGAAAAAGATTTATACCTGCTGTGAGTCCCTCTCCCCATTGCAAGGGTGATCTGCTCATTTTGCCTGGGGGATGATGATATGGTGATATACTTACCCTAACCTCCCTGGTGGTATTCCGAGTGTGGCTCGGGGTGAATTTTCATTGTCAAAAGCCGTAACCCCAAGCCAAACTCGGGATTGTATCACAGTATCCTGGTAAAGTTACTTACCTTCTCCCCAGGATCTTGCGATGTCCTCCGGCTGTGTCCTCCGCTCGATCTATCACTGTGCAGGGCTCCATTCCCGGTGAGCGCCAGAACACACGGGGATGGAGCTCGGCGACAAATTCAAAAAGTGAAAAAAACATTATACATACAGTATACACTGTAATCTCTCAGATTACATTACTGTATCAAATTATTTCACCTCCCTTTTGTCCCTAATGCTTTGTCCAGTGCCCTGCATGCAGTTTTATAATAAATATATTGTTCTTTCTGCCTGGAAAATTGTGAACGTCCTTTTACGTCAAAAGCGGTTACAGACCAGCTAGAAAACAGTGATAGTAAATTAGAATCACTTGCACAATTGAGCGATAGCGATTCGTGGGGAAATTCATCATCAAACACTGAAAGTAACAATAGCGACAATTCTGCAACTGAGCAAATTTCAGTGTTTTTGAATTTTTAATATTTTTTTTTAATTATTATATTATTCTTTGTTATAATTATTTACAGTTATTTATAATATTATAATTTATGATTTTGTGTTTCGAACTTTATCATACCTGGGATGTCTAATAGACTCTTGTTTGGACAGATTTAAGTCAGTTATTCCTAAAAATTCCAGCCCTACAATATAAAACGCCAAAAAATCAGACAATCATTCCGCCAGGGAGGTTAAAATGTTTGTAAGCCTATGAATATTTTTTTTAAAACATTTTTTCCTAGAGTTCAGCTTTAATTCACAGTGATGATATATGTGGTTTTAGATTAACACTGTCTCTTCACTGTAGCAGCCATTGCCAACATACTGGCCTTATTTATAGTTCTCACTGTAAGACAAGACCCTTAGGCAAAGCACAGATGTTGACCAGTTGACAGTTTGGGGTTTTCATTAATTATTTAATAACAGACTACAGATTCCTGGACTAGATTTTGACGAACAAGCTTATACAGGACAATAAATTCCACAGGGTCAATACGAGTAATTTGATAGGGATTTCTGGTCACAGGACCAGTACCATAAATCAAGTTGCATTTACAGAAGCATACCCATGATCATTGATTCTCTGTTTGTTCTCACTGGCCAGCGACTAACTGCCATGGCCACAGCAAAGGAATGGAAGCCGGATACATAAATGTGCAGCTACTGATGAACATCAGCAGTCAGTGATAATTTTGAAATTAGTATTTTTATTAACGCTTCTCTTAGATTCCAATTTGTATGAAGAGTGCAAAGTCTTCCTAACAATTGATTATTGCAACAATAATTAATGTGAACCTAACCGGCAACATACAATCCTTTGTTCATCTGCCCCTTAAGCTCAGAAGGCACGGTAGCAGATGGCACGGTTTACACACCTTCTCTGGAGAAACTCATATTTTAGGATCAAATGGTTGCCAGTCATGGGACATATGACATATGTTGCAGAAGGGAAAATGAATGCTGAGAACGATCCTCTAACCAGCAGAGATGACATAACCAAATATCTGAACATTTCATCACATGATCATTGTGATGGGGTCACGGAGCATTTTCGGCCCAGACATTTAGTGGCGTCTGAAACTGTTTATGGGGATTGAGCAGCCCAATTTTAGTGAAAGGTTATTTTTAATTAATAAAGGTTAAAGTGGTTGTAAACCTCAGACATGACATACAGATAAAAAACACAAACAAATAGAATATGGGGCAAAAATTAATTTATTTCACTAATGCAACTTAAAAGGTGAAACCAATATAATGAGATAGTTCAAGCCGTGATTTGTCATAATTGTGATGATTATGGCTTACAGCTCATGAAAACCCCAAATCCACAATCTCAGAAAATGTTAATATTACATGCAATCAATAAAAGTATAAGCATGCAAATTACTGCTTCAATGCGGCGTGGCATGGAAGCGATCAGCCTGTGGCACTGCTGAGGTGTTATGGAAGACCAGGATGCTTCAATAGCGGCCTTCATCTCTTCTGCATTGTTCGGTCTCATGTCTCTCATCTTTCTCTTGGCAATGCCCCATAGCCCCTGAGCCTTTAAATGGTCTCTTAGTCTGGTTCAGTAGGAATCACAATCATGGGAAAGACTGCTGAACTGACAGTTGTGCAGATAACCAACATTGACACCCTCCATAAGGAGGGAAAGCCTCAAAAGGTAATTGCAAAGGAAGTTGGATGTTCCCAAAGTGCTGTATTAAAGCACATTAATAGAAAGTTGTGTGGAAGGGAAAAGTGTGGAAGAAAAAGGTGCATTAGCAGCAGGGATGACCGCAGCCTGGGGAGGATTGTCGGAAAAAGGCCATTCAAAAGTGTTGTGGACTTTCACACGAAGTGGACTGAATCTGGAGTCAGTGCATCAAGAGCCACCACACACAGACGGATCCTGGACATGGGCTTCAAATGTTGTATTACTCTTGTCAAGCCACTCCTGACCAACAAACAACGCCTGAAGCGTCTTACCTGGGCTAAAGAAAAACAGACATGGTCTACTGCTCAGTGGTCCAAAGTCCTCTATTCTGATGAAAGCAAATGTTGCATCTCATTTGGAAACTAATGACCCAGAGTATGGTGGAAGAATGGAGAGGCACACACTGCAAGATGCTTGAAGTCCAGTGTAAAGTTTCCATAGTCTGTGTTGATTTGGGGAGCCGTGTCATCTCCTGGTTTTGGTCCACTGTGCTTCATCAAGTCCAGGGATCAATGCAGCAGTCTACCAGGAGATTCTGGAGCACTTCATGCTTCCTTCCACAGATGAGCTCTATGGGGATGCTGACTTAATTTTCCAGCAGGACTTGGCACCTGCCCGCACTGCCAAAAGCCCCAAAACCTGGTTCAATGACCGTGGGATTACTGTGCTTGATTGGCCAGCAAACTCGCCGGACCTGAACCCCATAGAGAATCTATGGGGCATTGCCACAAGAAAGATGAGAGACATGAGACCAAACAATGCAGAAGAGATAAAGGCCGCTATTGAAGCATCCTGGTCTTCCATAACACCTCAGCAGTGCCACAGGCTGATAGCTTCCATGCCACGCCGCACTGAGGCAGTAATTGCTGCAAAAGGGGTCCAAACCAAGTACTAAGTACATATGCATATTTCTACTTTTCAGAGGTCCGATATTGTTCTATATTCAATCCTTTTATTGATTGCATGTAATATTCTAATTTTCGGAGACTGTGGATTTGGGGTTTTCATGAGCTGTAAGCCATAATCATTACAGTTATGACAAATCACGGCTTGAACTATCTTGCTTTGCATGTAATGAGTCTATCTCATATATTAGTTTCACCTTTTAAGTTGCATTCATGAAATAAATTAACTTTTGCACAATATTCAAATTTTTCGAGTGTCACCTGTATGAACAAAGCATATCCCTCTATATTGTGTACTTGTCTCATATAAAAGCACCAAATGTCCTTTCTGTCTGCTGTCTCTTTCCTCGGCTATCAGCATGAATCACTTCTGACAAGTTTTCCTAACACCAAGAGAAAAAAGGTGACAGGGAGGATCTCCAGCTGATTGACAGCCTCAGCTCTGTTCCTTTGTGAATGGGGTATGTCTTCTCCCTCCAATCAGCTCTCAAAGCTCTCCTCACTGAGCTCTGCAGAGTGTAACTTAAACTCCCCACCCCCCCTTTCCAAAACTCTCAGGCAAGTTGTATAAATTCAGTAATTTGAACAGATTTAGAGAAGAGAATACTGCAGAAAAGCAGGTAAAACTTATGTAGGAGGATTTGTTTAATCTCTGTATCAGCTGGGTATATGTAAGTGTTTACAACAACTTTAAACCCACCTAAAACGTAATTTATAGGTTTATACCTTTTGGCCTACCACTAGGATTGTAATTATGCCCTTCAGCCTCAGAAAAATAGTCTATCATTACACTAAATACTCTATATATGCATAAGCGGCAAATTTGACTGGTAGTCAAATTACATTGCTTGGATTAAAACTAAAGGAGACAAAAATTACTGCTGAGGAAGGCAGAGCCTGCCACTGGAGAATGTAAGCATAAAAACAGGCCAGAGCTTCACACTGTCAGCACCAACTCAAAACTGGCAAGTCATATTTAGGTGAAATGTACCATAAATTCTAAAGGAGTCCCATTAATCCATTATCTGCAAAACAAAATGAAAAATCTGCATACTAGTAAAGAAGAGGCACGTTGTACCGATTGGTGTATTGTCAATTATGGTGGAACGTGCATGGATATTAGTAGGCAGCTCTTTAGCCCCAGAGAGTTTTAAAAAGCAGACCCTGTAGGAGATTGAAGAATAAAAGTATCATTGTTAAAACTCCAGAATACAGTTTTTATGTGTTCAACAAGGTGAGCCAAAACATTAGAGTTTGGAGTTCTCCTTTAACCCCTTCCTTACCAGCCCATAGGGGAATCGCGTCATGGCGATCCCCTCGCCGATGAGACTGGACGTTGCACAACGTCCAGTCTTCCCGGCGTTCTAAGGCGCGCGCGCGCGCCCACGGCACCACTCGCGGTCCCGCGCACGTGCCCGACGGCCGTGATTGCCGCCGCGATTTCCGGCAAACACGTCAGGAGTGTGGATCTGTGTGTGTAAACACACAGATCCACCTCCTGTCAGCGGTGAGGAGACTGATGTGTGTTCCCAGTACAGAGGAACACACATCGATCTCCTCCCCCTGTGAGTCCCCCTCCCCCTACAGTTAGAACATACTTTAGGACACATTTTAACCCCTTCAGCGCCCCCTAGTGTTAACCCCTTCCCTGCCAGTCACATTTACACAGTAATCAGTGCAGTTTTATAGCACTAATTGTTGTGTAAATGTGAACAGTCCCAAAAATGTGTCAAAAGTGTCCGATATGTCCGCCGCAACGTCACGGTCACAAAAAAAAAAAAAAACGCAGATCCCCGCCATTACTAGTAAAAAAAAAAAAATGCCATAAATCTAACACCTATTTTGTAGACGCTATAACTTTTGCGCAAACCAATCAATATACGATTATTGCATTTTTTTTTTTACCAAAAATACGTAGAATACGTATCGGTCTAAACTGAGGGGAAAAAAAGTTTTTTTTAAAAAAAATATTGTGATATGTATTAAATAAAAAGGAAAAAATATTGTGTTTTTTTTAAAATTGTCGCTATTCTTTTGTTTATAGCGCAAAAAATAAAAACCGCAGAGATGATCAAATACCACCAAACGAAAGCTCTATTTGTGTGGGGAAAAAAACATAATGATTTAATTTGGGTACAGTGTTGCCTGACCGCGCAATTGTCATTCAAAGTGCAACAGCGCTGAAAACTAAAAATTGGTCTGGGCAGGAAGGGGGTGAAAATGCCCTGTATGGAAGGGGTTAAACTCAGGGCCCCGCCTTGCAGCATTATTATGAAATAAATGATTTGGTATTTTCCAGGGGTTAAAGAAAAGATTAAAATCGTTGCTTACATGACTAGCTTGCAACCCAACCAATCGGATTCCATTTTACTAAAATTGTAAAATATGGACTCCGATTGGTTGTTATGATTCACTACACTTTATAAGATTTTTCTTATCCTACTGAATAAGCACAATGCTGCACAGGGAGATGTGTTAAGGAGCAATTCGTTTCAATTGATGTATAACACAGATGAATAAAATGTACTTGGTTTGTTTACTGGTCCTTTAAGTGTAATTAGAAAAGGCAGAGATTCTCCTGGTGCTAGAACTCATTAAGAAGAAGAATAGAAAGGCTTTTCACTCACTGGGAGGTCTGTTGGTTGACAGGTTTTTGAAGTGGCTGCCTTTTATCACTTCTGCAGAAAGTCTGCCCGTGGTGGCGTTATAAAGCAGACCGATGAGGATTTCGGGAGCGGTGTTGTGGACCAGTGATTGACAGGAGGAAGAACTCTCCATACACGATACTTCCGACATACTCATCTGGGAATCGCAGCCCTGCAACCACAAACAGAGATTATCAGAGATCCGTGTGCATAAGAACAAACCTCGCCTGCTTGGATAAACTGGATGAGGAATAGGATTAGTTGCATAGTTATGCTACTGGAAAAAAGACATATGTCCATCAAGTTCAACCTTAAAAAAAATCCATACATCTTTTACACGCCAGCTGATGTGGAGAGGTGCAAAATCCTTCTAAAACCTGGTCCAATATGCCTTAACAGATAAAAAATAAAAAAAATCCTTCCTTGGCAATTTTTTAAATCCCTGTTTCAATGTTCTGCTATGTATTTTAGATTAATTAAAGCAGGGGTTTCCAAACTTTTCAATATGAGGGCCACGTTGTATAAGACCCCTTTCACACTGGAGCGGTTTGCAGGTGCTATAACGCTAAAAATATTGCCTGCAAAACGACCTGAAACAGCCGCTGTTGTTTATCCAGTGTGAAAGCCCCGAGAGCGGTGCGCTTGCAGGGCGGTAAAAATAGTCCTGCTAGCAGCATCTTTGGAGTGGTGAAGGAGTGGTGTGTATGTTAATGGGACACCGCAGCTATACCATCAGCAAAGCGCCTCTGGAGAGGTGGTTTTTAACCCTTTCTCCCCCACTAGTGGCAGAATAGCGCCACAAAACTGACATCGCTTTACCACCGACATCGCCCAAGTGTGAAAGTGGCCTAATATACAAATTTTTGCAGGATGAAAAGAAAATGTTTGATAAATGAATAAACAAACACATTCCAATAAATAACTTCAAATCACAGTCCCCTGTTCACATTAGAGTCATCCTTCCACTTTAGAGTCCCTCACACCTTCAGATCAGGGCCCTCCCTTCACATCAGAGTACCCCTTTACATCAGCACCCTCTTTCTCATTTGTTACCCATCTCAGGACTCGTCCTATCTTATCATCAATATCTTTTTGTAAGTGAAGTCTCCAGAACTGGACACAGCATTCTAAAGAAGGTCTCACTGAAGATTGATATAGTGAAATCAGGAACTCCTTTTTGGGGACCCCTCGAGTGATAACTAAAGATCTTTATAGAGAAATCAGGACCTCCTTTTTCCTGTTGGTGACCCCCCTCTAGTTAGAAATCAAGACCTATATAGAGGAATCAGGACCTCCTTTATCTGGCTAGTGACCCCTGAAATGAGAACTAAAAATCTATATAGGAGGTATGATAAGGTCTGGCTACCGTGGACAGAACTCTAATCATTCTAGTTGTGGTTTGTTGTGGTCCCTCCTCTCCCTTTCTCTCATTCCTCTCTCCCTCCCTCCCTTCGTCTCGCTTCCTTCCTTCCTTTTCCCTCTTTTCCCCCTGCTCTCCTTTCTTCCCTCTCCCGGGGTTGGGGGGTTCATTGGCTGAGTTCCCTCGGTTCTTTACTTTTCTCATATATCTGGGTTGGTGTTGATATCCTGGTTGAACAAGCATAGTATATGTAACATGCGTCTTGACATGCTTCTGTAATGCATTGTATTTACTTGACGAACCGTCTGTATTGCTGGTATCTTATTGTGTATGTTTTCCTTCAATAAAGCACTCCTGATTGTTAAAAAATAAATAAAAATCTATATAGAGGAATCGGGACCTCCTTCCTCCTGCAGGTGACCCTTGTAGTGATAACTAAATATCTATATAGAGCAGGGGTAGGCAATCTTAAAGAGGTGAAGATCCCTGAACAAAATGGGAGCAGTTAAAGATCACCGGGCACAGTGTTGCCTCCTCACACCCGATTTAAACCTCTAATTGTTGTACTACCTTGTCACAATTGTGTGCATTGCACGGTAACCATGGGATTAAACCAGGTGGTGAGGAGGCAACATACTGTATCTCTAGGGCAGTGATGGCGAACCTTGGCACCCCAGATGTTTTGGAACTACATTATCCATGATGCTCATGCATTCTGCAGTGTAATGGAGCATCATGGGAAATGTAGTTTCAAAACATCAGGGCAGCCACCACTGGCCACAAAAGGTAGTGCGGTTGGGGGGTGGTTTGTGATATAAACATGTCTTGACTATGGGGTTTTACCACTCCTCAAACTGCGAATGTAAATTATCCCATACTGTTCTGAGCCTCATATAAGGCTGCTTTCACACAGATGTGCATAAAACCCACTGGATATAATAGAAGTCTATGGCTAAGCGCAGCAAACCCACAGGAAAGCTTCAGGTACACTGCGATGCATCTGTGGTGTGGGTAAACCACAGCGCAACGGTGTGAAAGAAGCCTCATACTATTAAGCCCAGTGTATTTCTTCACACTGACCTGAAGATCTTTCCTGCTGCTGGCACCACTCTTAAGACCGCTAGCCAGGATAAGAGGTGGAGCGCAATTGGTATCACTCTGCATGGGACAGGAGAAAGCACTACAGAGGAGGAATCTGCTTATGTGGCTCTTGCTCCCTACTACAGATCCAACTTTACAAGTAGTCCCTTTGCATTGCACTCTGTGTGATGCTCCGGAATGGTTGGTCAGCAAGCCCAGACCGCAATGTACCAGTCACCTGTCCCCGATCTACTGGTTGCTGACCCCCCTATATAGAAGAATCAGGACGCCCTTCCTCCTATTGGTGATCCCTCTTGTGATAACCAAAGATCTATAAAGGGGAATCAATACCCTCTTTCTCCTGTTGGTGACCCCTGTAGTGATAACTAAAGATCTATATAGAAGAATCAGGACCTCCTTCATCCTGTTGATGAGCCCTCTAGTGATAACTAAAGATCTATATAGGGGTATCGGGACCTCCTTTCTCTTGTTGGTGATCCCTCTAGTGATAACTATAGATCCATATAGTGGATTCTGGACCTCTTTTTTCCTGTTGGTGACCCCTCAAGTGATAACTAAGATCTATATCGTGTATTCAGCACCTTATTTTGCCTGTTGGTGACCCCTGTAGTGATAACTAAAGATCTATATAGAGAATTCAGGACCTCCTTCCTCCTGCTGGTGATCCCTGTAGTGATGCATCCTAGAATTGTATTTTCTTTTCTCACTGCCTGGCCACACTGTTTGCTCATTTTGCAATCATCTGAAATAAGTATCCCCCAAATAGTTTTCCAACACTGTACCCCTTTACATCACTGCACCCTTTTTACATCAGAGCCCCCATTCACATCACAGCCAGGGGAAGTTGCTGCAGGTAAGATAAAATGTAGCCTGCAGGCTATTGTTTTGCTACTGATTTAAAGTATCCCTTTATATTCTATTTGACTGGAAAATCATCCATTCACTTTCTGCATGCTTGTTCCAGATCACAGACTCAAAAAGAATTCAAGCTACAGAAAGCCAGGTAGGAAGAACTTTCAGACAGAGGTCAGTGGTGTTAGCCAACATACCGTACTTCTTGAAATACATGATTTTTTAACATGCTGGTACACACAATTGTGTTTAATTTCTAGAAAGCCAGAACCTTTCTCCAAATCAGATGGATATCACAAGCTAATCTTGGATGTTATGTTCATGTTCCTAATGTACTGGATTTCATGCATAAACAAATCAAAATCAACATTTCCATCTTTATGTTCACCACCATCCTTGTATTCCATGGACAAGTGGGAACAACATGGAGCGTCACACAACAAGATATGTTCTCTGAACAATCCACTCTTGTCTATCACTTGACATTAATTTAAGCAGACAGAACAGAGAAGGTGTCAGTCACAGCAGGTATGCCTATATAACTTGATATATAATAAATCTTGGCACCCAAGCTCTCTGTGGCTTGTATTTCCCATGCTCATAAACATCATTAGTATTCTGAAATGATGGTGAGCGCCTTACTTAGACACACTGCCAGGATTTTCCAGCTTTATACTAAGCCATATGATCATACAGCATTGATAGCAGTCATAGATGAAATGGTCCATCTATTTTGCCATTATCCATACCTGTCAGGAGGAAGGCATAACAATCTTTTTATTTATGAGGAAGCCTAACAAAGTTAAAGTAGACCTATTTTTCAATGTTTAACCACTTAGCAACCACCTGCCGAAAAGTAACGGCGGCAAGGTGGTTGCTTAACTCTGGGATCACGTTATAAAACGTGATTCCAGAGTCGCGCTCCCGCGCGCCCCCTGGGGCGCGCACACGGGAATGTCCGTGACCGCCGGGTCCAGAGGACCCGGCGGGTCACGTATCACGGTAAATGACGGCGCGATCAGATGTAAACAGACCGGCCTCATTTGATGACGCCGGTTCCTCCCTCCTCTCTCTGTACCGATCGGTACAGTGTGAGAGGAGAGGGGAGGGAGCGGATGGCAGCGCCAGTGCTGCGAGCTGGATTTGTGACAAATGTAGTCACAGATCCATCCATCCATCCCTCCCTGCTCAGCCATCCCTGCTGCACATACTCTGCAATGCTGGGCAATAATCTGGGGGGGCAACACTCTGGGGGGCAATACTCTGCAATACTCTGGGCATACTCTGGGCATACTCCGCAATACTCTGGGCATACTCTGCAATACTCTGGGCATACTCTGCAATACTCTGGGGGGCAATACTCTGCAATACTCTGGGCATACTCCGCAATACTCTGGGCATACTCTGCAATACTCACTGCATACTCTGCAATACTCTGGGGGGCAATACTCCGCAATACTCTGGGCATACTCCGCAATACTCTGGGCATACTCTGCAATACTCTGGGCATACTCTGCAATACTCTGGGGGGCAATACTCCGCAATACTCTGGGCATACTCCGCAATACTCTGGGCATACTCCGCAATACTCTGGGCATACTCCGCAATACTCTGGGCATACTCTGCAATACTCTGGGGGGCAATACTCCGCAATACTCTGGGCATACTCCGCAATACTCTGGGCATACTCCGCAATACTCTGGGCATACTCCGCAATACTCTGGGGGCAATACTCCGCAATACTCTGGGGGCAATACTCCGCAATACTCTGGGGGCAATACTCCGCAATACTCTGGGCATACTCTGCAATACTCTGGGCATACTCCGCAATACTCTGGGCATACTCTGCAATACTCTGGGCATACTCTGCAATACTCTGGGCATACTCCGCAATACTCTGGGCATACTCCGCAATACTCTGGGCATACTCCGCAATACTCTGGGCATACTCCGCAATACTCTGGGCATACTCCGCAATACTCTGGGCATACTCTGCAATACTCTGGGCATACTCCGCAATACTCTGGGCATACTCCGCAATACTCTGGGCATACTCCGCAATACTCTGGGCATACTCCGCAATACTCTGGGCATACTCCGCAATACTCTGGGCATACTCTGCAATACTCTGGGCATACTCTGCAATACTCTGGGCATACTCTGCAATACTCTGGGCATACTCCGCAATACTCTGGGCATACTCCGCAATACTCTGGGCATACAGCGCCCCTGTCCCCGTGAGCTCGCATGCAGAAGCGAACGCATACGCAAGTCCCGCCCACATATGAAAACGGTGTTCAAACCACACATGTGAGGTATCGCTGCGAACGTTAGAGCGAGAGCAATAATTTTGGCCCTAGACCTCTTCTCCAACTAAAATGATGTAACCAGTAAAAATATTTAAAGCGTCACCTATGGGGATTTTTAAGTTGCAAAGTTTGGCGCCATTCCATGTGGCCACGCTGTGTAAAAGTCCCACACATGGGGTATCGCCATACTCGGGAGGAATAGCAGAATGTGTTTTGGGGTGTAATTTGTGGTATGCATATGCTGTGTGTGATAAATAACCTGCTAATATGAAAATTTTGTGGAAAGAAAATAAAAATGAAAAAAATCTTGATTTTGCAAAGAATTGTGGGAAAAATTACAACTTCAAAAAACTCACAATGCCTCTTTCTAAATACCTTGGAATGTCTTCTTTCCAAAAAGGGGTCATTTGGGGGGTATTTGTACTTTTCTGGCATGTTAGGGTCTCAAGAAATGAGAGAGGATGTCAGTACATCAGATGTGATCAAATTGATCAACTTTTCAGTAATTGGTACCATAGCTTTTAGACCCTATAACTTTCACCCAGACTAAATAATATCAATTTTTTTTTTGTTTTGTTACCAAAGATATGTAGCAGTATACATTTTAGGCCAAGTTTATGAAGAAAAATAAATTTTTTGCAAAATGTTATAATAGAAATGAAGAAAAATTCATTTTTTTACAAAATTTTTGTTCTTTTTTCATTTATAGTGAAAAAAATAAAAACCGCAGAGGTGATAAAATACCACCAAAAGAAAGCTCTATTTGTGGGAAAAAAAGGACAAAAATTTCATTTGGTTATAGTGTTGTATGACTGAGTTATTGTCATTCAAAATGTGAGAGCACCGAAAGCTGAAAATTGGTCTGGTTATTAAGTGGGTTTAAGTGCCCAGTAGTCAAGTGGTTAAGGCAAAATTTACAACTCTATCTGCCACAATGCAGTCGTTTTTCTTTCCAACAGGCCTGCGCTGTTGTGTGACTCACCTGCTGGATAAATGACTGATGATCCACCAATGCAGTCCCTCTATGCTGCTCCTCTAACATCACTTCCTTTTAGCAGAATAAGCAATGTCTCAGTGGGAAGATATTTCTTCACTACCTATTCCTGGTGGCACTAGGCACTAAAGAAAAGTATCCCAAACAGGGACCCAGTAATAAAAACGGAACTGATGTTGTAATCCATGTCCACTCTGTCCAAAACTAGAATACGTAATTCCTTACATGAAGTCACGTGACGTGACGTGACGATACATGTAAGGAATTAGGTACCCACGTGACCGGAAGTGAAGTCCGTCCGTGCGACAGCTACACCGATCTTAGGATTGTTTTTTTTTTTTTTATTTCTCTGCTTTTTTGTAAGCCTTATAAATAAACCTTTTTTTGGCTTTAACGTACTTCACGATTCGGATACTTTACTTTTTTCCCTGATTGGCCCTGTGGACGCTGGGGATAGGGTCAGAGGCATCCATTATTCTGGAGACCAGCCTGGTGCATTACAGACGCCCACGCAAGCTGACACGCCGCTCGGGAGAGGATTTCCCTACACCGTTCTGAGCTACTGCCCTGTTGGGCTAAGGTAAGCGCTCTGTGAGCCTAGTATCAGGAAGAAAGAAGACCATCCAACATAAGAATTTATTTTCCTTATGAATGATACCGGTTTATGAACTTTACCCCCATGAATTATTTCCTGTTGTTATAACATTGGACATCTGAAGCATCATCTTTTCTTCCATTAGCACTTGAACTGTTCATTGCACCAGCACTTTATCAGCATTGTGCACACCAGCACTATTATAGGCTGGATTACATATTTAGCATATTGTAATCTGTGTCACAGTATTTATTGAGTTTGTGACCACTCATTATTGTCATTATTTGACTGCGTGTTATCCTTGTATTATTTATTATTCTTTCACATTAGCATCACTGGATATTAATTTATCATACATACACGGCACACACTTTTCTCTTATTAGGTTATATCATTTATTTAAATTTTTTTGTATTTGCGCTCATCATTTTTCCCATATCAATTTTTAAATATTAATTTCTAAAAGAAAAAAATATAGAAAATATATAAATAACACAACACACTCAAACAATCCATATATCAAAAAAAATCATGTAAAGTGCACATGTGCAGTTCTAATAACAAGCGAATCCGCTAATGTTGTGGTGCCCATAAATGTCCAAAAAGTGCTGTCCTGACTCCTTAGTGATCAATTCGTGACCTCTCCCTGAGCACACGGAGTACTCACTGGGAAATTAATCAACAAGTCCAAAACAATAACACTATCATCTTATCTGTTCAAAATTACAACTCTCTTGCCAAATGGAAAGTCCTCTCCAGCACAACACTTCTCATCCAGACATCACAGACATCTGTGTTGTTGTTTGCTGTGTTTTTTTTTTCTCTTTTTCTTTCTTTTACCTTTTTTCACTTTTTTGTGGCAGTTCCTTGCCCACTGGGAATACTCGAAAGCACAGCATAGACGTTATGGAAGAACAGGTAGAAATACACATTTATTTTGACTTCATTTCTATCTCGTAGGAATTGTTTTATAGGATTAATATAATCCCTGTTCCAATAATTAAAGGGTATATGGGAACATGTTGTCCCTGGCTATGTGCTTTGAGTGTATTAAAATATATTTTAAAAACTTCTCATCCAATCGTATCACTTTCTCTCAGACAGACACAGATGAGAAGAGAGGAGCTCATTGTGTAAAACAGCTGTGGGTAGAGTACTGTCTTAAGAAAGGTATGGCCCTTTAAGAAATTCACGTTCCCACTGCGCAGGTAGAGTTTGTTTAGTAACAGAGATTGTACGGCACCGATACAGAGTTAAAGCGGAGGTTTACTCTAACAACATGTATATCTGACCAACTTCCTTATACTTGTAACAAGTACAGTCTGCAATTCGTTTTTTTTTGTTATGCTGTACGTACCTTGTAATCCATCTTTTCCTTGTCAAAAATATTTTATTGAGTACAAAGGTGTAATACACATTACAGGGAATACATTAAATACATTGAAAATAGAGAAACTCAAATATTCTTATTCCAATATGTAAATATACAAAGTAAATATTTGTGGAGAAAGTATGGTATACTATTTAGTGCAATCCATCTTTTCAATCTACTTTTCCCCGTGGGAGTAGGCATTTCTATGCCTAGGGGGATTGTCATCTGGGAGGTCACCCAGATGATTGACGTCTGTTCCCCCCCGCGGATAAGGCCCAGCCGAACATGCAGAGCGCAGGCGCCGTATAGAGCCGACTCACATCTCTGCATGTTCGGCTTCTTTTGGGAAACTCCGTAACTCGTGCATGCCTATGCAATACAGGGGGCGGGGCCTTATCCACCGGGGGGAACAGACCCTTCCAAGGTTAAAGGAATTCAACAGGGGGGTTAGTAAAGTAAAATAATTTAACCTGAGGAAGGGTTTGCAGGTATGTATGGAGTTAAGCACTTTCTGCGTCGCAGGTGATTTCATTTTTGCGTGTGTTTTGATTCCAGACAATCCACTATAAGCTCAGGGACGTGCGGGGTCCAAATGAAGTCTCCACCATGGGCTTCTCGGATAATCCAGCGTCAACATTCTCCATCAATTCAGAAAGTGCCTTTCATTTGATGTGGCTACTGTTGTTGAGTCTTTGGCATGTTTAGACAAGAGAGCGACCTGTCACTAAATCCCATTCAACTTAAAAAGGAAGAAAAAAACTCTTTGAGCTTAATGAAGGATAGAAATGTTTAGGGTTGCTTTGCATGATGCTGAAAACCGAATATGACCCGGGAACAGAAAATAACTGTGATTATATCTATTTTACTATATAATTCATACTCTTATAGGTCATATCATTATAAGTGCAATTTAATTATTTGCATTAAACCACAATGTCACCGTAGGCTACAAGCTGAAGCTTTAAAAAAAAATTGGGAATACAGTGGGGAAGGGAGAGAGCCGCTATCATGTTTTTACTGTGGTGGGCCTGTTAGATGGGAGGCACTGGATCCAACCGTTGTAATCGGCTCCTCTAAAGTCTCGTACACACAACTGGATTTTCCGATCTGTGTGATGACAGACTGTTGTCGGAAAATGCGACCGTTTGTATGCTCCATCGGACAATTGTTGTCGGAATTTCCGCCAACAAATGTTGGATTGCATGTTTTGAAAATTTTCCGACAACAAATGTGTTATTATCTGATCGTGTGTACAGAAGTCTGTCGGAAAAAAAATCCAAACTACAAACACGCATGCTCAGAAGCAATGCCAACCATAACACAACATTAGCAGAAGTAGCCCAAAGGATGGCGCTAAAGAGCTGAAAAAACACGTTTGTATGCAAGACAAGTTCATGGCCAAAGCCCTTTAGACAAAAGTCCCACGCTTTGTCCGCAGAAAATCCGACCGTGTGTATGAGGTTTTTGACCCCTTTCACACTGTGGTGCTTTACAGGCTCTATAGCGCTAAAAATAGTGCCTGCAAAGCACCTGTAAATCGCCTCTCCCTTCACTTGGGGAGGGCTTTCACACTGGAGAAGTACGCTGGCAGGACGTTAAAAAAAAGTCCTGCAAGCAGCATCTTTGAGGCGCTGTAGGAGCGGTGTATACACCGCTCCCACAGCACCCTTGCCTATTGAAATCAATGGCAGTGCTGCCGAACCGCTGGCAAAGCACCACTGCAGTGGTGCTTTGCGAGTGCTTTTAACCCTTTTTTGGACGTTAGTGGGGGTTAAAAGCAACTCCGCTCGTGGCCGAAAAGTGCCACAAAAACGCTGCTTTACCGCCGATGCCCAGACGCTGTCAGTGTGAGAGTGCCCATAGAAATAGAGAGTTTGCCACAAGCCACCTGGGAGACACACCAAACATGTGGAAGAAGGTGCTCTGGTCAGATGAAACCAAAATCGAACTTTTTGGCAACAATGCAAAACGTTATGTTTGGCGTAAAAGCAACACAGCTCATCACCCTGAACACACCATCCCCACTGTCAAACATGGTGGTGCAGCATCATGGTTTGGGCCTGCTTTTTTTCAGCAGGGACAGGGAAGATGGTTAAAATTAATGGGAAGATGGATGGAGCCAAATACAGCAGGACCATTCTGGAAGAAAACCTGATGGAGTCTGCAAAAGCCCTTAGACGGGGACGGAGATTTGTCTTCCAACAAGACAATGATCCAAAACATAAAGCAAAATCTACAATGGAATGGTTCACAAATAAACATATCCAGGTGTTAGAATGGCCAAGTCAAAGTCCAGACCTGAATCCAATCGAGAATCTGTGGAAAGAACTGAAAACTGCTGTTTACAAACGCTCTCCATCCAACCTCACTGAGCTCGAGCATTTTTGCAAGGAGGAATGGGCTAAAATTTCAGTCTCTAGATGTGCAAAACTGATAGAGACATACCCCAAGCAGCTTACAGCTGTAATCACAGCAAAAGGTGGCGCTACAAAGTATTAACTTAAGGGGGCTGAATAATTTTGCACGCCCAATTTTTCAGTTTTTTATTTGTTAAAAAAGTTTGAAATATCCAATAAATTTCGTTCCACTTCATGATTGTGTCCCACCTGTTGATTCTTCACAAAAAAAATACAGTTTTATATCTTAATGTTTGAAGCCTGAAATGTGGCAAAAGGTCGCAAAGTTCAGGGGACCAAATACTTTCGCAAGGCACTGTAATGGATGTGGTTTTTAAATTGTTGGAATAAAGATTTGTTTTATACTTTTTATAAATATTAGTTTTGTTCGTGTTCATTGGTGGAAAATTTAAAGTCCTATCTATTGCAGTTTCCTTTTCGTAAATAGCCCTTAGAGTGGATCACATTGTATACTAGATTGGTATTTGCCTGTGAGTGTCCAGCCAGCTAGATTTTGGCCATAGGTATTGTAGGCTATGATAACTATGTTACAGGTGAATTTCCCTTATCAAAGTACACTCTTACCTAATTTTTCTTCCACCAAACAAGATGCTCACTCTGATTAGCACGTTGACATGGGTTTACATGGTTGATACCTGGTGGCAGCAGTGGGAGATTATAGTGTGCTTGTTAGGGAAACTTTAGGTTCTTATGCCAATCAGCTAACATGCGACAGATGGCAATACCTCATGTATCAATCAGCCTTCCTCACCCTTGTGCCTTCAGTATCGCCTCTGTGACAAACAACCCAAGTGTAGTTGCAATGCCATTTCGACTATCCTTGAGCCACTGAACAGAACAGACCCTGCATATTGGGGATGATTGGTAACCATGGTATCCCTTTATTTTAAAGTCTGTCTTAAATCAAGAATGTGCAGAAAGCTTTAGTGCAAGATGTTGGGCACTGTCGTGAAAAGCAACTATGTGTTTCAAACAGATGCTTATAATAAAAATCAGTCTGCTAAAGCCTGTGTTTTATATGCGCCATAATCTGACACTGCATTATTCATATATAAATCAATTACAGAGAGACGGATCAGAATGTAGGGCAGGGATATTTGATTACAACAGTGCAAAAGGAAAAAATGTTGTACGAAATATGAGCGCTTAAATACAGAGAACAGTATAATCAGATGAGAAATAACAGCATCCAAACACTGGGCCGTAGGACTGGTGAAAGCTTCATACAATATTTATAAGTGATGAAGAGACAAGTATGAGAAATAAACAGGGTTAAAGAGAACATACTGATGTTTAGTTATTGAAATCCAGTAGCATTAGTAGGAGGTAAAAGCCCTGGAGCGGGAAAGATGGGGAAAAAGAGAGCGAGGAAAAAAACGAAGGTCTTTCGATCATCTTTAAATGGCAGTTTTGCTTGGACTGGAGTTGGTAATTAAGGTCCCAGTCACACTTTACGAATGAGGCTGTGTGCGATTACAAGCTGAACCCCATCAGGGGTTCTCTGTGATAACTGCGGGAGGAAACCCTATTAAAAGCAATGGGAGGCTGATGGTTCCTGCAACTAATCGCAGCCGCTCATATGTAATCGATGATGGAGCAAATACCTGCAAATGCTCGCCCCTGGACACAGACAGTCTATGTCCAAGGCTAATCATTCTTAGGCAATTGCTGCTTAAGTGATTACCGTATTTGCCGGCGTATAAGACGACCTCCTAATTTTCCAGCTAAAATGTTGGTTTTGGGATATACTCACTGTATAAGACGACCCCTCACTGTACCATTATACATGCCTCACTGTCCTATTTGTAACATGCCTCACTGTGCCATTACATTCCCTGCCTCGACGATCTCCCTACCTTCTCATGTTTTCAGAGATATCAGACGGCGGCCATCCATTATTCAAAAGCCGCGCCTCCTCCTCTAATTTTCCCAGCAGAGCCTCTGTTCAGTGTTCAGCCTATCGCGCATGTCCTCTCATCCGAGGCCGAGGCTGAGAAGGCATCCGTGATAGGCGGAACACTAAACAGAGGCTCTGCTGGGAAAATTAGTGTTCTGCCTATCACGGAACAGTTAGAGGAGGAGGCGCGCTTTTTTAATAATGGATGACCGCCGTCTGACACAGGTACCCGGCATATAAGACAACCCCCGACTTTTGGGGCATGATTTTAGATGCAAAAAGTCGTCTTATACGCCCGAAAATACGGTACATGCAAGCGATGCAAAAATACGAAAGAAACTTGGACAGCCGCACTCCAAAAATGTTCCTTTAATTAAAATCGATCACAAAATGAACATGCCACAGCAAAAATCGGGACAAAAGCTAACGCGTTTCGCACTGTTGCTTCAGTGCCTAGTCATAGCTAGTACCATGCATGCAAGTGGCTGCGATTAGCTGCGGGAACTCTCAGCCTCGTATTGCTTTCAATAGGGATTCCTCCCACAGCTAGTCACCATGAACTCCCCACTGGGGTTCCCACATGTAATTGTACACGACCCCATTCACAAGTGCCTCCTGACAGTCCACTCCTACCAAATATACCCACTCATCCACGCTCTCTTGCACCCTTTGCACTTCAGGAGTCCACCCTGAGTACGCTTTGGTGTCAGATGGTGTCACTGCTTACCCAGGTATATGTCACTGCCTCCCCATGTGCTAATATAGGGGAGACAGTATGCATTTGGGGCCACTCACTGGCACCCACCTGGCTGCCAAATAGGGATGAGCGGCTGTTGTCCTTGCAGCCACTGCATTCCCCCAGACATGAAAGGGATGCCTGCACCCAGCACCTGGTGGCTTAGGCCGCATAAACGTACAGCCCCATTCACAGACTACAGGTGTTAGCTCCTGTGTGAATGAGGCCTAAAATTCATGAATTGAAATTGCTTGGATTTCTGAATTGCATGATTTTTTGTAAATCAGCCAAATCAACTTGCATATTTTCAGGAGATGCAATGAGTAGCTAAATTGCCAACTAATCTCTTGATTGCATTTATATGCATGCTTATATGAGCGGGGGGAAAAAATCTGCATTTGCGAAGCAATTCGTTCCTTACTATGTAATGTTTTTTTTTTTTCCTGTAGACTTCTCACCACTTGCAGTGTGGTCATATGAACAGGAGGTGGGGATAAATCTCTTCAGAGAGGAAACAGACAACAGCAAAGCACCTGCATGAGTGAAGCCTCGTACACACGCTCAGTTTACTCGGCAAGAACCAGCAAGAAAACCGCTGGCTGAGCTTTCTTGCCAAGTATACCGAGAGTGTGTACAAGGCTTTTAGGATTCTCGTCAAAAAACTGTCCAGAATCTAGACAAGAAAAATAGAGAACATGTCGAGGACCCCGAGAGTGTGTATACTTACCTGGTCGCTGTGGAAACCCACGCATGCTCGAAATGACTTTGACACATGCGCGGTAGCTTCCTAGGCATAGGTAGGGTGCAGCAAGATGGCATTGAATGTAATGAGCGCATGCTCATCGTACACGATGAGGTCATGGTGTTCTTGCCTTTCAAGAGAACCGCGGTTCTTTTGAAAGGTCTGTGTGTACACTCGGGCAGCAAGAGATTCTTGCCAAGAATCTTGTTGGGGAAAAAACAAAGTTTTTTCCCTGACGAGATTCTTGCCCGTGTGTACGAGGCCGAAGGATTGGAACATTTGTCAAGAGGAAATCCCTCTACTGGAAAGACAGACTGCAATAAAAAAAATGAAAGCAACCGAACAAAAACACATATTACCCTCCTTGCTCAATCTGATAAAAAAATGTATTGGGTGGAGTGTCAACCAATCAGGACACAACTCAATACCTGCATCAAATGCCCTGAGCAGCTTCTTCTATTTAGAAAAAGAAAATGGAGCAAGAATTATGTCATTTAAAACCAATTTTTGCCAATACTTATTCTGGATAAAGAATGATTAAAACTGCTTTCAGGTTTTTATACCATGTATAGTCTATTCAATGGATTTCACTTCACTTCCTGTCTCAAAGACAAGCCAGCAAGTGAGAGGAAATCTCTACAAAAAGAAGTATATATCCTTGCTAAGGTACCTCTGTAGTGTACGGGCTCAGCGGCTGCTGCAATCCACACACAACATTCAACCCCAGCCTCAGGAATCACCCATGCGAATGGTGCCTAAGACAGTTGTCACCCAAACAAACATACTTTTTGGAAAAAAATTCCCTTCTAATCCTGTTCTGGAAAAGGGAAGTAATTTTGGACTTTTTCCTTAGGGCTCATTTACAATTTTGAAGTGAGCTACGTTAATGCACCCCATTGAAAAGAAAGGGCTGTTAACTCACCCTGACGTGCCGAAAACCTGATTTTTTGCAATGCAATGCACTAACATGTGTTACCATGTGCTGTAACCCAGTTGCATTGCCTTAGTGCATTGTGGTACCATTCGAGATGAATGGCTCTGCAGCACAGTAAAACATGTAGCATACATTGCAGTAATAGGTGTGTTAATACATGTATTACTGCAACGTCAGTGTCAGGCCGCGTACACACGGCAGAGAACCTCGACGGGCAGAACACATCGTTCCGCCCGTCGAGGTTCTCTGCCGGCCGTCGAAATCGGCGACCCGCCCGTCGGGAATGGCAACCAGCCATTCATCCAGGCGGGCCGTCGAGCAAATAGAGATCGTGCTCTCTATTTCTGCTCGACGGGCTTCCCGACGGGATGCTCGCCGAGAGCGCACACACGGCCGAGGTCCTCGCTGGAATGCAGCTTCCAGCGAGGTTCTCGCTGGTTTCCAGCGAGAACCTCGGTCGTGTGTACGCCGCCTAAGCGAGCCCTGATTTTCAAACAGACACAGTAAATCTTTGAAACAGGGACCCAGACACAATACAATTCTGACAGAGGTTCTAACCCCTTCTTTTCTCAATTAAAAAATGTTTTGTCTTTAGATAACACTTTAAGGGCCCAGTCACACCAGTTGTGATAGGACTGTATGGGGGGGGGGGGGTATTTTCAGAGCAGTCCCAGGGAATGACAAGGCAAAATGCATCATCTCCTATGTGGCCAGTTCACAATACAATGTTGTGGTTCCACAATGATAAATAAATAAACTGAAATGAATGAAGTGCGACAGGCCAAGTGCAGCACAGTGCGTGGTGATCCACAAAATTACACTGCCCAATAGAACTTAATAAAATGTCACTGTGCGGCATTTCAATAAAGTTTTTTAAAAATAAAGTGAACAGTGCGATGCACAATTGGTGCATCAGCACTGCAGTTATCCCACTGCACACCAGCTACTGCATTGTAACACAGGGGTTGGGATGAATAGGCCCTTTTTTTAGGGGGGGGAGAAAACAACCACCCTCCCCGGTCGGTGACAAACCCACACATTCCTCCAATCCCCCCACTATCAGTCAGTGATTGGTTGGCCATCCAGCTCCGCACCTACAATCTAGGTTGCGGGTGGGCAGTGCTCCTATGGGTGATGGGTGGCTGGCAGTGGCTTCTATTATCTGTGTGGGTCTCAATAATAGGCCACCCCCACTTGGGTTATGCCATCGGTCCTCATAACTGAGGGAACTCTGTATTTATCCATTTAATATACTGGCACTGCATTTATGGATTATATTTGGTACTGCTGATATTTGGTTGGAAACGTTTTCAAAAAGAATCTTTGACTTACCTCTGTGTATGGCTTACACTCTAATATTTTTACGTCTTTAATTTACACTCTTGCTATACATCAGTGGTATCTACTATAGACCACATAATATGTGTGTGCATTGTTTTTGCATACATATACATGAAACTTTGATTATTATTTATATATTTTTTTGAAAGTCTGTCTAGTCTTGTGAGGTGTCCCTATACCCTGAGCTACAGATTTACCAGCACCTACCCAGTATTTGTCCTGAGGAAGCTTACAACTTTGTGAAATGTGTAGACAAGCACGTTTTTGGAGGCATTACTGGATCAATTTTTTTCACAATCATTACATTGCTAAGTCTATCCCTGTACCCTTGATCCAGCCCTCTGTAACAGCACTATTGGGTAACTGGTAACTGTGTCCATACAGGGTGTTGCTTGTATGCTGTTTAATATGGTTTTATTTTTAATCATGTTGTAAAAAAAATTATACTTTTTAAATGATTTTTCCTCTCATTATGTGCCCACAAAGTCCACCAATTTTTTGAGTTTCTCAATCCTTATATATCATGTTTTATTTGGTGTTAATGGCTGTTATTGGAAATGTTGTTGTGTTTTTGCATCTTGTTCAGTCTATTGTTGTGATCTTGTGTTGTCTTTTGTTAAGTGTGTCTGTGTCGTAACAATTTCCCATGTTCCCTTTTGGATCAATAAAATATTCTACACAATCAGGCCACTATGCAAAAGCTGCACAGGTAAACAAAAAAAAAAAAGCAGAGAGATAAACAGTTACTGTACACTTTACATATTTATTACTAAGTCTGCCTGGGGTAGTCCTACATTGCTGTCATATCAAAACTGTATTTTAGATATTGTTCTGAGCTGTAGAACATCATCATCTGCTTTGTTTTGAGATGATTCAGTCTTGTAGATACTCAGTTAATCACCTTATTGCCTCTCAGCAATGCAGGTTGTGTTCTAATTGCATCAGTGGTGCTTTCTGGAGAGACGCACAATATGTGCCTGTAATAGAGCGCTGCAGAGACTCCGAAGGCTTCTGAGAGCCCGTGTTGTTTGCTTTTGCCTAATCAGTTACATACTAGTTTTGCTCCAGACATAATTTTGAAATGCAAATTTGATTTCCATTTATTGACACAGGATTGTGACTTCTGAAAATACAGAATGTATTTACTGAAGGACAATAATGAGATTTTTTATTTTTACTTATTGCTTCTAGATAATCCTTGTGCAGTGGCTGTTACTGAATCCAGATGCCATTATATTTCATGCTGGGAATACCTAATAATTAGGTGTGATAAAAATAAATAATGAGGCTTTTTAGAATGTTTAAGGGGTAGTCTACCCTCTGTAGATATTGTGGGTACAGGGAGAGACAGGCATACAATTTAAAGCAGAGGTTCACCCTCAAACTGAACTTTCTAACTATCATTTATGCAGCCTTAATAAATGCCTCTAGCGTTGTCATTTTTTTTCAAATCGGTACCCTTACCTGTATTCAGCCTCACTTCCGAGTCTTCTTCCCTGCGATAAGTGGGCGTGTCGCTCCTTTTCCCCCAACGACTCGAGGCGTAATGGTCGCAAGGTCTCCTGGGAGTGACATTTCAACACTCACAGGAGACTATTCGGAATAGCTAGGCGTTTATTCTCCCGCTAGCTCGAGTGTCACATGACGTGGGAAGCGGGTCACATGACTCGCAAAACGCGTCATGTGTCGAGAAATCCAGGAAGTGTTTGCTTGTGGGTTTCACAATGCCCACAAGCAAGATGGAAAAGCCCAGGACGATTTTTTATAACTTTTGGACGCAAACAAAACAGACAGACAGACAAGCGGTGAGTAGTACCGTGCTAGCTATGTTACCATGCATTGCAGATTTTTTTTTAAAAAGCAGAACCCGCAGAACCTCCGCTTTAAAGTGGTTATAAGGTCTAAAACATGTTTTACCTTAGAATGGTTGTAAAGGCAGAAGGCTTTTTATCTTAATGCATTCTATGCATTTAGATAAAAAGCCTTCCGTTGATCCCCGCTGAGCCGGCGGATGACAGGGTGGTCCCCGCACACTGTGCAGGGACCGCCCTGTCTTTTCTCCGCTCTCCCCTATGGGGGCATCGGATGAACACGGACCGTTCAAAACTGTCAGGCGGACCTGAACGGTCCGCCTGTGTGAAAGAGCCCTTACCTGAGGTCCGCCTCTGTCCAGTAATGTACACAAGTGTCTCAGCCATTCGAGCCATTGGCTCCTGCTGCTGTCAAAGTCAGCTAGCCAATCAGGAAAGAGATTGGACGAGTCCAGGGTCGGGCTCCATGTCTGAATGGACACAGGGAGCTGTGACTTGTCTTGGGTGGCCCCATAGCAAGCTGCTTGATGTGGGAGTACTCAACAGGAGAGAGGGGGCAGGAACATAGAAGAGGGACCCAAGAAGAGGAGGATCTGGGCTGCTCTGTGAAAAACCAACTGCATAGAGCAGGTAAGTATAGCATGTTTGTTATTTTCAAAAGAAAGTAAGGGGGCGCGGCCGAGTTCCGATGTCTGTCAATGGAGGGGCTCGGGTGCAAGCATTACACAGAGCAGGCAAGTATAGACATGTTTGTTATTTTTTTTATTTTACCTTTACAATCACTTTAAAGCAGAACTAAAGGGGTTAATACTCACCTAGTGCTGCCATCTTCTCCTGTGTACCAGTCTTCAGCTGTCTTTATTGGCTGGTGATGAGGTCACACATGTGCAGGAGACGGTCAATCCGGCACTGTAAGCCAGTTTACAGTGTGGGAGAGGACAGCGAGAAGGCTGGTAGGGGCATTTTATTGCAGAAGAGATACTGCATGTCACGGGACTTCAGTTTCACTTTAATCTTTTTTTAAACAAAGGAACAACAGCATGACTAAGCCACTCCCAGGTTTGAGACCAGATGGGACTTTTCTACATTGACCAGGATACAAACTGACAATAAAAACCTATAAAAAAAATAAGGATATGTCCACTTGCAATGTATTTCTTTACAGAATACCTATGTTAAAGTGGAACTTAAGTTACTCAATTAACAATAACTATTTTGTAATCCTTATGCTGCTAACCTTAGTAAATGGATAGAAAAGTATATTCGATTTGTTTTAATTTCTTTTTCTTCTTTTTACATTTCTTCAGTTGCTTTCTGGTTTCTGGTCTAGGCCAAAATGATGCCATACATCTCAGGAGTCTTCATCTGGAGAAGGGGAAGAGGGGAATCATCTGCCCTTACTCAAGATGGGTAACGGCCAGTAATGCTAGGGAGGCGTTTTTCAAAGTGATTTCGCAACAAAAAAAAAACATGGAGACATGGATTAATAATGGGTGAGTTTGCTTTGCATATCAACCACCTGCCGACCGCATAACATAGTTATACGACATCAGAGTGGCTCTCCTGCGCCGGATCACGTACCTAGTACATGATCCGGCAATTCCAGGTAGGGGACATACCGGCTGTGCTGTGATTAGACACAGCACAAGCCGATCAGTGGGGTGCAGGCCAATGGATGACCACCAGCATCCGCTGATCCACAAGGAGGAAGACCAAACATAGCTATAAGTCGCTGATTACCACCATTACTATATTCTCCCAATTTAAACTTTTCGTTCAACTTTCAACCGCTGCTAAACAAACAATGATGAAAGCATGGAAATCGCCATCACTGGTGTTGGCTGAAACAAAAAACAGAATGAATTCCGCAATGTCTCATGCCAAAATGTCTGCTATTGATTGGAATTATATCTCGAAATTCAAGAAAACATGTAACCCATGGATAAAGAACCATTTACCCTCAAATTTTAAATGACTCAGTTCTTCAGCCATGGTAACTGATTAATTAATTCATTAAACCACACATCTATTCATACGTTGAATAACTTGCTCTGGTGCCTGGACCGATCTTGTGAGGCTACTCTTTGTCTTTCCTTTTACTTTCTCCCTTGCTTCTTTTTCTCGTTATTTATTTTATATTTTTTGTTTACTCATACTAGCTCTATATGCATTTAAGAGGCAGACAATGATCAGCAGTAATCTCCTCCATTTGCAGAGACCCCCTGAAACCAATTCCTTGACACTAATTAACAAAGCACTCTCAGGAGCCAGGATACTGTTGTAGCTGCAGGTAGATTTTTAGCACTCCTTCAAAAAATTTCATAGACTATGTTTGCTGCATTTTTAAAGAGAAGTCCAGCCTCAGCTAATTCGGCTGGGTTTCACCTATGGGTCCCATTTTCAGCAGAGAGCGGTCTGAAGTCCACTCTCTGCTGACGTCACCAAGATCAGTCCAGGCACTGCGTCCACCAGGTGCCTGGACTGATAGGCATCTCAACCTCTCAGCGAACTGCTGGAGACGGCTGCTCCCCACCCCCTGCCCCTCCACAGCTCAGCACTCCAATGGGCATGGTGGAGCAGAGCAGGAGAGCTTCTGACTGACAGGCAGCAGCTCTCCGCTCGGAGAGTGTTCGGTGGCTTGGTTCTTAGTGAAGAGGCGGCGGGAGACAGACGCAGCATCAGACTGATGATGCATCCACTTAGGTAAGTATGATTATGGGATAAAAAAAATCCTGCACTTCTCTTTTAATGTTGTGTCCTTTTGCTCCTATGTTGTAGGAGAGTAGGGCTTTCGGGTATGGGGGGGGGGGGGGGTAACCTCTCCAACACAATAGTATTCAGGCCTCGATGGTCAATCGCCAGGCTCAAGCACTATTACATAGGAGGAGGGGAGCAGCGACATCTCCCTGGGTAAGCCCTAAAACCATCCAATAAGAGTGGACTCCTGCAGCATTGAAGGAACACGGTCAGGTGAGTATATTTTTCTGGGGGTATGGACTATCAGAAAGCACTATCATTTTACAAAAAATTTTGGCTGGTGTATAAAGCCTATCATGGAGTCTTTAATCCCCTACTGAGACTTTCCCTTTAATTCTATTTCCACTGACAGGAAGACACAGGCAGAAGCTAATGAGAAATCTTTTTTGAGCATTCAATTAATTGAAAATAACGATTAAACTGAAACAGCCTGTTTTTCAGCTGATCCAAATTTTAGGAACACAGGCCTTTAAAAGGCCAAATCTGTGCAAAGATGTGGATTCATTGTCATTTTCTGTCAGGTAGCAACATGTTGTGATGGCAGAGGCAAAAAAACTCTCCCTTTTTGAACGTGGTTGGGTTTCTGAATGCAGCCCCATAACCATCAGACGGCATCTGAGACTGAAGGGCTTCAAAAACAAAAAACGTCTTCAAAAACCTTGTCTCTTTGAACGCCACAGAACTGCTCGTTTGGACTTTGCAAGAGAGCACCAAACATGGGACATTCAAAGGTGGAAGAAAGTTTTATTCTCTGATGAGAAAAAATGTAACCTTGATAGTCCTGATGGTTTCCAACGTTACCGGCATGACAAGCAGATCCCACCTGAGATGTTTTATACGCGCCACAGTGGAGGGGGCGCCATAATGGTCTGGGGTTCTTTTTCCTTTAGTGGAACAATGGAGCTTCAGGAAGTGCAGGGGCGTGTGTGGTAATGACTGGGTTTTTCAACAGGACAACGCTACAGTACACAATGCCTGCAGGACAAGGGACTTCTTGCCGGAGAATAACATCACTCTTTGGGAATGGATGGCAAGGGAAGTTTACAAAAATAGACAACAGTTCCAGACAGTAGATGGCCTTCGTGTGGCTGTCTCCACCACTTGGGGAAATGTTCCCACTCACCTCATGGAAATGCTTGCATCAAGCATGCCAATTTTTTATTTTTTTTTAAGTGATCAACAGTAATGGCGGAGCTACTCATTACTGAGTTCATGTTTGGAAGTTGGATTTCTGTTTGGGGGGGGGGGGGGTTTTAGTTTTGGTGTGGTCCTAAACGTTTGATCAGCTAAAAAACAGCCGTTTCAGTTTATTCGTTGTTTTCATTAAATTGAATGCTCAAAAAATGTTTTGTATCACTCTCATTTCTTCTTGTTGCATGTTGAAGCTCTACTTGGAACCTTTTAAGATCCAACCATGTAAAATATGATTTTTGCCATTTTTCAAGTGGTCTTAGGGTCCTTTCACACGTGCGAACGTCTTTTCATACGTCCATTTAAGGACTGCAATGCTTTCCAATGGGTTAGCGTACGTTAGCAGATGAGCATCTGCTGTCTCCGTTAAGCTCCATTTTTTTGAACGGAAGAAAACCCTATTTTTCTTCAGTCAAAAAAACGGAACGGTGGAAAACGGATGTTAGCGGACGATCCATTTAATATCCGATCCGCTAACATCCGTTTTTCATCAAAATGTAATAAAAATAAAGTTCTAAAAAAAAAAAAAAAGAATGAAAAACAAATCAACTGATGATAAAAAACGGTCCGCACGTGTGAAAGGACCCTTAAACTTTTGATCAGGACTGATTATATATATATATATATAATGTTTTGGCCAGAAATGGGCTTTAATCAACACACATTGCTTTATAACAGTACCTCCACCAAGGCAGGCTAGTGATATAACCCCTTATTCTCTTTTCAGTTATAGGGGGAACATTCAACAACACACTGTATCCATGCACTAAAATACATTATATATATATATTTTAATTGCACCTCAAGAAAAAAATGCAGTGAACTACAGCCAGAACAACACAGAGATGCAAATGTACTGTGTGTTGCATTGTTAAAGATTATCTTGTGTTCAGACCCTATTTAAAATGAGTGGGCTCTTTAATGCAACCCCTCCCCCACATGAATGCACAAAAAAAGCAAAGGATATTACACACATGCTATGGTGTGAACGAGCGCTAATGACTGTGAGGTCTGCTCATGTATGGTCAATCATCAAGTACTTACCGACAGACTGTATGCAGGTTCGAGCAGCACTGGAACAGAAAGTTTTCCTTGAAGGTTTAGCTTTGTTAAATAGAAAACCTTTTCCCCCACAATTCTCTCCTTTTTAATTCGACGAACCAGGTACAGTCTAAATCGGATGGCAAAATTTGCAATCATTTCCGATTCTATGTGATTGAACTTGAAGGCCTCTGAGAAGACTGGGCAAGGCCCCCTCTGAATCCCTGTTTTGGCTCTCTGCTTTTTCAAGGGTAGCAAAACAAGATGGACCTGCCAGGAGTTACTGTTCCCAGTCCTGTTGTATGTGGGCAGGTCGGTGACAGCTGTCACTGTGACAAGAAGTTTCTGCTCTTGTGAATCATAGTCAAAAGTTACATCCAATGTGCCATATTTAGCTACTGGCTCTGGATCAAAAGACTTAGGAAGCTGTGAAGATGATCCTCTGGCTGACAAATCCTAGGGGAAAAAAATATGCATGAATTTATTTATTCCTCTTACTTATAGAAAAAAATAAAAAAAATAAACCATTTATAGGCATGGAAATTCCTTGTACATTGTAAAGGACGCACCTCAAAAAAAGCAATAAGCTACACAAACTTGTCAACAGGGTAACACAGACAATGCAGTTAAAACTGAAAATAAACCTCTTACAAATTCATAGAATATATTACAGTTTTATTTCCCCTTTAGCTAAGAACATGTCAAACTTGACTGTTAAGTAGGCCCCAAATTATTGTTAGCGCCTTGGGGCATTCACCGTCACTTGGGGAATTTGCAGCTGGCAGAGTGATTGGCACTAAGTCTGAATCAATGAAAAATTATTAAGTAAATGTCAGGGTGTGAAAGAAGGAGGTCTGTTTTTACATTTCGTAAAGTTGCAGGCAGAAATCTTGGTGTGCAATAAGATTGCAAGTTTTTCACCTTGAACATAGATGTAACCCTGCTGTTACTAGGGGAGCCTGTATACAACAATTCATATATGTATCATAACCGTCTATGACCATGCAGGCAAATGAACAGGTGCACTTTAAAACACCATCTCTCAGCAAATACTCACCTTTCCATTCCATTCGACATTTAGAAGCGATCAAAGGCCTTCTTCTGGGTAATGGGGAGCATGTGACTCATCCAAATGACAATGCTTGTTCTTGGTCTGCTGCTGTCATATGGGGATGGAGAAACAGTCTGTCCTGTGTAAGCTCATGTCCAGCTGGTGTACCACCATAAGAGAGGGAAAAGAAACAAGCATATGTTGTTTGGGGGTGGGACTGGCACCTACTGCACTTGTTGCTTTGCCCTAAATGGGCAAAACCCAAGTTAATTTAAAAAGAAATGTGTATATTTTTAGAGGACACCTGTACTGAGAGAAACACTGGGTCTTACCACTGATGATCGCTGAAGAAGTTAGCTGCCCTACAGTTTATGTAATGGGTTTAAGGCTTCTCAGACACTAACCATGACCAAGTAATTCTAACTTGTCTTGTATAATTGCTCCAGTTCAATATTATAGAAAGCACTAAACTCACAAACATCCAGTCCACTCGCATTTTAAGGAGATCTGCATTGGCAATCTATTTTTTTTTTACTCTATGCAACACATTTATCATTTTTATACTAGACATATTAATGGAAATCTCTGTCAAATAAATTAGCTTTAGGCTCCTTACACACGGAGCGGTCCGTTTTTCGGTCCGCTCCGTGTGTCCATCAGCTCAGCGGGGGGTCTCCGCTCAGCTGTCGGCGGACAGGGCGGTCCCCGCACACTGTGCAGGGACCGCCCCGTCTCTCCTCCGCTCTCCCCTATGGGGAGTCGGATGGAAACGGACCGTCTGTCTGTTTGCATCCGATCCATTTGGCCGGACGGAAGAAAAATAGAACATTCTTCCGTCCGAAAAAACGGATGCGGATCTGGCGGACGTTAGCGGATGCATCATGCGGATGCATAAGCCCGCATTCCCCGACAACCAACGGCCAGGGTTGTCGGGAAGAGGCCCTGTCCTCATCAACATGGGGACAGGGTGCTCTGGGGTGGGGGGGCCGCAGTGCTAAGGGCCTGGTATGCTCCTGTGGGGGGGAACCCGTGCTGGATTTTGGTTTTAAATCCGGCGGGGAGTTCCCCCTCAGGATTAATACCAAACGCCGCATGTAGAATTGGCGGGAATCCAAGTCGGATCGCCGTCGCTTCTATGACGGCATTGTCCCTATCGCGGCAAGCGGGCTAGGCGCTGGCTGCCACGATGGGGCTCATAGGTGGTCAATCTCACTGAGAAAGGGAGCGAGATTGACACAATATCGCAGTCACCTACTGTATCTCTCTCTCTGGAGTCTATAACTCTTTAGAATGTAGTTTGCTAACTTTAGAAATTTCAGCTTGGTATTGTGTGCCATTATTAAGTCTACTCCAGTTCTCCTCCTAGAATGTATGATGCATGTATGTTTTTAGCCCCATGTGCCTAACTTTACATTTATTAACATTAAATTACTTTTGCCACATAGTTGCCCAATTAAATAGTCCATTGAGGTTGGCTTGTAAGTTGGAGACATTCTGCAAGGTAGTTTTTCAACTACATAGCTACATAACAAAATATAACATCATGGTGAAATGATCAATAACAATGTTGGCACCTATACATCACTGTATGAGGAAATCCAAAAATAAAAAATAAATAAGAAGGGTGGATTTGGGAGGGAAAAACACATAAAATAGAAGAAAAGAGAAAAACAACACTTTAACTCCACGTGTCTTACATCCTTACTATTCCATCCTTGAGATGTTCAACAATAAATATTGCAATTATGAAAAAAGAAACCTGAGCTTCAAATTTGTGACATTATTTGATTTACTGGTACCAAGACAAGGCAGTTGATTCAAATTCTCATACTTCTCTTTCAAGGTTTATACCAATTTGTCTTTTTTCATAATGTTATGTACAGTGCGGAAAATAAGTATTTGAACACCCTGCTATTTTGCAAGTTCTCCCACTTGGAAATCATGGAGGGGTCTGAAATTGTCACCGTAGGTGCATGTCCACTGTGAGAGACATAATCAAAAAAAAAAATCCAGAAATCACAATGTATGATTTTTTTAACTATTTATTTGTATGATACAGCTGCAAATAAGTATTTGAACACCTGAGAAAATCAATGTTAATATTTGGTACAGTAGCTTTTGTTTGCAATTACAGAGGTCAAACGTTTCTTGTAGTTTTTCACCAGGTTTGCACACACTGGAGGAGGGATTTTGGCCCACTCCTCCACACAGATCTTATCTAGATCAGTCAGGTTTCTGGGCTGTCGCTGAGAAACACGGAGTTTGAGCTCCCTCCAAAGATTCTCTATTGGGTTTAGGTCTGGAGACTGGCTAGGCCACGCCAGAACCTTGATATGCTTCTTACAGAGCCACTCCTTGGTTATCCTGGCTGTGTGCTTCGGGTCATTGTCATGTTGGAAGACCCAGCCTCGACCCATCTTCAAAGCTCTAACTGAGGGAAGGAGGTTGTTGCCCAAAATCTTGCAATACATGGCCCCGGTCATCCTCTCCTTAATACAGTCGCCCTGTCCCATGTGCAGAAAAACACCCCCAAAGCATGATGCTACCACCCCCATGCTTCACAGTAGGGATGGTGTTCTTGGGATGGTACTCATCATTCTTCTTCCTCCAAACACGGTTAGTGGAATTATGACCAAAAAGTTCTATTTTGGTCTCATCTGACCACATGACTTTCTCCCATGACTCCTCTGGATCATCCAAATGGTCATTGGCAAACTTAAGACGGACCTTGACATGTGCTGGTTTAAGCAGGGGAACCTTCCGTGCCATGCATGATTTCAAACCATGACGTCTAATGCCGCGTACACACGGTCGTTTTTTGTGATGAAATAAAACGACGTTTTAAAAAACGTCATTTAAATTGATCGTGTGTGGGCAAAACGTCGTTTTTTGTCTGAAAAAAAACGACCAAAAAAAATTTCCAACATGCTTGAATTTTTTGTGTCGTTTTTCAAAACGTCGTTTTTTGTTTCACAAAAAGTCACCGTGTGTAGCAAAAACGTTGTTTAAAACGACGTTTTTCAACCCGCGCATGCCCAGAAGCTAGTTATGAAGCGAGCTTCAATGGAAAAGAGTGGTGAACGTAACCTCGCTTTTTGTGAAAAAACGATGGTGTGTATGCAACATCGTCTTTGAAAAGTGACGTTTCAAAAACGTCGTTTTTTACTTCACAGAAAACGTCACACACGGTCGTTTTTTGTGATGAAATAAAACGACGTTTTAAAAAACGTCATTTAAATTGATCGTGTGTGGGCAAAACGTCGTTTTTTGTCTGAAAAAAAACGACCAAAAAAAATTTCCAACATGCTTGAATTTTTTGTGTCGTTTTTCAAAACGTCGTTTTTTGTTTCACAAAAAGTCACCGTGTGTAGCAAAAACGTTGTTTAAAACGACGTTTTTCAACCCGCGCATGCCCAGAAGCTAGTTATGAAGCGAGCTTCAATGGAAAAGAGTGGTGAACGTAACCTCGCTTTTTGTGAAAAAACGATGGTGTGTATGCAACATCGTCTTTGAAAAGTGACGTTTCAAAAACGTCGTTTTTTACTTCACAGAAAACGTCGTTTTTTTTCATCACAAAAAATGATCGTGTGTACGCAGCATTAGGCCTCGTACACACGATGGACCGTTTCACAGACATCTCCGCTCGTGTGTATGGGCTAGCGGACAGATTTCTCTACCCGACAGATTTCAAAGCATGCTTTGAAATCTATCCGGTGGGAATCTGTCCGCCCGACATGTCTGCTGGTTAGTACACTTACCAGCAGACATGTCGTCCCGCACCGCCGCTGCGCCGCCGCCGAATGTATTCGGCGCATGCGCGTAAGTGTTTTACTTCCTGGTGCGGTGACGTAGCGGTGACGTGGCGGCGTCACCGGGGAATTTGATCCGATGGTGTGTATACGCCATCGGATCAAACTCCCGATCGGACATATCCGATGGAAATGGTCCGCGGACCGTTTTCATCGGATAAGTCCGATGGTGTGTACGAGGCCTTAGTGTATTACCAACAGTAACCTTGGAAACGGTGATCCCAGCTCTTTTCAGGTCATTGACCAGCTCCTCCCGTGTAGTCCTGGGCTGATTTCTCACCTTTCTTAGGATCATTGAGACCCCACAAGGTGAGATTTTGCATGGAGCCCCAGTCCGAGGGAGATTGACAGTCATGTTTAGCTTCTTCCATTTTCTAATGATTGCTCCAACAGTGGACCTTTTTTCACCAAGCTGCTTGGCAATTTCCCCGTAGCCCTTTCCAGCCTTGTGGAGGTGTACAATTTTGTCTCTAGTGTCTTTGGACAGCTCTTTGGTCTTGGCCATGTTAGTAGTTGGATTCTTACTGATTGTATGGGGTGGACAGGTGTCTTTATGCAGCGAATGACCTCAAACAGGTGCATCTAATTTAGGATAATAAATGGAGTGGAGGTGGACATTTTAAAGGCAGACTAACAGGTCTTTGAGAGTCAGAATTCTAGCTGATAGACAGGTGTTCAAATACTTCTTTGCAGCTGTATCATACAAATAAATAGTTAAAAAATCATAAATTGTGATTTCTGGATTTTTTTTTTTGATTAGGTCTCTCACAGTGATGACATGACCCCTCCATGATTTCCAAGTGGGAGAACTTGCAAAATAGCAGGGTGTTCAAATACTTATTTTGCGCACTGTACCTTAGTCAACCATTCTCTTCACGTGGGAGCCCTAGGTGACTTCCACAGCAAGTGGGAGAACTTGCAAAATAGCAGTGGGGTGTTGGCAAATACTTATTCACATGGGACACTGCAGGTCCCACTGTACCTTGCGCAGTGCGGTCACGCATGCCAGTGGGTGCCCGGCCGTGAAGCCGAAGGCTCACGGCTGGGTGCCCACAGTGGAGTGGGAGCCCTGGGGAGGGGGGAGAGGAGCGGAGCCCCGGTCGGCGCGTCGCTGGAACGCTGGACCAGGTAAGTGAGTGTTTATTAAAAGCCAGCAGCTACACTTTTTGTAGCTGCTGACTTTTAATAAACACAATTTTGGCTGGAACACCCCTTTAAGCATTCATCCAATATGAGTGAGTAAGTGAGAAACTTATATAGCGCAGCACATGCAAACTGAATCGCCTCAGGGCAAAATGGTAGGAGGGTGCTCTTGTATGAGCCAACAGACAAGAGGGTAGCATTGGAATAGGACAAAAAGGGTCACCTGGGACGTGTTGTGTGGCTTTCTCAACAAGGTCTCTGATCTGCTTCCAGAAGGATTCTTAATTTTATTTTTAAAAAGATGTCAGCAGAATCTATCTGGAAGTAGATCAAAGGCCTCATTGTGAAAGCCACAAAATAACATATCCTTTTGGTGTTTAATTTTCTTTAATGAGTTGACTGGTCAAGCTGATCCTCTAGCTTTAGTACTTCTGATCATTTAACCGAGAGGTAGATCTGGAGTTTTGACTTTATAGGCTGTACACTCAGTGATTAGAAAGTATTGAAGCTTAGAGATCGGAATGGCATCCAGGTAACTTGAATTTTTGGAAAGAAGTCAGCAATAACGGCCCCCATATTTCTGCTCTTATTGTGAAGGTAATTTGAAAGTTGGAGCCAGATAGCAACATATAGGTATTTATCCATATATAAATATGAATAGGCTGAATAGGAGACCTTGATCCAAAAAGATAACGAAAACTCCACCTGAGACTTTTTTGCACATAATTAAACAAAGCACCCAGTCAGGTTTTTATTATTGTTTGTTTGCCCGATGGAGAAATTCATACTTTCTACGTGTTTGTCCTGGTGACCATTCACTGTCCTCCAGAACAGGAGGTGAGAAAAGATTGTCCAATGGGGGAACCTGTTCTGACACCGGCTGTTTAAAAGAGGGGTATTCCCTCACTTTGGGGAATTCTTCTCTTACTTTCTGCTACGTCTATGGAACAGGACGTAAAAGAACACCTATGTATTTCCCATAGTAGTACAATGTTACTATGGTAACATTATATTGCTTTGGTCAAAATAAAATCAAAGAATTTTGCCCCCAGAGTGCTTTGCCCCTGTCAGGAGCCTTGTGCCCCTGTGGGATTAAGGGAATGGTCTTTCCTTTTCAGTAGGAGACCGGTGACACACCCTGTGAACTTTTGTATGTACTTCATATTTGGTTCACACAGTGCTTAGGTTTTTGCGCACCCATCACAGGCTTGGTAAAAACACATGCTGTGTAAGCATTACCAAAACTGGACTCCTCATATATTTCCATCACCCGTTCCTCAAAAATGAAAAACTTAAATCAGAGGGATGTTACATACACTATATTTTTAAAAGTATTGGGATGCCTGCCTTTACACGCACATGAACTTTAACCACTTCAGACCCGCGCTATAGCCGAATGACGGCTACAGCGCGGGTCTGAATATCCAACCCACCGTCTTTTGACGGCCGCACCTTTGGGCGTTCCCAGCGGGCGCTCCAGAGCACGCAGCATGGAAGCTCTGTGTTGGCCGTGTCCCTTGGACACAGCCAATCGCAGATCGCAGCGAACGGCCAATCAGAGTGGCCGTTTGCGATGCGATCTGTGTGGCGAATGAGAGATGATCTCATATAGATCATCTCTCATTGCCGTTTTACACAGAGACAGCGTCCTGTCTCTGGAGAGGAGGAGACCGATCTGTGTTCCTTGTACATAGGGACACAGATCGGTCACCCCCCAGTCACCCCCCCTCCCCCTATAGTTAGAACACTATGTAGGGAATACATTTCCCCTTCCTCACCCCCTAGTGTTAACCCCTTCAATGCCAGTCACATTTATATAGTAATTAGTGCATATTTATAGCACTGATCGCAGTATAAATGTGAATGGCGCCAAAAATGTGTCAAAAGTGTCCATAACATCGCAGTCCCAATAAAAATCGCAGATCGCCGCCATTTCTAGTAAGAAAAATAATAATAAAAAAAAACTCTGTCCCCTATTTTGTAAGCGCTATAACTTTTGTGCAAACCAGTCGCTTATTGCGATTTTTTTTTTTTTTTTACCAAAAATATTTAGAAGAATACGTATCGCCCTAAACTGAGAAAAAAAAATGTTTGTTTTTTTTTGTTTTTTTTTATTGGGATATTTATTATAGCAACAAGTAAAAAATATTGTATTTTTTTTTAAATTGTTGCTCTTTTTTGTTTATAGCGCAAAAAATAAAAACCGCACAGGCGATCAAATACCACCAAAAGAAAGCTCTACTTGTGGGGAAAAAAGGACGTCAATTTTGTTTGGGAGCCACGTCGCATGACCGCGCAATTGTCAGTTAAAGTGACGCAGTGCCGGAAGCTGAAATTTCACCTGGGCAGGAGGGGGGTATATGTGCCCAGTAAGCAAGTGGTTAATGGCATCCCAGTCTTAGTACGTAGGGTTCCATATTGAGTTGGCCCACCCTTTGCAGCATTAACAGCTTCTACTTCTACTGGAAAAGCTGTCTAAAGGTTTAGGAGTGTGCAGGACAGTCATAGGCCGTGTACACACGGCAGAGAACCTCGACGGGCAGAACACATCGTTCCGCCCGTCGAGGTTCCCTGCCGGCCGTCGAAATCGGCGACCCGCCCGTCGGGAATGGCAACCAGCTATTCTTCCAGGCGGGCCGTCGAGCAAATAGAGAGCGTGCTCTCTATTTCTGCTCGACGGGCTTCCTGACGGGAAGCTCGCCGAGAGTGTACACACGGCCGAGGTCCTCGCTGGAATGCAGCTTCCAGCGAGGTTCTCGCTGGTTTCCAGCGAGAACCTCGGTCGTGTGTACACGGCCATACAGTTATAGCTGCAAAGGTGGGCCAACTCAATATTGAACCCTATGGACTAATACTGGGGTGCCATTAAAGTTTATGTGCATGTAAAGGCAGGCGTCCCAATACTTTTGGCCATAAAGTGTACATTCTTCATGTTTTATACATAAAACTAGTAGGGCAAATGAAAAAATCTCCGCAAAGGTGATTAAATGCTTGTATTCAAACTTGTATTTCTTAGGACCACATTGTGTAATCCATATTTAAAATGAATATAATATTTATAGCTGAAAAAAAAAAAAAAAAGAGGAGCTTTTATTTCAAAACAATGCAACGCCTGGAAAACCTGTTTGACATTTACATCAATCCCTGATTAGAAGGATATTTAAACCTTCCTAGTGACTTAGCACCATCCAAATAAGACAGCGTTAATTATTTCTCTCGCATTTGACATTTTTATTATTAATCTGATCTGTTCTAAACCTTTTCTCTGTAATACTGTTAAGCTAAGACTGCTGTATCTGCTAGACTTGTGGTGTTAAGGGCTTATGTGAGTGAATGTGTTCCTGTGTAGAATATGAGATGACAAAAATGTTCTGGATAATAAGACGACTCACGAAAACTTTGCACAGGAGAATAAAGCTTCACAGATATTACACACTCAGCTTGCAAACTCATAAAAATTCTTTATGTAGTTATGAGTTTAGAAAGCTGGTAATGGAGATGCAGTATGCTTTTTTGATTTCTGTGCTACAATGGTCATGTCTAAAATAATCATTGTGGTGGATTTATTTATTAAATGGTCATTTGTATTAAAAGGGTTGTAAAGGTACAATTTTTTTTTTCTTAAAGCGGAGCTCCACCCAGGAAAACAAAATTTTCCCATGTTGTTTAAAAAAATTCAATAAAAAAAACCTGAAAAAAAAAAAATACTCACCCGAAATACCTGTTGTTATGCGGAAGTCCGTAATCTGCCTCTTCCACTCCGCGGTGCCTTTTCTTCTTGTCCTTCTCCTTGTGAATGGGGCGCGCTGCTTTCTGGGAACTGTGTGTGTTCTCAGAGAGCAGCGCGCCCATTCACAAGCCAGCGTGAGACTCACGCAGGCGCAGTAGAAAAAGGGCAGTGAAGCCGTACGGCTTCACTGCCTGTTTCCCATAGTGTGGATGGCGGCGCGGGACCCGGAGCGATCGTGGGACCGGCATCGGGGGGCCCATCAGTGCGGGCAAGTAGGACAAGGTAAGTGTCCTTATTTAAAGTCAGCAGCTACACTGTTAGTAGCTGCTGACTTTAAAAAAAAAAAAAATCGCGGCTGGAGCTCCGCTTTAAATAGCTTCCTTTACCTTAGTGCAGTCCTCCTTTACTTACCTCATCCTTCCATTTTGCTTTTAAATGTCCTTATTTCTTCTGAGAAATCCTCACTTCCTGTTCTTCTGTCTGTAACTCCACACATTAATGCAAGGCTTTCTCCCTGGTGTGGAGTGTCCTGCTTGCCCCCTCCCTTGGACTACAGGAGAGTCAGGATGCTCTCTACATTGCAGATAGAGAAAGGAGCTGTGTGTTAGTGGGTGTCCTGACTCTCCTATAGTCCAAGTGAGGGGGCGAGCACGACACTCCACACCAGGGAGAAAGCCTCGCATTACTGTGTGGAGTTACAGACAGAAGAACAGGAAGTGAGGATTTCTCAGAAGAAATAAGGACATTTAAAAGCAAAATGGAAGGATGAGGTAAGTGAAGGAGGACAGCACTAAGGTAAAGGAAGCTATTTAGGGAAACATTTTTTTACCTTTTAAACCTAACCACTTCTGACCGGCCCCACGTCCAAAGACGTCATTTTTTTGAAGATGGATATCTCGGTAACGGCAGCAGCTGCTGCCACAACCGAGATATCCATCTCTTCGTGGGGCGGTCCTGTTAACGATAACGGCGGTCATCGCGGCGGATTCGCCGCGAGATCGCCGTTACCGGCGGCGGGAGAGGGTGCCCCCCCTCCCGCCGCTCTCCCGCGCCCTCCGCCGCTTACCGTAGCCGTCGGTAGCGGCGGAGGCGATCGGGTCCTGTTGCTGGCTGTCCGGGGATGCGACTGAGGGAAAAAATGTCCCTCAGCCGTCCCCATACCTCTGCTGGGCGGAAGTGACGTCAAAACGTCATTTCCGCCCAGCCTCTTAAAGAGACATTTAATTTGTTTACATTTTGACTTTTTTTTTTTGCATTTAAGCCTGAATATGAGATCTGAGGTCTTTTTGACCCCAGATCTCATATATAAGAGGACCTGTCATGCTTTTTTTCTATTACAAGGGATGTTTACATTCCTTGTAATAGGAATAAAAGTGATAATTTTTTTTTTTTTTTTTTCAGTGTTAAACATTATAAAATAAATAGAAATAAAAACGAAAACCCCAAAAAAATTTTTTTAAAGTGCCCCGTCCCGACGAGCTCGCGCGCAGAAGCAAACGCATACGCGAGTAGCGCCCGCATATGAAAACGGTGTTCAAACCACACAAGTGAGGTATCGCCGCGATCGTTAGAGCGAGAGCAATAATTCTAGCTCTAGACCTCCTCTGCATCTCAAAAAATGCAACCTGTAGAATTTTTTAAACGTCGCCTATCGAGATTTTTAAGGGTAAAAGTTTGACGCCATGCCACGAGCGGGCGCAATTTTTAAGCGTGACATGTTGGGTATCATTTTACTCGGCGTAACATTATCTTTCACAATATATAAAAAAATTGGGCCAAATTTATTGTTGTCTTATTTTTTAATTCAAGAAAGTGAATTTTTTCCAAAAAAAGTGCGCTTGTAAGACCACTGCGCAAATACGGTGTGAGAAAAAGTATTGCAATGACCGCCATTTTATTCTCTAGGGTGTTAGAAAAAAATATATATATAATGTTTGGGGGTTTTAAATAATTTTCTAGCAAAAAAAACTGTTTTAGTCTCGTAAGCACCGAATCTGAAAAACAGGCTCGGGGCTGAAGTGGTTAAACCTAAGGCACACTTTATTGCAGCTCTGTATTCCTTTATACATTATTAAACTGATTTAACATATTTTTAAATGCATGCAGTGTACCTGAAAATTACTTAGTATCAGCCTCTTGCAAACTCTTGTACAGAAGAGTTCAGAGTGGGAGCAGAAGAAGTAGCACAAAATGACAATTAGTGTGCTGCAATGCTTGTACTAAAAAGGAACATGCTGAGAGAAGGAGAGAGCAGAGTAACTTAGAGATGAGCTCATCAGTTTGTTGCTTTTATATTTTCATTGGCTGGAGAACGGAGAGCCACGTCAGGCTAGGAGTTCACCCTCACTCCATGTAATCCGCAGAACAAGGAGAGAAAAATCCCATGAAGGACCTTCATGACTACACCAACGTGGGCGGGGCGAGGCGAAACATGTCAGGAGCATGGTCTGAAAGGAGTTAGGCTGGGGCCGTTATCACCTATTACACGCTGGGCTTGTATTATGTGCTGTGGCTGAGCTTTTTTTCTTCTTGCTCATGGCTGGAAGGACAGAAATACAAATTCTTTGGAAGCTTAAACAGCTCCCATATATACATTTTATCTGTGTATTGAGCTACTTGCCTTATAAAATCATACTATGACTGTAGGTGGAACAGTGTATACAGTATATGGCACTTGAAAAGTAAATGCAAATGACTTGCATTTAATTTTTACTCAAAATTGTGCTGTCCTGCCTATTGTACTGTAGAAAATGCATTATCATGTTATTAACCACTTAAGGACCGCCGCACGACTATGTATGTCCACAACATGGCAAATGGGCGTACATGTACGTCCCTGCCTTTCCACGGGTCGGGGGTCCGATCGGGACCCCCTTCGCTGCGTGCGGTGGTTCCCTTGGCTCTGGGAGCAATACGGGATGAGGGGGCGGCTATTCCAGCCAATCCGCTTCCTCCTCTGCCTAAACTATAAACACAGGCAGAGGAGGAAGTGATGTCACCGCTCCTCCCGCCGGTATTTTCGTCCGGCGGAGGAGAGGAGACATCTCACAGTGAGTACACAAGCACTACACTGACACCAGTACACATAGGCACACAAATCCCCCCCCCCCCCAGTCACACCGATCACCCCCCCAGTCACAGTGTCACTAAATAGCAGTGATCATTTATTTACTGATCACTGCATTTAGTGTCAGTGTGACAGGCAGTTAGTGTCAGGCAGTTAGTGTTAGGTCCAGGGTAGCCCCCCCCAATAAAGGTTTTAACCCCTTGATCACCCCCTAGTTAACCCTTTCACCCCTAGGTAGCTAGTTATTTTTTGAGGTTTGCCGCCATGTTTTTATAGCGTTAGAAATCTTATGGGGGTACCTAACGCTATAAAAACATGGTGGCGAACCTCAAAAAATAACTAGCTACCTAGCGGCACCAGCGACACTAATACAGCGATCAGAAAAACGATCGCTTAGTGACACTGGCAATAGGGGGTGAAAGGGATAACTCTAGGGGCAATCAGGGGTTAAAACCTTTATTAGGTACCCCCATACATTTTCTAATAATGTAACATACAAACCTCAAAAAATAACTAGCTACCTAGGGGTGAAAGGGTTAACTAGGGGGTGATCGCTAGTACCGCTAGGTAGCTAGTTATTTTTTGAGGTTCGCCCGCCAGGTTTTTATAGCGTTCGGTACCCCCAAAAATGTTTTAAATAAAGTTTTTAACCCCTGATTGCCCCTAGAGTTAACCCTTTCACCTCCTATTGCCAGCGTCACTAAGCGATCGTTTTTCTGATCGCTGTATTAGTGTCGCAGGTGCCGCTAGGTAGCTAGTTAGTGCCAGTAACGCTTACACCCACGCGCAAAGCATACACCCCCCATATGTGGAATTACACCCCAAAATACATTCTGCTGTTTCTCCTGACTACGGGGATACCACATGTGTGAGGCTTTTTGGGAGCCTAGCCGCGTACGGGACCCCAAAAACCAATCAGGCTTTCTAAGGGTATACATTTTTGATTTCACTCCTCCTATGACAGTTTTGAAGGCCATAAAATGCCAAAATAGCTAAAAAAAATAAAAAATTACCCCATTTTGGAAACAAGACACCCCAAGCTATTTGCTGAGAGGCATGTCGAGTCCATGGGATATTTTATATTTTGACACAAGTTGCAGGAATATGACAAACTGATTTTTTTGTTGCACAAAGTTGTCACTAAACGATATATTTCTCACACATGCCATGGTTATATGTAAAATTGCACCCCAAAATACATTCTGCTGCTTCTCCTGAGTACGGGGATACCACATGTGTGGGACTTTTTGGGAGCCTAGCCGCGTACGGGGCCCCGAAAACCAATCACCAACTTCAAGATTTCTAAGGACATACATTTTTGATTTCACTCACACAAATCTTGAAGGCGGTGATTGCTTTTCGGGGTCCCGTACACGGCTAGGCTGCCAAAAAGTCCCACACATGTGGTATCCTCATACTCAGAAGAAGTAGCAGAATGTATTTTGGGGTGCAATTCCACATATAACCATGGAATGTGTGAGAAATATATAATTTAGTGACAACGTTTGGTAAAAAAAAAATTATTTTAATTTTTTGGTCATTATTCAATCACTTGGGGCAAAAATAATTAAATATTCCATGGACTCAACATGCCTCTCAGCAAATAGCTTGGGCTGTCTTCTTTCCAAAATGGGGTCATTTGGGGGGGTTGTTCAAAACTGTGATAGGTAGTGAGGAGTAAAATCAAAAATGTATGCCCTTAGAAATCTTGATGGCGGTGCTTGGTTTTTGGGGACCCGTACGTGGCTAGGCTCCCAAAAATTCCCACACATGTGGTATCCCCGTACTCAGGAGAAGCAGCAGAATGTATTTTGGGGTGCAATTCCACATATAACCATGGCATGTGTGAGCAATATATCATTTAGTGACAACTTTGTGCAAAATAAAATCAGTTTGTCATATTCCCGCAACTTGTGTCAAAATATAAAATATTCCATGGACTCGACATGCCTCTCAGCAAATAGCTTGGGGTGTTTACTTTCCAAAATGGGGTCATTTGGGGGGGTTTTGTGCCATTATGGCCTTCGAAACTGTGATCAAAAATTTGCGCCCTTAGAAATGCTGAAGGCGGTGCTTGGTTTTCGGGCATCCCCCCCCCCCCCCTTACTTACATGAGCCTGGAATTTTCCTTGCACTACACCTCTCTCTACGGGGTCCTGGCTCTTGATTGGATAGATTGATAGCAGCACAGCCATCGGCTCCCGTTGCTGTCAATCAAATCCAATGACGTGGGCACCGCGGTCCAGTCATACATTTGGCGGCTATGGATGAATGAATGACTTGGGAGCACGCCCACAAGGTAACCCCCCAGAAGGTTGCTTCTACTAGGGGGTCATCTGATGCGGAGAGAAGTTGCGAGAGCTTATTTTTTTAAATAATTTAAGCCTTACAACCCCTTTACCAATGACACCACCAAGCTACTAATCCACTCCCTTGTTATCTCTTGCCTTGACTACTGCTTCCTTGTTGGCCTACCTCTACGCAGACTATTGCCATCTCCAGTCTATCATGAATGCTGCTGCCAGACTCATCGCCCTTTATCAACTATCTAGTGTCAGTCCCTTCACTGGCTTCTATTTGCATAACAAATACAATTCAAAATCCCAACATCGTCATCCAAAACCATCCACAACTCTACCCCGAGTCACATCACCAAATATCATCCAAACTATCCTCCTTGTTTTTTTTAACAACTACTGTATCTAATCTCTCCAGCTGATCCTTTCTGTTCCACCTTTAGATGATCCTTAAAAACATATCTCTGCCAGGAAGCCTATCCAGCCTTCACCTAAAAAATGTATTTTGTCACCTACAACTTCTACTGTTGTCATTAACTCATTCCCTCACAGCTTTTATCTTTTGTATTGCACGAATCTCCCCCCCCCCCAATCCATTTTTTTTTTTGGTAAGGTCTAACAAGCAGCCCTCCTAACCATCTTCTCTTAAAAAATTTTGAAACTGTACTGTCTCCCTTTATTTTGTAAAGCTCTGCATTCGTGGTTCGATTTGTGGTTCAGGAGGGGAATGATGAGGTCATAGGGAGTACCAAAAGCCAAAAAACAGGAAAAGGGTAAACATAATAAATTAATGCTAGAACACGATCTAGAGGGTGAGAGTGAGGTTTAGCAGTCAATTTGGGTCATACCTGAAAATCTGATTTAAAATTATGTTGCCATTTCATACAGCTATACAATTTTTCATGGAATGTTCTTTACTGTTACTTACCTCTGGGCTTAGAACTGCTGTGCTGTCACTTGGGACATCTTCCTCATATCCCTTGTTCTGGAAGCTTTCTATTTCATGTCCCGTACTGCCCTCACTGGGGCACTTGTTATATGAGTATCTGGGACTATTGCTATCGTGTGACAGTTCACATTTACTGTCCCCAAGTTCAGAAGGCGTACAGGAGAGGCGAGGAGATCCACTGTCATCTTGGTAAGGCGGAGGCTGTAGTTCATCTAGTGGAGGTGTCCTCCTCATTCTTTGGATACTGTTAGCTGTAAACAACCAAATCCATTAGTGTTCTATAATTATCAAAGATCAAAGTCTTTTTACGGAGTTAAATAACTCAAAACTAAAACTGCATATTTACTGGAAGCTTCTGCTGACATGTTGAATAAGGAGACATTGTCTTGTAATATACATCAAAAAAGTCAAACGAACATAAGACATCAGAGGGATTTTGTATATCCATAGAAACCAAGAAGGCTGTCACTCAAATCGTACAGATCTACAGGGAAGACCTTCACAACAAGAAGGAGAATTGGACAGGCTGTTAATAGAGAACGTCACTTAGAAAGCAATTAACAGTGACAGTCATTACTGGATACTTCAATCTACCAGATGTGGACTGACATGTCTCAGGGGCAGGTTTATCTGGGGTGGAGACATCAATTCATAGAGCAGAGAATTAAAAATGTAGAGAAGATCATTTGCAAAAAGGAATGCTATACTCATGGGGACAAAGCATGAGGGACAATTGTGGGTGAAAATCTGGGTTGCTGTGATCAAAAATTACCATAGTATTGTGCACAAGAGCTAGCACATAGCAATTCAATATTAGGCACAGGGTCTGCATTAAAGTGTCATTAAACCCACATTACAAACTACACATTGATCTTCACTACATACACAACTGTCTAATAAAACATATACAGCACACATGAACCCCCTGATGAAGCCACATATTTCACTCCTGCAAGTGTAATGTGTATTCTTGTGCCTGCATAGAGCTGATTGGCTTAGCAGGAAAGAAGAAGCCCCATCAATCATCTTCTCTAGAGCCGCCTGTGAGCAGACACAAAGATCACATGGGGGAGTGCAGGGGAAGAAGGAGGATAGGTCATTTGATGTGCTACAGCTACCCCTCATACGATGAAAGAGTCACATGAGGACAGAGTAAAATAAGAAGCATATGGCTGCCTCTTAGTAAAGTTGCAGAGCACACGCACTGAGTGGAAAGACAGCACCCACAGAAACGGGGTTGCCACTAACAGTTAAGAAGCTAATGGGCTTTACTAATCTGGACACCTTAAAATGTTAAAAAGCTTCTATAATCAGATACAGAATGGACTTTAAAAGATATACACATAGAATTTGTTTTCACTTTGATGACTTTACTGGGTTGTGTTGTGGTTAGTGCAAAACATGGTATTGCGTAATGCATGTGAATTCATTCTGAATGGCACCCCAAGGCAGTAAAGCAATGCACCATGAATTTCCACACACCACAACGCTAATAAAAACAGTGTTGATAAATTACATTGCACAGATCCCTTAAAAAATAATAGATTAGACTGATAAAATATTCAATTTCCTGCAAAACTCATTATCACAAAAAATCATAATGGAAATATTTTAGTTCAAAGGGTTTCCTATAAGTAAGAACTCTATTCTACTCTAAAGTTTGGCAAAACTTAGGAAGCTACTTGGATAAGCAAAACTTCTTTAACGACTCCCAGGCCAAGGCCGTCATATGATGTCCTTGACTTTCAGTGGGAATATCTGAATGATGCCTGCAGCTACAGGCATCATTCAGATATATCCTCATTTTCAGCCGGCGATTCTGTGCACCATAAGAATGATCATAGCGGCAGTTACACCGCTCAATCTTTCTTACAGGCAATGGGAGGGAACATCCCACCCTCCCGCTGCCATCCGGTGCTTCTCCAAGCTCTCCCGTGCCATCGGGGACCCAGAGAAAGAATCGGCTGACGCCGGATGATGACCATAGAGATGTCCGATGACCAGATAGTCACCAGTCAGCTCTATTACAGTCAGGCCGCGTACACACGATCAAATCTGTCTGCTGGAAACGGTCTGCTAGACCGTCCCAGCAGACAGATTCGATCGTGTGTACGGGCGAGCCGACGGATTTGGCCACCCGACAGATTTCAAAGCATGCTTTGAAATCTATCGGGTGGGAACCCGTCTGCCCGACATGTCTGCTGGTTAGTACACTTACCAGCAGCCATGTCATCTCGCACCGGCGCCGAATGGATTCCGCGCATGCGCGGAAGTGTTTTACTTCCTGGTGCGGTGACGTGGCGGCATCAACGTCACAGCCACGTCACCGACACGTCAGCGTGCCGTCTGCTGGCGGGGATTTTGGTTTGCTCGTGTGTACACGCGAGCAAACCAAAATCCAAACAGACAGATTTGTTCAAATCGGTCGGACAGACCGTTTTGAACAAATCTATTGCCTCGTGTGTACGAGGCCTCAGAGGCCCGGGCATGACCTTATGATGTCACGTCAGGGCCGCAGACGTAAACAAAGCCGAGATCAGTGAATTTTTTTTTTTTTTTCAGATCTCATGCTTTCCAGCTTAAAATAGAGATGTGGAGTCTTATTGACCATGCATCTCTCCATAGAGAGGACATGTGACAAACCATTCCTATTACAAGGGATGTCTACATTCCTTGTAATAGGAATAAAAGTGATAATAAAAAATAAAAATAAAATGTAAAAGAAAGTGTAAAAAAAAGGAAAGAAAAAATATGAAAATAAAAATTGCGTTTTTTGGAAAGATTTATGAATTAAAAAATAACAAAACAATAAAGTTTGCCCAATTTTTTTTGTATAATGTGAAAGATGATGTTAAGCCGAGTAAATAGATACCCAACATGTCGGAATGGCGCCAAACTTCGGTACTTAAAAATCTTCATCGGATACGCTTACATTTTTTTTCCAGGTCACCAGTTTAGAGTTACAGAGGAGGTCTAGTGCTAGAATTGTTGTTTGCTCCCTAATGCACACGACATGTGTGGTTTGAACAGCATTTACATATTTGGGTGGGACTTGTGTGTGTGTTTGCTTCTGAGCGCAAGCTACCAGGGACAGGGGCGTTTTAAAAAATATATATTTTATTATGTCTGCTAAAAAATATATATATATAAAGTTTGGGGGTACTGAGTAGTTTTCTAGCAAAAAAAATATGATTTTTACATGAAGGAGAGAAGTGCCAGAATAGGCCCAGTATGGAAGTGGTTAAAAAGGATCCTCAGCCTATTTGCTAAAAAAATTAAAAGTCAGCAGCTACAAATACTTCTGGTGATATGAACCTTTAGGCTGGGTTCACACTTCTCTATGGAGCCGATTCACATATCTTCGGGACGGCTGCGGAGCGCACTGCACAGACACACTGTGCATCTTTGGCTCCATTTCAGGGCCGAATTCATTCAAAGATTTGGCCCTGAAACGAAGAATGGGGATTTTTACATGAAGGAGAGAAGTGCCAGAATAGGCCCAGTATGTAAGTGGTTAAAAAGGATCCCCAGTCTGTTTGCTAAAAAATTTAAAGTCAGCAGCTACAAATACTTCTGGTGATATGAACCTTTAGGCTGGGTTCACACCTCTCTATGGAGCCGATTCACATATCTTCAGGACGGCTGCGGAGCGCACTGCACAGACACACTGTGCATCTTTGGCTCCATTTCAGGGCCGAATTCATTCAAAGATTTGGCCCTGAAACGAAGAATGGGGATGCACAGCCAGTTCCAGTGTGAACTGAGCCTTATGCCTTGTACACACGACCGGGTTTTTCCGATGGGAAAAATGTGAGAAGAGTTTTTGGCCAGGAATCCTGGCCGTGTGCATGCTCCCTCACAGTTTTTCCGACGGGAAAACTGCCAAACCTGACGGCAAAAAAAAGAGAGAACCAGCTGGGGTGAAGTTCTGCTTCAAAACAAAATGGAAGAAGAGTGGATACCCTGCGCTGCCAGATAAGTATAAATGATAGCAGCTAACACAACTTTTTCAAAAAAGCAAAAAACAAAGGAATACAAAAGTGTAGCACTGAAATGACTGGGTGAAAATCAATTACCATACAATATATGTTACAACATGTAAACAGTGAAAAATAAATGTGCATATAAGTCCTTCTAATGAAAGAAACAGCTATTGTACCTGTCTGGCACGTAGTGCAAGTGGACAATTGCACCAGAAAATCCTGGTAGTCCTAAAAAAGTTTGTCTGGTGATTGAATCAAGTGAGTGAGTAACTGAACGTGAAAATTTGTGACTTCTTCAACGTGACGATCCCACCACCTAAAGAATTGCAGGCTTACCAGAACGTGTTGACCAATGGTGACATATGCCACAAGAGGTCAAACAAGGCTTTAAATGACGGATGTCATGAACAGTCCTCAGCAGGAATCATGCGCCCGATCAGTCAGGATGTCTTGCAATGGGATAGGATAGGCTGGAAACTGTACTTATTTTGAAATCACCATTGGAAGGCTTGATATGTTAAAAGTGCTCAGACTGTCAGCAATCAAGCAACACTTCCCCTTGTCCAAGATGGCGCCGCGGCTTGCACTCCAAACCTCGATATGGACTTATATGCACATTTATTTTTCACTGTTTACATGTTGTAACATATATTGTATGGTAATTGATTTTCACCCAGTCATTTCAGCGCTACACTTTTGTATTCCTCTGCTTCAAAACAAGTTTAGATAGATGGGCGTGGCCTGCATGGAGTAGGAGGGAGCTAAAGGGAGAGACCCGGCCACATTCCTGGAGCAGCTACTCGTCAAGACGTACGGCAGAGAGGCCTTCTCCCCTATGCTGACGGTCGAGCGAGCCCACCGCATGCCGGCCGAGCCGCCACCTCAGGGTGCACCTCCTCGTACATTCATCGCCAAGATGCTTAATTTCAAGGATCGGGATGCTGCGTTGAGGATGGCCAGGGTGCGGGGTAACATCCACTACGAAAATGTCACGGTTGCGGTGTTTCCGGATTTTTCGGCGGAGGTTCAGCGCCATCGCCGAGGATTTATGGAAGTCAAGCGCAGGCTTCGGGTACAAAACTACAAGTATGCAATGCTGTTCCCTGCACGTCTTCGGGTGGAACATGACGGAAGAGCATCCTTTTTTGAGCTCCCCGAAGTTGCCATCTCCTGGCTGGAACGCCGTGCACCCTCGGGGGCAGGAGACTGACAAGGCTGTGAGTACGTTTTCCATACCCCTGTACTAGTCATGGCCTGACTGATACCCCTGGACGTTTCTCATATCGATGCATCCTATGCCCAGTCCACCGTTAGATGTGAGGCTTCTCCATTCCCTGTTTGAGACTTTTCTATATATGTCCCTATTTCGGGGGCATGACCGGATGTAGGAGTGTCTGCTGTGAGTGAGTGAGGGGAGGTGTGCGTGTCCCTCCGCTCCGCTCTGCAATCGCTGGGGAATATGTGCTGACATGCTGACATGCTGACGATTTGATGGCTTGTTCTGCTTAAGATCGTGGAATTCCTCTGATACCGCCTTTCCACTAACCTTGTCGGTCTCCCACAAGTGGTAGCCTGTCACATACCCCTACAACCAAGTCTAGCAGCTGCAACTATCTCAAGCGCTTCTGCATCGGCTCGCGCTGGCTGGAGGAGCAGTCAACCCCCCCCCATCTGTTTTTTCCCGTGTTCCGCTCCGCCTTCCTTACCTGCTTGTGGTGCTCGTGGTGCCTTCCGCTGACTTTCTAGGGGGGGGGGGCGAGAGGAGACGGATCCGAGAGCATTGCAGAGACCCGGTGGACATCCAGCTAACGTGCTACCGCCGCAACTACCGCGAGAGCTCGGGAACACTGCCCCGCCACGGTCCTAGCTTTCCCAGGCTTCCACCTATCAACCCTACTACACATAGGGAAGCTGGTGTAATCCAAGTGCGGTGTGCACTCATACTCGACAACAGTATGAAAGCAGGTTCTTACGTGTACTAACAAATCAGTGCCTTGATAGAACTGACAGAACTGCTGTTAGCCACCCACCATCTCACTAGCGCTAAGTAAGAGAGAGGGTTGTGGAAGCTTATCAGCTCAACTTAGTGGCTTGTTTTGACCTGACTCGTCACTACTCTCAGCCATACCCATAGCTATAGCCACAAAAATCCCTATCCTGAAGGTTGCTAGCCAGTGATCAGCTCCTCCTCGCCTCCTCAAATGGACTGTATTAACTAAGGAATTAATATAAGATCCGGATTCAGAAATCTGTCAACTTCATCAAGATTAGTTATTGGGGTTTTTAATTTGCTTTAACTCCTCATCCTCATCTTCATCCTCCTTGGATTAATCCAGCCACAAGCAAAGAATGTCTACCACTAGATCCACCAAAGGCAACCAGGCCGCCGCCGCCAAATTAGAGCGCTTCACACACATTCCGGCTAGTCCGCCGGCCAGAGGCCACCCAGCTGCAGCAGCATCGCAGACCAAATTACAGACTGGCTCACTCCAGGAAAGAAGAAGCCTCGGCCAAGTATCCTCAAAATCTTCTAGTATGCCCAACCTAAACAACGCCAAAACCGTGAGTACTAAAGGGGTGGGGACAGAGGCTCCTGGAACTGTAAACATGCATGTAACTCTGGGGATGTCTGGTGAAACTGTCCCTTTAACAAGCGGCTCGACACCAGAAGGGGAACCAACTCTCAGAGATGTGTTATGTGCTGTGAATGCATGCAAGAACTTTATGGCCAACTTTGATAGGCAGCTAGCAGGCTTAAAAGAAGAACTATTATCCATGAGGCAGGAACTGCATGGGACTGTACTAAGAACCAATGTACTTGAGGAGAGATTAAGTGCAGTGGAGGATGCACTATTTCCACTGCAGGGGGAACTAAGAGGGCTACAGGAGCTAACAGATTTACAAACGGTTAAATTAGATGCATTGGAAAATAGGCTACGCAGAAACAACGTGAGAGTGGTAGGCCTACCTGAGGGAAGCGAAGGCCCAAACCCTGTTGAGTTCATGGAAAGTTGGTGTAGGGATATTTTTGGTCCTGACGCTCTCTCACCATTTTTTTCCATTGAGAGGGCCCATCGAGTTCCCTTTAAAATCCTCCAGCCGGGGAAATACCCCAGACCGTTTTTACTTAAACTCCTTAACTATACTGATAAGGTGACCCTACTTCAAAAGGCTAGAGAGCTGGGAGACATCTCATACAAGGGAGCAAGGGTCTCAATTTACCCTGATTTCTCACCTGATTTGCAGAAACGGAGAGCTGAGTTCATACCTGTTAAAAAATCTCTACAGAAATATAAAATCACCTATGCACTCTTGTACCCGGCTCGTCTCAGAGTGGCTGCTCTGGGTAGGACTTTTTTCTTCACCGATCCAAAGGAAGTAGCTAATTGGCTGGAAGAAAATAAAACAGCCCTATAGTCCCCCACAAACAAGGGGGGGGCCTAGACTGTAGCAAGGACGACGAAAATATGTCAATTGACAAGTGCCTGGTATTGAGACTGGTGGGACCACACAAAAAGAATCCTTACTTGATAAGGCCCTTTTTAGGCCAACTTTTTATTATAAACCAGTAAAAAAAAAAGTTTTTTTTTTTTCTCCTTTTCAGGGGGAGGGGGGGCTATATTTCCAGAGACTTCGGCAACTAAGCACACTTGCAAGGCCCTCGAGGGTACGACCGTGGTTTTTTTTTTTTTTTTTTTCTTTTTTCACATGGTAACACTTACATGACTCTGTATTCTTGCAAACCAAAAATGTATTGATGAAAATGTATAATTTTTTTTTTTTTTTTCTCTCTTTTCTTTTTCTTTTTTCTCTTTTCTTTCTCCATTTTTTGGTAAATTAAGTATACTTTTAAGGTCCCTTAGGGGTACATTTTTTTTTTTTTTTTTTTTTATATGGTAGCACCTACGGGGTTAACCATTTTTGTATGTAAAGATGTATTGATAAATAACCTTTTTTTTTTTTTTTTTTTTTTTATATATATGGTAGCACTTACAGGATTAACCACTTTTCTATGTAAAGATGTATTGATAAATAATCCCCTTTTTTATTTTTTTATTTTTATATATATGGTAGCACCTACAGGGTTAATCACTTTTGTATGTAAAGATGTATCGATAAATAACTTTTTTTTTTTTTGGTACAATCGGGCTCGCTACAAACGGGCCACAATTTAAGACTCATGGAGGCTTCATAGGCAACTAGTTAGAATATTTGCACAAACCGGATAAACCACATACACAGTATAAAATCTTTTTGACATTTTTTTCACACCACTACATTGATATTTACTTTATTTAGGTATTCGAACACTTACTTGATGATTTTAGGCTTCAACCACACTATGTATATATTAACTATACTTACTAATTCATAATCACAAGAGCACTGCCTGTCTCTAGAACCCACAATTACCTTGGTAGTGGTAGGGGTATGAGGGGGCAAAGTTTTATCCCTCTCCCCTTTGTTAAATTCTAAAACTATGTGGGTCCCCTCCTGAACCCCCCCCTTTTTTTTTTTTTTCTTCTTCTTTTTTTTTTTTTTTATGACTTTTGGTCCCAATTAGGTCCCCCAGGGGGGGCGGGCGGGCGAGAGCAAGAGGGACACGCAGTGGGATGTATTGGGGATGAGGGTCAGTACGAGTAGAGCGGTCACCAGACCAGCCCCTATGGGGAGCCCTGTAGGGCAGGGAGGGAAAGGTAGGGGGGGAGGGATGGGGGGGGGGAGGGTGGCTCATAGGGACAGGGTTCGAGAGCATACATTTCGGTTTCTACAAGTCATACCGTCACTAATAGCAAGTAGTGCCAAGAAAGTAGGCTGGCTAGCTACCGGTCAAACTCTACGGGGGTCATTAGTAACTGTCTCAGATCTCAGCTGCTCGACCAATGTCGAACATCTGATTACTATATCAATTTTGATAGATGCAGGATAAATTAATGGCCATTACTTCCTGGAATGTACGAGGCATGAGCGATCCAGCTAAAAGAATTGCAGTCATGACATGCCTGGATGATGGAATGCCGGGAATAATATGCCTTCAAGAGACACACCTGACTAAGGACTCAGTCCCACTCCTGAACAGCCGTAAATTTCAAGCTCAATTCCATTCGGTACACTCCTCTTACTCAAGAGGTGTGAGTACAATGATTGGAAGAGGAATGACCTTTTCCTGCTCCAAAGCCTGGGTAGATGAACAAGGTCGGTTTATATTCTTGTTTTGCCTTATTGAAAACAGACCTTATGTCTTGGCCAATATATATATCCCTCCACCTTTTAAGCTTGACGTCTTATACAACCTCGTTGAATTTACTTTGGATAAACCAGAGGTACCTGTTATAGCCATTGGCGACTACAATGAGGTTTTGGATAGAACTATCGACAGATTCCCTCCGGGGACTGGTCCCAAGAGGGGGAGGTTGGCTCGTTTCCTGGAGGAAACAGGGATGAGGGATATTTGGAGAACCATATATCCACAGACCCGTCAATATTCGTGCTACTCAACCTCCCACCACACTCTATCTAGGATAGACATGGCCCTGTGCAGCGATGGCGCAATGCCTCTGGTGAAAAAGACGCACTATGGCCCTAGAGGGGTCTCAGACCACTCTCCGCTGACGCTAACAATTAGGATAGGCAGTAGGTTCTCTCGCAAAGAATGGCAGCTAAACCCTGGTTGGCGCCACAACTAGCTGAGTTTGTGCTCATCAACGAGGGAACGGCGCCACCTGGAGTGGTCTGGGACTCCCTGAAAGCCTTTCTGAGGGGCCTCTTGATCCAGCAGGCTGCTAGGATTAAAAAAATAGGGAGAGTGGAAGAGAGTAGGCTGGTTGGCGAGTCTATCCAAGCAGAAATGAGATATGTTGAGAACCCCAATCCACCCTTGCGGTCCGTATGGTTAGCCAAACAAGAAGAGTACAGAAGGTTTACTTTAAAACTAGCGGAGAACAAGAGAATACTACAGAAACAGTCCCAATTTGGCGAGGGCGAGAAGGTAGGGCGCATGCTAGCCCTTCTGACTCGAACTAACTCCCCCCGTCAAATGTTCCTGCAATACGGACAAACACCGGCGCAACTTCAACAGATGGCCAGACCATACTAAAAACATTTTGCACATACTATAAAGAACTCTACAAAACCAAGGGGGGTTGAAGATAGGAGCTATGGAAATATTCTTCCAGAAGATAGCAGTTCCTACGTTGCTAGATAAAGACAGACAGGAGTTAGAAGCACCAATTACCCTAAAAGAAATCCAACAAGCGGTATCAGATACGCCAACCCAGAAATCCCCGGGCCCGGACGGACTTCCCATTGAGGTGTACAAGAAGTTTGGCGAGATTTTGCTTCCAGAGCTGTTGAAATCTTTGGAGTGGGCTGCAAGTGCGGGGACATTACCCCGCTCAATGACCGAAGCAACGATTATAGTAATACACAAGGAGGGGAAGGACCAGTGGGAACCCTCATCTTATCGCCCAATCTCCCTTTTAACCTCTGATGTAAAGATCTTAGCCAAAATTCTTGCGACACGTTTAAATAAATTTATCAGCTACCTTATACATCCAGACCAGTCCGGCTTCATACCAAACAGGGCAACAAATAATAACATCAGGAGAGCTTTCTTAAACATGTATACACCGATAGACAATACAGGTTGTAGAGCAGTGTTGTCGCTTGATGCCGCTAAGGCTTTCGATAGCCTAGAGTGGGCATATCTGTGGAGGGTACTTGATAGTTTTGGTTTTGGCCCTCTCTATACCAATTGGATTAAACTATTGTATGACGAACCAAGAGCTAAGGTCAGAATCAACAACGAGACCTCCGAGACTTTCCAACTGGAGAGAGGGACGAGACAGGGGTGTCCTCTATCCCCCCTTCTGTTTGCCCTCGCAATGGAACCCCTGGCAATCATGGCTAGGGCGAGGTCAGACATAACAGGGTTTAGAAGACACCACGGAATAGACAAGATAGCTCTCTTCGCAGACGATGTCCTGTTTTTCCTGGGTGATGTTGAAAGTACACTTGACAAAGCGATCCAACTGGTGGAGGAATTTGGCCGGTTCTCAGGCCTCACCATCAATTGGACTAAGTCAGCTTTGCTACCGCTAGATCGGGTAGATCTTCAACGGTCGACAGGTGCTTCCCAAATAATTGTAAGTACTGAACTCAAGTATCTAGGGATCTGGATCTCAAAGGATCCCACCCAATACATCAACTTAAACCTTGCTCCGCTATTAGCAAAATGGAAAAACAAAAGTGAAATCTTGAAAAGACTTCCTCTGTCTGTTGCAGGCCGTTGCAATTTAATTAAAATGATCTGGCAGCCGCAGCTACTATACATATTACACAACTCCCCGGTATGGATAGGACACAAGTGGTATAAAAAGATAGACTCTTTATTTAGAGGACTTATATGGAAGGGTGGCCAAGCCAGAATAAGTCTTCAAACCCTACAACTCCCTGTAAAAGAGGGGGGAATGGCGGTTCCACATCCAAGGCTATACTTTTTAGCAGCACAACTGCAACATCTGGTAGGATGTGGAACCGCCGAAGGGGACGGTTCAAACACTCGACTTCTGCTGACAGATAACCCCCACAAACAACTAGTGGAAGCTTTAGAGGCAAACTTTTTCTGTCATACCCACTCGATTACAAAATTAGTGACTAAAACATGGCATATAGTAAAAAAAGTTATGGGATATGTTGGCCCGACAGAATTCTCCCCTTTGGAACAACAATAACCTACAGGAGACATTAAGTATCGAGGTATCGACCGAATGGATGAGCAAAGGCATATGTCGCCTTACACATCTGTTCGAAGGGAATACCATGAAATCATTCCAAGAACTTGTAAAAGAATTTAGAATCTCTAACAAAACCTTCTTTAAATTCCTACAGATTCGCCATGCTATACAGGCGCAATATGGCTCTCAGACAGTTGAATGGGCTAAGATTCCGGCTTTGCTTGCTGTGACGGGGGCAACAGCGGCCAAGGGTTTAATATCAGGGATGTATAGCTGCCTGGGAACCAGGGCATTAAGTAAAGTAGGCCCATGTAAGAGTAGGAAGGCATGGGAGAATGACTTGGGAACAATATCTATACAACAATGGGATAGGATTCTTCAACAGGGCACTATGGTATCTATAGCCCCGGCCCAAAGACTGTCCCACCTATTTCTTCTCCATAGAGTCTACCATACCCCCCATAAAATGTTTAAGCTAGGGTGGAGACAAGACAACGAGTGTCCCCGATGCAATAACAAAGGAGATCTACTACATATGGTCTGGAAGTGCCCCAAACTATATAGCTACTGGACGGGAGTTATAAAACGGATCAATGAGATACATGGATCTCTACTTGCTCCAACAGCCAGGATATGCCTCTTGGGATGCATGGATGACAGCCGGGTACTTCAGGGCACCCTCGAGGCTATACTAAGAAGCCTATTCCAGGCTCGCAAGGTCATTGCTCAAAAATGGCAGGCACAGGCCCCCCCGACTATAGATCACTGGATAGTGGCTATGAAACAAACAATTTTGAATGAAAAAGTCCACTTTACTAAGCAGGGAAAATTGGCTAAATTTGTCAAATTATGGGGCCCATGGCAGTAGGGGCAGAGCACTTCAGCTAATGATACATGAGGCCATACTTGCCAGGTTAATAGAGTCCCTGATCACCAAGGACAACCTCCGCTGAGAGCTAGGCGGTAGATCTGCCGCTGGATGGTGCCCCTTGGCTGGCCATCCCTACTGGCTTCTCGACAATAGATGCTATGACTTGTGACTCATCTGTGTTAGACAATACTGAGTCTGTATGCTCTCTAATGGAAGGGGGAAGGGTGGGAGGGAGAGGGGGGGAGGGTGATACATCTAGCCACCACATATCCAACAAGACACAGTGGTTTTTATATAGATACACGAGTTACCAATTGAGACTTGAAATATCTTGTTTCCTTTTCTTTTTTTTCATATACTGTATGCAAAATGATTGTATATTTGCCTGTTGGATTGTTATATGGCTCTAAAAACATTATTAAAAAAATAAATGATTTAAAAAATATATGTCCCTATTTCAATCGAGCCTCCCCTGTCTGCTCTGTACTCCCAGCAAATTCCCCCTTTTTATTATGCTCTATTGAAAACCAGTGAAGCATGACTTTATATCTACTATATACTACCATACTTCTGGAGCCTGCTGGAGGGCTCACACATCTCCTGTATTATGCCGGCAGCGGGAGCGCTGAGAACCCAGCTGTCCTACCCTCACATGTACAGTGCAGCGAAGATGTTCCCCACGACCATCCCAGGCTCTGCATAAACTATGCCTATCTGTACCATGTGTTGCATTATACTCTGGGATGGTTATATTGGTTCTGTTTTGGGTAAATGCCCGCACCAGTTTTGAGAGGTGCAGGGCGGGGAGGGGGGTGGGGGTGGGGCCATTTGTTGTTTTTAAATTTAAAGGTATGTTCTGAAGGTTTTATACAATTTCATGTTGGCACTGTATGGTTCAGGGAGCCACTCTGGTATATGCTACGAGTCCGCTTGTGGGTCTCTCCTAGAGGGTTAGAGAACATAGAGGCCCGAGAGATCCCCTGGCTTGGACTGGGACATGGTACCTTACTGCCTGATATAGTATGGCGTCCCTAAAACTATTGACATGGAATGTGCGGGGGCTGCGCGACAGAATTAAGCGCCCGGCTGTCCTGACATTCTTAAAAAAAAAGAGCTGATATAATGGTCCTTGTGGAGACGCATGTGGAAGGAAGGTTGCAGATGACGCTCCGTCGCCCCTGGGTGGGTTGGGCATACCACTCAGCCCACACGTCCCACTCCAGGGGCGTGTCGGTCCTTATTGCTAAATCTGTCCACTTTACCCTGGGAGAGGTGCGCACTGATCCCCAGGGACGTTATGTTTTCTTGTCAGCTAAGATATTTGGTGAACCGCTCCTTATTTTGGCCTTTTATGTCCCTCCTGCCTTTAGTGTCTCCATTTTAAATGAGGGATTTGCTTTTATGGCACAGCATCCTTCTGTACAAGTGATATGGCTGGGAGACTTTAATGCCACAATGAATGACACCCTGGATAGGATGTCTCCCTCCCAACCCTCGATGGGAACTGTAGCAATGACCAAGTTCTCCAAGCTGACCACCGCATTTCACCTGATAGATTCTTGGAGGCATAGATACTCTGCTGCCCGGGCATATTCCTGCTTTTCGTCCACCCATAAAACACTGTCTAGGATTGACTACATTCTACTTTCTGGAGGGCTTACGTTGCGCCTTATAGACGCGGCATTTGGTCCCAGAATGCTCTCAGACCACAGCCCTTACCATATTACTTTGAGCGTCCCCCTAGATAGACCTCCCCGGACGTGGCGCTTGAACCCCTTCTGGCTGTCCCTACTCCCTGAGGAGGATGACCTCTCAGACGAGTGGAGGATGTTCTTTACCGATAATGATCATTCAGCCAGCCCGTCAATTGTTTGGGAATCGTTCAAACTCCATGCCCCTTCTCACCTAATCTCCCGTATAAACAGAATCAAGACAGACTCCTTGGAGGCATTTGACCTGGCAGTCGCAGAGCTCTCTGCGGCTGAGCGTGCCTACGTGGACGATTCGTCAAGACTCAAATGCAACACACCTGAAACTCCGGACCAGGGTGGTAGACCAGCTACAATACACCAAGGCTAGACAAAATATGTTTTTCACTAGGCAGAAGTTATTTGAATACGGCGAGAAAGCTGGGAAACTGCTGGCTTACCTGGTCCATTGTGAAGATAGGCCACCTATTGTCATTTCTTTGCAGGACCCGGGGAGTGTGGGGGTGTCGGATCCACCTCTAGTGTGCTCCAGGTTCAAAACTTTCTTTGCTAACCTTTACAGGTCTACGGCACCGTTGGACAGTGCACCCATGACCCGATTCCTGGAGGGGCTCGATTTCCCACGCCTCACAGGGGAACAGATTACTCTCCTAGAGTCCCCTCTCGCTTTGGAAGAGATAAACCTTGCAATCGTGGGTTTTGCTCGTTCCAAATCCCCAGGATCAGACGGACTACCGGTGGAATTTTATTCCCACTATAGTGAGGTACTCGCACCTAAGCTGTTGCTAAGGGTGGCTTCTTCAGGGACCTTGTAGGACACGAATAATTAATGAACTTTAACAAGGAAGAAAAGAAAATATACATAGTAATCACAAAAAATTGGCATTGTACACTTTGATACAATAATTTATTTATTTTTCTTATATATTATTAAAAATTGACTGTATGATGAATATGTGCATTTTACCATTATGTTTTTGTCATGCACTAATCAAAGATTGTTACATTTTACTACATGGTTGAATCTCATCTTTGGCACCACTAAATACCCAATATTTACCCCTTTCATTTTTGGAAATCAAGGGATGTGGTGCATTTCTATATTCTAGCCTTTACGTGGTCTTAAATTCCAAAATTAAAACCATTCAGAGACAAAACTAAGGGTTGGTGTTTAAAACAAAAAGGTTGTGGACACCTTTACTGACTAGGCACCCAAACAGAAATAAAGGCCCTTAAAGGTAATGGCCTTTGCCTCACGCAACTCAGAATTTAAATATATTTGATTGGAATTGTTTACATGGCTAATATAGGATCAAATTCAGAGAGAAAAGAATACGATCCTCTAAGTGCACTATTGGGTTCAGCAGGTTTGAAAGGCAAAGGAAAACCAACAGAAGATAATGAGCTTTTTTAAAAAACACTACTGAAGAGCCCAATCACAATTTACAGTAAATTGCCAAAGGAGGGGAATGACAAGATGAAAGCAGGTGGTGTCATGTTAAGTGCAATGCCAGTAATGAGATTTGCAAAACCCAGAAAATAAGAGATAACACTAGCTTTCTATGTAATTGAAAGGAATATTCTACAGTGAACACAGAGGGCCAGATTCTCAAAGAACTTATGCCGGCGTATATCGAGATGCGCGGCGTAAGTTTAAATATGCGCCATTGTATCTATGCGCCGTAGCCACAGAACCAGATATGCCTGAAACTAGGCTTCTTCCAACCGACGTAACTTTTCTAAGCCGGCGTAGCGTGGGCGCATATTTACGCTGTGCGCATCTTGCGCTCTCATTGATTTTGTATGCTAAAAGGCAAATGAGGGAGATATGCCGATTCCCGAACGTATGTGCGCCCGACGCCGGCTATGTGCGCCACGATTATTACGTAGGTCCGGCATAAATTTACCCCTCAAAAAGCAGGGCTAACTTTGCACCAGGCATGCACAAGTCAGCTGGAGAGCAAATACAGCAGCACTGTTACGGACGAGTTGAGCAACCACACTTGCAGGACAACACATTCGTCTGCCAACATGCCAGGGGCAGGCATGGTCATAGCAATACTAGTGTGTGCAGAGGCGCGTAGAAGGAGGAGGTTACGGGAGAGGATATACCGAACGGGCATGAACGTCTTTGGCATGGGGGAATCGGAGGTGTATCGCAACTTCAGATTCAGCCCTGCTGCCATCCTGGAATTAACCACAGCCCTGCAGGATGACATCACCAGCAGGACACACCGCTCACATGCACTGCAGCCACTGGTCAAGGTACTGGCAACACTCCATTTCCTTGCCAGTGGATCTTTTCAGCATACAAGTGGAGTCGTGTCTGGGATGTCACAAACCAGCATGAGCAGATGTGTGCACCAGGTTGTCACCGCAATCCTCAGACGCATTTCCCACCACATCATCAGACCCACCAATGAGCATCTGCGGCAGAAGGCAATGCGGGATTTCTACAGACTTGCAGGATTCCCACGCACCATCGGAGCCATTGATTGCACACATGTGGCACTACGGCCCCCCCGTGCCACAGAGCACATATATACCGTAATCAGAAGCATTGGCATTCCATCAACATACAGGTGATAGCCGATGCCAAATACCTCATATGGCACATCCGTGCCAAACACTCCGGGTCCAGCCACGACAGCTACATATACCGTCAAAGCACCATCCCAACAGAATTCGAACAGAACGTGTACAAGGACAGCTGGTTGGTTGGTGAGTGACATGGGAATCAGGCATGACTGTCCGACCCCATGATGCAGACATCACAAGGTGCACATGCATGGCTAACATCCTCCTGTCTTTTCCCTTCCAGGTGACTCGGCATATGCACTTGGGCCCCATCTCATGACTCCATTCCAGGATCCCCAAACCAAAGGAGAGAGAAAATACAATGAAGCACACATACGCACCTGTGCAGTGGTGGAGCGCACATTTGGTCTCCTGAAATCCCGTTTCCGATGCCTGGATAAGTCTGGGGGTACGCTGTTGTATTCGCCAAACTTTGTGTGCAAGATCATCGGTGCATGTTGCATGCTGCACAACTTTGCTGTGAGAAAGGGCCTGGAGATTGACATACGGGATGACTTGACCCCCGAACCACACAGTCTCCCCCTGCCTGGGGAGACCCCATCTGCTGAAGGAACAGCAGTCAGGAGGTGCCTCGTGGAATGTATCTTTGAACGTTAAACACACACATTCATCATGGCACACGGACAATGCACGCATACACACCACTGTGGTCCCTAGATCACGCACACCATATCCACATCACATTGGATTAGCCCAAGTCCAACATGCAGGACTTCGGAGCAGCAATGCCGCGCCAAGGCCCCAATGGTGTCGCTGTCCATTCATACCACATTCACACGGCCGTGGGGATAACTTCTCCCCAACGACCGAGGGTGACACCCCTTACTGGCAGGAGTGTCACCCCCACATTCACACACCAGTCACACTGTGTGCAGTCATTAAAAAAAAAAAAACTCTTCACCAGAGCATAAATATTTATAAAAAAAAAAAACTTCACCAGAGCATAAAAAAGTCAAAACAAGGAATCACTTGCCCTGGCGTGGGCTACCCCTGGTGTCCAGGCTCCTGGCCCTCAGTTGCCTGGGGGGAGCCTCAGGTGGGGGGGGCATGAGATGGAGGAGCATTCCCTGGTCCCTCCCTGGCTGGCTGGCTGGCTGCCCTCCAAAGCCAGCGCTATGCGGGTGAGGAGCGCCTCCATGGCAGCTGTCTGTGCCTGTACGGCCACTCTCAGAGCCTTCATCTCGCCCACGAGTTCTGCTGTTGTGGCCTGCAGCTCCCCCAGGCAGGTGACCGTCGCAGCAGTGTTGCCAGAAACATCCTGCAAAGTGTCGATCAAGGGGCCCGAGGAGCCCAGGCTGTCTGCCAGGCGCTTCATCTCCACAACAACTTCACCCATATGCCAGTCCTGCTCCCTTGACAGATGTACCGGAAGGAACTCAGGGACACCCCTTGTCTTCCTGGTCGCCTTCCTGGGGCCATGAGTGGCTGGGGCCCTTCCATAGGGGGAGGACCTTGAGGGGCTCGAGATGACGGGGATGGACCATGAGGGACTTGAGATGATGGGGGTGAACCCTGAGGGGCTGGAGATGATGGGGGTGGATGTGTGTGACGGTCATGTCAACACAGTTGAATCCTCCAAATAGAGGCAAACCCCCTGGTCCACAGGGACCACCTCCTCCTCAACCACCTCTTGTGTTGTGGTCTGGGCACTCCCCTCCACCAATGGCTCTTGGCTTCCCAGGGGATCAGAAGGACAGGATGTTCGGGGGATGGCGTTGGACGACCACAGGCAGCAGATGACGGTCCAGCTCCCTCCTGTACATCTGTGGATGACACAAAACATTCACATGTTGGTGAACCCACACACTTGTCACATGTTCCCTTCCACCCCCTCACATGCTACACACCAGATAGTAGGGGTGCAACGGTTCGGATCGTTCCTCGGATTAGGAGAGAGTCACGGATCGGATCATTTTTGGATCAGCAAAAGCAAAAAATAATCTCCACCACTGTAATATCCACATCTCCCCCCCCCCCCACACACACACTGCAGTGGCGTCACTCGGTGCAAAAAAATAAAAATGGTGTCACCCCCCCCCCACCCACTATGGTCCCCCCCTCAGTACAGACCCCCCCTCAGTACAGACACCCCACAGTAGTGCAGACCTCAGACAGTAACCCCCACAACATTAGTGCAGACCTCAGACAGTTACCCCCACAACAGTAGTGCAGACCTCAGACAGTAACCCCCACAACAGTAGTGCATACCTCAGACAGTAACCCCCACAACAGTAGTGCATACCTCAGACAGTAACCCCCACAACAGTAGTGCAGACCTCAGACAGTAACCCCCAGTAGTGCAGACCTCAGACAGTAACCCTCAATAGTGCAGACCTCACACAGTAACCCCCATAATAGTGCAGACCCAGGGCAGTCCAAATGAGGAGTACAGTGAAAAATGGAAATGGAAAGCCCAACATGCAGTTCATTCAGAAATAGAAAAGCAAAAGGTAACTCCAGCCTAACCTTCAGGCTTGTGCAGTTGTACAGGCTCCTCTGCTGTACTGAAATCGCTTTTTTAAATTTCACTGCGCACTGTGAGCTTTTCAGAGTATGCATTAGAAGTGGCAGCAAGTCTGATAGAGCCTTCCCCATTTTCTTACTGGAGGATGTCCAGCCTCACCCAGCCCTTTCTTTCCCAATCTTCCTGTTCCTGGCCTTTGCTTTGATTTATTGGATTTCATTTCTTTAAATCATGGAGGCTCAGCATCACATGTATATGTTACCTAGGGCAGCCTTCATGCATATACCCATCTAAGCCTTTTAGAATTAGCATAACTCCTCTCAAGACCAAGTCCACCCCAGCATAAGGGCTGAGGCCTCTGAAGAGGGATAATGGGGCAAGGTGATGTGATGTGTGATCCACCAGCCCTTCCCACCTGCCATGATCTGAATTGCTCAGATACCCAGTGATAATATTACTGGGACTAAATAGGGTATGTAATAAAAATGGAGTCCACCTGTGTGTAATTTAATCTCAGTATAAATACAGCTGTTCTATGAAGCCCCCAGAGGTTTGTTAGAGAACCTTAGTGAACAAACCACATCATGAAGGCCAAAAAACACACCAGACACGTCAGGGATTAAGTTGTGGAGAAGTTCAAAGCAGGGTTATGTTATAAAAAAATATCTCCAATCTCACGGAGCACTGTTCAATCCATCATCTGAAAATGGAAAGAGTAGGGCACAACTCCAAACCTACCAAGACATGGCCGTCCACCTAAACTGACAGGCAAGGAGAACATTAATCAGAAAAGTAGTCAAGAGGTCCATGGTAGCTATGGGGGAGCTACAGAGATCCACAGCTCAGGTGGGAGAATCTGTCCACAGGACAACTATTAGTTGTACATGCCACAAATCTGGCCTTTATGGAAGAGTGGCAAAAAGAAAGCCATTGTTGAAAGAAAGCCATAAAAAGTCCCTTTTGCAGTTTGCAAGAAGCCATGTGGGGGACACAGCAAACATGTGCAAGAAGGTGCTCTTGTCAGATGAGACCAAAATGGAACGTTTTGGCCTGAGTGTGGCAGAAAACTAACACTGCACATTACCTGGAGCACACCATCCCCGTCATGAAACATGGTGGTGGCACCATCATGTTGTGGGGATGCTTTTCTTCAGCAGGGACAGGGAAACTGGCCAGAGTTGATGAGAAGATGGATGGAGCCAAATACAGGGCAATCTTAAAAGAAAACCTGTTAGGAGTCAGGAAAAGACTTGAGACTGGAGCAGAGGTTCAACTTTGAGCAAAACAACGACCCTAAACATACAGCCAGAGCTACAATGGAATGGTTTAGATGAAAGTATAGTCATGTGTTAGAATGGCCCAGTCAAAATCCAGATCTAAATCCTCCCGAGAATCTGTGGCAAGACTTAAGAATTGCTGTTCAAAGAAGCTCTCCATCCAATCTGACAGAGCTTGAGTTATTTTGCAAAGAAGAATGGGCAAAAATTTCCCTCTCTAGATGTACAAAGCTGGTAGAGACATCCCCAAAAAGACTTGCAGCTGTAATTGAAGTGAAATACGTGGTTCTACAAAGTATTGACTCTGGAGGGCTGAATACAAATACACCCCACACTTTTCACATATTTATTTGTAAAAAAAATTGAAAAACATTTATCATTTTCCTTCCACCTCACAATTATGTGCCACTTTGTGTTGGTCTATCACATGTATGTTTTTGATTGTAACATGACAAAATGTGGAAAATGTCAAAGGGTATGAATACTTTTTCAAGGCACTGTATATTTAGAACTTCCTTTCTTATTTTGTTTGTATGATTTGGGATATGGGGCACACACAGATTAACACTACTTTTTACTTTTGAAGATTAAACATCACATACAGTAAAGGTATATGCTTTCTAAAAGCAGAGACCCTTCACAATAAAAAAATTGTAGTTGCAGAATTTTAATGTCACATATTATGTTGTTTATGTATCATGATGTTTATCAAATGCAAATAATTAGTAAATAATACACTAAAGTTGATTTTAGTGCACACCAGGGATGGACTGGCCATTGGGACTACAGGGAGTTTCCCGGTGGGCTGATGGCTCAGTGGGCCGGCTTCAGTGACAGCGGACCGCCGCCCCCCCCCCCCCCCTCCGCTCCTCTGTCTCTTCCTTCCCGCAGTGCTCACCTCCTCTCCCTTCCGGCAGCGCTCACCTGGGGGGACGACAGAGAAGCCTAATCTTGCCCCGGGTGAAATAATGTCTAGCTTTCCCACTGGTACTGCCTATAAAAGTACCAGTACCAGCCGTTCTACTCTAATAACATAGAAAGTCTAGTGGCTAGTAAAGGGGGAGAGGGGGCTTGGGTGGCCAGGGGGGGGGGGTGCGGGAGTTGTCCGGCCGCCATGGGAGAGACCTGTGAAAGTGGGCCAGTCTGGATGAAGTCCAGGGCCAAATTTTTATCCCAGTCCAGCCCTGGTGCACACAAACACCACATTATTTGGTGAAATATAAAAGATGGGCTTGTGACAAGTATATAGATACCTGTGTCTAACCATAAAATTGCACACACCTGTGAAACAGCGACAAATTTTGCTGCTCAAAATAGTCCATAGACATCATTTTAATAGCCTTTACAGTTCAGAGTTAATCATGAATAATAATGGTTCTTGCTCTCACTCCCTATGTTCACATCGATATGTAACATGTGTAGCCCAATCATCATTTTTGTATATAGGTGCACCCACCACATGTGTTTATGTTCTTATGTGCATTTATGTGGGAACGGAAGACTTAAATGTTTTCTGTGTTTTTTTATGCTTTTTAACTTTTTTTTCTTTACAATCAACTTTATTGCTTCCACATAGGGAAACAATAGCCCCTTATGAGATAGCAAAAAGAACACATTACAATATGCCAAGTCATCAGAGGTCTATTAGACCCCTGATGTCGACCTTCCCTCCGCTAAAACTAATGTAGCATAGATTGATGATTAGCTTCTTCCCTGACCACAGCAGCCAGGGAAAGTGACAGCCAAACTCAGAAGTGACGCGATAAAGGTCAATTCTGCATTCATTCACCGTATGAAAGCTCAGCAAATAGATAATTGCTGGCTTAACTGTGAGAAAGGCTGCTGATGAGTATAATAGAATGCACCTTCTCCAGTAGACTCAGCTACTGTGGGGAACCCATATTCAATAGCTACTAGAGTATTGCAGTTCCAAAGTGGATCCCCTTTTTCCCTGAACCTTGGTTCCCTCCAGTTGTTCACCTGTGTTACCAGAGCTACTCTGGACACCATTGTGAAGGCTGTCAATAAGTATAATCACAAGTAGCTGGGTTCTGAATTATTTAACTGAATTTTCAGCTTGACTTTCTGTTGTTAGAATCGTATGCAATGCCTCCACATAAGAACCCAACTGCACCAGACACACTGCCATGAAGAGTTCATTTTTGCACAGCTTTCAACTGGTTTTCATTACAGGAAGCTCCTGCATAGAGGAAACTTTTTTTAACTGGATTACTGCATAGATCTGGCAGAAATACACAAAGCACACCAAGATTCAAAAAAGAATACAGATGCTCCTTGTATTTAGACAATATTTGCTTATCCTGGAGTTAAGCTTCAAGCATCGGAGTCAAGATAAACCTGTAATATGTTATGATCACTACAGATGCTCTCAACAAGCTAACGAGACAGTTCTTCACACATGGAGCAATGTATGCACTTAATGAGGGAACCTGCGATGTTTTCAGAGTTCTCCAGATTATAATTTCAGTTGTGAAGTACTCTGATTAATGCTGCACCTGGCAAGCATTTCCAGCTAAAATCAAGAAAATGGTTCTAGCTCTAACAATTTACAGCAATATCTACGGTTTTCCTTTTAGCACAGAACCAATGAAGTGGAAAGTGCCAACACTTGCCAATCACTCACAAACGTCCTTATTTTCGACATCTTATTACAGCCCTTGTGATGCTAGCCTCACACATGGATGACGTATAATACTCCCACATCTCAAAACTATTCATTGTACCAAAAATAATTTTTTTTATCATTTACCTGAAAAACATTTGTGAGGATTTAATGGGAATTAACAGATGGAAGCACTAATACATCACAAGTACTAGCGTGTGTAGGTTTACCTCTTATACCTCAATTGCCGGTGGGTCATTACAGTAAATGGTTGTTTTACTACGCTCTACAGCCATGTGAAGGCCGTATTTACTCACACAGGAATGTATCAGTGTTCCATTCATCCCCATGCAAGTAGTTTCATTCATGTCCATTGGGACGCAGCAGCTGCACAGCCACAGCCACTACCCCCAATTCGATAGAGAAAAGGGAAACTGCCGCTCCAGGTGAGTGCACTCAGTAATCAGTGTCCTCTCAGAAGCGTGGGTGCAGGCAATGCACAAAGTGAAGACTGGAGAAAAGACTGGACAGCCGCACTTCCACGAAATTCTTTAAAAAATTGCCTTTAATGGTAAAAAATGGAAACAGCACTACAAGTCACAGCAGACAGTGGGGTGGATAGCTGACGTGTTTCGCACTGGGGTATTTTCCTGTTTACATCGTGATCAGCCGTGATTGGACACTGATCACGTGGCTGATCACGTGGTAAAGTGTCTCCGTGAGAGACACTTTACCTAGATCGGTGTTGCGGGGTGTCAGACTGACACCCTGCAACAACGATCGCGGCAAAGTGTGCCCCCGGGGGCGCGCAGCGGCTCAATATCCTGAGGACGTCATATGACATCCAGTCAGGATTAAGCAACCACTTTGCCGCCGTCAATCTGTTATTGGCAGGCGGCAAGTGGTTAATGATATTCCAGTTTTCTCCACACCATATAGTCTGGAATTCAAATATATAAAAAACACGATCGATAAATATCTCCCGATTTTATATAATGATGCGGTTTATCAGAAAATTCTGAAAAGGGCATAAAAACAGTGTCCCGGCAGGCACCAACCCTGGGTAGCACCCTCTCACCTAGCCTATTCTTGAGTACGCCAGCTACCACCAATTGGCTACAATTTCAGGGCACCTTCAAGTGTGGGACTAGAGGATGCAGATACTGTGACCACATAAAAAAGGGACAGTATGTCCACTTCTATACATGTGAGAAGAGCTTTAAAATCAAAGAGTTCATTAATTGTAACTCAAAATGTATAGTATATGTCATCAGTTGTAATGCATGTCAAATACAGTATGTGGGTCGCACTATTCGTAGGTTAAGAAACAGGCTCTCTGACCATTTATATGACATAAAAATCATAATACGAATGTGGCTTACCACTGGAACACTGTGCATTCCAAGGATGTAACTAGTTTATTAATACAAGGTATAGAAAAAATTACCACGTCCATTAAAGGAGGTGACAAATTCAAGAAATTATGTAGACAGGAGGTTTTTTGGATATTTTCTCTCCAAACTAGAATTCCGAGAGTTAAACTTTGAATGGGACGTTTCCCATTTTTATGACCATTAAGAGCCATTCCCAGTCTTCTCTGTTCTCGCATATCTTTATTTCACATACATTTCCCTTGTTCATGTTATTGCTGTCCAGCTGCCATCTTCATTTTATTGTTTAAGCATTTTCACATGCATTTTTATGTATTTAGATGAACATTGTGGACTTTCTTGTAGTCGCTACGTTATTTATACATCATACTCACCCATTGAGGGTCCTACTATAACATAAACAGAAGTATTGGAATGTTCATTTAGTGATCAGTCTACTCCAGACCTCACACTTGTGTCTTTGCTGGGCTATTAATACTAGAAATACTAGACTATTAAGTCAGATATCAATCAATAGAATTTCCAGCACACATGAGAGGGACCATATTATAGATGCTATCGCAATCATATTTCAAAGGTCTCGTAATACTCCTCTACTCATGTACACAATGTTTTACTTTTCTTTCCCTTTTTTATACCCATCCCATCTACAAACACATAGTTCAGCGCAAACTGTCTCCTTATATCATCTTGATTATATTCTCACACGTATTTATGACACCATGCGCTGAGATAACTATATTTCCACACATTGTATCCAGTACAGTCATTATTTACCATCCCTTTTTGTTGGTTCCATGAGGCCCTGGATTATTTTTTTTACGGAGGACCACTTATGTGCAGGATCGGCCGATTTATCGAGCCTTCCCTACACAGCATCTATTTTTGTTGCCCATGTTCTTCTATATGACATCTAGTCCACATGATGGCCTCATGATTGACAACTTTGAAGTTTTCAATATCCAACATCTATTATATCAATTTTTTTGACCCAAAAAGTCTGTCTTGAGTGTTGCCTCTGTTCATCTATATGACACCCAGTCCACATGATGGCCTCATGATTGACAACTTTTTATTACAGCACATGCTCTGAATAATCATACACGGTGGTCTTTTGGGGCAATGTTATGGGCGCTACATTCAGTTTTGTACCTCCCTAGAATCCTGCCATTTCAATTTAAATCCCCCTTCTCCTTCCAATTCCTCCCCCCAAAAATCTAAACTGTTCAGTATAATAGATATCATTTATTTTTCTGAGCAAGTTCCTCACCGTTGGGCTCTCAGGATCTTTCCACTGTCGGGGGATCAAATTTCGCTGCATTTAAGATATGGGGGAGCAAGGTTCCCATAAATTTGATAGGTATTTTAGTCCCGTGAAACAAGCACACCCACGGGTTGGCTATTGTTTTAATTCTTGTAATTTCCTCAATTAATGATATAACTGTGTGCCAATATATTTTAATTTTTGGGCACGTCCACCAAAGATGTGACATGGTTTCGGGTTCCGTACAGCCCCTCCAACAGAACTTGGAGGTCTCTCTATGATAATGGTGTGTAACATCTGGTGTTATGTACCAACGTGATAGACATTTGAAATTCATTTCAATCATCCCGCAGTTGTTTGATGTGATATGCACCATCTTTAGTATTTTCCCAATATCTTTCTCAGTGTCACCAGTGACCAGCTCCTCATCTAATTTTTTCATATACAGAGGTGATTTCAGACTTTTTAATCCCGTCAGTATTTTGTAAATCGGGGAGATCCCGCCCCCTTCATTCGGCACTGAGCACAAGCGCTCCAAAGGGAGCAAATTTCCCTCTGGCCTAATCGGGTGAGGCAGGGATTTCACAAAATGTTTCAGCTGTTAATAACGCCAATTATTCAGCTCAAACATTTCTTTTTTTTTTCCCCTAGTTCCTGATAAGTACAAATTTTACCATCTTTTAGTATATCCCTTAGTTTTACATCTGTTTTTTTTTTTTATCCAACTGCCAAACAGACTTACTTTCCCCGGTGCAAAGAAAATTGTATCATATAAAGAGATTAAAGGGGAATTATATCCCCAATTTTACTTTTGGTGTACCCTGTCCCATATTGATAAAGGAACTCAATAGGTATTTACTCGTTTTTTAAGAGAATCATTACACTATTCTGTCTGTCTACCTTGCAGACTCCTTAAAATGTGAAGTTTTAACCCTTTCCCGGCTGCTAGTGGGGGTTAAATGCGCCCCGCTAGCGGCCAAAATGCGCCGCAAATCCACCCATAGCGACGTCGGTAAAAATAGCAGGGTTTTACCGCTGACGCTATGTGTGAAAGGGGTCTAAGAGAGAGCCAAACATGAATCGCCCCTCGGAGACCAAAGCAAGTCTGAATGAGCTCTAATAAATATACTGTAAAAAAACTACATTTATTAGCAAAGTTTTATTATCTTCCTGGAGTTTAGCTTTACATTATATTATAGGATGCTTTTGGGACACAAATTTGTTTGACAGATTCTGTGTCCTTTGTGCTGCAAAATATGTAGCGCTATACAAACAGAACAAAAAGAGAAGCATTATACCCCGGAGTTCTTCTATGAAATACACAAAGTCTAATGCACTTGATGAGAGGGCCTCATGCATGAAGCAGGTCTATGACTATGGAGTATAGAACCTGAGCAATATCACTGAGAATAAAGCTGTGGTAATTAACACTGTGGTTAATATGACCTATAAAACTACTGCCATCAGCAATTGTTAACGGCTACTGAACTGTATAAAAGTTAATTATCTAACAACGACCATTAACAACCAATTAAACAAAAAATACATAAAACAAAACATTCTTCTACTGGGGATCCTTCTGAGAAACGAGGGCTAATAATCAAAGAACAACAACATTAAATTAATTTACATAATTTATAGCAAATTATTATAAAAGGCTTCCCACTGGGGAAACAGCTTTGTGCCAATATTTTCTTTTACATACATTGAAACTAGGAATCTTAAAAGGAATAATGTGTGTGTTTTTTAAATGTATATTTTCTTATTATGTTAGACTAAATCCTTTTTTTTGTTTTTCTTTTTTAACCACTTCAGCTCTGGAAGATTTTACCCCCTTCCTAACCAGGTATTTTTTTTTTTACGATACGGCACTGGGTTAATTTAACCGACAACTGCACGGTCGTGCGACACTGTAGCCAAAGAAAATGGATGTTCCCACAAACAGAGCTTTCTTTTGGTGGTATTTGATCACCTCTGCGGTTTTTATTTTTTGCGCTATAAACAAAAAAAGAGCGACAATTTTGGGGGGAAAGAAAAAACAACAACAAAAAACGTATTTTTCACTTTCTGCTCTAAAACATTTCCAATAAAAAAATCGTAAAAAAATCGAATTTCTTCATTAATTTAGGCCAATATGTATTCTGCTACATATTTTTGATAAAAAATACAAATAAGTGTGTATTGATTGGGTTGCGCAAAAGTTACAGCGTCTACAAACTATGGGATAGATTTAGGGACTTTTAATTTATTTACTTGTAATGTTGGCATTCAGCCATTTTTAGCGGTCTGCGTTATTGCGGCGGAAATGAAGGCTCTCCTTCTTATTAGTGTAATACTAAAATGTCAGGGTTCACAATACACTACATTCATAGTGTACTCATTCTACTTACATATGTAGCATCAAACCTACAGGAAAAGGAGGGAGGTCACAGACATCGGATTCCCCCTGGAAGTGTCAAATGCTGAACAAACTTGTTGAGGAAGTAGCACACCAGAAGAGAGGTGGGTACAATACCATTTCTTTTGGAGGACATTTTCAATCTTTTTTTTTTTTTACCATGAGATGGGCGCTTTCATTTCCCATTATTCAATAGAAAATCCAGTAATAAGAACATTCATCCTACAGTGGAACCTCGGGTTACTAGCATAATCTGTTCCAGGAGAATGCTCGTAATCCAAAGTACTCGCATATCAAAGCGAGTTTCCCCATTGAAGTCAATGGAAACGAAAAAAAATTGTTTCGCATTGACTTCAATGGCATGCGGTCAGAGGTGGAAGGCACCGGAGAGCCTCGGGAACACACAAAAAGGCCGGAGGACACCTCGGCTGACCTCAGCAAACCTTGGAAAGGCTTGAAACAGTGTACTTCCGAATTTTTCTTATAATTTCCGAACGGTGCTAATCGGCGCCATTCGGCTCCGCTCCTGCGCACCCCCCCACCTCAGGCAAAATGCTGTACTGCACACTGCTTTGGCTTGAATCCTGCTCGTTTTGCGAGACAACATTCGCAACCCGAGTTAGGATTTAAAAAAGTACAGTGCTTGTATTGCGAAACGCTCGTTAACCGCGTTACTCACAATCCAATGTCCCACTGTATTTATTATACAACAAATTCTATAAGCCACCTGGCCTGCTCTTTTTTGCATGTCTGTAGGTGGAAAACATTAATTTAAGAAATTACTTCAATTGTTTTCTATTGGGGACCAGCTGTGCTTGATCACTCACTGCTTTATATAATCAGAGCAGATTCAATGTCCTAAAAATTAAGATAAGAATGCCACTGAATGTAACTGGATTCACATGCTTTTTAAACCTCTTGCCACCCATGTAACACATACTTATGTGCGGCAGTAAAGAGGGTAGGATTTAAAGTGATATTCATTTTTTTTGTTTAACCACTTCAGCCCCGGAAGGCTTTGCCCCTGTAATGACCAGGCCATTTTTTGCAATATTTCACTGTGTTGCTTTAACTGACAATTGCGCGTGACGTTGTATCCAAATAAAATTGCTGTCCTTTTTCCCTACAAATAGAGTTTTCTTTTGGTGGTATTTGATCACCTCTGTGGTTAAATTTTTTGCACTACAAACAAAAAAAGCAAAATTCTTGAAAAAAAAACAATATTTTTTTTACTTTTTGCTACAATAAATATGCAAAGGTTTCAGTTTAGGCCAATATATATCACAACACTTCATCTTCGTCAACCCCAGACGAAGTGTTGTGACCGTCCATGGATGAAAGAGAAGTAATGGTAGTCACGCAAAATAGTGACACTTTTGGCCCAATTATGACATTTTCACTTACAGGTGTGCCCTCACTTTTGTTGCCAGCAGTTTAGACATTAATGGCTGTGTGTTGAGTTATTTTGAGGGGACAGCAAATTTACACTGTTATACAAGCTGCTATACAAGTGTTATCACATGAAAATATATAATAAAATATTTTCAAAAATGTGGGGGTGTACTCACTTTTGTGAGATACTGTGTGTCTTTGTAAGGGGTTAGCTCGGTAGCGGTTGTGTGTGACCCCCTGGGTGGGTTCACTACACACTGATCTATACATAGAGGCAGCCAAGGACGGTTGAAACAAAGATTATGGTTTATTCTTCCATATTGCTAGAAACAAGTGCAAGCATCCAAACAGCATAAACAAAACAAAACATAAAATAAACCCTGGCCACTTGGGGCGTCTACCTTCCCAACACAGGAACCTATCTATGGAGTCTGGCACAGCCTACTGCTGGGCAGACACTACTGAACATACAGCAGAAAAACAATAGTCTTTTTGATTTTTATCACACAGAAAAATCAACACCACCTCACCTCTTCAGAAGTCTTTCTCAGCTCACTGGTCTTCTTAACTCTCAAAAAGCCTCAGGATGCAGCAATCAGTAGTCATCCTCTGAATAACTTATAGAGGCCTTAATTGCCTCATACTGAACAGCTGAAGCTTTCCAATGCCCTAAACCTTTCTGGCTACCTCTGTAGCCGACACCTGATAGTAATTGGTGAATTGTCTAAACAAGGCAGAAATGTATCTCCCGTCTGTGACAACACCCACAGATTTACCTGACTTCCTGTCACAACATATATAGATAAACATACACATACACAGCAAGATGTGAATACGCATGGTGGCAAGATCAATTTGCATCAACAAGCTGGACACATTTGTTGAATTCACTCCACTCCCTCAGGAGACGATGCATACGTATCTACAAAACATGCATAAATATCAACATGTAATGTTTGATATCAGTATGGAAGAACAGGGGCAGGGGGGAAAAAAAACACCAAGTTGATGGAAGGGAAGGACCTCCAAGGTGATATTCTCTGAAATATTGCCTGTGCCATGCGCAACACAGGAAAGGCAGGGGGAGATTAGAGAGCTGAATGCATGGCTAAAGACCTGGTGTAGGAAGGAGGGATTTGGGTTTCTAGAGCACTGGGATGACTTTTCATTGGGGTGCAACCTATATGCTAAAGATGGTTTGCACTTGAATGGAAGGGGGTCTGCTGTGCTGGGGGAGAGGTTTAGGGGAATGCTGGAGGAGTATTTAAACTAGACTTGAGGGGGGAGGGTGAACGTGAATTACATCGGGCACACAGGTCAGTTAGGGGTCAGACATTAATGGAGAGTGGAATGGGGATAGATGGAGGTGGGGTTATGGCAGGTGACAAGAAAGTTCCCATGTTGCAAACAGCCATTGGAAATTATAGTGCCATTTGCACTACTAAAAATTATATGAATCATATGAAAAACGCCAGCGAAAAATGTAACAATACATTTAAGTGTTTGTTCACCAATGCCAGAAGCCTTCCAAGCAAAACAGGTGAGTTGGAAGCTCTGGTGCATGAGGAGAGCTATGATGTAATCGGTATTGCTGAAACTTGGCTTCAATCCTCACATGACTGGGCTATTAATATTCCTGGCTATGCTCTCTTTCGGAAAGACAGGGTAAAAAGGAAAGGTGGAGGGGTCTGTCTCTATGTGAGAAGTGACCTCAAAGCAAGCGTGAAAGAGGACCTGGTTGATGGAGAGTGTGATGAAGTTGAAGCATTATGGGTGGAACTGCATACAGATGTGCGTAGTTCAAAGCTAATCATTGGAGTTTGTTATAGACCACCCAATGTTAATGAGGAGGTGGAGACTCAGCTCCTTGCACAGATGGAAAGGGCTGCAAGGGCAGGGACGGTGATAATAATGGGGGATTTTAACTACCCAGAAATTGACTGGAATAATGGAATTTCTGGGACAGTTAAAGGACAAAAATTTAAAAACCTATTGCAGGACAATTTTATGGTCCAGTTTATTGAGGCCCCAACTAGGAATGATGCTCTGTTGGACCTGGTAATCTCAAACCATGCAGAGCTCATTACTAATGTTCAGATAAAGGAACACCTGGGTAGCAGTGATCATAACATGATTTCGTTTAATGTAAACTATAAGCAAGAAATACATACAGGAAAGATAAAAACACTTAATTTCAAGAGAGCAAATTTTCAAAGCATGAGGACTGCTCTCCAGGGCTTGGACTGGGAGGGAATATTGGCACCGATGAACACAGAACAGAAATGGGAATTCTTCAAAAAGACTCTTTGGAACCTCACTGCAAAGTATATTCCCATGGGCAATAAGTTTAAAAGGCTACAGATAAAACCTATGTGGCTCACGGTTAAAGTTAAAAAAGCTATAAACAATAAGAAAATAGCTTTTAAAAAATATAAAAATGAAGGAACACTAGTGTCGTTTAAATGTTACAAAGAATATAATAGAATATGTAAAAAGGAAATCAAGGATGCAAAAATTCAAAATGAACGACAGATTGCAAAAGATAGTAGGACAAACCCCAAAAAATTCTTTAAATATATTAATAGTAAAAAGGTCAAGTCTGAGCATGTAGGCCCTTTACAAAATAATCTAGAGTGGGTGACTGAGGACATAGAGAAGGCAAATTTATTAAATGCTTTCTTCAGCTCTGTGTATACAATGGAGAATGGGGGAGCTCATGTCGATATAGGGGGTGGGAGTGACACAGCCCCAAATCCACAATGGCTCAAAAGTGATATGGTCCAGAAATATTTAGACAGAATAAAGGTGGATAAAGCACCTGGACCAGATGGCATCCACCCACGGATCCTAAAAGAATTGAGCTCTGAAATTTCAAAACCACTGTATCTAATATTTAGGGACTCATTAAGGACAGGAATAGTACCACTGGATTGGCATAAAGCCAATGTGGTGCCCATATTTAAAAAGGGAACAAAGTCTTTACCTAGTAACTATAGACCTGTTAGTTTAACTTCTATAGTTGGAAAGATACTGGAACGTTTAATAAAAGACCACGTGGATGAGTTCTTGCTGGAAACAAACTATTTAAGCAGCAGACAGCATGGATTCATGAAGGACAGAAGTTGTCAGACAAACCTGATTTCCTTTTATGAAGAGGTAAGTAAAACCCTGGACAGAGGCGTGGCAGTGGACGTGGTATACTTGGATTTTGCAAAAGCGTTCGATACAGTTCCCCACACACGGCTCATGTGTAAGGTAAGGTCTACAGGATTAGATATATCAGTTTGTAAATGGATAGAAAACTGGCTGAAAGACAGAATTCAGAGAGTTGTGGTTAATGATTCTTACTCTGAATGGTCCAAGGTTATCAGCGGTGTACCCCAAGGTTCAGTGTTGGGTCCCTTACTTTTCAATATATTTATAAATGATATTGGGTCTGAGATCAAAAGTAACATTTCTGTTTTTGCAGATGACACCAAGCTATGCAGTGGAATAATGTCCTTGCAGGATGTCTCCAATTTACAAGCCGACCTCAATGCTCTGTCTAATTGGGCGACTAAGTGGCAGATGAGGTTTAATGTTGATAAATGTAAAGTTATGCACTTGGGGGCTAAGAATATTCATGCATCATACATGCTAGGGGGAGTACAACTGGGGGGATCTGTAGTGGAGAAGGATCTGGGGGTTTTAGTTGATCATAAGCTCAATAATGGCATGCAATGCCAAGCTGCGGTTTCCAAAGCGAGCAAAGTCCTTTCTTGTATTAAGAGAGGTATGGACTCCAGAGATAGAGATATCATTTTGCCCCTGTACAAATCATTAGTAAGACCTCATCTGGAATATGCAGTCCAGTTTTGGGCACCAGTTCTCAAAAAGGATATCGGAGAACTGGAGAAAGTGCAGAGAAGGGCAACCAAACTGATAAGAGGCATGGAGGAGCTCAGCTATGAGGAAAGATTAGAAGAACTGAATTTATTCACTCTTGAGAAGAGGAGAATAAGGGGGGATATGATCAACATGTACAAATACATAAGAGGTCCATATAGTGAACTTGGTGTTGAGTTATTCACTTTAAGGTCAACACTGAGGACAAGGGGGCACTCTTTACGTCTGGAGGAAAAGAGATTTCACCTCCAAATACGGAAAGGTTTCTTCACAGTAAGAGCTGTGAAAATGTGGAACAGACTCCCTCCAGAGGTGGTTCTGGCCAGCTCAGTAGATTGCTTTAAGAGAGGCCTGGATTCTTTCCTAAATGCACATAATATAACTGAGTACTAAGTTTTGTAGGTAAAGTTGATCCGGGGTAAATCCGATTGCCTTTCGGGGGATCAGGAAGGAATTTTTTCCCCTCCGGTAGCAAATTGGATCATCGCTCTGCTGGGGTTTTTTGCCTTCCTCTGGATCAACTGTGGGTATGGAGTTGGGTGTATGGGAGGATGTACTGTGTTTTACTTTGTTTTATTTTTTTTATGGTTGAACTGGATGGACTTGTGTCTTTTTTCAACCTGACTAACTATGTAACTATGTAACTATGTAACTATGAATATCCTACCCTGAATATACTCAAAGTTGACTCAAGAATCAACACTGGGTGCTGTGTAATGGGGGGTCATCTAAGATTGTCTGCACTGGGATCTGTGGATGTAAGGCCTCACTTGGGAGGACCTCAAAATAAATACAAATTTCCAAGGTGTATTACATTACATTTAATGACCCACAAAAAATATATTGTGTTACTAAAATTAGCATAATTGATGAAGTTACTAAGTGAGTACTTATAAGGTGTAACTACTAACTGAATCCCAAAAAAGTAGAAAAGATACCCAGTGCAAGAAATAAATGTGTGTTGCGATGCAGATTTGCTTTTTTACAAAAAAACACTGGAAGACTAAAGATGGAATAGAAAGTATATGAGTAGACATGTTACCCAAAACCACAAAAAAGAGATAGAATGGTGTGAAAGACATAAATCCATGGTGAAATAGGTCCTCAGGGGATAAAGAACCATTAAAAAAAACTCTAGTACCCACAGCAAAATTCAATTTAACCTCCCACAGAGTTTAAATATAACAGTCAATGACTGATGTTAAAAGGCAGTTTCACATCAAATTATGTTAAGATTTCCTTTACAGTTAGTACATTAGCTACTTTTACTCTCCTGGGACCCCTGGTGGTTCTTCAACTTAAAAGGATTCTCTACCTGCAATTAGAGAGGAGCCTTGCTGGCCAGCATATATAATCAACCCTGAGTGGCGGAAGACCTGACATATAATATCAGATAATAGATAAAAAAAAAAAAAAAATCAGTTTCAGTCATTCTCTATATTTCTCAACAGTAAATATATACACACATAAAACAAGCCTGCTGCATAGGCTGCTGCATTCCCTAATTTGCCTGGGTTGGGTGGGGGCCATAAATTGAGATAAATGTAAAATGTAGTATAGTCATATTGTTATGAAACAACAAAGGGGAATAACATTGATTCGTTGAGCTAATGCTGTGTTATAGTACTCGCCTTAAATGATTAACAAGCAACAATAAAATATATTAGCAATTTTCAGATATGCTAAACTAATTTAAGCTTGTACTACAAGCAAATGTCACAGTAATTATTGTGTACGGTATTTCATCTCATAAGTAATACGGCTTGCTGACAATCTGCTGAAAATTAACTAGACTATGCTGGCCTTTCAGAGAGTACATTGCTTACCTATTCTATAAACATTTTTCATCCCAAATTGAATCACGTCTCTGGTTGAAACAATATCAGAGCAGTCTCATCGGCAAAGGATCCTCAAGCAGGATTCCCACACAGGGGTTACAGCACCATACAGCGTTCCAAGTAAAAATACAGCCCCCTTATATCCACCCTTTCAGAGGAGGAATGGGAGGATGTGAGAGCTCATGATCTCCATTAAGGACAAACGTATCCAATTGAAATTTTTACATAGTAAATATTACACCCCTCAGAGCCCACATTGCATCAGTCTATTCCTCTCTTTACTATGCAATAAATGTCAAGGTGTCACTGGCATCTTCTATCACATGGTTCTTGATCTAAGGCACTTTAACACCAGATCCTATTGTACTATTGTTGGATATGTATGACAATCTCCCCATTTAAAAATATGCTAAATTACTGCTTTTTTATGCATCTTAGTACTCTAGAAGAGAAACTCTTGAAATGGAAACTCTCCTCACCGCCATCCTATAATGACTGGTGCCAGGCTGTTAGATTCACACTTCCTACGTTCCAGTTGACATACATGAGCAGACAAAATCTGGTCCCCATAGACAGATTCCACTTGGACACCATTTCACCTCTAGACCCCCTCCCCCCTCAGCTACCTATCTTATTCCCCCTTCCCGCCTCTTTCCCTCCCCCTTCTATTTTTCCATGGTTTAAAAATGTCTAGATTGTTGATGAAGCTTGGTCCATTAATATGGGCATACAAGATGTCTTGAACTATGGTTTTGTGGTTTTGTGAGGTCTATACAGATGTCGAACTTCTCTTCATTTAAGGCTCAGTTCACACTGCCGAGACTTGGGGTCAAACTTGTTAGACACCAGGTCACGTGACATGTAATATCCCATTTTAGTCAATGAGAACTACTGAAGTTGCTCTAACTTTAGAAAAGGTTCTTGTACTTCTTCAAGACAACTTATATCTAACTTGTGCCTCAAAGTAGTACTCAAGTCACCTGGAAGTCTCCTGGCAAAGTCTCCCCGTAAAGGTCGGTCCTCACCGGCATGGTTTCGAAGCCATGCCGCACAGTGGGACCTTACCGTGGCTTACATATGACTTCTTTAACAGAAATCATGCTGGAGTCACCCCGAAGTAGTGCAGGAACCCCTTTATAAGTCTGAGCGACTTGAGTCGCACCAATCAGAACGGTTCCACTGCACTTAATGGGGAGCGACTTGTCAGGCGACAAAGGCAGTGTGAACTGGCACTAAATCGCGTGATGTTCAAATCGCAGCAGTTTGAACCACACCTAAAAAACATGTAATAAAGTTTTTGTTGTTAATAAACAAATCAAAAAACAAAAAAAAACAGCCCCCTGGCTTTTAGGGATAACCACGGCTTTAGTCTGAATCTGGAAGCAAGCTGTCGCTTCTATCAAATCAAGGCTCAATCAGCCATGGCCAGCGCATTTCCTGCTCCACAGACACATGTAACAAAGGGGCTGAGATGCTAGTGAAATCATTGACCTAATAAGGCCATGTGGCCAAATTTGGTAAGTGACAAATGTCCAAACTGCATTTTTGGAGTTGCTAATGTACCTTTCCACCATAAACACAAAAAAAAAAAACAGCACTACAGTTTAAATGTTTTGCTTTTTTCTTTGCATGTACATTTTTATTTTGTTAAGCAGTTTGACAAAAAATGTGCTTACAAACTGTGAAGCACATGTGCGAATATTATAAACTCTGGACATCCAAGATTCAAAACAAAGCAATATTAAGACAAAGCAATATGAACGTCTGAGTCTATGGAGGGTGGAACAGGCTAACAAATCTATTATTTTTTTTCCTATTAGATAAAAAAAACACACACACAAGCTATACATAGTAAGCTGACTAACATTAACTTAAAGGTTACAAGACCAAATAGATCTGCATCTTAGTATACATACATTCAGCAGGGACTAGGTCAACCAATACACATATTAAGATGATGGTCAAAACACATCCAAACCACGCAGGGCATCATGTAATTTGTCCATGTTGTACCATATAGTGTTTTAAAAAATGGTCATGACAGCCCCCTATTAACTATTTAGCAGATGGTACTTCCCCTGAAGAAGCCCAGTGGGTGAAACATGTTGAAACACGGCTATGGACCAAAGAACTATAGGATATGGGTCATGAATGCATTTGATTATACATGCATATATTGTTTTACCAGATCACTATTCTGTTAACTTAATCTTGTAATGGGTATAGTGTTATCACCTATAATCCTACCATCATCCCCTAAATATGGTGAAGTCGAAAAAGGTGATTAAATGTGAATCACATTCAATTGTGAATGTCAAATTATAGCCGTTACTACTTATACTCTCCACAAATTCTAAAACCTCCTGCCTAGCACCTGCCCACAGGACAAGGATGTTGTCAATATACCTGTACCAGGAAAAAATCCTGTCTAGGTACACCAATGATCTCCCCTTTCCACTGAAGAGCCAAGTCATTCGGTCTCCTAGGTAGATGTTGGCATATGCCAGGGCACACTTGGTGCCCATGGCAGTACCTTGTGCCTGGTAATTTATTTATTGTTTAATTGAATAGAAACATGTTATGTATTATTAAAAACTCCAACACAAAAAAGTTATGTCTATTCTTGTTTACAGCTTGTGCATTCATGTAAGTATGTACAGTACAGACCAAAAGTTTGGACACACCTCATTCCAAGAGTTTTCTTTTTTTTCATGACTATGAAAATTGTAGATTCACACTGAAGGCATCAAAACTATGAATTAACACATGTGGAATTATATACATAACAAAAAAGTGTGAAACAACTGAAAATATGTCATATTCTAGGTTCTTCAAAGTAGCCACCTTTTGCTTTGATTACTGCTTTGCACACTCTTGGCATTCTCTTGATGAGCTTCAAGAGGTAGTCACCTGAAATGGTCTTCCAACAGTCTTGAAGGAGTTCCCAGAGATGCTTAGCACTTGTTGGCCCTTTTGCCTTCACTCTGCAGTCCAGCTCACCCCAAACCATCTTGATTGGGTTCAGGTCCGATGACTGTGGAGGCCAGGTCATCTGGCGCAGCACCCCATCACTCTCCTTCTTAGTCAAATAGCCCTTACACAGCCTGGAGGTGTGTTTGGGGTCATTGTCCTGTTGAAAAATAAATGATGCCGCTGCAAGATGCTGTGGTAGCCATGTTGGTTCAGTATGCCTTCAATTTTGAATAAATCCCCAACAGTGTCACCAGCAAAGCACCCCCACACCATCACACCTCCTTCTCCATGCTTCACGGTGGGAACCAGGCATGTAGAGTCCATCCGTTCACCTTTTCTGCGTCGCACAAAGACACGGTGGTTGGAACCAAAGATCTCAAGTTTGGACTCATCAGACCAAAGCACAGATTTCCACTGGTCTAATGTCCATTCCTTGTGTTCTTTAGCCCAAACAAGTCTCTTCTGCTTGTTGCCTTTTAGCAGTGGTTTCCTAGCAGATATTCTACCATGAAGGCCTAATTCACACAGTCTCCTCTTAACAGTTGTTCTAGAGATGTGTCTGCTGCAATAGGTGGCTACTTTGAAGAACCTAGAATATGACATATATTGTCCGTTGTTTCACACTTTTTTGTTATGTATATAATTCCACATGTGTTAATTCATAGTTTTGATGCCTTCAGTGTGACTCTACAATTTTCGTAGTCATGAAAGGAAAGAAAACTCTTGGAATGAGAAGGTGTGTACTAACTTTTGGTCTGTACTGTATGTGCCATTTCTGCAGAAGCTGGAAAAGACTGCAGTAGACACCGCTACTATAATGAGCTGTACTAGACTCAGGGTCCTGTGCTGAGCAGCTGCCCTGCTGCATACTGAACACAGGAGGGAGCTCTGCCACAGGGGTGTCATTTGGATAATTATTTGCATTTTCTCAATGTATTCTAAACAGTCTAATTGTACGACGTAGAGATTGTGGGGCAGATTCACAGAGAATTAGATTCTCGTAGAGTATCAGAAATACACTACGCCGCCGTTTTTTACCTGGCTCTACGTGGAATCCAGGTAGATTTTGTCCAGTAAACGACGGCGGCGTAGTGTATTTCTCCCGTCGCAATCCATCTGCGCGAGTAGGGGGCGTGAAGCATTTAAAATAGGCGCGTTCCCGCGGCGATCGAACTGCGCATGCTCCGTTCGCAAATTTCCCGCCGTGCATTGCGCGAAAACACGTCGTCACGTCGTAGTAGCGTCGTTTACGTACATTCCTATTCCCGAACGAGTTACGTTAAAAAAATATATATATTTTCAAATCGACGCAGGAACGACGGCCATACTTTACTTGGGTTACGCACTGTTAGACCAGCAAAAAGCTCCTCTAACATTACGTAGCCAAAAAATGACGTAGGCGATTGCGAGGGACACTCGTACCTTCGTGGATCGCCGTAAAAACTCATTTGCATATCCCGACGCATGAAAACGACGCGAACTCCTCCCAGCGGCCGCAAAAATATCGCAGTGTAGATCCGAAGGCTTACGAGGACGTAAGCCTCTCGGATCGAAGCCCGAAGCCGCCGTATCATGGTTTGAGGATTCAAACTAGTGATACGGCGAAGGGAATTTGAAATTACTCCTGTCTAACACCAGTTAAACAGGCGTAATTGCTCTGTGAATCTGGGCCTGTGACTTTACCTCCTCTGCACCTCGTCCAAAGAACAATTTGCATTAATTGAGAAAATGCAAAGAATTACTCAAATTACACCCATCTTCACGGGCATCCCACAGGTATGGCACATACATACTTACATTGGTTTAAGCTGGACCAATGTTACCTTGTAAAAATTCAATACCTAAAAACTTTGGCCCAGATTCACAGAGCAATTACGCCTGTCTAACTGGTGTTAAGACAGGAGTAATTTCAAATTTCCTGCGCCGTATCACTAGTTTGAATCCTCAAACCATGATACGGCGGCTTCGGGCTTCGATCCGAGAGGCTTACGTCCCCGTAAGCCTTCGGATCTACAATGCGATATTTTTGCGGCCGCTGGGAGGAGTTTGCGTCGTTTTCATGCGTCGGGATATGCAAATGAGTTTTTACGGCGATCCACGAAGGTACGAGTGTCCCTCGCAATCGCCTACGTCATTTTTTGGCTACGTAATGTTAGAGGAGCTTTTTGCTGGTCTAACAGTGCGTAACCCATGTAAAGTATGGCCGTCGTTCCCGCGTCGATTTGAAAATATATATTTTTTTTTAACGTAACTCGTTCGGGAATAGGAATATACGTAAACGACGGTACTACGACGTGACGACGTGTTTTCGCGCAATGCACGGAAATTTGCGAACGGAGCATGCGCAGTTCGATCGCCGCGGGAACGCGCCTATTTTAAATGCTTCACGCCCCCTACTCGCACAGATGGATTGCGACGGGAGAAATACACTACGCCGCCGTCGTTTACTGGACAAAATCTACCTGGATTCCACGTAGAACCAGGTAAAAAACGGCGGGGTAGTGTATTTCTGATACTCTAAGGCGGCGTACACACGATCGGATATATCCGATGAAAACGGTCCGCGGACCATTTCCATCGGATATGTCCGATCGGGAGTTTGATCCGATGGCGTGTACACACCATCGGATCAAATTCCCCGCCGCCGGACGGCGCGGTGGCGTAGTGGTGACGCGGCGGTGACGTTGACGCCGCCGCGTCACCGCCACGTCACCGCACCAGGAAGTAAAACACTTCCGTGCATGCGCCGAATCCATTCGGCAGCGGCGCGGCGGCGGTGGGGGCCGACATGTCTGCTGGTAAGTGTACTAACCAGCAGACATGTCGGGCGGACAGATTCCCACCGGATAGATTTCAAAGCATGCTTTGAAATCTGTCGGGTGGAGAAATCTGTCCGCTAGCCCATACACACGAGCGGAGATGTCTGCTGAAACGGTCCATCGGACCGTTTTCAGCGGACATATCCCCTCGTGTGTACGCGGCCTAAGAGAATCTAATTCTCTGTGAATCTGCCCCTCTAGCTCTAACTGAGCAAGCTGAAGATAGAAACTGATTGGTTGCCATGTATAACTGCTCCAGATTGCATCTGCTTCAGTTTTTGATACATTCCCCCAATCTGTTTGTATTTTCTTCATACTAAATGTAGGTCGGCAACAAAATTTCCAAAATGTGCCATACAATTAGCAGTTTGGGGGGAGGAGGCAATCTTTAGTTTTAAAACAAACCTCAAGTATTATTTTAACTCCAACAATGGCTGCACAGAAACCTTGAGCTCTTGCATTACTTGCCTGTCATTTCCTGCCCCCAAAATCCTTCATTTTCTATGTGCCTCATTATAGAGCCGTCAAAGCTGCTCTCGTAAAAATTATATGGATATGATGACAACTCGGTATTATGGCTGCTCCATTATCTGAGTCAACCGACTAATTATGGTGGAAAATGAATCAACAAGCACAAATCCCTATGTGTATTACTTAATACATATCTCAAAAGGACACATGAAACAACATATAACTGTACCTGGAAAACCCTGACAGAATTAATATGAGATAAATCTGACAATGTACAATGATATACAGAAGACAATTTCTTGTAGAGAACATTGCCAGGAAAAGTAGCTGTCCCACGTGTATCAGTAGCAAGGATATGCATGCCAAGTGTGAAAACACTGATAGTCAGTACATTGCAAGAGAAAGTGTTACTCCTGCTTTAATAACCCGTTGTGTCAAATGAAATGTCAGATTTCACAACAAGTGAATAAAATGTGCAGTTGATGCTGTATATTTAGATTCAATATGACTGCTGAAGTATGCTTAAGCCTGGAAATATGGAACTGCCATAGAGGCCACTATGCTAAAAAAAAAAAAATGAAGGGGCAGATTGTTTATATATATATATATATATATATATATATATATATATATATATATATATATATATATATATGTATATATATATATGTATATATATATAATCTTTATGGACAAATGGTATGATCTTAAAGTTAAAGGCCCAGATTCAGGTACATCTGCGCATTATTGGACCGGCGTAGCGCACCGCCTTTACGTTAGACTTGCGCAATTTTGCTGCGTAATCCCCCTATTCTCGTAGCTTTTGCGCAGGAAATTGCGCATGCGTAACGTTTTTCCCGAGGCGTAAGGAGGAGTAATACAAATTGGGAAGGACGTGGGCGTGTTACATTGAAATGAGCTGTGACCCCATGCAAATGAAGGGCCGGCCGGCTCGCGCATGCGCGCTTGAAGGAGACCATGGTCAGCTCCGCTGTGCGCATGCTCACAACTCGGGAGCGGCGCAATCAGTGAAATTGGAAATGGACTAGGGCAACGTTGTGAACTACGCAAACAGCATAAATAGACACACACAAACGCACTAGCATTGCAAAAGTACATCCCTTTGTCCCTTCCCATTTAACCTAGTGCTTTTGTCCTGTTGTTCGTTGCGGCGTGTTTTGTAGTTGTCAGATTAGTGTTCTGTGTGATCAAGTGTTTGTTAGTAGATCTTTGAAAGTGTTTTTTGATAAGTGTTTGAGAGACTGTTTGTTTGATTGATATATTTCTGTTTGTTTGTTTTCCTGCTGTATTTTTGTTTTGTTTTTTTGTGACTGTTTCTTGCTGAGTATTTTTCTCTTTGTGTGTGTTCTTGCTTGATTGGTTGTGCTTGTTTGTGTCAGTGAATTTTGTTGACTGGGAGTGAGTTTTTTGGGAAGTATTACAGAGAGAAAGAAAAAGCTCAATTTTACAGTTGGGGAAAAACAAATTCTTGCCCGGGCCATTAGCGAGTATGGGCGTTTCCTCCACGGCCCAGACAGTGCCAACACCACCCCGGCCAGGAGGAGGGAGATTTTGGACCTCATCACTGAGCAGGTCAATTCAGCGGGGCAGGGGGAGACACGGACCCGGTCTGGGATTGACAAAAAAATCAATGGCCCAGATGGATTCACTCCAAAATTTTACAAAATCTATAAGGAATATCTATCTCCATTTTTGCTCCAAGTATTAAATTCTATCTCCCCTAGGAATCAATTCTCAACTCAGACATTAGAAGTGCATATCACTCTGATTCCGAAACCGGAAAAGGACCTAACTTTATGTTCTAGTTTTCGCCCGATCTCGTTAATTGGGATAGACTTAAAAATCTTTGCTAAATTAATTGCATTACGTCTCCAACCTCTTCTTCCAAACCTGGTACACTTAGACCAGACGGGTTTTGTACAAGGTAGAGAAGCACGGGACAATACTATAAAAACCTTTTTATTAATGAATTATGCTCAAACAGCAAAAATACCAGTATGTCTCCTTTCAGTTGATGCAGAGAAGGCCTTTGACCGAATTGGATGGCCCTTCTTAAAACAAGCATTAATGCAAATAGGTCTGGGCCCAAATTTACTGCACAAGATCCTGGCATTATATACTAAACTTGAGGCTAGGATAAAGATCAATGGATCGTTATCAACAAGTTTCACCATACAAAATGGTACCCGACAAGGATGCCCACTATCACCTTTACTCTATGTCCTGGTAATGGAGCATCTAGCAATAGCAATTAGACAGAACCCTTTAATTGGGGGCATACAGATAAACCAAACGGAAATAAAATTAGCCTTGTTTGCTGACGATCTATTGCTATATGTCACTAATCCACAGGTTTCCATACCGGCTATTTTATCAGAATTTAAACGTTTTGGTACCCTTAGTAACTTTAAAGTAAATATATCAAAATCAGTTATTCTCAATGTGTCACTCAGTCCACAACAAGTGGCGGTATTGAAAAATAGTTTTCCACTCAAAATCTGTTCTTCGGTATTAAAATATTTAGGTATTTTTATCCCCTCTGACCTGAACCATTTATTTCTAACAAATTATATTCCTCTTATGCAACGAACCTTACAGGATTTAAAAAAATATGATCACAATCAATATTCGTGGTTTGGGAGGATTAATATTCTAAAAATGGATATAATACCGCGGTTTTTGTATCTCTTCCAAACCATGCCTGTCTCTATCCCTAGATCTTATTTTTCTACTCTACAGTCGGCCTTTACAAAATTTATTTGGGGCCATAAAAAACATAGATTGAAAAAGAAATTACTATCACTACCCAAAGTGAACGGAGGAGCGGGTGCACCTGATCTTTACCATTATTATGTAGCGGCAGTATTAACAAGGATAGTGAACTGGTTCCACTCCTCCAATACTAAACAATGGGTACTAATAGAGCAATGGCTAAATCAATTTGATCTTACCGCCCTCCCTTGGTTAGATTTTGAGAATAGTGATATCTATCGAGATTTATCTTCTACTATGCCCTCCCTAACATCCCACCTATTAAAAATTTGGACCAAAACAATTCTACAATTAGAACTTTCCTCATTAGTGGGACCTATGACACCTTTATTTGGTAACCCACGATTTCCACCGGCTTTAAAACGTAAAGATTTCCTCATTTGGAACAAAGAATCTCATCGTAGAGTGTGCCAGATTACTTGCCAGGCAGCATTTCCACCTATACTAAACCTAATCTTTACATCGAAGCCCTCACTTACGCAATGGTTGGAAGATCGGCAACTATTATCTTTCTTGTCCTCTCTTCCCTCAAATACATTTTTGTATAGAGACACAACTCAGTTTGAACTTCTGTTGCTACAAGACTCAAAACCAAAACATGTCTTATCTTCAATCTATAAGATATTAGCTATAAAAAAACACCCTGAACTCCCTGAATACATAAGGAAATGGGCGAATGAGTTAAATGTTCAAATTGAAGATGCAGAGTGGAAGAAAGCATTTAATTTAACACATTGTATGTCACTAACAATTAAAGCACAAGAGACAAATTACAAACTTCTTTCCAGGTGGTATTGGAGCCCAATGTCATTAAAGCGTATATACCCAGATAAATCAGACATATGTTGGCGATGCCATATATTTAAAGGTTCATTGCTACACATTTGGTGGGAATGTCCTCCAATCTTAAATTTCTGGGAAAAAATTATGCAGCTATACACTTTAGTTACTGGGGAACCAATATTAAATAAACCACAAATCACTTTGCTCTCAATACTACCAGGATCATATAAGAATATTAAAAGGGGTCTTTTGAGACACTGGTTGACAGCAGCAAGATTAGTTATACCACGGCACTGGCGCTCAATACAAACTCCATCAGTTAAGGAATGGGCCAGTGAAATGGAAGGCATAGAAAAGATGGAATCACTTTTAGCACTTGAATTGGATACATATGAGGAGCACCTTCGGACTTGGGTCCCCTGGAGAGTATATAGAGAAACAACTAGAATTTAGAAATTACTTGTAGGAACAGAACAAATTAGTGGTGAGTGGTGGGGGTTGTTGCTACCAATCCTTAACCTTGCCCTAATTTTTTTTTTTTGTATATATATATATACAGTGCGGAAAATAAGTATTTGAACACCCTGCTATTTTGCAAGTTCTCCCACTTGGAAATCATGGAGGGGTCTGAAATTGTCATCATAGGTGCATGTCCACTGTGAGAGACATAATCAAAAAAAAAATTCCAGAAATCACAATTTATGAATTTTTAACTATTTATGTGTATGATACAGCTGCAAAGAAGTATTTGAACACCTGTCTATCAGCTAGAATTCTGACTCTCAAAGACCTGTTAGTCTGCCTTTAAAATGTCCACCTCCACTCCATTTATTATCCTAAATTAGATGCACCTGTTTGAGGTCATTAGCTGCATGAAGACACCTGTCCACCCCATACAATCAGTAAGAATCCAACTACTAACACGGCCAAGACCAAAGAGCTGTCCAAAGACACTAGAGACAAAATTGTACACCTCCACAAGGCTGGAAAGGGCTACGGGGAAATTGCCAAGCAGCTTGGTGAAAAAAGGTCCACTGTTGGAGCAATCATTAGAAAATGGAAGAAGCTAAACATGACTGTCAATCTCCCTCGGACTGGGGCTCCATGCAAAATCTCACCTCGTGGGGTCTCAATGATCCTAAGAAAGGTGAGAAATCAGCTCAGGACTACACGGGAGGAGCTGGTCAATGACCTGAAAAGAGCTGGGACCACCGTTTCCAAGGTTACTGTTGGTAATACACTAAGACGTCATGGTTTGAAATCATGCATGGCAGGGAAGGTTCCCCTGCTTAAACCAGCACATGTCAAGGCCCGTCTTAAGTTTGCCAATGACCATTTGGATGATCCAGAGGAGTCATGGGAGAAAGTCATGTGGTCAGATGAGACCAAAATAGAACTTTTTGGTCATAATTCCACTAACCGTGTTTGGAGGAAGAAGAATGATGAGTACCATCCCAAGAACACCATCCCTACTGTGAAGCATGGGGGTGGTAGCATCATGCTTTGGGGGTGTTTTTCTGCACATGGGACAGGGCGACTGCACTGTATTAAGGAGAGGATGACCGGGGCCATGTATTGCAAGATTTTGGGCAACAACCTCCTTCCCTCAGTTAGAGCTTTGAAGATGGGTCGAGGCTGGGTCTTCCAACATGACAATGACCCGAAGCACACAGCCAGGATAACCAAGGAGTGGCTCTGTAAGAAGCATATCAAGGTTCTGGCGTGGCCTAGCCAGTCTCCAGTCCTAAACCCAATAGAGAATCTTTGGAGGGAGCTCAAACTCCGTGTTTCTCAGCGACAGCCCAGAAACCTGACTGATCTAGAGAAGATCTGTGTGGAGGAGTGGGCCAAAATCCCTCCTCCAGTGTGTGCAAACCTGGTGAAAAACTACAAGAAACGTTTGACCTCTGTAATTGCAAACAAAGGCGACTGTACCAAATATTAACATTGATTTTCTCAGGTGTTCAAATACTTCTTTGCAGCTGTATCATACAAATAAATAGTTAAACAAATCATACATTGTGATTTCTGGATTTTTTTTTTTTGATTATGTCTCTCACAGTGGACATGCACCTACGATGACAATTTCAGACCCCTCCATGATTTCCAAGTGGGAGAACTTGCAAAATAGCAGGGTGTTCAAATACTTATTTTCCGCACTGTATATATATATATATTTTTTTTTTTATATATATATATATTTTTTTTTTCTTTTGGGTATGTTGTCTTGTCTTGTCTAGTCCAGTTTTGTTTGTCTTGACCTGTCTTGTCATGTCTAGTCTTGTCTTGCCCAGTCCTATTTTGTATAGTCTTTTTGAACAATATATGGAAACAAAAATATATCAGAAATTGATTAGATGAAATAACTATATTACTTATTTGAACACATCAATGTCTGTATCATATTCTATAATGTATTGTCATAATATAATAAAATCAGAATGAACTAAAAAAATCAATGACCTCCGGCGTCTGGTCAAACAGAAGCTGGCCAAAATGCATGCCCATGCCAGGGGCACAGGAGGGGGCCCACCATGCCATATTAGGTTGACAGCGGAGGAGCGTGCGGTGGCCCTGACCTTTCATCGGCATGAAGTTGAGGGCCTGCCTGGCTTTGACTCAAGTCCGGAGCCTGTGGTGCCAGGTAAGTATTTTTTTTAATATCAGGTGTGTAGCATGTGTGGGGGAGGGGGTGAAAGGGAATATGTGGCAAGTGTGTGGATCCTCCAACCTGTGAATGTTTTGTGTCATCCACAGATGTGCAGGAGGGTGCAGGGCCATCTGGCCTGACCGCACCAACCCCAGGACAGCAGCCTAATGAGGCCCCCGCAACAAGGCCGGAGTCCGCAGAGGAGGTTCAAGAGGAGGAGGAGAATCATGAGGAGGAGGAGAATCATGAGGAGGAGGAGTCCATGTCAGGCACTGGACGTTTGGTTTTTGAGGACTCTTCCCCTCTGGCTTGCAGCAGGCAGCCCTCCCTAAGGGGGACCCCCCCTCCTCCCCAAACATGGCTCCCCTCACAAGGGCCTCCCCTTCTCCCCGGCCACAAGCATCAGCTGGAGGCAGAATTTCATTCCAGAACACCAGGGGGGTGGCCGATCTCCTGCCCGCCACTCTGAGAAGGGACCAGTTCCTCCAGACCCGCCATCTGGGACAGGTCAGCCAGACATTGGTGCGGATGGAGGAGAGCCTGTCCTCCATCAAGGATACGCTGGGGAACCTGGACTCCCACTCCCGGGCTTTCACAACCTGCCTAAACAAACTGCAGACAACATCAGCAGGCGTTGGGCAGGATGTTAGGGCCCTTACCTAGGCTATCCAGGCCAACACGGCAACACTTGGTGCTGCCCTGGACAGAATAGCCGTGGCCTTGGAGGGCAGAGATCAGGGGCTGCTCCTCCTTCCCCGGTTTTACCCCTCCCCTATGAGTCTCCCCTGAGAAGCCGGGGCCGGGGGCGCCCCAGGCGTGGCTCAAGCAAGGGGCAATAATTTGTTTTTTCCCCTTTTTTATTTTTTTTATTTTTTTGCTGGAAAATTTTTGCTTTTGCAGGTAATTTTTATTTTTTTGGGGGTTGTGAATGCTGTTTGAATGTGGGGGTGACATTCCTGCCGGAAAAGGGGTGTCACCCTCAATTTTGGTGGAGTAGGGTTCCCCAGGACCAGGGAGAAATGATCCCCAGGTCCGTGTGAATGGTGTATGAATGTACAGTGACATAATTGGAGCCTTGGCATGGCGTTGCTGCTCACAAGTCCAGCATGGTGGACTGGTGCCAATCCAATTTGATGTGGATGTGATGTGTCTGTGCTAGGGACCACAGTGGTGTGCATGCATGCATTCTCATTGTGCCATGATTAATGTGTGTGTTTAACGTGCAAAGATGCCCAATGTGAGTTGTCTCCTGGTTGCTCTTCCCTCAGAAGACAGGGTAGCCTCGGTTAGGGGGGGATTGTCTGGTTCAGGGGTCAGGTCATCACGTAGGGCAATCTGCAGGCCCTTTCTTACTGCGAAGTTGTGCAGCATGTAACATGCACCGATGATCTGGCACACAAAGTTTGGGGAATACAAGAGGGTACCCCCAGACTTATCCAGGCATCGGAAACGTGACTTTAGTAGGCCAAAGGTGCGCTCCACCACTGCTCGTGTTTGGGCATGTGCTTGATTGTATCTTTCCTCTCCTGGAGTTTGGGGGTTCCGGATAGGAGTCATGAGATGGGGTCCCAGTGGATATGCAGAGTCACCTGTAAGGGAAAAGACAGGAGGATGTTAGTCATGCATGTGCCACTTGTGATATGTGCATCATGGGAGGGGATAGTCATGCCTGACTCCCATGTCACTCACCAACCAGCCAGGTGTCCCCATACACGTTCTGATCGAATTCCATTCGGATGTGGCATTGATTGTATATGTAGCTGTCATGGCTGGACCCTGGATGTTTGGCACGGACGTGCCATATGAGGCCTTGGGCATCGACTATCACCTGTACGTTGATGGAATGCCAATGCTTCCGATTGCGGTACATGTGCTCTGTCTCCTGGGGGGGCTGGAGTGCCACATGTGTGCAATCAATGGCCCCCACAGTGCGTGGGAATCTGGCAATTCTGTAGAAATCTGTCATTGCCTTCAGTCGCAGCTCCTCAGTGGTGGGTTTGATGATTTGGTTGGCCATGCGTCTGAGGATTGCAGGGACAACCTGGTGCACACATCTGCTCATGGAGGATTGTGACATCCCAGCCACCACTCCACTTGTTCTTTGAAAAGAGCCACTGGCAAGGACATGGAGTGTTGCCATGACCTTCACCAGTGGCTGCACTGCATGTGAGCGTTGTGTTCGGCTGGTGATGTCCTCCTGCAGGGTTGTGGTTAATTCCAGGATGACATGAGGGGTGAATCTGAAGATGCGAAACACCTCAGAATCACTCATGCCAAACAGGTCTATGCGGGTGCGGTATATCCTCTCCCGTGCCATCCTCCGTGCCCTCATCCTTCTTTGTTCATCTAAAGTCAGTAGTATAGCTATGCGCGACGATGCCCCTGGCATGTTGGCATACAGATTGTTGTGCAACACGTGTGACTGCTGAGCTCCTCACTAACAGTGTTGCTTTATCTAGCAAGTAGACTTTTTTTCTCTTTTTAGACCAGCTTTTATATGGTCTAATTTTAGACAGAACATTTTGCTGTTGCGCACACTGCGTCGCCTGCGCTGCCCCAACGTTCTTTTGTGGATCCCCGTAAGTCCCTCATTAGCATATTTGACTAGCAAATCAATGGTCTGTCTAGCGCACTTTTGCGCGGACGGATGCGCCAGTCCAACGAAATTACGCGGGACAAAAAAAAGTAGATTTTTTGCGTATCTCGTTCTGGGGATGCTGTGCATCGAAACGCATGCGCACATTTCGACTTACGCACGCGCATCTCCTGTTGCGCAGACGTAATCGCTCTGTGAATCTGGGCCAAAGTCTTTTCAAAAGTTAAGCTTCAGCTGCAAACTCTCCTTCTATGGGGTTGTTTCCTGCAGACACTGTTTCCTCATGCTCCTTTTACGCTGAATAGCTGGAGTTCAGCTTCAAACTTTTGCAGCTGGACTTAGGGATCAATGGAAGCAGTTCAAACAGTATCAGTAAACTGGTCTCATAAGTTGTAACTGCAAAAACGCCTACCATTACCTTTTTAAAAGGACATTAAAATATTCTCTCTTCCTCATATTTTGCTATCCCCAGAACCTCTACATTCCCTCCTGCACCTTTTCCTTTGTAAGGATGACCTAAATGAGACCAATTTGTTCTCTAGATCATTTATAGTACAGTATTATAACAATTCAACAGCACCCCAACACGTATTATGGAGTGCACATACTGCTACCCACTCTACCTAGGACGCCATAAGGCTTATTTCATATACTATAGCTCAATTTTACAAGTTACAAAATACAGACAGTGGCATGGAGCTAAGCTTTTGGTGTCCAAGGAATGTTCGTAACGCTATCATAACGCTGTAGTGACCACTCCATGATAGTGGAAAAGCTTGGACACATGACTTCGGCAGGTCTGGTGACTAGCAACTCTTCATTCTGACACTTCTTTCTCCCAGAAGTCATTAAAAAAAAGGCTTTTATTGCTTTGGGACTTCACAGAGGGCCCATTTGTAAAGTGCACAGGTATGCTTTAAAAATATTCTAGATTTTATTTTTTTAAGCACAAGTATGGCTAAACTACTGGAGAGGTTATTATGAGCCATTAGCCTTTAGAAGGGCTTTAAAACATTTTTTGTATTAACCGTAAGTTAAGACAGTCGAAGGACACACTGGAAGTCTTACTTTTGGGTTATACTGCTACAGGAGGAATGGACACTGGCAAACAAAAAGCCCAATGCCACTACAGGACAACTCTCCTGGTACCAGCATGCCTCAGTTTTGTAGTAAGCAATACTAAGAGCATGATCATAAACTGAGGGTGGGACCCTCATTAAGTCTTTACCAAAGGTATTGAAAAGCAAAAAGAAGTGAGCAACACAGCAAAATAAATAAAACAAACTCGCAGACCACCACAGCAATACAACAAAAACAAAAAACTGAGATTTGGTCTGCCCACAGCTCAAGGAGCCACATGAAGGACCTTATGCCCAAAGCTGGAATCAAATGAGGCCGCAATGTCCACCTATTAGAACTTAAGAGAATGTGTGAACAGAAGACCTGGGGGCAGCTTTACAAATCTGGGCTACAAATATTTGATGCTGAGAAGTCCAGATTCAGATTGCCCAGAGTCACAAAAGAATGAACAGAGAACTACATGAGACTCTCTGTACAAAAATCTAAATCGAGGAGTAAGAGACGAATGGTTTCCGAAACAAGAGAGAAAGAGCAGAAACCTGAGAGGTAGTGCTAAGAGTCAAATGCTAATCCACAGGAGAAGGAGAACATTCGTCCCAGAAATATCTGGATGGATGAGTCGCTTGTCCACTTCACTGGCAGTCTGGGCATCAAGCAATTCATCCCCAGCAAAAAAAGCCAGATATGGGATGAAACTTTACAAGTTATGTGACAGAGCCACAGGGTACACCTATGCTTTCAGGGTGTACAAAGGAAAGGAATCCCAGCTGCATCCCCCTGAAGGCACAGACTACATCGGATCAAGTGGAAATTCCCACTCCTTGAAAAAGGTTATCATCTCTAGGTTGATAACTACTATACCAGTTTGCCCCCTTTCTTCAATTTTCACCTGAAGAAAACTGTAGTATGTGGCACCATGAAAGCTAGAAGGAAGGGCTTCCCTTAAAAGCTGGTTAATACGAAACTAAGAGGGGAGTCAGCGAGATTTCAGGACAAGGAAATATTATGAAGTGGAGGAATAAAAAATACATCTACATGCTTTTTTCAATCCACAACACCTGCATGGAAATCCCTGCAAGGAATGGCCCAATCCAGAAACCAGAATGTGTGCATGATTACAATTTGTTCATCCGCAAAGTCAACTTCAATGATCAAATAATCCAACCCTAACTTACTACAAGAAGAACTTACCATTGGTATAAGAAAGTATCCATTCATCTTTTTTTTTTTTCTATAATTTTTTTTTTAATTGTTCAATAAAAACTATTTACATTTGAAACATAGTTCTACAAGTTACAAGGTAATACTGGAGAAATTCATAGGGCTCTTTCACACGGACGTTCCGTATGTCCGTTTTTCATCCATTCGTTGTCGGATGAAAAACGGACATACATGTATCCCTATGGGATTGCGTATGTCAGCAGAGACATGTCCACTGACATCCGATCCGATCTGAAAGTATGCCGGAGGAAAAACCTACTTTCCTTCCGTCTGGCGGATCGGATCGGATGAACACGGCCAGACGGTCCGTGTTCATCCGATTCCCAATAGGGGAGATCATTACTGATCCGCCCCGTGTGAAAGAGCCCATAAAATAAAGAAATAAGGCACAGCAGATCAAAAAACATATTTAGATCGAACAATGGACTCAGTAACTATAAATGAGTGGAAAACCTTGTGTCTACACAATTCATGGTATTGTACGCTAGAAGAATATATAGGTTCACTGACCCTCAGTGCATGTGTCTGTGGACTCAAGCGATCTATCCCAGATTTGGAAAAGATGTGGGGCAAATAATATATTCCATGTTCGCACCATATCTCTGTGTCAGGGATCAAGAAAAACTCTGGGAGTAATCTATTGTGCCATAAAGGGGTATAGTCATTGTCCCATATGCGCCTATATTGATACAATAGGGACCCTTCGGTCTCTATTGGAGTTCCCACCATGTCCCACCGTGATCAGCGGTTAGTTGCGCCCACTGTGGACAGAGAAGCGTAAGAAATCTGAGTCTGTCAGTTTTATCTATGTGGTATAGTTGAGACAGTTGGGGTGCGAGGTAATAGAGATTTAAGTCAGGGAGGGCTGTTCCACCTAGATCAGTGGGGTTATCCATTCATCTTTTTAATACAATTCATATGTGATATATTGCAAATCCACTGAAATACCTGTATTCTTTCTTAGCTATCAGGAGAAAATCATCACTGCCCTGATATACCCAAACAGCCAACTAGAAAGCATTCAATCAGATGAAATAAGCAGACTCCACGAGCACCATTTTCCCAAAAAAGCCCCTCCCTGTGAAACAGGCCAAAGACATTAAAAAAAATGCGGGATGTGCTCCAGAGGAGGCGTTAGGCGGGACACCCCTTTCTATTGTTCCCAATGTCCTTCCCAACCAGGCCTCTGCATAGGTGACTATTTCTATCATTACCACCATTACCATACTTCTCTACCATATTAGTGAAGAATGGTAAACGTAATTCTCAATTGTGCCATTTGCTTTCACACTCCTTATGCCTCTGCCTGCTCCTGAATTGACCCTAGCCTGTTATTTTCTGCCTGATGCCTAAACTGATCATACATCTGCCTGCCCTGGAACTGACCCTGGACTGTTTATTGACCACGTTTTTTGCCTGCCACTTGGACTGCTACAGTAGTAGTGGGATTCATGATAACACTGGGGTCTCACAAATGTGAGGGGCTTCAGAATAGTTTTTGTGGATGGAGAAAACATTTTTTTGGTGTTCTCTGGGTTTTGCAATTCCCGCATTAGGGTCTGGAGACCGGAGGCTTCAAAGAGATTTGGGTGGGAGAATCATCTAGCCCTGTCCCCATTCTAAGCCCCATATTTCTGCCTGTTGCCGACTTACTGCCATCATGCCAATGCCTGTCGTACAAACTGACCAGGCCTCTGTCTGCTACTTGTACTATAGAACATACTACTGCCTACTACCAGGACCAATATTTTGGCTGTGCTGACAATATCTTTGCCTGCTGCCTGTACTGACTATGGACAATGTTCCTCCCTGGAAAATTCCTTTTGCTGTTGCTGACCACATTCCTGCCTGCTGCCTGGACCAATGCTCTCCTCTGTGTACTACTAAAACCACAGGTAATCTTTTGTTTACCCTTTGCTCAACAGAATGTATTTTGGGGTGTAATTCTTGGTATGTGCATGCTATGTGTTAGAAATATGAAGGGCCTTTAAAAATTATAGGTTTTTCAGAAAAGTAATTTATGTCCCTAGAACACCTGACAGTGTTCCTTATATGTTGGGCCTCTCCACGTGGTCAGGTTGTGGAAGAGTTTCATACATGTGGTATGATCATACTCAGGAGGAGTAGCAGAATGTGTTTTTTGGGGTGTAATTTTTGCTATGTACATGCTGAGAATTAGAAATATTGTATAAATGGACAACTTTGTGTAAAAAAAAATGTTATTTTATTTCCAGTTTCCCAAAATTTGTGGGGAAAAAATTACATGTTCAAAAGACTCATTATGTCTTATAGAATAGATGTTGGGGTGTTTGCTTCTCAAAATGGGGTCATGTTGTGGGTAATTCCATTGTCCTGGTGCTTCAGGGCCTTCAAAACTGTAATTGGTATTCATAAATTAGATATGTAATATATGTCTCTTGAATACCTGATGGTTCTCCTTGCATGTTGAGCTTCTCTATGGAGCTAGGCTGTGAAAGTGTCTCACACATGTGGTATCGCCATACTCGGGAGTAGCAGAATGTGTTTTGGAGTGTAGTTGCAAGTATATATATGCTGTGTGAGAAAAATAACCTGTATATATGACAATTGTGTGGGGATTTTTTTTCCCCAAAGAATTGTGGGAGAAAAGTACAACTTTAAAAAAACTCACCATGCCTCTTACTAAATATCTTGGAATGTCTACTTTCCAAAAAGTGTAAATTTGAGGGGTATTTGTACTGTCCTGGCAAGTTAAGGCCTCAAGAAAGAAAGAGAGGCCGTTAGTACATCAGGTGTGATCAATTTTCAATGATTGGCACCATAGCTTGCAAACTAACTTTCACACAGGACAAATAATATACAATGATTTGGGTTATTTTTACTAAAGTAATGTAGCAGTATAAATGTTGGCCAATTTATCACTTATTTGCAAAAAAAATTGACGAAACAAAAATTTCTGCCTTTTTTCATATATAGCATAAAAAATAAAAAAACAGTGGTGATTAAATCAAAATCATAAGAAAGCTCTATTTGTGTGAAAAAAAATTACAAAATGTCATATAGCATGACTGACAGTGTTGCATGACTGAGTAATTGTCATTCAAATATGAAAAGAGGGCTCCTGCGCTATCGGGGACCGCAGTTAGGGGGCACTGCTGCAAACACCTGGTAGTCTGTCCTTGCCAGAAAAAAGAGAAAGCATAAAAAAGTGATGGTGTCTGCGCTGTGAAAATAAACCAAAACAAGGGGGATGGTACAAAAACTCACCTCGTGAGTGAATGAACCGTGAGGTAGGTATGTATCCTATAATGGATGCGTGGTGAACAGATACAGAGCAGCATGAACTTTATATGTGGACTAAGAAGATGCTCAAAAAAGCAAATATAGCAATGAGCACAATGTGAACCAAAAATTAATCTAAGGGCCAGATTCTCAAAGTTACGCTGGCGTATATCGAGATGCGCGGCGTAAATGCAAATATGCGCCATCGTATCTATGCGCCGTAGCCACAGAACCAGATACGCCTGAAAAAAGGCGTTTTCCGCCCGTACTAACAATTCTACGATTGTGCAGCGCAAGCGCATAGTTACGCGGGCAACATCGTATGTTCCCATTGAATTTGTATTCAAATATGCAAATGAGGTAGATGCGCTGATTCCCAAAACTACGCGCGTTCGGCGAAGGCTAGCCTAAAGCTACCCCTCATAAAGCAGGGGTAGCTTTGCACCAGACGTGTGCATGTCAGCTGGAGAGCAACTACAGCAGCACCATTCCAGACGAGCTGAGCAATCACACTTAGGACAACACATTCGTATGCCAAAATGCCAGGGGCAGGCCTGGTCTTAGCACTACTATTGTGTGCAGAGGAAGAGGCATGTAGAAGGAGGAGGGCACGTGAGAGGGCACGGCAGAGGATATACCGAATGCGCATTAGCCTCTTTGGCATGGGTGATTTGGAGGTGTATCGCCTCTTCAGATTCAGCCCTGCTGCCATCCTGGAAATAACCACAGCCCTAAAAGATGACATCACCAGTCAGACCCACCGCTCACATGCACTGCAACCACTGGTCAAGGTACTGGCAACACTCCATTTCCTTGCCACTGGATCTTTTCAGCGTACAAGTGGACTTGTGGCTGGGATGTCACAAACCAGCATGAGCAGATGTGTGTACCAGGTTGTCCCCGCAATCCTCACATGCATGTCCAACCAAATCATCAAACCCACCCAGGAGCATCTGCGGCAGAAGGCAATGCGTGATTTCTGCCTAATTGATGGATTTCCACGCACCATCGGGGCCATTGATTGCACACATGTGGCACTACAGCCCCCCGTGCCACAGAGCACATATATCGCAATCGCAAGCACTGGCATTCCATCAACGTACAGGTGATGGTCGATGCCAAATACCTCATATGGCACGTCCATGCCAAACACCCCGGGTCCAGCCACGACAGCTACATATACCGTCAAAGCCCCATCCCAGCAGAATTTGAACAGAACGTATACAAGGACAGCTGGTTGGTTGGTGAGTGACATGGGAGTCAGGCATGACTGTCTGACACCATGATGCAGACATCACGAGGGGCACATGCATGACTAACATCCTCCTGTCTTTTCTCTTCCAGGTGACGAGGCATATGCACTTGGACCCCATCTCATGACTCCATTCCGTGATCCCCAAACCAGAGGAGAGAGGAGATACAATTAAGCACATATACGTACCCGTGCAGTGGTGGAGCGCACCTTTGGCCTCCTGAAGTCCCGTTTCAGATGCCTGGATAAGTCCGGGGGGGCCCTCTTGTATTCCCCTAACTTTGTGTGTCATATCATCGTTGCATGTTGTGTGCTGCACAACAACGCCCTGAGAAAGGGCCTGGAGATTGACATACGTGATGACCTGACCCCCCAACCAGACAGTACCCCCCCTGCCTGAGGCTACCTTGTCTGCTGATGGTACAGCAGTCAGAAGATGCCTCGTGGAACGAATCTTTGAACGTTAAAGACACACATTCATCATTGCACAATGAGAATGCACGCATGCACACCACTGTGGTCCCTAAATCACACACACCACATCCACATCACATTGGATTAGCACCAGCCCAACATGTAGGACTTGTGAGCAGCAGTGCCGCGTCAAGGCCCCAACGATGTTGCTGTCCATTCACACGTCATTCATACGGTCGTGGGGAGAACTTATCCCCAATGACCGAGGGTGACACCCCTTACTGGCAGGAGTGCCACCCCCCACATTCACACACCATTCACACACCATTCACACTAAAGCTGCACTAGTGACCGTGTGCATAACAAAAAAATAAACAGCTCTTAACCAGAGCAATAACAAAAAAATAAACAGCTCTTAACCAGAGCAATAACAAAAATAAAAATAAACAGCTCTTAACCAGAGCAATAACAAAAAAATAAACAGCTCTTAACCAGAGCAATAACAAAAAATAAACAGCTCTTAACCAGAGCCAAAAAAATAAAACGCTAAATAGCTCACTTGCCAGGCACGGGCTATGCCTGGTGCCCAGGCTCCTGGCCCTCAGTTGCCTGGGGGAAGCCTCAGTTGGGGGGGTGGGGCATCTGGTTGGGGGGTGGGGCATCAGGTGGAGGAGCATCCCCAGGTCCCTCCCTGGCTGCCTGTCGGCCCTCCAATGCCACCGCTATGCATGTTAGCACAGCCTCCAGGGAAGCTATGTGGGCCTCCAGGGAAGCTGTCTGGGCCTGAACATCCATCCTTAGGCCCTTGACCTCCCCCACTAGATCAGACGTTGTCGCCTGCAGATCACCGAGGCTGGTGACCGTTGCTGCGCTGTTTCCAGCAACATCCTGTAGCGCATCTGGTAATGGCCCCGAGGAGGCCAGGCTATCAGCTAGGCGCCTCAACTCCACCGCTACTTGGCCCATATGGCGGCTTTGCTTGTCCTGCTGCCTGGCCAGGTTTTCTTTGAGGAATTTGGGCGCACCCCTTGTTTTTCGGGTCGTCTTCCTGGAGACAGGAGTGGCTGGGGCCCTTGCATAGGGGGAGAATCTGGAGGGGCTGGAGATGAGGGGGATGGAACAGGAGGGACTGGAGAGGTTGGGGGTGGACCCTGAGGGGCTGGAGAAGATGGGGGTTGTTGAACATGTGGATTCCTGGATCCCTCCTTGCTGCTTCCTCCTCCTCCCGGTATACGAGTGTGGATGAATGTACCTCTCAGGAGATGAAAGTACAAGGAGAGAGGAAAAACCATAGCACAATTCAGCGGTACAAAATATATTTTATAGAATAAAAGTGGAAACTCACATATAGGAAGAAAACACTGGGTACAAAACCATACGAGCCACGAGCTTGTCTCCCTGCCGTCAGGTGTGTACGCTCTAGTGCTCCTGGTCCCTACGCGTGTCGTAACACCACGTGACTTCTTCAGGGGATAACACTAGACTAGAAATAGGATCTTAAATAGTCTGCTTGGTTGTCTGCTATGCTGGATGTTCGTCGGCCATTTTGTTGTAGCCCACTATACTCCTATATAACGCAAACATGCTACAGCTGATGACATTTTCCCTAAGTCTCAAATGTGAAAGACTGGGTTCCATTTTCTCTTGGATGAACATATCTTCATACCCTTTCTGTGTAAATCTTTCATCAATCATATTGGCTTGTACCCAGAATTCTTCTATGTCTGTGCAGTTGTGTCTGAGTCTTAGTATTTGGCCCTTGGGAATATTGAACAGCCAATTCCTATGGTGACAACTGGTACTGGGAAGAAAGCTGTTCCGATCGACATTTAAAAAAAAAGTATGTGACAAATTTGTAATTCTTACGAGAAATTTCAAGATCTAGGAAGGGGATGTTTGTCTCTTCTATTTGCCATGTTAGAACGATATTCATCGTCTGTTTTCTCTTTCCGCCTCTGCATCCTCTTTTCTTATAGGGCTTCTCCTCTTTGTTTCTTCCATTTTCTTCGGGGGGTGGTATTCCTTCCCTCTAAAAAAGACTGGTTGTGTGCCTGTCCCTGTAGATATTCATAGTCTCTTCTATCGTCTCTATTCGCATCTCAAAGGTCTCTTAGTGGAGCATAATGGTTGTATGTGCGGATGGGACTCCTCTCTCTCGGTCTCTGAGGTGGGGGGCCCCATCCATCTCAAGGGTCCTAGTATTGACTAGGGCCCGGTCTCCTTGTATAAGGTCTAGGTGCATAGTATTGTTCACTTCTGGATTCTCTGGTGTCATAGTATCCTCTAGAATATGCTGGACTCCTTGCTTGATAATATGGTTCAATAGGGGTCCTCTTGTATCCTTCTGTCCCTGGTTTTGTTTTGTTTTGTCCAGTGATTATTATGTGTTTTTTTGTTTTTCCAATTCTTTTGTGGAGTTTTTTTCGGTCTGCGGGTGTTTCCCCTTGCTGTTATGTGGGGTGTGGTTGCTGGGATGTCTCTGTGTTCCCTCATGGTTTTCATGTCTAGGTTGGTCTTCTTTTACTTTGTTCTCTCCTGTGTCCCTCTGATTTACATCTGATCTCTGTCCTTCCGTGTTGGGGGAAAGTTCTGGGTGTAATGTCCTAGCTCTAACAGGTTTCTCCGGTGTTGAGAAGGTATTATCCATATTGTTTTGCCATTTGTAGACTAGGTCAATTTTTTAGTCATTGCTATCTCTAGAATATTTTTTACTTTTCCTTGTTTGTACATCTGCGTCTTTCTTAGTTAGATCTTTATTTAGTTGGGTAGTCAGTCATTTAAAATCTGCTAAGTCCTTGTGTGTCTCTAGTTGTATTTTTAGTTCTGCTATGGTTTGATCTATTTTGCGAATTTTTCGCTGAAATCGCAAAATGTCCAGAAGCAATCTCTTGTAGGTCAAGAAGAGTCCCGGTGATACTAGACTATAATATTCACTCTAGGAAAGTAGAGAAAATAATAACCCGCCACTGGCATATTTTGAAATCTGATAAGAAATTGAGAGACATCCTACCAGAAAGGCCAAAATTCATCTATAAGAGGGCGCCCACTCTACGGGACCAACTGGTCAAAAGTGTTATCAATCCACCAAAAAAGCAGTTCACGTTTTTTACAGGCAAAGGCTTTTATCCTTGCAAGAGGTGCTATGCCTGCATTCACACAAAACGTCCCAACGAAAAGAAAGTGACGTTCCAGTGCAACAGCAATGGCACCCAATACAAGATAAAATAATTTATTGGGTGCAACACTGAGGGTGCTGTGTATGTGCTAGAGTGCAGCTGCGGGCTACAATATGTTGGCCGCACCAAACAGCCTCTGAGTACGTATCAAAGAACATGTATGCAATATCCAAAAGGGGTTTGATAAACACAGTGAGCCAGATTCAGGTACAATTACATCGGCGCAGAGTATCAGAGATACACTACGCCGCCGTATTTTACCTGGCTCTACGACGAATTCAGGTAGATTTTGGCCCGTAAGGTACGGCGGCATAGTGTATTTCTCGCGGCGGAATCAAAATACGCAATTAGGGGGCGTGAAGCATTTAAATTAGGCGCGTCATTTTTTTTTTGAATAGCCCACAGCGATCGAACTGCGCATGTCCCATTTCTTCCTCCGTTACTTCAACATTTATTACCAATACTTCTGAAATTTCCCACCATGCATTGCGATTTTTATTATTACCATTTACATCCATATCTATTTTTATTTTTAAGATGTATATATGAAATAACATTGTTACGTCATTTTTTTTTTGAATAGCGTCGTTTACGTATATTCCTATTCCCGGCCCCTCTTATTTATTTTTTTAAATCACTTCTTTTTTACGACTTACGCAAAAAAAAATGATTAATGAATATACCCACCCATATTCAGATGCTGACATTATTTTCTTGTTTTGTACACTACTCCTCCCTACCTAAGGGTCCCATTTCTTCCAGATATCCCCGTTTCCCCCAGACTATATGTTAGTCTTTCTCTAAGTAAGGAATTTCTAGTAGAAACTGCCTTCCCGTGGGGACCTCTGGTGCCATTATCGTGCTTAGTTTTCCTAGATATAATAATACATTGTATAAATTCTTTTGGAAAGGTATGCATGACCCCAATATTTACCAGAGGGTCCAATATGGGTGTCTGTTTATTTTGATCTCCTCCCACGGTGTAGTCATCCGATCAAATGTTCGCCCTGATGTATTTTGCCTATAGAGCTCCTATATCTGCTCTGGTGTCATGCCCGGTGATTTTGACAATCTAGCCTTTTACGGGAATCCACGGCCCTTTTAGCTTTCATCTATATTCCCTACATTCTTCATATGTATAATCCTCCATTTTCTATATATTTTTGAAAAGTCCTTTCCGATCCTTTCCAAGTTATTATTAGGGGGCTGTCCAGGGGTTGTTTTTTTTGTTGTTTAACGCACGAAGTTGGAGGTATTGATAAAATCTTTGGATTTAACATCCCGACACAATCTATGTTTTTTTTATACAATTTTAAGATCCCTTTCTCCTTCCACACAGTATCCCCTTATTCCTGTATGATATCTAATTTCATTGAAGGGCAACGGTCCCTTTATACTTTAACTCCCACCCTTTTCAAAATACCTTCGGAGCAGATTTTTGATTTTCAAATGAGATACATTAGGGGCACAGCTGTACATTTTACTGTCCTCGTTATTTTCCCGTCCCCTTCTAGGTGTTGAATCTAAGCAGGAAATACGTTTTAGGATTTATCTCTATTCTATCCTGGCTGTCTTCTTCTTCTACGCCTTTTTTGCCATCTGACACATAGGGGAATTATGGAAGACAAGCTGTGGTGCCCATATCATTTTAATTAGGTTTGCCCGTCGATAATGGAAGTTTACACCAGCGGCATTTCTCCTTCCTCATGGGCCCAGATCTGGAGATACTCCGCCGGAGGTCCACCATTAATGTTTAAGCCGCAGGCAGTGTTCCTCCATTTTGCTATAGGCCAGGATTGATTTTGCAGTTAATGGCAAAGCCCGAGAAACAGAACTTCCCAATAATTGAGCCATGCAGAAGAATGCCCAAATAAATTCCTTTATGATATCTTATCTTCCCTCTGGCCCCTAGGAATCCCACCACCTCGGTCGAATTCATTGGCCAGGGGCTTATGCAAACAGCAATGTGGGCACCCCTCACTTCCCTGATGAAAGATTGTTATTGATCATCCTTTTTATGCACCTTTACCCATTCCATCCTGCCCCTCTTATTTATTTGAATGTATTTTATACTTTTACACATTTTTATTATGGATACCAGGTCTGCCTTGCATATAGAGTCCGTCTATGCACAGTGCGCTGTGCATCTGGCCAGTTACCCCACCTATCTCACTGTGCAGCGGCACTCAGTCTTTCACATTTGAGACTTAGGGAAAATGTCATCAGCTGTAGCATCTTTGCGGTACATAGGAGTATAGCGGGCTCCAACAAAATGGCCGATGGACGTCCAGCATAGCAGACAATCAAGCAGCTTATTTAAGATCCTATTTCTAGTCTAGTGTTATCCCCTGAATAAGTCACGTGGTGTGACGACACGCGTAGGGACCAGGAGCACTAGAGCATACACGTCTGACGGCAGGGAGACAAGCTCGTGGCTCGTATGGTTTTGTACCCAGTGTTTTCTTCCTATAGGTGAGTTTCCACTTTTATTCTATTAAATATAATTTGTACCGCGGTAATTGTGCTATGGTTTTTCCTCTCCTTGTACTCGCATTTCCTGAGGGATACATTCATCCACACTCGTATACCGGGAGGAGGAGGAAGCAGCAAGGAGGGATCCAGTAATCCACATAGGATCACTTACGAACTCAGTGTTCGTTGGTGATAGGCCCACTATTCATGGCCTCTATGTGAGTGCATGTCTATGTGATATATCTTCCATTTCCTAGTGCCCTCACAGTACTATGCCATGATTTCTGTGATTTTTTTTACATGTTTATCTGCCGCTGAGTCCTTCAGCTACCTTTAAGTGTTGCTGCATCTACCCTGTGGAGTTTTTTTTGGGCTGTCCGTGCTATAGCTATAGTGAGGTGAGCAGTTAAGAACCACAAGAGGTGTTTGCACTGAAGTTTCTCCCCAGCATGGAAGTTTGGATTTTCCTTGGGTGCACTGCTCCACATAGACTTTATTAGTTTCACATGTTACTGTTCGTTCATATATACCATTATTTTAGTTTTTGTGTTTGGTATTCCATAGCTATGTGTTATCACGTGTAATCATTTAGATTGATTTTTGGTTCACATTGTGCTCATTGCTATATTTGCTTTTTTAAGCATCTTCTTAGTCCACATATATAGTTCATGCTGCTCTGTATCTGTTTACCACGCAACCATTATAGGATACACACCTACCTCACGGTTCATTTACTCACGAGGTGAGTTTTTGTACCATCCCCCTTGTTTTGGTTTATTTTCACAGCGCAGACATCATCACTTTTTTTTATAATTGTCATTCAAAGTATGAGAATTGAAAGCTGAAAATTGTTCTGGGAAGGAAGGGGGTATAAGTGCCCAGTAGGTAAGTGGTTAATGAACAAAAATGGAAGACGTAAACCCTGAAAAAAGCTTAGCACTAGGAAATATACAAACTCTATTTCGGTACCTGACACTTCTATAGAATACTTAAAATTCAAGGCATGTTTACATTACTATCTAGCAGGCTAATGGAAGTACGCACCAGACACTCATGCATAATTCAAATTACTATCCTCGGGCTTCTAAAGCTGAGTTAAATCTGCCTTCAAATTAGCTGAGGTGTGACTTCTTGTTGTAGAAAATGTAGCAGTCACTTGTGTACACTGCTTAGATAAAAGAATATTCCTTACAAAACCCATACTTATATTTTTTATCACCATTTCATGAAAATGACAATCAAACAAAATACTAGTTCACAGTCCGTAAACTATATACGAACTTATTAAACAAAATAATGATGCAATATTGTACTGGGTATTAATGGGGTTTTTCTTACAGATTTGTACATGTTAAAAGGTAATATGCAATATAAAAAATGACAAGCTTCAACCTTTTTTTTCTGTAACAGAGTTGGACGACAACAATTTAGTTAAAAAATATATACTCTACATAATTGCTATAAAGCAATTTACAAAAGAAAGGAAACTGAAAATGGCATCTTTTATTATCTAAAACCTTGTATAATCTATTCCCGTCTGCAGTCTTTATATAATCATTTCTTAGTATGATGGTCCGTGCTGAGGATTGGTTAATAAATGTCATCAATGTGAATGCTACCAACTCACCTTTTGCGCAGCCGCTAGCAGCTCATCTGTCACTGACACCTCTGTTTACCACTAATAAACCGGAAAACAATCAGAGTGTTTCCCAATCACATGATCACTATTTCAGCAGTGATCACATACAAACTAAGGGCCAGATTCACGTACATTGGCGCATATTTTGACCGGCGTAGCGCACCTCCTTTACGTTAGACCGGCGCAATGTAGAGCCGCAATAACCATATCCTCGTAGTATTTGCGCAGAAATTAGCGCCGGTGTAACGTAAATTCCGAGGCGTAAGGCGGAGTAATTCAAATTGGGAAGGACGTGGGCGTGTTTCATTGAAATGAGCCGTGACCCCATGCAAATGAAGGGCCGGCCGGATCGCGCATGCGCACATGAAGAAGACCATGGTCAGCACCTCTGTGCGCATGCTCACAACTCGGGAACGGCGCAATCAGTGAAATTGGAAGTGGACCCGGGCAACTTAGTGAACTACGCAGAGAGCCTAAATAGACAGACACAAACGCCCTTCCTTTGCAAAAGTACATCCCTTTGTATCCCTTCCTATACAGCAAGGTGCTTTTGTTCTGTTGTGTGTTCGCGTTTGTTGCGTTGTGACTTGTCTTTGTGATATTTGTTGACTGTTTGATCTAGTGTTTTGTAGAATATATTTGATAGTGTTTTTTGGTGACTGGTTGTGAGACTTTTTGGTTGATAGATTTTGTTTTGTTTTGTTGCTTGATTTTTCCTGCTTGTTTTTGTGTGTGATTTTTGGTGATTGTTTGGGAGAGAGTTGTTGTATGAGTATGACTGAGAGGAAGCGCAAGAGCAATTTTTCTTTGTGGGAGAAACAAACTATTGCCCGGGCCATTACCCAATATGGCCGTTTCCTCCACGGCCCAGAGAGTGCCAACACCACCCCGGCCAGGAAGAAGGAGATTTTGCAGAACATTACCGACCAGGTAAATTCATTGGGGGGGGGGGAGACCCGGACACGCAAGGGGATCGTAAAGAAGATCAATGATCTCCGGCGTCTGGTCCGAAAGAAGCTGGCCAAAATGGCAGCCCATGCCAGGGGCACTAGAGGGGGCCCACCATGCCCTGTTAGGCTGACAGCGGAGGAGCGTGCGGTGGCCCACACCTTTAATAGGCAACAAGTGGAGGGCCTGCCTGGCTATGACTCCAGTCAGGAGCCCGTGATGACAGGTAAGATTTTTTTTGTCCTATCTGGTGTATAGCATGTGTGTGTGTGGGGGGGGGGGATAGGGGAATATGTGGCAAGTGTGTGGATCCTCCAACCTGTGAATGTTTTGTGTCATCCACAGATGTGCGGGAGGGTGCTGGGCCATCTGGCCTGATTGCACCATCCCCGGGACACCATCCTGATGAGGACCCCCAGACAAGGCTGGAGTCCTCGGAGGAGTTGGAAAAGGAGGAGTTTGAGGAGGAGGTCATGTCAGCCAGTGGATTGTTGTTTTTGGAGGAGTCTTCCCCTCTGGCTGTCAGCAGCCAGCCCTCCATAAGGGGTTGCCCCTCCCACTCCTCCCCCAACAGGGCTCCCTTCCCAAGGGCCTCCCCTTCTCCCCGGCCACAAGCATCAGCTGGAGGCAGGAAGTCGTCCCAGAAGACCAGGGCGTGGCCGAGGTTCTGCCCGCCAATCTCAGAAGGGACCAGGCCCTTCAGACTCACCATCTGGGACAGGTCAGCCAGACTTTGGTGCGGATGGAGGAGAGCCTGTCCTCCATAAAGGATACGCTTGGGGACCTGGACTGCCACTCCCTGGCTCTTACAAACTGCCTAAACGAACTGCAGACTACTACAGCAGACGTTGGGCAGGATGTGAGGGCCCTCACCCAGGCTATCCAGGCCAATACTGCAACACTAAGTGCTGGCCTGACCAGAATTGCCGTGGCCTTGGAGGGCAGGCCGCCACCAGGTGGGCAGAGACTGCTCCTCCTTCCCCGGATTACCCCCCCCCCCCCATGAGTCTTCCCTGAGGAGCCAGGGCCGTGGCCGCCCCAGCGGCATTAATTTGGTTTCCCTCTTTTTATTTATTTTTTCTTGGACTTTTTTTTTCTTTTTCTGGACTTTTTTTTCTGGGGGGGGGACTTTTTTTTTGCTGGAAATTTTTAGTTTTTTGCTGGACAATTTTTTATTTTTTTTTGTTTTGTGAATGATTTCGGAATGTGGGGGTGACATTCCTGCCGGAAAAGGGATGTCACCCTCATTTGTGGTGGAGAAGGGTTCCCCAGGACCAGGGAGAAGTGATCCCCAGGTCTGTGTGAATGGTGTATGAATGTACAGTGACATAATTGGAGCCGTGGCGTGGCGTTGCTGCTCACAAGTCCTGCATGGTGGGCTTGTGCTAATCCAATTTGATGAGGATGTGGGGTGTGTGTGCTAGGGACCACAATGGTGTGCATGCATGCATTCTCATTGCGCCATGATTAATGTGTGTGTTTAACGTGCAAAGATGCCTAATGTGAGCTGTCTCCTGGCTGCTCTTCCCTCAGAAGATGGGGTATCCTCGATTAGGGGGAGATTGTCTGGTTCAGGGGTCAGGTCATCACGTATGTCAATCTGCAGGCCCTTTTTTACTGCAAAGTTGTGCAGCAGGCAACATGCACCGATGATCTGGCACAAGAAGTTTGGGGAATACAACAGGGTCCCCCCAGACTTATCCAGGCATCGGAAACGTGACTTCAGGAGGCCAAAGGTGCGCTCCACCACTGCACGTGTTTGGGCGTGGGCTTCATTGTATCTTTCCTCTCCTGGGGTTTGGGGGTTCCGGATAGGACTTATGAGATGGGGTCCCAGTGCATATGCAGAGTCACCTGTAAGGGAAAAGACAGGAGGATGTTAGTCATGCATGTGCCTCTTGTGATGTGTGCATCATGTGGGGGACAGTCATGCCTGCCACCCATGTCACTCACCAACCAGCCAGGTGTCCCCATACACGTTCTGTTTGAATTCCATTGGGATGGGGCTCTGATTGTTTATGTAGCTGTCATGGCTGGATCCGGGGTGTTTGGCACGGACGTGCCATATGAGGCCTTGGGCATCGACTATCACCTGTACGTTGATAGAATGCCAATGCTTCCGATTGCGGTATATGTGCTCTGTCTCATGGGGGGGCTGGAGTGCCACATGTGTGCAATCAATGGCCCCCACGGTGCGTGGGAATCTGGCAATTCTGTAGAAATCTGTCATTGCCTTCAGCCGCAGGTCCTCACTGGTTGGTTTGATGATTTGGTTGGCCATGCGTCTGAGGATTGCGGGGACAACCTGGTGCACACATCTGCTCATGGAGGATTGTGCCATCCCAGCCACCACTCCACTTGTTCTTTGAAAAGAGCCACTGGCAAGGAAATGGAGTGTTGCCAGGACCTTGACCAGTGGCTGCACTGCATGTGAGCGGTGTGTTGGGCTGGTGATGTCCTCCTTCAAGGTTGTGGTTAATTCCAGGATGGCATGAGGGGTGAATCTGAAGATGCGATACACCTCAGAATCACTCATGCCAAAGAGGTCTATGCGTGTGCGGTATATCCTCTCCCGTGCCCTCCTCCGTGCCCTCCTCCGTGCCCTCCTCCTTCTTTGCTCCTCTAAAGTCACTAGTATAGCTATGAGCAAGGATGCCCCTGGCATGTTGGCATACAGTTTATTGTCCAGCAAGTGTGACTGCTCAGCTCCTCACTAACAGTGTTGCTTTAGCTGACATGTAGACGGATTGTCTAATTTTATTCCATCTTTTATATGGTCTAATTTTAGACAGGACGTGCAGCTGTTGCGCACAGCGCGTAGCCTGCGCTGCACCAACTTACTTTTGTGGATCCCCGTAACTCCCTCATTTGCATATTTCAATAGCAAATCAATGGTGTGTCTAGCGCAGTTTTGCGCGGACGGATACGCCGGTCTATCGAAATTACGCCGGTCCAAAAAAAGTAGATTTCATGCGTATATCGTTTTGGGGATGCGGCGTATCGATACGCATGCGCAAATTTAGACTAACGCCGCGCATCTCCTGTAACGCCGGCGTAATGGCTCTGTGAATCTGGCCCTAAAGGTTTATTTCAGAATAATTTTTTTTAATTGCAGGGTTCACTGTAATATGATGTAGATGGCCGTATGCTTCTTTGTAAGACTATAGATGTGTGATACAATTAGAGCATTAAAAAATTATTTTATTTATTTTTTTGAAATTTGTAAAAATATACCAATATATCATGTGTTATATCAATATCCCTAAAAAGGAGGTAAGGCTTAGCATTAATGTTTGTGAAAAGGTTTTCAACATTTGAAGAGTACATTAAGAATACTGCTTTTCTTTCCTTTTTTTTTTTGAACTTCAGAATGCATATGTATGATGTGTCCATTGTGCTTCTCTTTTAGTTTAGTAGTAATCTCCTTCCTCTGGTGCACACCCATCCCATCCCCCATAATTTTCTGGTGTGGCGGGTGTGAATTAAACTCAGAAGCTGTCACAGGCACTCTACCCTTTCTACCCAGCTCCTTTAATAAAACATTGTAGAAGCCATACTGCAGCTTCTATGAATGAAACAGGTTATATGAATGGAGAAGGTAGACCAATCATCAACCCGTCATCCATTTATAGATCATGATCCATTAATAGAAGCTGAAGCACCGCTTCTGTGAATTGAGAAGCTGGGCAGAAAGAAAGGGCTCCTTGGTTCAATTAACCTCTGACACCCCTGAAAATTACAGCAGCAAGGATTGGGGGGCATTGGTGTTGGAAGATTACTACTGAACTAGAAGACAGAAGCACAAGAAACACGCCTCAACGAGGTTAAAGCGGAGTTCCACCCAAATTTGGAACTTCCGCTTGTTCCACACCTCACCCCCTTACATGCCACATTTGGCATGTCATTTTTTTTGGGGGGGGGAGTGGGGGCTTCAGGAGGAGTGGGACTTCCTGTCCCACTTCCTCCTTCCGCCAAAGGCTGGTAAGGCGATTAAGCTTAATCGCCTTACTGCAGCCCCTCCCCTAGGTGATCGTCTAGGACACATGACAGGTCCTAGACGATCGCCTGTCAAATCAGCGGTGAGCCGCGCGCGCAGTGCAGCTCGCGCATGCGCAGTGGGTGCCCGGCCGTGAAGCCAAAGGCCCAGTAGCAATGAGGATGCCGGCCGGGGAGGTGGGGAGCGGAGCGGAGCCCCGGCCGGCGCGTCGCTGGAACGCTGGAGCAGGTAAGTGTGTGTTTATTGAAAGCCAGCAGCTACACTTTTTGTAGCTGCTGACTTTTAATAAACACCAAATTTGGCTGGAACACCCCTTTAAGCAATGTCCCTTGTGCTTATTTTGTATTGTTTTTGTTTGTAAACTAAGGCTTTAAAGTTTTAAGAAAGTATCAAAAATATTAGATAGTATAGTGGTGGTGGTGGTATAGCAAGGAGTGACCATATTTTACCTACAAAGACAATTATGTGCCACAATTATTTCACTTCACAATTATGTGCCACTGTGTTGGTCTATCACATAAAATCCCAAAAAAATACACTTAAGTTGGTTGGAACATTTCAAGGGGTATGAATACTTTTTCAAGGCACTGTAAACTCTCTCAATCAACTTATGATTCTACCATTATTAAATACTTTAGATAGGAAGGTACAGTATATTAGTGTAATGGTCACCACAGTTTACGATCTTCCATCATCCCACCCAAGACAGTTTATCTGACACTCTGACAATCTCTGTAGACACGATCCATTCCATTTCCCATGTTACAGTTAATCACAGGGACAGCGAAACTCTCCACCCCCCCCCTCATCACACAATGGGGGGGCCAACGATTCTCCATTACACATCCCACAGACTTTTCGGCACCGGTCTGACATAATTAACATGACCTAATTACTACATCTGAGAAGTCAGACTGCCAACACATATCTATCATCAATAGTCTTTTCACATCAAACAGTGTCATTAGCATACACAATAAAATATCTAGGAGCAGACTTAATTAACACCTCAAAAGCATGTGTCCCAATATTGAATGAAAACACTCCATTGTCCTGTTGGAGTCAGACTTTAACAACTTGTAATATTTCAAGATATCCTGCAATACATGAATTATCAGTAATGTCCCATCTCATGTATTATATGATATAATTTCTCAGTCACCCTATGCCCCTATCGTCATTGGTGAAGCTGGCACAGGAGTACATCGTATCCTTCAAAAGTCTGAGTATCACGGGCAATCCCGTTACATCTCTCCCCTTTCGGTAGGAGACTAACACAGGAGGTGACCCCAGATGGGTTTACTCTGAAGTTAGTCCATAGTTCCATTCCTCCAATGCTTGTATCCCAACAGTACCCCAAATAAATTGCTCCAAACAGAGCATTACTCACCCAGCCAACCTCTGCCTCTCTCAGAGAACATGCCTGTCGCTGGGGAGAGGCCTGGACTGGCCCTTCTCCCTGGAGTCCTTTCAGCCGCTGTAGAGAAGACAGGGTGACTGGGCTCAATTCATCATGCTGTTGGGGATCTGGGCCAACTGCCCCCCATCCCTGGGGTATACCAGTGGAGACTGAAGTCCCATCAACTTCCACAGGAACTCCCTCTCCTGCAAGTTGAGAGCAGAGGCTTGTGGCACTCTGCTCTGTTGCCAGCTCTTCTGCTGGGTTGCTGTGAGGGGAGACCACAGTCCCATCCCCGATGTCAGCTCAAGCTGCAGTTGTGTGCAGCGGCCAGTAGCATCCTGCCCTGCTGCCAGTGATTCACCTGGGAGAAAAAGCTTTACCATCTCAGCTTGTTGCTGGAGAGAGGGGCCCAACTGCCCCATCTCCCTGGAACTCCACAGTTGGTTCCGGTGCTGCCCTGTTGCCAGCACTTCTGCTGGGGATGCATAAACCGCAACATCCTCTGGACAGTCCATTAAATCCATACGTTCTGTAATCTGTGGCTAGGGAGATAAGCCAACTGCCCTAGCCCCCTGGAACTCCACACCATCCACTTCGGCTTTGGTAATGGCAATCTCTATATTTTCCACTGCCGATTCATCAGCCAGGATTTCACAGTTGTCATCTAAAATTTCCTCATAGTCCCAGGCAACGGGAGCCCCACCCTGCTGCTGAGCAGAGTCTAGCAGCTGCCTGTAGGCGATCTCCAGCTCCCATTCCTGAATGGCCAGAAACTCCAAATCTTCCTGTAACCAGTGCCCTTCCGAGACATTCAATTTTTCCTCTCTGTGCTCCATTTTTTCCTCCAAGCGCCACTTCCGATTATCCCCGAAGTCTGGATCACTGGACATCCTCCAATACAACAATCCCAAGCCATCATAGTCATAGGCTTCCGTGGGGCTGTCATCCGCTGACCACGGGCACTCTTGGGCTACATACCACCGGAGGGCTCTGTAGCTCTCGCCCAACCGCATCTCTGCCCAAATCAGCCTGCTTAAATCAGCTGTCCACTCCTGCTTCGGTTGTTCCCCCAACAACGGCATTCGTACGTCATAATGCGGCCAGTACCTTACATGGATGGAGGTAAGGACCTATACTTGGTGCTGCTGCTCAAGAGCTAGCGCTTCCTTCCAGAGTTCGCAGCGAATCGAAACAGACTATCCCAGCAGGACCTCCTCTGATACTGGTCCTCTGTGCTGTATCCGCATCTCTTGTAACCCCCTCCTGAATTCCTCTTCTAAGGCGACTGGTATCTGTACCTCTCCTCTCTCTTCAGTTGGTGCTGCTATGTCTTCTGCTGCTGCAGCACCTCTTTGATGTAGCCCCGTTGCATCCACAGCCGCAATAACCAGGTTTATGATCCCCGGTGGAGGATTAGGACCATACTATGCCAGTCCCCGTTTAACAGCCCGATCAAAACTTTCTTCCTCGGGTGTCCTGTCTGTTACGCTGGGCCTTTCAGCTCTTTCCATTTTGACAAGTTCAGCGATAATGTCCCTTTTCTTACGGTTGCTGGCTGGTCTGCCCCGGTTCTCCAGTATGTCCTTGAGGGAAGAGAGCTTCAGCCGTTCATACTGTGTCTCGATTGTCCTGTGTCTTTGTAGCTGTTCTTCTGGCAATAGAATCAAGCCACTGCTGTGCCACCACTGTAATGGTCACCACTGTTTACAATCTTCCATCAACCCAAGACAGCTTATCCGATACTCCGACAAACCATGTAGACACAATCCATTCCATTTCCCAGAATAACGAGACTCAGCTCTGTTCTCTGGTTTCAAAATGTATGAATACTTTTAATGGTAACTCTCAGTCTTATATACAGTACAGGCATGTTACAGTTAATCACAGGGACAATGAAACTCTCCACCCCCCCCTCATCAAACAATGGGGGGGCTAACGATTCTCCATTACACATCCCACAGACTTTTCGGCACCGGTCTGACATAATCAACATGACCTAATTACTACACCTGAGAAGTCAGACTGCCAACACATATCTATCATCTAAAGTCTTGTCACACCAAACAGTGTCATTAGCATACACAATGAAATATTTTAGGAGCAGACTCAATTAACACCCCAAAAGCATGTGTCCCCACATTGAATGAAAACACTCCATTGTCCTGTTGGAGTCAGACTTTAACAACTTGTAATATTTCAAGATATCCTACATGAATTATCAGTAATGTCCCATCTTATGTAATATATGATATCATTTCTCAGTCATCCTATGCCTGTATCGTCATTGGTGAAGCTGGCACAGGAGTACATCGCATCCTTCAAAACTTTGAGTATCATGGGCCATCCCATTACAATTAGATTTAAACTTTTAATTTAAACTTGCATTTCCTCTGTTGCTTCCTGTTTTTTGGCCTAGGCCAAAATGATGTCCCAGAAGTCTTCATGGATAATTTTTTTCTTTCATCTTGAAAAATGTGTGCAGGGGCTTTCTCAGCTAAGCATGCTCCCCTGCTTGAATGCCTGGGCTAAGAGCATACAGATTCCAGGAAATAAATGCTACAAAGGATAGGTATACATAGGCATACAATGTGAAAATGTCCTTTACATAAAAAGAAGTGGTAATTTCTGAAGTATTGAAGATTAATGCTGCAGCCCTAGGATCAGTGGTTCGAATCCCCATAACAGCACTACCTGCATGTTTAGATGTTCTTCCTGTGCCTGCGTGGGTTTCCTCCCACAAACCAAAAAAATGCTGGTAGGTTAATTGAGTCCTGTATAAATTGACCCTTGTATGTATGCATACAAGTTTGGTACCTAAGATTGCATGCTCCTTTGAGGGCAGGAACTAATGTGAATGTACAATATAAATGTATATAAGTGCCTGTAATAAATAAATAAATTGTGGACAGCAAGAGGAATGCAGAGGCTGGATACACCTCCCACCTCCCTCTGCATTCCGCTTATGTTGCCCATTCATAGTAAAATATGTAGAACAATACATATTGGTCTAAACTGAAGAAGACATTTTTTTTCTTTATTGGGATGTTTATTATAGCAAAAAGTTAAAAAAAAAAATTTCAAAACTTTCGCTCCTTTTTTGTTTATAGGGCAAAAAATTAAAACTGGAGAGGTGATCAAATACCACCAAATGAAAGCTCTATGTGTGGGAAAAAAAATGTTGTTTGGGTACAACATCGCACGACAGTTAAAGCGACCCAGTGCCGTATCACAAAAAATGGCCTGGTCATTAGGGGGGCAAATCCTCCGGTCCTTAAGTGGTTAAACTTCTCCACAACTTTATCACTGACTTGTCTGGTGTGTTTCTTGGCCTTCATGATGCTGTTTGTTCAAAATTGTGGAAAATGTCAAGGGGTATGAATACTTTTTCAAGGCACTATATCACTTATGTGTTAGTGCCTTGCTTTTCATTGGTTTGCTTTTCAGAGGTGGTATATTTACTTAAAGGGGCAGCTTCACATTTTTCAGCATAATTTTGGTTTTTCAGACTGCTTGAATGGCACCATTAGCCATTTAGTAATGGCTGCTGACCATCACTTTTATAAGGAGTATCTGTGACACCTTTAAGGCCTGGAGCATCGTGATTGGAGCTTTCAGATTTTTTTTTTTAAACTGTGCAATATTTATTATCCTTACAAATAATTTTTTTTTTCACCTTTGGACTACTAAGTTTATTTGGATTGTTTTTTTATCCTTTTGTTCATATGCAGTTATTACACATGTGTTAGTGTCTTGCTTTTCATTGTTTTGCTTTTCAGAGGTGGTATATTTAATTAAAGGGGCAGCTTTTTGTTTCAGCATATTGACATTTTTGGTTGGCGCCAAGGGTTACTAATATTCCTCACACATATTTGGTATTAGTCACCATCCCCACCCCTTTGTTACGTGTGGCTGATTGACCAATGACCTGCTATTGTGTGACAGCCTCCCATGTAATAAGGCCAAATTGGGTCTGTTCCAAAGCAGCTCATCATTACTTACCACGTCTTGTTCTGTGATGTGTGGACAATAACAAAGCAGCAGCAAGAGATCCACAGAATGAATGAAAAAGAAAAAAGGGAGGGTCCTTGAACCTACGGGTCCTCAGGTATAGCTTTCTCTCCAGCAAGGAAAACAGTAAGAAGCACAGTAGTGACATCACTAAGTCTCACTTTAAATTGCATTATACTTTCATCTAGAGACACAGGAGTTGATTTACGAATACTGAAGATTGAAAAATCTGGGGAAGCTCTGCATGGTAGCCAATCAGCTTCCATCAGCTTTTTCAATTAAAGTGTTACTAAACCCACAACAGTAAAATCAATCTGTATATGGAGTAAGTTAGTGGAACCTAAGGGGTTAATCCTGCGCATTGTGTAAAAAGGCTACTTGATCCTGTTTTCTCTGATCCTCCCCTTCTTCCACTGTCCCCAATCCATCTCCTGATAAAACAGAGCCTTGGAGGCACACTGCAGTTTGGTGTGTATTGCTAGAGAGCTTTTTTGTTCTTGGGAGTATGCATATGATCACCACAGGCCTAATCAGAACTGTTCAGATAGATGGTCAGGGGTCCTGCAGCCTCATAGAACAGTCAGAGGAGATTTAAAACTCCTCCTACAAGCTTTAACTAAACACAGATAGAAGTTACAATTATGTACTGTAGTTACACTTCTATATACTGATAATGAGAAAAGGTATTTAACCATTTATATTTGGTAAAATAATTGCATTTCCATGTTCTGTGTACTGTGGGAGACCAGATATAGAGAATGCAAGTTCCTGGGTTTCGTAACAGTTTACGCTTTGACAAAAAAAGAAAAAAAATGGGAGTGGATCGGAATCTTTACAAACCTGCATCAGATTTTGTACTCTCCAGTTTTAGTAAATCAGTCCCATACTGTCTTAAATAATTTTGGACTGCCTGGAGACTTGATTCACCTGCTTTGGCCTTACCCCAAACTCCACCGATTCTGGACGGAGGTTCTGGCCACACTGAATTCTGTATTCCGGATTAACATCCCCTTGGACCCACTTTGTTGCCTGCTCGGAGTTCTGGAGGGGGCGATACCGGAGGAGGTGACCAGAGTGGCATTCGCCAGGGCATTGTTTTAGGCAAGAAAAAAACATTCTTCTTAACTGGAAAACAGATATACCGCCCATGGATACAGCACATGGGTAGAACGCTCATAATGGAGAAATACCTATATCAGCACTGGGGTAACGCTGAAAGATTTGTTAAGCTTTGGGATCCGTGGCTTGCTGTACCTGGTCTGAGCCCCCTGGAGCTTGTCCAGACGAGATTGCTGGGGGGTGTAAAGGCGAGGATGATAAGATAAGGAAAACTCGGTTGGTGTACAGTATTTCATGTTTTCATACTTTGGGCCAGATTCAGCAAGACTTGCGCTGGAGTAATTCGATATGCGCCGCGTAACTGTGAAGATGCGCCGTCGTTTCTATGTGGCCGTACCCACCAAACTAGATGCGACAGAAAACGGGCCATTTCCGATCGGCTTAACTTTCTGACGCCAGAGTCTCGTCAGCGCATAATTTCGCTTGGCGCATCAGTCGCGCCTATTGATTTCCCCTGCAAATATGCAAATGAGGGAGATTTCCCGATTCGCGAACGGATTAGCACCATACCTGGCTACATGCGCCGTGCGTATCTCGTCCGTCCGGCGCAAAGTTATTTCTACAAATAGCTGCTTTATCTTTACTCCAGACGGCCACAGGTCAGCAGGAGAGCAGCTACAGCAGCGTTACCGACGATAAGAGCTAGCTGAGCACCCCCACTTGCAGGACAACACCTCTGTCCATGCTTGTTTGTCAACTTTTACAGCCATGGAGGAAGACATCATAGGTCTCCATAGCCGAGATGACGGCTGACAGCTCCTGGCCTTTAGAGTTCAGCTTTCTCCTGTGTGTTTGCGGGGAACGGGAGCAGCCATCTCAGAACAAAAGTAACTTCACTGCGGGGAGGGGGAACAGGATATACTTTAGTGCCGGAATGGCGCATCTACGGGCGCATTTAAACGCCCAACGGAACGCATTGCGCTGACGTTTGCCGTGAAGTGGTGCCGACGGAAGTTGTGAGCATGCGCACAAGGGGGCCGAGTGAAGCCTCACTTACTGCGCATGCTCCGCTTACTGTGCTGAACGTAAGCCTCTGCGCTGGGCTCCGCCTATCATTTACATATGATCACACCCACTTCCACTTGCGTCGGGTTACGCCAGCGCATTATCGTTACTCTGGCGCAAGTTTACGCGCAACTGCTATGTGAATAACAGTACTTGCGCCGAAAGTGTCGGCGGAGTAACGTAAATGAAAAACGTTACTCCAAAGTAAAGAAGCGCCCATCTACCTGAATCTGGCCCTTTGTATGTTTTGTGAGCAATAAAAACCTTTTGATATTATTTTTCTTATTGCTTAGTGTGTTTATTGAGCATCATAGTTCTCTATGTCCCCCCGTCCTGGTTCCCGCTTTCGGGCCCTGGTTTGGAGGACTAAGGCCGCGTACACACGATCAAATCTATCTGCTGGAAACGGTCTTTCAGCAGACAGATTCGATCGTGTGTACGGGCGGACAGACAGATTTTTCCAGCAGACAGATTTTAAAGCATGCTTTAAAATCTGTCTGCTGGGAATCCGTCCGTCCGACATGTCTGCTGGTTAGTACGCTAACCAGCAGACATATCTGCTCACACATGCGTCGAATGGATTCGACGCATGCGCGGAAGTGTTTTACTTCCTGGTGCAGTGACGTGGCGGCGTTCAAACCAAAACAGCCCAGCAGACAAATCTGATCAAATCGGTCTGTCAGACCGATTTGAACAGATTTATTTGCTTGTGTGTACGGGGCCTTATTGGAACTTTCTGATTTATTTTTGATTGCCATTTATCTACTGTTAATGTTTTCTCTTTTTTCTCCCCTTCCCTCTTCTCTCCCTTTACCCCCCAGGCTCGGTCCATGGTGGACGTCCGGACGTCTCCTTCAGGCGGACATCTTCTCCTCCTGGTTGTTGGGGTGCTTCTGCAGCTGGATCAGATCAGTATTTTTCAGTTTGCACATACCCATAAACATGGCTAAAGCCGCGTACACACGGCAGAGAACCTCGACGGGCAGAACACATCGTTCCGCCCGTCAAGGTTCTCTGCCGGCCGTCGAAATCGGCGACCCGCCCGTCGGGAATGGCAACCAGCCATTCATCCAGGCGGGCCGTCGAGCAAAAAGAGAGCGTGCTCTCTTTTCGCTCGACGGGATTCCCGACGGGCGGGGCGAGCCAGGAGCGTACACACGGCCGAGGTCCTCGCTGGAATGCAGCTTCCAGCGAGGTTCTCGCTGGTTTCCAGCGAGAACCTCGGTCGTGTGTACGCCGCCTGAGGTTTTAACACTTAATGTCCACGGCCTAAATTCAAATAAGAAGAGACATCTTGCACTGAGGGAGTTCAGGCATTCTGGGGCAGACATTATCCTAATTCAGGAAACACACTTTAATAAGGGTGATTCCTTCGCTTTCGTATCCAGACAATACCCTCAGATATATCAAGCCTTTAACCCTCGTAAGCGGGCTGGTGTAGCCATCCTCTTCAAGCGGGGTTCCCCCTTTACGTGCTCTGAGTCATTCCTTGATCCGCGGGGACACTACATTATTCTAAGAGGTCATTGGCAGGCGCAGGCCTTCACCTTATGTACCCTCTATGCCCCCAACACACACCAGATCCACTTCATCACTAGGGTTTTTGCATGTCTGTTCCGGACGCCTAGCGAGTGCTTGATTGTCGGCGGGGACTTTAATTTGTCCCAGTCGGTGGTGCTGGACCGCCACGTGCTGAACCCTGCAAATCCACAAACCCGGGTCACTGGGGACTCTCAACTTTTTCGTCATCTAAGGCCATGTACACACGATCAGACCGGTCCGATGAAACTGGTCCGACGGACCGGTTTTATCGGACCAGGCTGAAGTGGTCTGATGGTCTGATGTGTGTACACACCATCGGACCAAAAATCCGATCAGATCCGAATGCGATGACGTAGAACACAACGACGTGCTGAAAAAACGAAGTTCATTGCTTCCAAGCATGCGTCGACTTGATTCGGAGCATGCGCAGGTTTTTGGTCCAATGCTTTTGCGTACTAACCATCAAATCTGTCCGACGGACAGGTGTCTGTCGGACAGATTTTAAAGCAAGTTTAAAACTTTGGTCTGACGGTCAACGGGCCGGCTGTACACACCATCGAATTGGTCCGATGAAACTTGTCTGCAGACCAGTTTCATCGGACCGGTCTGATCGTGTGTACATGGCCTTACAAGACGTTATGCGCTGTTTGATGCCTGGCGGGCCCTTCATCCCGGGGACAGTCAGTATACGTTTTACTCCGCCCCTCACCGTATGCACTCTCGCATTGACTACTTTTTCTTTAATAATGCTACTCTCCACGCCACTGGGGATGCTCGGATCCTCCCAATTTTGTGGTCGGACCACGCCCCTGTAGTCATGACCTTTGATATAGGAACGCCCAATCTTAAACCCTGCCACTGGCAACTAAACAATTTCTCTGGGAGGCTCACAAAGCGGTCCTTAGAGGGCGTTGCATGGCCATCTCTTCAGCCATGAAGAAAGACACAAAAGCATCTAAATTGCAAGCTGAGAGAAATCTTAGGGCCCTAGAACTTTGGTTGCAAACCTCGCCATCACTGTCCCTTTTGAAGCGGATCATTTGCTTGCGGACGACGCTACGAGACTTGGCACTGGGCCAGGTGGAGAAGGCGCTCCTTAGGTTGAAACAAATTTATTACGACAAGGGAAACAAAGCTCACTCTCTGCTAGCACGTAAGTTGTCGGAACACTCTCACACGACCAAATTAAGGACAAGGCAGGCTGTCTTCTCTCTTACCCCCAGGATATAGCCAAGGCCTTTGAGGAGTTCTACACGGCTCTCTATAGTGACCCGGAGATCCCGCATGACCCCCCCCTCCTCTGACCTGACCAGCCGCTTACACCAGTATCTGGAACATAGCGGAATTCCAAAACTCCTGGTACCGGACCTCTTCTCCCTTAATGCCCCCATTACAGTGGAGGAACTGACAGCCACCATTAAGACCCTGCCTGCGCATTAATTCCTGGGCCCTAATGGCCTCCCCTACGAGTACTGCAAGGCGTTCTTCCCCATCCTTCTGCCACACCTCTGTAAACTGTTCAACGCCTTTCTCCAGACGACCCCTATCCCCTCAGACATGCAGAGATCGTTTCTCACGCTGATCCCCAAACCTGATAAGGACCCCTCTGTTTGCGCTAGCAATAGGCCAATAGCGCTTCTAAATTCAAATGTAAAAATATTTACTAAGCTTCTCTCGATGCGATTAAAATTGATACTACCCTCCTTGTTACATAAGGATCAGGTGGGCTTTGTCCTCCTCCGCCAAGCGGGGGACAATACTAGGCGGGTCATTGATCTGGTTGATGTGCTGAACAGGGAGGGGCTAGAATCTTTGGTTCTTAGCTTAGATGCAGAAAAAGCCTTTTACCGCCTTAGCTGGCCTTTACTGTTCGCCACGTTGAAACACATGGGGTTTCGGGGGCCATTCATCACCTATACGCCAACCCTACGTCCCAAGTTAAGACGCCATTTGCTCAGTCCTCCTCCTTCCCGATATTTAAACGGGACGCGCCAGGGGTGCCCACTCTCACCGCTATTGTTTGTGTTGTGTGTTGAGCCCCTGGTGGCGTCCATCCGCAGAAACCCTGACATTCAAGGGGTCCCAGTGCGGGGACGGGAGTTTAAACTGGCACTTTTTCCGGATGACGTCATACTTACCCTGACTCAGCCCAGAATCTCGCTGCCCAACCTACACGCAGAGCTGAATACTTATAAACCCCTCTCGGGCTATAAGATAAACATGACCAAGTCGAAAGCGCATACTATTAACATCCCAGCAGATGAAGTACAGCACCTGCGCCAGTGCTTCCCGTATCACTGGAAGACGACAGCCCTGAAGTATTTGGGGGTTCAGATCACCCCATCCTACACAACCCTGTACCAGGCCAACTTTCCTCCCTTGTTTCGATCCATCAGAGACCTTTTACAGAAATGGAAGGCCCACCATATCTCCCTTTTAGGGAGGGTGGCCTCTGTGAAGATGACTATTCTCCCTAAACTCCTCTATTTCTTCCAGACACTGCCCATCCCAATTCCATATGCAGTCTTGCGGAAGCTCCACGCGGACCTCGTACGCTTTGTCTGGAATTATGGGAGACATAGGATTTCTCGCACGGTCCTGACAGCGTCCCGCATCGACGGAGGATTGGCGTTCCCTGATCTAATTCGGTACTACCAGGCGGCACAGCTCCGTGCCATAACTTCCTGGTTTCCCTAACAATCATACAATAAGTGGACAGAAATTGAAAAAATATGACTTGCACCAACACACCCAAATAGCTTGCTCTGGCATGCGAAGGCGGAGGTGGACTCGAGCCGGCTGTTAGGCCCCATGCTCCACCTCATCGGACGCTTTGGCGCAGATTGTCTTAGGTCCATGGCCTGGGCTCTGAGCGCTCTCTTCTGACTTCCTTCCTATATAACCCCAGGATGCCTGCCGGCCTCACCCACCAGATGTCCTCGCCTTGGGTGACACAGGACTTGTTCCACTTCGGCTGTTTAGTGGATCCAATATCACGCAAGATGCTCTCATTCTCTGCACTCCAACAAAAATTAGATTTGCCTCACCAGGAGTTTTATGGGTAACTGCAAATACGACATTATGCACAGTCTTTTGCCCCGAACCTCCAATTCTCAGTGCCAAACCCCTTTGAGAGACTTGTACTGGAGGGGTCCGCACGCCGTGGTCTGATTTCGGACATATACCGGCTGCTCAACTCCTACTCCATCTCTACTCAGGGTAAGCATGCTTACATGCTTCGCTGGGAAAAGGCTCTGGGAGAGGAGATCCCGGAGACGGCTTGACAGACGATCTGGTCCCAGGCAGCCAAAAGCTCTTATTGCACGCTCTACAAGGAGAACACTTATAAAATTCTGTACTTTTGTTAGCCTGACACCAACTGTCCTCCATGCTATCTATCCCTCTAGCTCGGACAGGTGCTGGCACTGTCAGGGAGACAAGGGGACTCTGTACCATATCTACTGGACCTGCCCGAAGATTGTGCCTTTTTGGACAGAGACGCAGCTTTTGTTGACACGGCTGTTAGGGGTACAGGTTCCCAGGACTCCAAAATCATTTCTTTTGGGGGTCTCACCTCTACAAATCACCAAATGTTCTAAAATACTGCTTAGGCATGTCCTGACGGCTGCGAGGTGTCTGATCCCCCTGCACTGGAAGCGCCGGTCCCCACCCTCCCATGCAGACCTGTATGCCAGAATAAAAGACATTGAGCTGATGGAAAAAATGACAGCCCGATTACAAGACAGATTGGATAAACATGATAAGGTCTGGGAGGAGTGGCATCAGCATGAGGATCCGCCTTGAGCTGATGGTCGAGCTTCCCCACCCTACCCCCCCCCCCTTTCTTTTTCCCCGTCTGTACTGTCTCTCTTCCTATCCCCCACTTATTTCTTTATCTTTTCCTTTCAGTTTTTGGCCAACGGTTCAATGTTTTATGTGTATTCTGACTGTACCGATGTAATGCAACAGTTCTAGTGGTATAGTGTCAACTTTTTGGTATGTCTACCTGCTGTTATGTTTGAAAATAAATTTGTTATTTGAAAAAAAAAAAACGTTTGATTAAAAAAAAAATTATAATTTTGGACTGCAGATTTAAAGCTATGAGGGCACAGAAAGCACATTGTTATTTTTCAGTAGAAATTCCTAACAATAGGCACATTTTTCCAGGTACTGCTTAGGCACACTTAACATTTTTATTTGTTCACCATCTGATAGCACAGCTTCACTTTTTGAGGTCAGGTTGACTTTAAAGACATCAGGAGACTGAGTAATCTTGACTTTGGCAGAAATTGAGGCCTCATATATAGCCGAAACCTTGGATGCAAAAGGATTTATCAAGACACAATTTTAGGACCCAAACAGGTAATTTTGCTTGCATGCCAGCAAACCTGTTCCCGTAGAAATATTTTTGGCCTTTTCAGGTTCTTCTTATAAGAAAAATCATTGTAAAAATTAAAAGGTAAATAAAACGTAATGGCAATGTGAATCTCCACATTTTCCTATTTATACAACTGCAGTATATACATTTGGAAAGTAAATATTAATGGGAGATAAACAACCTACAGTGATAATATTAGAATTATATTTGGATCACTAACTGTGAGCATAACACATAGGCAGATGGATAGAGACATACATAGATAGATATTAGAAGAGTTACCATGGAGAGTAATAGGTTATTGCTCGTGTATGTACACCCACAAGCAAGTCATTTTACTCCACTTCAGCTCAGAAAGGCCCTTCAACCAGAACAGAAAATTATGCAATTATTTCAAAAGTAACTGTAGAGAGGGTTTACTCTCCTACTGTCTGTTTAATCGCTGCACTTATTTATTGTTGTTCAGTTTCTAAATATAAATACATAGGTAGTAAAAAAGGGACCAGCTAGCGGGATAAGTAAGGAATGTCCTGCTTCAGTAAACATTCATTAGTCCCTGCTGAGCAATCTGTATAAACTATCCTGGAACACGCTGGAAATGTTCTCCTCGCCTTCTTTTTTGCCTATCAATTTGCAAGTTTAACCACTTTAGCTCCAGAAGGGTTTATCCCTTCAATGACCAGGCTATTTATTGCTTTATGGTAGGGCTGTAGAAATTAACTATTAATTAATTGATTAATCTTTAAGTTTTTTGATCGATCAAAATTCTTTTGATCGGTACTCCCCTCTCCGCCAGCTTTCCGGGCCTTCAGGGAGTTCCGTCGGAGATCCGGTGACATCATTGGACACCGGCGGGGCTTGCCGTGTCCATCTGAAGGGCTCCTTTGCTGTGCCTTCATATCTGCATGCCGGTGGGACTTACTATCTGCCACACACAAGGTCTGTTACACTTCCCTCTATCACCCTGGGATTCTACAGCCATCCACTGGGAGTTGTGATAGTTCCATTCACGGGACATCTACATGTCGACGGACTGATGTTAACCTCTCCTCATCTGGATTCAGCAGTGGCATCGTTGTACCCATTTTTATACCAGTATCATACTTAGCTACATGTTTTTATGACTGCTTTTGCTACCCTTTGGTATTACTCACACCATTTGTACAGTTTATGTAGCTACATCGATTTTATCTCCACTGCAATATTTATTGTGTTACCTACTTGAAGACTATAAGGCGGCGTACAGACGATCGGACATATCCGATGAAAACGGTCCGCGGACCATTTCCATCGGATATATCCGATCGGGAGTTTGATCCGATGGCGTGTACACACCATCGGATCAAATTCCCCACCGCCGGACGGCGCGGTGACGCGGCGGTGACGTTGACGCCGCCGCGTCACCGCCACGTCACCGCACCAGGAAGTAAAACACTTCCGCGCATGCGCCGAATCCATTCGGCAGCGGCGCGGCGGGGGCCGACATGTCTGCTGGTAAGTGTACTAACCAGCAGACATGTCGGGCGGACAGATTCCACCGGATAGATTTCAAAGCTTGCTTTGAAATCTGTCGGGTGGAGAAATCTGTCCGCTAGCCCATACACACGAGCGGAGATCTCTGCTGAAACGGTCCATCGGACCGTTTTCAGCGGACATATCCCCTCGTGTGTACGCCGCCTAAAAGTTTTAATGCTATTCCCATTGAGCGCTGCTTTTGTGTGTTTTTTGTATCCTGCTATCCATTTTCCAGTGGTTAGTAGCTGTACTGGGAATCAGCCTGCAAGGAGATCAGCTAAAAGTAGTTGGATCTGTATGTGTGTTAAAAATTAATTGAAATTAGTCCATTAATCGATTAAAAAAATCGATTAATTGAACACAAAAATTGTAATCAGTAACAGCCCTACTTTTCGGCAATGCAGTACTTTAACTAACGATTGTACGGTCATGCAACACTGTACCAAAACTAAATGTACAGTATATATTTATTTTTTTCATGTTTTTTTTTTGGTGGTATTTGATCACCACTGGGTTTTTTATTTTTTGCGATATGAATGAAAAAAGACTGGAAATTTTGAAGAAAAAAAATATATATACAGTTTCTCACAAAAGTGAGTACACCCCTCACATTTTTGTAAATATTTTATTCTATCTTTTCATGTGACAACACTGAAGAAATTACACTTTGCAACAATGTAAAGTAGTGAGCGTACAGCTTGTATAACAGTATAAATTTGCTGTTCCCTCAAAATAACTCAACACACAGCCATTTATGTCTAAACCGCTGGCAAAAAAAACGAGTACACCCCTAAGTGAAAAAGTCCAAATTGGGCCTAAAGTGTCAATATTTTATGTGGCCACCATTATTTTCTAGCACTGCCTTAAGCTTCTTGGGCATGGAGTTCACCAGAGCTTCACAGGTTGCCACTGGAGTCCTCTTCCACTCCTCCATGATGACATCACAGAGCTGGTGGATGTTAGAGACCTTGCGCTCCTCCACCTTCTGTTTGAGGATGCCCCACAGATGCTCAATAGGGTTTAGATCTGGAGACATGCTTGGCCAGTCCATCACATTTACCCTCAGCTTATTTAGCAAAGCAGTCGTCTTGGAGGTGTGTTTGGGGTTGTTATGTTTTTAGACGCCGGTTTCTAGCAGTCAAGTTAAATCGTTCAGGAGATGTTGAACAACATCCGTGTACATGAAGCCTAACTTGGTAAGGAAAATGTTTGCTTAGTGTACTACCCATCCTGATCTGATAACTACAGCGGGATGGGCTGAGAATCCTCCACAGACATCAGCTTAGAGGAGGGGGAGGAGAGATGTGGGCGGTCACATTGAGCGCCAAGCGCATAAAGCGGCATATATTTTTTTAAAAGCACATACACTGGGGCACATGATTTAATTGTAGGAATAACACAGTTATTTTAGTAGCAGGAGAGGAGGGGTGGGAGCAGGAACATGTGTGATGGTGGACGGCTGCGGGTGACGTCACGTCCTTTCCCTACCGAACATTGCGTTCCTAGGGCGGGACTTCTTCACCGAAGTATAGGGAGGGACGGAGTGCACCCGATATATAAAAGGCCAGTTGCCATGGAATCAAATAACGCCGCTTCAGCGTCATACGACCAGCGGGGAAAGGTAAACCGCGCCCATCATGTCATGTGATCTGTGTCAGATCTGGTAAACAGAATTAACTTCAGCAAGGATGAAGCTATGTGCACAGCCCTGGCCCCTAGTGGGGAAAACATATAATGGAAATATATATACATATATTTCAGGGCTGGAGAACAGAAACCTTCTCCAAAAAAATTAAATATATGGTAAAACCAAAGAACTATTGTATCCACTGGCAAAGGAAAATGATAAAAAAAAATGTATGACATAAGTGTATGAATAAAAAAAATTAAGCATACACATAGGTATAAATTTACATATATATAGACATAAATATATGTGAGGTCAACCATAAACAATATATAAAACTAAATACAAAAATATAAAAATATATAAAATACAATACCATAAAAAGAATTAACGATCTGAAATAAAACAATTAATGTCAAAGTCAAATTGAGGCCTTCAGGGCAGAGTACATGAGTCTTGTGTATCCAATAGGATTCTCTTTTACTCAATTGGCGGATGAAATTACCGCCCCTCCAATGACGGTTGACTTTTTTAATTCCCCAGAAACGTAGGCCCTTAGGGGTTTTTTGATGGAATTGTTTGAAATGTCTACATATGTTATGCGTTCTTTTTCCTTTTTTGATATTATTAACATGTTCAGAGATGCGGACATGCATGGGTCTGGATGTTATACCGATATATTGTAGACCGCAGTCGCATTCCAACATGTAAACTACCCCGACTGTCACAGGTTATAAGCTGTTTAATGTCATATTCCCTATTAGTTGCAGAAGCCAAAAATTGTTTCCTTTTCTTGATGTTTACTTTTGAGTGCTTGCATGGGACAAAACGCCCACATGCATAGAAAACCCCCAAAAATGTATACGTCCTATTATCTGAGATGATAGGTGGATTAAGGACACACGGTGCCAGACGATCTCTAAGTGATGGAGCCTTTTTATATATAAACTGTGGCCTAGATGGTAACACAGGTCCAAGAACCTTATCCTGTTTCAAAATTGACCAATTTTTTGCAAGAATTCTTTCGAATTTTTTATGCTGGACATTGTAATCCAGAATAATTCTGAAGTTGTTTGTTATTCTTAACCTCTGGATCAGCAAAACGATCGGAAACAAGCATGTGTCTATCCATCTTTTGGACATGACCCAGTTCTATTTCAAGACTTTCTTTGCTGTACCCTTTTTGTACAAATCTATCAACAAGGACATGTGATTGGCTGACATAATCACTTACTTGTGTACAATTGCGGCGTAACCTGATAAATTGTCCCCTGGGGATGTTGCACAACCAAGACCTATGGTGGCAACTCCCCAGGGGAATATACGCATTATGGTCAGTGGGTTTAAAATAATTGGTCAACTTAAAATGATCAGCGTCTCTCATGATATTCAAGTCCAAAAACACGACCCTTTCATGGTCAATGGTCAATGTGAGACTAATGTTCTTTTTGTTATCATTAAGGCGACTGATGAAGAAATCTAATGATGGCCTATCACCATTCCACACCATAATTAAGTCGTCGATAAAATGATGGTAACAGACTAGCTCAGGGGGGCGATGTGAAAAAATTACTTCGTCCTCCCAGTAGGCCAAAAAAATATTAGCCACACTGGGGGCAAAACGAGCCCCCATAGCTACTCCCCTGGTCTGTAGGAGGAATTCTCCATTATACCAGAAGTAGTTTCTGGACAGAAAAAAAATCAAGACAGGTGAGTAAAAATTCTTGATGTCTGCCCGATAATGATGATGCGGAAAGTGCCCAATCTACCAAAGTCATAGCATCACTATGGCCTATAATAGTATAGTCACAAGTATACTATTTGAAGAGCATCCTAAAGACTCTAATATTTGGATAATGTGTTTAGTGTCTTTCAAAAATGCATGAGTATTAACCACCAAGGGCTGTAGGAACGAGTCTATGTATTGGCCCAGTCTAACCGATACGGAGTCGATCCCATTCACGATGGACCTACCAGGAGGGTTAATAATGTCTTTATGAATCTTAGGAAGAAAATATATAATGGGGGTTCTGCAAAACAAAGGGTCAACATATAAAGCTTTTCTGCTGAAGATCTTTTGTTCCTTCCCGTCCTCAATGATGCAATGTAATTCATCTTTGAAGTCGAACATAGGGTCCTTACCAAGGACCCTATATGTATCTTCATCAGAGAGTAAGTTAGTCATTTCGGACTGATAATATTCTTTACTCAAAACAACTACCCCCCCTTTATCCGCGGAGCGGATCACAATATCTTTCCTTTTTTCCAAAGATTCTATTCCTCTTTTGATGAATAAAGGATCTTGTACTTTTTTATGCGCAACAAATCCAAATCTTTCATAACCATATTCTTAAAAACATCCATAAATTTATTATCGGTATTAAGAGGGTTAAAAACGGATTTGTTCCGTAGACCTGAATGATCACTGTTAATTGATGCCACAGTTCTACTAGGATTGGCTAAAAAATATTATTTCATGTTAAGGGACCTAATGTACTTCTGCAAACTAACATATGTTTGGAACTTATTCAGGTTCCTAGTGGGTGCAAATTTAAGACCTCTATCGAGGACTTTAATTTCATCCTCATTGAGGGAAACCCCACTAAGATTAAATATCCCTGCTCCCGTTATGGTTTGGACCTTTTGTAATCACCTACCCCCTCTCCTTTCTTTCTCTTTCTTGGGGTACCTACGTTGGGAGGTATATGTGGTGGTGGATGCCTCCACCACTCCCCTGGGGGAGGGTACTGATTGTTGGGGACTGGCTGATGTCCCTGGCGCGACCCTAAAAAATCACCCCCTTCATAAGAGGGATAACTTGCTAGGGGTGCTAACCGATTATGTTAGATTGGGGTCTCCCATAATGGGATGTATCCCTATTCTCCCCATATTGCCGATTGTCCCTCCAAGGTTTAGGGGAATTAGTGTTTTGGGGAAGGGTTTGATGACATGTCCCGTATTGGGGGGAGGGACATTCCCTCCTCTTCCCCTACCCCTTCTATTTTTTCCCCTTTTACTACCACCCCTCGGGGGGTAATTTCTCTGAGGTGAAAAATATCTTTCAGGCTGGGATTGATAGTTGGATTCATGTGAAACATATGTTCTAGGTGTGCCACTCTGAACATCATTAACGGGTTTATGGTTGGGATGTGCTCCGTTAGTACTAGTGACTAAAGATGGGGTATTTTGCCATTTAAAAATGTTGACCCCATTAAAGTCATCCCAATCACTGACAAACTTTTTCTTTTTTTTTGGTTTGAATCTCAAGATCCCATTTCATAAGCTTATTTTTTGGTTCCCCTGATAGTTTTGAGAAACTCCTCACTATCTTTGAGGGGTTCTAGACTTACATTTTTTTAAAATTTTTAGATGATACAAAGGGACAACATTACACACACAAGCACTGTGCTTGTTGTTCATGCTTTAAAGGAACAGGATATTTTTTTTATTTTTTTAGGGTTACAACCGATTTAATATGTTATATAAATAAAAAAGAAACAGTGGTTATTAAAGCAGAGGGCTTATCCGATTCCTTCCCCCCTCCGATGCCACATTTGCCAGCTTTCGGGGGGAGCGGATATCTGTTTTTGACAGGTACCCTGTCCCCACTTCCTTTCGAACCATGTCTTGGAAGTTTATTAAGAAAAACTCTCAGCAGGTTTGACATGCAAAAACCGTTAAAAATTCATCAAATACAGGCATCCGCATCAGTGGTGCTAGTAAAACTGCCTAGGTGTCAGCGTGCGTTCCACCTACAGCTTAGCATGACACATCGTTTGTCCCATTTTGACACGTTTCGTCATAATATGATGTCATCAATGTGATGTCAAACCTGGTGAGAGTTTTTTTTTATAAATTATGCTAGGATGAGTTCATCCACGGACTGCTGTGAGGAGGATGAGTTCATCCAGTCGGTGTATACACCTTGGTCACAGAGGCCATTTAAGCTTTATTTGACCGTTCTTGTTATATGACAAAGATGGTTAACATCTAGTGAGTGGGGATCTTCATTTCATCTTCACGTGGTGTCTTTGGGAGCAATGTGGGATGTACACGGCAGAAGTTTTTTGAGCTTGAGAGAACTTTACATACTGGATATCACATGGTGTTAATGGGCACACAGTTTTACATTATTATTTGGACTTAATGACTAACTAATTGTGTGTTTTGTCTTAATTGAACACATGGTATATTGTTTTAGTAGCAAGTAGCTTTTTTTTTAACAGAATATTATTTTCTTGCGGATAACTAATTACTACACAAGTAGTTAAGGCTATACCAATCAAGAGTAGAATTATCCAATAAAAAAAACTAATTCCCACCAGATTTCTACAGATTCCCCAGTGGTAAAAAATCTTCAGCTACAACTAGAAGGAGCTTGTGGGAGCTGCTTATGGTAGAAGCCCAGTGACAAAAAGGTGATAAACAATATTGTGGTGCTGCAGTAGTCTATGTACAAGAGGCCTTTATAAAACACTTACTTCTGCCTCCAATAGTGTACACAGTCCCCCCCTACTTAATATGAGTCTTGAAAGATAACCCTTAACCCAGTCTTTCTGCAATGTTGTGTAATTAAGAAATTTCTTACTACAGGCTGCAAATATATCAGCAAGGCAGTAGGAGTTATATTGAGTATAATTGGAGTACAAGTCTGATTGCGATTAAAGTGATATTAAAGCTTTTTTTTAATTAAAATATAAAAAGGAGGTTTATACTTACCTACTTTGTGCAATGATTCTGCACAGAGCGGTCCCATACCTCTCCTGACAGCAATCTCCATATCTTCTCCCTGTGAGTGCCCCCATAGCAAGCCGGCTGCTGTGGGGGCACTTGTGCAGACGTGCTTCTGAGCCGGACTGTGTGAGGCATAGACACACACAGCATGGCTTGGTCACATCCTCTGCTCCCTTCTCACAGGATTTGACTGATGGCAGCAGGAGCCAATGACTCAGCTGATGGTAGTGATCACTGAAAGTAAAGGGGGTATCATTCCTACTGGAACCATGAAGTAAAGCATTGTGGCATGTGAACACCCCAGGTCGCTGCACAAGGCAAAACTTTAGACACAGAGACACTGATATCAATGGAGGATTGCTGCATGGGTACTTTTACAGCCAACAGGAACTGTTAACCACTTACCTACTGTGCACCTAGACCCCCTTCCTGCCCAGACAAAATATAAGCTTCCCGCACTGCGTCGCTTTAACTGACAATTGCGCGGTCGTGCGACGTGGCTCCCAAACAAAATTGGCGTCCTTTTTTTCCCACAAATAGAGCTTTCTTTTGGTGGTATTTGATCACCTCTGCGGTTTTTATTTTTTGCGCTATAAACAAAAATAGAGCGTCAATTTTTAAAAAAATGCAATATTTTTTCCTTTTTGCTATAATAAATAACCCCAAAAAATATATAAAAACATTTTTTTTTCCCTCAGTTTAGGCCGATACGTATTCTTCTACATATTTTTGGTAAAAAAAAAATGCAATAAGCGTTTATCGATTGGTTTGCGCAAAATTTATAGCGTTTACAAAATAGGGGATAGTTTATGGCATTTTTTTTTTTTTTTACTATTAATGGCGGCGATCTGCGATTTTTTTATTGGGACTGCGACGTTATGGTGGACATTTCGGACACTTTTCTGACATTTTTGGGACCATTTACATTTATACAGTGAAAAATGCTATAAATATGCAGTGATTACTGTATAAATGTGACTGGCAGTGAAGGGGTTAACCACTAGGGGGCGGGGAAGGGGTTAAATGTGTGTCCTATGAGTGTTCTAACTGTAGGGGGAGGGGGGGTGACTGGGGGAGGTGACCGATTGTGTCCCTATGTACAAGGAACACAATCTGTCACCTCTCTCCCTGACAGGGACGTGCAGCTCTGTGTTTACATACAGAGCTGCACGTCCCAGCTCACTTACAGAGCAATCGCGTGTGCCCGGCGGCGATCGTTGCCGCCGGGCACTCGCACGGGATCCCCGCGGAGCGGCGGGTGCGCGCGCGCGCGCCGCCGGCGACGCGCGCGCGCCCGCGGCTTTAAAGGGACATCACGTCATATGACGTGATGTCAGAACAATGGAGTCCTCCGCCCGCCGTCATATGACGGTGGGCGGTGGACAAGTGGTTAATGAAGGACTGAACTCTGGAAATGATGCCTAAATAAAGGCAGGCATATGACAAAGGACAAGTCCCTAGTCTTGCCTGTGGTCTCCCTGGAGGTAATCTTTCCTCTTTACCATGTCTTGTTCTGCACTGTGTCTTTCTGTGGAGCTGGTTATCTTGGTAGAGGCAGGGCTTTACTTCCAGAGCCTCCAGTAAGGAGATTGGGGAACAGTGCAGTAGTGAGATCATCAAATTCTCACTCCAAAACTCAGAAGACTAGACATACAGCTAAGAGTTATTCTCACAAACCAGAAAAAGTTCTGAAATTTTTCAGGAGGGATTTCAGACAAAAGACAACTTTTTATGGTTTTGATTAGGCACAATCAGAGTACAGACACATCAAAATGTGGCTGGTTCAGCAGGGACTAGGAAATGTTTTATCTGTGTGTGGCCCTCCCTGTTTGACAGCAACAATTGTTAGATCGACTTTTGTAAAACGATCATGCTGGAGAGCTTTCATTGATTAGCGTCTGTAGCCAATTGACTGCAGCCACTGATAGCGGAGAGTTCCTCTGTCAGAATACAAAGTCTTGTGGCCGAGGGTGGGGATTTGTGCCTGGTTTGAATGAGGGAATTGGTTTTATTTTTTTTACATTCAGCCCACTGGTTATACCCAGGCTAGCATTTCAAGTTCTGGGCCAAGATGTACTGCCTGACATATCAAGTGTGCCAGCGACAGACCAATAATGTAATAGTTTGGGCACACTAAATAGGGCTAAGAATAGCAGAAAATGCTGCGACTTTCACACAGATACTAGTGGCACCATTCAGCTTTATTAGTAAGAACTTTAAAGAACAGGAAAACTTTAATTTTGCCTTTGAGAACTGCAACAAAAATAACTGAAGCCAAGACAGCAGCTTGCCTCGCTGGTGTCATTTAAGTGTCAATAAATGCATTGATGCTAAATGTGTCAAAGACTCCAGCTGTTAAATCATTAAAATGGGATGACATGATTGGCACGCTAGTCCACCTCAAGACTTGACAAACAAATAGAAGCAAATCACAATAAATCAAACTTTCTCACTAGGGGCAAGTTAAATGGCCCAATCAATGCCAATCACAAGTCAGTACCAAATTACAAAACGACACATGGAGGCTGGAGCTAAATGTCTAATTTACGTTTTTCTTTTTTTTCCCAAAGCAATGCTATATTCCCTCTTCAGGAGAGCTTATGATGAAAACCTGCCCTTTTCAGAAAAAATAGTATATTAAAATATTGAAAACTGTTCTGCAGTTTGACAACTGCAATCCATTCATCCATCAAGTTAAATTAAGTTCATCATTTTACAAATTCTGTTTACTACTTAGATCAAATCATTCCTATGCTATCTTTTAGACCCCTTTGACACTGAGTCGCTTTGCAGGCGCTTTAACGCTAAAAATAGCGCCTGCAGAGTGACCTGAAACAGCCACTGCTGTCTCTCCAGTGTGAAAGCCCCAAGGGTCTCTCCGGTAAAAAAAAGTCCTGCTAGCAGCATCTTTGGAGCAGTGAAGGAGTGGTAGGGCACCGTGGCTATACCACCGGAACATCGCTTCTCTGCATAGGCAATTTGCGGTGGTTTTAACCCATTTCTCAGTCGCTACCGGGGGGTAAAAGTGCCCCGCAAGCAGCCGAATAGCGTTGCGAAATTGACGGTAAACCACCGCCGCGGCCACCCCAGTGTGAAAGGGGCCTTAGTAATTGTACCTGGCTATATCATTAGTTTTACAGAAAACATTGCTCAAATGTTTAGATTCCGCTATGGAAGTAGCTTGTTGCATAGTTTAAAAACCAATTCTAAATGAAAAAAAAATAACAAAAAAAAAAACCTACTACACTTCCCCATGAGAGACACGATAGATCTCCTCTTTTTGCATACCACGCTTTCACACGCTACTAAAGAGGTATACTCCTACATGCCAAAGGACTGCCCACAAACCAGAGCTTCAGGAAAAAGAGGGCAGCACTGGAGCCAGCCAGAGCAGGGAGTCAGGTGAGTAATGCAGTCTCTTGCTGTCCCCCCTGGACTTTAACCCTGAGCATTTTTTCCCCCTTGTAGCGCAGAGGGGCCCCGCTGCAAGGGTCTCTTTTTGTTGGGCTTGGCCATGAACTCCATTTCTACTTCTTAATATATATATATATACACACACACACATATACACACAAAAATGTGAGGGGTGTACTCACTTTTGTGAGAGATATATATATATATATATATATATATATATATATATATATATCTCTATCTATATGTATATATGTATATATATATATATATATATATATATATATATATATATATATATATATATATATATATATATAATTATAAGCACACACAATAAAATGGTGTTTAGCAATATTCTGTTAGGCAACATTTTTGTTAGGCTTTTACGTTATATCATCTGTTTTGATACACTGATGTGATCATCAAGGTGTCGTTGTAATCAGACAATTTAATAAAGAAACAATGGTAATAAGTGGTGAATATACAGAACTCTTGTCAGAGACAGTTTCATCAAATGTATTATTTACACAAATCCAGTCAGTAGAGCAGTGCTTTTTATTATTCAGGATTTTATATAGCAAGGCAAATCATTTCAACAATATCTGTATACATGCAAAGACACTGGTTAGAAAGGAAAGTCTATAACTAGGAATAGAACTGGGCTAATAAAGGTGGACTTTAGACGGTACAGGTAGATATAGTAAAAATACTATGGGTATGTTTATTCATAAAAATAGAAAATTTACAGAACAAGAAATAATAAACAATACTTTGTGAACATGATACTTATAATAACGGCATATTATTCACAGTGCATACATAGGAGAAGTTTCATACAAGTTCGTACTAGTGCATGTATGTTACTAAAATAGAAATCATACAGCACCAGAAATAATATAACACAAACTTATAGATCCTTAGAGCTGCGTTGAATATGCGGAGTGATGGGGATTACTCAACATGTTTCGCGTTGAAAAAACGCTTCCTCAGGAGTATAACGGTGAGTCCAATAAGTCTCAGCAGGAGTGTTTAAAACAAACCATCGAGAGTAGTAATGTGGCATATATAGTGATGTTACCTTGCCCGCCTGGTAGGCTGTTGACAGGTGATTTTAAAACATCAAAATATATACATGTAGAAAACTTTGGGCTGGTGCATAAAAGTATAAAGGTAAAAAACGATTTGTATAGGGCGACAAGAAATACTCCACAAAAGGTCCCAATGTCGAAACAAGGATTGAAAGCCAGCAAATCTGTATAGCTTGTAGGCTTAATATCAAACAGAGCCTGGAAAACCGGTCCGAACGGGAACCCACAGGAGTATATAGTGTCAGTGTCGCACCAAACTTTTTTAGCACATGACATGATTACCAGGTATCAGTGCCAGGACAAGGTCATCCAGCGTCCCTCTTGCCCACCCCTTGTTACGACCCTGCCAGGTATCCCTTTAATAAAGCAAGATAAAAATGGGGGAAGGGTTGGGACTTTAAATGAGACATTTGTATTGTGACTCCATCCCGGGTTCAATAGTAAAAAATCAAGGGAGTTTGGGACTTTAAATGAGGCCATGAACAAGGTGGGGGTATAGGGTAAAAATTACATATTTATTAATCATAGTAGGGTATACAGCACATATCAATGACAAGAACTACTGATAGAAAAAACTTTGTAATAAATATAATTTCATAAGATTTACAATCACATGGTTCTGTGCATAAGTAAAAATCAGCAACAAGGGTACATCAAGTACAGTAGGTGACTGGGATATTGTGTCAATCTCGCTCCCTTTCTTGGCGAGATTGACCACCTACGAGCCCCATCGCGGGAGCCAGCGCCGAGCTGGCTTGCCGCGATGGAGACAAAGCCGTCATAGAAGCGACGGGGATCCGACGCGGATTCCCGCCAATTCTACACGTGGGCGGAGTTTGTTATGAATCCTGAAGGAGAAATCCCCGCCGGATTTTTAAAGAAAAATCCGGCATGGGTTCCCCCCTCAGGAGCATAACGGGCCCTTAGGTCTGTTATGGGTTGTAAGGAGACCCCCCTACGCCGAAAAAAACGGCGTGGGGGTCCCCCCACAATCCATACCAGACCCGTATCCAAAGCACGCCGGCCGGCCGGTCAGGAAGGGAGTGGGGGCGAGCGAGCGCCCCCCCCCTCCTGAGCCGTACCGGGCAGCATGCCCTCAACATGGGGGGGTCAGGTGCTCTGGGGCAGGGGGCGCACTGCGGCCCCCCACCCCAGAGCACCCTGTCCCCATGTTGATGAGGACAGGGCCCCTTCCCGACAACCCTGGCCGTTGGTTGTCGGGGTATGCGGGCGGGAGGCTTATCGGAATCTGGAAGCCCCCTTTAATAAGGGGGCCCCCAGATACCGGCCCCCCACCCTAAGTGAATGAGTATGGGGTACATTGTACCCCTACCCATTCACCTGCAAAACAAAAGTTTAAACACAAATAAACCACACAGTGTATTGAAATATTTTATTAGTTGGCCGCCGGGGGGGGGGGTGTGTATGATCGCTTTTAGAAAAGCGCCCCCCTCCGGCGGGCTTCTGTGGGGGGTGGGTGCCGCCGTCTGGTTCTTTTCCGCCGCCGGGGGGGGCGCTTTGATAAAAGCGCCCACCACCCGGCGGGCTTCTTTCGACGTCTTCGGCGGCGGGGGGGGGGTCTTCTCCCACTCTCCGGGGTCTTCTCCCGCTCTCCGGGGGTCTTCTCCGCTCTCCGGGGGTCTTCTCCGCTCTCCGGGGGTCTTCTTCTTCTTCAGGACTCGCCGCCGCTATCTTCGTGTGTTAGCTCAATTACTAGCGGCGGCGGTCCCCTCTTCTGCGACGACGTCGGCGTCTTCTTCTTCTTCTTCTGCTCTCCAGATGTTGACGCAACGCTTCCTCCCGCTGTTATGCCGGGCGCGCGGCTCGCAGCGAAATATATAGGCCTGTCTTGTGACGTCGCAGTCCCATCATGCTCCGGTAGGTATCACGTGGGTAGGTAGCACGTGGTACCTACCGGAGCATGATGGGACTGCGACGTCATAAGACAGGCCTATATATTTCGCTGCGAGCCGCGCGCCGGGCATAACAGCGGGAGGAAGCGTCGCGTCAACATCTGGAGAGCAGAAGAAGAAGAAGAAGACGCCGACGTCGCAGAAGAGGGGACCGCCGCCGCTAGTAATTGAGCTAACACACGAAGATAGCGGCGGCGAGTCCTGAAGAAGAAGAAGACCCCCGGAGAGCGGAGAAGACCCCCGGAGAGCGGAGAAGACCCCCGGAGAGCGGAGAGACCCCGGAGAGTGGGAGAAGACCCCCCGGAGAGTGGGAGAAGACCCCGAAGACCCCCCCCCCGCCGCCGAAGACGGAAAGAAGCCCGCCGGGTGGTGGGCGCTTTTATCAAAGCGCCCCCCGGCGGCGGAAGAGAACCAGACGGCGGCACCCACCCCCCCACAGAAGCCCGCCGGAGGGGGGCGCTTTTCTAAAAGCGATCATACACACCCCCCCGGCGGCCAACTAATAAAATATTTCAATACCCAGACGGCAGTGAATGGGTAGGGGTACAAGTACCCATACTCATTCACTTAGGGTGGGGGGCCGGCCGGAGGGGGGGCTTTTCTAAAAGCGATCATACACACCCCCGGCGGCCAACTAATAAATATTTCAATACCCCAGGTGAATGGGTAGGGCATACCCCGACAACCAACGGTACAAGGGTTGTGGGGGTAGGGGCCCTGTCCTCATCAAGGGGGCATGGGGATTCCGATAAGGGTGCCCCGACAGTGCCAACGGCCAGGGTTGTCGGGAAGGGGCCCAGAGTCCTCATCCATGGGGACCCCCCCAGGGTGCTCTGGGGTGGGGGCCGCAGGGCAGAGCACCTGACCCCCCCATGTTGAGGGCACGGCTCACGGCTCAGGGGGGGGTGCTCGCTCGCCCCCACTCCCTTCCTGACTCCCTTCCTGCCGGCCGGCGTGCTTTGGATACGGGTCTGTTATGGATTGTGGGGGGACCCCCACGCCGTTTTTTCGGCGTAGGGGGGTCTCCTTACAACCCATAACCGACCTAAGGGCCCGTTATGCTCCTGAGGGGGGAACCCATGCCGGATTTTTCTTTAAAAATCCGGCGGGGATTTCTCCTTCAGGATTCATAACAAACTCCGCCCACGTGTAGAATTGGCGGGAATCCGCGTCGGATCCCCGTCGCTTCTATGACGCGCTCGCTGGAATGTACTTTTACTATTCCAGGGAGTGCGAGATGTCGGCAGCCTGTCGCCGAGATTCAGCGCGATGCTGGCGTGCTGAAAACACATTCTCGGCGGCAGGCACTGTATATGGTAACCTAGCGCCACGTAGTGGTCACAGTAATACATATATACATTTCCAGAGTCTGGAAACAATGTTCACACTTACTGACCACTACTGTACCCACCTTCATTCCACTCCTGCACATACTGCAACTCCTCTCTAGCAGATAGTGTCTGCAATCATCCATTTCACACTATTCTTCTGCAGCTAGTGCCTTTCATCATACCCTCCACCTTTGTCCCTTCTGTAGATAGAAAGGATGAATATGATGGCTGTTGTCAGATTCTCTGCATTACTCTCCTGTACATACTGCCCTCTGTCATATTTTCTTCACTCCTCTCCTGTATATACAGCTCCCTGTCATATCCTCCACACTCCTCCCCAGCAAATACTGCCCTTTGTTATATCATCTGCACTTCTCACTAGTGTATACAGCTTACCGTCATACAGGGTTGCTGATAGGGGGGGACCAGCAGTCCTCCTGTAGTGGGCCCAGGCACACAGGGGGGCCCAAACAGCAGGAGGAATTAATGTGGCTTGGCTAAGGGGCAGTACGATGCTCTCTGCAGCAGCTTAAAGCCAATTTCTCCCCCTCCTGCTGGCTTTCAGCTGCTGCAGGGAGAGACACTGGCACAGGGCATCATTCCTGTAATTGCTCCCCAGACACTGATTCTGCTCCCTGTTCTGCCTGCTTTTGATTCCCCCCGTGTGCCCCCTTGCCCCCGTGAATATAATAATTTTTTCATGTAAAAAACATAAAAAAGTGCTTATTCACAACGGTTCTCTGTTTAGTTTGTGTCCACTAATAATAATTTTAGTGTATTTTTTGTCAAAATATGGTCTTGATATATTGGGGGGGCCCTGCCATGTAGGCAGTACGGGGCCCCGTGACTTCTAACAGCAGCCCTGCCCTCATATGCTCTGCAATCCTTCCCTGCACATACTGTCCCCTCTCATATCCTCCACCCTTCTCTTCTGCACACACTGCCTGCTGTTTTATCCTCCACATTCCAGCAGATATTGCCCACTGCCATTTTCTCTACCCCTCTCTCCTGCACATATTTTCCACGGTCAAATCCTCAACACATTTTTTTCCTGCAGATACTTCATATCCTCCACATTCCTCTCCTGCACATAATGTCTACTATCAGGCCTCGTACACACGACCGTTTTCCTCGACAGAATCCATCAAGAAACTTGGTGGCAGGCCTTTTTTTTTCCCCCGAGGAAAACGGTCGTGTGTATGTTTTTCGTCGAGAAAACTGTCGTGGATCTCGACGAGCAAAAAAGTTCTCTTTTTCCTCGTCTGGGAGTCTCAATTTCCTCGTCGGGCTGGTTTACGACGAGGAACATGTTCGTGTGTATGCTTAGAAACCCGTGCATGCTCAGAATAAAGTATGAGACGGGAGCGCACCTTCGATAAAAGTAGCGTTCGTAATGGAAATAGCACATTTGTCACGCTGTAACAGACTGAAAAGCGTGAATCGTCTCTCACCAAACTTTTACTTAACACGCAGCCATCCACCGGCCATAGCACCGGATTCACGGCGGTGCAACGAACCGTTTTGAGAGGATTCGACGGGGGAACGCATTCTCGTTACCCCCATGTACAGCAGTATAGTCCAGAGAGACCTGGAATCGAAATATACGGCGCTGGAAATTCAGGCCGAATCCAATATGGCGGCCGCGCCTCAGCCGCAGGTCTCCTATACTGAGGGATGCACTGAAGTGAGGCAAGTAGTGTCCACCACCACATTAAATGTCTCCCCACAATCAGCCCAGGGCACCTCAGGCACCATCTCAGGACCAATGGCTGCTCCAGAAACTTCCCTGATACCTACATTGCCCCATTATGCTAATTCTCCACAGGATTTTTCTGTTTTCCTCAATACTCTTTCCCCCTCAGGAAATGCTGACCTTTTGGTCCCCCAGAACGCAGGGGAGCTATTTCAAAAGTTTTCTGAACTACTTGAGAGGGGCCTCGCACAAACAGCACTAAAAATAACTAATGACATTCGCTCTGATTTCCAGAATCTGGGCTCTAGGATGGAGATAATAGAAAATAAGCTTGATATCACAGTTTCTAGAGCCAACCAAAACACTGACCAAATACAATCTCTTCAAGAGCAACTGGATGTAGCCCTTAACAGAATAGATGACCTTGAGAATCGTCCCAGAAGGGACAATTTTAGGGTCAGAGGCCTCCCTGAGTCCATAACAGATGTCCCCAAAGCTGTCCAGGACCTCATTAAGAGCATGCTCCCCTCTATTGCTCCACATAAGCTAGAGCTGGATAGAGCTCATAGATCTTTGGGCCCTCTGAGGAAGGACGGGTCTCCCAGGGACATAGTTGTAACCACATTACTACACTGTGAAGGAGGAGATTATGAAAATCTCACGTCAGCAATCCCGCATTTCTTTCCATGGTCAAGATATACAAATTTTCGCTGACATCTCCCCCATGACTATACAACGACGAAGGACTCTGAAACCATTGCTGGTGATCCTGATGCAGAAGGAAATTAAATATTGGTGGGCATTCCCATTTGCTCTGAAATTCACGTACAAAGGCAAGACCTACACATTCACCACCCTTGCTGAGGGAGAAAAAATCCTGCTTGCCCTTCGGTTCATCTTGTTGGAGTCAGCAATGGATACTTCAAATTCACAAACAGGGTCTTCCAAACGTCCCACCCCGACCAGTCCTATTTCCCCTACATGGAAGATGGTTAAAAGCAGACGCACCAAGGATCCTGCAAAAACCTGATCAGGGGACTGAAACTGTTAGATTCTACTTCTCCCCCGATTAAATACCCTTAGGGTATCTCTGAATTGGGTCTCCCATCTGTGGTTAAGGACTCTTATGTCTTTAAATTTCTTCTACAAAATTGCTTTTTCCTATTGAAGGCTTCTCTCTAACACATCCTCTCCCTCTCTGTCCCCCCCCCCCCCCTACCCCCCCCCTCTTTTTTTTTTTTTTTTTTAATAGTACTAATATGTTTGCACCGACCGTGTTCCGTATAACTTTTTTCTTATGAAATGTTATCATTTCGGATTAAGTGTGTTTTCTGAAATGCTTAAGTTTTCATTTGCTTAATCTGAAGGCTGATGGTGGCTGGGGTGGCTGCCGTGTACCTCTGACCACTACTGGACGGTGGACTATTCACTGTCAAGGGGTGGTCTAGTAGCCCATTTCAGGGGCTACGTTAGTAGTTTGAATGACGAGGATGGGAGGATCCCTTTTTCCTCCCATTCTCGTTGGTTTACATTGATTCTCTTCATGAAATGTTTTCATCTTTGTTTTTCTTGTCTTTCTGTTTTTCTCTTCCGTAACCTCTTCTCTTTGATTGTCAGCCTGTTCCTGCAGTACCTTACTCACCACGCTCTGGGTCCGCTTGAAGTCTACAGCCAGTGCCTCCCTCTCTCATGCCTCACATTGTTCAGGGTAAGTGATATGTTGGCCGCTTTGTTTATCCACCATTATGGCTGCGTCCAGTAACTCCCCACCTCCTAGTATTTTGAAAGTCGCCTCACATAACGTTCAGGGACTGAACTCTCCTATTAAGAGAAGGAAGATCTTTCAATCGTACCACTCCCAGAAAATTTCTGTGATTCTTTTACAAGAGACCCATTTTCCAACCAGCTTCACCCCAGCTTTTTTGCATGCTCAGTATCCACAATTCTTCTTAGCAAATGCTGAGGACAAAACTAGAGGGGTAGCAATTCTCTTTGCAAAAACCTGTAAATTCAATCCCCTTCTAATACATAGAGACCCGGACGGCAGGTTTCTGCTGGTTAAGGGATTGATACATGAACAACTAATGTCCTTTATCTCATACTATGCCCCCAATAGAGGTCAGAAACTTTTTTTCCAGTCTATGTTTACCACCTTGGAACCCCTCCTAGAGGGATCGATATTATACGGAGGCGATTCAAATATAGCTTTTGACCAGAGCCTGGACAAGTCCAGACCTTTGGTCAACAGACTAACCCATCCAGTCAAAGCTAGCTCTCATATAGCAAAATAAATTTTCCAACAAAATCTTGTAGATATATGGCGGGAACTTAATCCGGTAAAAAGAGATTACATCCACTATTCGAACCCACATCGATCATATTCCAGGATTGATCATATTTTCATTTCTGCTAGACATGTCCCCCTGGCGAATAAAGCCATTATTAAAGACACATCACTTTCAGATCATTTGATGGTAATCTGCTCGATACAAACACAAAATCCAGACTCCCTCAAATCACACTGGAAATTAAATGAGTCCCTTCTTGGTGACCCTACTGTAGTTTCGGAGATTAACAAAACAGTAGAAGAATACTTCACGTTAAATGATGTTGATGGAACCTCGGCTGAGATTTTATGGGCTGCTCACAAAACTGTTGTCCGCGGTAAACTAATTCAAATAGCCTCTAAACGTAAAAAGGAAAAGAACGCGGAAATAGCTAAACTTGAAAAGGAGTTTATGCTATTGCGCAAGGAACATAAGAAGGACCAGACGAAGGTCCAGGTCGCACAGCTTGATTCAGCTCGACTGGCGTTAAACTTATCGCTTACAGTCAGGGCTGTAAAATCTTTAAATTGGAGTAACGCAAGATTTTATTTACAGAAAGATAGAATGAATACAATGTTGGCCACTAAGCTCTCACCGAGGTTCTGTACGTTTGCACTCCCTAGAATTAGAACATGTGATGGGACCACTAATCCTATGCGCATTTTACATGAATTTGAAGCTTTCTATTCCTCCCTGTATCAAAAGTCAGGTACAACCAGACAATCTGATATTAAATCCTTTTTAGACCAGCTAACAATCCCATTTCTGCAGAAGTGCCATATTGACTTAATGGAAGCCCCAGTTTCAGTGAACGAAACGTTGGAGGTAATCAGAAACCTAAAGGGTGGTTCAGCACCAGGACCTGACAGCCTCTCAACACCATATTATAAAATTTTCGAAGAAACCTTAGGTCCTCACCTCACAAACTTCTTCAACTCAAAACGGGGAGGGGAAAGATTGCATCCACATTTGAATGAGGCATACATTACGGTCATTCCCAAACCGGATAAGGACCCAGAACTAGTAGAAAACTATCGGCCCATTTCATTAATTAAAAATGACTTAAAGATATTGACCAAGATCCTTGCGAACAGAATGAACTCTTTTATACACCTTTATATTCATAAGGACCAGGTTGGCTTCATCCCAGGGAGACAGGGTCCGGATCAGGTGAGGAGAGCAGTGGACATTCTTTCATCTTCAGTCAGGATGGTCTGGGGACCCTCCCCAGGAAGGACTTTTCCTGTCTTTGGATCTCCAGAAGGCCTTTGACTCCCTATCTTGGGAGTACCGTTTTGAGATTCTGCAACGGTGGGGCTTTGGAGAATGATTCCGAGGACTCCTGAAATCTCTCTATTCGGAGCCCAAGGCAAGGGTTAAGTTACAGGGACATTTTTCTGATCCCATTAGTATTGCAAGGGGTACGAGGCAGGGATGTCCCCTCTCCCCCCTGATCTTCGCCGTAGCAATAGAGACATTGGCTATAGCCTTTCGATCTGAGCCTGACATAAAGGGGATGAACTGTGGACCTCAAGTCCACAAATGCGCTCTTTTTGCGGATGATCTCCTCCTTTTTGTCACCTCTCCTACTACTACTCTCCCTATCATTTGTAATTTACTCAGGTCCTTTGGAAAGATCTCGGGACTTAGGGTCAATTTCGATAAATCCCAGGCTCTAAATATTTCCACACGGCCCTCAGTAATCGACTCCCTGAAACCTCATTTTGATTTTAAATGGGCAGATACATCAATTCGTTATTTGGGTATTAACCTAACCCCCAGGATTGAACAGCTTTATCAGGCCAACTTCCCTCCCATGTTTTCGTAAATTGGAATCTGATCTTCAGATGTGGGCTCGACATAAAATTTCATGGGTGGGTAGGATTAGTTCAATAAAGATGACTCTCTTGCCTAGATTGCTCTACCTATTCAGATCCCTCCCGATTGCTATCAAGAAGGACCAACTGAAATCATTCCAGAGTAAAATTCTCAAATTTATCTGGGAAGGTAAAGGTTATAGATTGGCCCAAAATGTTTTATATGGACCCAAAACACGGGGAGGTCTTGGACTGCCTAACCTGTTTAAATATTACCAAGCTGCCAGATTAGCCCAACTATCCTCCATCTACTCTAAATGTGAGAAACCTGACTGGTTGGACACAGAGAGGTTGGCGGTCCCTGACCTAACCTTGGAAAACCTACTATGGATACCCCAAAAATCTAGACCTGCGATAATGTCCCCAAAGCTGTCCCAATCACTGAAGGTTTGGGATGATCTGAGACATCTTCCTTCTCTGATTTCAGGGACTAAGCCCCTAACCCGAATTTTCCACAACCCCCAATTTATAGCAAGAATGGACATTAAAGCATTCCAATGGTGGTTGGACAAGGGGATTTACAGAATAGGAGACTTTTTATCCTCTGGACCACTTTCCCTGGAGCATTGTATAACAAAATTGAATATGCCTGACCACGAGAGGTCTCCATACTCTCTCATTTTTAACTTTGTGTCGTTGTTTTGGAATGCCAGTTCCGGCTCTCCTGCCTTCACTGGTTATGAGCGCTGGTGTTTCCGGATGAGAGAACACAGAGGGGGAATTTCTATGATATATGCATCTTTATCTGAGGTTTGCACCAAGTTCACATATATGGAGGCATGGGAGAGGAGATCTGCGGATGAACTGGGACCTGGAGGAGTGGCATAGGGTAGGAACAAAAGCCTTTAGGGGCTAGTCAATATGTCCCTGATAGAAGCCAATCTAAAAGTTCTGATGAGGTGGTATCTGGTCCCTAGCAGACTGGCTTCAATGTTCCCAACTGCTTCCCCACTTTGCTTTCGAGAGTGTCAAGCTCAGGGCACTATGATCCATATTTGGTGGGATTGCCCTAGAATTAGAGGATTTTGGAATAGGATCTTTAGTCTCATTAGAAAGGTCACGGGAGTGCCCTTGGAAAAATCTCCACAAATTGCACTATTAGGGACAAATTCTCCCCAGGCTTTTAAACACACGCAAAGGTTAATACATTTTATGCTTCTGGGTGTAAAAACTACTCTGGCAGGGGCGTGGAAACAACCAAGAGTCTTCTATCCCGCAGCCAAAAGGAAGATATCTTGGATTATGACCCAGGAAAAAATGGTCAGCTCTATTTTGAACACTACGGATCTATTTAAGGTTGTTTGGGAACCCTGGGCCAGATATATGGGGGTTCCCCTTCTGGCAGGAACCATGTCTCCTTCCATGAACACTGGATATACAGGCTGACAGTCAACTCAACTCTTACCTCTCTCTATACTTTATTCTCTGTCTCTCTATTTCTTTTCTCACTCATATTCCTCCCTGTCCCTGAGTTTACCTTACCAGTTCATTTACATGTCGTTTCTGATTTAAAGGTATTGGAGAAAAAAAAAAATCCTCTCATAATGGTACATAAGAATGTATGGGATTTTTTTACTCCCTGGATTATATTAGTAGGAAGATTCTGGACTTTTTCAAGACGCTTTAGTTTCTCCCCTTTTTTTCTTTTTTTTTTTTTCTTTTTGGACATCCACACGGCACACAGATCCTTTGACTTTCAGAAGCCGTGCAGATAGTTTGATGACTATGAGGTCAAGGTTTAGGTTTAGGATATAGGTTCCCTTTCGACACAGTTTGTTCCCATTAGGGGTGTCGAAACGGAACTATAGGTCCATTGCCTGTTCCAGGCTTCCTCTCTCCTATGGAAATTCATATACATAATGGAGTAGGCCTTTATTTTTCTTATAGAATATTGGCTGGGATCTTTCCCCCCAATTTCTCTTCTTATTTACTTGTTATACATATTTACATTATTTTATCTTATCTTTTATTTATATATCGCTATCCCCTTTATTGAATGTATTTGAGGAAGAGTATCTTATTCTGTTTGAGGAATTACACCGTATGTATTCTATTTTTAATCTTCCTTCACTTTTTTCTCCGCTCCAAGATTGTACTGGGAGCACGGATTGTATTTCTTTGATATCTATTTAATAAAAATCTTAAATTGAACTTCCCCTTTATAGTGCCGTCGTACGTGTTGAACTTCACCGCGTTTGAGGCCGCATTCACACGATCAGACATGTCCGAGGAAACATGTCCGGAGGACCGTTTTCATCGGACCAGGCTGAAGTGGTCTGTTGGTCTGATGTGCGTACACTCCATCGGACCAAAATCCCCTCGGACCAGAACGCGGTGACGTAGAACACAACGACGTGATGAAAAAACTAAGTTCAATGCTTCCAAGCATGCGTCGACTTGATTCTGAGCATGCGTGGGATTTTGGACCGATGATTTCGTGTACTAACCATCGAACATGTCCGACGGACAGGTTTCCAGCGGACAGAATTCTAAGCATGTTTTGAAACTTTTGTCCGCTGGAAAACAGTCCGATAGGCTGCACACACGATCGAACATGTCCGCTGAAACTGGTCTGCGGACCAGTTTCAGCGGACATGTTCGATCGTGTGTATGCGGCCTAAGAGCGACGAGATTGTGTCTCGACAGTGTGTACGCAAAAAAAGCTTGTCAAGATTCTCGACAAGCCTGAGGAACTCGTCGAGGAAAACAACGTTTCATTTAGGACGAGTTCCTCGGTGGTGTGTAGGAGGCCTCATATCCTCTGCACTCCTCTCCTGCAGATACTGCCCACTATCATATCCTCTGCACTCCACTCCTGCACATACTGCCTCCAGAATTATACTCCTCTCCTGTACATACAACCTCCTCTCATATTCTCCGCCCTGCACAAACTGACTGCTGTCTTATCCTCCACACTCCTGTACTGCAGATATTTCCCACTGTCATTTTCTCTACCCTCCCCTCCTGAACATATTGTCTCTTGTCAAATCCTAAACGCATGTTTTTTTCCTGCAGATACTGCTCACTATCATATCCTCCATACTCCTCTGCATATTCTGTCAACCATCATATCCTCTGCACCCCTCTCCTGCACATACTGCCCACAGTGTCATATCCTCCGCACTCATCTCCTGCATTTACTGCCCACTGTCATACCCTCTGTACTCCTCTCTTGCACATACTACCAGTCATCATATCATTTGTACTCTTCTCCTGGACATACTATCCCCTGCTGTATCTCCACAATCTTCTCCTGCAAATATTGCCCACCATCACATCCTCCACACTTCTCTCCTGCATATCCTGTATGTTGTCATACCCTTCAATACTCCTCTCCCGTCCATACTGCCTGTTGCCAATACACACACTGCTTGCCTAAAGGCTGATTAATTATTGTTTGTTATATTCCTTGCCTGTCCTGTACAGCACGCACGTTTGTTAGTTAACTTGTTAAAGCTTACTGTATATAAGATTTTAGTGATTAGGTTTACATATATTTAACTTTTACATTTCTGGGATAATTATGTTGGCTGGATGTGATATTGAATAACACATGATTAAATTATTTGCACTGAATATCTGTGTGTTAAAATTTCTCTTGACAAAATTCCCCCACCAAAAACAGGCCAATTTTAAAAAGACAAAATCTAACATACAACCCAGAGATCATGTTATTGAGGCAGCTATGGTCCAGAATTCTGATATTAGAAGCAAATTAAATGCATACTATTGTACAAAGCAGCTTCTTTATGCAGATAATCCTGATAGTTTGTATTTATATGGTCTGCGACAAAAGAATTCTCCGGTGTAGTGTTGGCTAATGTCTGTCTAACCTGCGTTACAAACAGCAGGATTTCACTGGTTGCTATAGGCAGCAGCTCCTATTTTCATAACGTGCCCGCACTTCTCATGTTCTTCCCTGTATGAGGCCCGGAAAAGCAGCATAATTATTCAGCTGAATTCCTAAATACCACGGTTACCTGAAAACTGCAGCTGCTGGGAAGCTATTACAGTATTATAAGCCCGGTAGATGAATTGCTGCTTGGCATAAAATGACTGTTTCAAGTAATGTCTCTCAGACATGGCATAACTGTATATCAATGCTGTAACACGTAAATAGTAAGTGCTTGGCTGGAAACAGTAATTCAAATTCATTTTATGTTTTTTAATACTTCCTTAAGTCTTCTGTACGCTGTAATCATATCCTGGGCACATGGGGCCGCTGGGTAATTTAAAACTGCATGAGTACAGCGTTAAATATAAATGTTGCATAAGTTCGTGCTCATGTATGCAGCTTGGTAACACAGAATCAATACAGGTAAGGTTTGAAGGGTCAAACAAAACACCTGTGAGAGAATGTGCTGATGTAAGCAGTCATTCTGTTACTCATGGCAGAATGTTATTTCTGGGGCAAAGACTTTTCTTGCAGTGAAGCCGACTGGGTTCTGCTTCACTGTCTCACAACTAGCATGCACCATTTAAAGTGGTTTTAAAGCCTGACGTTTTTTTATCTTAATGAATTTTATGCATTAAAGATAAAAAAAAAGTGTCACAGACTTCCCCTTATACTTACCTGAACCCCATCAGAATCAAGCGCTGTGCATGAGAGTTGTGGCGCTTCTGGCTTTGTCCCTTCTCTCTGAGCAGATTGACAGCAGTGGGAGCTACTGGTTCTATGTGCGTAGGATATTAATACAGCGTACAGAGCCATGGACACAGCAGCGGGCCTCTGGAGCAAGCCCACACGAGTGCCCCCATGGGAATAAGCCTCTTATTGGGGGGCACCAGGAAGAGCCAGGAGCGTCGTTGGGGGACCCAAGAAAGAGGAGAATCAGGGCCGCTCTGTGCAATTCTATTGCACAAAGCAGGCAAGTATAGGCAGGTTGGTTATTAAAGCGAAGGTTCACCCAAAAATCAACTTTCTGACATTAGATCCAGCTAACATCTGCAGTATGCTGTTTTTTTTTTTTTCGTACTTATCGTTTTATGAGCCGTTGTTATCCGGCTCCGAGCGGGGAATCCTGCAGGGAATGGGCGTTCCTAAGCCAAGAGGAGTTGATTGACGGGCTGCTAAGGCCCGAGTGTCACTTCGGGTATTTTCGGAAGGCGTAACGCACCTTAGCAGCCTGTCAATCAACTCCTCTTGGCTTAGAAACGCCCATTCCCCGCAGGATTCCCTGCTCGGAGCCGGATAACAACGGCTCATAAAACGATAAGTAAAAAAAAATAAAAAAACAGCATACTGCAGATGTTAGCAGTATGCTGGATCTAATGTCAGAAAGTTGATTTTTGGGTGAACCTCCGCTTTAAGAAAAGAACATTTTTACAACCATTTAAAAAAAATGGAATACATACTATTATCTGGGCCATCTTGCAAATGTGTTCTCCGAAATGACATCTTTACAATCTGTCTGGAAGATCATGTATGTAATCCAACCAATTTAGGCACATACGTTTCTGTCTATAAAATCCAGCCAGAAGTCCCTTATGGCATATCCAACACTGACACTGGTGCCAAATGGACTAGTCAAAGCAGAGTCTTGCTTAGGCTCAGTGTTGAATGGTCTTACAGTTGTACTTCTGTGACCTGCGTTTACAAGATTCTGCCTCACTTTCACTGACCTCGATTTCATCTGACTTGTCCTTGAATTTCTCTTCAGTGCTTGTGTTTGCTGATTTTCTTGATTAACAACCAAGACCTGGACTGCTGACTGAGATACAGCATGTCCACTTTGTACCTTGCTGTCTACAAAGTGGTGGTGGTGGCCCTGCCCCAGCCTATTAATGACTTTGATTTGGCTAAAAGATTTGGAGCCTAGCTGCTCCTTTGTCACATTAGAGCCGACACAAGCTCTTGTCTTGTCTTAATAAAGCTGACACAAGCTCTTTCCCTGCCTGCACTTCTAGCTGTTAGCATATATGGACTTATTAGAGACTAAAGCGGCACCATACATGTTTTTATGAGCACCAAGGCACGTTCTCTTCCATTGCCCTTGCAGCCTCCGTCCTGGTTTCAAGAGTGCTTAGACAGGAATTGCACAGGTAGCCACTACCATAATTTCAGGTATGTCCTATACATGACATGTTCATTGTATTTTGCAAATAATACAATGAACTAATGTTATTAGGCTATTACTCCAGGTTGATGTTTTTAAATTTATATGAATAGTGCAAATCAGGAAAATACAATATAGCTATTAGATGGAGATGAGCACATAGCAAAAAAGTATAAATAAGTATTTCCTAATAAGAACTGACAAACTTTTAAGAAGTCCAGCCTAAGCGTTTTAGGCTGGGGTTCTTCTATGGGTCACAGGCGTGCAATTCGCTGACGTCATGACTTCCAGGTTGAGGTCTGCCACCTGCCCTGATTGATGACAGTCTCAGAGGCTCGTTGAGCCACTGAGACGGCTGATCCCGCCCCCCTCTACGGCACAGTGCTCCAATGAGCGCTGAGAAGTAGAGCAGAAGCTATGCTGACTGATAGTCAGCATTGCTCTGCTCGGGGAGAAGTGAGAACCAAGCCATCGGCGATGTTCGGTGGCTCGGTTCTCATTGCAGAGACGCTGGGAGACAGCTGCAGCATCAGTCAGATGCTGCATCCACCGAGGTAAGTATGGATAATAATAATAAAAAAACAAAACAAACAAACATACTTCTCTTTTAAAGCTGAAGTTTAGGTATGGCAATTTTTTCATAGTTACATTGGTCTAGCTTCTCTTATGTCCTTATTTTTGGACTGCTAAATATTCCACTGAATGCTTTTTGTTAATGGATATAAGTAAGTTCACCTTTGGTAAAAAAAAAAATATATATATATATATATATATATATATATATATAACACATGTAGGTAAAAAAAATGCATGTATTTTTTTTTTTTTTACCCTGGAGCTTGCAAAGCATTGCACCCATGATCACTGGAGATAGTAGGTAGGTACAGTGTCAGGCTCCTGCATATACTCCTGCCCATTCCCCTGTATGGTAAGACAGTTACTGAGCTGCAGGAAGTGTCAATGAATTTTTAGGGTGTTCGTAGTTAATTAAGAACTACAAGCCATCCATTTTTAAATGTGGCAGCTGGTGCGGGGAGAAGAACCCCCACCTGCTGGCAAGGGTGCTGCATAGTAACATGGTACACCCTTAAAACAGTTGTAACATGTAATGTGTTACTAAACGTGAAAAACTTGCTAAAATGTTGCCATTAATGATATCAGAAATTTAGAGCTGTCATCGATCCTGTACACACAAGCTATGTTATCTCAAGAAGTGTAATTAGTATCTTGGATGCCAGAATAATTAGTCCCTATGTTCAGGAGATAAGGAGATTAGGAGGGGGGTCAGTATTTTGTTTTATTTATTTCATTTAAATTCTTTTATTACATTTTACAAATAGATAAAATTTGATTCAGTAGTTTAATAAAAGAAAATTGGGCATGGCTGACACTATCTAGCCCACAAAAGTGCTGTGTGGTGTCAGTACACAATAGGAAATTAGAAGCCAAGTGTATTTCTGGCCCATCAACAGGTATTTTTCTGTATTTGCCAGGTCTTTAAAAGGATAAAAAACAATGAAATGTGCATGTATTGCAGCGATGTACTGCATATGTTTTTTTATTTGCCCTGACATGCACTTTAAATATAAAAGGAGACAAGTGATGAATAAATAACTGCTTTAGTATATTTTTAGGCAGCTCAAGCAGCCATAGCTCCTTTATAAGAAAATAAGACTTCACTACAATAAACCGTAATAAGGTGTTCCTTCCATATCATCAAAAAGAACAAAGAACTACTCCAAAAAAAAAAATATTACAGACTCCTAAATAAATGTGCTTATTTTTTATTTATTTCCTTTAATATCAAACCACAAGCAAGAAAAGATCTCTTGGGTGTTCCAACAGACATCATTTTCATTTGACATGAGTAAACAATTCCCATTTTATTCAGAAATGTTTTGTTGGTAATAACAGCCTTAGCAATTGCTAAAGTTTTCCTTTCGTCTCATAAACTGGAAAGTTTAGCAATTTTACCCTCATAGCTTTTATAGAAATTACAATGTATAGTTTGTAAAATATAAGCACTGTGTTTCTCCTCTTATGGCACATTATAGAGAATTCAAAAAAAGGTAATTTTCATTGAGGAAATGGTAAGATATGTACAGTGCAAAAGTACTAAAACTGTACAAATAATACATATAAAATAACACATTGCACTGAAGGCAGTAGCTGTTATTCTAGGCTACAAAAGAATTTGGAGTGAAATAGCTTTTAGTAGATTTCACTGCTGTGTGATTGACAGTCATTCACTAAGAAGATAATAAGGTATACAAAGTATTCTTTAAGCAGTATGTGGAAGTGAAATTACGTTGTCAATAATAGACATTTTTGGAGCATGTATTTCTCCTTAACGCGGTATTGAAATAAAAAATCTAAAAACTGCTGACAGTCAGGGTTTTTATAACAGAAGAGACCCTAGTGGTTTCTTCTGTCATAAATGCCTCTCCCGGCCTGTCAACAGTAAAGTAATCTGAGCTTTGCATGTGCAGCTCAGACCACATTTATGGCACTTGGCATCAGATTAGACGACCCATCATAATTTGTAACGGAAGTGACGTATTGACGCCACGATCTTGCTACACCCTCACACTCGTGGGCAAGTGGACATCTTGCATTTTATACTTATTTTTAATAGAAATGTTTACACTTGTTTTATAGTGAAATTCTGTATTCTGAAATCCCTCAGACTGTTTTAATGTTCATTTTTAAAAGCAGCAGTGTTCTGTCAGATTAGCAAACCTGTGAGATCAGCAGGCTTGCCGCTGCTTTTTTTCTTTTTTATCTTTAATTGTATATTTATTAACAATTTTCAGTCATACAATGATATGAAGATGGCATCAATGACAGATACAATAAGAAGAACAAAAGTAGAAGAATTACAATAAATCATCCAATTAAATCATAGAAATGTAGCTGTCTGACAAGTCTTGAGAATTAGAGTATGGCACAGTACCAAAGATCAGATTAATATATCGTTAACCTCCAGCTTAAACAAACCTAAGTTTGTAAAAAATTTATAAAAATGAAATCAAGTAGAAACAAGGAGTACAAGGGCAGGGAAAGGGACATAATGGATCAGTAGACTAGGAAATTAAACAGCAAAGCATTATAGGAATAGTTGAACATAAGAGATATCCATCATTCTGTAAGGGACTTTTCTGGACAGTAGTCAAGCGGCATACACACAATCAAATCTATCTGCTGGAAACGGTCTGACAGACCGTTTCAGCAGACAGATTCGATCGTGTGTACGGGCGGACAGACAGATTTGGCCAGCCGACAGATTTTAAAGCATGCTTTAAAATCTGTCGGCTGGGAATCCGTCCGACATGTCTGCTGGTTAGTACGCTAACCAGCAGACATATCTGCTCGCACATGCGTCTAATGGATTCGACGCATGCATGGAAGTGTTTTACTTCCTGGTGCGGTGACGTGGCGGCGTCAACGTCATCGACACGTCACCGCGCTGTCTGCCGGCGGGGATTTTGGTTTGATCGTGTGTACAGCGATCAAACCAAAACAGCCCAGCAGACAGATCTGTTCAAATCGGTCTGTCAGACCGATTTGAACAGATTCATTTGCTCGTGTGTACGGGGCCTTAGAGTTGTCCCAGACTCCCCAAATTTTGCTAAACCGAAACAAGGAGTCTTCAATAGATGCAGTTCGATGTTCCATCCTACGAATGTCAGCTATATTGAATATAAGCTAAGAGCTAGTAGGGGGAGAGGTGGACAACCAACAAGAAGGTATTGCTCTTTTAGCTGCCAAGAGTATAAAGGTCATCAGTTTCCGTGTTAATTTAGAAATACCTGGGAGAGGAAGCCCCAACAGGTAGTGTAAAGGGTTTAAGGGTATACTCATGTGCAAAAGGTATTGTAAAAGGGTTTGGACATGAGCCCAGAAAGGGCTTGATGAGGAGACATTCCCAAAAAATATGATAATAGGAGCCTATCTCCTCAACACATCTCCAGCACATTCGGGATGTCTCTGGATAATGGGCATGCAAGATGTCAGGAGTCCTGTACCAGAACATAATGAATTTGTAGGCAGTCTCCTTCTGCGCCACGCAGCGACATATCTTAGAGGAAGATTCACAAATTATCCAAGTCTGAGGCGGCGTACAGACGATCGGATATATCCGATGAAAACGGTCCGCGGACCATTTCCATCGGATATGTCCGATCGGGAGTTTGATCCGATGGCGTGTACACACCATCGGATCAAATCCCCGCCGCCGGAAGGCGCGGTGACGTGGCGGTGACGCGGCGGTGACGTTGACGCCGCCGCGTCACCGCAACGTCACCGCACCAGGAAGTAAAACACTTCCGCGCATGCGCCGAATCCATTCGGCAGCGGCGCGGCGGCGGTGGGGGCCGACATGTCTGCTGGTAAGTGTACTAACCAGCGACATGTCGGGCGGACAGATCCCCACCGGATAGATTTCAAAGCAGCTTTGAAATCTGTCGGGTGGACAAATCTGTCCGCTAGCCCATACACACGAGCGGAGATGTCTGCTGAAACGGTCCATCGGACCGTTTTCAGCGGACATATCCCCTCGTGTGTACGCCGCCTGACAGGGAGATGGTTTGTTGGAGAATACAAGCCCATTTACTCATATAAGAATGACTGGATTTAATCAAAGTGGCAGCCTCGTGAAGAATTTTGTATATAGCTAATAAGTGGGGTTCATAAAGGCCTTGAGTGCATAGGAGTTCAAAGCTAGTGGGTTTGTCTGACGAGACCCCATGGTATTTAACAGATAAGAAAGGTTTAATTTGCAGAGTAAAAAAGGGATTTCAGAACCTGGAGTTTAGACTGTAAGGGCCAGATTCAGGTAGATGGGAGCATCTTTGCTCTGGAGTAACGCTTCTCATTTACGTTACGCTGCCGAAATTTTAGGAGCAAGTGCTGTTATTCATGAAGCACTTGCTCCTAAAGTTGTGGCAGCGCATCGCAAATGAGCCGGCGAAATTCAAATTGGGCGGGTACGGGGCGTGTATTATTTAAACTAAGCGCGATCCCGGGGCGAACGTACTGCGCATGTGTCGAGTGTCAATGCATCCCAGTGCGCATGCTCCAAATTCTGTCAGTGAACGTCAATGAAGTCACATCCCCATTCATGAAAGTTTTACGCAAGCGACGCGATTTTTTTTTTTCCGACGCGATGACGACGCCTATACTTAACATAGGATACTCCACTAGGGGGCTGCTTTATCTTTACGCCGCGTATCGCTTACGGAAACGTCGGAAAGTCACTGCGTCGCGCCCGAATACGATCGTGAATTGCTGATTCCCGCTGATTAACATATTTTTTCAGCGTAAATCAGCGGGAACGCCCCCGGCGCCATTTTTAAATTAAAGTTGCGATGCGATGGCGAAATTCAATTGCGCCGATCGCATCGGAACACCAACCCGGCGTTTCTTGTTTTCTGGTTACAGAAAACAGAAACGCCGGCTTAAAGTGACAGTTAGGCTGGAGTATCACAGATACTCCAGCCTAACTCTACCTGAATCTGGCCCTAAATCTGTAAAAGATAAAAGCACACAAGTAATGCGATGCACCAAAATTCCAGCCTCATTCCAGGGGAGCATACGGGTGTAGGATGGCCTGTCCAGGGTTAAATAGCACATTCAAGAGTGAAGGGCATGGAGAGGAAAGGGAATATTTCCCAGAACATCTTTTCCAAATGGACAATGTAAAGAGCATAGGGGCCAGACAGCGACTTCTCAGCTGAGGCATATGTCTGTCCCAGGGGACCCATAACATAAAACATGGGTGTACAGGGGACGCAATTCCTATTTTAATCTAGGACTATCTGTGCTGTGATGAAATGACTTCCTGCGCATGTGTGGGAGCAATGCCATCATGGCAAGCCTGTTCAAGTGACCGGAGAGAGCAAAACATGAAGGGAAAACGGGTGAAGAAAGAAGTGCCTACGTCCACCTGTAGCAGTGTAATACTAGAACAATATGACAAACCTCCTGGGAGCCCATTTAAAAAAAAGAAATGGGGAGTTTAACCACCTGCTAACCACAATACAAATATGTACTGTACGTTGCGGTTTGCAAGTAGTTTACCAGGATTATAGCTGAAGATATCAGCCATACCACTAGTATTGGTTTTTGTAGCTGGCTTTCTCATGAAAGAGTTATGAGTGACTCACAAACTTTCAGAAGCAGTGGGAGTGTCTCTCGGGGTTACCATTTCCGCCAGCTCGCCCGAGAAACGACTCAACAATGCCATTGGCTGGTCACAGAGAAAGAAAAAATGCTCCAATAGTGCGGGTCAAAAAAAATAAGTTGGAGGTGGGTTATATTGAAATAAAACCAACATTACATTAAAACAATGAGGAATGGAGTACCAAAGCTGACGCGTTTCATACACAAGTACTTCAACAGGGGCATCTGCATTTTTTCTTTCTCCTTTCATGATCTGATATAGCAAGTTTTTTTTGTCATTCCATTACATCCATTATATATCTTTACACCCTATCAAGGGTCGGTCCAACTGACGTAGTCTCAAAACCATTCAGTAACAGTCGAATACTCTGAGCCAGGAGGTCTCTTCAGGTGCAAGATAACATCCATTCAGGATCCATAATCGCAGACGTTTGAGTCCAGGGACTGCATCTGGTGTTTCTAACATCCGGAGCTCGTAAACAGTCGACACTTCTCTTCGTGGTGATTCCACATGCTCAAGTGATCTGCTTTAGCTGACAGGCAGATCTATTGGTTCTGGTAAGTTTATTCAGTCTTTTTCACGCATTTGAAAGAAAGCTTCTATGTGATGACCTACAAGACAACATCCTTACCTTCACCATTTATATTTTCTTCATCACTTTTCATGTTTTGATGGACCTTTATACACATGCTGTTTTTATACATGGACTTTATATGCATATATTTGCACCTAGTGAGATATTTTTATCTCCTTTAATATTTAGCGCTACACTTTCATCCCCAGTTGTTTCAAATTTTAGTCTTATTTTTGTGTAGCAGCTGTTTCAGGAAGCTGTTCTAAATGACTTTCCACCGCTCAGATGATGGTGCAATGCTTACTGAGGAGGAACAGGAAGTGAGAAATTCAAACTAAGGAAAAAAAACATTTAAAAGGAAAATTTAAGGAAAAGGTGAGTGAACCAACAATGCACTAGCTTAACCACTTAAAGCGGATCTCCACCCTAAAGTGAAGATCCGCTGATCCGAACACTCCCCCCCTCCGGTGTCACAATTGACACCTTTCAGGGGGGAGGGGGGTGCAGATAGACACATATCTGCACCCACTTCCGGCCCAGCATTCACGGGCAAAAGACGGGCATTACATCACATCCCGTCTCCCGCCCGTTGTGTGCTGGGAACACTCGGCTCCCAGCACACAGCTGGAGCCAATCGCGGGCGCAGCGCGACTCGCGCATGCGCCGTAGGGAACCGGGCAGTGAAGCCGCAGCGCTTCACTTCCTGGTTCCCTCACCGTGGATGGAGGGGGAGCAGCAGGGTGATGAGCGATCGCTCATCCTCTGCTGCGGACGGAGCTGGACTCCAGGACAGGTAAGTGTCCTAATATTAAAAGTCAGCAGCTGCAGTATTTGTTGCTGCTGGCTTTTAATATTTTTGTATTTGTGAACCATCCGCTTTAAGGACCGGCCTACTGCACATATATGTCAGCAGAATGGCACGGCTGGGCACATCAACGTATATATACGTTGATTTTAGTACCCAGCTGTGGGTCACTGGCGCGCGCCCGTGTCGCGCTCCTGTGACCCGGTCCGAAGCTCCAGGACCGGGACTGCGGGACTCGCGGACCCAATCGCTGCTGCAGTGCGGCGATCCGTCTCTGGAGCTGAAGAACGGGGAGAGCCGTGTGTAAACACGGCTTCCCCGTGCTTCTCTGTGGCCGCAGCATCGATCGCGTCATCCCTGTTATAGGGGGACGCGATCGATGACGTCACACCTACAGCCACACCCCCCTACAGTTGTAAACACACACACAGGGAACACTCAAAGTCACAGCGCCCCCTTGTGGTTAACTCCCAAACTGCAACTGTCATTTCCACAGTAAACAATGCAATTTAAATGCATTTTTTGCTGCGAAAATGACAAAAAATGACTAAAAACGTGTCAAAATTGGCCGAAGTGTCCACCATAATGTCGCAGTCACGAAAAAAATCGCTGATCGCCGCTATTAGTAGTAAAAAATTTTTTTTATTAAAAATGCAATAAAACTATCCCTTATTTTGTAAACGCTATAAATTTTGCAAAAACTAACCGATAAACGCTTATTGCGATTTTTTTTTACCAAAAATATGTAGAAGAATACGTATCGGCCTAAACTGTTTTTTTTTATATATTTTTGGGGGATATTTATTATAGCAAAAAGTTAAAAATATAGCATTTTTTTTTAAATTGTCGCTCTATTTTTGTTTATAGCGCAAAAAATAAAAACCGCAGAGGTGATCAAATACCACCAAAGGAAAGCTCTATTTGTGGGGAAAAAAGGACGCTAATTTTGTTTGGGAGCCACGTCGCACGACCGCGCAATTGTCAGTTAAAACGACGCAGTGCCGAATCGCAAAAAGGGGCAAGGTCCTTTACCTGCATTTTGGTCCGGGTCTTAAGTGGTTAAAGGAACCTATTTAGAAAATAAAAGACCCCTTTTAACCACTTCCCTACGGCCGTACGACTATATGCGGCCGCAGGGTGGTTCTAAATCTCCTGGCTGCTGTATTTTCACGGCAGCCCCTTTCCTCGTTCCCAGCGCGCGCTCCAGAGCGCGCAGCGGGGAACTTGTGTACTGGCCGTGTCCCTTGGACACAGCCAATCACAGATCGCCGCGAACGGCCAATCAGAGTGGCCGTTTGCGATGCGATCTGATGGGCCAATGAGAGATGATCTCATATGTAAACATATGAGATCATCTCTCATTGCCGGCTCTCACAATGACAGCGTCCTGTCATAGAGAGAGCATACCGATCTGTGTTCCTAGTACATAGGACACAGATCGGTCACCCCCCCTCCCCCCACAGTTAGAACACAATGCAGGAAACACATTAACCCCTTCCTCACCCCCTAGAGTTAACCCCTTCACTGCCAGTCACATTTATACAGTAATTAGTGCATATTTATAGCACTGATTGCAGTATAAATGTGAATGGTTCCAAAAATGTGTCAAAAGTGTCCGATGTGTCCGCCATGATGTCGCAGTCGCAATAAAAATCGCAGATCGCCGCCATTACTAGTAAAAAAAAAAAATAATAAAAAATAACAATTCTGTCCCTTATTTTGTAGGCGCTATAACTTTTGCGCAAACCAGTCGCTTATTGCGATTTTTTTTTTTTTTTTTTAACCAAAAATATGTAGAAGAATACGTATCGCCCTAAACTGATTTTTTTTTTTAAATTGGGCTATTTTTTTATAGCAACAAGTAAAAAATATTGTATTTTTTTTCAAAATTGTCATCCTTTTTTGTTTATAGCGCAAAAAATAAAAATCGCAGAGGTGACCAAATACCACCAAAATAAAGCTCTACTTGTGGGGAAAAAAGGACGCCAATTTTGTTTGGGAGCCAAATCGCACGACCGCGCAATTGTCAGTTAAAGCGACGCAGTGCCGCAAGCTGAAATTTCACCTGGTCAGGAAGGGGGTTTACATGCCCAGTAAGGAAGTGGTTAAGATAAGCGCGCTATTTTATTTCTACCGAAAATAACGTTTTTTTAGTTTAAAAAGAGCTGGCTCCTTACTTTTTAGCTGGCTCTTAGATTCAAAGTAAATTTGTCAAGCCCTGGGTTTAGTTACACTTTAAAACAGATGCATGAATTTGTGCCCTTCAGTATTGAGGGACTGTGGTATACAGTAGATACATACATCAGATAAACTGCTAAATTATCTGATGTCATCAACTCTATTACTATTGTACAGCATCCTATCCAGGGGCATGTTTACACCGAGGGATCCTACTAAGAAGTTCAGAGGCTTCTGCATGTGTTGTCAAATTGAAAATAGCAGTTTAACGTGTTTGGAAATAAAGCTTTTCCAAAATGCACTCCAATTAGTATATTTGTATCACTTGCAAACATAAGAGGAGTCTTAGAATTATAAATGTTCAAATAGAGAATAATTACATAACAAATTTCACTTTTGTCACAAAGAAATTCAATTTAACCTCTTCATGCCAAATTTGCGTTCATGGCTTGAAGGGTTATACCAAGATGATGCTTGCAGTACAGTTTTTTGGAGTGGGTGGTTGGCTCTTTAATGATAACAACCAATGTGGCTAAAAGCCGCTCAGCTGTTATCCTAAAGGAGCGGAAGGGGATGTCCCCCCCCCCCCTTCCGGCACCTTCCACCACTCTTCCCGGGCCTCCTGTCCTAACAGGATACCCAAGCCACCAGTCGACGCATCTGCCGCCTAGGCTGGGTCCCGAACAAAGCCGGATTTGGCTCCGATCGGGTCTCCAATGTAAAATCCTGTCACTTCCGATTTACTTGGCTGCCAATGGTGCCAATTTGATAAAAATAACAGTATTCAGAATCGCCAATTTTGGCGTTCTGAATACTATTAAGTGCAAAGGAGGGATTTGGGGTCTTCTCGACCCCGATCCCTCCATAAAGAGTATACAGCAATAAAAGTGGTCAGATTTTTATTTTTTTCTAGGGGACAATGTAAAAAACTGATAAATAAGATAAAAAAAAAAAAGCTCCGTTCTCACGCAACAAAGAAAATGCATATGTAAGTCGTGTCTGTTAATAAAAACTGTGTTCAAATCACACATGTGAGGTATCGCCACGATCATCAGAGTAAAAGCAATAATTCTAGCAAAAGACCTCCTCTGTAACTATAAAGTGGTAACCGTAGAAACAATTTTAAAGCGTCGCCTATGGCGATTTTTAGGTAACGTAATTTGTCGCCATTCCACGAGTGTGCGCCATTTCAAAGTGTGACATGTTAGGTATCTATTTACTTGGCATCACATTATACAAAAAAATTGTGCCAACGTTACTGTTTATATTTTTTTTCAGGGCTGACTACTGGGAAGATCAAACAAACAGACATCCAGTACTATTCAGTGTGTCTCTCTAATCTGTAATTATTTATCACATGAACAATTTATTTTTAACAGAAATACATTGTGCCTGCCAATAATATACATTTTTATGACATTACTTAGCAACAACTGTATACTGTATTCTCTCTAAAAAGTACAGTTTTAACGTAATAACTTTGTGTTTGTAAAATGAAAGCTTTACATAGCCATCTAGAGGCCTAACATAGGCAGTGCACAATGGATTGTGTTGCTAAAACGTACCTTACTTTGGTGAATGTTAATAGAAAAAAAAATGATGATCCCATTTACATTCAATTGATTTACTGGCATCTGGACTTCTTATTTGGTGCAGGTATTCCATCAGCAGGTGGGGAGGATAATTGCCAGTGTATGCAAATAAATGTTCTAGGCTAAATAGGGTTTTGTACCCATCATAAATAAAAAAAAAATTGTAGTTTATTTAGGGATGTAGACGTTCAAATAATGGATGGTTATTACTGACATCTACAGGAAACTGGTTACCGACAAACAAAATAATTAGACGAGCCCAGAAAAACACATCCTCTTACTTAGCATGTCTCAGTTGTAGCAAGCAGTAGTAAGAACATGATTAGAAACACAGGAGGGGTGGGATGTTTCTCAATGTACTCCAAGGTAAGGACAGTTGGTACAAAAATATTTTCCTTCCTCTCCACTGAGGGGACACAGGAATTCAGATACCGTCGGGACTCCAAAAGCAGTCCAAATGAGAGGTGGGAAACTCAGAAAAAACTGCTAACAATCCCAACAAAAGAGAGAACTTGGGATCCCCTGCAGCCCAAAAGCTGCCTGAAAGACCAACGCATGAAGCTGAAGCTAAATGAGGCCGCCTCCCCCAACTGATAAGAGAACCTGCAAGCATGACCAGGGGTAATCATGAAGAATTAACCTGATCCTTCGGATCCCAAGGAACCCAAAGGAAGGAACATTATTCTGTGAGGTAACACAGAGAAGAGGGGAGTAGCTGAAGTGAGGTCAGAAGCAAGGGATTAGCCTGAATGTCTATAAGAAAACTACCCAAGGACCTTTATGGATTCACAATCAGCGCCCCACTTGTAGAAGTGAAGGTTCACCTTCATGCAGAAAGTTTATCAGTGATCTTAGCTGGTTTCTGACTTCAAGCCTTATGGACTATCTGAGAGTTAGATTCCTGGGAGCACCCACTGTAGAGGTAGATGAAGGAAAAGGGTGGTACTTAGCCAAGCTTTCCCTGGATCTCTTACATTGATGCAGAGATATGCTCTAGCAACCCCTGAAATCTTTGATGATGACATTAAGTGTAGGTCCAAAAGGACAATGTCACTTGAAGACCAAGACATTGAGATGATCCTTAGGTTTGGCATCAGCATCATGCCAAGTTAACCAGAGGGCCCTTCACATCTGTATGGACATCAGACTCATGCGGGACACACATTTAGATGCTTGTAATCTACCATGACAACTGAAGCACAAGGCTCCAAATATCTGTCTAACCCATTAGACTACAATGGGATTTTTTTTATTTTTAAGGGGTTCTAGCCCCTTCTGCTATGGTCTGCCAGGTTATGGCCAGAGAAAAACTGAGACTTGGACAGGAACTGCAAATATGGATATTTTATACATCTGCTTTGAATATTTTATATACCGTATTTATCAGCTTTTCCCACACACTTTTTTCCCCTTAAAATAAGGGGAAAATCATGGGTGCGCGATATACGCCGATACCCGCTTCCCGCGCTCAGTTTGAACTGAGCCGCCGACATATACCGAGTGCAGTACACTCGGGTACGTTCGGCAAGGCTCGTCTTCGCTCGTGCTCACGCATAAACGTCACAGAGCGTGAGCACGAGCCTTGCCGAATGTACCCGAGTGTACTGCACTCGGTATATGTCGGTATATGTCGGAGGAGGCGTTCAAACTGAGCACGGGAAGCGGGGATTCGACTAGAGACAGCACTGGGGAAGCCGGGAGGACACCGAAGACGGACGCCGGACCGGACAAGGCCGCTGATGGACGCCGCGCAGGACACCAAAACCGTAAGTACTAAAATGTTTTTTTACAGGAATTCAAGGTGTGCACGCTATACACGGAAGCGTGCAATACCCCGATAAATACGGTAGTTACATTGGTCCAGCTTGGATCAGTGTAGCTATGTACTGTACTGTATGTACCATACCTGGCCAATGCCCCTGGTAGCTGGAAATCACAAAGGTAGACAGTGCTAGTCCAGTGATCTCTACTTGCTTCCAGGTAAAGATGGCTGTACAAAAATAGAAGAATGGATTTACTTTAAATATAAAAAATGCTGATTGTCAGTGGAATCCTTAAATGTAAGCAAGTCCTTACTGGTTTAGTGTTTTTTCTGTTAAGATGGGCCAGTGGCAGATCCACAGCAGATATAGACCACAGTTCAAACCCAGAAGGGTCAGAGCTAGACCCTGCTGGGGATGGCACCAAAGTGCACTAAGAGCCACTGTGAACATACTGACCTAGTAAATGGGCACAAAAAGAAAAAAAGTCCAAGCACACTGTACCTCAAAACAATGGATGTACTTAAAGGAGTTGTAAAGTAAAAACATTTTTTGCCTAAAATTAATGTCTGCAAGGTAGACAGACAGAATCATCTATATCACCTCCAGCGTTCTAGTTTCTTTTCTCTCATTCACTTCCTGGTTTGCGTTGCTCATTCATGTAAGAACTACATTTCGCAGTATGCATTGTGGCACGCCCACTGCGCCCAGTAATTTACACCTCCTTGAAGTCTCTAAGGCCGCGTACACACCATGAAATAAATCCGATCAAATCGGTCTGACAGACCGATTTGATCGGATTTGTCTGCTGGGATAGATTAGCTTGATCGTGTACACACGATCAAACCAAAATCCCCGCCGGCAGACAGCGCGGTGACGTGGCGGTGATGTTGACGCCGCCACGTCACCGTCACCTGGAAGTAAAACACTTCCGCACATGCGTCGAATCCATTCGACGCATGTGCGGGCAGATATGGTTAGCTTACTAACCAGCAGACATGTCGGACGGACGGGTTCCCAGCAGACAGATTTTAAAGCATGCTTTAAAATCTGTCTGCTGGAAAAACCTGTCTGTCCGCCCGTACACACGATCGAATTGGTCTACTGAAACGGTCCGTCGGACCGTTTCCAGCAGATAGATTCGATCGTGTGTACGCGGCCTAACACGTAGAGAGCGTGCTGCCACACAAATGTAGTTCCCAGGAGGGGGCGAGCATGTCACTGACCACCGCAGTAAAGCCTCCCTTCACGGTGGTGAGTAACAATCAAGACGAGCAGGAAGTGAACAGAACAGAGAAGAAATAGAGCAACTTCTTAGCAAAAACGAACAATGAGGAAGTGAAAAGAGGAATGTCTGCAGGTAAAGGATGCTTATTATGAAAAAAAAATTAAAAATCCTTTACAACCCCTTTATAGTGGAAGCCCAAGATTGATATACGGTAACTAAGCATAAACCTGCTCCCACAACCTCCTAAATCCTATTCTAAAGAGGATGCTTATACTTACCTAATGTGAGGGAGCTCCAGTCTGGTCATACAACCACTTGACCTCCAGAAGATTTACCCCCTTCAGGCCATTTTTTGCACTTTGGAACTACGTTATTTTAACTGACAATTGCACAGAGATTTAACACTGTACCCAAATTACATTTATACAATTTTTTTCCACACAAATAGCTTTCTTTTAGCGGTAATTGATCACCACTGCTAATCACAGCACAGCTGGCATGGGAGCCCCTACCCAGAAGGGCTGGATCATGTATCTAGTACCTGATCCAGGACAGGAGAGCCAATTTGCAGCCATAGTCCTACATGAAGTGGTCGGCAAGCAGATAATCAGCTCCAATCAGCAGCTTCATGGGATAGGTGGGGCAGGCAACAACAGATACCCCATAGCAAGCTTGTCGGTGACATCAATGCACAGGCATTGTAGCCATTGTTGGCAATCTCTCTTCTGCACACCAGTCAGTGCTCTCGGTCATTGTCTGAGAGTGCTGATTGGATGCTGATTGGCAGACCTTTTTCAGTCATGCTCCTTCTAGCCTCTGTGTGACCAGATGCTGTAGTGTACACGCAGGTCTAATGTTGGCCAGTTTCTATTGAACAAAGAAGTGTGGAGAATAGGGCGCTCTGGATAACAAGTAGACTTTAACAAACTGTACATGACTGGCTCTTGAGATGCGATTAATGCACCACAGCAGCACTTTAGAAGAGGGAAGCACACTCTATAGGAAAAACAAAGCAGAGAAGGCGCTTCTATGTGCATTAATGACAAGGAAGGGTTAAAAACACTTACAAGATGGAAGTGAAAAACAGACATATCGATAAATCCATAAGGTCCAGTGGGATGCCTCCTGGGAGTAAGACAGCTGCAGGTGGAAGTTCCAGCCAACCAGCGTATGGAGGGCTGTGCTGTCAGGACCAGCATGGAATCGAGACAACCGGAAGCGATATGCCTGTTTTTCACTTCCATCTTGTAAGTGTTTTTAACCCCTCCTTAGCATTAATGTGCTTTATTACAGTACTTAAAGCGGAGTTCCACCCTTAAAATCACTTTTTTCATTACATCCAGCATACTGGCGTCAGCGCCAGTATGCTGTTTTTTTTAATGCTCGTACTTACTGTTTCTCCCAAATTTAATTTCCTGGCGCACCGCGGAGTGTCGCCGCTATAAGGAAACAGCCGATTAGCATTCGGCTTTTACTCGGCGCCTGCGCACAGCCCCAGGAGCTGACTGTGCAGGCGCCGTATATAGCGCGTCACGCCCTCCGAAAAAACCCGAACTAGGACCGGCTATTTTCGGCGCCTGCGCAGTCAGCTCCTGGGTCTATGCGCAGGCGCCGAATGCTAATCGGCTGTTTCCGGAAGGCGTGACGCCTTATAGCGGCGACACACCGCGGTGCGCCAGGAAATTAAATTTGGGAGAAACAGTAAGTACGAGCATAAAAAAAAAAAAAAAACAGCATACTGGCGCTGACGCCAGTATGCTGGATGTAATGAAAAAAGTGATTTTAAGGGTGGAACTCCGCTTTAAAAGCACCTTCTTCTCTGCTTAGTTTGTATTGAACCGTTTAACAAGCCCTTTGGGGTCCATGCACACTGGGCTTAAAAAAGCCAGTTTTGTACAGGAGTTTAGGAGCTTTTGGCAGATATTATAAACGGAGGACAGGTGCTTGTACTACATGTGTTTTAAATGCATTAACCACTTAACCCCCGGACCATATTGCTGCCCAATGACCAGAGCACTTTTTGTGATTTGGCACTGCGTCGCTTTAACTGACAATTGCGCGGTCGTGCGACATGGCTCCCAAACAAAATTGGCGTCCTTTTTTTCCTACAAATAGAGCTTTCTTTTGGAGGTATTTGATCATCTCTGTGGTTTTTATTTTTTGCGCTATAAACAAAAATAGAGCGACAATTTTGAAAAAAAAATCAATATTTTTTACTTTTTGCTATAATATCCCCCAAAAATATATAAAAAAACATTTTTTTTCCTCAGTTTAGGCCGATACGTATTCTTCTACATATTTTTCGTAAAAAAAAAAATCGCAATAAGCGTTTATTGATTGGTTTGCGCAAAAGTTATAGCGTTTACAAAATAGGGGGTCGTTTTATGGCAATTTTATTAATATTTTTTTTTTACTAGTAATGGCGGCGATCAGCATTTTTTTTCAGTACTGCGACATTATGGCAGGGACTTCGGACACTTTTGACACATTTTTGGGACCAATGGCATTTTTATAGCGATCAATGCTATAAAAATGCATTGTATTACTATAAAAATGCCATTGGCAGTGAAGGGGTTAACACTAGGGGGCAGGGAAGGGGTTAAGTGTGTTCCTGGGTGTGTTCTAACTGTATGGGGGGGTGGACTCACTAGGGGAAATCACTGATCTTCTGTTCATACATTGTATGAACAGAAGATCAGCGTTTCCCCCGCTGACAGGACCGGGAGCTATGTGTTTACACACATAGCTCCCGTTCCCCGCTCTGTAACGAGCAATCGCGTGTGCCCGGCGGCAATCATACCCACCGGGCACGCGCGCGGGCCTTGGGGGCGAGCACGGATGCGCGCTTTAGAGCGGACGTATAGCTGCAGGCTCTCGCCCAGCAGTGCCGACTTCCCGCAGTAAAATGACGGCGGACAGTCGCCATGTAGTTAACCACTTAAGGACCCCCGCACGCACATATACGGCCACAGAATGGCACGTACAGGCACAAGGGCGTAAATTTACGTCCCCGCCTAAGTGCGGTTCGGGGGTCCCATCGGGACCCCCTCCGCGGCGTGCGGGGGTCCCCCTGGCTCCGGGAGCGATCCGGGATCAGCGGGCGGATGTCGGCGAATACCCGCCCCCCCCGCGATCGCTCCCAGCCAATGGGAGCGCGCTCCCATCCTGTCAGTTCCTCCTCCTGTGTTTACACAGGAAGGAGGAAATGATGTAATCTCTCATCGCAGCGCTGTTTCCCAGCGCTGCTGATGAGAGAAGACATCACAAGTAAGTGTGCACCAACACAACACTGACACACACTCACATAGGCATATTAACCCCTTGTGATCGCCCCCCCCCCCACCCCCCCTGTCACAGTGTCACTGAATGCAGTGATCTAATCACTGCATTTAGTGTCAGTGTGACAGGCAGTGTAAAAAACAGTTAGTGTTAGGTTCAGGATAGCCCCCCCACCCCCCCCTAATAAAGTTTTAACCCCCTGATCACCGCCCTAGTTAACCCTTTCACTCCCTATTGCCAGCGTCACTAAGCGATCATTTTTCTGATCGCTGTATTAGTGTCGCTGTTCCTGCTAGGTAGCTATTTTTTTTATTGCGATTTTTTTTTTTTTACTAAAGACATGTGGCTAAATACATTTTGGCCTAAATGTTTGACTAGAATTTAGTTTATTTGATTTTTTTTTAACAAAAAGTAAAAAATAGTGTTTTTTTTTCAAAAATGTCGCTCTATTTTTGTATATAGCGCAAAAAATAAAAATCGCAGAGGTGATCAAATACCACCAAAAGAAAGCTCTATTTGTGGGAAGAAAAGGACGCAAATTTTGTTTGGGAGCCACGTCGCACGACCGCGCAATTGTCTGTTAAAGCGACGCAGTGCCGAATCGCAAAAACACCTTGGGTCATTTACCAGCGTATTGGTCCGGGTCTTAAGTGGTTAAAGCATATATAATGAATTTATAACAAGAATGTATAAATCATTTTGACGACAATGTTTTTTTTTTTTTAGATTGTAACAAACATCCGGAACGTTTTTTTTTTTTTTATTATTAATTTTTTTGCATTAATATTCTGGACTTTCAACAGGCTTGGCAGGAGCTGAAAATTGAGAAGCAGATTGTATAAATCTAGCCCAGGAGAGTTTGAGGATGTAATTTATGTTCATACATGTCTCTGCTGCTGATTTTCCAAGCCTGTACCAAATTCCAGCGGCTGGAGGGTTTCAATTCAAAATAGGCATGACCAGGGCATAACTTCAAATGTTCAGGATGAATCTTGGCAGATCCTGCAGATCCTACAAAACCTCAGACTTTCATCTGGAAAGGATTGCCTATTGGAGATATTCATGTACAAGTTATGAGCCAGCAGGCATTTTTAATGAAGCAGGAAGTATGCCTCAAGTGATAAGGCTCAATAAAGTTAAGCACCAGCTGTAAGGGTTTTGGGCACATTGACGACTCAATGCTTGGGATTTGTTTAGACCTGTTTTGAAAGTATATTAACATAAAACTCAAGTGTAAAGGCAGTTTCCTATAAATTACTATTAAATGGAAAATATGATGTCGATTATGTGCAACTCACTTTATTAAAGAATTGGATGAGGAAAGAGTTCATAGCAGACTCAGAATGAGAGCAATGTCAAGGGTTTTAAGGATGATTTGCGATTAGAAGCAACCAGGATATACATGGCTTCCAGAGAAGGAAAGGAGAGGAAAAAACAGCACTTTATGCAGATGACATCCTTCTCTTCCTGGGGGACTCCACAAAGTCCTTAAATAAGGCGCTAGAGACAGTGGAGGCTTTTGGTTGACATTCGGGCCTAGTGATCAACTGGGAAAAATCTGTACTTTTACCGGTGGACCCAGCGGGAAACATGGTATGTGCAGAAATACCCCAGTTGAAAATAGTGGAAAAGATGGAATATCTGGGTATAGTTGTAACTTGTGACCGAGAACAGTACATAAGTAACAATCTAGAGCCACTCCTGGTCAAACTTAAAAGGAAAGCAGATATCTGGGGCAGGCTTCCATTATCGGTAGCTGGGCGCAGTAACCTCATAAAAATGATCTGGATGCCACAATTGCTGTATGTATTTCACAATTCACCGGTATGGATAGGAAAGGCATGGTTTCAAAAAATAGAGTCCCTTTTTAGGGAACTGATCTGGAAGAGGGGGAAAGCCAGAATTAGTCTCCAGACATTACAATTGCCAACAAATAAGGGAAGCCTGGTAGTTCCACACCCCCACAGCTACTTTATAGCAGCTCAACTACAGCACCTGGTAGGGTGTGGCACCATAGGAGGAGGGAATGCCAGTGGGAAAATGATGTTGATTGGGTCCCCACACGGGTCCATGATAGAAACCTTGGAGGCCGACTCCTTCCCAGTTAAGAACTCAACGCTGAACTTGGTCAAGAGGACTTGGCAGGTAGGCAATGGGGTTAACAGAATACTCCCCACTCTGGGACAACAAAAACCTGCAGGAGATTGTAAACATGGGGAAGCTGAAAGAATGGGAAAAGCTAGGTATAACTAGATTGGAACAATTATTCACAGATGACACATTGAAGCCCTTTTCAGTACTAAGGGAAGAATATGCCATATCAAACTCCCTGTTTTACACCTACCTACAGATCAGGCATGCCCTACAGGCTCAATTTAGGACAGACCCGGTAAGAAGGCAAAAAGTTTTCCATCTCCAACGGTTAATTGAGTCTGACATATCTAAGGGAACCATCTCGGACTTGTATGCAAAGTTGAGCGATGGGTATACAGGGTCTATAGGGGGAGAAAGACTAAAAAAAAATAAACAAAGGTGGGAGGAAGATATAGGTCAAATAACAAATGAGCAATGGGAACAGATACTTGCGGCAGGGAAACTAGTGTCATTTGCCCCATCACAGAGAGTCTCACACCTGTTTCTACTTCATAAAGCTTATTACACACCAAAGAGGTTATATAAGTTTGGAAGGAAGGCAGACGACAAATGCCCCAGATGTCAAATTACAGGAGATCTCATACACATGGTGTGGAAATGCCCGAAGTTACATAGATACTGGGTTAAAGTATTAGAGATCATAAACACCACCTTAGGGATTAAGTTGGCACTGGAGGCCAGGGTCTGTCTATTGGGGTGTATAGAGGAGAGGTTTGAGCAAAGAGGCAGAAAGGAAGCAGCTATAAGGTGCCTGTTCCAAGCCAGGAAATTGATAGCACAAAAGTGGCAGGCAGAGAAACCCCCCACAGTAACAGAATGGGTAAACGTGATAAACGCCACAGTATGGAAAGAGGAAAGTAACTCTAACCAGACAAGGCAACTTTAATAAATTTAAAATGCTGTGGGAGCCATGGCTGAATAGAATGGGATGCCCACCCCAAGTAGAGGTGAGGAACATAGATGGGCGGATGGGGAGAGGTATGTGTGCAAGAGCGAGGTAACAGTGAGAGAGATAGAAATACCTAAGAGACAAAATGGTGATAATTGGGTAAAAAGGTATTAAGGGAAAGGTAAAAGGAGAGAAAAAGAACAAAAAAAACAAAAAGGAAAAGCGGTAATTACAGTAAAGTGTGCATATACTGTATGAGTATATATAAGAAGGGGGGGGGATAAGGGTAAAAAGGTGAACAATAAAGGCCGAAAATCACGGGTTTTGTACACAAGAATGTATGTCATGTAAACTGTATTATGCCTTTGGAAAATAGAAAATAAATAAAGAATACTTGAATAAAAAAAAAAAAAAAAGATGATTTGCTTGTGTTATGGGGGAAGGGGGTGGGGGTGATCTGCATCTAGAATATGATTGACGTCCAACTAAACTAACACGGTGCCTGATGTTAAAGATGAACTGGGATAAACCTGTTTACACCCAAACCTCCATTTCATCATAGGCGACCAAAACACTCTTATTAATGTGGCCAGAATATTGAATTTTTATTCACTATGTCATGAATGAATTTCCAAAAAGCTAGTAACGATGTTCAGCTGCCAGGAGGAGTATCCTATGAGGTGCCTACACCACATCCTATGTATGTCTATGAACAGGAAAAGTCTAGGGTGATCCAAAGACCAAATCATCACTACAGGCAGCTCTGATGTGACCATCTCAGTGCCGTCCAGACCAAACGAAAAAGCTGCCAGTAACAAGAGTGATCACAAAGAAACGGAGTGGTGGCTATCAGAAACCACTGCCCTCAAGGTCTGAGCTGGACATAATTAAGGAGGCAGTACACAGAATATGTAGCAAGAAATGAAAAAATAACACAATACAATAAGACAGTAATTTGCCATGTGGGGTATATTTGCACTGACTGGCGTTACTGTTTGATTACTAGGGTATTAGATATCACACATAAATTTGTCGATGAGCATATATAATTTATTATGTGAGATCTTAACACTTTTAATAAAGCTGCATACTCTTTGAAATATCATTGGGCAGCCAACCAAATTAGAAACATTACATTAGTCAGTTGCATGGGTTACTTTGTACTACACATTTGCTCTTCTCTCTTATTTAATAGAAATGCGTCTGGGTATTGATGAAGTAGTAATACACGTCTGTAAACTGGTCACGTCATAGCTGGGGTCCCAGCTTCCAGTTCATCTCTCAGCGGCAGTGAAACGAACGGCGGTTCTCAGTGAGAGCGGAGCGGAGTGTGGTCTCCATCAGCCTACAAGCGAGTATCCCTAGTGCCGGGACACAGGCACTGAACAATGTAAGCAGGCATTTGTATGTGTTATCTATTTTAAAATAAAAAGCAGCATCACGCTATTGGTCCCTCCTTGCTTTTCATCTCCTATGGGCAACTGTGGTGGAGAGAACAGTGTTTCTCAACTCCAGTCCTCAAGGCGCCCCAACAGGTCATGTTTTCAGGATTTTCCTCAGATGAAACTGCTGTGGTAATTACTAAGGCAGTGAAACTGATCAAATCACCTGTGCAAAATAATGGAAAGCCTGAAAACCGGCCCTTGTTGGGGCGCCTTGAGGACTGGAGTTGAGAAACACTGGTCTAGAAGTTCCTTGATTCAACCCTTGGGTGCAAGATTGTTTATCAAAGTGCTTATGGCCATCTGGTGAGCAGGTCTTTTTACTTGAGCACATTGGTTGTGATTCGGTTGTTATTAGAGCGGGGTAGGATTTCCTCACAATTTGTTTGAACATATCACAATGTATTTGGATATTTCACTGAAGATTGATGGACTTTTCTATTACCACTATGTATTCCTTACGATGGGTTCATTATAAGTTTATTTTACAGCGTCCCCTACCACAACCTTATATATAGTATGTACTGTATGTACAGTATTTGGGAGCAGCTTAATTACGATATCATATAATTTACTGGCGCAAGGTTATTCACTATTCAAATGCAACATTTAGCAATCCCAGCATTCCAGGAAAAAGTTTTTTTAAAACTTTTTAGTTCCTGGGTTTAGTTCCTCTTTATGATTTACTGCTGTTTAGGGGCTCTGGGCAACAAAATGGCAGCCTCCAGAAAGAATAAACAGGAGCAATGGTGGAGGCAATTTAGAGGACATACTCATTTTGATAGCATAATTAATAATGTGGAATGTATGTTCCTTGCTAAAGAACATTATTTTTGTTTTTGCGATTATGAGTAAAGTTATGCTTCAAGGAAAGACCGGGAGCTGTGGTGGCTCAACGTGATTGGCACTGCGTTGACAAGCCATTCACCTCTGCAGCCAAGGGTTCGGATCCCGGTCTCGGCTACATGTGAATTGAGTTTGGTGGTCTCAGCCCGCCTCCCGGTGGGTGTGCTATGCAAGGTACGCCTGTGCTTAGTACGCCCACCCCCCCCCCCCCAAAAAAACCACCACACTTGCACGCACACAAAATTGGTTTAAAAAACACATGCACTTTGGCCATGCGGTCTCTTAAAAAATAAAGAGAGGCGAAGGACCTACGGGGCTGGCTGGGTGGGCTAGGCCCCCTCACTCCCTCATAGGGGGAGTCCCTCTGCCCCATTGGTGTCCCGTTGGGCCCCAGTTGGGCTCCCAAGAGGAGCAGGTAGGGCGGGGTGAGTGGGAGGCCCCCCTTCACACCCGCCATTGCCACCAGGGGCATGGAGAAGGATGGCGAATGCCTCCGGGGGGAGGGTCTGCCTACTCCCAACTCCTGCAGTCCGGCTCCTCTCTCTCGAGTTCACGCACAAAAATACACTTTAAGAAAAAAAAAAAAAAAAAGTTATGCTTCAAGGAAACTTGTCATTAGACAGATGATCTTTCCCTCTAAAAAGGCTGTTTACCATGTCCCTTCTGGATTCAATACTTTGTGTCAATGAATCAGATCATAAATGCCAATAAGGACTTTTCTTGAACTTTCCTCATCTGTATATTTGTTACTGGTCGGTAACTCAAAGCAGTAAAGCCAACAAGCAGCCAGACAAATGGAGGTCAGAAATGGCAGCCCTCGTGACAAGTATACTTTTAGGTTAACTCGGGGGATATATTAAAGTAACCTTGTCAATAAAATCATGTATGGCAAAAAGAATACTTGTAAAACAAAAACTAAAGTTTGCCAATTCGTTCAAGATGAATTCTGCACCGAAGACTTCTGAGACACTGACACTACCAGGAGTGTCAATCTCCTGTGTCTCCTCCAGCCACCCTGGCACTTAATTACTAGTGGGGGGGGCCAGCACTAGCAATGCACACGTGCTGACTGCAAACAGAGGACAGCATGAAAGCAGAGGGATGAACTTCTCACTGAAGTTATCATAGTAGTGATGTTCCATTGCTCTCCAGTCATTAGGGAAGGGGTTCATGGGTTCGTCCTTACCATGCTGTGCTTTTGCTGCATTGGAGATCAGGATCTGGCTATATCTCATAGGGTACCTGTGCCACAAAAGTTACTCCAACGAATTACAAATCTTTTGGTACATAAAATAGTTCTCAGTTATGCATTTTAAATGCAAAAAAAAGATTTTTACTGAAGTTCCTGAAAATCGCACATTTAATTTGTTTGGAAAGAAGAAACATGTGTCAGCCTGGCTATTTTAAACAGTCCACTCCTGATATTAAAAGAAAGTCAGTATAACTGTTTTTTCTTCTTTCTCACGCTTAATAATAACCAAGATAAATCTGTAAAAAAAAGCTCCACGTTCTAATTTTACTCATTCAGTATGCAAGACTGAGAAAAAAGGAACTGCGTCTCCCTCCAACCCAGCAGAATTCTTTACATTTTATTTGCCAAGGTTAAATTTCATTCCTCTCTGATTTGCCAGTGACAGATGCAGTCTTAGCAGGAGGTAGACATATATACATGAAGACGTACTGCACAGCATTATAAGCAACTACTAATTATAAAACAACAGATTAAGTGGCAATATACTAAAGATATATAACATATGTCCAAGGTCTAAGTTACTGTTCAGAAGTTTAAAGTGATCCTGTACTTTTTCACACTGGGAAAATTAACAGGTTCTCCTTAGTGTGAGAAACCTGAAGAACATCTACCACCTTCCCTGTGCTTCCCTGAACCAAGGGCCAAGCAACCCAAGATTCCTGTTTATCTCTTCAGTAGCTAAGCAACTCAAAGCCTACACATGATGGCACACCCTTTCCCCACTCTTCCATAACAGCACTTGGGCCTGGCTACTGGATGAGCCAAATCTGGAAATATCAGGTATCTCAACAGGATTAAGTGGTGGTAGATGTGAAAGGGAGATAACTGGAAGGTAAAGTGGTTGTAAAGGCATTCAATGCATTAAGATACAAAACCTTCAGTATGCAGCAGCCCCCCTATTGTTTTACCTGAGCCCCATCTTGATCCAGTGATGTTGCACGAGAGCATCGTCTGTCTGGGACTCTCCCTCCTGATTGGCTGAGACAAAACAGCGGGCGCCAATGGATTCCCACTGCTGTCAATCAAGGCTTGTGAGCCAATAAGTAGAGAGAGAGGGTGGGGCCAAGCCATGACTCCGAGTCTGAGTGGACACACAGAGAAATGGCTTGGCTCAGCTCGGGTGCCCCTATTGCAAGCTGCTTGCTGCGGGGGCCCTCAGCAGGAGGGAGGGGTCGTGAACAGAGCACGATCTTGGCTGCTCTGTGCAGTGGTTTTACACAGTAAATCTAACATGTTTGTTATTTTTAAACAAAAATCAACGATTTACTTCGACCACCTTGCTGGCTGGACAACCTTGCAATACTGCAGAATATCTCTTGTTTTCATGCCCCAATCACCATTGGCACATTCTATAACAGGGGAGACCACTGAACCAACCTCACATGGTTAGTACAGCGGCTCTGACCTGGCTTTAGGCTGGCCATAGATTATGAAATTGTCTTTCCTTGATCAGTGATTGGCTGCTACAATGATCGCAAGGTCAGGAACTTATCCTACCGTATCAGTTGGTGACAGCACAGTAATAGTGCTCGGGGCGGGAGGCTGAACAATGGTCCATACTTCTCACCAGGGTCCTCACTTAAAGCGGAGTTCTACAAACACTCATTTGTCTCCTCTCTCCCTCCGGTACCACAATTGGTACATTTCAGGGGGGAGGGAGGACTTCTCGGGGGTCCGCACCATGGTCCATGACGTTATCGCGGGGCTTCGCATTAGGGTCCCCGGCACGAAGGCCATAAGGCTACACTGCCAGGTTTTCTAACGTGCAATGGCGGTGGCAGCACCCGACAGTTGATGGAAACGGCTGCAGTGCCGACATCGCTGGACTCAAGGACAGGTAAGCGTCCTATTGTTAAAAGCCAGCAGCTGCAGTATGTGTGGCTGCTGGCTTTTAATTTATTTATATATTTTTTTGAACGGACCTCCGCTTTAAGTAGTTTTGCCACTGGTGTGTGTTGATTCAACAATTTTATGAAAATAAAAAACAGAGCTGGACAATGTGCCATTACATCTTACCTTCATCTGCAGAGACCTCGCTGCTGTAGCCATCGTACTCTGCAGACAATGGGCTATACTTCTGCCTGGTTTCCCATGAGTAATTCTGCTGCTTGTCTGAAGCAGGCCGAGAGCCATGAAGCCGGCTCATTGCTTCATGATATTTACCAAGACCTTCATCTTCACTCTCCGACGACGAGCCATGCAGGTCTCGGCCTATTCAAAGTAGATAAACAAAGCTATAAAGTTTATTTTGGTAGTCAGTAAATCTGAAGAGAAGTGTGTATACTTCTGTATAGAGTTGCCACCTCATACCTTTAAAACTGAACACAAAGGAATGACATAGTTTCTGTGGCCAAGGTGGCAATTAAACTCACTTGGTGTCTCATCTGCAATAAATTAGCCTCAGAACCTGTCTAATTCATCTGTTCAGGGTTAAAGGGGATCAGGTGGCAACCCTACTTCTGTAAGTGTGAAAATATGAAGATAAAAGTGTGTTTACTTCTGAAAAGCAATATATTTAAAAGGTCAACTTTAAAGCGTATCTACGGTCAAAATGTAAAATATTTTAGTAATTTCCACATTGTATTTTAATCACTTCCAACCTACCTCTATCTAAACAATCTTGAAGTTTGAAAAGGTTTTGAAGAATACCACACATTTACTTCCTTAAATTCTGTGACATATATTTGCTGCCATATAAGCAAGCACTGCTGTGTCACAGAGCCTGAGTTCTGAACTACAGAGATGCAGGGAAGGAGTTTCAGGAGGCAGAGTCAGTACAGGAATCACAACTTGCAGTCAGCAAGGTACCATGGGATATATAATTCTTAACAATCAAAAGTACCGTATGTACAGGCATATAAGACAACCGTTTATACTTAAAAATATGGCTCAAAAATCGTGGGTCGTCTTATATGCTGCATGCAGACTGCGGGCGTCCATATTTTGAAAGCCGCACCTCCCCCTCGTGCTGTTCCGTGATAGACGGAACACTCAGTTTCCCAGCAGAGCCTGTGTACAGTGTTCCGCCTATCACAGACTTTGTCTCGTCCTCGGCCTCGGATGAGAGAACGTCCATGATAGACGGAACACTGAACACATGCTCTTCTGGGAAACTGAGTGTTCTGCCTATCACGTAACAGCACGAGAAGGAAGCGCGGCTTTAAAAAAAATGGACGCCCGCAGTCTGACTTACTCTGCCAGGCATAAAGGAATGAAGATCGGTGAAGTGAGGTGAGGCAATGGCACGGTGAGGCAATGGCACAGCTAAAACATAGACACTTCTAATGCAATTCAGTAGACAGCTCATTACCAACCACTCACTATAAAGTCAGATTTTAGGTAATTACACCAGCCTAACTGGAAAATAATTAAGTTGCCTTAGAAAGGAAAATGTAACTGAACTAAAGAATAATCCTATATATTTTAGTCAAGTGTTCTTTTTTTTTTTTTTTTTTTAAAGTGTATTTTTTGTGCGTGAACTCGAGAGAGAGGAGCCGGACTGCAGGAGTTGGGAGTAGGCAGACCCTCCCCCCGGAGGCATTCGCCATCCTTCTCCATGCCCCTGGTGGCAATGGCGGGTGTGAAGGGGGGCCTCCCACTCACCCCGCCCTACCTGCTCCTCTTGGGAGCCCAACTGGGGCCCAACGGGACCCCAATGGGGCAGAGGGACTCCCCCTATGAGAGAGTGAGGGGGCCTAGCCCACCCAGACAGCCCTGTAGGTCCTTCGCCTCTCTTTATTTTAAGAGACCGCATGGCCAAAGTGCGTGTGTTTTAAACCAATTTCGTGTGCGTGCAAGTGTGGTGGTTTTTGGGGGGGGGGTGGGCGTACTAAGCACAGGCGTACCTTGCATAGCACACCCACCGGGAGCCGGGCTGAGACCACCAAACTCAATTCACATGTAGCCGAGACCGGGATCCGAACCCTTGGCTGCAGAGGTGAATGGCTTGTCAACGCAGTGCCAATCACGTTGAGCCACCACAGCTCCAGTCAAGTGTTCTTTAAAGTAGAACAATAGGCACCTTTTTTTTTCATTAAAGTGTGGTTAGAATCCTTGTCAGGATTTTGTATTTTATTTTTTGCCATCTGTGCCCCACTGAAGAGAGCTAGTTTCAGTTTCTGACCAATAGCCAAAACAAGAAGTGTTGTAGTCTTTTACGTCACTGCGTTCTTGGCAGTCAAAAGTTCACCAAACTTTTGTGTGACCGTGTGTATGCAAGGCAGGCTTGAGTGGAATTCTGTCGGAAAAAAAACATCCAACTTTTTTCTGACGGGAATTCCGCTCGTGTGTACAGGGCATTAGTTTTAAGGTAAGTTTAATATAATGTGCTAGTATTTATTGCATACTAGTGTGAAAACGAGAATGGTAAGGGAAAGGGAGGGATGGACTGGGGGAGTAGAAGGCATAAGAAAAAACAAAGGGATTGCACTCACATGGGCCACATCCGTATATGGAATCAAAAATGGAAAACAATAACTGTGGAGAGGTATTGAAGGTCGGACTATCGAGGCCAAGGAAGTAGTTTAAAAATATAATTTTAATGTCGTCATAAAATAAAACAAATTAAACATATACATAAAAATAACAATGGTACATATATACAGGTAAACCACTCTATACACAAAATGCCTAAAGTCGCCGACGCACGTTTCGCCGTGGGGGTTCTTCAGGACGGATGTTTAAGGATTTTGTAAGGAGATGTATATAAATAGTTGTATGGCCGATGACTCTGCAACCAATGCAAGACAGGGCACACACCTCGATCGGATATTCGATAGTATGTAAAATACTGGATTCAGAAAAGTCCTCAGAGCTTGTTATAGATCTGTTAATTGACAGTAGAGTCAAAGTGAGGGTACTTCCAACATTCATAAAAAGAATTATAATATGGTGCTATTGGCAGCCTCCATTCCTTAATAGGAGACCATAGGACCAACTGGGACACATAGCCAAAAAATGTATTGAGCTTCAAGTTATCGAGGGGTACCAGACCGCCAATCAGCGCATAGATTTTTAAGCTTCTAAGTATGAGCCGGCCGATCAGGGGGTTGACTCGTGCGGGCGTCCGTGTCCCAGGGTGTACATCTGCATGACACACACGGTCGAATCTGTCTGCTGGGACGGTCGGGCCGACCGTTTCCAGCTAAGACGCACGGGGGCAGAGATCGGCGCCAAATTTAAAAAAGTAAATAAACACAATACATACAGTATACTGTAATCTTATAGATTACAGTACTGTATGAAAAAATACACACCTCCTTTGTCCCTAGTGGTCTGCCCAGTGTCCTATATGTTCTTTTGTATAATAAAAACTGTTCTTTCTGCCTGGAAACTGGAGATTGTCCATAGCAACCAAAAAGTGTCCCTTTATGTCAAAAGTGGTTTTAGACCTGCTAGAAAACAGCGATAATAAATTATAACCACTTGCAGAATTCAGCGATAGTGATTTGTGGGAAAATTCGTCATCAAAAAATTTAAAGTAATAATTTTTATTATAATATTATTTGTTATACTTATTTATATGTATTTATTATATTATTATTTATGATTTATGATTTTGTGTTTCAAATTTTATTATACCCGGGATGTCTACTAGACTCTTGTTTGGACAGATTTAAGTGAGTTATTCCTAGGGCCGCGTACACACGATCAAATCTATCTGCTGGAAACGGTCGGCCCGACCGTCCCAGCAGACAGATTCGACCGTGTGTATGGGCGAGCCGACGGATTTGGCCACCCGACAGATTTCAAAGCATGCTTTGAAATCTGTCGGCTGGAAACCCGTCCGCCCGACATGTCTGCTGGTTAGTACGCTAACCAGCAGACATGTCTTCTCGCACACGCGCCGAATGGTTTCGACGCATGCGCGGAAGTGTTTTACTTCCTGGTGCGGTGACGTGGCGGCGTCAACGTCACCGCCACGTCACCGCGCCGTCTGGCGGCGGGGATTTTGGTTTGATCGTGTGTACACGATGAAACCAATATGTCCCCAGCAGACAGATTTGTTCAAATCGGTCGGCCCGACCGATTTGAACAAATCTGTCTGCTCGTGTGTACGCGGCCTAAGAATTACAGGCCTACAATATAAAACGCCAAATTCCTGTGCAAAATAATGGTACCGCTTTCAGCACCTAAAATCTGAAATAATCATACAGCCAGGGAGGTTAAAGTGTATCAAAATCCAAAAGTAAAAAAGTTAATTTATTGTAGCTCACCAATCCTTAGATGTGCTTTTTTCTGTATAGACAGCAATTTAAGCCACTACAAAGCTGCATTTTTTTTTAATTATGCCCTTTCAAATGTATGATAAAAAAAATCTTTTCCTAAAACAAGATGTTCACATACTGAAGCAGCACAGATGTAAACACTGACATTCAGCTAAATCTTGACTACAGGTATAACAATTACAATTTTAAATGCCTTTAAAAAACAGAAAAGAAATTAACAAATCCAGTCAAATCATAATTCTGGTGTAAATCGAGAAAAACATTATTTTCTCTGCGTAATAAATGGTCCCATAGTTTTAGGTAACTTAGTTTTAGCCTGTACTGCAAGCCACTGAGGATATCTGATCTAACATAATTGTATTAACCACTGAAAAACAGAAATATAATATCAAGTATCCAGTAAAGGAACGTTGTGTGAAAGACCATCCTTTAATTTCATAATGATGCTATTATTAAATATTAAATAGTGTCAGAAGTTGCACTGCTGACTTAAAAATGGGGTTTGTTATATAAAACAGTTCATTGAGAACTACAAGCCATGTGCTGCATAAGAAGATGGCAGTTGTAGTTCATTCATTCACAGATTGCTGCGAATGAATGATGGGGCCCATGTGGGCAGAGCCCCCCACAGCCATACTCTTTTTAAATAGTGACAACAGGTATGGGGAGAACATCCCCCGCCTGCTGTCACAGTGGGGGATAAGAGGGGTACAGGCAGGTCCCTTTTGGTAACATGTTACACCCTAAATACTGATGTAACAAGTAACATGTTACCAAAGGTTAATTATCCTTTACATGCCTCCCAATGCGCATTTAATGTTCTGGGCCAACGTTATATGTGGTCGGCCCATTCAAATGGTGCATGCGTGTGATCGGGAGCGCACAGCGCAGCGATGTAGGTGGCGGCGTGTTACCAGAACACAACTCGTCACCAACAATGGAAAACAGCCAATGACCACAGTTGTTTACCACATGATCGGGCCGTGATCCCTTCAAGGCCGATCACAAATGTAAACACAAAGCAGTAACTGGCTGTTACCGGCTCTTCTCTCCTTACACACCATTTTCAGTGTGAGGGGAGAAAAGCCAGGATCAGTGAGTTACCGATCTGTGTCTGTTCTGTACTGAAAGAGAACCTGTCACATGGCCCCATCAGCAATGTAATAGTCCTCATCAGAGACCGTTAGCAGTGTACCTGTCGCACATTAGTGACCGTGAGCAGACACCTGTCACCCATCAGTGCCCATAAAGTGTACCTGTCACCCATCAGAGACTGTCAGCCGTGTATCTGATCATCATTGCCCATCACCAGAGCACCCATAAAACACAGCCCATCACCAGAGTACCCGTCGCACACAGCAACCATCAGCAGCCCAGTACCAGCCATGTCCAAAAAAGTTTACAGCCATGAGGAGGCGTTCCAGATCCTGTGTAGGACTGATGAGTGCAGCAGGGAATTCCCACAGTCAGATTCCAATTCCGATTCCAATTCAGAATTTGAACTGACTGAATGCAGTGGATCAGTGACCGAATCGGAGGAAGAATGGGACCCCCCGAAAAGGATATGAAAAACAGGCAGCCACCAGCAATAGACTTCAGTATCACCCCCAAGTACCAGCACAAGTATTTCAAATTCCCCAAGTACCAGCACTGGAGTGTCACATCTCCCAAGAGTCAGGGTAACTGCATACCTCCCAGATGCTCTTACCCAACATGGCTGCCTTCCAACTTGGGATCAGCAAGCTTTTCCCCCTTTCATAGCACAGCCAGGCCAAATTTGGAAAGAAAATCTAAAATGTAGTTATGTTTTGTTATATTTTTGCCCGACACTTTGCTTCAATTTATTGTGGATGAGACAAATCTATATGCCCAGCAGTATATTTCTAACAACCCCCAATAATCCTATGCCTGTCCACATGAGTGGAGAGATCTGACTTTGGAAGAATTCAAATTGTTTATGGGCCTCGCCCTTACCATTTGGCTTAAAACAAAAAAAGAAAGGACATGCCTATTGGTCCACCAACCCCATCCACCACATGCCATTCTGCCGTAATGCAGAGGTTCCGATATGAGATAATTATGCGCTTCCTTCCCTTCAGCAACAACACCCAGTGTCATCCCAATCATCCAAACTATGACAAAATATATACAACATATATACAATTTTCCCAAAGGTTTGCTGAACTTTATGTCCCTGATCTAAATATTTGTGTGTGGAGTCCCTGGTATACTTTACAGGCTGGTTAGAAATAAAACAGTATATTCATAGCAAAAGGGCCAAATATGGATTACAATTTTACGAGCTATGTGAAAGAGCCACGGGATATCTGTCTGTATGCATTCCGCATATATGAAGAAAGAGATTCCCAGCTCCAGCCCTGAGTGCCCAGCTTACATGGGCACAACTGGAAAAAATCGTATGGGACCTGGCATACACACTGCTGCAAAAAGCTCATCACATATACCTGGATATACCTATGTCATAATGACACCATAGTCAAGGTTCACAGAAGATGCGGTCCCATTCAAAAAACAGCATGCGTCCGAGAATATAATCTTTACATGGGGGGCGGGGAGGTGGATTTCAATGAGCTTTAGCCCTATTTGGCAAAAAGAAGGTCCCGTTTCTGGTATTTATACCTACAGTTACCTACACCAAATCCATGGAAAGCCCCCCCCCCCCCCCCCTCCTACTAAAATGAATTGAAGAAATGGTCATGTCCCTCATCTATCAGCAAAGACTTTGATGGTACCGTAACAATTAAGATACACAAGTGTATAAAACAATTAGATTAAATTAACATCAACATGTTAAAACATACATATTTTTAAAAGTATGTCTCAGGCTGTTCAATCAAAGGGGGTACAACTGAAAAGGCTGGGAATACCTGTTCACACTGTGTCAGTTAAATTGGCGTGCTCGACATGTTTCGCGGATATTCAACGCTTTCTCAAGAGCTTTGTTTGCATATTTTGAACAGAGTATATAGTACTACAGAGATAAGAGAAAGAGTAATAAGTTAATATATTGTAATTAACCTAATACGCTCTCTTTCTCTTATCTCTGTAGTACTATATACTGTCTCTGTTAATCTTATGTAAACAAAGCTCCTGAGGAAGTGGTGAATATCCGCTAAACATGTCAAGAAAAAAAGGTGAACTGGTATTGCCATCCAGAGACATACTTTTAAAAATATGTATGTTTTAAAATATTGATATTAATTTAATAAAATTCTATTTGTTTTATACACTTGTGTAGCTTAATTGTTATGGTACCATTAAAGACCAACAGCCTCAACCACAAATCTTTCCATTTCCCCATTTCCATCATCTGTGCTGGCCATTTTCCATGCTTCCTCAAATAACCATGCCACTGCCTTCCACTTGAACTGACCCTGGTCTGTTTTCTGATTATGCCTCTGCCTATGGCTTGCACTGCTTCCACGTGGCCTATTTTATTGACCAAGTTTATGCCTACCGCTTGGACTGATCTGTTGCGGTCCCACATATGTGAGGCCACGTACACACGATCGAATTTATCTGCTGAAACTAGTCCGCCGACCAGTTTCAGCGGACATATCCGATCTTCTGTACAAAGCATGCTTTGAAATTTGTCTGCTACAAACCTGTCCGTCCGACATGTCCGCTGGTTAGTACGCCTAACCAGCGGACAGAAATCTCACGCATGCGTCAAATGGATTTGACACATGCGTGGAAGTATTTTACTTCCTGGAGTGGTGACGTGGCGGCCTCAACGTCACCGCCACGTCACTGCGTCCTCAGCCCGAGGGGATTTTGGTCCGATGGTGTGTACACGGCATCGGACCAAAATCCGATGAGACATGTCCGCTGGAAACGGTCCGTCGGACATGTTTGAGCAGACATGTCTCATCGTCTGTACGCGGCCTGAGGGGCTCCAGAATTGTTTTTCTGGATGGAGAAAAATTTGCTCTAATACCCCAGTGCTAAGGTCTTACCTGACCGAGGCTCTCAGCCTGCTGCTGACTTACTGCTATTATGCCTCTACCTGCCGCATGAACTGACCACCTGCTACCTGTACTATGGAAATAATTAGTTATAGCAAGAGGTAGTATGTTTATGAAGGGCTGGACAATACAATAAGCGTCTGCAGGTAACAGTGTACAAGGATCAATATTATGGCTGTGCTGACCATGTCTCTGCCTGGACAATTCATTTGGACAAATGCTTTAGCTGTGCTGACAATATCCCTGTACTGACTATAGACAATATTCTTTGCCTGCTACCTGGATAATTACTTTTGTTGTCACTAAGCACATCCCTGCCTGCTGCCTGGACCAATGCACTACTAAAACCACAGGTAATAATTTTTTGTTACCCTTTCCTCAATTTTTTTGAAGTGTAATTCCTGGTATGTGCATGCTATGTTTGAAATATGAAGGGACTTCAAAAATGATAGGTTGTCAGGAAATTAGATGTGTAATTTATGCTCCTAGAATGCCGGAAGGTGCTACTTGAATGTTGGGCCTCTGTATGTGGCTGGGCTGTGTAAAAAAGTCTCACACATGTGGTATCGCCATACTCTGGAAGAGTAGCAGAATGTATTTGGGGTGCAATTTTTGCAATGTACATGCTATGTGTTACAAATATTGTATAAAAACTGACAACTTTTTGTAAAAAAAAAATATTGTGGTTTTATTTTAATGCCACATTTTGTGGGGAAAAAAATGACATGTTCAATTGACTCATTATGCCTTGTAGAATATATGTTTGGGTGTTTGTTTTCCAAACTGAGGTAATTTTGTGGGCGTTTTCATTGTCCTGGTGCTCCAGGGCCTTCAAAAGTGTGACAGGTCGTCATGACATTAGATGTGTAATTTATGCTTCTAGAACGCCTGAAGGTGATATTTGAATGTTGGGCCTCTGTATCTGGCGGGACGCTCATTGATAAATCCTATACTGTGTGTATTGGGTAATACACATTGTTGCCTTAATTTTTTATTTTACCCATGGTCCACGGACCTACCCATACTGGAGGAGGAGATCATATTCCTGTGGCTGCTTTTAGGTAGAGGAGACCCTGAGCGGTCGGACGATCGTATTTGCCCGATAACCGTTGCAGAGGTTTGTTTCTGCAGAAGAGCTTCAGACCTTGACATCCGAGGTCCCATCCATCTGGTAAGAGTACCCTATTATTCTGTGTCACACCGGAGAAAGTCTTAGGCCTCGTACACACGATCGGACATATCCGATGAAAACGGTCCGCGGACCATTTCCATTGGATATGTCCGATCTGGAGTTTGATCCGATGGCGTGTACACACCATCGGATCAAATTCCCCGCCGGCGGACGGCGCGGTGACGTGTCGGTGACGCGGCGGTGACGTTGACGCCTTCACGTCACCGCACCAGGAAGTAAAACACTTCCGCGCATGCGCCGAATCCATTCGGCGGCGGCGGTGCGGGACGACATGTCTGCTGGTAAGTGTACTAACCAGCAGACATGTCGGGCGGACAGATTCCCACCGGATAGATTTCAAAGCATGCTTTGAAATCTGTCGGGTGGACAAATCTGTCCGCTAGCCCATACACACGATCGGAGATGTCTGCTGAAACGGTCCATCGGACCGTTTTCAGCGGACATATCCCCTCATGTGTACGAGGCCTTAGTGTGGTGGTGGTGCACGGCAGCCTTGCTTCCTATCCTCTCACTTACCTGCCTTTGTGTGGAATTTGGACTTTTTTTCTGCAAACAAGATTTCCTCTGTTAATTCACTTGTATACAAGTTTCATGGTCCACCTGTCCCCATTGGACACTGACTTACAGTTAATTTTCTAATTCATTAATGTTTTGTTAGCACTGGTTTGATAAACTTATTACTGTCGATATTTGTAGTGATTCAATCACTATGTCTGAGTGATTCGTCACAGGGGTCAAATTTCTGTATATTTATATTTTTTTATTTTTTTGAAAGATATTCCACTATGTTTATTCACATATGGTTATATATTGGTGTTTTAATTCATTAATACCTATTATTTAGCCATCCTTATTTCAATTTATTTAGCGCAACTATATATTGTTTTTTCCTCTGTATGTAGCCAGGCTATTTAAAAGTCTAAGGCCTCGTACACACGACCGAGAATCTCGTCAGGAAAAACCCGTAGTTTTCCCTGACGAGATACTTGGCAAGAAACTCTTGCCACCAGAGTGTACAGACTTTAGTTTCAAAAGAACCACGGTTCTCTTGAAAAGAAAGAACGCAGTGACGTCATCGCGTACGTCACATTTGATGCCATCGCCTCCACCTTGCTTCATCCTACCTATGCCGTGGAAGCTACCGTGCATGCATCAAAGTCATTTCGAGCATGCGCAGGTTTCTACGGCGACAGGTAAGTATACATACTCGCGAGTTTCTCGTTGGGAAACAGGCCGACAAGAATCTCGACGAGAAAAAAGAGAGCAGGTTCTCTTTTTTACTCCATACTCAGGAGGAGTAGCAGAATGTATTTTGGGGTGCAATTTTTTCTATGTACATGTTATGGGTTAGAAATATTGTGTAAATGGCAACTTTGTGTAAAAAAAAAAAAATGCGGTTTCACTTTCTTTCCACGTTTTCCAAAAACATGTGAAAAAAATGATACGTTCAAAAGACTCATTATACCTTATAGAATATACTTTGGGCTGTTTGCTTTACACAATTGGGTCATTTTATGGGCATTTCCATTGTCCTGGTGATCCAGGGCCTTCAAAAGTGTGATAGGTCATCATGACATTAAATGTGTAATTTATGTCCCTGCATGTTGGGCCTCTGTATGTAGATAGGCTGTGTAAAAGTCTCATACATGTGATATTGCCATACTCAAGAGGAGCAGCAGAATGTGTTTTGGGGTGTAGTTGCAAGTATGCATATGCTATGTGAGAAATAACCTGTTAATTTGACATTTTTGTAAAAAAATATATACATTTTGCAAAGAACTGTGGGGAAAAATTACAACTTAAAAAAAAAATAACTCACTATGCATCTTACTAAATATCTTCAAATGTCCACTTTCCAAAAAGGGGTTATTAACCACTTGCTTACTGGGCACATAAACCCCCTTCGTGCCCAGGTGAAATTTCAGCTTCCGGCACTGCGTCGTTTTAACTGACAATTGCGCGGTCGTGCGACGTAGCTCCCAAACAAAATTGGCGTCCTTTTTTTCCCCACAAATAGAGCTTTCTTTTGGTGGTATTTGATCGCCCGAGCGACAATTTAAAAAAATATATATATTTTTTACTTGTTGCTATAATAAATATCCCAATTTATTTAAAAAAAATATATATATTTTTTTTTTCTCAGTTAAGGCCGATACATATTCTTCTAGGTATTTTTGTAAAAAAAAAAAAAAAAAAAATGACAATAAGTGACTGCTTTGCGCAAAAGTTATAGCGCCTACAAAATACGGGACAGAATTTTGATTTTTTTTTTATATTTTTTTTTTACTAGTAATGGCGGCGATCTGCGATTTTTATTGGGACTGCGATATTGCGGCGGACACATCCGACACTTTTGACACATTTTTGGCGCCATTCACATTTATACAGTGACCAGTGCTATAAATATGCACTAATTACTGTATAAATGTGACTGGCATTGAAGGGGTTAACACTAGGGGGGTGAGGAAGGGGTTAAATGTATTGCCTGGGTGTGTTCTAACTGTGTGGGGGGAGGGGGGTGACTGGGGGAGGTGACCGATGCTGTATCCCTATGTACAAGGGAAACAGCATCTGTCTCCTTTCCCTGACAGGACGTGGAGCTGTGTGTTTACACACACAGCTCCACGTCCCTGCTCTGTCACCGCCGATCGTGTGTACCTGACGGACATCGCGGCCACCGGGTACACGCATCGAATCCTCGGTGATGCATCGGGACTGTTTTTCCCCGCCGCGCGCCACGCGGGGAATTACAAATACATCACGTCCAAAGACGTGACCCCGGCGCCTCAGGTCCGCGCTGTTGACGTATTCTGTCAATAGCGCGGGCCTCTAGTGGTTAAGGGGATATTTGTACTGTCCTAGCTTGTTAGTGTCTCAATAAATGAGATAGGATGTCAGTACATTATGTGTGATCAGGTGCGGTCAATTTTAAATGATTGGCACCATAGCTTGTAGACTCTAAGAAAAATTACCAATTTGAACATTTTATAACAGAAACAAATAAAATTGCGTTTTTGTACACAATTTTGGTCGTTTTTTATTTAAAGCACAAATAAAAAACCCAGTAATGATTAAATACCACCAAAAGATCTACCGATCGACTTCTGTACAACCAACCTGTTGGGTTTTTACCAGACGGGGGGAGTTTAGAAGTTCAAAACTTTAGAAGTTCAAAAAACTTTTAGAAATATTTTGTAGAGAACATTGTCTTTGCTACAAAATATATCTAAAAGTACAGGAATATGGAAAACGGTAGTCACACACAAACGCACACACTCAGGTTAAACTAGATGAACCTTACCAACTACCTTTTTATATAACTGTCTGGTTACTTCAAAGCTAAACTTCAGCTATAAATAAACAACAACAAACGCAAAGAGCAAATGTGTACTTAGAAATTTAACCTGGTACAATGTAACATCTGACAGCTAGAAGGGGAAAGTCACAAATGCAGTTGCACACACATCTAAACTAGTTACACAACACTACATCACTAATTTTCCACTCTTCCATTTGTAGACTCCTCCACACATATATATTAAAACAATTGTTGTCATTGGCCCCAGAGATTGAATTCCTTGAAGAAGAAAAAAAAGCTTTCTGAAGAATACTTAAAGTGAAGTTGAAGTGAAAGCATTTAACACAAGAACTGGAAGACAGCTCAGAAGAGTTGATGCACTTCACGCAGAGACAGAGATGGGATTACCTTTCCTTGATGCTTTCTTTATGGTGTCTTGTGAATGCTCTGAAGGTCTTTCTTTACTCCGGCGAAGACGTTTCTCCTTATTTGTGCCGTCTTTGCTGCTAATAACAGGACTGGCTTCATGTGCTTTTCTGGGATCCTCACGGTGGCTTTTGTGTTTTTTAGGCGATGCAGTATTTGCCTGATGAACTTGGTTAAACTTTGCCTGTCTGTGGTCTCCTTTCTCCCCTCTAGCAGGCAGAGGAGAAGTTTCTACGTCACTGTTATGCCTAGATGACCTCAGTCTATTTTTCCTTAAAGGACGATCAGAAACATCATCTGTATTGTTGTATGCTCTATCTTGATCGTTTGACTTATGTTCTGTAGATTTTTGATATGAGTGTTTTGATCTCCCCTTTTTCTCTTTTCCATCTGTGTACTTTTGTTCATGTTTGTTCATGTAATTAGAGTGATCCCCATTCTGGTTTCCATGTGCTTGTTCACATTCTTCTGCAGTCTGATATGTGTAACTCACCTGACCTCTCCCTTCTGACTCAGGGCCTTTACCAGCACAAGATTCATTGGATACAAATTCGGAGTGACATTCACGTCTGCGGGAACTGCCATTAAAGTTTGATTTCCCTTCATTCTTGTTATGATCAGATGACGTATGATATGCATTTAAGTAAGACTCAGCTCCATTAGAATCCATGGGTGATTGACTAGAGTTAGTTCCATAGTTGCACTGCAACGTATCTTGAGGATTTTGTGTTTCCTCTTTCATTTTATTAGCCTGAGCCATATAACTATCCTGATCCTCTGTACGTAACCCTTGCATCATACTTGTAACCTGCTCAGTGACTGAATCTGCCACAGTATAACTAACCCCTTCAACAGCACTCGCCAAGCCATCGACAGCAGTACTGAGAGCATTACTGAGAGTGTCTCCAATAGAAGACATAGATGGAAGGCTTTGCTGAAAGCTCTTGAAAAATGCCATAGCTAAATTTGCCTCTTCTTAAACTATAACAAAAATGCAGAAATATCTGTAGTCCAGAATTCTCCAATAAATATACATATATGATTCGGATATTCAAACCTTTCTTGTTTGGCGTGGCAATTCGGATGATTAGCATATGTGGTTATGAAGAAGGTAAATATAGTTCTCTGTGGTAACAATGACACTGTGTAAGGATTAAGTTATAAAGATATACAGTTCACCCAGAAAAAAATTACATGGCACATAAAAACAAATCAAAGTAATGCATTTTAAATGCAAATTGCAGATAAGCAAAAATCATTTCTACAATAGAATAATTTCTAGTTCCCTAGAGACAACATCTTAATGTTCTTTACTGTTGAAGCTGGAAATGCTGCTAATCAACTAATGCAAGGATTAGCTTAACCATGGACCCAGAATTCTGTGTCTGTATCTTTCCTGCTTCAACATCATAGGGAGTTAGCGGCAAGCCATACTGTATCTATACACATCACCACCACTGATTTAAAATGTCTGACACATGAACAACAAAAATAAAAAACTCCTGAAGCTTTACTAGGGTAGCGTTTCTTTTTTTTTTCCTACTCCATTTTCAAACCTAACCAGATAAAAATAAAAAATGAAAAAAATATAATATATATGTAGCACAAGACCCAACTAAAACAACCTGTTCTTGGCCATTTAGGGCAAAATTACAGTGTCTACTGACAGCCCATGCTACCAAGCTATACTCACCAATTCATGCAACCCCATTCCATCAAAGCCCTTGCTCCATTTCTCCAATGGTACAGGCCTTCCAAGCATGTGGAAACATATGGCCTCCCCCTCATGTGACAATGCTCAGGCCTCATCAGCCAATCATAAGGCCCGAACACCATGTATGGAGCAGTAATGACATCGTCCACCTGGGTAAACTGCGACACTATGGTTTACCCAGGGTGGACTCTTGCAGTGGGGAGGTCATGAAGTAGATTGGATTGGTGGCTGTACCTTGCTGGGGGCTTGAACACACTGGGACAAGTAGACGTGGTCATAAATTGAGCATTGTTGATTGCAGCACTAGGCAAGAATGTGTCAGACACCTGAAGTTTCGGACTGCTGCGCTCTTTGTTGGAGCAACAGCCCAAGTTTCTAGTGTGTTGCTTATAGGGGGATTATGTTAATCCTTATTTTAGCAAATAGTAATATAAACAGGGCTTGTATTTTGTTTTTTTATAAACATTTTTTCTTTGCAAGCCATTATGTGTGCCCACAGAAACCAAGGAGAAGGGGTCTGTTTCCTGTACTGTACTCCAAGATAATGAATTTACCGGCAAGTCAAAATTCTCATTATTTTAATCGTACAGTACAAGACAGACAGCTTGTATTCATGGACCATGTGACATTCCACAGCAATACATTGAAGGGTAGGCAACAACATAGCAAACTGAATTGTCAACAGGCCCAAAAAAAAAAAAAAAAACACTCAGATGCTTAAAGCGTCTTGCGGGGAAGCTCGCATCAGTTGAGGCTTGAACGTACACCTGGTAAAACCTAGAGAACATGTACACAGTGGACCAGATGGCAGCCCTGAAAATCTGGTATACAGATGGTTGATGCTGGAAAGCCCAAGAGATACCAACAGGTCTGGTAGAATAAGCTCTGATAGGGGAAGAGGGAACCCTTTCCTTAAGGGCACAGGCTCTGACAATAAGTTGTCTGATCCATCTGGCAATGTTGGAGTGGGAGGCCGGATGTCTGCTAAAAGAGCCTGCAGGTAAGACAAAAAAGGGACTCTTGTGAACAAAAGCCAAGGCTGCCAGGAATACCCTGAGGGCCCTGTCAACATCCAAGCAGTGGAGGGAAATATCCTTGGTACATCTTGGAGTAGCACAAAGGGAAGTGAGGGAAATATCCTCATTCAGGTGGAAAGAAGAGACAACCATGGGTATAATAGAAGTTCTCAAGACCACATTGTCCCTGTGAATTACAAGACAAAGATCTTTACAAGAAAGGGCTACCAGCTCAGAAACACTCTAGCAGATGTAATAGCCACTCTGAAAGAAAGCAAAGGTTGCATGTGAGGTCTCCTAAAGGGTTTCCCTAATCAGCTCAAAAGGGTAGTCTCTGAAGCAGTTTTAATTTTGGCATCAAATTTTGATTTTGTTTTAGTTATAGTCTTTTGATTAAAATCCCATTTTAGATGTGGTCCCCTTCTAGTCATGTGCAATTGTTTTAATTTTAGTTGTATGTTAGTCAACTAAAATCTCCTGTACATTTTAGTTAAATAAAATAATGTTAGTCAACTAAAGTCGAATGCATTTAGTTAAATTGTAATGCATCATTTAAAAATTTCTATAGAATTTCCAAACGTATTACGGTATATACTCCTGGAGTAAAAAAAATATTATGTACTTATTTATGGTATTAAGGTTTAAACAAACTCACAAAAATACAGATTTGGCCACTCTGGACAGTCTAAGGAGGTCTAAATTTTGACTTAAATGTTTTCATTGAGGAAATTAACACTACTCTGAAGGGCTGAACTTAGGTTTGGAGGTTGAAGCTTGGGTAGAGCATTTAGGTGCTATGTTTAACAGGGGTGGAGGCTCCTGAAAAGGGGGGGGGTTTGGGGGTGCCCTGGAATTAAAACCCTCTTGTAACATCTTTTATGAATGGGTAAGTGCCTCCCAAAACTGACATTTTCCTTCAAAAGGCTTATGTGTGAGCCATCTTTTAATGGCAACTTTAGCTGTCAAGGCTTTTAGGGCCATTCTGCAAGTTTATCACATAACATGTTCTTCAGCATGCACACAAAAAGCAGAACAGAAGGTAACTGTTGAAAGATAAGTTCACTAAAAATAAAAATAAATGCAATCTTTTGCAGGTTAAAAAATATGTATTTACCTTTTTTTTTAGGAGCCCATAAAGCATTGCACTCATGATCAGCAGATAGCAGTTGCAATGTCTTTCTTCTACAGACTGTCAGTACAGCTATCTGCCCCTACCTCCCATAAGTCAAAAAGTTAATGAGGTCACAAGTGCCATCGCAGTTCACTGAAAACGACAAGCTGTCTGCCTTGGTAGTAGATGGTACTTGTAGTTATTTCATTCCCAAAACTCTGTGAATGAATGACATGGTTGTGTGAGCAGAGCCCCGCATGGCTGTGCCGTTTTTAAATCGTGACAGTAGGAGAATGGAGAGGATGCCACCCCTGCTGTCATAATGGGGGATCAGATTGGGGTGCAGGTGCTTTAGTAACATGTTACATCTTGATTATAAGTGCAACATATTACTAAAGCTAAACTAATGGCCCATACACACAATCAGAAAATCATGAATCAGGACAGAGCATCCAATATTATACAAGCGGACAAGCGCTAATTGTTTTCTTGTACGATACCAGATACAATACACAATATCACAGGAGCTGGTCCAATGCAGATGGCGGAGGAGGGACTGTGTGTGTGTGACTGCTGAGTGAGAGCTCAACAGGAGATGACGACTCTGATTTCCTGCACTGTCCAGGCTGCATAGATGGTGAGGTTGCAGATGAGCATTGAGGCTAAAAAGGGGCATTTATCAGGCTGCATCGATAAGGCTGCATCGATTAGATGGGCATTGATAAGGCTGCATTGATGAGATGGGCATTGATCAGGCTGCATTGGTGAGATGTGCTGCAGATGGGCATTGATCAGGCTGCATTGAGGCTGCAGATGGGAACTAAACAGGCTGCATTGATGGGCATTGACCCTGATTTTAATTAAAAGTTGTTTATTTAAAAAATACGTTTTCTTCCTCCTTAAAATGCAGGTGCGTGTTATACGCCGATAAATATGGTAAATAAATGGATGACTAATCATCATATAATTTCATTGTGTGTACCAGGCATTATCCTTTAAAGCACAATCCTGGAATACAGGGTTTGACATACTGAAATTGCAAGAGCTAGTTGCAGGACTAGACCTGCCCGAAGCAAAGACAGCCTTTAAGAGCATCTCAAACTTTCCATCTGCATAATCATTGAAAGAAGGAACATTTTAAATAGGCACAGTGAGATGTTTGCTTAAGACCAGAAAAAAAAAACAGTTTGGTGAACTCTATTTTCCACTGGACAGCGTTTGGCAAAGATTTGGGAGTAATGAAATTCCTTCTAATAATCCAATCACCTAAATTGCACATTCTATCTGTTCATGAACAGGAAATATCTTTGAGTTTTATAGGTCTCTTTGTACCCAAAGGGGCATGGAGACACACCAGAAAATCAAGCTAAACAATGCCAAAGCTTTTGAGGAGAGCACCAGTCAGCTTTTCCATCTACTTCTATCAGAAATCCAGCAGGGGGCATGTAACACCACTACTCAGCATAAATACATGCATCTTTGTCAACTATAGAAGTTGAGAATCTTTACTCAAAATATTCTGTAAATATTATTTTAATTATTTAATCATAAAGGAAGCAACTGAGGTGGTTATTGACAGTGAACAGGAATACATCCAGGGTGCTGGAAGTACATAATCACTAAAAGGGGGAATGAATATGGGTGAAATTATTATGCATGCCTTATTTCAATAGAAGCCATTTCACTAAACTTAGCACTCATGTAATGAGTGAATCTTTTGCTGAAGCAAAATGGATGCACACAAAATTTTGCCTGTAAATTAACATGCATTAAATGCACATGCGCCATACAGATTTTGAGACTTTATCAATAACTAGTTTCAGGTGTTAGCATGGACAGATGGAAAAATTATGGATTTTACAAACTGTTTGTAAATTTACCGACAGTCGTCAACTCTGGTTACATTTTGTCGCTTCTGGCTTCATTCATCAGAGGCCGAACAGATGTTTACTAATCTTCCTCCACCCTTGCCACTTGACACCCACCATAGCGGTCCACCATAAACAGACACGTTATAGCCACCAAGAGTCTGTTTACAGGGCTATGCTGTAGCCGATGTATGCCTTACTTTACATGTACTCTTTAAGTGTATGTGTAGCCAAAATTGTATTCATAGCTTTGGACAGGGTAGGAAAGAATTAACTTCCCTGTACAGCTGTTATTGTGGTCTGTGTTCCCACTGGGGCGATTCCCCAGGATATAGGAGTTTAAAAGTTTTACAGTTGTCATAAATTACGAAATTTATAACAAAACAAGTAGGGTGGAGCTGGAAGCCCCAACGTCATTGATCATGCGTGTGTATCTCCAAAAATTCAGGGAATCTTAGTTTTACAATCTTTTCTATGTGCAGCAGTCATGCAAGTGTTTTTAACTGATTCTATTTAAAATATATGCCAGATTTATACTATTGGAAGTGGTTTCTTTGCCATTTTTATGTATGATGTTTTAGCCCTGACTGGGATGATGGGGAAAGAGGTCCCGAGAGTTGCCAGGTCCTGTGATGGTCTATGTCAATGGAAACAACAAGCATTTGTAAACTTATGAGGGTCACAAGCTCTCTAGGAAGCCTGATGCCGCGTACACATGATCATTTTTCGGCATTAAAAAAAACAACGTTTTTCGGCATGTAGAAAAAACAAAGTTTTTCCAACTTCATCATTAAAACGACGTTGCCCACACACCATCGTTTAAAAAAAAATGCTCTAGCAAAGCATGGTGACGTACAACACGTACGATGGCACTCTAAAGGGGAAGTTCCAATGTGGATGACACCACCCTTAGGGCTGCTTTAGCTGATTTTGTGTTAGTAAAAGACGATTCACGCTTTTCTGTCGGTTACAGCGTGATGAATGTGCTTACTCTATTACAAATGGTAGTTTTACCAGAACGAGCGCTCCCGTCTCATAACTTGCTTCTGAGTATGCGTGGGTTTTTAACTTCATTTTAGCCCACACACGATCATTTTTTACAACTCGAAAAACGACAAAGTTTAAAACGTCGTTAAAAAATGCAGCATGTTCGGAAAAAAAATGTTGTTTTTCAGAACCCGAAAAATTATGTGAAGCCCACACATGATCATTTTAACATGAATTTTTTTTTAAACGTCGTTTTTATGCCGAAAAATGATTGTGTGTGTATGATTGTGTGTATCAGTGTGGTTGGGGGGAGAACACATGGTGTCTGCTTATACTTCTTATGCCGCGTACACACGGTCGTTTTTTGCGATGAAAAAAAACGAAGTTTTTTAAAACGTCATTTAAATTGATCGTGTGTGGGCAAAACGTCGTTTTTTGTCTTCAAAAAAACGACCAAAAAAAAATTCCAACATGCTTGAATTTTTTGTGTCGTTTTTCAAAACGTCGTTTTTTGTTTCACAAAAAGTCACCGTGTGTAGCAAAAACGTCGTTCAAAACAACGTTTTTCAACCCGTGCATGCCCAGAAGCTAGTTATGAAGCGAGCTTCAATGGAAAAGAGTGGTGAACGTAACCTTGCTTTTTGTGAAAAAACGATGGTGTGTATGCAAAATTGTCTTTGAAAAGTGACGTTTCAAAAACGTCGTTTTGTACTTCACAGAAAACGTCATTTTTTTTCATTCGCAAAAATCGACCGTGTGTACGCGGCACTAAACTTGAAGAGGAAGATTACAACTTTCTTGGCATTCTCTCTTGCTTAATATGAATTCACTTGTGGAAGTTACTCATGAATGACATTGTGAATTTCTGTTTTCATTTCAATGATTATATTTTTTAAATTTCACTTGTTTTAAGCCCTGCATCATTTCGGGCAGATGACCCAGGGAGGTTGGAAATCAGCAAAGTAGATATTGCTGTTCAGTGATCTCCACTAGCTTCCATGCTGAGTAGCTGGTCTAATGCATTCTGAATACAGAAGGTCGGCCGCTCAGCACAGGAGCCATTCAGAGATCAAAAAGCTGGTGCAGCTCTGCATAGAAATCAGCTTCCATTGTTTTGTTTTTTTTGTCAAAGCTTAAAAGAACAAGCTGAAGTTGGAAGCCAATTGGCTACTATGCACAGCTGCACCAGATTTTGCACTCTCCAGTTTTGGTAACTCAACCCCACCATGTATGGAATTATTCTTTAAATCTCAGGCCTAAAATGGGCATTCTAAAATTATTTGCATTCAAAAAAGACACCACTCTGGTAGTGAATGGGTTAAAGGGGATGGGACAGTCATGCATCTTTAGTAACAGAATGACATGACATCTGGGTATACACAGAATGCAGCATAATATATTCAAAGTTCCATCTCACCTTGAGAATTCTTTGTGCAAAATTCCGAACCACTGTGATGAAAGCCTCCACTTTTCCCAAAACACATTTTCTTGTTAATGTAGAGAAAAAGCAATAGGAGGAAAACAATGGACACACCGACTGCTGAGAGAAAACCGACAGCCTCAGGAGACACTGATAAAAAAAAAAAAAAATGCATTTTTTTTAAAACAACCAAAAGAAGTCATTCTTTTTTCACAAAGTATCTGTAATTAAAGATGCTAAATTGGAGAGGAGCAGTGGAATGCAGGTTGTTTTAGGCCTGCATACCTACACATAGCATGGTCTGATTTACTGAGAATTGGGCACTAGGAAAATTCAGGCAATTGGGATACACGGAATGTATGTTCCTCCTCAGGCTGGACAAATCTTCACACACACACACAAAATTATATATATATATATATATATATATATATATATATATAACAAAAGTTTAAGACCACTTGAAAAATTGTAAAAAATATCATATTTTACATTGTTGGATCTTAAAGGGTCACTAAAGGAAAAACAATTTTTTGCTGAAATTACTGTTTACAGGGTATAGAGGCATAACAATTAACTGATTCCTTTTAAAAATTATTAAAAATAGATAAAATCAATCATATAATGTGCCTCTAGTTTCACTTTAGTTTTTAAACTGGTTTCATGTTTCTGTGAAGTAGAGAGAGAGACAGAACAAAACATTTTTTCCTTTAGTGATCCTTTAACAAGGTTCCAAGTAGAGCTTCAACATGCAACAAGAAGAAATTAGAGTGAGGCCTCGTACACACGACCAAGGAACTCGTCGTAAAAGACACAAAGTTTTCCTTAACGAGTTCCTTGTTAGGCTTGTCCAGAAACTTGACAAGCTGTCTTTGCGTACACACTGTCAAGACCAAATCTCATCGTTCTCAAACGCGGTGACTTCAACACATACGACGGCAGGGGAAGTTCGATTCCACTGGCACAACCCTTGGGGCTGCTTTTGCTAATCTCATGTTACTGCGTGTTAAAGCGGAGCTCCACTCGCATTTTTTATTTTTTTTCCAAAGTCGGCATCTACTAACAGTGTAGCTGCTGACTTTGAATAAGGACACTTATCTGTCCTAGGCGCCCGCGCTGATGGCCCCCGCCGATGCCGATCCTCGATCCCGGCACCGCCATCCACAGTCAGGGAAACAGGCAGTGAAGCCATGCGGCTTCACTGCCCGTTTCCTACTGCACATGTGCAAGCGACGCGGCGCTTTGTGAATGGTCCGGCTGCTTTCTGGGATACACACAGATCCCAGAATGCAGCGCGGCCCATTCACAAGAAGACACCCAGAAGAGGAGGAGGAAGAAAACAGCACCGCGGATCATGAGGGCAGATTCGGGACTTCCGCATAGCAACAGCCTATTTAGGGTGAGTATTTTTATTTTTTTTTCCATTTCATTTTTTTTATTTTTTTCAGATTTTAAAAAAAATATATATATATCAGGGTGGAGCTCCGCTTTAAGTAAAAGTTTGGTGAGAGACGATTCGCACTTTTCAGTCTGTTACAGCGTGACAAATGTCTCCATTACGAACGCTACTTTTACCGAAGGTGCACTCCCGTCTCATACTTTATTCTGAGCATGCGCGGGTTTCTAAGCATACACACTAACGTGTTTCTCGCCAAAAACCAGCCCGACGAGGAACACGACGAGGAAATTGAGACTTCCGACGAGTTTTCCTCTGCAAAAAAGCTCTGCCACCAAGTTACTTGATGGATTCTGTCGAGGAAAAAGGTTTTGTGTATGAGGCTTGAGACAAAACATTTTTTGAGCATTCAATTTAATGAAAACAACAAAAAAACTGAAACAGGCTGTTTTTCAGCTGATCAAAAGTTTAGGACCACACCTCCAAAAAAAAAAAAATCCCTCCAAAACAGAAATCCAACTTCCAAACATGAACTCAGTAATGAGTAGCTCCGCCATTATTGTTGATCACTTCAAAAATTCGTTTCGGCATGCTTGATGCAAGCGTTTCCATGAGGTGAGTGGGAACATTCTCCAAGTGGTGAAGACAGCCGCACGAAGGCCACCTACTGTCTGGAACTGTTGTCCATTTTTGTAAACTTCCCTTGCCATCCATCCCCAAAGTTTCTTAATTGGATTTAGATCAGGGGAACACGCAGGATGGGCCAAAAGAGTGATTTTATTCTCCTGGAAAAAGTCCCTTGCCCTGCGGGCATTGTGTACTGTAGTGTTGTCCTGTTGAAAAACCCAGTCGTTGCCACACCGAGGGCCCTCAGTCATGAGGAATGCTCTCTGCAACATCTGGACATAGCCAGCGGCCATTTGACGCCCCTGCACTTCCTGAAGCTCCATTGTTCCACTATAGGAAAAGGCACCCCAGACCATTATGGCGCCCCCTCCACTGTGGCGCGTAGAAAACATCTCAGGTGGGATCTGCTTGTCATGCCAGCAACGTTGGAAACCATCAGGACCATCAAGGTTACATTTTTTCTCATCAGAGAATAAAACTTTCTTCCACCTTTGAATGTCCCATGTTTGGTGCTCTCTTGCAAAGTCCAAACAAGCAGTTCTGTGGCGTTCAAGGAGACAAGGTTTTTGAAAAAGTTTTTTGTTTTTGAAGCCCTTTAGTCTCAGATGCCCTCTGATGGTTATGGGGCTGCAGTCAGCACCAGTAAGGGCCTTAATTTGGGTCGAGGATCTTCCAGTGTCTTGATGAGAGACCCTGCTTATGCAGTACAGCAACCTGACCACGTTCAAAAAGGAGAGTTTTTTTGCCTTTGCCATCACAACGTGTGACTACCTGACAGAAGATGACAATAAATCCACATCTTTGCACAGATTTGGCCTTTTAACCACTTGCTTACTGGGCACATATACCCCCCTCCTGCCCAGGTGGAATTTCAGCTTCGGGCACTGCGTCAATTTAACTGACAATTGCGCGGTCATGCGACGTGGCTCCCAAACAAAATTGACGTCCTTTTTTCCCCACAAATAGAGCTTTCTTTTGGTGGTATTTGATCACCTCTGCGGTTTTTATTTTTTGCGCTATAAACAAAAGAAGCAACAATTTTGAACAAAAAAAAACAATATTTATTACTTGTTGCTATAATAAATGGCCCAATTTTTTTTTCTCAGTTTAGGTCGATACATATTCTTCTACATATTTTTGGTTAAAAAAAAAAAAAACGCAATAAGCGACTGGTTTGGGCAAAAGTTATTAGCACTACAAAATATGGGACAGAATTATTATTATTTATTTTTTTACTAGTAATGGCGGCGATCTGCGATTTTTATTGGGACTGCGACATTATGGCGGACACATCGGACACTTTTGATACATTTTTGGCGCCATTCACATTTATACAGCAATCAGTGCTATAAATATGCACTAATTACTATATAAATGTGACTGGCATTGAAGGGGTTAAATGTATACCTGTATTGTGTTCTAACTGTGGGGGGAGGGGGTGACTGGTGGAGGTGACCGATGCTGTGTCCCTATGTACAAGGGACACAGATCAGTCTCCTCTCTCCCTGCCGGGGCGTGGAGCTCTGTGTTTACACGACCGCCAGGCACGCGCATCGGCATCTCGGGGACGCGCATGCTCCCGGAGGAATCCAGGATGTCAATTGACGTCCTGTTTGATTTTCAGAGCCACCGTGAGGCTGTCTTTTGACAATGGCTCGGGGCTCAAGTGGTTAAAGGCATGTGGTCCTAAACATTTGATCAGCTGAAAAACAGCCTGTTTCAGTGTAATCGTTATTTTCAATGAATTGAATGCTCCAAGTAGAGCTTCTTGTTGCATGTTGAAGCTCTACTTGGAACCTTGTTAAGATCCAACAATGTAAAATATGATTTTTTGCCATTTTTTAAGTGGTCTTTAACTTTTGATCAGGACTGTGTAATATATATATATATATATATATATATACACATATACACACACACACACACACACATACATACATACATACATAAGTGTATGGTGCGTAACACCGCGCTGCTAATAACAATATTTTAAAGCAGCTGACACGGCTGTTTGATAGAAGTAGAAGTGAACAAAGTGTAGAAAAAAAAGTGTCGCGCTAAACAAACATGAACAATGCAATTATACTGACGTGCAATTACAACACATAATAAGCAATACAAAAAATAATTAATTATACAGAAAATTCATGCACCAGGTGTAAAAGTCCACATCAAAAATGAAAAAAAGACAAATAAGTCCACTGGAATTAGCTGTATAGAGGTAGAGTTCCAGAAGAAAGTGATATAAGTGACAAATCAATTCCAATGTGACTCCAATGTGAAGAACCCTCCACCGATGAGGATGCAGGCTTACCAGAAATGTCGGACTCAGAAAAACATACGTTTTGTGAGTCAGACAAGCTTGTAATGAACAGGTGTTCTAGGGGTCTCTCCAGACGCAGAATAACTACTCTTGTCCAGACCGATATGGATACCCACTATAAAGGTGTATGACCAAGTCTCGACAGTATTTGCAGTCACAATACCAGAGAAGGAAAAAGAAGGAGCAACATAGTGTGATACTGTAACTAAAAGTAAAATTTAATAGGCAAATGCACTTACAATTGAAGCAGTACACAACGCGTATAGATATAGATGGCAGCAGTAGTCTTCCCGACGCGTTTCGTGTCAGTACACGTTGTCAAGGGGTGACTCACAACTGCAACCCACTTATTTAAATAGAAAAAAAAACTATAATGGGAGCCAAGCCCACCTGTGTTGAAAAACGGACGCAGCCTGTTAATTAGTGTCCACTTCCTGGTTGAAACAACATGCAGTCGAGGTGTGCGTTCCACGCCTCGATATCAAACCGGAATATGCGTTCCAGATGATGTCACTTCCGGTGCGCCACGGAAGTCTCTATTATGACCGTACAGGTCATGTGAACTTGAAATGTAACCTGAGTGGTGGAATGTGCGTTCCACACCTCCATCTCAGAGTCCAATGGAACGCTATACCCGGACATCCAGCGTCGAGGCATGCGTTCCAAATCATTAACACGGAACATATTGGCGACTTGCGCTCCGGGTAGTTACCCTGGAAAACGCTTTCTCAGAAACATAATGGCACGCACACTATGCACATTAGGGACTATATCAGATAATGTGCTAAGACATGAGTATTTCATATAGAAATAGAGGAAGCTGTTTATATTTCAAAACTCCTCCTATGGGGTATATATGGAATAGAAAAAAGTAATGATGCCAAAAGAATTAAAAATGGATAAATACGAATTTACATCGCTGTTTCATGGATGACCCACGGGTCAAGTCAAACAAACTAGACCAATAAATATAAAAATGAGACATAAAATAAAAAACAAGAAATTCTAATCTTACACCTACCCACTTGATGGTGGAAATATGCGTAAAATACCCATACAACTATACATGTGGACAACGGATGATATACAGAAATGAATATATCTGTGTCTCGTTCAACAAAACCGACGAAGGTATATTAAAAAAAATAAAAAAATAACAAAGTAGCACGTTGAACCAAAAATGGAGAACGCGCATGGAAATGGGCTGGACTCCCAGTATAGGTAAATATATATACATATTGGATGTAATTAGAACATGTAAAAAAAATAGCTCATATTACAGTATAAAAATGAATTAAAAGAAAATATAAAATAGACAAAAAGGAAAAAAATTCTCATCTTCTATATAACCATATTAGTTACCCAATAAGAAGTCACATGACAATAGCTTATGTGTAAAGTTGATGATAGATCACAGATCTAGGACATGTCAATGAACGCATTGACATCCCAATCTACGTTCATACCTAATGGACGATGCATCTGGAGCTCATAGATCCAAAAGGTTTCTAGTCTTGAAACTCCTCTAACCTTAGGCCCCCCTCTCCAGGGGCGTATATATCTGTCAATAATGACAAATTGAGTGCCACTAGGATTCTTATTATGATACTGTTTATAGTGCCTAGGGATCGTATGATTGGTATCCCCACTCATTATAAGGGATATATGCTCACCCACTCGAACTGAGAATGTACGAGTCATGCGGCCAACATACTGCATCCCACAGGGACAAGTAATAAGATAAACGACGTACTTGGTCTCGCACGTACAGAAATGTTTAATTTTGTATTGCCTATTAGTCACTTTTGAGGTGAACTGGGTGGTTTTCAGTCTCCCCAAAGTATTATGTTTACATACCTTGCATTTCTTACATGGGAAAAAACCTATAAGATCATGGAAAACAGAACTTCTAATTGGGGGGTCTATAACATTGGGGGCTATCTGGTTCCGTAGAGAAGGTGCCCCTCTGAAAACCACCTTTGCCCGATCGGGAAGCAAGGGATTAAGGACTGAATCCCCTTTAAGGATGTCCCAATGTTTATCAATAATATTCCTTACTTGTTTGTGTTGAATGGAATAAGATGTAACAAAAGCCACTTTGAAACTATCGTCAACAAGACGTTTAGGTTTAGCTACAGCAAGTGAGGTTCTGTCAAGTAATGATACTCTCTGTATTTCTAAGTCAACATCATTCGACTTGTAACCCTTCTCTAGAAACCTTTGTTTTAGGGTCTCGGACTGCTCAAAGAAGGTTTGCATATTGGTACAGTTCCTACGCAACCTGAGAAACTGACTCCGTGGAACTGACCGAAGCCAGGAATGATGATGGCAACTGTCTACAGAGATAAAGCTATTGCAGTCGGTTGGTTTAAAATACGTTTGTAGAACGAACCTACGCTCAACCAGACAGATCTCAAGGTCCAAAAAAAGAATTTTACTGGAACTGGCCTCATAAGATAAACTGATGCCTCTATCATTTAAATTGAGGTCATCAAAAAAACGTTTTGAGAGATTCAACACTGCCCTTCCAAAGGAGGAGGATGGCGTCTATGTACCTAGACAAGAAAAACAGGGAAGGGTTATTCTGGGCATAGACGACATCCTCCTCCCATTTGGCCATAAACAGGTTCGCAAGGCTAGGTGCGAACTTGGCCCCCATTGCGACACCGCGTTGTTGTAGATAATAACGTTGGTCGAACCAAAAATAATTATGCTTCGTAGCGATGATACCTATAAAAAACAATTACAGATTCTTGTAAATAAGGGTTTTGATTTAAAGATTTTAAATAAAAAGGAAAAAGCTTTTTTAATACCGAAGATCCCTAGGATCCCTACGATCTATTTTTTACCCAAGATTCACAAACATCCTACCTTACCACCAGGGCGGCCTATCGTGAGTGGCATTAATTCTGTCACGTCACGTATAGGCCGTTACATTGATCACTACTTACAGCCGCTTGTGAGAAAAATACCCTCGTTCCTTCAAGATACAGGGGACACTATACGACGTTTAGAAAGTCTTGATGTGCAGGGAGACTACATCATGGCAACCGCTGATGTGGCCTCCCTGTACACATGTATTCCTCACCACCTTGGACTGGCAGCAGTCAAGCATTTCTTAGATCGTGAACACTCAGTTGCTGATTTTCAATGTGATTTTATTTTAGAACTTCTTGAATTCGCTACGAATCATAATTATTTTTGGTTCGACCAACGTTATTATCTACAACAACGCGGTGTCGCAATGGGGGCCAAGTTCGCACCTAGCCTTGCGAACCTGTTTATGGCCAAATGGGAGGAGGATGTCGTCTATGCCCAGAATAACCCTTCCCTGGTTTTCTGGGCTAGGTACATAGACAACATCCTCCTTCTTTGGAAGGACAGTGTTGAATCTCTCAAAACGTTTTTTGATGACCTCAATTTAAATGATAGAGGCATCAGTTTATCTTATGAGGCCAGTTCCAGTAAAATTTATTTTTTGGACCTTGAGATCTGTCTGGTTGAGTGTAGGTTCGTTCTACAAACGTATTTTAAACCAACCGACCGCAATAGCTTTATCTCTGTAGACAGTTGCCATCATCATTCCTGGCTTCGGTCAGTTCCACGGAGTCAGTTTCTCAGGTTGCGTAGGAACTGTTCCAATATGCAAACCTTCTTTGAGCAGTCCGAGACCCTAAAACAAAGGTTTCTAGAGAAGGGTTACAAGTCGAATGATGTTGACTTAGAAATACAGAGAGTATCATTACTTGACAGAACCTCACTTACTGTAGCTAAACCTAAACGTCTTGTTGACGATAGTTTCAAAGTGGCTTTTGTTACATTTTATTCCATTCAACACAAACAAGTAAGAATATTATTATAAACATTGGGACATCCTTAAAGGGGATACAGTCCTTAATCCCTTGCTCCCATCGGGCAAAGGTGGTTTTCAGAGGGACACCTTCTCTACGGAACCAGTAGCCCCCAATGTTAAACCCCCCAATTAAAGTTCTTTTTTCCATGTCTTAGGTTTTTTCCCATTAAGAAATGCAAGGTATGTAAATAGGGTTGTCCCGATACCACTTTTTTAGGTCCGACAAAGTACGGATACTTTTTTTCAAGTTCACCGATACCGTACCGATACTTTTTTTAAATGTCTTGACAGTTTTCAAACCACAATACAGACTAAGGATATTTTCTTTAGAATTATGAAGTACTGTTTTCATGAATAACATTAATATTTAATTATTTAGAAATGACTTAAAATACAAGCTTGTAAGGTATTCTATGTGATATTTTGAGTGACACAGAAAGAAATAACATGATGCAGTGCACTGACTGAGAACTTCTGGCAGTGCAAGGCAACCAACTACACATAGCTTGCCTCTGTGTGCATCTGCTTACAATTTAAGACATAGACACTCGGTATTCTATTCAATAATATTCAGTATCCTGTTACTCTTATCACCTTGTATGACGAGTGTCTACATTAACTTCAATTCTATATTTAATCACTTGCTCGGCGAGGGCTGGCAAAGGCGACTGCTGCTATGAAGTTTGTCCTGTCCTGCTCTCCTCCCTCTCTCCGCCCGCTCTCCTCCCCTCATACTTCAGCAGCACGAGGCGAGGAGAAAACAAACAACTATTGGCTGCTGTTTGGGCTCTCTGACCCCTCAGCTGCCTGCTCTCCGCCCCCAGTATGCACGACGAGGGGGTAAAACATCCACAAAACCATAGATACCTGTTTGCCGCCGCTCTATCCCCCACCCCTTGTCAGCTGCCACTATTATGCTGCTTTACCAGGAGGAACAAGTTAACCATACAGTACCAGTGCAACCAATTAGATGTCACTGCCGCTCGCTCCACCCCCTTTAAACTGCCGCAAGTTGCCGCAACCAATTAGGATGATCGCTGCCAATCCCCACCCCTTCTAAGGTCCCGTTCTAACACTCAGCAGCCTGTCGTTGAAAAAAAAAAAAAGTTTCTATTTAGGTATCGGCAGTATTTGCGGGAGTACGAAACTCCCGCAAATACTCGGTATCGGTCCCGATACCGATACCGGTATCGGTATCGGGACAACCCTAATGTAAACATAATACTTTGGGGAGACTCAAAACTACCCAGTTCACCTCAAAAGTGACTAATAGGCAATACAAAATTAAACATTTCTGTACGTGCGAGACCAAGTACGTCGTGTATCTTATTACTTGTCCCTGTGGGATGCAGTATGTTGGCCGCACGACTCATACATTCTCAGTTCGTGTGGGTGAGCATATATCCCTTATAATGAGTGGGTATACCAATCATACGGTCCCTAGGCACTATAAACAGTATCATAATAAGAATCCTAGTGGCACTCAATTTGTCATTATTGACAGATATATACCCCCCTGGAGAGGGGGGCCTAAGGTTAGAGGAGTTTCAAGACTAGAAACCTTTTGGATCTATGAGCTCCAGACGCATCGTCCATTAGGTATGAATGTAGATTGGGATGTCAATGCGTTCATTGACATGTCCTAGATCTGTGATCTATCATCAACTTTACACATAAGCTATTGTCATGTGACTTCTTATTGGGTAACTAATATGGTTATATAGAGGATGAGAATTTTTTTCCTTTTTGTCTATTTTATATTTTCTTTTAATTCATTTTTATACTGTAATATAAGCTTTTTTTTTACATGTTCTAATTACATCCAATATGTATATATATTTACCTATACTGGGAGTCCAGCCCATTTCCATGCGCGTTCTCCATTTTTGGTTCAATGTGCTACTTTTTTTATTTTTTTAATATACCTTTGTCGGTTTAGTTGAACGAGACACAGATATATACATTTCTGTATATCATCCGTTGTCCACATGTATAGTTGTATGGGTGTTTACGCATATTTCCACCATCAAGTGGGTATGTGTAAGATTAGAATTTCTTGTTTTTTATTTTATGTCTCATTTTTATATTTATTGGTCTAGTTTGTTTGACCTGTGGGTCATCCATGAAACAGCGATGTAAATTCGTATTTATCCATTTTTAATTCTTTTGGCATCATGACTTTTTTTCTATTCCATATATACCCCATAGGAGGAGTTTTGAAATATAAACATCTTCCTCGGGGGGCGTGTCCAAGATGGCGACGGGAGCAGACGTGTAACTGCTGAGCTCCCGGTCCGGACTAATATCCTGCTTTGATCCTGGTGTGGAATCGCTACAAATCTATCTCCATCCTACAAGCCTTACCCTCTGGAGCTCCTGGGGTATGCGGGGAACCAGATCCCGCCGGGGGAGACGGAACAAGCCTGCACAGCACAACCCGCTAAAACTCGGGCCTACTGCCTCCCCTTCAGCCTGCCGCATGGAGGCCAAGAAAGAACCACCGCCGGATGGCGCGATCCTTGCAGGCTCCCCAGCTTTCGATGCCCTGATGCTGGCCATTGCGAACTGTCAATCCATGCTGATGGTAAGGATTGACCACATCCAGATCGAGGCGGCGTTGATTCGGCGGGACATGGAGGTGTTCCACGAACGGGTGTCGGAGGTGGAGCGCAGAGTCGCCGGAGTGGAAGACGTACAGCGGGACCACCGTGCCGACCTAGTGTCCCTGAAATCCAGGGTGAAGGTGCTGGAGGCCAGGGCGGAAGACGCCGAAAATAGGAACCGCCGTAACAACTTGCGGGTCCTGGGACTCCCGGAGGGTGCAGAAGGCGCGGACCCCGTCGCCTTCATGGAGCGGCTGCTCCCTTCCCTGCTTCCTGACGTGCACTTCTCCCCACATTTCTCCATTGAGCGGGCGCACCGTATGCCGGCAGTCAGGGGCCCGCAGGGCGCCCCCCTGCGCACTTTCATTTTCAAACTCCTGCACTATCGCGACAGGGTGTCACGATCCCCATCGTGTCAGGCAGACGGCCAGGCGTGGCCGTGCTCAAGGTGGCTTAGGGTGGAATTGAACCTGGGACCTCTTTGTTACCAGCCCAAACCCTTACCTCTCAGCCACTGTTGAATTAGAAATTCATGTTGCTTTCCAGCTATGGTGGTGCTGAATGGAATGTTCACCTTAGCTGGATTTCATTACCTTTCACACCTGAGATTCTTGCTACAGCTGACACAGCTTAACCAGTTAGCCAACCTATAAAGCCCTACCTCACTTACAGAGCAGTGTCAGTTCATTTTGGTTTGATCTCCCTGTCTGTGCTAAAGCAAACTGCTTATATATTAAGCTCCTTGACTGACCCCGGCTTTTGACCCTTGGCTTTGCTTTCTGGACTGCTGTTTACCTGAACCCTTGACCCGGCTTGGACTTCGGATACCTGTGACTTCTCCAACACCTGACCACGGCTTGTGACCCGGATTTATCTCTTGCTTCCCCTATTGCGAAAGGACGCCTGCTGTCCTGGGAACCCCTTTCACGCCACCTTGCTGTACCCGCTCTGAACCTCAGTGGACACCACAGTTCGCTCTACACCCCCTCCGGGACCACCAGCATACCAGGCTTTACTCTCCTAACCGCAAGTACCACATACTATAGTCTGTGCTTGTAGATTTGTAGTACTACCTTGTGTGTATCAGAGATACAACCCTGTTTTCCCCTGAGGTAGTTGGTTATAGGGGAATAAACTACTGCAGTCTCTCAGTTGGTTATTCACTAGAGGTTGTGATGAATTAACCCCAATCTCTCTGATTACTCTGAGTGAGAAGTGGTGGTTGTATCTGAGAGACCTCTATAGTTTAAAAACCAACTGTATACTGTAGTTGCGTAGCAGGGATGTTACACAGGGACACGGTTCTTCGGACGGCCCGTCTGCAGGGAGAACTGAAGTTTGAGAACACTAGGCTCCTTATCTTCCTGGACTACTCCGTTAAGACGCAGCGACAACGTAAGTCCTTTGATCATGCCCGTGCTTTGCTCCGGGAACGGGGGATAAAATACAGCATGATGTTTCCTGCCAAAATGAGGGTGCAGGATGGCGAACGCATCCAGTTCTTCACCTCCCCCCGTGATGTAGTGGCCTGGGCCCTGGTGCTTCTCTGGGTGAGGGGGGTGGTGTGGACATGCCGGGGTTGTGATTTGGAGTCTGGGGGGATGGTGGGTGGGGGACCCTTGCCCTATGCCTCTCCTAGCCTGCCCTGGACTGATCTCCTGTTCTTCTTCCCCATCATGTCCCCGATGGCTGCCGTGGAGTGCTGATCTCTTGGACCCGCCCCCCCCCCCTCTGTGCCTTTACCCCTGTTGGCCGCTCAGGCTGTCCTCCCCCCCCCCCCGTGCGAGGACCCACTTACATTTTTTGCGGGGAGGCCCCCTCTAAGTTACTGTTGCTGAGCCCCAGTCATGGAGCGGACTTGGGCCTGCCCACCAAACTGTTTGAAACATGCTCCTCAAAGTTTAGTGCCCCCGGGGCTCCGGGTGATCCACACACTGTTATCTGCTCCGGAAGTCTTGAAGGAACTCTCTTTGTTTTGGGTTTTTCTTTTATTTCCTTTGACTATTTGATCCAAGAGGGGCGGACTGCTTTCTGTTCACTGCCCTTAGAACTGGCCTGAAGGCTGTTTTTCTTTTTTGGGATGAAGACTCTCCTCCGGGTTTTGGGGAGGGGGGTGGGGTGGGGGGGTTGGGTTTGTTGGGCTGCCCTGTTGGCTCCCTTGTCTTGGTTTTATGTTGTATGACAGTAATTTCTTCATTGTATTTAGATGTACTGGCCTGGGGCCGTGGTGCTCCCCCAGCCCAACATTGGCTGCTGGGGCTGTCCCACGTCTTCTGACCCTTGTTGATCCTTGCAACACTCCCCTCACTGAACCGCATGGCTACCCTTGACATCCTCTCCTGGAACACACGGGGGCTGAATTCCCCGATCAAACGCTCCTTAGTGTTTCAATTTATTAAGAAGTACCATCCCCATGTCTGTGTGTTACAGGAGACGCACCTGATAGGGAGTAGGACTCTCAGCCTTAAGAAGCCGTGGGTGGGACACCACTACCATTCCACCTACTTGAGCTACGCTAGGGGTGTCAGTGTCCTTGTCCTTAAATCACTCCCCTTTAAGCTACTTGACCTGGTTCTCGACCCAGATGGCAGGTTTGTGATATTATATGCGTTGATCCATAGCTTGCCATGGGTGTTGGTGGGCTTGTACCTGCCACCACCTGCCTCCCTGGGGGTCCTGACTCTGCTTGCAACTAAATTGGCACAGTTCCCCTCTGACAATGTTGTACTTTTGGGCAACTTTAACCTTATCCCAGACTCTGACATGGACCGCTGTGCCGGACCTGGCACGACCCGTCGGGGACTGGCGGCCTGGGCTGACACGTATGGCCTCACTGACGTATGGCGTTGGAGACACCCGACCACCAAGGCCTTTACCTGCCACTCCGCTACTCATAAATCCTTTTCTCGAATAGACCTGGCCTATGTGGGGGCCCCCGGTCCTGCCTAGAGTCCGGGATGTCCTCATCCTCCCTAGGGGGATTTCAGACCATGCACCACTTCTCCTATCCCTGACCGTATCGACTGACCCGTCCGACAGACTCTGGCGACTCTCCCGATTCTGGATCACTGACGCGGAGGTGGAGCCTCGGTTTCATGAATCTCTCCGACAGTACTGGTCTGACAACCCGGGTACGGCGGCTGCGAACACTGTCTGGGACGCCTTTAAGGCCTCTTCCAGGGGACAATATCAATCGATCATCGCCGTGGTGCGGCGAGAGCGTTGGGCGGACTTGGTTAGGGCTGAGGGAGACGCGACTAGACAGGAGGCCCTCTATGTTCGGACTCGAGACCCTCACCACTATGAACAGCTACAGCTATTGACGCGACAGACTCTTTTGTTATGGACGGCCCTGACGGAGAAGAGAATGCTTCACCAGTCGCAGCACATCTTCGAGCAGGGGGAGAGGACTGGTAGACGCCTGGCTGTCTAGGGAACAGTCGGGGGTCACCACCATTGCCCAAATTGTGGGCCATGATGGGGTCCCCCACTCTACTCCCGGGGAGATTAATGCATGCTTCGCCGCATACTACCGGAGACTCTATAGCTCCAGAGTGGTGTATGAGCAGTCTGCCTTGGTTGAGTACCTGGATGCTGTGGATGTCCCTGTCCTCACCTCCTCTTCGGCGGGGAAACTGGATGCTCCGATCAAATTGGAGGAGATTCGGCGGGCACTGAAGATGATGCAGGGGGGGAAGACACCGGGCCCGGATGGGTTCCCGGTGGAATTCTATAAGAATTATGCGGAGGATCTTGCCCCTAGACTGTTGTCCCTCTTGTCTCAGGCGTCGGACTCCGGTGCTCTCCCCGATTCCATGAGCGAAGCAGTAATAGTGGTCATCCCCAAGCCCGGTAGGGACCCTGTCCTTTGCTCTTCCTATAGACCCATCTCACTTCTCAATGTCGATGCTAAGATTTTTGCGAAGGTACTGGCCAACCGCCTGAACTCTGTCATCACGGCCTTGGTCCATCCGGATCAGACGGGCTTCATGCCGGGCAGAGGTACAGATATCAATTTGCGTCGCTTGCACACGCACTTGGCGATTGCGGGGCCGGGGGCGCCGGGTGTGGTAGCCTCACTCGACGCTGAGAAGGCCTTCGACTCGGTCGAGTGGGGCTATCTCTGGATGGTCCTCTCTCGCTTTGGCCTCGGCCCCCGTTTCCTCTCTTGGATTCGCATGCTTTATGACCATCCCAGGGCCCGCGTTCGCACTAACGGCACCCTGTCAGACTCCTTCTCCCTGGGGAGGGGGACTAGGCAGGGCTGCCCGTTGTCCCCAGGGTTGTTCGCCCTTGCGCTCGAACCCCTGGCTGCCCACTTGCGGGGAGACGCCGAGGTTAGGGGAATCCGGGTGGGTCCCCTGGAGGAAAAACTGTCCTTATATGCAGACGACTCCTTATTGTATCTGGCGGACGCCTCCCCCTCCCTGCGCAAGGCCCTTGCCCACTTCGATAATTTCAGTCAGTTCTCGGGGATCCGAATCAATTGGGACAAATCGATACTCTTCCAGATCCACCCGTCGGTGCCCCGGGTGGACTCGCACACGCCTCTTCGCTGGGTGGAGGAGTTTACCTATCATGGGGGTCCGGGTGGGTTTGGAGCGGGGGAGCTACCTTGCTAAGAATGTCCTCCCGGTGTTGGAGCAGCTAACTAAGAAATGCGCGACATGGCGAAACCTTCCCCTTACACCGGTCGGGCGTGGGAACTTAATTAAAATGATATACCTACCCAAGCTCCTATATTTCTTTAGGCAAACCCCGGTCCCTATCCCCCGGTCGTTTTTTAGACAACTGGATGGTGTGATCACAACCTTTGTCTGAGCTGGGCGTCCGCCCCGGGTGGCGCGGCGGATTCTCTATCTTCCATTGTCGAGCGGGGGGCTGGCGCTTCCGAACTTTTTGATATATTACTGGGCGGCGGTGCTGGTCACGGAGCGATGGTGGTTCTCCCAACCCAGACAAAACCCGGCCGTCGCGTTGGAGGCAGCGGTATTGGGGTCCTATGCGGCGCTTTCCAATCTGGCTTTTAGGGGCCCCAAGGCCCACCCGTCAGTCACTGCACCCATGAAGACTGTCCTATTAGTGTGGCGCTCCTCCAGGGTCAAGATGATTAAGCCCGGATCGGTTTCCCCCCACACTCCCTTGTGGGCCAATCCCCTTCTTCCCCACCTTTCTAAGATCCCTGATCCTGCGTTGTGGGCAAAAAAAGGCATCCTTACCCTCCGGCATGTGATGCCGAACGGTAGGATTGTGACGTTCCAGGAGTTGAGACGGACTTACCACCTTCCCCTCTCCTTCCAATTTAGATACTGGCAGCTCAGACATGCCCTTACCTCACAATTCCCAAGCCCGGTGACCCTCAAGTCTGACTCCGTTGAGCGCCTGCTGATTTCAAGTGTGATGTGAAGCCCTCTCTCTTCGCTTTACCTCCGATTCACGGTGATTTATGACGTAGACACGACTGGGGCCCTGAGTAAGTGGAGCGCGGACATCCCTGACCTTGACGAGCAGGTGTGGGAGGATTGTGTCTCCTCCTATATCCCCTCTATGATAGCCTCCCGAGACCGTTTTATCCAGCTGAAATTCTTGCATAGAGCGTACTACACACCACAGAGGTTGGCGGGGATTTATCCCTCTAGGAGCCCGCTCTGTACCCGGTGTCTGCTTGACACCGGGACGTTCTTTCACATGGTATGGTCCTGTTCGAAGCTGAGCATGTTTTGGAGGGAGGTGGCTGACACCCTGTCTAATTTGTGTGGAGTAAACTTGGTTATGGATCCTCGCATATTCCTGCTTAGTTATCTGGGTGAAATTGAGGGAGATAGATATGTCAAGCTGTGCATCACGTTTGCTCTATTTTACACCAGAAGGGAGATACTCCTCCTCTGGAGGGGTCAGGAACTTCCTACGGGAGCCTCGTGGCGAGCGGTGATTGATAAGGTTCTACCACTCTATAGGATCAAATACGAGAGCAGGAACTGTCCGACCAAGTTCGACAAGATATGGTCCAGCTGGATTGATGCCTCGGGCTAGCTGCCCCTCCAACCCCCCCCCGGTCTTAGGGTTCTGCTGGTTTGGGTTCTGCTCACTCGTCCGTATGACTTTATGGCCTTTACATCGTACTTCCTTTGATTTCTGTGACCAATTTATAACTGCATTATGCGACTGAATGTGCATGTTTCCTTTCAACTGTCATTATTTTCTGTTACTTGTTGGTATGTCAATAAAATAAAAAACTTTTACTGTCAAACATCTTCCTCTATTTCTATATGGAATACTCATGTCTTAGCACATTATCTGATATAGTCCCTAATGTGCATAGTGTGCGTGCCATTATGTTTCTGAGAAAGCGTTTTCCGGGTTAACTACACGGAGCGCGGCATCCGTTCTCTACAGAGGGAGGAGTCTGGTAATGGCGCGAGTCAGGAGCGCGTCGTGAGTCCCAGGTCTCCAGCCCCCAGCCCCCGAACGATGAGCATCTAGTGCAGTCCCGCTCCCGCTCCCATGTCCCCCCCTGCTAGTGTACCTGTCTCCCGTTTGATCGTGGCGTGTGGAAGGCTTGCCTGGCGGGTCGCCGGTCTGCGCGGTGGAGTATGAGAGGTGAGAGATGAGGAGGCTTCGGCAATAGCGCCAGCGTCCGCGGCGCCTGAGCTCTGGAAGGAACCTGCAAAGGGAGGAGGGAAGCCGTGACTGTGCCGTACCGAGACACCCCGCTCCCCGCCACCGAACGTACCGAGACCCCCCTCTCGTGCTGCCGAGCAGGATATCGGAGGATATCAGAGGTGATCAGAGGACCAGACGGGGGTAGGGATCTCTGCAGAAGCCCTCCAGCCCTGTGCTGCCAGCACGCAGACAATCTGACAACAGAGCGACACAGGAGAGCACAAGAAAGCAAGACACTGAGAACGTGCTAAACAATCGTTTTCTTCTTTACCCACAATAGAGGCGCAGGTAAGGGGAGATAGGAAAGGGGAGAGAGAGTGAGTACCTCCCCTAGTACTATAGCCCAACAAAAAAAAAAAAAAAATTTTTATGGAAGTCCTGCAAAGCCTTTAACCTAACTATACCAACATGCTAAAGTACTATACAGCTCATATGAGACAATCAACCGAACCCAGTTTAAGAACCAGATAAGATTAATGCCGCATGAGAACTACACAAAACACTGTACTGTAGAGACTTATATGCAATAGGGGTCTGAGACTTCCGGGGACCCTGAGGTCTGTTTTTTTTTGGCCCCTTTTTTTTTTTGTTTATATATCCTAATTCACCTGGAATATGTGATCCGATCCTGAATTTGATCGTGAGTAAGATCAGCGCACTGTAAGTGAAAACTTTTGGGTTCTCTCTGTGCAATCTATGCTACGCTATGGAAACATTGTGCTTAGAAGAAATATATAGCGAGTATTAAAGTGATGAGCTAGAGACAGAGGGAGACCAGCCTCCTATAGAATAGAACTGAACTGAACTGTACAGTGTCGCCGTGCCATACTATGTTATCCTGAGGGATATCTTATCACACAGAGAAAGTACCTCTTGCTCCTTTCACCTGGACAAACCCCTAACAAAAGGCGAAATGGAAACAATGTTCCCTTGTGCTGGACAAGTCATTGAAGAACCTGAAGTCGTCACTGAAAAAGGAAATAGCTATAATTCATAATGATGTGGGTCACTTATTGACCAGAGTGGAAAAGGTAGAAAATAAAGTAGACACCCATACAAGCAGCATAAAAGAACTAAAAGGGGAAATAAAATCTCTTAAAATGGAATAGAGGGAACAAGCATATAAGATGGAAGAACAAGAAAATAAGAACAAGAGAAGAAATTTGAGAATCAGAGGGCTTCCTGAACAACCCCAGAAAGAAAACTTGAAAGAAATTATGGAGGAAATATTTAACCCCTTTACTGGGAAATCAAGAACTAAATACAGTAAAAATTGAAGAAGCCTTCAGGATAAGGAGACCCACGAGAATCCCCACAGAGAGCCCAAGGGACATAATTGTAAGGTTTGAGAAACTAGAAGAAAAAACCCAAATATGGAGAAATATGAGGGGGAAGCCTCCATTAAAGTACGAAGGAAACCTATTAGAAATATACCCTGACCTATTCCAGGAAACACTAAGAAGAAGGTGGGCGCTAAAACCTCTGATAAAAACATTACAAGAACACGAGATCCAGTATAACTGGGGTTTCCCCGCATGTCTGGTGGGAAAAAAGAATGGTCAATCGGTGAGACTCAGGTTTATGGAAGAAGTCCAAGAATTCTGTGGAAAACTGAATATCCCTGTACCCAAAGCTCTAAAGGGGAGTCAAGAAATAGAAATACAGGAAACACAGGAAGAAGAAACATGGCAACTAGTCCCAAGAAGGAAGCCATGAAGAAGACTAAACAGGAAACACCGGGAGCACGGGAGAACGGGGTTAACGGGACAAGGAGGAATAGTAACCAAAATAAGGCGGGGGGGGAGATTCAGGGAATCATGGGGGCTCTTGTGTCTGCCAAAAAGGGGCAGACAAAGCGCCAGACAGCTCTCCACCTCGGCGCACATAGCAGGTAGGGAGAGGAAAGGAGTAGAAACCTGCAAGACCATGGGTCCAGAATACCAACAAGTGCTAAGGGACCGGGGGAGTCGGGGGGGAGAGGGGGGGGTACGCGGGTGAGGGAAGGGAGGGAGAGAGTGGGAGGGAGGATGGGAATAGGGGAGAAGAGGGGGGGTGGTTTGTTTCTAAAAAGAGAATAAAAAAGAAAACACTTGGTAGACATATGGCGGATCCCCTTGGGGGGCGGGGGGCGCCCTTGGCACAAAAAAAGCCCGGGCACGCTCCGCCCCGGCTTGGACGGTCAGTGGGAACAATAGTTCTAATCATTTGGAGGAGGAAGAAGCAATTAACACGAAATGGATACAATAAATTTTATAACATATAATGTTAGAGGACTAAATTCCCCTCAAAAGCGGCATATGATAATGCGAGTACTAGAGAGGAAGGGTGCTGAGATAATATTTTTACAAGAAACACATCTGGCATTAGAGAGCAACATTAAGTTATACTCAAAGCAAATCCCCACTTGGTTCTATAGTGACACCCCTACAAGAGGCGCAAAAGGGGTGGCAATCGGCTTCGGGAAAAATGTGGACTTCAAGATAGAGGAGAGGAAGACAGACCCAAACGGCAGATTTCTGATATTAATAGGAACAATCGCTAATATAAGATATACCCTGGTCAACCTATACGGTCCGAATAAGCGCCCTAAAAACTACTTCATAAAAATCTTAAAGGAACTAGAGGACGTAAAAAAAAGGAAAATTAATACTGGCTGGAGATCTGAACTTCTATATGGACAATAAATTAGATGTCACATCGAAGAGGACGAATATAGAAATAAAAGAAACAATAAGGTTAAAAAGAAAACTTTTTGAATACCAACTAGTAGATATCTGGAGGATCCATCACCCTAGCAAAAAAGATTACACATATCATTCAGCGGTACATAAGATGTACTCCAGACTAGACTACATTTTGATTGAACATAGTCTGTTAGAGGAAGTCGTGGACTCAAACATAGAAATAGTCACGCTATCAGATCATGCGCCAGTGACAATGAAAATGAAGGCCTATAGAGAAACTAGAGGAAAGGGAGTCTGGAGAATAAATGAAGACATATTAGAAGAGCAAGAAATAGAGAAGATAATTGAAAAAGAAATAGAAATGTACTTCCGGAGTAACAATACCCCAGATTTAAGTAAGGCAACTATATGGGAAGCGCACAAGGCTGTCATAAGGGGACAACTAATAGCCATAGGCGCTAGAAAAAAGAAAGAAAGGGAAAACAACACCAAAAAGATTCTGAAAGAAATACATGAACTAGAACAAAGACATAAAAAAGACCAGAAACTCGAAACCCATTGTGTCTTCGTGACTAAAAGAGAGACCTTGAAAGACCAATTGGAACAAGAGACAAGGAAAGAGTTCTACAGGATGAAAAAGGAGCGCTATATAGGTGGGAATAAACCAGGAAAATTTCTTGCAAAAATGCTAAAACATAAAAAGGCGTTAAACTTTATAGAAAAGATCAAAAACATAAGAGGCGAAATAGTGAACAAAACAGTCGATATAGCTGATGCATTCCATTCATATTACAGTACCCTTTATGCAATTGGCAAAGACAACCCACATAAGGAGGAAAAAAAGAGACGGAAGAAAATCCAAGAATACTTAAACACTGCAAACCTGCCAAAGTTACAAAAAGAACATCTGTCAGCTTTAGAAGCAGAGATCACACAAGAAGAAATAATAAGAGCACTCAAAGAAACGCCCAATGGGAAAAGCCCGGGACCTGACGGATTTACCATTAAATATTACAAAAAATTTCAAAAATTGTTGGTCCCGAGACTATGTGATTACTTTAATCAAATAGGAGAAGAGACAGAAATGCGACCCGAATCCCTGCTAGCACACATCACAATAATACCAAAACCTGGGAAAGATAAGACAGTATGTTCCAACTATAGACCAATCGCGTTACTAAATACGGATACCAAACTGTATGCAAAAATCCTAGCCACGAGACTCAAAGACCTAATGCCAGACTGGATTAATGCAGACCAAACCGGATTTGTACCAGGACGAGAAGGCCGGGACAATACCCTAAAAGCGATACTATTAATACAAAAAAATGACGCTGTAAAGTCCCCAGTCCTACTGCTCTCAATCGACGCTGAGAAAGCGTTTGATAGGGTGGACTGGGGATTCATGATAGAAACCCTTAAACACCTGGGGATAGGGCCAAGATTTAAACACTGGGTACAAAATTTATATAACAGACCAACGGCAATGGTGAAGGTGAACGGTAAACTCTCCGCCCATTTCGAAATGTTTAATGGCAGCAGACAGGGTTGCCCGCTCTCCCCGTTGTTATATATATTAGCACTTGAACCTTTCCTGACAACCCTACGAAACAACCCCAGAATAGAAGGTGCAAAAACTGGTGTAGAAGAACACAAAGTAGCAGCATACGCTGATGATATTTTAATGTTCATAACAAACCCAACTTCAACTTTACTGGATATTGCTAAAGAAATAAAAAAATACGGAGAACTCTCTAATTTTAAAATAAACCTGAGAAAAACAGAAATCTTGAATATTGGTGTGGGAAAAAAGGAAGAGTTAGCCTTACAAAAACAACACACATACTCATGGGTGGGGGAGTTGAGTTACTTGGGGATCAAGCTGACCCCTACAATAGAGGGCTTGTTTCCCGCTAACTTTATCCCCTTACTAAATGAGGTGAAAATAGATTTAAAAAAAAACGCTACTAAAACCCTCTCATGGACTGGAAGAATCAACGCCTTTAAGATGGTTAACTTGCCAAAAATAACATACAAATTCCAGACGTTGCCCATAAAAATCCCCCAAAGTTTTTTTAAGATCATGAAATCAATGTTGATAAAATATATCTGGAATAATAAAACCCCTAGGATAAATTTCAAAACACTCACAAGAAATAAAAAATGTGGTGGACTAGCAGCACCAGATATAGAGAGATATTATAAATCTACAATAATAGCACGAATAGCAGAATGGGGAAATAAGCACAAAGAAAAAGACAAAAAATGGATACGAGTAGAAAATAGTTTAAGTAACACAGCACTATATAAAAACATATGGATACCTCACAAATGCAGAGATCTGGGAAGAAATGTACATGGAATAACCACAAATGCTTTTCGAATATGGGACACACTGCACAAACAGAATAATTGGATCTACAATTCACCTTTAATATCACTCACGAGTACAAATTTTTTTTTGCCGGGAAAAGTGACACGACTAGGAAATAAATTAGGAACAGCACAAAAAAAATATATTATAGAAAGGGGAAAGATTAAACCATTTCAGAAGATAAAGGAAGAACTTGGATGGAACATCAACCAATGGGAATACCTACAACTCCAGCAACTGATAAAATCAATTCCCACACCAATAAGAGAGGGAGGAAACCTAACTCAATTTGAAAAATTATGTGCCACACAAACGCCAATAAAACACGTAACATCTAAAATATATCAAATACTGACAGATATTGAGTCACAAGACAAACCGGAATTTATAAAAAAAATGGGAACGAGAAATAAACAAAGAATTTGAAGATCTACAACTTGGAAGAATTATAGCATCAGTGCACAATTCTGCAACAGATATGAACACTATCGAGAGGAATTATAAGTGCATCACTAGGTGGCACAGAACACCGGAAACAATGCATAAGCTAAATAAAGACAACTCTTCGCTATGCTGGAGAGGCTGCGGACAGACAGGAACAACCTTGCACATCTGGTGGAGCTGCTCCAAAATAACAGAATATTGGAGGGAAATCCAAGTAATCGCAAAGGAAATAACACAGGAAGAACTAGACAATAATATCTACACATGTCTGTTCCATGACATAAAAGGCCCTAGGAACAGAAGGAAAGAAACCCTGCTTCCGCAGTTAATAAACGCTGCTAAAAGACTAATCCCAAGGAACTGGCTAAACCCAAACAAACCAGACATAAAAGAGTGGTTCACGCAAATAGACAATTATTACAAACTGGAATATTTAACCACTTCCCGACCGCCCACCGCAGGTATACGTCGGCACTTTGAAGATGGATATCTCGGTAACGGCAGCAGCTGCTGCCACAACCGAGATATCCATCTCTTCTGTGGGCGGTCGGGTAAACGATAATGGCGGTCTCCGCGGCGGAATCGCCGCGAGATCGCCGTTATCGGTGGCGGGCGAGCGTCCCCCCCCCTCCCGCTGCGCTCCCGCGCCCTCCGCCGCTTACCTGAGCCGTCGGTAACGGCGGAGGCGATCGGGTGCGCTCGTCTGTTCAGCGGGGATGCCAGTGAGGGAAAAAATTTCCCTCGTCCATCCCCGTAGCTCTGCTGGGCGGAAGTGACGTCAAACGTCAGTTCCAAACAGCGTCTTAAAGAGACATTTTTTTTTTTTTTTGCGTTTTAGCCTAAATATGAGATCTGAGGTCTTTTTGACCCCAGATCTCATATTTAAGAGGACCTGTCATGCTTTTTTCTATTACAAGGGATGTTTACATTCCTTGTAATAGGAATAAAAGTGATAATTTTTTTAATTTTTTTATTTTAGTGTTAAAAATTGGTAAAATAAATACAAATAAATACGAAAACAAAAAAATTTTTTTTTTAAATTGCCGTTTTAAGACGAGCTCGCGCGCAGAAGCGAACGCATACGCGAGTAGCGCCCGCATATGAAAACGGTGTTCAAACCACACAAGTGAGGTATCGCCGCGATCGTTAGATAATTCTAGCCCTAGACCTCCTCTGTATCTCAAAAAATGCAACCTGTAGAATTTTTTAAACATCGCCTATCGAGATTTTTAAGGGTAAAAGTTTGACCCCATGCCACGAGCGGGCGCAATTTTTAAGCGTGACATGTTGGGTATCATTTTACTCGGCGTAACATTATCTTTCACAATATGTAAAAAAATTGGGCCAAATTTATTGTTTTTCCAAAAAAAAGTGCGCTTGTAAGACCGCTGCGCAAATACGGTGTAACAAAAAGTATTGCAATGACTGCCATTTTATTCTCTAGAGTGTTAGAAAAAAAATATATATAATGTTTGGGGGTTTTAAGTAATTTTATAGCAAAAAAAAATGTTTTAGTCTCGTAAACACCGAATCTGAAAAACAGGCCCGGGACTAAAGTGGTTAAGCAGTAGTGACAACAGCCAACTCGAAAAACACAATAGAAAATGGAAACAATGGGAGAATTATAAGGGGACGCTAGAATATACAATGAAAATGTCTGAATAATAAAGAGAGAGGAGGAAAAGAAAAAGGAGAAAAAAAAAGTAAAAAAATAAAAATAAAAAAAATAAAAAATAAAAAAATAAAAGACCTAGAAACAAACCACACAGGGGGGGGAGGGAGGGAGAGGGGAAGGGCAGGGAGGAGAGGAGGGTAGACATAGACGAAGATCGGCTGGAGAGCAGAATAAGAGAGATCATAGGGAGGAAGCGTAGAATTATAAGGGGATAATTAATAATTAAAAATAGAAGAATATACACAATTGTGTAATTACCTATAAGATAAAAGAAAAAAAAAAAAAAGAATTATTGAAATAATAAAATGAAAAATAAATAAATAAAACAGAAATTCACAAATGATGCAGTACCGAAGTGGAGATGGCGGTTTCTCTCTACTTGTGAAAACACGAGTGACTCTCTGGAGAAGGTAAAGTCTGATGTGAAAAAAAAATAAAAAAAATAAAATAAAAACTACCCGGAGCGCAAGTCGGCAATATGTTCCGTGTTAATGATTTGGAACGCATGCCTCGACGCTGGATGTCTGGGTATAGCGTTCCATTGGACTCTGAGATGGAGGTGTGGAACGCACATTCCGCCACTCAGGTTACATTTCAAGTTCACATGACCTGTACGGTCAATATAGAGACTTCCGTGGCGCACCGGAAGTGACATCATCTGGAACGCATATTCCGGTTTGATATCGAGGCGTGGAACGCACGCCTCGACTCCATGTTGTTTCAACCAGGAAGTGGACACTAATTAACAGGCTGCGTCCGTTTTTCAACACAGGTGGGCTTGGCTCCTATTATAGTTTTTTTTTTTCCTATTTAAATAAGTGGGTTGCAGTTGTGAGTCACCCCTTGACAACGTGTACTGACGCGAAACGCGTCGGGAGGACTCTACTGCTGCCATCTATATCTATACGCGCTGTGTACTGCTTCAATTGTAAGTGCATTTGCCTATTAAATTTTACTTTTAGTTACAGTATCACACTATGTTGCTCCTTCTTTTTCCTTCTCTGGTATTGTGACTGCAAATACTGTCGAGACTTGGTCATACACCTTTATAGTGGGTATCCATATCGGTCTGGACAAGAGTGGTTATTCTGCGTCTGGAGAGACCCCTAGGACACCTGTTCATTACAAGCTTGTCTGACTCACAAAACGTATGTTTTTCTGAGTCCGACATTTCTGGTAAGCCTGCATCCTCATCGGTGGAGGGTTCTTCACATTGGAGTCACATTGGAATTGATTTGTCACTTATATCACTTTCTTCTGGAACTCTACCTCTATACAGCTAATTCCAGTGGACTTATTTGTCTTTTTTTCATTTTTGATGTGGACTTTTACACCTGGTGCATGAAATTTCTGTATAATTTATTATTTTTTGTATTGCTTATTATGTGTTGTAATTGCACGTCAGTATAATTGCATTGTTCATGTTTGTTTAGCGCGACACTTTTTTTTCTATACATACATACATACACACATATATATATATATACATATACATACATACATACACACACACAAGAAATTTGCAGTTCACCAATTTTCACATCAAATGTGATTGTTTAAAATTTTATTTACAGAGATGGATTTGGGTCAGTGTTGACGTGTTGAGGGGAATTTTTCAGAACTGGAGCAGCTGTAAATGGCAACCAATCAGCTTCTAACTTCAGCTTGTTCAGTTAAGCTTTAAAAAAAATGCAGATAGAAGCTGGATGGTTGCCATGCACAACTGCTCCAAATTATCGCTGCTCCAGTTTTGATAAAATACCTTTTGCATCTCTATAAAAGCATGGGTTGTGGTGGTTCGCACTCTTTATGATGCTGGTATCAAGGGTTCAACCATTATACAAGGATGCTTGGGGCACTCTTGCCTTGAAATTAGGGTGTCAAGGGTTCAACTGTTATACAGGGCCACTTAGCAAGGTCACATGGGGCTTGGTGGTTCGCACTTAGGGCCCTTTCACACGGGACGGATCAGTAATGATCTGCCCTGTGAACCTCCGCTTGCTCAACGGGGATCGCTCCGTTGATCCCCGCTGAGACGGCGGATGACAGGGCAGTCCCCGCACACTGTGCCCTGTCTTTTCTCCGCTCTCCCCTATGGAGGGATCGGGTGAACCCGGACAGTCTGTCCCTGTTCACCTGATTCGATCCGCAGACGGAAGGAAAAATAGGGTTTTCCCCTGTCTGCAAAATCGGAAGAATGCGGAACCGGGCGAGAACGGGTGTCAGCGGATTGATCCGCTGACACCCACGACTCATAGGGACCAATGCATGTCCCTTTTTCATCTGTACATGGATGGATGAAAAAACGGAAATACGGTCCGTGTGGAAAGGCCCTTACCTTGAAATGATGGTGTCAAGGGTTCAGCCATTTTACAAGGTCACTCTGCACTAACACATGCACTAGCACTCCACTAACGAATACAGTGCATCCGGAAAATATTCACAGCACTTCACTTTTTCCACAGTTTGCTATGTTCCTACCTTATTCCAAAATTGCTTAAGTACATTATTTTCCTCAAAATTCTACAACTAATACCCCATAATGACAACATGAAAGAAGTTTTTTTTGCGGATTTATTAAAAAGGAAAAGCAACCCTATGGGGGTAATTTACGAAAGGCAAATCCACTTTGCACTACAGGTACACTGCAAGTGCACTTGGAAGTGCAGTCGCTGTAGATCTGAGGGGAAGATCTGAAATGGGGAGAAGCTCTGCTGATTTTATCATCCAATCATTTGCCAGCTAAAATGGTGCAAGTGGAAATTAGTTTGGACTACTAGAATGGACTTTGAGGGTACAAGTATTAAATATAAAATCTATAAATATTTATTCATAAAAATAAAAATAAATCAAAAAATATACAAAATTTTGTGAAAACAGTACATTATTGGCATATTAACTCAGTACATTTTAGGATTGTCCCGATACCACTTTTTTAGGACCGAGTACAAGTACCGATACTTTTTTCCAAGTACTCGCCGATACCGAATACCGATACTTTTTTTAAATGTGTCCCCAAATGCAGCCATGTCCCCCACATATGCAGCCATGTCCCCCACATATGCAGCCATGTCCCCCACATATGCAGCCATGTCCCCCCAGCCATGTCCCCCACATATGCAGCCATGTCCCCCCAGCCATGTCCACCACATATGCAACCATGTCCCCCCAGCCATGTCCCCCACATATGCAGCCATGTCCCCCCAGCCATGTCCCCCACATATGCAGCCATGTCCCCCACATATGCAGCCATGTCCCCCACATATGCAGCCATGTCCCCCCAGCCATGTCCCCCACATATGCAGCCATGTCCCTCCAGCCATGTCCCCCACATATGCAGCCATTTCCCCCATACCTAGCCGCCGCCGCAACGAAAGCCGTCGGGGAACATCACAGCTTTCATTTGAATAGCTTGTTTTCCCCGCAGCGCATAGACACTCCCCCTTGCTCGGGATTGGACAGATCACGATCACCCATCCAATCCCGAGCAAGGGGGAGTGTCTATGTCTTTTCAAATGAAAGCTGTGATGTTCCCCGGCGGAGGCTTTCCCATGCGGCGGAGGCTTTAGTTGCGGCTTTCGTTGCGGCGACGGCGGCAAGTATTCTATTGAGGCATCGGAGGCATTTGCAGGAGTACAAGTACTCCCGCAAATACTCGGTATCGGTCCCCATAGCGATACTGGTATCGGTATCGGGACAACCCTAGTACATTTTATAGAGACTGTCACAGAAAAGCTTATACTTATGCTGATATATTAATGGTAGGAAACCATATCGCATAGAAGAGTTCATATAAACTTTGAATCCTTAGGACTGGGTTTAATATGCGGCATGGTAATTCTTGCTTTTACGACATGTTTAGCGTACAGGACGCTTCATCGGGAGCAAAGATATAGGTTAAACAGGTCTCCGCTCATACTTTACCAGTAACAGTTTATTCCACAAAGTTGTGCGGAGACCTGTTTAACCTATATCTTTGCTGCTGATGAAGCGTCCTGTACACGAAACATGTCGTAAAAACAAGAATTACCATGCCGCATATTAAACCCAGTCCTAAGGATTCAAAGTTTATATATACTCTTCTATGCGATATGGTTTTCTACCATTAAAATATCAGCATAAGTATAAGCTTTTCTGTGACAGTCTGTATAAAATATGCCAATAATGTACTGTTTTCACAAAATTTGTATATTTTTTTATTTTGATTTTATGAATAAATATTTAAAGATTTTATATTTAATACTTGTACCCTCAAAGTCCATTCTAGTAGTCCAAACTAATTTCCACTTGCATATTATCGGGACGCTGGTACACTTTAATAGTTGTATTCACAGTTGTTAGTCGCCCTTGTTTTATGCATTTCTGGGCTAGGTCTAACTAAAATGGTGTTTTCTATTTTACTTGCATGTCCCCCTCGGCTCTACAGTGACTGAACTTCCAAGTGCAAAGTGGATTTGCCTTTAGTAAATAACCCCTCATGTATATGAAGTACACAGCCTTTGCTCAATACTTTGTTGAAGCCCCTTTGGCACCAATTACAGCCTCAAGTTTTTTTTTGAGTATGATGCTACAAGATTTGCACACCTATTTTTGGACAGTTTCTCCCACTCTTCTTTGCAGGACCTCCTCTCAAGCTCAACCAGGTTGGATGGGGAGCGTTGGTGCACTGCCATTTGCAGATCTCTCCAGAAATGATCAATCAAGTTCAAATCTGGGCCTTGGCCGGGCCACTCAAGGAAATTCACAGAGTTATCTCATTTGTTATCTTGGCTGTGTGCTTTGGGGCGTTGTCCTGTTGCAAGATGAACCTTCGCCACATTCTGAGGTTCAGAGCACTCTGAAACAGGTTTTCATCAAAGATTTTTCTGCATTCATCTTTCCCTCAATCCTGACTAGTCTCCCAGTTTCTGCTGCTTAACAACATCCCCACAGCATTATGCTGTCACCACCATGCTTCACTGTAGGGATGGTATTGGCCAGGTGATGAGCGGTGCCTGGGTTCCTCCAGACATAACGCTTTCCATTCAGGCCAAAGAGCACAATCTTTGTTAATCAGACCAGAGAATTTTGTTTTTCATGGACTGAGAGTCCTTCGGGTGCCGTTGGAAAAATCCAGGCCAGCTGTCATGTGCCTTTTACTGAGGAGTGGGTTTCGTCTAGTCACTCTACCATACAGGCCTGATTGGTGGAGTGCTGCAAAGATGGTTGTTCTTCTGCAAGTTTCTCCTCTCTCCACAGAGAACCGCGGGAGTTCTTTCAGAGTGACCATTGGGTTCTTGGTCACCTCTGATCAAGACCCTTCTCGCTCGATGGTTTGGCTGGGTGGCCCAATTTAGGAAGAGTCCTGGTGGTTCCAAACTTCTTTCATTTACAGATGATGGAGGCCTCTGTGCTCATTGGGACCTCCAATGCTGCAGAAATGTTTCTGTACCTCGATGCAATCCTGTCTCAGAGGTCTCCCGACAATTCCTTGGACTTCATGGCTTGGTTTGTGTTCTGCCATTCACTGTTAACTGTGGGACTCCTATATACACACACACAGGTGTGTGCCTTTCCAAATCATGTCCAATCAAACTGAATTTATTACAGGTGGACTTCAATCAAGTTGTAGAAACATCTCAAGGATGATCAGTGGAAACAGGATGTACCTGAGCTCAATTTTGAGCGTCATGGCAAAGGCTGTGAATACTTATATACATGTGATTTTTTATTTTTAAGAAATTTGCAAAGACTTCAAACATCTTTCACGTTGTCATTATGGGGTATTTGCAGAATTTTGAGGAAAATAATGAATGTAATCAATCCAATTTGGAATAAGGCTCTAACATAACAAAACCTGGAGAAAGTGAAGCGCTGTAAATACTTTCCGGATTCACTGTATATTGCACAAATATTGACTGAATTCCACCCAAATGGAATCTGTGTGTGATTGTGGCTAGGAACATGGACAATATGCTCCTGTTGTGGTCCAGAGATAAGCCCACAGCCAGCCCCTTCTGGCTATTTAAACTACCTGATTCATTTCTTCAATGTCTTTGCCTTGGTCAACATATCTAGAGACTCTCTGCTGTGATCCTGTTGAAGACTTACTCGGCTTGATGTCCCTTCTGGTTCCTGATCCTGTCTGCTGCATCTGACTACGCTGATCTCTGGCTTCCTGATTTCCTGGCTTGTTTTGACTACCCAATTTGGCTATCGAACCCTGGCTATGTTTTGACTATGTTTACCAGTTGTACCATTTTTACCATTTAATTAATAGGTGCAATTTTTACTGCATTTTCTGTCTCTGTCTGATTCTTGGTTCCTGACACAGTGGTTCCCCTGCAGATACCTACATTAATTCAAGGCAGAGGGCCAGATAATCAGCGGAACGCACTTCAACACATTAGTTCCATGTGGTGCAGTACAATGCATTTTTACTCTTCATTGCTTATTAGAGAAAAGGCCTTTAAGGGGAAGGGACATCTCAGTTCTGAAATCACAGGAGATAAAACAAAGACTGACTTAGCCAACTGGACTCCACTTATAAGTGAACCATCCCTTATCAGTGGATTGACTCTTTAAGAAAAACAGCATGCTTGATATTTGGTAATTACAGGTATTTATATAATGCTGTAAATTTAAACAGCACTTTACGTATATATTATATATTCACAACAGTCCCTGCTCCCTAGGAGCTTACAATCTAAGGTCCCTAACTCACGTCTATACTCTAAGGCCAATTTAGACAGGGGAAAATTTACCTGCCAGCATGTCTTTGGCGTGTGGGAGGAATTTGGAGTACCCGGAAAAAACCCACGCAGGCAAATGAACATGCAAACTCCAGTCAGGTAGTGCCATGGTTGGGAGTTGAACTGGCGACCCTAGTGATGCCAGGCAGAAGTACTAACCACTTTGTCGCTGTGCTGCCCTCAATATCTAGATACAAATCGTCTACAAAGCATAAGATAGGCCCAGGGTATTTGCAAGAAAAATGTACCTGTTACGTTCCCAGCAGATCATTAAGATCTGCTGATCAGGCTAATTTGACTGTGCCTAAATTTAGAAGAACTAAATGTGGAAGGAGGACACTGGATGCACAAGGTTCAATATTCTTGAATTCTCTACCTCTATACATAAGACGTGAGAAGGATTTATTAATGTTCAGAAAGTTTTTAAAAACATTTTTATTTTCTCAAGTGTATGGCCCTAATTAGGGTAAGATATTAGCATTTTTAGTCTTTTAAATATTATTATGTGGTTTTATATTGTTATCGTACAGTAATGTGAAATTTGTTTTGTACATGTATATGTTGGTTCTATGAGCGCATCGAGGCCTTCGGGTAATGACTGCGCTCCCAATAAGCATTTTAATAAATAAATAAATATGTGTTTTAAATATGTATACAATTAAATGGCCATCTAACAAGGTTGCAGCCAGAATGATGGCGGAGTGAATGGAAAAAACTACAGATTTTACGCGCTTTACAAATGGAAAAAAAAAAAACACTGTTAAAAGCTGCCATATAAATTAGAGGACAATTAAGGCATATTTCTTAAACGCTATCATTATATTACCTGTACTCTATGACATACTCTACCATTAAAAGCAATTATGTACTTGTTATTTGAAAAGATAGTTGGCGGATAAAGGTTGTCCCAGAAAACCATTTGTGATAATTACACACTGTGATACATTACATGGAACTGCCAATAAATGGGTATAACTGGCTTTTAAAGAATTGACTTCTTTTACATTATTCTTTACACTGTTTTTGACTGTATCTCAAAAATATCAGGCTAATGGAGTTAAGAAGTGGCCCTGAATATCTGTATTTAAAAATATTTTAGGTTTTCTTAAATAATCACTGGCATTGCAAGCAAGTTAAGATTGATGTCCATCAGACATGGCAATATCCAATGCCGCCTCCATTTTTTTGTGCAGCTCTGCAATAAGTCTACATAGAAAATCATCTGTTTCACAGTTCCTCCTGGTCTTTGCACCAGTGATTCATTGTGGGAAAACATCTTATTGAAAGCTGCACTACAAATGAAGAAATTTGACTTATAGGAGTTGTAAAGGCAGAAGATTTTTTTTATCTTAATTCTATATATTAAGATAAAAAAAAAAACCTTGTGTGTAGAAGCCTTCTCAGCACCCCCTAATTACTTACCTGCTCTCTCCAGCGATGTCCACAAGTGCCTTAGCCGTCCGGGAACGCTCCTCCTGATTGGCTGAGACACAGCAGCGGCGCTATTGGCTTCCGTGGCTGTCAAAGTCAGTTAACCAATCACAGGAGAGAGGGGGCAGGGCGAGGTCGGGGGTCCATGTCTGAATGGACAAAGGGAGCTGCGACTCAGCTAAGGTGCCCCCATAGGAAGCCGCTTGCTGTGGGGGCACTGAACAGGAGGGAGGGTCCAGGAGCAGCGAACAGGGACCGAGAAGAGGAGGATCTGGGCTGCTCCATGCAAAACCATTTCACAGAGCAGGCAAGTACAACATGTTTGTTATTTTTTTATTTTATTTTTTAAACAAGCCTTTACAATTACTTTATGGTGACCCAGTCAGGACAGCACATGTGCATGTTTCTAGCCCCCAGCCACTGAAGATAATGAACACTTCCAGGTGTATCAAATACCTACTCCTTCTGCCATAGGCTGTGGTTTCTCCTGCTGGCTTGTCACTCACTACAGGATTTGAAACTGTGTCTTCAGATATATGTATACATTCAGGAAAATGTTTAATGAAACCAGATGACAGGTCCAAATGACAGGTCACCTTTAAATGACTTACTACCATAATCTGAGCAAGCAGCTTGGTAGTGGTGGTAGGCAGGGCCGGACTTACCATTGGGCTTGACTGGGCTCAAGCCCATGGGCCCCGCCCAATAGGGGGCCCTCTAAATATATATATATATATATATATATATATATTTTTTTTTTTTAGGGGTCCGGAGGCCCCCAGGGCCCCGGACAGCAACCCCTACTTTTTTTTTTATTTTTTTTATAAAAAAATCTGTTTTTATATATATAATATATATTATATATATATATATATATATATATATATATATATATTTATATATTTTATATTATTATTATTAACCACTTAAGACCCGGACCAAAATGCTGCCAAATGACCTTGCCCCTTTTTGCGTTTCGGCACTGCGTCGATTTAACTGACAATTGCGTGGTCGTGCGACGTGGCTCCCGAACAAAATTTGCGTGCTTTTCTTCCCACAAGTAGAGCTTTCTTTTGGTGGTATTTGATCGCCTCTGCGATTTTAATTTTTTGCGCTATATACAAAAATAGAGTGACATTTTTGAAAAAAAATCAATATAAAAATATTGATTTTTTTTAATGATTTTGTTATAAGAAAAATCAAATAAACTAAATTTTAGTCAAACAATTAGGCCAAAATTTATTTAGCCATATGTCTTTAGTAAAAAAAAAATCGCAATAAAAAAAAAATTAGCTACCTAGCGGGAACAGCGACACTAATACAGCGATCAGAAAAATGATCGCTTAGTGATGCTGGCAATAGGGAGTGAAAGGGTTAACTAGGGCGGTGATCAAGGGGTTAAAACTTTATTAGGGGGGGTACGGGGCTACCCTGAACCCAACACTAACTGCCTGTCACACTCACACTAATGGGGGGTGTTAATGTCTGCTTAATTTCCTATTGTCTGTGTGTCAGTGTGCTGTTGTGTACACTTACTATGTGATGTGATCTCTCCTCAGCGGTGGTCGAAAAAACCGCAGAGGGAGCGATCACATTACTTCCTCCATCCTGTGTTTACACAGGAGGAGGAAATGACACGCAGGGGGAGCGCGTGCATTGGCTGAGAGCAATCCGGAGGGGGCGGACAAAAACCAACCGCCGCCCCCTCTGCACGGATCGCTCGGCCAGGTAACCGGACCGACGCATGTACCGGGGGTCCGATCGGACCCCCGATCCCCCCCAAGGCACCAACATATATATACGTTGATGTGCCTGTCGGAGCCATTCTCCCGACGTAAATGTACATGCGGCAGTCCGCAAGTGGTTAAAGGGCCCAGGAGGTCTCCAACCCAACCCCCCCCCCCCCCCCAGGGCCCCGGACAGCAACCCCTACTTTTTTTATTTATTTTTTATAAAAAAAAAATGTGTTATATAACTAGTATCGGTATCGGGACCGATACCGAGTATTTGCGGGAGTACTTGTACTCGCGCAAATGCTCCCGATGCCTAAATCGAATACTTTTTTTGTATTTATCAACATGTTCTGTGAAAATTCTTTGAGTTTTTTACAACTACGTGACAAGCAAATAAAACATTTTTTATTCATTTTTACTCATTTTTATTCTTTTATAATGTCTTGAGTTAGAGTTCTTCATAATTCCAAAGAAAATATCCTTAGCCTGTATTGTGGTTTGAAAACTGTCACATGACATTTAAAAAAAGTATCGGTATTTGGTATCGGCGAGTACATGAAAAAAAGTATCGGCACTTGTACTCGGTCCTAAAAAAGTGGTATCGGGACAACCCTATATATATATATATATATATTATTATTATTATTATTAAAGGGCACAGGAGGTCTCCAGGGCCCCCAGATGGGGCAACTCCTCCTTTTTTTATAAATGTTTATTTTATTTTTTTGTTTATATTTTTTTATTTTTTATTAACCACTTCATTACTGGGAACATAAACCCCCTTCGTTCCCAGGCGAAATTTCAGCTTCCGGCACTGCGTCGCTTTAACTGACATTTGCCCGGTCGTGCGACGTGGCTCCCAAACAAAATTGGCGTCCTTTTTTCCCCACAAATAGAGCTTTATTTTGGTGGTATTTGATCACCTCTGCGGTTTTTATTTTTTGCGCTATAAACAAAAAAAGAGCGACAATTTAAAAAATATATATATATTTTTTACTTGTTGCTATAATAAATATCCCATTTTTTTAAAAAAAAACTTTTTTTTTTTCACAGTTAAGGCCGATACGTATTTTTCGACGTATGTTTGAAAAAAAAAAAATTAAAAATCGCAATAAGCGACTGGTTTGCGCAAAAGTTTTAGTGCCTACAAAATGGGGAACAGAATTATGATTTTTTTTATTATTATTTTTTTTACTAGTAATGGCGGCGATCTGCGATTTTTATTGCGACTGCGATATTGCGGCGGACATATCGGACACTTTTGACACAAATTTGAGACCATTCACATTTATACAGCGATCAGTGATATAAAAATGCACTAATTACTGTATAAATGTGACTGGCAGGGAAGGGGTTAACACTAATGCCGCGTACACGCGGTCGTTTTTTGCGATGAAAAAAAAACGACGTTTTTTAAAACGTCATTTAAATTGATCGTGTGTGGGCAAAACGTCGTTTTTTGTCTTCAAAAAAACGACCAAAAGAAAATTCCAACATGTTTGAATTTTTTGTGTCGTTTTTCAAAACGTCGTTTTTTGTTTTCACAAAAAGTCACCGTGTGTAGCAAAAACGTCGTTCAAAACGACGTTTTTCAACCCGCGCATGCCCAGAAGCTAGTTATGAAGCGAGCTTCAATGGAAAAGAGTGGTGATCGTAACCTTGCTTTTTGTGAAAAAACGATGGTGTGTATGCAAAATTGTCTTTGAAAAGTGACGTTTCAAAAACGTCATTTTTTACTTCACAGAAAACGTCGTTTTTTTCATCGCAAAAAACGACCGTGTGTACGCGGCATAAGGGGTGAGGAAGGGGTTAAATGTATTGCCTGGGTGTGTTCTAACTGTGTGGGGGGAGGGGGGTGACTGGGGGAGGTGACCGATGCTGTGTCCCTATGTAAAGAGACACAGATCGTTCTCCTCTCCGCTGACAGCGCTCCACACAGAGCTCCACGTCCCTGCTGTCATCTGTTCGGTTTCCCGTCGATCGCATGTACCCGACGGACATCGCGGCCGCCAGGTACATGCATCGGATCCCCAGCGATGCGGCGGGACAGTGTTTACCCGCCGTGCGCGGGTAATGCACACAAATCACGTCCAAAGACGTCAAGTTGGCGCCTCAGATCCGCGCTGTTGACGTATTATGTCAATAGCGCGGGTCTGAAGTGGTTAAAAGGCCCAGAGGTCCTTTTTAATGTATTTTTTTATAAATGTTTATTTTTTTTATTTTTTTTAGGGGTCTGGAGGTCCCCATGGGCCTGGAGGCCCCCAGGGCCCCGGACAGCAACCCCCACTTTTTTTATTTATTTTTTATAAAAAAAAATGTTTATATATATATATATATATATATATATATATATATATATGGGGCGTGGCCTGGACATGCGACGGTGAAGACGTGTCTGTCTGGAGCTCCGGCGCTGGCACTTCTATCTTTAACTATTTAGCACTTTTACCGCCGGCTTTCCCCCTGAGACCATGCGGAAACGTACGGGCAAGTCTCTCCCTAAGTCGGGCTCTCAATCGGGCTCCATCAGGAAGTTCCTGGCTGCGGAGCAAGATGAGACGGAGATCTCGGACGGACTAGGCCGCTCTCCACGTGGCGCGAGCTCCGGTGTGGGCTCCGCCTCCCGCCGCAAATCAGAGCACAGGCGCCATTCTCCTGCATCTTCAGCCTGCTCGGAGGTGGACGGCAGTGAATCCAGGATCTCCGAGGTTACCGCGCGGGGTGAAGGCCTGCTCACTAAATCGGATCTCACCTCCATGTTCCTGAGCCTGGAGAGGACCATAAAGAAGGAGATATCGGGAGTGAGAGCGGACCTGTCACAGGTACTGGAACGAGTAGAGGAGTCGGAGCTGCGTTTAGACCGCCACGCTGCTGCCATTAGAAGCCTGCAGGCCACCACCAGATCCCTTACTATCGCGCACAGAATGGCTCTATATAAGATAGAAGACCAGGAGAATAGAAATAGAAGGAACAACGTGCGCATTAGGGGGCTGCCAGAAGCGACTGGAGACGATGACCTTCTTCCCTCTGTCCCGGGTATTTTTAATGGGTTACTAGGCCTTGCGGCTGATCACCCGCTTAAAATTGATAGGGTACATAGAGCCCTGCGCCCCCGTAACCTTGCTTCAGACACTCCGAGAGATGTCATCTGTCGCATCCACTACTATGAGGAGAAGGAGCAGATTATGCGCAAGGCTAGAGAAAAAGCCCCCTTGGACTTTGATGGCGCTCCCCTACAGTTTTTCCCGGACCTCGCCAAAGAGACTCTTGATCGCCGCAGAGCACTTAAGCCTTTAACGGAGAAGCTCAGAGCGGCCTCTATCAATTACCGGTGGAGCTTTCCTGCGGCCTCGTGGCACATCGAGATGGTAAAACTGCTATCCTTCGCTTCCCTGAGGACTTGGAGAAGTTCTGTATGGATGTCGACATATCCCCACCTGAACTTCCGGATGGCAGGACACTATCCCTACCCTACCTGCGCCCACTGACCCGCAGTGGCAAAAGGTTAATCGCAGACGCCGCCGCCCGCTGCACAGGAGTCTTCTCCTCAACCTGTCTGAATCCCATTCGGAATACTCCCATGTTGTGGATCCTATGATTCTTTCCTGGTTTGGCTTATCATTTTTCCCTTCTTTTTTTTTTTTTTTTTTTATTTTTTTTTTTATTTACTTTTTGACATGTTTGCGGCCTTCTCGACCCTCCTCCTCAGGAACCGTTGTCTCGTGTGTTACCTTCCTCCGTGATGCAATGGACTGCCTGTGATTTCTTTCCCCTCTACTTGGTCCGGGGAAACCGTCAGTTTCTATTATACTGTTGTTATTTCTTTTTGTTTGATATGTTATACTGTTGTTGTGTTGTTTTGTGCCGGCGCTGGGGCCCCGAGGCAGTGATCACATCGTATTTTGGGTGCTAGTCGTTGCTTGCTCGGTCCTAGTGCTCCCCTCTATATGGACCCCGTGCAGTCTGGTGTTCGCATGCCCCTACCCCTTTTCGGGTGGGCGGTGTGCGGGTGCCGGAGTGTTCGCGTGCCCCTATGTCCGCACGGCAGACTTATGCGTGCACATGTTTACCCCAGTCATGGGGATCTGATACAGTCTGATGTTAATGTTTACGATTGTTTTTTCTTCCTTGCTAACTTCTTTCTTGATTATTCTTTCCCTCTTTCCCTTCCAATCCTCCTTTTTTTCCCGCCCTCTCTCTAGTCCTCGTTTCTTTCCCCCCCCTCAGGTATATCCCTCTTGGAATGTAGGTATGAGCCTCCCTTCTCGATCCTTATGGCCACGCTGAACCTGGTATCCCTCAACGTTCGGGGTCTACATGCCCCAGTAAGAGACACAATTTATACCGCGAGCTGAGTCGACTGCAGAGTGATATTGTTTTCTGCAGGAGACCCACCTTACACACACTACCTCAGTAAGGCTTTTCTCCCCACAATACCCAAACTGGTATTATAGCCTGTCTGATATTCATAAGGCAAAGGGTGTGGCCATAGGGTCCGAAAAGGTACCCTCGTTTACACTGGATTCTATGCTTAGTGATAGCTTGGGTCGCTTCCTATTTCTCAAGGGTAGCCTGGGTAGTATGCCGTGTACTATCGCAACTTTGTATGCCCCCAACAAAGACCAGACCTCCTTTATCGCATCAATTCTCTCTAAATTGAAAAATTTTGCCCATGGGTGCATTCTTTTAGCCGGGGACTTTAACACCCCCATGGAACCGCCCCTCGATACATCCTTGGGACGTTCCTGTATTTCACAGAAGCGTCTAGCACTTTTACGTAAACGGTTACAAGCAGCCCAGCTGGTGGATGTATGGAGGGTTATGCACCCACGGGTAAGAGACTATACTCACTTCTCCCCCTCATATAACTCCTACTCCAGGATAGACTATTGCTTTATAGACCACCACCACCTCTCCCTCCCTATAGCATCTCTCCATCGGTACCTCCCCCATTTCGGACCACTCCCCGACTATTCTTACACTACGTATCCCATCTGTTCCATGTAAGAGCAATACTTGGAAACTTAATGACCATTTACTTTCTGACGCCATTGATAAAGACAGGCTTACTACAGATATAGAGCAGTTTTTTGCAGAAAATGCTCATCCGGACATCTCGCCTGGCACTCTCTGGGAGGCCCACAAGGCCTTTGTCAGAGGGAAGCTCATCGAGCTGGGCTCTAGGAAAAAGAAGGAACGTATTGCCCAACAGGCGGCTTTGCTTCGCGAAGTCGAGGAGTTGGAGCGACAACATAAGGCGACTTTGTTGTCCTCTGTACTCCAGGCCCTGACCCAAAAGAGAGAGAGCTAAAAGCCCCTCTTCACCTTGAACAGAAGCAGCGTTTTCGTGTTCTAGCTCAACGTCTGCATGAATGGGGTAATAACCTGGACGCCTACTGGCCCGTTCCCTGCAACAACAAAAATCAGCAGCCTTCATAGCCAAAATACAAACTGCCGCTGGGCCTTTGGTCCACGAGACTTCTGCTATTGCAAAAGAATTTTGCACGTTCTATCAAAAATTATATCATGTGCGCAATGCAGATGAGGATGGGGACCAAAGGGCCCAACGCATTCGTACCTACCTGTCCCAAGCCAACTTACCCAGACTTCCTGACGAAGCATTGTCCTCTCTGGATGGTGAATTCACTGCCTCTGAACTGCGAGTGGCACTGAAAGCCATGGCCAATGGTAAGGCCCCTGGCCCTGACGGCTTTACTGTGATGTACTATAGAACTTTTGCGGATCTTCTTTCCCGCGTCTGACTGCTTATGCCAACGCGGTCTCAGAGGTTACTCCCTCCGTCCCGAAACCCTCCATGCACATATAACTGTCATCCCCAAACCTGTAAGGACCCCTGCAGCTGTGGTAGCTACCGTCCCATCTCCCTTCTGAACATAGATGCCAAACTCTATGCTAAGGCTATTGCGAACAGGCTCCTTCCCTCCTCCCTCGATGGATTACAGCAGACCAGACGGGTTTTATTCCCGGTAGGGAAGCGAGGGATAACTCCCTCCGTACTCTTCTCTTGATGTCCCACGTTAGGCGGTCTCCCCAGCCCACCCTTCTGCTGTCTACGGATGCTGAGAAGGCGTTTGATAGGGTGGACTGGGATACCTGATGCCACACTTTCTCAATTTGGTATTAGTCCCTCCCTCATATCCCGTATTTCGGCCCTTTACGCTTCACCCTCTCACAAATGCACAATATAATATATAACGGACACTAAGCGAACCCTTTACGCTCTATAATGGCACCCGCCAGGGATGCCCTCTTTCCCCTATCTTATTTGCCTTATCCCTAGAGCCCTTCCTTTCCTTGGTTAGACAGGACCCTAATATACGTGGTATTACAGTGGGGGACACAGAACATAAGTATGCCGCTTACGCGGATGATATTCTGTTCTATGTTCAACAACCACTGTTGTCACTCCCTAACCTAATGTCGGCCTTCTCAGCCTTTAGTGCCGTTTCTAATTTTAAAATAAATATGACGAAGTCAGAAATCCTCAATGTTAATGTCCCTCCTCGTCTAGTTTCCCAATTGAAAATGTCCTTCCCTTTCTCCTGGCAAGAATGTTCCCTTAAATATTTAGGTATTTTCCTCACCTCTAATCCAGCTTCATTGTTCCGCTCTAACTACATCCCATTATTAAACACGATCAGATCTGACTTGCAAAAATGGTCGAGTCTTGCCCATTCCTGGTTGGGGAAAATTTTGTGATAAGGATGAACATACTGCCCAGGCTATTATTCCTATTTCAAATGATCCCATTTGGCATTCCCGTGGGTTTTCTTTACACTGATGCGAACCCTCCTCTGTAGATATATTTGGAATAGGAGGCGACCCAGAATAGCTAGAAACTGTGCTGATGAAATCTAAGAGGAATGGGGGCCTAGCCTACCCGGACATTAAAAACTACTTTCTGGCGGCTGTCCTGAATAGGATTTCGGATTGGAAATTTCATGTGAATACCAAACTTTGGGTGACCCTGGAGAGGGCTCTATGTGAAACAGACCTTTTTACACAACTATGGATACCGAAGAAATACCGCTCCCTAGTGGTATCTACGCCCCCTCTCACCCGCTCGACCCTCATGATTTGGGACTCACTATGTAAAGCGCATAGATGGTTGGCTAATTCACCCCTTATGCCCTTGACTGGTCATAACTATTTCCCTCCTGGGAATTCACAGTCCTCCTCTCTTAACTGGTCTCTTGGAAATGCCACCCATCTACATCACGTTATTACTCCCACTGGCATGGCTTCGTTCTTGGACCTCTTGGTTTCTTCTACTGCTACACCTTAGATCATTGGAAATACCGTCAACTTACTTCATTTGTACAGTCCCTTCCTAAACCCCTGAGAGCTCTCACTGATTTGACGCTAGTTGAAACTGCTTTTGTAGAGGACCACCCAGTCGAAAGACCCCTTTCCTACTTCTATAAAGCCCTACAATCACTTTCCTCCGTGCGCCATCCGGCTTTTCTGCACAAATGGGAATTGGACTTCCACAAAGATTTCTCAGAGTCCCAAAAAAACACTATACTGAGCCTTGCCCACACCACATCACTGTCATCCAGAACTGCGGAAGTTAACTATAAACTGCTTACTAGGTGGCATCTCACCCCGGCGGTGCTTCATGGCATTTTCCCTCAGACCTCACCTCTCTGCTGGCGTGGCTGCGGAGAACAGGCGACACACGCCCATGTGTGGTGGTACTGTCCCCTTATCCGACCTTTCTGGCGGTCTGTACTACATTGGATGGAGGACATTCAGGGTTTTGAGACCCCAGGGGATCCGTGGGTTGTGCTTCTTCATTGTACAGACAAACCAGTTAGATCGTATAGGCGCTCCCTAACCCCTCATCTACTAAATGCGGCGAAAGCCCTGATTCCCAGATTCTGGAAGACGCCGACCGTGCCAACTTTACACCAATGGCTGGTCGAGGTGGACCGTACTTACCATATGGAAGATCTCACTCACTCCCTTAGAGCTACGGAAGATTTATCGCGTAAAATATGGTCTGACTGGTTTGCCTTTAAGTTTACTTCGGCCTACGCCGACATTATGTCTCGAACTGGTTGAGCTTTCCTCTATTGTATTACTAAACTGTTAGCTTACTAGCCTATTAGCAGATGATGATTACCTGAGGCGGGACTCCCATTCCCGCTACCCTCCTTCCTCCCCTTCCCTCCCTCCCCTTCCCCTCTTTTCTCTTCTTTCCTCCTATTTTCTTATCTTTCCTTCATTTTTTTCCTCTAAAGCTTTTTCCTGGGGGACCCTGTATTTCCCTCTTTTTCAAGGGACAGCTCTGATGTTGCAGTATTTGTACGTCCCCCAATGATGTATTATCCACACGTCTTTCTTAAACTGTGGACCCTTATAGATGATCTTGATTGTTAAGGTGCTCCTATTTGTTCTCAGCTTTAACCCTGACGTCTGTGTACGTATTACGGGGTTTTGGAATCTTTGTCCGCATTTGGAGCTTGTAACACCTTATTTGTCAGAGAATGTTTAGCTGTCACTGAATTTATGTTCTCTTTCCTTCGTTTTTATTTTCTGTATTACATACTTTTCAATAAAAATATGTTAAACAATATATATATATATATATATATATATATATATTTTTTGTTTTGTTTTTATTATTATTATTATTAAAGGGCCCAGAGGTCTCCAGGGCCCCGGACAGCAACCCCCACTTTTTTTATAAAATTTTTTACATTTTCTTTATATTTTTTATATATATATATATTTTTTATTATTATTATTATTATTATTATTATTATTATTATTAAAGGGCCCAGAGGTCTCCAGGGCCCGGGATGGCAACCCCCCTTTTTTTATAAAAATGTTTACATTTTCTTTATATTTTTTTATAAATGTTTATTTTTTTATTAAATTTTTATTAAAAGACCCAGAGGTTTCTTTTTAAAGGGCCCAGAGATCCCCAGGGCCCCGGATGGCTACCCCCCCTTTTTATATATATATATATTTTGTCTTTTTTTTTGTAAAGGCCCCCACGCTTCTCAATTTCAGGCGGCGGCACCCCCCCCCCCCCCCGGGTTCTCTGCTCCAGGGGGCCCACGCGTTAAGCTGTGTAAGGGGCCCCAAAATTCCTGATGGAACAGGTGAGAGGCACTCCCCCCTCCGCTGAACAACTGCAAAACCTACCCCAGGAGGAACCGGAGCGGTGTGGGGATGTCTGCTGAAGGGAAGAGAGCCGACACATTCCGGGCACAGATGAGAGCCACCCCCCCACTCAACAACTGCAATTCGCCCCCCCTGCGCAATAACTTTAATGCCCCCCCGCTCAACAAATTCAATTCGCCCCCCCCCCCCCCTCCCCGCTCAACAACTTTAATGCGCACCCCCCCGCTCAACAACTATGATTCCCCCCCTCGCTCCAGGGGGCCCCTTCAACACTCAAGCCCAGGGGCCCCCACCACCCTAAGTCCTGCCCTGGTGGTAGGGTTGTCGAGTAGTTTGAATCAGAGGGCTAAGCAGGGTGATTTAATATAATATTGCAAGAATTGTCTCCTCCCCAGCAGCATATACTCTGCCCCGACTCCCCACACTCTCCATTTAGCATCCCCTTGCTCTCCAACATCGCAGTGCCTAAGTGGCCAGTATATAACCCTGTGCAAGTTTCAATTTACACAGGGAAATCTGATAATCTGTCAATGAAGGTACATTATCTGGACACAAGTTTGTGGACACCTATCACACCTAGAATATTGTCAAAAATATGTGGATACCCCACCAAAATAATGGGCATAATTCAATAAAGGTTATCGTATGTGTTAGGATGGTCACACGGCCTCTTAACTCATCCAATAATGAAAATGTAAATTCACTATTGCTTTCAAGAAGTATTTTGCGCAAACATCAAAAAAGTTCAGTAAATACTGCATAAAAAGGCGTTTCTATTAACAGAAGGAATAAATAAATAAAAACATGTGGGAATTAAGTACTGGTCCAAGCTAGTGATAACTAAAGTTGTGCTCTTAAGTTTAAATTTATGATCTCTTGGCCATTTTTCAGAGAATATGAATGATAAACACCAAAACTTTTCTTTCACTCATGGTTAATGTTTGGCTGAAGCCATTAACCACTTAAGGACCGCCTACTGCACATATACGTCGGCAGAATGGCACGACTGGGCACATCAACGTATATATAGGTTGATTTTAGTACCCAGCCGTGGGTCACGGGCGCGCGCCCGCAGCGCGCTCCCGTGACCCGGTCCGAAGCTCCAGGACCGGGACCGCGGGACTCGCGGACCCGATCGCCGCTGCAGTGCGGCGATCCGTCCCTGGAGCTGAAGAACGGGGAGAGCCGTGTGTAAACATGGCTTCCCCGTGCTTCTCTGTGGCCTCAGCATCGATCGCGTCATCCCTGTTATAGGGGGACGCGATCGATGACGTCACACCTACAGCCACACCCCCCTACAGTTGTAAACACACACACAGGGAACACTCAAAGTCACAGCGCCCCCTGTGGTTAACTCCCAAACTGCAACTGTCATTTCCACAGTAAACAATGCAATTTAAATGCATTTTTTGCTGTGGAAATGACAATTGTCCCAAAAATGTGTCAAAATTGTCCGAAGTGTCCGCCATAATGTCGCAGTCACGAAAAAAAGCTATCGCCGCTATTAGTAGTAAAAAAAAAAAAAATTATAAAAATGCAATAAAACTATCTCTTATTTTGTAAACGCTATAAATTTTGCGAAAACCAACCGATAAACGCTTATTGCGATTTTTTTTAACAAAAATATATAGAAGAATACGTATCGGCCTAAACTGAGGAAAAAATTTTTTTTTTATATATTTTTAGGGATATTTATTATAGCAAAAAGTTAAAAATATTGCATTTTTTTTAAAATTGTCGCTCTATTTTTGTTTATAGCGCAAAAAATAAAAACCGCAGAGGTGATCAAATACCACCAAAAGAAAGCTCTATTTGTGGGGGAAAAAGGACGCCAATTTTGTTTAGGAGCCACGTCGCACGACTGCGCAATTGTCAGTTAAAACGACGCAGTGCCGAATCACAAAAAGGGGCAAGGTCCTTTACCTGCATTTTGGTCCGGGTCTTAAGTGGTTAAAGGGTCACTAAAGGAAAAAAAAATTTGGGCTGAAATGACTGTTTACAGGGTATTGAGACATAATAGTTAACTGATTCCTTTTAAAAATGATTAAAAATAGATAAAAATCAATCATATAATCAACCTACAGTTCTAGTTTAGTTGTTGCTGTTGTTTCCTGTCTCTCTGATGTACAGAGCCAGAGAGCCAATGGAGGGCAGTGATGGTTTGTCTAAAACCCCTCAGCCCAATCTAGTTTTAAGTTTACACACAGTAATCACACCTCCTTGATTAGTGACCACAGTGAGAAAGCTCCCAGTACTGTGGTTATAAGGAAACAGACAGCCAGGAAGTGTCCAGAACAGAGCAGGATTACAGCAACATCAAAGCAAAAACGAACAATGAGGACATGAAAACAGCATTGCAGAAAGGTAAAGGAAGCTATTTAGCTAAAAAAAAAAATCCTTTAGTGACCCTTTAATTATCAATCAACTGTATTTACTCTTTTTAAAATCATAATGACAACAGAAACTACTCAAATGACACTGATCAAAGGTTTACATACCTCAGTTCTTAATACCGTGTATTGCCCCCTTTAACATCAATTACAGCTTGAAGTCTTTTGGGGCATTTGTGGATGAGGCTCTCAGATGGTAAAGTTGCCCATTCCTCTTGGCAAACAGCCTCCAGTTCCTGTAAATTCTTGGGCTGTCTTGCATGAACTGCTCGTTTGAGATCTCCCCATTTAGTGGCTCAATGATATTGAGGTCAGGAGACTGAGAAGGCTACTCCAGAACCTTTCGACTTGGCCTTGTGTTTTGGATCATTATCATACTGGAATGTCCAAGCACGTCCCATGTGCAGCTTTGTAGCTTATGAACGAAATGTTCCTCCAGTATTTTTTTGATAACATACTGCATTCATCTTGCAAGAAAATTTGGCCAAATTTCCTGTGCCTTTGTAGCTCACACATCCCCAAAACATCAGCAATCCACCATGTTTCACAGTGGGAATGGTGGACCTTTCATCATAGGTTTTGTTGACTCCTCTCCAAATGTAGCGTTTATGGTTGTGGCCAAAAAGCCCAATTTTGGTTTCATCACTCCAAAATACATTGTGCCAGAAGGTTTGAGGTTTGTCTCTGTGCTGTTTGGCATATTGTAAGGTGGATACGTTGTGGCATTTGCGTAGTAATGGCTTTCTTCTGGAGACCCGACAATGCACCCTATCTTTCTTCAAGTGCCTCCTTATTGTGCATCTTGAAACAGCCACACCACATGATTTCAAAGAGTCCTGTATTTCACCTGAAGTTATTTGTGGTTTTTTTTTGGGATACAAACAATTTTCCTGGCAGTTGTGGCTGAAATTTTAGTTGGTCTACCTGATCGTGGTTTGGTTCCAACAGACCCCCTCATTTTCCACTGCTGATTGGCATTCTAAATTCCTTGGATATCTTTTTATATCCCTTTCCTGTTTAATACAGTTCAACTACCTTTCGCCACAGATCCTTTGACAATTCTTTTGCTTTTCCCATGACTCAGAATCCAGAAACGTCAGCACTGGATGAAAGATGCAAGGGTCTGTCAGGAGTCCAGAAACTCGTTGACCTTTTATACACACACACTAATTACAAGCAAACAGATCACAGGTGAAGATGGTTACCTTTAATAGCCATTAAGCCAATAGCTCGTCCCCGCTTGCCCCCGAGTCCCGCGGGTACGATCGCCGCCGGGCACACACGATCGCTCGTTACAGGTCCTGTCAGCGGGGGAAACGTTGATCTTCTGTTCATACAATGTATGAACAGAAGATCAGTGATTTCCCCTAGTGAGGCCACCCCCCCCCATACAGTTAGAACACACCAAGGAACACACTTAACCCCTTCCCTGCCCCCTAGTGTTAACCCCTTCACTGCCAATGGCATTTTTATAGTAATACAATGCATTTTTATAGCATTGATCGCTATAAAAATGCCAATGGCCCCAAAAATTTGTCAAAAGTGTCCGAAGTGCCCGCCATAATGTCGCAGTACTGAAAAAAAATGCTGATCACCGCCATTACTAGAAAAAAAAAAATATTAATAAAAATGACATAAAACGACCCCCTATTTTGTAAACGCTATAACTTTTGCCCAAACCAATCAATAAACGCTTATTGCGATTTTTTTAACGAAAAATATGTAGAAGAATACGTATCGGCCTAAACCGAGGAAAAAAAAGTTTTTTTATATATTTTTGGGGGATATTTATTATAGCAAAAAGTAAAAAAATATTGCATTTTTTTCAAAATTGTCGCTCTATTTTTGTTTATAGTGCAAAAAATAAAAACCTCAGAGATGATCAAATACCACCAAAAAAAAGCTCTATTTGTGGGAAAAAAAGGACGCCAATTTTGTTTGGGAGCCATGTCGCACGACCGCACAATTGTCAGTTAAAGCGACGCAGTGCCGAATCACAAAAAGTGCTCTGGTCATTGGACAGCAATATGGTCCGGGGCTAAAGTGGTTAAGGAGCGCACATTGCTGATGCTGATACCCTTCAGAAGTTTTGATTATCCAAAGCCGTAATTATGGAGCTGTATACCCAACTCGGTACCTTGAGCTCTTAACCCAGAGATGCCATGCCATACCATCCATGGTTAAATTGTTGGCTGCATTACATTTGTTTTAGAAAGCATATCAGATGGTATCTGGAGAGATAGTGGGAATTTTGCAGGCCTCATTTTCTTGTCTCCTCGACAAACTACTGCACGATTTCTCGGATGCGGTAAAATATTGTTTAGTGAATTGTGACTATTGTGACAGGTGTTTCTAAAGTAGAGTATTGAGTATAGAGAATACAACAATATACAAAGTCATTATAGACAATTCTGCTTTTCCAGCTTTTTAAAAAGTTTGGGGAAAGTGCACTCGCTGTAGATCTGAGGGGGACACGCCAGGAATATAAAAAATAGCATTTTAGCTTGCACATGATTGGATGATAAAATCAGCAGAGCTTCCCCTGATTTCAGATCTATCCCTCAGATTTTCAGAGACTGCACTACCAAGTGCACTTTCAGTGCAATTTAAAGTGCAGTTTGAACTTGTTTGCACTTATAGTGCAAAGTGGATTTGCTTTTCGTAAAAAATCCCCGTGGTTTCATAAGTTTGGTCTGAAGCAACTCAAGTGACCTACACAGAAACCTGACCTCAACCATGCTGAACACCACTTGGATAAATTGGCACGCTGATTACGAGCCAGGTCTTCTCATCCAAAATTAGTGCCTGACCTCATATATGCTCCTTCAGGTGAATGGGAACAACTTTGCACAGAATCTTATGGAAAGCTTTCACAGAAGAGTTTGGGCTGTTAGAGCTGTAAAAGAAAGAGGGCGTAGGCACAAATCCATAATAAAGTCCATGGTTTTGGAATGGGATGTCCAACATTCTAATATACGTGTGATGGTCAGGTGGCTATAAAGTCTAAGTACACATTGCAGAATGAACCAGTTATTTTGAAAAGCACAGGTTCTTTTTATTTGCTAAAACGACCTTTTAGTTGTCAATGCAGGACAAAAGCAACAGGGCAGTCTAAGGCACGACCGAGAAAATATTTGTTTCAGACACGTAGTTTTCCTAGACGAGTTCCTTGTTAGGCTGTGTTACTGCGTGTTAAGTAAAAGTTTGGTAAGAGACGATTTGCACTTTTCAGTTTGTTACAGCGTGACAAATGTGCTATCTCCATTACGAACGCTACTTTTACCTAAGGTGCGCTCCCGTCTCATACTTTATTCTGAGCATGCACGGGTTTCTAAGCATACACAGGAACGTGTTTCTCGTTGTAAACCAGCCCGACGAGAAACACGACGGGGAAATTGAGACTCCCGACGAGGGAAAAGAGAACTTGGGAAGGGAATCACCGCTCCAGGTGGGTCTTGTGAGCAATTAGGGAACCTCCCAGGAAACCAAGGTGCTGGCAATGCATGCCATGACTAAGCACTGAATTAGTGTGAAACGCATCAGCTGTCCCTTTTCTGGCTGTATTTTGTGATGCATGTCCTTTGATTTACAAATAAAGACAACTTTTGAAGTTCCTTTGAAGTGCGGCTGTCCATCCATTTTGAAAATTCTACATTTGAAAAAGAGAACTTGTTCTATTTTTTTCTCGTCGAGATCCACGACAGTTTTCTCGATGAAAAACATACACACGACCGTTTTCCTCTGCAAAAAAGCTCTGCCACCAAGTTTCTTGATGGATTCTGTCGAGGAATATGGTCATGTGTGTACGAGGCCTAACTTTCCCCACTCCACAGCAGCACAGACATTTCCTGCTCTGTTCTACTATCAGAAAAAAGCTGTGCGTAACCTCTGAGCCAACCTGTCAGAGTTTACTGGAAGAGTGCTCTCGCCCTGCCCCCATGTGATAGCGCTTAAGCAATCACCAGCTTCCAATGCGGTTACATGAGAGAAGGAGTATTAGTCACATGCTTCTTCATTCCTGGATATGCCAGATACTCATCAAGGCTACATTTACACTTGAGCTGGGCGTCTTCAGTGTTTTTTCCAAGCATTTTTTTCAAGGTTTTTTTTTTGCAGATCTGCAAATATTATAGGCGTTTTTCATTTTGGTGATTTCGCTGTGGCCAAATGACACAAGTGGAGTGATGCTAGAAAAGGGAAGGGAAAATGCTGTTTGAGCTGAAAACGCATGTACTTTTGTAATGCCCTGTACACACGATCGGTTCGTCTGATGAAAATGGACCGATTTCATCGGACGAACCGATCGTGTGTGGGCCCCATCAGTTTTTTTCCCCCAACGGTGAAAAAAAGTAGAACCCGTTTTACATTTTTTGTATGGTTAAAAAAAACGATAGAAAAAAACGTCTGTGGGGAAATCCATCAGTCAAAAATCCATGCATGCTCAGAATCAAGTAGACGCATGCTCGGAAGCATTTTCTCTGCGCATCGTTGCGTTTTACGTCACCGTGTTGGACATGATCGAAATTTTAACCAATGGTGTGTAGGCAAGACTGATGACAGTCACCTTCATCAGATATCTGATGAAAAAATCCATCGGTTCGTTTTCATCAGACAAACTGATCGTGTGTACAGGGCATTAGTGTCAGGTGTTTTGCTCCAAAATGCTCAAATGTGAACAGGGGCCATTGAAATTAATGGGATGTGGCTTGTTGAGCATTTCCAAGCGTTGAACTTCAAGCAATCAAGTTTGAACTGGGTCTCATTCATCTATAGCAAGGCTGTTTTCAAAATCATAGGAAGAAGTAATATAGGACTATGGATGCGATCATAAAAGACAGAAAACATACAGCAACTACTGCCTACTGCCAATCTGTGGAGATCTATCTTTATCCTTTGAGGTTTAGGTTTCATTTTAGAGCCCAAGAGGCTTCAGAGTGGGCACATTCAATGGAACTACAAGGGCTGGTCCGGGATCTGTTTGTCAGCTTATAATGCACTCCCAGATTGCCGACACAAATGCTGGCCATTTTAAACAGAGCATATGGAGAGAAAATGTGTAATCAGGGTTTATCTAATAAAATCCACATGTTAAATAGATTATAAGATCAAGGGATACAGGCTGCCGAAGTACATTTTGATATAAAAGTCAAGCTATTGGTCATTGAGGCTGCTCCTCAATTAAAGAACCAATAAGAAGGGACAAGGTCAAACTGAAATTTAAAGGCAAAAGACAATATTTGTAGACAAAATTTAGCTACCTATATTTCTGGATCTATTCATCATTTGGATGTGCAGTTTCCAAAGAATGTAACCACTGCTTGGGTATTTACCCATCATGTGCTCAGCGTGGCTTACTCAGATCAGTGACAGGTTTGGGAAACATGTACAAAGTAACAGCCGGTTCACACAGTGGCAACACGACTTGCCGAGTGACTCAGCAAGGCGATCTGCCCACGACTTCAGAGGCGACTTGCAAAATGACTTCTGTATTGAAGTCAATGCAAGTCGCCCTGAAGTCGTCCCCAAAGTAGTACAGGAACCTTTTTCTACGTCGAAGCGACTTGAGTGGCTCGAATTAGAGCGGTTCCATAGTACAGAACGGAGCACGACTTGTCAGACGGCTAAGTCGACTGATGAGTGAACCGGCTCTAAGGCCACGTACACAATATCAGACCGGTCTGATGAAACTTGTCCGACGGAGCATTTTCATCAGACAACTCTGAACTTGTCTGATGTGCGTACACACTATCGGACCAAAATCCGATCAGACCAGAATGCGGTGACTTTGAACACGACGTGATGAAAAAATTAAGTTCAATGCTTCCAAGCATGCGTCGACTTGATTCGGAGAATGCGCAGTTTTTTGGTCCGATGCTTTTGTGTACTAACCATCGAACCTGTCCGACGGACAGGTGTCCATCAGACAGGTTTTAAAGCATGTTTTAAAACTTTGGTCCGACGGACAACGGTCTGATGGGCCGTACACACCATCGAACTGGTCCGGTAAAACTGGTCTGCAGACCAGTTTCATCGGACGTGTCTGATCGTGTGAGCGCGGCCTAAGGGGGAAATTGTATTTATTTATTTTTTGCAATCCTTTATAACAAAGTATCCTTTTGTGAGAATTTAGTTTACATTAAAACTGAACTTTGGAGGAAAAAAAAGGATTCCTGTACTTCAAGGGTAAATTTCATAAACTTATATCTAGGGTGCGGGTAAAAGGGGCTTTTATTTATGTAATCTTTTACTCCCTCAGGCTTCCTTCAGCCCCCTGCAGCCTCTTCTCTAAGGCACCCAATTGGGTGGTCACAGGCACTCTGATGTCATCAACTACAATACAGGGCCAATAACCCTGCATTGAACATGAGTAAGCCAAGGGTCCGTCCCCAACAACAAGTGTCTGGGAAAAGAGTTGAGCTCCAGCTGGAGGGATTAGGTAAGAAGTATTTTTTCCTGGTACCCTAGACAAAAAGGAGCATTTTTTTTTTTTTTTTTTTTTTTTTTTTTTTTCTTTTTTATTTTTTTTTTAAAGTGTATTTTTGTGCGTGAACTTGAGAGAGAGGAGCCGGACTGCAGGAGTTGGGAGTAGGCAGACCCTCCCCCCGGAGGCAATCGCCATCCTTCTCCATGCCCCTGGTGGCAATGGCGGGTGTGAAGGGGGGCCTCCCACTCACCCCGCCCTACCTGCTCCTCTTGGGAGCCCAACTGGGGCCCAACGGGACACCCAATGGGGCAGAGGGACTCCCCCTATGAGGGAGTGAGGGGGCCTAGCCACCCAGCCAGCCCCGTAGGTCCTTCGCCTCTCTTTATTTTAGGAGACCGCATGGCCAAAGTGCATGTGTTTTAAACCAATTTCGTGTGCGTGCAAGTGTGGTTGTTTTTGTGGGGGGGGGGGTGGGCGTACTAAGCACAGGCGTACCTTGCATAGCACACCCACCGGGAGCCGGGCTGAGACCACCAAACTCAATTCACATGTAGCCGAGACCGGGATCCGAACCCTTGGCTGCAGAGGTGAATGGCTTGTCAGCGCAGTGCCAATCACGTTGAGCCACCACAGCTCCCTAAAAAAAAGGAGCATTTAACACTTGCATTGCAGGGGAAGTCACACCGCAAGGGTAGTGTTCACCTTGAGGCTGGGTTCACACCGCTGCGACGGCAAAGTCACACGACTTTGCCCTGCGACTTCCTTTCCGATGCTTGGATGCTATTTAGGAGCATGTACAATGGCTGGAATCGCACCCAAGTCAGACCAAAGTAGTGCTGGAGCTTTTTCTAAAGTCAGAGTGACTTGTGTAGTATCAGTTAAGAAGGCTCTCACAGGGAAACATTGAATTTGACATATCATGCGACCTGGAGTCTCACAAGTCGGATCCCATGTCACAGCAGTGCGAACCGAGCCTTGAGCATGAATTCGAATTCCACTCTAGGGTGTACAGATCACAGAAAGCAAGTAAAGTAGAACAATAACCACATTAAAATGACATTCAGGTTACAAGTCAAAATGTATATTAACTGAAAACAGACTTTAGTGTCAATTTAACAGAATTCATGTATTACATATATGACATTTCAAGAGAGTGTCAGAACGGTATTAACAGTTCTATTGCGAGGAGCATCTTTTCTATAAACGTGAGCAACTTCCTGTCCAGTAAACCTACTTGGGGGTCTTATTTTGCAGATAACGTAATGAAACAAGCAATTAACAAATGTCAAATATCTCTGATTGTGTATAGGTATGAGGACTGTGCATATATAGTTAAACACTATTAGAAGATAAAGTAAGTTTGCAAGAGATCACAAATTATCACAAAGATCAAAACCTACATGGTAAAAAAATAAAAAGCTAAGAGTATTTGTTATGAAATACACACAGCAATGCAGTACAACTAGTCCTTACCTGTGAATCCTCTCTACCCCGATGATATCATGTGAAATCATCAGTTTTATAATAAAAGTTGTAAGTATTATTAGAATATAATAGGAAATCCAGACTGTGTTTTCTACCACCGCAATATCTCCATGTACCCCATCACTAAGCGTACTACCAAGCAATTCTTTGTAGACCATATGGCTCCCTGCCTATATGTCAATGAAGCTTTAATTATTGATATAATTGCTGCAATACTATCTGACTGATGTGCAAATAAGGAAGTCACGTGGGAACCCGAGAGCGCACATTACAGACAGCCGGCATCCAGTTTGTCTCAGCTGTATTTTTTAGCAGTTTGGCTTGTCAGCTTGCTATATTTTACCATTGTTACATATAGCGCAATGCAAGCTGCCAGCACAAAAAGAATAAGAATGTATTGTTCTCAGCAATGCCAAGGAAAACCACATTGCCCACAAAACATGAGGATGGTCTTTTAAGCTTTTAGCTCACTAGGGAAAAACCTTCTACAAGGTTGTAATATATTGTAAAATGTAATATATTGCAGCTTACCTGCGGTTGCATGTACTATATTTTGCAGGCTTTTTTTCCTTAAAAGGGGTATTAACCACTTTAAGTAGTTCTTAGATCCAAGTACTCTATATTCTAATCTCAAGGATGATGGTACCTCTCACCATAGTATTTACATATTCTACTCCAGAGGCTCTCATTCACTTGAAGGGGTTGTAAAGGTAATTTTTTTGTTTTCCTAAATAGCTTCCTTTACCTTAGTGGAGTCCTCCTTCACTTTCCTCATCCTTCCATTTTGCTTTTAAATGTCCTTATTTCTTCTGAGAAATCCTCACTTCCTGTTCTTCTGTCTGTAACTCCACACAGTAATGCGAGGCTTTCTCCCTGGTGTGGAGTGTTGTGCTCGCCCCCTCCCTTGGACTACGGGAGAGTCAGGACGCTCTCTATGTTGCAGATAGAGAAAGGAGCTGTGTGTTAGTGGGCGTCCTGACTCTCCTGGAGTCCAAGGGAGAAAGCCTTGCATTACCGTGTGGAGTTACAGACAAGAACAGGAAGTGAGGATTTCTCAGAAGAAATAAGGACATTTAAAAGAAAAATGGAAGGATGAGGTAAGTGAAGGAGGACTGCACTAAGGTAAAGGAAGCTATATAGGAAAAAATTGTACCTTTACAACCCCTTTAAAGGGACCAGGCCTTGTTTACAAATTAAAATTATTATTTTTTTTGCTAGAAAATTACCTTAGAACCTCCAAACATTATATATTGTTTTCATACACCCAGGAGAATAAAATGGCGGTCGTTGCAATACTTTATGGCACACCGTATTTGCACAGTGGTCTTACAAGCGCAATCGTTTTGGTAAAAATACACTTTTTTGAATTTGAAAAAAAAAACACAACTGTAAAGTTAGCCCAATTTTTTTCCATACTGAGAAAGTTAATGATACGCCGAGTAAATTTATACCCAACATGTCGAGCTTCAAAATTGCGCTCGCTCGTAGAATGGCAACAAATGTTAAACCTTAAAAACCTCCATAAACGATGTTTCAAGAAATTTGTACAGGTTAGCAGTTTTGAGAGAGGTATTGGGCTAGAATTGTTGCTCTTGCTCCAACGATCGAGGCGATACCTCACATGTGTGGTTTGAACACCGTTTTCATATGCGGGCGCAAGTTACGTATGCGTTCGCTTCTGCATAACAGGGACAGGGGCTAAAAAAATCTTATTTAACTTTTTATTTTTACACTGTCTTTTAAAGAAAATGTTGGGTTACTTTTTTATTCCTATTACAAGTAATATAAACATCACTTGTAATAGAAAAAAAAGTACCTCTTTAATGTAAGATCTGGGGTCAAAAAGACCTCAGATCTCACATTTACACTTAAAAGCAATGAAAAAAAAAATTGTTTGACGTCGCTTCTGTCATCCAAAGGTATGGAGCAGAGTGGGGGCCATCATTCCCTCACTCAGCTCCATGCTTCAGAGGGGAAAGGACCGTATTGTCTCCGGCAAGTGGCGAGCACTGAACTTATTCTCTCTGCAGAAGAGACGCTTGAGAGGGGATATGATTTAAAATTTACAAATACCGTACTGGTGACCCCTCAATAGGGATAAAAAATTTGCAGAAAGACACGTGGCCAAGAGAAAAGACGTTTAAAGGGGTTGTAAACCCTCATGTTTTTTTCACCTTAATGCATTCTATGAAAAAACACTTGACAGTTACAGAGCAGCAAGGATGTGGAATTCCCTTCCACAGGCAGTGGTCTTAGCAGGCAGCATAGATAGTTTAAAAAAATATTAAATAGGTACCTAAACGACCACAACATACGGGGATATACAATGTAATACTGACATATAATCACACACATAGGTTGGATTTGATGGACTTGTGTCTTTTTTCAACCTCACCTACTATGTAACTATGCGAAGACCACTTTTGTCTGAAAGCAGACCGCCTGCATGTGTTTTGTACAGTACTTTGTATTCAAGGTTGTATATGCCGAATAGTCTGGTCACCTAGGCTGGTTTAAGTTACTAGTTAATTAGCTGATGTTAATTATATCACTGTCAGCTATTAGTTGCTAGAAGGGGATCTTCTCCAATGGTCCTTCCTACTGATAAGGCTGTTTACGTGCCGTTACTGATTGGATTATTTGTTGAAAAGTTTGAATGTACCCATGTCTCATGTTACTGGATGTACAGTTCAGCCCGCCCTGTGTCATAATGCAAAGAAGGGGGAGTTGTCCCAGAGTATATATCTCTTTGTGCCTGTGTTTCAATAAACCGTTGATGTTTTGCGCCACTCTACGCTGTGTCCTGACAGGTGACTGTGTGGGCTGCGGATCTGGTATTGTTATGTTATCAGACAAGGGAAACTTATACGACGGACATACTCGACTTGAGTATTGGGGTCCGTCACACCCCCAAATAAACACAATTTACTATGCATTGGTTATGAATGAACACAGTGAGTTATCCATACCAATCATTCACTGTGTTCATTGAGAGAGGCGGGAGAGGGGGGCTGAGAAAGGGGGGATAAGGGGCTGAGAAAGGGAGGGGAGAGGGAAAGATGAGAGAGAGGGGGGTGAGAGAGGGGAGGGCTGAGATAGAGAGAGGGGGGAGTAAGGAGTGAGATGAGAGCCCCCTAGCCCTGTTCCTATATGCAGTCCCTCCTCTGTCCCACTGTCCCAGTTTCTGTCTGCAGATCTGCAGGCCAGGTCCGTATATGATGGTGGATGGGACCTTCCATGCCATGATGCCAGTCTGTCTCCTTGATCTGCTTTGATCCTTCCAGTGGCTCCCGCAGCTGCCTGTACCTCCCATCCGTCCTTTGACACAGCTCTGTGCCCCCAGTAAGACTGTCCTCCAGTGCTGAGCCTCATGCTTATTGCAGAGAGAAAATTGGAGCAGTTCATGCTCTGGGGTATGTTGCGCCCGCTGCTTCTTGCCACTTCAGGGGGTGAGGTCAAGGAGGAGGCTGTGCAGCGGTGGAGCTCTTAAGCTTATCTGCCCTTGATGGATGCCTGCCCGCACCTCCCCAAGGGTGCTGCCGATTGCTGCAGCGCCACCACAGACAGGGTCAGTGCTAGACATCCGGTTAGAGGACGAGGCACACTGACAAGTTCCAGGCACTCTCTCCTCCCAGTGGAGAGTAGATAAATCGGCGGCCACGGCTGTGCTCTAGGCGGCAATGCATCCTAGATGGCTGCCTAGTTTGCCTAGCGGTAGCGCCAGCCCTGCTGCCTGGGCTTATCCAGGCCCAATACAGGAGGAAGAGTGGTACCCCATTATCCATGGTCATGAGTGCCACTTTGTCCTTACCCCACCCATGGCTAGTTAGATAATTTGACAGAGTCACCTTTGGCATAGTATATTAAAAGTGGGTGGGGGAGGGGGATCAATTTAGCAGCTGCAGATCCCATAAACATCAAGTCACCAATTTCTGCATGGATCTAGCCTCCCTACTGCAGAACTAAGATATACTGTAGATTTGAAAACCAAAAAGAAGAGGAAGTCTTAGCAATTGTAACACAAACATTCACATCTTACTGTATACATCAGTCTGCTTGACATGCTCACAGCGATAAACTATGCTGTTTTAGGAAAAGTCTCTGAACTGAATTAGCAATTTCATGTCAAAACTTCTAATAGGAAAACATGACTTATGGATGTGATCTTTTATTCCAAATTTAGTTCAAACACAAAGCAGACACAGCAACATGATCAATAGCCTTCACGCACTAGAATAATTACAATGAAAGCTCAGCGTTCTTTAATTCATATTAGCCGTGGTTATAGACCCAGACAATGTCAAGGCAGGAAGAATATCAGATTCATGGAGTTAAATAAATTGAGGCAGCTTGGAAGTAACATCATATAATAAGGATCATTTCAAAGGTAAATTGTATTTATGAAGCTAACCTTGACTTCTTGCTGTACTAGATACATTTTCATTGTAGGGCATCCAGCAGGTTCATGCATCATCAACTTATTCCTCAGTCAATAGACCAGAAAGGCACAGTACATTCATCAAGCACTACATACGGTGAGAAGAAGAGACAGAAAATTCTCCTGATGGAAGACGACACGTGTGACTGTGTGGAATCACCCGACCCATATAGATAACCATGAGAAAATTGTGCTGCAGCCAAATATATTTTTCTTGATTTAAATAAATAGAATGAAGAAGGTTAGAATCTTACAGGTATTTTTTTATTGCTGCAAGTTTCTGCACTGGAGATCGTTGTCCTCACTTCCTATCTACCCAACACATGTCACCAGAAATAGTATTGAGCTCATATCTACATATCTAGGCTGTGCTCCTTTTGGAGAGATTTTCTTTCACGTTTTGTCCTAGTGACAGGAAGTAAAGGAAAATCTATCTCTAATGGGGACACAGACAGCCGGTAAAACCAGACAAAGGTTCTAAAACTCTTACCTATTCTTTCAAAAAGCAAAAAAAAAAAAAAACATTCTAATATTCTGGGTGCAGATCTAAATTGCTATCAGTGTAGATGGATGACAGAGTTCTGCCGATGAGTGTCCCTTAGGCGGATTATGCCCCCCTGTACTGCGCAGGCGTATCGTTTGTCTTCGAAAATAGGCGAACATGCAGCGCCTGCGTGGACCTTGCTGTAAGTCGCCAGTCGGCGACTTATGCTACGCACGCCATGTCCACGGGGATGGTAAGGAATGAGCCTGAATGTCAGAAGTGTGCGCAGGTGCCGTCTAGAGCAGTGGTTCTCAACCTGGGGGTCGGGACCCCTTCGGGGGTCAAATGACGATTTGCCAGAGGTCACTGAATCCTGGGCTGTTCCTGAAGCCCGCAGCATTCACAGCCTTTTTGCAGCCGCCCAGCAGGGCAGTCCCTGGAGCCTGTGGCATGGCTGTGGGGCAGGCAGAGACTAGAGGTCAGCTGACTGGTGAGAAATGTGAAGTGTGAGGGGCTGGAGGAGACCCCATCTTCTGATTTTGGCATAGGTGTCACTGCTGCAAGGCACCACAGAGCTGGAGAATACATGGAAGGGGGAGGAAAAGAGGGAGATAAAGAACAGGAAAGATGGCTAGAGAGAGGGATATTGGAAAAAAATAACAAGAACTTAAGATAGAGATAAAAGGGAAAGAAAGGAGAACATAGAGAGAGTGGTACATCCTAAAAGGTACCACAAGGGGTTTTAATCCTGTACGAGTGGAAGGGACTCCGGGAGCCCTGAATGTCCATGGGTTAGGGGCACAAATTACTTGACTTGCTTTGGGTGCTGACAACCAGCGCTACGGAAATTCTACTGTTGTGGTCCCCACAACTTTGGAAATTTTATCAAGGGGTCACGGCATTAGAAAGGTTGAGAACCACTGGTCTAGAGCTACATGTTCAGCAATTTTTCGGAGGCAAGCGCCGTGCCTGCGCAAGGCTTTTTCGGCAATACACTGGAAACATAGCAGGGGCCCTGGCAATTAGCTGTGGGCGGAAGCTCCATTGAATGCAATAGGAGGCGGACTGTTCTCGCAGCTATTGGCACGTACAGTAAGACCTTGAAATGTGAGCATAATAGGTTGCAGAAACATGCTTGTAATCCAAAGCACTTGTATATCAAAGCAAATTTCCCCATAAGAAATAATGGAAACCCAAATGATTTGTTCCACAACCATTTATTCATAGGTCCTTCAGTTTATAATCCATATAAAACGATTATAGTGATGTGACCAGGTTGTGTACCCATAAAATGTCCATCCACAAATGGAAGTCTCCACAAGGGGATTAGAAGCAAAATCCAGCAGGAGCTACAGAGTATAAAAGAGGAGAGGTGCGTCTAACTGTAGCAATATGTTGCCAAATGTTGTACCTTTATTAAATGTAACCATATTTCTACACTTACAGGGCCTCTTCTCTTTTATACCCAGTTGTGACATGACGCTACTCTTATATCAAGAAATTGCTTGTATATCAATTTAAAAGTTATTTTACTTTAAGCGATTACCTGTGAATAAGCTGCCTTGGATTCGGCCTGTCTACCCTGTTTCCTCAAAAATAAGACCTACCCTGAAAATGAGACCTAGCGTTATTTTCCAAGAGGGCTGCAATATAAGCCCTACCCCGAAAATAAGCCCTAGTTAAAAATGCTTGTAAAATCCTGTAATCCACTATATTACAGTATTATATATTGTACAATGTGTGTGTTTCTGTAATATAATTGCGGGGAAGAGAGCTCCGGCGGGTAACAGAAGCGCAGCGTGGCGCTATAACAAATGTATTTGGCACAATTATATTACAGAAACGCACACATTGTACATTATATAATACTGTAATAGAGTGGATTATAAGATTTTACAAGCATTTTAACTCAGTTCACACTGGGGATTCCTGACAGGCAGGGAGGGAGAGGGAGAGAAGACATCACATTACATGGTAAGACCTACCCAGAAAATAAGCCCTACTGAGTCTTTTGTTGGCATATATAATATAAGACCCGGGCCTATTTTCGGGGAAACACGTTAAGTCCAGGGCTGATCATGCACTCTGTGAGCGATTATATGCAAGGGGCCGCAAATAATCTCTGGAAACCCCTGTTGGGTCTCTTGCATCCAATCACCAACGGCGTCATTGACAGGTGTGAATGAGTCCCACCCAGCCCTTTCCGCTGCCTGAGCTGCTGATATTTACTGGCCTCACAAGCTACGCTGACTGAATTTTTTTTTAACATCCACCACTCCTGGGAGTGTTAAATGCCTGGTCCCCCTCTGTGTTCTGTCTGTGGTCTCTGGACAATCATGCATGCAAAAGAGGTTTCATGGTCACTTTAAAGTGGATTTTCACTCTCTCAATCAACATTGACTAGTTGCAATCCTTATGCTGATAACATTAGTAAATAGCTAGGAAAGTATATCATATTTACTTGTTTTAAACTTATTTTCATTTTTTCAGCTACTTCCTGGTTTTGAGGCCTAGGCAAATTATGTCATACATCCCACATCCCAGGAGTCTTCAGAAAAGGATGAGTGTTTTTCTAATACCACGTATACACGACCGTTTTTGTTTTGTTTTTTCAAAAAAGGTACACACAACTGTTGTTAATGTCATGGAAAAAACAAAGTTTTTCTCGATGTGATTCCTCTCAAGCCTGCCTTGCCTACATACGTTCGTGAAAAAAAAAAATGCTGGAGCAAAGCGTGGTGACGTACAACACATACGACGGCACTATAAAGGGGGAAGTTCCATTCGATCGGCGCCACCCTTTGGGCTAGATTATGCAAATTTCCCTTCTTATAACTTGCTTCTGAGCATGCGTGTTTTTTCCCCCCGTCGTTAAAGTCTACACACCACCATTTTTCACAACGTGAAAAACTTAGAGAAAAAATAGAGCATGTTTTAAATTTTTAATGCCCTTTTTTCCCGTCACGAAAAATGCTTTGGAGTCTACACACGATCGTTTTTAATGACCAATTTAAAAAATTGCATTTTTCTCATCATAAAAAACGATCGTGTGTACGCAGCATCAGCCAAGCACACCCTCCTGCCTGCAAGCTTAAGCCAAGGGAAGATGGATTCTAGGAAGTAAATGAAACATGAATCACCTGCTCTTAATCAATGTACTCTGGCCAGAAATACTAGGGGGCGTTTTTAAACCCCTAGAAGACCATGCTTTTTATGGCACTTTTTGTTTACAAGTTTAAATCAGTATTTTTTGCTAAAAAATTACTTAGAACCTCCAATCATTTTTTTTATCAGAGACCCCAGGGAATAAAATGGCAATCATTGCAATATTTTAGGTCAAACGGCCGTTGCAATTTTTTGGGAAGAAATATATTTAAATAAAAATAAAAAAAACAATTGGCTGATATCTTTAGGTCATAATCCCAGTAAACCACTTGCAAACTGCAACGTATACATACAGTGCCTTGAAAAGGTATTTATAGCCCTTGAAATTTTCTACATTTTGTAATGCTACAACAAAAAAAAACGTAAAGGTTTTTTTTTGGGGGGGGGATTTTATGTGATAGACCAACACAAAATGGCACATCATTTTGAAGTGGAAGGAAAATGATAAATGGTTTTCAAGATTTTTTTACAAATAAATATCTGAAAAGTGTGGCGTGTATTCAGCCCCCTTTACCGATACCCTCAACTAAAATCTAGTGGAGCCAATTGCCTTCAGAAGTCACCAAATTAGTAAATACTCTCAGTAATTTACTCTCAGTATAAATACAGCTGTTCTGTGAAGCCCTCAGAGATTTGTTAGAGAACCTCAGTGAACAAACAGTATCACGAAGGCCAAGGAACACACTAGTCAGGTCAGGGATAAAGTTGGAGAAGTTTAAAATAGGGTTGGGTTTTAAAAAAATATCCCAAGCTTTGAACATCTCACGGAGCTCTGTTCAATCCATCATTCGATAATGGAAATAGTATGGCAGAACTGCAAACCTACCAAGACATGGCCGTCCACCTAAACCAACAGGCCGGGCAAGGAGAGCATTAATCAGAGAAGCAGCCAAGAGGCCCATGGTAACTCTGGAGGAGCTGCAGAGATCCACAGCTCAGGTGGGAGAATCTGTCCACAGGACAACTATTAGTCGCACCCTCCACAAATCTGCCCTTTAGGAAAGAGTGGCAAGAAGAAAGCCATTGTTGAAAGAAAGCCATAAGAAGTCCCATCCTCATTTTGCAAGAAGCCATGTGGGGGACACAGAAAACATGTGGAAGAAGGTGCTCTGGTCAGATGAGACTAAAATGTAACTTTCTTTCTCGTACATCACGGGACACAGAGCGGCATATTCATTACTATATGGGTTATATGGAGTACCTTCAGGTGTGGACACTGGCAATCTCAAACAGGAAGTCCCCTCCCTATATAACCCCCTCCCCTAGAGGGAGTCCCTCAGTTTTTTCGCCAGTGTCTTAGGTGTTGGTCACGGAATAGCTTTGCTCCACATCCTTGGGATTAAGGGCGGGCTAACCGGATCTGTCCAAGGAGCCTCAGTGCCAAAGTGGACAGTACCCGGGCCCCAAACCGTGGGGTTTTGCCTATAATGCTCCTCTTTGGAGGGCTGGACCCTGGGCCCAGGACTTGGAGTTCATAAAGACCATAAGTTCCTGTTTGCCAGGGTGCTATATAGGTCCAGGACAGTGGGTACCTTCATAGGACCCCAGGGCCTGAAGGTCTACTACGCTACCCACGGAGATGGGAGAAGATTGGATCGTTTTGCTAGACAAACATCCTGCAGCATGGAGCAGGTAAGAGGGGAGCCTGCGGGACTTGGTTCGACAGCAGGCTCTCCGGGGTAACCTAAAAGGGGGGTAGCCTAAGTATGCTCTGCATTGGCAACCTTGCTCACTATGTCTGAGAAAGACAGGATGATCCCATTTCCCCCATCACTAGGTTCCCCTGTCTAAGAATGGTGTTGCTAGCTACCTGCTGCTTTCTTCCTAGGACTGGTAAGGATCCCTATGGGGCCTTTTGGAGAGTCCTACCTGGCCGGGGGTTTGAATCTGCCGCCTGATACTGCAGTCCTGGGTCTCCAGCAGCGCGGCTCCTCCATGTTCCTCCTGCTCCGGCATACGCGCGCGCGCATGCGCGCGCACGTCTTATAGACGTTTTTCGCGCCGTTCGGAAAGGGGGGCGGGGGGGGCGTGCCTGCAGCGTCATACAGGGGCGCGCCTTGTGCTGTTATAGATCAGCAGGCATTGTCCCCCTCTGATTCTGAGTCTGAGGCTGATCTCAAAGGGAGAGGACGCAGAGCGGCAGAACAGTGACTCCCGGTGGCGGAAGAGGGGTAGTACATGCTGGACTTTGTTCCAATGCCTTTTTGTTAAGCCAAGAAATTCCCCTTTTTGCAGCAGGTTGGAGGCTGGCAAACTAAGTTTGGGGTCACTGTATGTTTGAAAAAAAAAAAAAGGAAAGAGACTTATATATATTTAAAAAAAAAAAAAAAAAAAAAAACATACGGGGCCCCATCAGTTTTTGGGCATTAGTGATCTATTGTCCCCTAAGCTCTAGTTTTGTACTCCTGGCCACTACAGTCTGTTGTTGTTGGCGGAGTCCCTCGATTTTGTATTATGGCTTCCAAAGGTTCGGGGTCAAAGGGTACAAAAAAGACCAAAAAACAAAGGGGTTCCCCCTCTGATTCTGATGATATGCCGATACTTTTCCCCGCAACTTATTCCCATAAAGGTCGCCTTGGATGAGCCATTAGGGGGTCTGGTGCGGAGGCTGGCCCAGATCAGCCCAGCCCTGTGTTTATCACAGAGGAGATGCTAGCTGTATCCCTAGGGGGGCTAGAAGAGAGAATAGCAGCATTGATCGCTAGAGCTATTCCTGGCAAGAAACGGGTTAGATCCCCATCACCAAGAGGTGTATCCTCAGATGCTGAGATTCTCTCTCCGGAGGAATTGGAATCGCAGGAGGATCAACTAGACCTGAACCAAGAGGGTTCAGGGATTGAGGGATCTACCTCTGAGGAACCATTTTCAGACTCCCAGACAGAGAGACTGTGGGTGCAGTCTTTGACGGACATGGTCCGCTCGGCATTTAGTTTACCATTGCCAGAGCCTCAGGTCCTCCGGTATCCTCTCTGGGCTCTTTGAAAGCTCCGTTAAGCAACACAGTTTTTCCGGTCCATCCTCTCTTGGAGGAATTGATCTTTCCGGATTGGGTACGGCCGGACAGGATTTTTCTGCCACCGAAGAGATTTGCGGTCATTTACCCCATGGAGGAAAAATTCTCCAAGAGGTGGAGGCTCCCAGTGGTGGATGCAGCCATCTCATGTGTGAATAAATCACTAACTTGCCCGGTGGAAAACATACATATGTTTAAAGATCCGGTTGATAAACGGTTAGAGACACTTTTAAAAGCATCCTTTGCTACGGCAGGAGCAGTGGTACAGCCAGCTGTGGCTGCAATTGGAGTTTGTCAGGCGTTAAAGGACCAGACAAAAGAAATGTTAAAGGACATGCCTACCCAACAAGCAGAAGAGTTTTCTGACATTCCCAGAGCTCTGTGTTTTGCTGTAGATGCTATAAAGGATTCCATCCAGCAGGCCTCTCGTTTATCACTATTTTTGGTGCACATGAGAAGGCTCTTATGGTTGAAGAACTGGGCGGCGGAGCCCCCATGCAAAAAGCTTCTGGCAGGGTTTCCCTTCCATGGAGGACGACTCTTCGGGGAGGATCTGGATAAATACATTCAGACTATTTCAAGTGGCAAAAGTACCCCTTTTACTGGTCAAAAAGACATTCCGGGGTCCTACATTTAAAAGGCAGCTCTTTCCTGTCTCAGGGCCCTCAAATTCCAGGCAGTATCGACGGCCGCCTGCACGATCCAACGTTAACAGTAGATCGCAGGGACAGGCCCCTGGGGGTAAGAGGCCATGGTATCGCAGGCCGACAAAGACAGCCCCTAAGTCTGCCTTATGAAGGGGCGCCCCCACTCTCGTGGGTGGGGGGAAGGCTTCGTTTCTTCTCAGAAGTTTGGGAAGCCAAGATCCCCGACAAATGGGTCCGGGCGTCTGTAACCGCAGGCTACAGACTGGAGTTTCTAAACTTTCCTCCGCCTCATTTTCAAGAGTCAAGGCTACCAAAGGATCCAGCAAGGAAGGCCTCAATGCTGGCAGCTTTGGATCACCTGCTTTGCCAGGACGTAATAATAGAGGTGCCAGCCCAAGAGCAAGGGCTAGGTTTCTATTCCAATCTCTTTGTCATACCAAAGCCCAACGGCGATGTCAGGCCAATCTTGGACCTAAAGACGTTAAACGGTTACCTAAGGGTTCGTTCCTTCCGGATGGAATCCATCCGGTCAGCAGCCGCCGCGCTTCAGAGGGACGATTTTTCTGGCTTCCATAGACATAAAGGATGCTTACCTTCATGTACCAATCTTTCAGTCGCATCAAAGATTTTTACGCTTCGCGGTGGGGCAGCGACACTTCCAATTCAGGGCGCTCCCCTTCGGGCTGGCCACGGCCCCCCGGGTATTCACGAAGATCCTAGCCCCAGTTCTGGCCAATTTAAGGATCCAAGGGGTCACAGTCCTAGCATACTTGGACGACCTTTTAATCATAGATCACTCACGGCCGTGTCTGCAACAGGCAGTAAACCTCACGGTTCAGTACCTCGAAGGATTCGGCTGGGTCCTAAACCGGGGAAAAGTCAGCGTTCCAGCCTACAAAGCAGTTGGAATACCTCGGCATGAGGTTAGACACAGAACAGCAAAGGGTGTTCCTGCCCCTTGTAAAGATCGAGGCTATCAAGGGGTTGGTTCAGTTGGTTCTAAGCAAGAAAAAACCAACTATTCGCCTGTGTATGCGATTACTAGGCAAGCTAGTGGCCACGTTCGAGGCAGTACCATACGCTCAGATCCACACTCGCGTCCTACAGGCAGCCATTCTAGCAGCCTGGGGCAAGAGAGCACATGCCTTAGAGTCCCCTTTGACGCTATCATCAAGGGTCCGACAAAGCCTGGCCTGGTGGTTGAACCCTCAGAATCTTCTAAAGGGAAGATCCTTCAGCCCTGTTGTCTGGAAGGTAGTTACCACAGACGCCAGCCTGGCAGGCTGGGGGGGCGGTCTTCGAGGGGTTCTCTCGCCAGGGAACTTGGGTGAAAACAGAGAGGCAGCTCCCCATCAATATCTTGGAGATCAGAGCTGCTCGCCTAGCCCTTCTGGCATGGACCTCCAGATTACAAGAATCCAGTCAGACAATGCCACAGCGGTGGCATACATAAACCACCAAGGGGGAACCAGGAGTCAGGCCGCTCAGAGGGAGGTGAGCTTGATTTTTCAGTGGGCAGAGGTTCATGTACCCTGCATTTCGGCGATATTCATTCCCGGAGTGGACAACCTGCAGGCAGACTTCTTAAGTCGCCAGATTCTGTCGCCAGGGGAGTGGTCTCTGCATCCCCAGGTCTTTCAGACAATCTGCCAGAGGTGGGGAATGCCAGACGTAGATATAATGGCATCCAGGTTCAACAAGAAACTAGACAGGTTCGTGTCTCGAGCGAGGGACCCTATGGCCTGCGGAACCGATGCGTTGGTTTGCCCTTGGCATCAATTCAAACTTCTATATGCATTCCCTCCGCTACAGTTACTTCCTCGCCTGTTGCGCAGGATCAGAGTGGAGCACAAGCCAGTCATTCTAGTAGCTCCAGCTTGGCCCCGGAGGACATGGTACTCACTAGTCCTGAAGATGGCAGTGGGAGACCCTTGGACTCTTCCTCTACGACCAGACCTACTCTCACAAGGCCCGATCCTCCACCCTACATTACAACGTCTAAATTTGACGGCCTGGAGGCTGAATCCCTGATTCTCAGGGGTAGAGGTCTGTCTAGGCAGGTAATTCCTACCCTGATTAGGGCTAGAAAGCCGGCCTCCAGGGTGATTTATTACAGGGTGTGGAGGAGGACTACGTAGGCTGGGTGTGAATCCAAAAGATGGAATTCCCGCAAATATACCATTGATAGGGTGTTAAGTTTTCTCCAGCTAGGAGTGGATAAAGGCCTGGCATTAAGCACAATCAAGGGACAGATTTCAGCTCTGTCAGTGTGGTTTCAGAGGCCGCTGGCCACCCACTCGCTGGTAAAGACCTTCTTACAGGGGGTCTTGCGTATTAATCCTCCTGTCAAGTCACCAGTTTGTCCTTGGGACCTAAATCTTGTCCTGTCCACTCTACAGAAACAACCCTTTGAGCCGTTGGCTGAAATTCCTTTAGTCTTACTGACAAGAAAGTTGGTTTTCTTGGTCGCCATAGTTTCGGCCAGGAGGGTGTCATAATTAGCAGCCTTATCGTGTAAGGAACCATATCTCGTTCTGCTTAAGGACAGGGCAGTTCTCCGGCCCCATCCTTCCTTTCTACCAAAGGTTATATCCAAATTTTCACTTGAACCAGGATTTGGTACTTCCATCCTTCTTTCCGAAACCCACATCTAGAAAGGAGGGGTTGCTGCATACCTTGGATATTGTCCGGGCCATGAAGGCCTATCTTAAAGCTACAGAAAAGATCCGGAAAACAGATGTGTTATTCGTTCTACCAGATGGCCCCAAGAAGGGGCAGGCAGCTGCAAAATCCACCATCTCGAGATGGATTAGACAATTAATCATTCAAGCCTACGGTTTGAAGAGGTTACCTCCTCCTTTGTCGGTAAAGGCCCATTCTACCAGGGCCATGGGCGCCTCCTGGGCAGCACACCATCAGATCTCTATGGCTCAGATATGCAAGGCGGCGACGTGGTCATCAGTCCACACGTTTACAAAGTTTTATCAACTAGACGTGAGAAGGAATGCGGATTCTGCCTTTGGACAGGCAGTACTACAGGCTGCAGTTTAAGATCCTCGGGATCAGGGGCACCCTTGGTTGTAAAAAAAAAAAAAAAGTTTTTTCTTGACTAAGTTGGAATTATTATTATTATTTGAGTATACCTCTAAATTGAATCCTTCTTTGGAAGATGTGTCTCCTCCCCTCATTAAAGCATTGCTTTCGGACATCCCATATAGTAATGAATATGCCGCTCTGTGTCCCGTGATGTACGAGAAAGAAAAAGGGATTTTTAAATACAGCTTACCTGTAAAATCCTTTTCTTGGAGTACATCACGGGACACAGAGCTCCCACCCCTCTTTTGGGTGAACATTTTGGGAGGCATACTGCTTGCTACAAAACTGAGGGACTCCCTCTAGGGGAGGGGGTTATATAGGGAGGGGACTTCCTGTTTGAGATTGCCAGTGTCCACACCTGAAGGTACTCCATATAACCCATATAGTAATGAATATGCCGCTCTGTGTCCCGTGATGTACTCCAAGAAAAGGATTTTACAGGTAAGCTGTATTTAAAAATCCCTTTTTTTGGCCTAAAAGCAAAACGCTGTGTGGTGGCAAAAAACTAACACTGCACATCACCCTGAACACAACATCCCCACTGTGAAACATGGTGGTGACAGCATCATGTTGTGGGTAAATGTTGAGTTGATGGGAAAATGGATGGAGCCAAATGCAGGGCAATCTTAGAAGAAAACCTGTTAGGCCACGTACACACGATCAATCCAAACCGATAAACGGACTAAAGTTCATTTTCATCGGTTCACAGACTGATGGTCTGATGTGCGTACACACCATCAGTTCAAAAAGTGATCGTGTCAGAACGCGGTGACGTAAAACACAACGACGTGCTGAAAAAAAACTAAGTTCAATGCTTCCAAGCATGCGTCGACTTGATTCTGAGCATGCAAAGGTTTTTGAACCAATGCTTTTGCGTATTAACCATGGGTTTTGACCGATGGTCAGGCGTCCATCAGTCCGATTTAAAAGAAAGTTTTAAAACTTTGGACTGAAAGACAAAAGACTGATGGGCCATACACACGGTCGGTTTGGACCGATGAAACTGGACTTCAGTCCGTTTTCATCGGTTTTAACCGATCGTGTGTACGTGGCCTTATGCCGCGTACACACGATCACTTTTTGTGATGAAAAAAATGACATTTTTAAAAATGTCATTTAAAGAAGCAAGTTAGGAGACGGGAGGTAAAACTACCATTCATAATGGAGTAAGCACATTCATCACGCTGTAACAGACAAAAAAGCAGGAATCGTCTTTTACTAACAAGTAACCAGCTAAAAGCAGCCTCAAGGCAAATAGAACTTCCCCTTTAGAGTGCCGTCGTTTTGTTCATCATTTTCCAAAAATGATGGTGTGTACGCAACGTCATTTTTGAAAATGAAGTTTGAAAAATGTGGTTATTTTTCATGAAGAAAAATTACATTTTTTTTCATCACAAAAAGTGATCGTGTGTACGAGGCATAAGAGTCTGAAAAAGACTTGAGACAGGGACAGAGGTCTACCTTCCAGCAGGACAACGTCCAGAGCTACAATGGAATGGTTCATGTGTTAGAATGTCTCAGTCAAAGTCCAGACCTAAATCCAATTGAGAATCTGTGGCAAGACTTGAAAATTGTTGTTCACACACTCTCTCCATCCAATCTGACAGAGTTTGAGTTATTTTGCAAAGAAGAATGGGCAAAAATGGCCCTCTCTAGATGTGCAAAGCTAGTAGAGAAATTCCCAAAAGGACTTGCAGCTGTAATTGCAGTGAAAGGAGGTTCTAAAAAGAATTGACTCAGGGGGGCTCAATACAATTACACACCTCACTTTTCACATACAGTGGAACCTCGGTTTACGAGTAACTCAGTTAACAAGCTTTTCGAAAGACGAGCAACTTTTTTAAAAGGATTCTGACTCGGTTTGCGAGTGTTGTCTCACAAAACGAGCTGAGTTTAAGCTAATGGGGCCTGCAGTACCACATTTGGCATGAGGTGGGGGGCCCCCGAACCCGAGCAGAGCCAAACATCGCCGATCGCAGCAGATAGGCGCCGTTTGGAAATGCATGAAAAGGCCAGAGGACAGCTCAGGAACAAAGTCTTTCCGAGGTCAGTCGAAGTGTCTTCAGACTTTTTCAGCCATTTCTGAGGCTCTCCGGTAGCCCCCTGCCTCTGACCGCATGCGGTATTGCATGCCATTGAAGTCAATGCGGAACAAATTATTTTTATTTCCATTGACTTCAATGGGGAAACTTGCTTTGAAATGCAAGTACTTTGGATTACGAGCATACTCCTGGAACGGATTATGCTTGTAATTCATGGTTCCACTGTATTTATTTGTAAAAAAAAAATAAAATAGAAAACCATTTATCATTTTCCTTCCACATCACAATTATGTGCCACTTTGTGTTGGTCCATCACATAAAATCCCAACAAAACACATTTACATTTTTGGTTTTAACATGACAAAATGTAGAAAATTTCAAGGTGTTTAAATACTTTTTCAAGACAGTGTATGTATTGATTTTGATTGGGCAAGTGGTAAAATAAAATAAACAAAACAAAATAAACAAAATAAAGCAAGAAGACATGTATGGATGGGGAAATTTGCTTTGAATATTAAAAATAAATCAAATAGCGTTTTTAGTTTGTGGCGCTCAGATGCAGTATAGTTCGGCTTTAATATACAATATTCTCTATATTAGGATGCTCTCTTTCCAATGTATATCTAAAAATAATTTAAAAATCCATAACTCCCTCTTAGGCCTCGTACACACGATCAAATCTGTCTGCTGGAAACGGTCGGCCCGACCGTCCCAGCAAACAGATTCGAACGTGTGTACGGGCAAGCCGACGAATTTGGCCACCCGACAGATTTCAAAGCATGCTTTGAAATCTGTCGGCTGGGAACCTGTCTGCCCGACATGTCTGCTGGTTAGTATGCTAACCAGCAGACATGTCTTCTCGCACACACGCCGAATGATTTCGACGCATGCGCGGAAGTGTTTTACTTCCTGGTGCGGTGACGTGGCGGCGTCAACGTCACCGCCACGTCAGCAACACGTCAGCTCGCTGTCTGCTGGCGGGAATTTTGGTTTGCTCGTGTGTACACGCGAGCAAACCAAAATCCAAGCAGACAGATCTGTTCAAATCGGTCGGTCCGACTGATTTGAACAGATAGATTGCCTCGTGTGTACGAGGCCTCAGGCTCCATTCACATCTAGGCGTTTTGTCGCCTTACGCCCGACGCTGAAGCAGCCCTAGATACGCTGGAGGGGCGAATTAACATTGTCGGCTATGGAGATGGTTCACATCTCCACGCCGAACGCCCAAACGCCCATACGCCTGAAGCTCAAACAAGTCCCGGACCCTTTTTTTCAGGCGTATCGGGCGTACGGGCATAGCCGGCAATGTTAATTCACCTCTTCTGCAAAAAATCAATAGGCGTTTTGACGCCGCAAATCGTGGGGACAAAACGCCTATTGATTTGTCGCCGCAATACGCCGCTACAGCGTACGCCTAGATGTGAATGAAGCCTTAGACAGACAATAATAAAAAAATAAATAAATAAATAAACAATGCTCTACAACTTTACCATTTTTGAAATGGAGAGACAACTGAGGAAAGGCTTCTTAGAACTGCTCAGGCCTAATCGCTATGCATGTTTTATAGCTCACATGGGTCCGGTAATACCAAGACAGTGAGTGTACTGGGGATTCACAACACTTGATACATAAATGTAACTTGACAGTGGAAGCTGAAGTCATCTGAAACTGTAAGTATCCTTCACTTTTCTAATGTAATTACTTCAGGGAGAGATTTCCTCACCACCTTCCAAGTCTGCAAGCCTCTGTTTTTCATCCCTCTTAAAGAGAAACTGCAGTCTGCTCACATAATTTGTAATAAAAACATCTTTGCCATTCTGAAGCTTCCCTTCAACCACTTTGCATATTTTATATATACTGTGATTCTGTACTTGCCAAATATGCTGCAGAAATCTCCCTCCACTGAGTCTGGCTGCATCCATTTTAACTGTGGGCAGCTGAAGCTGCTGCCTGTTCACTTCCTGGATATACGCAGACACACAGAGGCACACCCCAAGCTCTGCAGCTCTCATTGGCCCTCTTATAACTCATCCTACCTCCATTCCTGGTAACTCTCATTAGGGTTAGAGAGAGAGGTGTGCATGAGATCATAAGCCTAACCTTTTTTTTACCAGACAAGAAACAGGAAGTGGGCTGTATAAGGTATTTACTGGCAGAAAAAATATGTTTTACTATCCAAAGTTAAAACAACAAGGGCAGAAGATTTAATAGGGAAAGATGAAAAATTACTGAAGGTTCGCTTTTATACATTTCTGAGCCCACAAAGTAAAATAATTATGATTTACATATAGGATATAGTATTATAGCTCACAGCTAAATTTAGATTTTTCTACAAGTGACGCACTTTAAAAAACAAACCAGCTTAAAGTGGTATATTTTTATATATATATATATATATATATATATATATAAACACACATACACACACACACACATATACATACACACACACACACATATACATACACACACACACACACACACACACATATATATACACACGTTGCAGTTTGCCAGTGTTTTATCTGAATTATGGCTAAAACTATTAGCCATAACCCTGGTATTGGTTTTTTTTTTCAGCCAGCTGCTATCTTCGGACACTTTTGACACATTTTTGGGACCATTCACATTTATACATCGATCCGTGCTATAAAAATGCATTGATTACTGTATAAATGTGACTGTCAGGGAAAGGGTTAACACTAGGGGGCGATCAAGGGGTTATTGTATTCCCTAAGGAGTGATCCTTACTGTGGGGGGAGGGGAGTGACTGGGGGAGGTGACCGATAGTTGTCCCTATGTACAAGGGACACACCATCGGTCCCCACACAGATCCACGGTCCTGCTCAGTTACTGGGCAACCGTGGGTGCCTGGCGGCCGGCATGCGCACACGTTCCCCAGTGACATGGCAGGCACTCGAGACATAGTGGATTAAAAAGGCGCAACGTCATATGACGTCCACCCAGAACAATAGGGTCTGCTTCCCGCCGTCATTTGACAGCGGGCGGTGGAGAAAAGGTTAAACTTGTAAAACAAAAAGAGCCAAAAGAAGCCTGGTCTTCAAGTTGTTAAATCCAAAGTCAAAATGTAATGTATTGCAGCTTACCAATTATTAGATGTGGTGGCTGCATTTGTTTTGTTATTTGTTTGGTATTTTTGAGCCTGGTCATTATGGAATTATTTTTATTTTTTTTCCATATATATATACTTAATCGCATTTCGCTAATCGCATCTCATTTAAAGTCCCAACCCTCCATTTTTTACACCCTTACAGGGATGGAGGCCTGTGGTGGTGCATACCACATGCCTCATACAAAGTCCCAACCCCTCTTTATTTTTCTATTTTTTTGTAGGCTTTTTCCCTCTCCTGTTATAGAGTGCCCCCACTCTGGATGAACGAGAAATAGAGACACCTTTGGGCAGCAGCATTGTTAGTCTGGGGGAATGCTAGATGTACTAGCAGATTTAGATACACTAAAAAATTGAAGCCAAACTTCAGCTCACAATGCAGTTACAGCAAACATTTTTTTTCCATTTGGAATATTTTAAATAAATAAATGCTCATCATTGTAAGCATCCCTGTCCATAGTAAATGGTTTGTCTTAACCCTCCAACTGATATATAGGCAGGAGAACTTGTTCTGTTGGAAAAAAAAAAGACTTACTGGCTGGATAAGCAGATGAAAATAAAGGAAAGAGTCTAAGGCCTCGTACACACGATCGGACATATCCGATGAAAACGGTCCGCGGACCATTTCCATCGGATATGTCCGATCGGGAGTTTGATCCGATGGCGTGTACACACCATCGGATCAAATTCCCCGCCGCCGGACGGCGCGGTAACGCGGCGGTGACGTTGACGCCGCCACGTCACCGCACCAGGAAGTTAAACACTTCCGCGCATGCGCCGAATCCATTCGGCGGCGGCGCGGCGGCGGTGGGGCACGACATGTCTGCTGGTAAGTGTACTAACCAGCAGACATGTCGGGCGGACAGATTCCACCGGATGGATTTCAAAGCATGCTTTGAAATCTGTCGGGTGGAGAAATCTGTCCGCTAGCCCATACACACGAGCGGAGATGTCTGCTGAAACGGTCCATCGGACCGTTTTCAGCGGACATATCCCCTCGTGTGTACGAGGCCTAAAGTATAAAGAAAACAAATGCAGCCACCACGTCATCTAAGGATTGGTAATAGAGCCTACATTTCAAAAAAGTTGGGACACTGCGTAAAATCTACATAACAGAATGCTATGATTTTCAAATCTCATAAAGCCATATTTTATTCATAGCAGAAAATAGAAAATCACATCAAATATTTAAAATGGGAAAATGTACCATTTTAACCACTTCCTGCCAATGCCAGACACATTTATACAATAATTAGTGCATATATATAGCACTGATCGCAGTATAAATGTGAATGGTGCCAAAAATGTGTCAAAAGTGTCCGACGTGTCTGCATGTCACAGTCCCAAAAAAAAAAAAAACGCAGATCGCCACCATTACAAGTAAAAAAAATAAAAATTAATAATTCTGTCCCCTGTTTTGTAGGAGCTATAACTTTTGCGAAACCAGTCGCTTATTAAAAATATGTAGAAGAATACGTATCGGCCTAGACTGAGGTAAAAAAAAAAATGTTTTTTTTTTTAAAAAAATTGGGATATTTATTATAGCAACAAGTAAAAAAATATTGATTTTTTTTTCAAAATTGTCGCTCTTTTTTTGTTTATAACGCAAAAACTAAAAAACGCAGAGGTGATCAAATACCACCAAAAGAAAGCTCTACTTGTGGAGAAAAAAAAAAGGACGTCAATTTTGTTTAACGACTGCGCAATTGTCAGTTAAAGCGCTGCAGTGCCGGAAGCTAAAATTTCACCTGGGCAGGAGGGGGGTATATGTGCCCAGTAAGAAAGTGGTTAAGAAAAAAATAAGGCGATTTTGAAATTGATGACAGCAACACGTTTCAAAAAAGTTGGGGCAGGGCCATGTTTAGCACCGTGTAGCATCCCCTCCTATTTTAACAACATGGCACTCTGCACCCCCCCATCTGCAAACACACTTAACAAATAATAATAAACAACACTCAAATATTGGCATAAATTGGCAGCTGCACCTTTATTGGTTTACAAATGAATTCATAACTTTTCATAACCATAATCACAATTCTAACTCAAATCAAATTATCATTCTCAAAATTGCTTAGCCTTGATGACTCAAGCAAATTATATTTCTTCAACTTTATAATAACCAGTCCCCACAAAGTCGGGCCTTTGCACATTAATGGACAAAGCACCAACCTACCTCAAACCCGTGGCCATTTCAAACATGCCCTGCAAACCCCAGTTAAAAATGTCTAAGCCCACATCGGAGAGATGCACCAAATCCTCCCGATACAGGTCTAAAAAACCATCCTCCAAATCGATATGTTGAAACAATAATCCCCTCTCCATATGAGGCATGAATTTCTCCACAGAGTGATTCACCCTTTTGCTAATTTTCTCAAAATTCTTTAACTCTGGATGTAAAAACCATAGTACTCTGGGAATGATATCAGAAAAATCAATAGCTGTGTTTAAAGATGACACGCTGAAATGGTGCAGGACATGCTTGATCCTGTCGCTTAAATCGAAAGTCTTCATATGACCCACATTATTCCCGCCCAGGTGAATCATCATCATCGAAGCTGACGGCCATAGTGAATACAATTCAGAAATATGTGACAGGAAGTCAGGTAAATCTGTGGGTGTTGTCACAGACAGGAGATACATTTCTGCCTTGTTCAGACAATACACCAATTACTATCAGGTGTCGGCTGCAGGAATAGCCAGAAAGGTTTAGGGCGTTGGAAAACTTCAGCTGTTCAGAATGAGGTAATTAATGACTACTGATTGCTGCATCCTGAGGCTTTTTGAGTTGAGCAGTGAGAAAGACTTCTGAAGAGGTGAGGTGGTTGTTGATTTTTCTGTGTGAAAAAAATCAAAAAGACTATTGTTTCTCTGCTGTACGACCAGCAGTCTCTGCCCAGCAGTAGGCTGTGCCATACTACATAGATATGAATGAATGAATGACTTCTATAGCGCAACGCATGCGAACTGAATCGCCTCTGGACGCTTTTTCCAGCCAGTGTCTGCTTGGACTGGTGCGGTCATTTTTACCCCGAAGGATCTTGACACGCTAGGGACACACAGTCATACACACATATATACTGGGCCAATTTGGACGAGATCCAATTTACCTACCAGCATGTCTTTGGAGTGTGGGAGGAAACCGGAGTACCCGGAGGAAACCCACGCAGACACAGGGAGAACATGCAAACTCCAGGCAGATGGGTGTCGAGGTCGGGATTCGAACCAGCGACCCTTTTGCTGCTAGGCGAAAGTGCTACTCACTGCACCACTGTGCTGCCAGATAGGTTCCTGTGTGGTGAAGGTAGACGCCCCAAGTGGCCAGGGTTTATTTTATGTTTTGTTTATGCTGTTTGAATGCTTGCACTTGTTTCCAGCAATATGGAAGAATAAACCAAACTTTGTTTTCAACCGTCTTCGGCTGCCTCTCTGTATAGTTCAGTGTGTAGTGAACCCCCCCGCTACCGAGCAAACCCCTTACAAATTAAATAAATTCAACCATTGCAAACTTCTTGCTCCTTTCCAAAGAATGGTGCACGTTTCGGGGTTCATATTTAAATTAGCAGTATAGCAACAATGAGACACCCGCTTATGCGCCCAGTAAATATATTTTTTCTGACCTAAAATTCAAAGAAAAAGGTTAGGGTGGACATAAATACTAGAACGCTTATGCCTCGTTTCCACTAAGCGGATCGGTTCGGTACGGTACGCTATTTTGGGTGTTTCCATTATGAAAGCGTACCGTAAAACCGAACCGTACCGCACCAGCAAGGGTCCTGCTTCAGATGAGGGACCAGAGAGAGTGGAGCGGTTCGGTTAGGGCGGACCTATAAAATGCATCTCACTGATTGGTGGATGCGCTAGGAATTTTTTCTAAACCCTCACGGTCCGATTTGCAGTGGAAACGCTCACGCGCTTAGACCGGCCCCATCCGAACCGCTCCAAAATTACTGACCCGACCCGATCCGTGCAGTGGAAACGAGGCATTAGACTCCCATCTTCCCAATCTCCTAATCAAGGCCTCATCGAGCCCAAGCCTGGCCCCTTCCGTTGCTGCCCTAATACTGCTGATTTCTCATAGAGCCCGTAGGGGAATCAGGAGTGGCTACCCATCCATCACCATCTTCGGGGCGCCTGGCACCTCCCCATACGGCTCCTCGGAGGGGCCGGATCACATTTGGCTGCTGGCGGCAGGTCCTGGTGTTCTGAAAGAATCACTTACCGCGGGCCTGCCCCTGACGCTTCAGATGGGAGATGGGGAAAAGGCCCGCCTTGTTTTCTTGTCCCATTGGCCTTGTCGTCCCCCAGTGCCGCTCGCTCCTTGTCCCACAGCGCCGACCGCGCCATGTACTACAGCGCCGACCGCGCCAATATCTGCCGCAACGACCACTCCATGCTCCACGCCTCTGTTCCTTCCATGCTCCTCCGTGCCATTCGCTGACACCGCCACTGGACCCACAGTACTCGCATGCTCCGGGGGCCGACTGCACTGCAGCCTATTAGACTGCCGAGATTCCCCCCTGCTGAAGCCGCCACAGCTCTCCTCTGTCGCCTGGCTGGCCATGTGGTCGGCACAGACCTCCACAGACCTCCTCTGTAATAGCCACCTGCTGCAAGCCTCCTGCCGATTCTTCCAAACAATGCCTCAGCCATTCTTCTCCACCGCTGGCTGCTGCCTTCTCAAAAAGCTGCCTGAAAAGCGTGTCCATGTTCTGAGGTAGGTGAAAATCTCTTCTTCACCGGACCTTCAGCCTGTCAGCAACACTCCTAGGACAGTGGGCCCTTTATATAATGAGCCCCACTGCTTCCAGAGAGTTCCATCCACTTATTGGCCCCTGGTGAGTAGGAAGGGCCAAACGTCCCTTGATTAACCTGAATAATAAGACTATCCTAATCAGCTAACAGCTGGGGGGAAGGCAGAGGAAACCCATGCAGGCGCGCCCAAATAATTTTGCCCTCATTTTACATTCTGTAAACATCTGGGAACTGAGGAGACCAGTTGCTGGAGTTTTGGAAGAGGAATGTTGTCCCATTCTTGCCTGGTGTAGGATTCTAACTGCTCACGGTTCTGGATCTTTTTTTTACCCAGTCTTGTTACTGACCAGTTGCCAATTAACCAAATTAGTTGCAAAATGTTCTTGCGGCTCTTTCTTGATTACATCATTTACTAAGCCAGCTTTTTGTTGCCCTGTCCTAACTTTTTGCTTTGGGGTTGAATACCATTTTAAAGCCTCACACCTTCAGATCATTATTTCCCAGTCCTTGAAAGCACAACTGTTTTTCAATACATTAGAAGTCTGGACGTTGGTCAGGACCTCCTTAAAGACATCCCTCCCCAATATGCCCAAGAGACCCCTGCCAAATATACCCAAAACAGCAGCATCAGGTGACTGTCATCTCACATCTTTAAAGGTATACAGAATAAATCGGAGCACCACATCAGTGGATGAGAGATCATGAAGAGTTTGTTTCATAAAACATTGAAATTACACGCCAACGTGCTTCGTAATCTTGGTATTAAGAACAGTCTCCAGTAGCAAATCTGCTCTTAATACTGGGATTTTAATGTTTTAATTCTTAACCCATTCAAACCTGACACCATCCGTATTCTCACCAGCAATTCTAACCCATTATCAAGGCAGTCTATTAGAGCCCTATAGTTGTTGGCTTATCCTTTTGATATTTTATAAATAAATAAATAAAATAAAAAACTCTTCATTGTCTCTGATAGTTTGACAGACTTCTGTTGAAGGGATGTATAGAGAATGTTTCTCGGTCAACAGCTACAGCCACTCAGAATGCAATGTCCTGGGGGGGTGGATTCCTCAATCCATCGTGTTTTTGTGGATGACAGAATCTGTTAGCTCATTGGCCAATTGAAAAAAAAAAAAAGGAGCACTTTATGACCAGCTTTAGATGTTTTCACAGATTTGTTTATGCTTTGTCATGGAGAATCTATCAGGGGAGTATAAAGCCATCTACTGCACATATGTCAAACACATGGACGGCGGGTCGAATTTGGCCCGCCAGGCCTTGTCACGTGGCCTTTGCACCCAATTTTGCAATCATTAGGGTTGTCCCGATACCACTTTTTTAGGACCGAGTACAAGTACCGATACTTTTTTTCATGTACTCGCCGATACCGAATACCGATACTTTTTTTAAATGTCATGTGACAGTTTTCAAACCACAATACAGACTAAGGATATTTTCTTTGGAATTATGAAGAACTCTAACTCAAGACATTATAAAAGAATAAAAATTAGTAAAAAATGAATAAAAAATGTTTTATTTGCTTGTCACGCAGTTGTAAAAAACTCAAAAGAATTTTCACAGAACATGTTGATAAATACAAAAAAAGTATTCTATTTAGGCATCGGGAGCATTTGCGCGAGTACAAGTACTCCCGCAAATACTCAGTATCGGTCCCGATACCGATACTAGTATCGGTATCTGGACAACCCTAGCAATCATTAAGTGGCGGAGCTCTATTCCACCATCTCTCGCTTTCACCTTTCGCTCCCTACTGTCACTTGTAAACACAGAAGCCTTGTGCTTATAAGGGACAGCTTTGCTCAGTGGCTCCCGGATCCAACAGATCCCTGCATGCAGGGTTTTGTTATGGTTCTGGAGCAGATAAATAATATATTTAATATTTACCGGGAAAAAATGTGAGATTCGCTTAGATGAACTATAAATCTTTTCGAGAACCTTTCAGAAAAGAAGAAAATAAACCCTTAGCTCATGTGCCCAATACGTCAGCTATCTGTAAATTTTTACAACTCCTGTGTTCAAGCAGAAAGTTTGGAACAATGACGGTTCTCGTCACAGAACATCGAAATGTTGTCACAGTTTGGGTGAAACAACAAGAAGATGTTTTACTAGCATTGTTGGTTAGTTACCCTGTCATCGGAAACGTTTTTACCACCTGGGAACAAGCCTTATCTAAGAAGAACCATTGTGTCAAGTAAAGAACTGTTTAAACAAGCTGTGTCACTTTTAAAATATCCTTGAATGCTACCGAAGTCCCTCCTTACACACAGCAAAATAAATTTGAAATGATACAAGTCAGAATTATCTTAAAATACACATGATATTAAAAGAATATATGTTAACAGGAAATAAATGAAAAATAATGTTGGATAATCAATGACATCTTAGGACAGAGGAAAAAGATGATCATTGCATCTGTTGATTTGGAAACTTTGCTAGAAGAATAAGATATATGAGAAATGTGAGTTAAATAGAAGTGTTTTGGAGAGCTAACCAATATTATGAAAGATATCAAATTGTGACTATAAAAATGTAAAATGAACCTGTAACACATATCCATCAAACACATATTAAAATGATTCATGTATCCACATTGATAATTATTTTGCATTAATTAAGAGATATAAACCTATGCATGCTTAGAAGACTGTTCTTGGGGAATTTGGCCCAGATTCACAGAGCGATTACGCCTGCGCAACTGCTGTTGCGCGTGCGTAAGTCTAAATGTGCGCGTGCGTATAGTTGGACGCGATTCACAAAACAATATACGCCAGAAATCTACGTTTTTTGGTCCGGCGTAATTGAGTTAGACCTTCGCTTCCCTTCGCGCAAAACTGCGCTAGACACACCATTGATTTGCTAGTCAAATATGCTAATGAGGGAGTTACGGGGATTCACAAAAAAACGCAGTTGCTGCGCAGGCTACGCGATGTGCGCAACTGCAAAATGTTCTGTCTAAAGTTAGAGGACCTAAAAGCTGGTCTAAATTTTGAAAAAAAGTCTAATTGTCAGATAAAGCAACACTGTTAGTGAGGAGTTCAGCAGTCACACGTGTTGCCCAACAATCTGTATGCCAACATGCCAGGGGCATCGTCGCGCATAGCTATACTACTGACTTTAGATGAACAAAGAAGGATGAGGGCACGGAGGATGGCACTAAGGAGGGCACGGGAGATGTTTTATTTTTTTATTTTTTGGCTTATATAAAATTTACAATTTAATCTAATCTAATCTAATACAATATTCTTATCTGATACAAGCCCCTCACTCTTCACTTGATATATCACACACGCATAGGCATCTTTGGCATGAGAGATTCTGAGGTGTCTCGCATCTTCAGATTCACCCCTCATGCCATCGTGGAATTACCACAACCTTGCAGGAGGACATCAGCAGCCCAACACATGGCACCACCCATGACACCCATGACAGCTACATATACAATCAGAGCCCCATCCCCACAGATTTCAAACAGAACATGTATGGGGACAGCTGGCTGGTTGGTGAGTGACATGGGAGTCAGGCATGACTATCCCCTCCCGTGATGCACACCTCACAAGTGGCACATGCATGACTAACATCCTCCTGTCTTTTCCCTTCAAGGTGACTCTGCATATGAACTGGAACCCCATCTCATGACCCCATCTCATGCCAGCTCACATTATGCATCTTTGCACGTTAAACACACACATTAATCATGGCACAATGAGAATGCATGCATGCACACCACTATGGTCCCTAGCACACACACCCCACATCCTCATCAAATTGGATTGGCACCAGTCCACCATGCAGGACTGGTGAGCAGTAACGCCACGTCAAGGCTCCAATTATGTCACTGTACATTCATACACCATTCACACGGACCTGGGAATCACTTCTCCCTGGTCCTGGGGAACCCTTCTCCACCCAAATTGAGGATGACACCCCTTTTCCAGCAGGAATGTCACCCCCACATTCAAACATCATTCACAACCCAAAATATGCCAAAAATGACAGCTAAAAAATTAAAAAATGCATAGAAAAAAAAAAATGCAGAGAACAAAAATAAACATGCTTTCAAACCAAAAAAAGGGGGAAAAAAAATTAATGCCCTCTGCCTGAGCCACGCCTGGGGCGCCCCCGGCCACGGCCCCGGACCCTCAGGGGAGACGCATGGGGGAGGGGAAAAGCCGGGGAAGGAGGAGCAGCCCCTGAGATCTGCCCACCTGGCGGCCTGCCCTCCAAGGCCACGGCTATTCTGTCCAGGGAAGCACCAAGTGTTGCCGTGTTGCCCTGGATAGCCTGGGTAAGGGCCCTCACATCCTGCCCAACGCCTGCTGCTGTAGTTTGCAGGTCATTTAGGCAGGTTGTGGAGGCCCGGGAGTGGGAGTCCAGGTTACCCAGCCTATCGTTGATGGAGGACAGGCTCTGATCCACCCGCCCCATAGTCTGGCAGAGCTGTCTCAGAAGGCGGGTCTGGGTGGCCAGGTTCCTTCTCAGACTGGCGGGCAGGAGATTGGGCGCCCCCCTGGTGCTCTGGGATGACCTCCTGGCTCTTGCTGATGGTTGTGGCCGGGGAGAAGGGGAGGCCCTTGTGAGGGGAGCCATGTTGGGGGAGGAGGGGGGGGGGCTCACCCTTAGGGAGGGCAGGCTTCTTGCAGCCAGAGGGGAAGAGTCCGCAGAAACCAAACGGCCAGTGCCTGCCATGGACTCCTCCTCCTCATGATTCTCCTCCTCCTCATGATCGTCCTCCGCATGATCCTCCTCCTCCTCTTGTTCCTCCTCCGCGGACTCTGGCCTTGTTGGGGGGGCCTCATTAGGCTGCTGTCCTGGCGTTGGAGCGGTCAGGCCAGATGGCCCTGCACCCTCCTGCACATCTGTGGATGACACAAACCATTCACAGGTTGGAGGATCCACACACTTGCCACATATTCCCTTTCACCCCCTCCCCCACACATGCTACACACCTGAGAGAAATAAAAACCTTACCTGGCACCGCGGGGACCGGACTTGTGTCAAAGCCTGGCAGGCCCTCCACTTCATGCCGGTGAAAGGTCAGGGCCACCACACGCTCCGTCGCTGTAAATCTAACCCGGCATGGTGGGCCCCCTCCTGTGCCCCTGGCATGGGCATTTATTGCGGCCAGTTTTTTTTTCACCTCACGCCGGAGGTCATTTATTTTCTTTTCAATCCCAGACCGGGTCCGTGTCTCCCCCTCCCCCGATGAATTGACCTGCTCCGTGATCATATCCAATATCTCCCTCCTCCTGGCCGGGGTGGTGGTGGCACTCTGCGGGCCGTGGAGAAAACGCCCATAGTCGGTAATGGCCCGGGCAAGAATTCTTTTTTCCCCCACTGTAAAATTAAGCTTTCTTTTTCTCTGTCATACTTCCAAACAAACTCACTAGCAGTCACCAAAAATCTGTCACAAATACAAGCACAACCAATCAGACAAGAACACACACAAAGAGAAAAAGAACACCCAAAAATCACACTAGCACTCAGCAAGAAACAGACACAAAAAAATCAGATGAAAAAATAAAGCAAGAAAACAAACGCTCAGAAATCTATCAATCAAACAAACAGTCAAAAAACACTTATCAAAACTCACTTTCACAAAACTACCAACAAGCACTAGATCACACAGAACACTAATCTGACAACTACAAAACACACTCTAACGAACAACAGAGCAAAAGCACTTGATTCAATGGGAAGGGACACAAAGGGATGTACTTTTGCAATGGAAGTGCGTTTGTGTGTGTCTATTTATGCTGTTTGCGTAGTTCACAACGTTGCCCTAGTCCATGTCCAATTTCACTGATTGCGCCGCTCCCGAGTTGTGAGCATGCGCACAACGGAGCTGACATGGTTTCCTTCACGCGCGCATGCGCGAGTCGGCCGGCCCTTCATTTGCATGGGGTCACGGCTCATTTCAATGTAACACGCCCACGTCCCTCCCAATTTGTATTACTCCTCCTTACGCCTCCGGAAAAAACCTTACGCTTGCGCAATCTCTTGCGCAAAAGCTTTGTGAATCGCGGGATTACGCGGCTAGATTACGCAAGTCTAACGGAAAAGTGGTGCGCTACGCCGGTCCAATAATGCGCCGATGTACGTGAATCTGGCCCTATATGTTTATAAAGGAATATAGAAGCATGTTATGTAGGAATCAAAGAAATACTAACTGTATCTTATGAAATATAAAGTTACCAGAGTTATATATGTGTGTGTATATATATATATATATATATATATATATATATATATATACAGATCGTCTCCCCAATAATATAAATATTAACGTATAGATAATCTCACAATAAAGGTGAGACACCTGGTGGTTAAAAGTGATATTACTTGAGGATCCACAGAGTCTAGGGAACAGTTAATGATTAAGCTGTCAGCCAATAGAAACCAGACACGTCTTGACAGGAACTCCCACAAACCTATGAGTGAAGACAGATCAGCTGGGTAGAACTTGGTATCATTTTTATGATCTTATTGTTATGACGGATATAAAAAGGGGAGAAAATTAGGTAGAAAGGATCTGCATCAAGAGAGAGAAGCCCCCATCAATGGGGACCCCATGAGAGGTGAGATGGAGGGATGACTGAGGACTGACTCCAATGGGGAGGGGCACACAAGCACAATGCATGAAGACAATGAAGATCCATAGACTGCAGCCATTTAGCTCTGGTCACTTGCCAGTAGGAAATAGTCACCTTGGTATCGGTAATTATGCAATTTTTGATTCTTATCTTGAAACTATTGTTGTTCCCTAAAAAGTGTACAAGTATTGATGTTATTATCCAAAATATGAAGTATGAATATCTTGTAATCATGGTTTGTTCTCATATCCAATAACTGGTAGGTTTTTCCTTAAAGAGTACAAGTTTTCATTATCTTTTTATTTTTACATAGTTCCAATTTTACTGACAAAACAAACGTCCAATATATTTCACATTGTTAACCACTTACTTACCTGCAGTGTAGTAACGGTTGGGTATGTGAAATAGACGCTTTTGTTTCATTGTCATTTATATAAAGTTATTTTGAGAACTTACCATGACACACAGATCAAAGGTATTGCATGCCCATGCATGCCCATTTTGGGGGTATTTTATTGATTTTCAAGTCATTCATGTAACGCAATTGGTATTTTAATTTCATGTAATTTTCATGTAAATATTCATATTGGGCCAGATTCAGGTAAATGGGCGCTTCTTTACTTTGGAGTAACGTTTCTCATTTACGTTACTCCGCCGTAACTTTAGGAGCAAGTACTGTTATTCACAAAGCACTTGCTCCTAAAGTTGCGGCGGCGTAACGAAAATGAGCCGGCGGAATTCAAATTGGGCGGGTAGGGGGCATGTATTATGTTAACTATGCGCGATCCCGCGGCGAACGTACTGCGCATGCTTCGACTGTCAGTGCGCATGCTCCAAATTCTGTCAGGGAACGTCAATGACGTCAATCCCCATTCACGGACGTTTTACGCAAACGACGTGAAAATTTGTAAACTTGACGCGATGACGACGCCCATACTTAACATAGAATACTCCACTAGGGGGCTGGTTTTTCTTTACCCCACGTATCGTTTACGGAAACGTCGGAAAGTCACTGCGTCGGGCCCGAATACGATCGTGAATTTCCGATTCCCGCTGATTAACATATTCTCGGCGTTAATCAGCGGGAACGCCCCGAGCGCCATTTTTAAAATTGAAGTTCCGATACGACGGCGAAATACAATTACGCCGCTCGTATAGGAACTCCAACCCGGCATTTCTTGTTTTCTGGTTACAGAAAACAAAAACGCTGGCTCAAAGTGACAGTTAGGCTGGAGTATCACTGATACTCCAGCCTAACTCTACCTGAATCTGGCCCATTGTGTCTACCAATAAATGTAGCTATTTTGTATGATCATACGTCTCCGTGAATACGTTTCATATTATAGACTATGTCATATAGATTGACTTGTATTTAAAAATATCTTCGTTATCAAAGAATTCAAAATAAATTACTGTGCGGGTAAAATGACCTTAAAAAAGCACAACAGATTATAAATTTACTATTTAATGCACAGGAAGATTGACTGTTGTGCACATCACAGAGGCTGGCACACAGCTCCAGTAAAGAAGCATGCACTGTAGTAGTGAGTGCAAGGCCCTCGAGGGTCAATGTCAATCACCATTATAGAGGTGTGCCCAAAGAAGTGACCGTCTCTCATTGAACATGCACAGCCTGAACATGATGGTATTGTACATTGGAACATTAAAGGTTTGTTTTTTATTCTCTAAATAGGTTCCTTTAGTCTGGTGTATTTTGGCTCACTTACCTTTTCCTTCAAATTTCCCTTCTAAAAAAAAATTTCTTTGTCTGAATTTCTCACTTCCTGTAAGCTTGCCCCCATCATCTGGCTAGGGGTTAATCAGCCAGAACAGCTTACTGAGGAGGAACAGGAAATGAGAAATTCAGACAAAGAAAAAAAAAACATTTAGAAGGGAAATATAAGGAAAACGTTAGTGAACCAACAATGCGCTAGCTTTAAAGGAACCTATTTAGAAAATAAAATACGAACCTTTACAACCCCTTTAACCTGCACTTCTCAGGTGCATGCAGCACATGATGTCAATCTATTGACTGCAAGAACAGTATGGTCACCCTATGACAAGAACCTTTGCTGATAAATTGAACACCAGATACAGTTTGAGAAAAACTAAGTAAAAACAAGAAGACTGCATGCAATATTTATACACTGAACTTTATCATAAATTACTGCATTTGCCAACCTGTCACCTTTTTTTTTTTATTTGAAATCTCTCTGGCAGTTGGTATGCCCAGCTTATCAAAGTGGCTTTATTAGACTCACTTTCTGTAACAGATGGCTCACTGTACTGTACTTGTGATACAGATTAATTTTAGAATGACTTGTTTATCATTCTTGCTGTTCCTTATGCTAAAAATCTGTTTCTATGAGTCACTAGGAGATTCTGTTCAGATTAAGAGTTCATGTGTGCTTAAACTAGAAGGTTACAGAGGTTCTAAGGGCTGAAGATTATTTACTTCATGCATTCCATGTATGAAGGTAAAAAAAAAAACTTTAGTGTGCAACTCCCCCCCCCCCCCCCAAACTTCCCTAAGCCCAATTTTGATGATATCTTGATCCAGCAATGTGTGTAGTGGATCACCTGGGTTTCTCCCTCCTCATTTGCCGAGATGCAGCAGCAGGAGCCATTGGAGACACTGCTGTCAATCAAGTGCCATGACAAGGGGGCGGGGCCGAATCACCCGGTCTGTGTCAATAGACAAAGACTGGGCGGCTTGGGAGCGAACATGATCTGGTGCTCCTAGGGAAAGCCACCTTAGAGGAGGGGCCTAAAGGGGGACCCCAGAAAATGAGGGTCTGGGCTGCTCTGTGCAAAACCATTGCACAGACCAGGTAAGTACATGTTTGTTATTTTGTTTGTTTTTAAAACAAAGGTTTATATTCAGTTTAAGAGTCGGTTCACACTGGGGCGACACGACTTCCAGCACGACTTTCAGAAGCAACTTCAACACGACATGAGCTTGAACCACAGGGCGATCTGGGGAGATTTACAACACGACTTGAAGTCCTTTTCAGGTCAGGAGACATTCCAGTGGCCAATAAAACAACAATCAGACCTACTCCAGGCCCTCCCAGTACAGATCCCATCTGACTACTTTAAACAAATCCAGACGACCTTCATAAAATTTCTCTGGGTGGGGAAGAGGCCTCGCATACAAAGGAAAATTCTCTCACTCCCAAAAACGTTACGGGGGCCTGGCAATGCCGGACATCCGTTCCTATCACTATTCGGTACACCTTAACAGACTCTTAGATTGGTGTAGGCACAAGGACACCAAGCTATGGCCAAACTTGGAGCAGGATCAGACTGGGATACTGCTTCAAGGGACTCCATGGTGCTATGCGGACCTCCCCCCGGACCTAAAACGACACCCCCTGATAGGGACGACTGCTAAGACCTGAGCGCAATTGACATCTAAAGACCCCCTCTTCTCCCGACACTCGGGCCTACGCCCCATATTGGGAAACCCTCGATTTGATCCGGGCATTAGCGACAAAAGATTTCAGACACTCAGAGAGAAGGGACTATGTCTGGCCACCCATTTCAGCAGTGGGAGAGGGTGGAGAACGAACGACGAATTGTTAGACCCCGACGGACTGTACCAACTGGATTTTTTGAGGACTGCACAATTGAGACACTATCTCACACAACAGACTCCCCCGACACCGGACTCAGGCCTCACAACGCCTCTAGAGGCACTATGCACAGACACAGGGATACTGCCACACGCTCTTTCGCAGGTGTACAATATGCTTGTTACTCCGACCGGTGACTTCCAACCCCCAAACTTTGTTAAATAGGAAAGAGACCTAGACTGTCACCTTAATGCCAGCCAACGTCAATCTATCATCACATTCACACACAAGTCATCCTTATGTTCCAAAACACAGGAAACTAATTACAAAATTCTTATGCGATGGTACAGGACTCCGGACCTCCTACATAAATTCTTCCCCGACACTACTGACACCTGCTGGAGATGCCAAAAAGAGAAAGGCACATTACTTCACATTTTCTGGGCCTGCCCGGCATTACAGAAATACTGGGGAGAGGTCCGTGACATAGTGCAGAACTTTACGGATCGCCAGGTACCTGACAAACCAGATTTTCTACTACACGCCACAAACATCCCGACCCGCGCATACAAAAAGTCGGTCATCAGACACCTACTGGACGCAGCCAAGGCCTGCATTCCACTTTTGTGGAAGTCCCAGCAACCCCCGACCGTTGCCATGTGGCTAATGAATCGAGGTCGAGGAAATTAACCTAATGGAAGACCTTGTCCTTTCAAGCCAAGACAGGAATGAGACCTACACAAAGACGTGGCAACTCTGGAACCACTTTAAATATTCACCAGAAGGCAGAGCCCTCAGAGGAGAAGCCTAACCACGTCGCACGACCTCAGTGGACGGGGAGTTGGGGGTGCCCTTGACACCCCCCCTCTCCGATCAGACATGACTCATTATAGAACGAATGTAAACTTTGACATGGTCGCGAGTCCCCCCCCCCCTCCCACCCTCAGCACACCATGTCCTAACCCCACCTCTTAACTCTCCCACTCCTGGAGGCCCAACTCTAGATTCCCCACCTAATATCCCTCATCTCAAAAGGGGATATCCTTTTTCCCTCTATCCTATTTCTCCACCTAGTATTTACTCTCTATTTCTTATATAAAAAAGAAAACACAGGGTGCCGAGCCCATCCAGCCGTCGCAGCCCCGATCCCTCGGGTGGGGCGGCACAGGCCCCACCAGTTTAGCCAATTATAGGAGTGAAACATCAGAAAGTGGGAGATGAGACATTCTATTTCGCTTATCACTGGGTCACACGCCCACAGTTGAATGCACTCTGAAATGTTATCCAGTAACAGTAACTCAAAGTTTCCTGTATTTAATGATTACGTGCCCTGCGTGGCACAACACAGTGATGTTCTGTTACCCTGTTTTCGGTTCGTTGGGACCGGTTTCCTGTTATAAATAAACAATTAAAAAAAAAAAAAAAAACAACAATCAGCTCTGGGAGAGGGAAGGGGAGGGAGGGGTTTGCCTGAGAAATGTATGTTATCTTGCTGGAAGGTCGCTTCAATTAAAACAGTGATCAGACTTGGAAGCAGAAGAAGTCTGATTGAAGTAGTACAGGAACCTCTTCTGAAGTCGGAGCGACATGAGTAGTGTGTATTAACACCACTCCCATTCACTTACATTGCTTTTCTGGACAGCACGACTTGGGACGACTTGAGACGACTTCAAGTCGGATCCCAAGTCGCCCCAGTGTGAACCGACTCTTAGTGTGGTAGCAGAATTCCCTTTATTTTTTTTAAAGCTTTTTTAACCCATCATTTTTTACCTGCTGATCTGGCCAATAACAAACTTCCCATCTTATGCCGCGTACACACGATAATTTTTTGTGATGAAAAAAAACGAAGTTTTCTGTGAAGTAAAAAACGACGTTTTTGAAACGTCACTTTTCAAAGACGATGTTGTCTACACACCATCGTTTTTTTCACAAAAAGCGAGGTTACGTTCACCACTCTTTTCCATTGAAGCTCGCTTCATAACTAGCTTCTGGGCATGCGCGGGTTGAAAAACGTTGTTTTAAACAACGTTTTTGCTACACACTTGTGAAACAAAAAACGACGTTTTGAAAAACGACACAAAAAATTCAAGCATGTTGGAATTTTTTTTTGGTAGTTTTTTTTAAGACAAAAAACGACGTTTTGCCCACACACGATCAATTTAAATGACGTTTTAAAAAACAACGTTTTTTTTTTCATCGCAAAAAACGACCGTGTGTACGCGGCATTAGAGTGTCTCCATTCTGGAGACAGAGATACCTCTGACAACAGCGGTGTCAATCTGGGAAAGTGGGTAGTGTTAGATGGACTAGCAGATTTAGATGCACTAACAAATTAAAGACAAACTTCACAAACACATTTTAGACTGTTATAGCAACAGTTTTTTTTTTCTTTGGGATAAAGGTTTCACATAAATGAATAAAAGCTGAATTTTGTAAGCACCTCTGCCAGTGGTAAATGGTTTGTCTCAACCCTTCAACTGCCACTTTTGCTGAACAGCTTGGTCTCCTAAAGAAAGTTGAGAAAAGCAGATTTACTGGCTGGAGCACCAGATGCAAATACAGGGGGAAAAAAGAAAAAAAGAAATGAATGCAGCCATCACATCGAAGAATTGGTAAGGTGAATATTACAATTTTGTTTTTGGATTTAATACCGCTGTAATTGTAACAGTTTCTGCTGTTGACATTCATGTACAGAGCAGAGGTGTTAAACAGTCAACTCTTTTAAATGAAGAAATCTTTAAAACACTCACTGTAAGACATGGCAAAAAAAAAAGAAGGAAATTGGTCAATAAAAACGATCCTGTGTAGGCTCCAGAGCATATTTTTTCTCAACGTTTTTCACGTTGCCGTTTTTCTCGTTGTGAAAAATGGTTGTGTGTAGGCTTTAACGGCGGGAGGGGAGGGGAACACACATGCTCAAAAGCAAGAAGGGACATTTACATATTACAATCAGCCCAAAGGGTGGCGCCATTCGAATAGAACTTCCCCTTTATAGTGGTGTCGTATGTGTTGTACGTCACCACGCTTTACTCAAGCATTTTTATTCACGATTGTGTGTATGCAAGGCAGGCTGGAGAGGAATCACGTCGAGAAAAACATTGTTTTTTTCCATGACATTCAAAAAAATCGTGTGTACGCGGCATAAGAATTTATGATAAAACATACTCCTTTTTTTGGAATAAATCAAATATAACTGGGACCCCAAAGGTAACCCATTCATTTTTCCCTTCCTTCCCCCCCCCCCCCTTTTCCTTCCTTGTTGTTTTTTGCACTTAATTTTACACTCTTTTTGACTAGTTTTTTATTGAGCACTCACCATTACCACCATCCCCACCCCCTCCTTTCCCTCCTTATGGTAGTCAATGCAACGAATCCTATTTGACATCCATCTTTATACATAGCTTTTTTAGGATAGCCCATATTGTGGCTCCCTCTACTTCCTACCCGCTCTTGAGAGGCTACCTCCCTCCAACTGCAACGGTTCATAGCTTTCGGTGGTCTCCTTTAAACAGTGCAGGTAAGCCACTTGGCATCTTTAGAATCCCCAATGTTTATGCTGTATAAAACCAATACTTGTATAGTAATATTGTGATACACTATCATGCATATTTACCTATATGTATATGGATTTTGTGATTATAATTACTGTATTATGTTTTTAGACTACCTCTCCTGATGAAGCAACTATTGTTGCGAAACTAGTCGAGATTGAGATTCAACGGGCATGACCACACCCTCTTCACCGCTTCCCCTTGCCTAGGGTTGATTTAACACCTCGGTGACCTGGTTTGGCATGCACTGTGTCACATTTTTAATATTGTTTTTGTTTGTTTGTTTTTTATGATCTAATAACGTGTGTCCTACTTGTTCATTATAATAAACAATTGTAATTTTTAACCTCAGTCCATGTTCCCTTGTACCTTCTTGTACGCAGTACCGCTATAGTCCACCCGCCCACCCCCCCCCCCTTTTTTCAAAATTATTTCTGGGTTACCTTTGGGGTCCCAGTTATATTTGATTTATTCTATTGATATTTAGGATGATGGTACTTTTATGCTTGTTTACTTTTGTGTTTACTCCAAGAGGCTTTAATTTAATCAATCTGATTTAGGTGGATAATACACCAGGGCTCCTTCCCTATTTCTAGGCTCGGCTTAGTCAGTACAAGGCCTGCGCCCGGCTGGTTGCTTTGTGCTTCCTTACCTCGTGTGCGACCTTGTCAACTCTTTACTGACTATATCCAAGCCCCTTTCTTCTGCCCCCCTATTGGGGCACTTGCCTCTTAATTTAACTGTTTGTTCATCTCCTGTGTAACCTTTTTATATGTATGCACTGATAGCTTTGTTTGTTTTTTTCTTGACATGGATCTATCTGGGATTAATTTTCCGAAGAGCTAAATCACTTAGAGATCGATTAACCAGTAGCCACTACCAAAATGTCAATTTACCTCGCCTGGGGCCTAGAGGCACTTCATGTTGTGGCCACTGCCCTAAATGCCCAATGCCCATGGATCCTAGAAGGCCGTACTTATACGTTACCTAATGGAGAAATTTTCTCCCCACGGTTTTCAGCCAACTGTGAAACAACAGGTGTCATTTATCTAATGATGTGTTCCTGTTAAGCCTCTTATGTGGAAAAAACCATCCGCGAATTGCGACAGCGCATTGGTGATCATATATATGATTCCACCAATGGTAAACTGACCTCCATTGGGAGACATATTGGCTTACACCATAGGTATGACTTTTTGGCCACTAAATTTATGGTACTTGAAGTATTGGCAATAGACCCAAGAGGTGGTGACCGAGACAAGGTGCTTTTACAACGTGAAGCCCTGTGGATTGAACGACTTAATGCTCTGATATCCCCTGGCTTGAATGAAGTCAATTCCTTTAAATCATTCCTGCAAAACCTGCGATTCCCCTTGCTTCCCCCCTCCTCCCTCCGCCCCCCCCCCCTTCCCCTCCCCCTGTCTATGGTCAATGATTTAAACCTGCTGTCTTATGCATACACTTGAGCATTATATGTAATGCCTTATGTAATATATGTTCTACCCATATGAGTTCTCTCATTTAAGTATATTAATTATTGTACTATATGTCCTATTTTGTATAAATCTTTATATATACTTTTATATGTATTGTACTTGATGCCCTCTGGTTTACCTGCCGTTTTATTCTGCCTGGCTATGTTCACAACCTCCACACTTTAATTCTATACCTGCTGCTGGCTAGTTTAACATTGATTAGCTGACATTGACTACCATTGTGTCTTTTCACTCCCCTTTCCTTCCCCATGTTCCTCTCTCCCTAAGTAGAACAACTACTGCTGACAGTTGCAGCAGTTAACCTAGAATGTGTGCCATGTCCGTCCCCTCCCCTTTGTCCCTCTTATTGGTCAACTGATGATGGGATGTTACATCCCTTTGCTTAGCTCCCGATTGGTCTATGACCAGTGCATCAGTTCCTACACCTTACATACACCCACTAGCGCTGCGCCACGTCATAGGTGCGCGCCGCGCCATTGATTGGCTCTCGGGACCTCCACTTGCTATTTAATACAGCCCCCTTGGCCTTAACAGACGTGACACACATCGGATCCTGTGGACCATACAGTGTGTTCTACCGACCACTGGTAAGCCCTCTGTTCCCCCTCTAGGCTTGTCCTTCTACTCTTCACTGTTATTTCCTTATACCCTTGGGAGATTGTTTGTTACCCTTCTATCCATATCCCTTTTCCCTTGTCATTTTACCAGGTTTTCAACTTCATGCACCTAGTGTGGGATCCTTACCAAACGCCCACGCCAGTTATGCCCTACCCTTGATCCATTAATTTGGTTCACAGGTCCTTACTTTTCTAATTTTACACACAGGTAAAAAAAAAAATTTTTCCCTTGCACTGCAACTCTCTTTCTGCATTTGGCTTGCAGCCGTATGCAGTCTATATCACTGTGTATTCACCCCCCTTTTTTTCCTTCAACACATCCCCAATCCTTATTGCTCCAATCCCCTCACCTACCACTCACACAAACTCACAACACCATTTTCCCTCTCCCTCCCTCCTGTTTTCCTATCCACTCTCTTCCTCCCCCTCCTCCCCCCCCCCTCCTGCTTACACCGTTCCCCCCTCCCCCCCCCCTTTCTCCCTCCCCCATCACCTTATTTCCTTGAGCACATCCCCAATCCTTATTGCTCCAATCCCCTCACTCACCACCTACACATACTCACAACACCTTTCCCCCCCCCCCCCCCTCCCGTTTTCCATCCATTCTTCCTTTTCCCCCCCTCCCCGCCCCCCCCCCCCCCCCGTTCACCCCCTCCTCCCCCCCCCCTCCCCCCCCCCTTCCCCTCTCCCTTCCCCAATTACCTGTTTGCCCTCTCCCCTCATTCATTTTTCCCTTCCTCCCCCCCCCCCTCCCTCCCCCATCACCTTATTTCCTTGAGCACATCCCCAATCCTTATTGCTCCAATCCCCTCACTCACCACCCACACAAACTCACAACACCTTTCCCCCCCCCCCCTCCCGTTTTCCTATCCATTCTTCCTTTGCCCCCCCCCCGCCCCGTTCACACCCTTCCCCTCCCCCCCCTCCCCTCCCCCTTTTTTCTCCCTCCTTCTCCCCCTTCCCCCCCCCCCCCTCCCCCCTGTTTCTCCCCACCCTTCCCCCCCTCTCCCTTCCCCCATTTACCTGTTTGCCCTCTCCCCTCATTCATTTTTCCCTTCCTTCTCCCCCCCCCCCCCTTTTTCCTTCCTTGTTGTTTTTTGCACTTAATTTTACACTCTTTTTGACTAGTTTTTTATTGAGCACTCACCATTACCACCATCCCCACCCCCTCCTTTCCCTCCTTATGGTAGTCAATGCAACGAATCCTATTTGACATCCATCTTTATACATAGCTTTTTTAGGATAGCCCATATTGTGGCTCCCTCTACTTCCTACCCGCTCTTGAGAGGCTACCTCCCTCCAACTGCGGTTCATAGCTTTCGGTGGTCTCCTTTAAACAGTGCAGGTAAGCCACTTGGCATCTTTAGAATCCCCAATGTTTATGCTGTATAAAACCAATACTTGTATAGTAATATTGTGATACACTATCATGCATATTTACCTATATGTATGGATTTTGTGATTATAATTACTGTATTATGTTTTTAGACTACCTCTCCTGATGAAGCAACTATTGTTGCGAAACTAGTCGAGATTGAGATTCAACGGGCATGACCACACCCTCTTCACCGCTTCCCCTTGCCTAGGGTTGATTTAACACCTCGGTGACCTGGTTTGGCATGCACTGTGTCACATTTTTAATATTGTTTTTGTTTGTTTGTTTTTTATGATCTAATAACGTGTGTCCTACTTGTTCATTATAATAAACAATTGTAATTTTTAACCTCAGTCCATGTTCCCTTGTACCTTCTTGTACGCAGTACCGCTATAGTCCACCCGCCACACCCCCCCTTTTTTTCCAAATTATTTCTGGGTTACCTTTGGGGTCCCAGTTATATTTGATTTATTCTATTGATATTTAGGATGATGGTACTTTTATGCTTGTTTACTTTTGTGTTTACTCCAAGAGGCTTTAATTTAATCATACTCCTTTTTTTGGTAAAGAAGTGTTCCACCTGTTTTTTAGTTTATTAAAAGTCAGCAGCTACAAAAAGCAAAGCTGGCAACTTTTAATAAACTGACACTTACCTTCCCCCACGGTCCAGTGATGCGGCTGCCCGGAGGCTCGCTCCTCTTCCCCCTCCTCTCCTCAGCACAGTCATAGTAACATATAACACATAGTAACTGTGGGCACCCAGTCATGACAGCTTTCTGCTTCACGGCCGGGCGCACACTGCATTCTCCTATTAGCCAGCCGATCTTCTGAAACCTGAGTTGTGTCCCAGAAGATCGCTGGCAGGGAGGGGCAGGGAGGAGGAGTCGCCTAGGCAGCCGAAGAAAGGAAGTAGGAAGTGGGACAAGAAGTGGAGAACAGGGAAGCACCGGACCTCTTCTGGCAGCTGCATTCATTTTATATGTAAACCCAGCCTCAATGCCAATTAGAAAAACAAAACCCTTTCAAAACAATAGCTGTCCTTTAAATGACCACACAGCACATCTATGTGTATAGTAAAAAATCCCTTTATAGGTGCATTAAGGGGGTTATATACTAAAACTGGTGTGTGAAAAATCTGGTGCAGCTCTGCATAGAAACCAATCAGCTTCCAGGTTTAATTGCCAAAGCTTAATTAAACAAGGTGAAGTTAGAAGCTGATTGGCTACCATATGTAGCGCCCCCTTACTTTCAGAAAGGGCGCTACGCTAAAGTTAGTATGGTGAGAGACTTACTTGCTCTCACCCAGGTTGAATTGTTCAGGTTTGGCAGCTGTCAGTTCTGAATTGTCCTGTGGGTCATTCTGCGCTCCAGGGATGTGATCCCATCTCTGGGCGGCAGGTGGCGCCAGAGGGGTTCAGGCAAAACCACTTTTCCCCAGCAGCCAATTGGAGGAGCGTTTCCCTCGCGGGGCATGCTGGGGAGGGGTATATCTGTGGCAGACGCCATTTTTCGGGGTTCTTCGCGGGTTCCAGGTGCGGCACCCACCTTCAGGGTGTGCGCACATCATGGGCCCCACCACTATGGCCTACCTGGCCGGGGCCCGTGCCACGCGGAGTTCCCGACTTTGGGCCCTCATGGTTCAGAGACACTGAAGTGACTGGGAACCTCAGTGACAAGAAGACAGAATTGAGAGGATATGCTCTATTGCTCTTAAAGGGTCACTAAAGGAAAACAAAATTTAAGCTAAATAGCTTCCTTTACCTTACTGCAGTCCTGGTTTCATGTCCTCATTGTTAGTTTTTGCTTTGAAGTAGCTGTAATACTTCTCTGATCTCCACACTTCCTGCTGGTCTGGCTCCTTATGAAAAAACTTATGCTAGCTTTTCACTGTGGTCCATGATCAAAGAGGTGTGATTACTATGGGCCAGATTCTCGTACATTTGCGTATTTTTATTCTGGCGTAGCGTATCCCATTTACGCTACGCCTCCGCAGCTTTTACGGGCAAGTGCTGTATTCTCAAAGCACTTGCTCCGTAATTTGCGGCGGCGTAGCGTAAATTGGCCATCGTAAGCCCGCGTAATTCAAAGTAGGAAGGAGGTGGGCGTGTTGTATTTAAATTAAGCGCGCCCCCGCGCCAAACGAACTGCGCATGCGCCGGCCGTAAACGTAGCCCAGTGCGCATGCTCCAAATCACGTCGCAAAAAGTCAATGAAACCGACGTGAACGTCACTTACGCAAAGCCCTATTCGAGAACGAGTTACGCAAACGACAGAAAAATACAACGCTGTCCAGACGTCCATACTTAACATGGCCTACGCCGAGCCTACGCAAGGTTACCCCTCATATAGCAGGGGTAACCTTACACTTACGCAAACGACGTAAACTACGACGACGGGGCTCAAATACATTCGGGAATACGCGTATCTAGCTCATTTGCATATTCAACGCAGAAATCGATGGAAACACCACCTAGCGGCCAGCGTAGAATTGCATCTAAGATCCGACGGTGTAAGTGACTTACGCCAGTCGGATCTACGCCTGTTGTGGAAAATTCTATAAATGTATGTTGTCAGATGTCCCCCCAGTGTCGGTTTTGTTGTAATGCGCTCAAGTGAGCGTATTCACACATACAGACGTTGGTGGAAGGCCATTGGCGCAACACCTTTTCATGGACAACAATTTGCGAGCTCCTTTTAGGGATGTTCATTTATGCCTCAGCAAGGAACTGGCCACTTCTTGTTGACTGCATTAAATGACTCCGAGTGGACAGATCTGCGTACATGACAACTGTAGCATAACTATACAGATTTTATGGGTATCTGATCCATGATTTTAGTATGGTTGGCAAAGATGGCGACAGTTTGGCTTGCAGATGGCTTTGTTCTGAGCCATGCTTTCTAGAGCCTTTTGTTTTACAGAGCATGGCTCGGCACCCAGCTGTTTTGCACACCTCACTGCTAGCATTATTTTGAATCACATGTCTGTGATTGGTTCTTTTGAAAGTATACAAACATGTTTGATTGGCTGTTTTGTAAAGCCACCACCTTCTTTTGTTACTCTTGTTGACACTATAAATAAATGGGAGCTAGCTGCTGCTAGGAGCAGAGATGCTGGGGAGCGATGGATGAGAACAGCTGTTGTAATGTCTCTTGATTGGTATGGATGGGCATGGAATATATGGTGAGTAAATCTGTTAGCTTAAACATGGCATCATTTCATTTAAGATGGCGAATGTGCTTTACAGCACTAGGCAAGATGGGGGTGTGCCTTGCAAACCCCCAGATTTCCACGACACGCCAAATCTATGCGTAACTGATTCTAAGAATCAGTCGCATAGATAGGAGGGCTCAGAAACAGAGATACGACGGTGTATCTGGAGAAACACCGTTGTATCTCTTCTGAGAATCTGGCCCTATGTGTCTAAAACTCCTCAGAACCAATCAGATTCATTTTAAAAACAAACATTGCCCTGTATTTGTTTGTTTTTGTTCTGTGTGTCTCTTTACTTCACAGAAACATGAAACCATTTTTTAAAACGAAACTAAACTGCAGGCACATTATATGATTGATTTTTATCTGTTTTTAATCATTTTTAAAAGGAATCAGTTAAGTATTATGTCTCTATAGCCTGTAAACAGTCATTTTAGCAACAAAAAAAACATTTCTTTAGTGATCCTTTAAGTACCAGACCTGTGGCAGAGTCCTCTACTGATCTTCTAGAGCCAAGTCGGTGGCAGTGACTTGTTCCTTCTCAGCTTTCTCGGTGACACTCTGGCTGCCAGGTCTGTGTGAGAAGCCTGTCCAGGTGCACTGCAGCCACTACGGCTGGAGTGGCGACGTGATTGATTTAATTACAGAAGGCAGGACTGCTTTCTCTATCCAAGCCTGACTCTGCGAAGTTACTCTATTTTCATCAACCTTTTCCTATCTACCTCAAGTTGATGTGTTGGTCGTGTTGGACCAGGAAAATAAAGCATTCAGAAAACTTCAGCTACAGGTTGGACATTCGTTATTGCTCTACTCATTGCATCTACCCCTAGACACCACACAGAGGTAACCTAATTCGCCGATCCCAATCTAATCAGCGGCTCCTGAATGGGGTAGCGCTACACATGCACAGCTGCACCAGATTCTGAGTGCTTCAGTTTTAATAACTCCCCCTCATAGTACATATTCATTGCAATCCAGCCTGTACTGTGGCTGTAGACACAATGGTAGCTTTCTCAGTTCTATAAGATTAGGCCTGCTGATACAGAGTCAGGGTTTATGTCAGACTGCCTGCAGTAAGTGAAATTATTTATCCTTTGCTACAAGAACAAACGTTATAATTTGCCTGGACAACCAAGGTTGGATGACCATGGAGATCCTTTATGTTTAGATTTAGTGTGTTACGCATCATACGGCCTCTTTATGATCCCATGGTTCATTACACAAAGCAGAATGTAATGCTCAGCTTTCATCAAAGACCTGCAACCACTCCCTGAAAGGCAGCGAGAACAGTCCAGTCCATTAAGCATAGTATAAAGAATAGCACAGCAGCGGGAGACGCAAGCACAAATTTTGCAACCATTAGGAGCTCTTCAAGCATACCATACATAATTAAGGACAAAGAGGAAACTTTTGCCAAGAACAGCTGCCGAGTGTTTTTCCCTTTGAAACTTGTTTGTTTGTTGCATGACCTACTGGGCAGGAAAAAAAAAAATAACTGGTTTATAAGAAAATCTTACTTTTCTTGTATAACAAAAGTTAACTTTCAACCTCATAGGAGAGCCTGAGGTTTTTACTGTATCTTCCAATGGTGTTCAGGATATGTGATGGCATCTGTGTAAACCCCCCCCCCCCCCCCGAAACTCACCTCTTTAGCGACCCCCCCCCTTCTTTCTCCATCACAGCCAGTTCAAAATACCTGGTGCTTCTAGGTATGGGGGGGAGGGGGGTTATGTGACCCCTTCTATGTGGATTGGCCAAAGGCCCAAGTACTGTCAATGGGCAACAGAGGGGTTAAAGACACAGCTCACTCTAGGCTCCACCAGCAGCTGACACCAGGTATTTTGGCAGTGCTTGCAAGCTTGCAATGGAGGAAGAAGTGCCAGTAGGGTGTTGAAGTAGTATCAATGGGTCAGCCTTTACACTAGGTATGGGGGGGGGGGGGGACATGTGACATCAATTGACAACTAGGCCCGGCCACTTTCAAATGACAGTGAGGTAAAGACACAGCTCACTCCTGGCGGCCAAACAATAGAAAAAGCCTGAAAGAAGTTCCAAACCTCCATACAGGCAGTCAAGGACCACATGACTTTAATGGTAGTTCACAAGAAAGTATTCCGCATTTCTTTAATGATTTTCAGCACAAATTTCTTAAAACATGGGACTCATGGCTTAAATTACTCTCTACCTTCTTTGAAGCAGGTGAGCCCAACATTATTTTAATCCATCAAGTTGCATTTATGGGCACTGGTGAGGCTGCACTGATGGACACTGGTGAGGCTGCACTGATGGACACTGGTGAGGCTGCACTGATGGACACTGGTGAGGCTGCATTTATGGGCAATGGTGAGGCTGCATTTATGGGCAATGGTGAGGCTGCATTTATGGGCAATGGTGAGGCTGCATTTATGGGCAATGGTGAGCCTGCATTTATGGACATTGAAAAGGAAAAAGGGGAAAAACTGCGCTGACTGAGAATGTGAAAAAATGTGAGAGCAGCTACAAAAACAATGTGACAAATATAGAATGCAAAATGGTGAAAATATAAGTAGCGCTAAAAAATATTGGTCAGGAACAAAGTACCCCTGGGAGGTTAGTGTACCTGGCCCGACGCGTTTCGTCCTAGTGGACTTCAACAGGGGCATCGATGCATGTTTTTTGTTTTCTTTACATGACCTGTTCTTGAAAACCCTTTTTCACACTCCGTGAGTGTGCCGGTCTCTCAGAGGATATCCAATTTACTTCCAACCCCGGTTTGAAGCAAGTAGATCTCCAGGCCTGTCTGCCATTTGTCGCATCTCGAGCCCAGAGTTCCACGGTGAGATTCCACTTCAGGATCAACGTCCACCTCCGGACATCACGTGTGAAGTTCACAGTCGGGTGTCTTCTACCATCGAGTAGATTGGAGTCTACCCCATGCGCTTTTGATCTATTGTCATCGGCATATAGATCAACAACAGCTGGTAAGAGTATTTCATCTACTCCCATATTTCAAGCACAGAATGTTCCGTTCATGCTGATGCCGTTTTTCTTTGATGTTTCCCTCATCAACCAGTGGACATTTATATTGTTTTCACCTTAGTTGATTCACCATCTTCTAGAGTGCTATTTATATTTGTTCCTGACCAATATTTTTTAGCGCTACTTATATTTTCACCATTTATGGACATTGAAGAGGCTGCATTTGATGATGATATTTCACACGAACAAAAACCATCACAAACACACACACATAAATAACCACAAACACATACTGATATTACACACACACACATACACAAACCATGACACCCAAACAATAGAAACTACTTTGAGACAGGGGTACTTGGGACATTTTAGAGAAACACTGGTCTATTCCATATTTTCACAGCTCTTAAACCTAATTTTTTGTCAATGATTAATTGAACAAAATTAAGTTAGAAGAGTATTGGCTACAATGTACAGCTGCACCAAATTTTGCACCATTCAGTTTTAATAAATCAACCCCTGTCAGTCAATCAGTCTTGATCAAGATGAAAGTGTCTTGGTTGATAAATGTAAGCCTATACATCCAGGCTGCACTGGCCCGAGTCGAGTACCACGTTTCCATCTGCAAGCTCCACTGCTTCGCTCATCACCAGCCACTGCAAGTTTTGGGGTGTGTCACATATCAGCACCCCCTCCCTACACACGGTGGTTCCACTCGTCAGCCAGTACATCATGTAGTAGTGTAGGAGCCAAAAGGGAGAAATTACAGTATGCTGCAGAAAATTAAGTATTTGATACACCCAGAAGTGATGGCTAATGGCAGCAGCTAGGGATCAGAAATGCAGAAGAGTTGGAAAACACAGACCATGTTAAAAGCAAAATTATTCAAAAAATGCCAAGTTAAACCAAAATCACAGAGATGTGTCCTAAATTAATTATTCCATAGAAATTGACAAATCTTAAAAAAAAACTAAATGTAGCATGTACTTACCTTTCCGAACACAGATTAATTCATTCACTCCACACGTTCTTTCACTGCCTGTGAAAACCAGAAGAGAAACATGACAGGTTAGGATCCATGCGTCTACATCTATATTTATTTCACTTATTGTTGTCAGACAACGTACCGACTACCATCCATTTAGAAATATTCAATAGACTCGATTCAGCAGTTCAATATTTCAACTGTACATTAATGGCCTCGGTAACTCACATGCATTCATATCCCTATTAGCATCATACAAAAAGTGTCAATGGATAGTCTGCATTATATAGGCTCACTATAATCTAGGACATATACTTATAAAGAAGAATCCTCTGAATATCCCTCGTTAAAGATGAAATATTGTCTAAATACAAGAGTTATGTATGTTTTTACTTGAATCTTGGTGTGCTTTGCAGTGACGGCTGGTGCTACATTTTTTGGGGGAGGGGGGGCAAACAAGCCAAACCGCCAACCAATTCAGACACTAATTATTAAATTCCATGTATTATTTGTACCTAAAATGTGCAAATAACTTCCAAGCAATTTAATATTTTTCAATTGTTTTCACATAAGGTTCACAGCACTTTTACACAGGTTTCCACACATTGTTTTATAGAGTTCAATAGGAGAGATTAATCCTGAGTGAAAGCTGTGTGAACCTTGTGTGTAAACATTTATAAACAGACCCTAAACTGTTTTTCAGAGGCCTTAGGCCTCATGCACACTGGGGGCCAGATTCTCAGCGGCGATACGACGGAGTATCTCAGATACCCCGTCGTATCGCCGTTTTTTTTGCCTCGTATCTATGCGTGTGATGCTTAGCATCACTTTTGCATAGATACGCTGCAACATCCGACAAGTGTAATACCATTACACTTGCGGATCGTAGGTGTAATGACAACTCCAGCCACTAGGTGGCCTTTACGTTGTTTTTTCATTTGCATATGCAAATGAGGCTAGTACACTGATTCCCGATCGCTTTTACGCCGCCCCGTCGTCGCGTACGTCGTTTTCGTCCGCGTAAGGTTACCCCAGCTTCTATGTGGAGTAACCTTACGAAGTACCGTCGGATGCTGTCGGATGCCATGTTAAGTATGGCGTCGGGTCAGCGTCGGCTTTTTCCATCGCTTACGTCATTTTACTAACTCGCTCGCGAATAGGGAGTTGCGTAAATGACGCTCACGTCGTTTTAACGTCGGTTTCAACGACGCTTTCCGGGAGCATGCGCACTGGGACTTTTTCCCCGGCCGGCGCATGCGCAGTTCGTTCGACGCAGGGGCGCGCTTAATTTAAATACAAGCCGCCCCATTTGAATTGCGCGGGTTTACGCTGGGCGATTTACGCAACACCGGCGAAAACTACGGAGCAAGTGCTTTGAGATTAAAGCACTTGCTCTAGTACGATGCGGCGGCGTAGTGTAAATGGCTTACGCTACGCTGCCGGAATTCTATGAGAATCTGGCCCTGGGTGTTTTTGGACGTTTTTACAGCAGCTGTTTTTGCCAGCGCTTAATGTTTTTGATCCATTGAATAAAATAAATTCTCCGAAGAAAAAACGCCAAAAACGCTAATGGGGAAAACTGCAAATAAACGCGAAAAAACGCTATTGCGGAAAACTACAAATAAACGCTAAGATAACACTATTGGAAAAAAAAAAGGTTTAAAAAAGATAAAAAAAAAACTCGCTGCAAAGCTACTGGCGTTTTTATAATGTTATTTTAACGTCCAGTGTGCATGAGGCCTCACACTGCAATTGGCAGACAATATTTTCCCCTTTAATTGCTTTCAACTTCAACAATCATGAAACTGACTATACACCGCAAGGCATCCAAAGGTTTTTGAATCTTTTATCGTTTCAATTGCTTGGTATGTTGCATGGATTTATTCAGAAAGATGGTTAAAATTGCTTACAAAATGTATATATTCACCCAGACAGTCCGGGTTTTGAATCATGTGTTCGGGTTTCAAGTGGACTGAAACTCAGACACATTATTCAGACTGGGCTGTGGCTACACAAGTAACCAAGGCAGTCACACACAAATCTGTTGCCATCCAGGAGCTGCAGGCAGCTGTCTGGGGGCAGGTTTGGCATCACTTGGGGGGCAGGGCGATGTCAGCAAGATGTTTACGGGCTATCCCCCGGGGCATGAGACAGTTGATTACATCACTGTGTGGTTTTTTTTATATAACCAAAATCTGCTGGCCACTCTGCATTGGACAGTCTACACTGATAGACTTGGCTACTTTATGTGGATATCATTTCTACTGTGGCCCTGGCCCTCTTCTCTTGCCCCGGTCGACTTTTTGGTTGCCTAATAGAATCATTCCTGACAAGGATATGATGCAACTGTGAATTCACATAGATGAAACCTTCTCCCCTCCTGTTCGGCACTTCAAATTCCCATTGTGGAACTACGCATAAATAATTCAGTGACTGCTCTTGCATCTGCGCTTACAAGCGCTCTGTGGCGTATTGGAAGGCTGACGACCATTTTGATAAATAAATATATAATGTTCTACTGCTAAATTTCTTCTGCCTCGTCCTGAGGAAGCCCAAAGGCGAAACGCGTAGACGATGCACAGAGGATATTTTCTACACTATTATATATCCTGTATGTTTTTTTTATATCTATTGTATTAACTTTTTTGTAATAAATAGATATTTTTTCTAATCTTGTTGTTCCCGTCTTGCCTATAAAGTCCGCCCAATCACAGCCCCTTCAGCAGTAATATTTTCTTTGCTCTGATGTCAGCAAGATCAATTCGGCCATACCCACTGTGTGCACTGCAGGTGTCCCAGGTTGCTAAGGTGTTCGGGTTTGGCTTGACGAAAAGGTGGTAACCCTACCTGTCACCAAGTAAAGAAAGTACCAATGTGTTGCAGTAATACCTACCTCCTCCACCTCTGACTGCTGGGTAGGGTTGCTGCTTGTCTGAGATTCACGGGGACAATCTGGGTTTTGATCATATTCAGAGCGGACTGTGGCTTCCCATACTACAGGGGGGCCCTATGTGGCTCTCCCTGTGACACCTGGACAGGAGGGGCAGAATTTACTAGTAACTATATTTTCCTCCTGCAGCCACTATGAATGCCAGCTTCTCCTCCTCTCCATCCCACCAGCATTCCGGCACTGCAGGGAGAAAATAAGACTGGTGACCATCCGGTCACCGGAAATCTCTATTGTCATCTGGCACCGGCCGATTCTTTCTCCGGGCCCCCGATGGCACGGGAGAGCCCGGAGAAACACCGGATGGCGGCGGGAAGGGGGACGTCCCTTCCCATCGCCTATAAGAACTATCAAGTGGTGGAACTGCTGCTATGATCATTCTTATCGTACACAGAATCGCCGGCTGAAAAAAATGATATCTGAATGATGCCTGAAGCTGCAGATATCATTCAGATATCCCCACTGAAAGTCCAGGGTGTCATATGATGTCCTTGGGCTGGAAGTGGTTAACCAGCTCTTCATGAGCCCCTGCACAACTTGCTGCTTTATGTAAAGTGATGGTGATGTATGCACCAATGTTTTTATTCTGTAATAAACGTTATACTTATTAAAATATATCTACTTTACATTTGAGTCTGCCTTAAAGGGTCAATAAATTAAAAAAAAAAAAAATCTTTAACCACTTGCTTACTGGGCACATATACCCCCCTCCTGCCCAGGTGAAATTTCAGCTTCCGGCACTGCGTCGCTTTAACTGACAATTGCGCGGTCGTGCGACGTGGCTCCCAAACACAATTGATGTCCTTTTTTCCCCACATGTAGAGGTTTCTTTTGGTGGTATTTGATCGCCTGTGCGGTTTTTATTTTTTGCGCTATAAACAAAAAAGAGCGACAATTTTGAAAAAAATACAATATTTTTTACTTGTTGCTATAATAAATATCCCAATTAAAAAAAAAAACATTTTTTTTCTCAGTTTAGGCCGATACGTATCCTTCTACATAATTTTTGGTAAAAAAAAAAAAAAGTTATAGCGCCTACAAAATAGGGGACAGAATTATTATTTTTTATTATTTTTTTTTTTTTACTAGAAATGGCGGCAATCTGCGATTTTTATTGGGACTGCGACTTTAACCACTTAAGACCCGGACCAATACGCTGGTAAATGACCCAAGGTGTTTTTGCGATTCGGCACTGCGTCGCTTTAACAGACAATTGCGCGGTCGTGCGACGTGGCTCCCAAACAAAATTTGCGTCCTTTTCTTCCCACAAATAGAGCTTTCTTTTGGTGGTATTTGATCACCTCTGCGATTTTTATTTTTTGCGCTATATACAAAAATAGAGCGACATTTTTGAAAAAAAAACACTATTTTTTACTTTTTGTTTAAAAAAAAATTAAATAAACTAAATTTTAGTCAAACATTTAGGCCAAAATTTATTTAGCCACATGTCTTTAGTAAAAAAAAAAAATCGCAAGAAAAAAAAATCCCTACCTATGTATTAGTGTCGCTGTTTTACCTAGCGGGAACAGCGACACTAATACAGCGATCAGAAAAATGATCGCTTAGTGATGCTGGCAATAGGGAGTGAAAGGGTTAACTAGGGCGGTGATCAGGGGGTTAAAACTTTATTAGGGGGGGTGGGGGGGCTATCCTGAACCTAACACTAACTGTTTTTTACACTGCCTGTCACACTGACACTAAATGCAGTGATTAGATCACTGCATTCAGTGACACTGTGACAGGGGGGTGGGGGGGGCGATCACAAGGGGTTAATATGCCTATGTGAGTGTGTGTCAGTGTTGTGTTGGTGCACACTTACTTGTGATGTCTTCTCTCATCAGCAGCGCTGGGAAACAGCGCTGCGATGAGAGAATACATCATTTCCTCCTTCCTGTGTAAACACAGGAGGAGGAAGTGACAGGTTGGGAGCGCGCTCCCATTGGCTGGGAGCGATCGCGGGGGGGCTATTCGCCGAATCCGCCCCCGGATCGCTCCCGGGCAGGGGGACCCCCGCACGCCGCGGAGGGGGTCCCGATGGGACCCCCGAACTGCACTTAGGCGGGGACGTAAATTTACGCCCTTGTGCCTGTACGTGCCATTCTGTGGCCGTATATGTGCGTGCGGGGGTCCTTAAGTGGTTAAAGCGGACACATTTATACTGCCATTCACATTTATACTGCGATCAGTGCTATAAATATGCACTTAATTACTGTATAAATGTGACTGGCATTGAAGGGGTTAACACTAGGGGGTAAGGAAGGGGTTAAATGTGTACCCTGCATAGTGTTCTAACTGTGGGGGGAGGGGGGTGACTGGGGAGGTGACCGATCTGTGTCCCTATGTACAAGGGACACAGATCGGTCTCCTCTCCAGAGACAGGACGCTGTCTCTGTGTGAGCTGGCAATGAGAGATGATCTCATATGTTTACATATGAGATCATCTCTCATTGGCCGCACAGATCGCATCGCAAACGGCCACTCTGATTGGCCGTTCGCGGCGATCTGTAATTGGCTGTGTCCAAGGGACACGGCCAACACAGAGTTTCCCCGCTGCGCGCTCTGGAGCGTGCGCGGGGAACGCCCAAAGGGGCGGACGTCAATTGACGTCCAGTTGGATATTCAGGTCCGCGCTGTAGCCGTCATTCGGCTAAAGCGCGGGCCTCAAGTAGTTAAAATAACAAACATGTTATACTTACCTCCACTGTGCAGTTCGTTTTGCACAGTGGCCCCGATCCACGTCTTCTGGGGAGCTCGCATGGTGATAAGTCCTTGCGGGCGTGCTCCCGTAAATACAGCGAGCAGCTCACTGTATCACTCGGCCCCGCCCCTCGGCGCGCTGCGTCACTGGATGTGATTGGCAGTGCTCGCCAATGGCTGTGCTGCTCTCAATCCATCCGCTCTAGCCAATCAGCAGCCAGGCTGAGCGGCGAAGAGGATCTCGGGACTGAGCGTGGGACTTTCGAGGGGTCAGGTAAGTAAAAAACAGGGGCTCGAGGGGGGGGGGCTTCATCATCATCATCAACATCATCATGTTTTTTCACCCTAATGCATAAATTACATTAACCTCCCTGCCGGTATGATTATTTAAGATTTTAAGTGCTGAAAGCGGTACCATTATTTTGCAAGGAAATTTGGCGTTTTACATTGTAGGCCTGTAATTCTTAGGAATAACTCAATATCTGTCCAAACAAGAGTCTAGTAGACATCTCGGGTATGAAAAAGTTTGAAAAACAAAATCATAAATTATAATATAATTATAATAAAAATGATTCAATAATGTAAATCAACTCAAAATCACTGAAATTTGCTCAGTTGCAGAATTGTCGCTGTCATTACTTTTATTTTTTTATGATGAATTTCCCCACAAATCGCTATCGCTCAATTCTGCAAGTGACTCTAATTTATTATCGCTGTTTTCTAGCTGGTTTAAAATCACTTTTGACATAAAGGGACACTTTTTGGTTGCTATGGACAATCTACAGTTTGCAAGCAGAAAGAACAGTTTTTATTATATAAAATTCTACGCCCCCGTGCGTTGTAACGTCGCATGGGAATGGAGCTCAGCGGCACACAGGGACACTTTGAATTGAGCGAGGAGACACCGCTCGATCACACATCGGAGAGGCATCGCAGAATCCAGGGACAAGGTAAGTAAACCTTGCCTGTGGCTGCTGCGAGGCGATCCCAAGTCTGGTTCGGGGATACCGCATTTGGTAATGAAATACCACCCCGAGCCAGACTTGGAAATACCGCCAGGGGGGTTAAGGTGAAAAAAAATGTTTCCTTTACAACTCCTTTAAAAGTACCACAGTATATATTCTTACTTTCTGACAACCAGTTTACGTTTTCAGTGTGCAGAAAACACATGGATCTAATTCTGGCTAAATTCTTGGTCACTAATCCACTGAAACAAGATATGTATGACAGCCAAATATCACTTTATTAAAACCAACGTTAGGTATGCTAGACCCCCTTGTTACTTCTACTTAAAAAGGAAGAAACATAATATAAAATTGAAAGTGTGCATTACTATAGTGTTGGCATTTCTGTAGCAGTTACAGTAAAATATCTCCAGGAATATCTCCAGGAAATCTTCAGCAAAATATATAAACTCTGCAACAGTAATTATAACAATGAAAGAAATAGCCAAGTATTAGATTATTGATCTTTTCTGGATCTATAGCGTGATGACCTCATAAACTGTATGGGTCATTAGTCACTGCGAATGTCAAAGAAAATCTTTAAACACACATTCACAGAGAAATTGTTTATACTTTCTGCTTTGTGGCTGCAAATGTTACATTTATACTGACAAAAAATGATATTTACTGTGCATTAAATTGCACCAGTACTGATTGCAAACTTAGTAAATTTCCCCAGGGGATGTTATAGCAGTTACCACAAGGTGCCTGCATGTGTCTTCAGTTATCTTTAAGGCCGCGTACACACGATCAAATCTATCTGCTGGAAACGGTCGGCCCGACCGTCCCAGCAGACAGATTCGATCGTGTGTACGGGGCGAGTCGACGGATTTGGCCACCCGACAGATTTCAAAGCATGCTTTGAAATCTGTCGGCTGGGAACCCGTCGGCCCGATAAGTCTGCTGGTTAGTACGCTAACCAGCAGACATATCTTCTTGGACATGCGTTGAATGGATTCGACGCATGCGCGGAAGTAATTCACTTCCTGGTGCGGTGACGTGGCGGCGTCAACGTCACGTCACCGCCACGTCAGCGCGGCGGGGATTTTGGTTTGAACGTGTGTACACGATCAAACCAATACATCAGCGCGGCGTCCGGGATTTTGGTTTGAATCCGATGTGTACACGATCAAATGGCCAATGACATCCCAGCACGTGGCGGTGACAGACGTTTCACCGCCACGTCACCGCACCAGGAAGTAAAACACTTCCGCGCATAATCCATCGGCAGCGGCGCGGCGGTGGGGGCCGACATGTCCTGGTAAGTGTACTAACAGCGACATGTCGGGCGGACAGATACCCACCGGATGATTTCAAAGCTTGCTTTGAAATCTGTCGGGTGGAGAAACCTCCGTAGCCCTACACACGAGCGGAGATGTCGTGAAACGGTCCATCGGACCGTTTTCAGCGGACATATCCCCTCGTGTGTACGCGGCCTAAGAGTGATCAGAGAGCCTTGAAAAGTTGAATGCCCTATTATGCAAATACAGAATTTCACAAGGGAGCGGGCAGCCCCCCGTATCTCAGTATTGTACATTTACGCTGTTCAGCCATAACATAACCATCCACCATAACCCATTGAGGCATGGACTCCGGTAGACCTTCTTCCATTGCTCTGTGGTCCAGATCTGATGTTAGCAACTTGAGCACTGCAAGATAACAAACTGGCTGGCTGTACTGCTTCTCCTATCCCCAGCCCAAGCTCTGCTGTACAGGCAATGAGCCTGGGTTCACACTAGCGCAATCTCAGAGATTGTATGTGATTCGCACCCGCACTGCATGTGCCGATCACATGCAATGTCTGAGCAATGCAAGTTCAGCCATACAGTTCAATGGCTGAACTCGCATTGGATTTGCACAGAAAATAGTGCAGGGACATGTTTTTCCCGCACTAGAATTGTATCGCATGGGTGTTCTCACCTTTGTGAACCGATTCCTGTGCGAGTTCACAGTTCGCACTGCGATCTGTGAACTAAACTGGGAGTGGCATAACTTTGCTAATGACACCCGCAGCGGTTCACAAAAAGCCAGCGTGAACTGCCTGCGGGAGAGGAGCGATTGCATCATACTAGTGTGAACCCAGGGTGAAAGAGGCTGATATCAAGTCAAATTTGGATGATCTGCTGATTGCAGGTGCAATGCACTGCAGGCTCCTTAGAGAAAAAAAAAATACATAATTTTTTTACCTGCAATTTTTTTTTACATTTTATATAAAAAGAAAAAATTAAAAGATGAACTCTGCCTTTAAATTTAAGGCAAATCCACTTTGCACTCCAAGTGCAATGCAAGTGCAGTCACTGTAGATCTGAGGGGGATATGCAAGGAAAATAAAAAACAGCATTTTAGCTTGCAAATGATTGGATGATAAAATCAGCAGAGCTTCCCCGTCATTTCAGATCTTCCCCTCAGATTTATAGCGAATGCACTTCCAAGTGCACTTGCTGTGCACTTGTAGTGCAAAATGGATTTGCCTTTCGTAAATAACCCCTATTGTGTTTTATAAATATATATATATATATATATGACAAGGCAAGGTTGGCACTAATGAGCACTCGGGGATTGTCTGAGTATACAGAAGACTATGTAGAGCTTTGATAGATCTAAAAAGCTTGCCTGACCAGGCAGAATTATGAGCTCCCCACGTTACCTACTGAACACTCCCCAGATAGAACCATGAATTGGAGGCTGAAGGTACACATTTCTGCTAGCCTGAGGAGGACAGACCATGCCTGAATGTCCGGCTAAGCTCCTATTATTTCTATGTTCAGCCTTATCAGTCACCGACCCCACAAACAGATGCTACAGTCTACATTCAGATCAATGATAAGGTTCAGAAACTCATGAAATAAAAAGTGGCTCATTACATGCAGCTGCTTGTTCATTTAAAAGTCTAGATTTTAATAACTCTCCAGTGAATGCAGAAATTCAAGTGATCTGACCTTTATAGGGGGATTATCATTTACAGGTACAAATACATTCCTCCCAGCAGGGAGATGAGCAGAGCCAAGCGCTGGCTTCTTCATGCATATCTGGTGAACAAATGTGACAGTGGCCTCTTGTTCCTGTCTGTCATACTGGCATTTGTTTCATCTTACCCCCAGATAAGCCACTTAGAGATGCGTGCATCCGTACACCATCGCTACAAAAGGACAAACCTTCAGACACACAGGAAGTGCAGCTTAAAAGTCGAAGTCTTAAGACCTGCCGCCAGAACGTTACTAATGAGGTGTTTATTTAGTCTCCTGTCCCTATTAAATGTGTATGAAGTGGGTGTCTCTGGAGATGGAGGGGGCCGGGTAAGCGAGAGACAAACAATGTAGCACCATCTGTGTAGAGAGCAGACGGGTTCTTGCAATGGCACTGCAATACCCAGATGAATGTATCGGCAGACTCCTCCTGACAAGTTACAAAGCCGGAAAATCTCACAAGTGCCTCACAGATTCAGCAGAAACATCCCTATGGCTACTCTGTTAATTTTTCGAAAGGATGAAGATTATCTGTTTGTTCAACAAAGATGGCAGAACATGAGCATACTGCATTCTAAGGCCTCATTCACACCAGCAGACCGATCAGGTCCGTCTGTCAGTTTTTCAGGCGGACCCGATTGGATAATTCATAGTCCTTTATGGAGCCGCAGATGTCAGCGGACACCCGCCGGGCATCCCATTGGACAAAACAGACATATGGCGATATGTTCGCCATCTGTCCAGTGGATCGGATAAAATGAGATGAGAATTGGATGAAAACGGACCGTTTCCATCCAACCATCCCATAGAGACGAGCGTGCTGTCCATGTCCGCTCTACATAGCGGAGCAGACGAGGACCAGTCATCTACCTGCTCAGCGGGGATCAGAGGAGAGGTCCCGCTAAACAGACGTATTCTGCTTGGATGGATCTGCCCCTTGTGAAAGGGGCTTAACATTAGATTAGATCTGGATGACATTTAGGTCAGGTTTAGGCTTTGGAATGCTGCTGCTGGTGTGCAGTAGGATGAAAGCAGTGCTGATGCGCCATTTGTGGCACAGTTTATAAAAAAAAAAAAAAACTTTCCTTAAAGTGATTGTAAAGATTTGCTTTTTATTCAATTTTTTTAATAAAAATAACTGTATTTGATTGACAGCAGCGGGATCCACTGGCTCCAGCTAATATCAATCTGTCCAATGAGGCACATCGCTGGATCGAATAGGCTCAGGTAATAGTTAAGGGCGGGCTCTGGGATCAACTGCAGCAAAGGTTTTTCACCTTAAAAAGGGTTGTAAAGGTAAAAAAAAAAATCCCTAAATAGCTTTCTTTACCTTAGTGCAGTCCTCCTTCACTTACCTCATCCTTCCATTTTGCTTTTAAATGTCCTTATTTCTTCTGAGAAATCCTCACTTCCTGTTCTTCTGTCTGTAACGCCACACAGTAATGTAAGGCTTTCTTCCTGGTGTGGAGTGTCGTGCTCGCCCCCAGAAGAAATAAGGACATTTAAAAGCAAAATCTAAGGATGAGGTAAGTGTGTTGGTTCGATAGAAGCCCTCCAATTTCTAATCTACAGGGGCCCTCGTGCCCCTTATTCCCTGATGCCCTCCATGCTTACCACCTTGCGGGCTTGGCGAGCGGGACTAGCTATTGAAAAATGCAAACACTCTGAGGTTTCCCCGAATGCACTGATCTGGCTGAACCCTAACCTTCCCCATCTTTATAAATTACTAGACCCCTATGCATGGACCAAGTATCACAAAATTCTTTACTACCCTTATCTCATCTCTTCTCCCTCTATAATATACCTGCATATTACCATTTTCGATACCTCCAACTATCCCATGCATTTGCTGCACAATTCCCACATTCCTCTTGTATTTTGGCCCAATCGGATTTGGAGAGGACACTCAGGTTCAACTGTGCCGAGTAACCTACCTCACATTTGTATGCACACTTGACCTTCGTGTCTCTCCCACCGCTGGACAAACTTTGGTCTTGCTGGCAGCGTGACATTCCTACACTAGACAATGACGATTGGGATGATGTTTGGGACTTCCATTTCACTTCGCTAGTTTCCATTCGTGACAAACTGGTGCAGTTCAAAATAGTTCATAGGGCATACTTCACCCCGCACAGACTTCATAAGATGGACCCTGCACATTCCTCAGAATGCTGCAGATGTGGAGCATCGCCGGGCGATTTCTCCCATATCTTCTGGCGTTGCCCTGGGGTCCAGCAGTATTGGGGGGGAAGGTGCTTGACTTGATTGATAGAGTTGCGTTGGTCACACTACCATTGGCAATGGAGGTGTGCATACTGGGTCTAATTGACACTATCGTACCGAACATGGCTAAATGTACAATGATTGGTCTGTTACTATTTTACGCCCGGAAAAACATTGCAATGCAGTGGAAAAAACCCACTTCCCCTTCGTTGGTTCAGTGGAAACGGTTGGTAAACGACAGTCTTCCTCTGTATAAAGGATACTTACGTAAACAGGGGCTGCCCACTAAAGTATGATAAAGTCTGGCGTATATGGTTGGCTGAACCTGAAACTGCTGGCTGATGAACCTTTTATTTTTAATTTTTGTTTTTTGAAGCCCACTCTGACGTTTTCCGAGAGCATGTTCTAGGCATGAGGTTGTGTACCGTACAATTGATGTATCTTTATCCATCATACACGTGTTTGCAGAATTGTGATATAGCACCGTTGTTGTTCATGAGTACTGTAGGCACTCAAGTTGTATGTGTTTTGTCTGTTTATAAAACTTGCAATAAAAATAATAAAAAAGAAAAAGGATGAGGTAAGTGAAGGAGGACTGCACTAAGGTAAAGAAAGCTATTTAGGGGAAATGTGTTTACTTTTACAACCCTTTTAAGCATAGAATGTCTTAAGGTGAAAATCCTTGGGACTTTACAATCACTTACACAGTGGCATTTCATGAAGTTCTATTGGCCACAGCACAGTGCGAGGTGGTGGATTGCGTCGTGCATGCAGTACTTTTTATTCAAAATAAAGAAAAACAAAAACCGCACTCACCACCTAATTTTTTTTTTTTTAAAACTGAAATCGCAAAAGGGTTAAAGTACCCAATCTAATGTCTGGGTATCGCAGGCATATACAGAATCATTTGGAAACAAGGCAGCGCTATATCCCAAATATCACCCAATAAGTGTCCATATACAAATGTCAATTAGAACATAGTCCGAGGCTCGACAAATCCCAGGGACACTGAAGGGAAACTGAAGACCTACAGTTTGTCGCCATTTTATGGGCCTATGCAAATTTAAGGTTTTACATGTTAAATATCTATTTACAGTGCCTTTTTCCATATTTTGTCATGTTACAACCAAAAAATGTAAACAGAACAGCTATATTTATACTAAGATTAAATTACCTCTGAAGGCAATTGGTTCCCCTAGATTTCAGTTGGATCAGCTTTACACTGGCAGCTCCGGCTATTAGCGCTAAACCGCCGCTTATGTTTGAGGCGCTTTAGCGATGTTTTAGAAATCGTGGCGCTTTTTACCCCCCCAAATAGGGGTGCAACGGATCAAAAAACTCACGGATCGGATCGATCTCGGATCAGGAGTCACGGATCGGATCATTTTTCGGATCAGCAATAAAGAAAAAAAAGACTAATCTTGTTACACCCAACAGAGTTTTAGATTCAGTTATTTTCAACACAAAATGGAGCTTATTTGCTTAAATACAGTACATGTAAATCTGACTAACTGTTTACATGTTAAATAAAACTTAACATGTAAACAGTTATTTAAGCAAATAAGCTCCGTTTTGTGATGAAAATAACTGAATCTAAAACTCTGTTGGGTGTAACAAGATGTCCGCTTGCCCCTTATCACTATCTGGTGTCACAGGGCCCCCCACTCCTCAGGTGTCACCCCCTCCTCTGGTGTCACAGGGCCCCCCGTCCTCTGGTGTCACCCCCTCCTCTGGTGTCACATGGCTCCCCCTCCTCTGGTGTCACAGGGCCCCCCCTCCTCTGGTGTCACCCCCTCCTCTGGTGTCACAGGGCCCCCCCTCCTCTGGTGTCACAGCCCCCCCCCCCCCTCTGGTGTACAGACAGCCATGCATCTCCTACCGGCAGGTGTAGATCTACTGTCTCCTCTCCACATGTCTGTGGTCCCATCTCGCTCCACCCAGTGTGCTTGCCAGAGCCCAGTGCACAGCGTGACACGCCTCCCTGCCTCAGCGCGCTGAGGCGGGGTGGCGTGTCACGCTGTGCACTGGGCTCTAGCAAGCACACTGGGTGGAGCAAGATGGCCACCGCTCCGGAGCTAGGCTCAAGCCAGGGACTTTCCTAGGCCGAGGCTCCGGAGGGCTCCACGGATCGCGGGGTGTGCCGATCCGAACAAGGTGACCCGTTCGGATCACGGATCGGTGACGATCCGTTGCACCCCTACCCCCAAAAAAGCTAGAAAGTCCAGTTTGTCTGCGCTTTTAGAAGCGCTGCCCATTCATTGCAATAGGTAGGGCGTTTTGAGAGCGCTAAATACAGAGATCCCAACCTGTCTCAAAGATTTTGCTTGCAGGACTTTTCATAATGTTCCGCAAGCACACCACCCCAGTGTGAAAAGACACACTGCAATGAATTGGAGGCGGTCTTCAGGCACTTAGCAGAGGCTAATTCTAGCGCTTCTGACCCAGTGTGAAAGTAGCCCTATGCTGCGTACACACGACCGTTATTCATGTCATGGAAAAAAACTAAGGGCCAGATTCACATACACTTAATATTGCACTGCGTATTGCACTGCGTAATTGAAATACTCTACGCTGCCGTATTTTACCAGGCTCTACACCGAATTCTGGTAGATTTTTGCCCGTACGCTACGGCGGCGTAGTCTATTTCTCGCCGCGTAATCGAAATACGAGATTAGGGGGCGTGAAGCATTTAAATTAAGCGCGTCCCCGCGGCGATCGAACTGCGCATGCTCCGTTCAGAAATTTCCCGCCGTGCATTGCGCGAAATCACGTCGTTACGTCATTCGTTGTTTGAGTAGTGTCGTTTACGAACATTCCTATTCCCGGACGACTTACGTCAAAAAAAATAAAAGACGTCGGAAAACGTAGAAATTCGACGTGGGAACGACGGCCATACTTAACATGGGCTGTCTAATATTAGAGCAGCAAAAAGCTGGTATAGTGTTACGCAAAAAAAAGATGACTAAAGGTGCCGTAAGAGATTGCGAATGAAGATCGTAATTTCGGGGATCGCCGGCAAAAGCTCATTTGCATACCCAGACGCGGAAAACGACGGGAAGTCCACCCAGTGGCCGCAATTTTATTGCAGCGTAGATCCGAAGGCGTATGAACACGTAATCCAGTCGAATTGAAGCCCGCAGCCGTCTATTCATGGTTTGAGGTTTTCAACTAGCTAGAAAACGCGCGTAATTGGAAATTACTCCAGTCTAACACCAGTTAGACAGGCGTAATGGCTCTCTGAATCTGGGCCTAAGTTTTTCCTCAACGTGATTCCTCTCAAGCCTGCCTTGCATACACACAATCGTGATAAAAAATGCTCGAGCAAAGCGCGGTGACGTACAGCACATACAACGGCACTATAAAGGGGAAGTTCCATTCGAATGGCGCCACCCTGTGGGCTGATTATCCTAATTTCCCTTCTCATAACTTGCTTCTGAGCATGCACGTTTTTTTGCTCCTAGTTAAAGCATACACACAACGTTTTTTCACAACGAGAAAAACGACGAGAAAAAAATAGAGCAGGTTCTAAATTTTGAATGCCCATTTTTTTTCGTCGAGAAAATGCTCTGACGCATACACACGTGACTGTGTGGAAAAGTGTAGCGCTAATAATGACACAAATAATGATAATACAATAAAGATTAAATCATGCAACACCACATGTGAATGAATGGTATTCAAAAGTCCATAAATGTTTTGAATGAATCGGTGAGTCGGTTTCTTTGAGTAAAACAGATAAACAAAATCCAGTGCATAAAGAAGTGAAAAATCCACCACCGCTTATGACAAGGGGCTTACCGGACCGATTGGACCTAGACAGGCATATACCCACTAGGCCAATCAAGCTTTGTTAAAGTTGATATACTGAAGCGGGTACACCATACACGTCATGCGATTCGGTATCAATGAAGGCAAACCTCAGACAGATGATTCAAAAATACTTCCCAGCAAGCAGCAACTCTCAACAGATCACTCAGAGGGCATATCAGTACTCCAACCGATAAGCATGAAAAAGAGAAGGCAAGGCGTACATAGCGTAATTCCGTAATAAAAATCGATATTTATTATAAAGAGAAAAACTCACATTTTGCAATGGTCAATAGAGCTTATAGAAAAAGGGTAGCAGGAACAACAGTAGTCCATCCCGACATGTTTCGTTACAAAAAGAACATCATCTGGGCATACACACGTGACCAATTGCATTTTTCTCGTCATGAAAAACGGTCGCAAGTACGCAGTATTTCGGGTATCAGAGTAAATTGGGCTGGAAACAAATGCACGACACACTTATTTGTAAAAAAATTCTGAAAATCATTTATCCTTCTCCTTCCACTTTTACAATTATGTGCCACTTTGTGTTGGTCTATCACATAAAATCCAAATAAAATACATTTCCGTTTTTTGCTTGTAGCATGAAAAAATGTGGAAAACTTCAAGGGGGTATGAAAACTTTTACAAGACACTGTACCTCATCTTTGCCATTTACCAAAAACTGGGTAATTTATTGCGTTTTTGTGCCCTTAAGTTATTGCTAGTGTGTTCTTTACTGAAATGATGCTTTTCCTAGACATTTGCGGCAATATCTTGTGACATCCCTTGAAATTACCTAGTGAGAAAGCGGTCTCATTCAGTAGCATTGTCACTGAATGAGACAGCTGTCCGATTGTTTTTTGTTTGTTTTTATAACGAGAAGCGGATCCAAGGGGACCACAACCACAATACAAATAGCAGTAAATACAGGCATAAATAAGTACATCCTTTGCGCAATATTTTGTGGAAGCACCTTTGACACCAGAGGTCTCCACTAGGGCTAGAACTGGTGCTAGACAGTAATCGGTCAGTGTGCCTAGGAGTAGGACGTGTGGCTCCTAGCACTAGACAGGCAGGGGTCTCCTCTCCACAGGATTCTGGACTACGGCTCTTCCTCTCCCCTTGGCCTCACTCTTCCTCCCACAAAACATCTTTAAGGTAAGGCCTTGCTGCTCAGGCCACTTCCCCCCCCCCCCCGGTCAAGTCCCCGGCTGTCCTTTTCAGGATAAGCCGCGGATAAGCCTCTGGCCAACATAGGGGAGGAACGGCCAGATCGTTCATCCCCTCACTCCCAGCCGCGATTGGTGCATCCCCACGGCCACCTCTCCACCACAGCTCCCATGGCTCCTACCATCCGCAATCCCACCGCGGCCCCTCAATTCCGTTGCAAGTTTCGCGGTGACCGCATTTAGGAAAGACCACGGCCTAGGCCTAGCGGCGCACCGTGCTTGCACCTGGCAAACCCCCCTCATACTGCACTAAACCCCCCCCCCTTGCCCTAGGAGGATCTTTCACCATCTCCTCTGGGTGCCCCAGTGCCTGCTCCTCCATAAAACCAGACCTCACCCGGTTGCACAGCCCCCCGGCTCAGACCTAGTCCTGGTCAGCGGCCATCTTGCTACTCCCAATACTTCTTATATAGCAACTGTAATATTGCTGGGATATACCCCCACTCACTTTCCCCAACCCAAAAGCTGGGAATTGGCTCCTACCCCCCCCCCCCCATCCTCAGGTCCAACAGTTTCACCACCGCTTAGTCCTTGATATAGGGGCTCCTCCAATCGCCCTTGTGGGATCAGTAAGGAATTTTTTTTTTCCCCCGTCACTGCTGATTGGCATAGCACAGCCAGGGTTTTTTTTTTGCCTTCCTCTGGATCAAACAGGGAGGGAAGGTTTTTGCGAGTGGGGAACCACTTGAGAATCTTCCTTTCCATCACTATTGAATACCTCTCCGATCAATATCACCTCCCCCGGCGTCTCTCTGTGATTATGTCTAATCTGAGATACTCTGCAAAAAGCATTTGGGGTCTAAAGCCATTCGCCTCAATATTACCAGCCGTCACCAAAAAAACTCTGAGGCGGCGTACACACGATCGGATATATCCGATGAAAACGGTCCGCGGACCATTTCCATCGGATATGTCCGATCGGGAGTTTGATCCGATGGCGTGTACACACCATCGGATCAAATTCCCCGCCGCCGGACGGCGCGGTGACGTAGTGGTGACGCGGCGGTGACGTTGACGCCGCCGCGTCACCGCCACGTCACCGCACCAGGAAGTAAAACACTTCCGCGCATGCGCCGAATCCATTCGGCAGCGGCGCGGCGGCGGTGGGGGCCGACATGTCTGCTGGTAAGTGTACTAACCAGCAGACATGTCGGGCGGACAGATTCCCACCGGATAGATTTCAAAGCATGCTTTGAAATCTGTCGGGTGGAGAAATCTGTCCGCTAGCCCATACACACGAGCGGAGATGTCTGCTGAAACGGTCCATCGGACCGTTTTCAGCGGACATATCCCCTCGTGTGTACGCGGCCTAAGAAATTAGCAACTGTTAGGAATCAATCGACGATTAGCAGTCAAAAATTACATGGATTCACCCCAACCTAAGCACATATCATGCGCTTTGGTCAATACAAGATCGGCAGTAAAACACCGACAAGAAATCCATGATTTCATTCTACAAAATGATTTAGACTGCCTCTTTATCACAGAAAGCTGGCTCACAGCGGACTAACACCAGCCTAGGAGAACTGGTGCCAGAGAATTATCGCATTCTAACAGAAAACAGAGTGGGGCAAAGAGGAGGAGGACTGGCGGTGATCCACAAGACTCGCCTCTCGATCATTAAACCAGACCTTCAGTACTCACTTCCCTTCATGGAAACCCTCACTCTGCAACTGCAAACAAATCCCCAGGACACCGTTCACATACTTCTGTGCTATAGACCACCGGGTCCAAAAACGCACCTGCTCAGGTAATTGACAGAGTTCATCTCCACCTATACCCTAAAAACCAAACACCTCATGCTGCTCAGGGATTTTAACCTCTGGGCCAACTCCTCACAGGACCCCATCGCCGACGCCAGCATTGACCATTTGGAAGGATTAGGTCTGCAGCAACTAGTATGTGGGTCCACACATGCTTCAGGTCACACGCTCAATCTCATTTTTAGACAAGACCTGGAAATCAATATTTCGGGCAAATGAGCCGCAACCATGGACAGATCACCATGCCTTTAAATTCACAATTACCATAAAAAAAAAAAAAACAACGTTAAAACCGGTGACAACACACTGGACTAGATCTCAGAAGAAGCTCCATTCAGAACTCTTCAAAACTACATTAGGGAAAAAAATAAAAACAATCCAACTACATCAAACAGCCACAGAAACTCTTGATGCCATAAACACAGCTCTGCTACAGTCAGCCGACTTAGTAGCGCCAAAAACGCACAACGTGCATCCGGAAAAAAACAACTCCAGCTGGTTTAACGACCAGCTGTCTTTGCTAAAGCAAGAGCGCAAAAGAGCAGGAGCAGCTACGAAAAGAAGATCGTCAGAGGAAAACCACACTATTTATAAGACAATAACCAAAAAAATACCACAAAGAAAAACATTTTTTTTCCAATATTATCACTAATGCCCTAAACCGCCCCCGTGAACTCTTCAATCTAGTCACCAAGACCATGAACCCAGTCTGTCTAGAAGCCCCCAATTCTGATTCACAAAAATTTTGCAACGAATTATCGGATTATTTCATCAAAAAAATTGAAAGAATCCGTGAAAGCATTCAGCAAGATAGAACCTCCATCTACCCCCCCCCCCCAATCACAAACCTAACACCCACATAATTCCGCCGCAATCACCTAACTTCACTCTAAAACCCATTTCCATCGATACCACTAAAAATATCATCAGGACTCAATGATATCATCCCCACTAAACTGCTGAAAGACTGTGCCGATATTCTGGCCCCAGCTATCATGCAGCTCATAAACCAATTGTTCAAGAAAGGCATGGTGCCACCCTTGCTGAAACAAGGTATAATTAAACCAAAACACCCTCGACCCCAAAGAAACAAACAATCGTCGACCCATAACAGGCCTAAATGTCTTCTCCAAGGTAATGGAGAAAGAAGTTGTACAACAGCTACAACATCATTTGGACACCCATAAATTACTTGACCCATTTCAATCGGGTTTCCGTTCTGGTCACGGGACAGAAACAGCACTGCTCAAAATATGGGATAACACTCTAGAGGCCGCAGACGAAGGAGAATCTTGTCTTCTAGTACTGCTGGATATAAGCGCAGCTTTTGATACGGTAGACCACAAATTATTGCTGACATGGCTAGTTGAAGTAGACGGAGTTGCGGAACGTGATTTACCTTGGTTCTTCTCCTTCTTGGAAAACCGATCACAAATAGTGAAATTGGGCCCTTTCACTTCTGAAAAACGCACGGTGTCATGCGGAGTTCTGTTCAATATCTATCTCCGCCCTCTCTTTGAAATCATCAGTAACCAGAAGCTACTTTAACCAGAAGCTACTTTACCACTCTTATGCAGATGACACACAACTGTACTTTCGCATCTGCAACAAAAAGTATCATTATCTCGGACTAGAGAAATGCCTTTCTTTGATAGAAAAGTGGATGACAAAGAGTTATCTCAAACTCAATGGCTCAAAAACAGAACTTCTTCTGTTTCAGGCCAATCGAAAGAGTCATCCCACAACAACATGGACACCCCCGCCCATTCTGGGTCAAACCATCACTCCTAGCACCAAAGTCTCTGAGTCATCTTCGACACCTACATGACAATGGATGCACAAATAGGGTCAGTAGTCAGTGCATCTCACCATCTGCTGCGCCTACTACGCAGACTCATTTCCTTTATCCCAAAAGAAGACATAGCAGTCGTGGTGGGAACAATTATCAACTCCAGACTTGACTATGCAAATGCCCTCTATCTTGGACTCCCAAGGTACCAAATCACTCGTCTGCAAGTCGTTCAAAATACGGCCGCCCGACTAGTGACTGGGAAAAAAACATGGGAATCAATCTCACCGTCGCTGAGATCCCTTCAATGGTTGCCAGTAAAAGACAGAATTACTGTACTTTCAAGACACTCTGCCTCACGCATAAGTGTATTCTGGGAAATGCCCCCCAATATCTATGCGAAAAATTAAAAGCTCATAACACCAATCGCATTCTGCGAACCACCAACCAAAATCTACTCCAGATACCCGAAGCCAGATACATGTCCAAAGGAGAAAGAAGATTTGCGGTCCAAGGACCCATGCTATGGAACGCTTTACCACCCAGCATCCGGTTGGGGGTAAACCACCTGGCCTTCAGGAGAAAAATCAAAACCCATCTGTAACGGTCACCACCGCTTACGACCTTCCATCCAACCACGACAAGCTTATCTGACACACTCCGACAATATTGCATACACGATCCATATCCTTTCCCAGAATAAGACGAGACAGAGCTCCGTACTTGCTTCCAAAGATATGACAATTTATTAGTATTTTCTCAGCTTCTTATACAGTCTCAAGCATAATGCAGTTAATCACAGGACAATGCAATTTCCACCCCCCTTCACACCATGGGGGGCTTCAATCACACTCTAAAATGCATTCAGGTAAGCTAACCATGTAGACCGGTCGGCACCGCATCTTCAATAGGGTTCAATTAACCTTGAATAATAACACAGACATCTAGTTGAATAAGTTATCTATACAGCTTTATCACACAATGGCAGAGTCTTGTGAGAGTGGGTGCAATCAACACCTTCAACGGAATGTCTTTACAGTGAATAGCCAACACCTTAAGATATTTCAATAGCATATTATACAAAGGTATGACTCACTCTGGTCTTGTAGACCTGAATTAACACCTTTCAAAAGCATGTGTGCCCAGATTGACTAGCTAACAGCTTTTGATATTTGAAGACATCCTGCCAACATAAATTATTATTAATGTCCCATCTTCTGTAATGAATGAATTATGATTCTTTGTCACCCTATGGCCCTAGTGGACATAAGGTGACCCTAGACATAGGAATATCTCAGTCTGTCACGGGCCATTTCGTTACACCATCTATTGTGAGGGCCCAGGGAATGGATACCAAGTGTCCAGAGGCGATTCAGTTCGCATGTGTTGCGCTATATAAGTTTTTTACTCACTCACATGAGGGCAAACAACGTAATACAAGATATTGCGAGTAGTATTATCTTCTAGTCCTGAGTGGGCATGAGTTGGGAAATATAGTAGGTGGTTTGAGATCTTGGCTAGGCCTGTCGTCAGGTATGAACCTACAGGTTCCTAATGCGGGTTCTTGTTTCCAAAAGTTTGTCTTACATGCCTGTATGTGGTGAGCTAGGTAATCATGATCCTGCCCCCAGTTTTCCGAAAAACGAAAGAAAGGATGAGGGGAAGAGAGGGAAGAGAGAGATGTACTGGAGGGGAGGGCGGAGCTGTCTGATTTTTAAATAAAAGCCATAAATTACTTATAAATGCCCCCTCTTGGGACTGGCTGGGTAAGTAATGACAATTTATACTCTGAACAGAAAATAAAGCTTTGTTAGTAAAAAAAAAAAAAAAAAAACACCTGTCTCCTAACTTTTTTTTAGCTGGCTCCTAGACTCAAAGCTAATTTGTCAAGCCCTGACATACACCATACAGTTTGAAAAAAAAGTTCAACTTAAAAAAAAAGTAGTGAAAAGCGATCCAGGAATGATGTGCATCCACCGTCCTAAAGGCTCCAAAAGGCTTAACAGAGTCCCATGACCCTCCAGATATTAGTGGTCATGAGAAAGGCATATGTGATTTACTCAGAGTTTCCACTGTACTACCAACCGCCTGACTCCTGGTGGATGCAACAGTATCAAAAAAGAAAAGGGCTCACAATAGTGTAGAAATCTCCTATTAAAAACGTTATTAAAGCATTAGGTTACACATAAATTGCAGAGTCACAGTGCATATAAAAACAACTCCCAGCCAGCATCCAACATGGAGAAGAGTGCCAATTTAATATTGCCTGTTGAATTTTATAGTAAAGGGTACTACAGGAGCCCAATATAAAAAACAGGCCGAGATAATATTTAAAATACAGTACATTTAATGTTAAATACAAGTATAATATAATGTACACATGTGGACTATACACTGATTACACTTTTGCTTGTAAATAAACCTGTCAGAAATCTGTCCATTTTAAACGGAGCATGCAAAAAAGAAAAAATAAATAAATGAATGGGTGAGCTAGACCAGTGATGGCGAAGTGATGTGACCAGCTAGACCAGTGATGGCGAACCTTGACACCCCAGATGTTACTCTAGAGGGTTCTTTGTATTGACCGCCTAAACATTTTAGGCTATATTCACAGGGGTGATTAGGATCTATGGCAGCGAAATTCAGGGATTCAGCCCAATGCACACTCTGTGCGAACAGCCACAGCTGTAGTCAGATTTGTGCTCTGTACAAAGCAATGGCCAGTTCATGTGAGCCACAAACTTCTGTTCAGCTCATTAAACAGACCGTCTGCTTCCAGGGATAGTGGCTGTGGCCACATACACACGGACCATGGCTAATCAACTAGTTTATATGTGACTATAGCACACAGCACAGAGTTTAGCCGCATCTAAATACTGCAATCCAGCCGTGTGAATACTGCCTTAAAGTGTTTGTAAACCTAAAACAAACACAGATCCTGTTCCTTTAACAGCACGGTGCTTGCGCTGTGGAATTCTTCTCTTCTCAACTGGTAATAAACCTGGTCGATCCTACCAGTTCCTGAGTCCCCCTGCCTCTGCTGATCACGATAATCATGGCTGCTGAGCCCTGACTACTGTGGTCAGTTTACGCGCCTCCGTCATCCACAGCCCTTGTCTCTCTTCTCACAGTCTCTTCCCCCCTCCCTCCCTGTCAGCATGAGAGAGTTTCCTCCCTGCCCCTCCTGCCTCTATTCCGCTGCATAATTCAGCACATTTTAATGTATTCCATGCAGGTATGCTGCCAATACCAAAACTGTATGTGTTTGTTAGAAATTAAAAGGCTAAATACCGTTTTTGACATGGCAGCTGTACAGTCACGTGATCCCCCTGTGCTGACCGGTGTTCTGTCAATAGCCAGTTCATCGAGATCCCAAATCACGTCACTTCCGGTTACTGTAAGCTTTAGCCCAGGTTCACAATGGATACGATTTAGTTCGATTTGAGATGCGATTTCACATGTGAAATCGCATCTCAAATCGGCGGCAATTGCCGGCAATGACACCGCCCTAATCGGTGCGACGCCGCATCTGCGGCGCTGCACCGATTTCAAAAAGTAGTTCCTGTACTACTTTTTGCGATTTCAGGACGCGATTTACATTGACATCTGTGCAGAACCCTGCACAGATGTCTCCTAAATCGCGTCGGAATCGGGACTGCCAGAGGGAGTGAAATCTCGCGAGTTCAGCTGAAATCGCGCAATTTCACTCCCGCAGCCCAGTGTGAACCAGGGCTTAAAGCATCAGTAATTGAAGATTTAAATGAGTTGCTGTTTTTTTTTTTTTATTGCAATATTTCAAGTATGAGGTACAAAATAGAGCCTGTTGGGCATACTCCAGCTCGAATCTACAAAACAACAAACGTAAAACTAAAACAACTGCAAATAACAAAAAAAAAAAAAAACGGTACGCTCGAACACGATTTGCTGTTTTGACACAACACTGGCAAGCGTGTACACGCCGGTACATGATATTCTGAGTAGATATTGTTAGTCCGCCCAAAATTACCAACAACATAGCCGCCCCCAAGGCGGCGACAAATATTTCCTCTGTACCCGCTGTTCTGTCAAAACAGCAAACTCTTTGTGCACCACAGTGTACACGCTTGCCGGTGTTGTGTCAAAACAGCAACTGATCCACATCTCCAATCCTGATGCTTTACCATAAATCGGAGGTGATGCGATTGGAGATCCGGATGAATTGGCTATTTTGACATAACACCGGCACGATCTATGGAGAGAAGCAGGAGGGGCAGAGATTCCCCTCTGCTGGCCAGCTGACATCATAGTGGAATCTCGGCCCCTCCTGCTTTTCTCCATAGATTGAGGCCAGCCAGCACAGGGGGATCACGTGACCTCACCGCTGCAGTGTCAGAAACTGTATTCAGTCTTTTCATTTCTAACAAATACAGTTTTGTTAATGGCCCGATATCTGAATTAGATACACGTAAAGTTAATTTGTGACTTTACAAACACTTTAAGCTGCCCACAGACTGATTAAACAATACAAACAGATTCCCCCCATTCACACAAGTGAGGTGGATGGAGGAATGCTCCCTGCTGCGCTATTGCAATCTGACAGTGGGGATTCCTCGGCTATCGGGATACACTGATCAGTGCTGCAGCCGCTGATCAAATGGAAATTTTCTAACATCCCATCTAACAAAAGTCGATCATTGGATTGATTTCTGTCCAGTGAGAAAGGCCACTGATTGATTGAAATTCAGCCAGTCCCTGCTGAAACAGCTGAATTTTGGTCCATCTATGACCAGCTTTAGGCCTAGTTCACACCTGTGTGCTTGATACTTTTTTTTTTTTGTAATTTCATTATTTTTATGTTTACAGACAAAGTAAGAAAACGGAAACACGTAAAATAGTCAAGCATCAAAGAGGGTCACACATTTAGATCTACATGTCAACAGGTCCAGCAATACACAGTATGGATGGTCACGTAAATCATTACAATTATAAAAATGGTTGTCTGTGCAAGACTGGGAAGGCATATAAAGTAGCTATATGAGAGACCCAAAAAAATAGACTCATAAATGAAAACTGTGCCTCTGAATAGGCACAGAATATCAGGAAGCAAAGCATCCTGGTGGCTAGCCGGACCCAGAAATGGAACAGTGAGACAGGAATAATGTATGCAAGGATTTTCAAAATATCTGAAAAATGCAACGCCCATAACTGAGCCAGGGGTACGGGTGGGGGTGCTGCCAGAAGGTAATAGGGGTATGGGACCAGGTATCCCTAGTACAAAGAATGCATCCAAATCAAGAAAGGAGAGGAAGAAGGGGTAGACAGGTAGTGCCTCTTGCCCAGGGAGTAGGACTAAATTCAGGAGGTTAGCCAGACTGCGAAGCGCCTTGAAGATAGGCATCACACAAAGTGTTGCCAGGGTCTCTAGGTCTCACGAAAGATCTTCTCCCAGTTGTGTAAGATAGCTGCGAGATCCTCCATACCCTCAGTTTGTTTACTTTGGAAAACCACAGAGACTTTGACGACAGGTTCTCCGATTTCCAACATAGGGAGATGTATGCCTTTGGCCGCATTCAGTAGCTGAATTGTAAGGGAGACCTTATACTTCTTGATCGGCCATTCTGAGAGGTGTAGCCTCCAGATCAACATTTGTCAGATGCTTGACTGTGCAGATCACCTCACATCAAAAGGGCCCGACAGTCCCAAAAGGGCCCGACAGTCCCAGAAAATATGTAGCATCATTCCCTCTGCATTGCCACACCGCCAACACACACTAGGAACCTGAGGGAAGAATCAGTGCAGAGTAGTGGGTACCCTGTACCAGTAGGTCAAGATCTCATAAACAAGTCTCTTGAGCTGTGGTGGCCATGGGGATTTCTGGGAAAAATAGAGGATCTTGTCTTTCTGGAATTGGGTGCCAAGATCAAATTCCCACTTAGAAAGGAAGAGGGGAGTCTTTCTGGAATTGGGTGCCAAGATCAAATTCCCACTTAGAAAGGAAGAGGGGAAGAGGGGAACAAACCCTACCTCTGGTCGAATCAAAGAAGCATAAATTATTGAAAGACTATGGCGGACCGGCTCCCTTCTGTGACATATATGTTCCAGTTTCATGAGCTGGCCTCGTACACACGACCGAGGAACTCGTCAGAAAAGACACATTGTTTTCCTCGACGAGTTCCTTGTTAGGCTTGTCGAGAAACTTGACAAGCTGTCTTCGCGTACACACAGTCAAGACCAAATCTCCTTTTTCTAAAACGCGGTGACTTCAACACATACGATGGCAGGGGAAGTTCAAGTGCACTGGCACAAACCCTTGGGGCTGCTTTTGCTAATCTCATGTTACTGCGTGTTAGGTAAAAGTTTGGTAAGAGACATTTGCACTTTTCAGTCTGTTACAGCGTGACAAATGTGTAATTTCCATTACAAACGCTTCTTTTACCGAAGGTGCGCAGGTTTCTAAGCATACACACCAACGTGTTTCTCGTCGAAAACAAGCCCGAAGAGGGACACAAGGAGGAAATTGAGACTCCCGTCGAGGAAAAAGAGAACTTGCTCTCTTTTTTTCTCGTCGAGTTCCTCGAAAGTTTTCTCGATGAAAAACATTCACACAACCGTTTTTCTCAGCAAAAAAGCTCTCCCACCAAGTTTCTTGATGGATTGTGTTGAGTTTCTCGGTGTGTACGAGGCCTGAATCGCAAACACAGACGGAGAAAATTACGTAGCCGGAGACCACTCCAGAAGTCCAATGGGGGGTCTGTAGCACAGTGTTTTTCAACTCCAGTCCTCCAGGCACACCAACAGGTCAAGTTTTCAGGATTTCCCTCAGATGTAATTGCTGTGGTGATTACTAAGGCAGTGAAACTGATCAAATCACCTGTGCAAAATAATGGAAAGCCTGAAAACATGACCTGTTGGTGTGCCTTGAGGACTGGAGTTGAAAAACACTGCTGTAGCAGACACTCTGGCAGAAGAGGAGAATTGACCATCAGTAAGGGATGAAGCCGGGCGCTCATAACTAATCACTGAGAGTGAGGGTGAGGGTTCTAGAGGCCAGGTGCTGCTTTTTGCATTTCTTAGAAATGCGCTACAGTTCATTTAACAAGATTTTCTATGGGTTTCACATCTATGCTTTTTTCAGCCGCTGTTTTTGGCTTAATAGACTTCAATAGAGAAGCTGCAGCTGAAGCTGGAGAAGCTGTAGTGCATTTTTGCCACGATATTGACAAAATTAGCCCAAAAAAAAAAAGCATAAAAATGCAAAACACATAAAGCATAAAAAAAAAAAAGACACCAAAAACGCGTGTGCATAATGCAAAACGCACTGCAAAAAGCACTGCAGAAATGGATCAAAAGCAAACTACATAGGTGTGAACCAAGCCGTAATGCGGTAGTAAAGCTCAGTTTGATTTTTACCTACAGGTAGCCTATAAGGCACTGTTTAGGAAATATTCACCCTGGATGCAGCCAGGGACATCACCGGCGCAAGTTGCTGGACCTTCAGAGCTTCGTGTCGGAACCAAGGGTTCCCGTGCAAACCCAGAAGAAAGACTGGGGGAAGATGTCCACCCGCTTAATGGTGTAAGCATGCTGCTGGAGTGCTTTTTTTTTTTAATCAGCTGCAGTTTACTACCTCTTTAAACTTTGTAAGCACCTTTTTTAGTAAACTGTATGCATACTATGAACTCTCCAATTTTTTTATACAAAATAAATAAATCATTCACCGCCAAATCAAGAACTATACAGTGTTATTATAAGGCCCCCAAACAGCTGTAAAACTATATGTGAATGTCTTTGTTCTGTGCACTTATAACACAGTGTGATCATAAGTCAGTATAGTAAGTTTTGGCTGCCCTCCAAATTCTGCAATCATGCATGGGTTGGAAAGGAGTGAAGGTAGACTTTCAAACAAATGGGATACTTAGCTGATGAAGAAACGGTTGATCTTCAACAGAAAGCTGTAGGAAGCAAGTAAATATCCTAGAAAGATCACCTTATCAGTGAGGACAGGGGACAACTTCAAAAGATAATTAAAATAAAAGGAAAGAGGTCCAGATTCACAAAACTGCAACAACACTAATGCAGGCCATATACAGTATACATGGTCGAATTCTGAACTAATTTTCTTTCGAAAAACTGAAATTTTGTGTGTTTTGTGATCCGATGGTGTCACCATTGATTTCGAAATACCACCAACCAAGCCTTCGATTTCACCTCATGTTGCTACAGAAAATAATTTTATTGTCACACTGGGTTGCTGAATACATCATATCACTGTGAATCCCTTGGACCACCCCCCCCCCCTGCCAGTTTTTTGGCGAGGATTGTATGGGGAGTTTGGGCGGGCGCTGTTAGCGCATCAGCGTCACGTCCCACCTACTCGGACGACGTGCTTAGGGGCGTTGCGCCGCTGTTAGCGTGTACAATCCATCTTCAGCCGACTCAGCTGGGATGTGCGGCGTCACTTCAAGGCGGTCTTTCATGCCGCCCGGCTGTGAGCTCCGCCTCCCGCATTGTCGAGCTAATGTTAAGTCGGTGGCAACCTCACACACGTTTGGGACGCTACATAGGTGTCTCCCCAGGCAATCATCTTGTTGCCATTTGTTTGCAGACACTCCAGCACTTGTCAGTTGCTGTTTCCAAGCACACACATAAGACAACTACTGTCACCCATCATGTAGCCCTCATTTTACTACTCCTTTCAGACTATGGATCATTCCTGATGGATTTATCTATCCATTACAGAGTTCTATACTGAACTATGAGGAAATACCTGACTCCATGACATTTATGGTGACCTGCTGCCTGGTGGTGATACCTTTGCGTCCTGGTAGTTTGACGCCCTGCCACCTCAGCTCCCGGGATGGACAGCCTTTTTGGCTAAATTTTCACACACACACACATCACCATGTGGCACACCGTGTAAGTAACCAGATTTGACTTTTTGTCTTCTCTGGTGGAAGTGAGTTTAATACTCTGATCATTATCTACTATGTTATTTCAGATACCCCATTTCATCCTCCCCCGAGGAGTGTTTTCTATACACGAAATGCCGCGTCAGGCTTACAAAGATGTAGCTATATGCGCTAATGGGACTTTATCTTGATCAACCAATTTTATGATTCGTTTATAGTTTATAATTTATGCTACAATTTTTATGGTGTGTTGCCCGGTTCCTATGTGTCTACATTTATTGATTGAATTGAACAACTCATTGTTATGTGTTAACATTTGTATTATGGATGTAATTTTGGTCATGCTATGTGTCACTGTACACGCGGCCTGTTTTTACTGTGTAGATATTTTATCTATTTAATACATGTATACTACTCTTAATGGTTCTTTTCATTTTTTTATCCCCATTAGCCCACTGTTTTACTCAAAGTCCCAATTTCCTTTTGCTTTACCACCTACAGGCATATACCCCAGTACAGCTGCACAAAGTCGTCCATGTCAATGGACAGCTGTGTGCAGCACGTAGCGTCCTGGGTTGAATAAATATGTCAGCATTTACATTACATGGGCTCAGAGCACCCATATACAGGAGGCCTCTGCACAATTGTATGTGTGATATCAAAATTCATTCACTCTGATTATTAAAACATTTTAATGTGCTGTCAACATCAATAATATGCCTTTTTCCATGCTATAATGGGCTTTACGGAGTCCCCTTGTTTCTTTTGGGATTCTCTGCATTGTGATAAGCAGGAAACTTCAGCCCTGCAGTGAAAATTGTACTTCCCAAGTACTTGTAAAGCTGCTGACTGGCAGAAACAAACATATTACTTTTATTACTTTTGTTGGCTGCTAATTTGTGAACTTTCACAGACCAATAATAAATCCATGAAAGTCAATTTTATAGCTTTAAATTATTTATTGTTACCCGACAGCAGAGTTCACATGAACCTAGAACAATTACAGGCCTCCAGATTATACCGTTGGGACACTGGTAAGAAAACAATAACCTAACATTTCTTTATAGCTTCACCCAATTCAAAAAAAAAATATAGGATATTTTTTTTATTATTATTATAGTAGTAGTGTTATTGCAAAGCCAAAATCCTGCCTCTTATAATGTCACAGTCCCAGCATGCTCCGGGTGGTGTCGTCACTACCCGGAGCATGCTGGGACTGCAACGTCAATAGAGGCCTATATAAATCACCACACACCCGGCATTACAGCGGGAGGGAGCGTCGTGGCAACATCGGAAGAACAAGGCAGAAGGCGATGAGGAAGACCGGACCGGGCTGGCAGCTGCTAGTAAAAGAGCTGCAAGAAGATAGCGGCGGCCAGCCCCGAAGAAGGCATCGGAGAGCAGGACAAGAACCGGGGAGAGCGGAGAAGACCCCAGAAGTTAGAAGAAGACCCCACTGGAGCTGGCTAATAAATTATTTTACCCCATACTCATTCACGTGGAGTTGGGGGCCGGGATCTGGGTGCCCCCTTATTAAAGGGGGCTCCCACATTCCGATAAGCCCCCCGCAGACCCCGACAACCAACGGGCAGGGTTGTCGGGTAGAGACCCTTGTGCCCATCAACATGGGGACAAGGTGCCTTGGGGTGGGGGGGCACAGAGAACCCACCCCCCCATGTTGAGGGCATGCGGTCTGGTACGGATCAGGAGGGGGGGCTGCTCGCTCGGATAAGGGTCTGGTATGGATTTTGGGGGAACTCTATGCCGGTTTTTTTTCGGCGTAGGTGTTCCCCTTAAAATCCACACCAGACCTAAGGGTCTGGTATCATCCTGTGGGGGAACCTCACGCAAAAAGTTTTTTCATTTGCGCGGGGTTCTCATTCAAGATTCTCCGCACACCAGTCGCCCCGCAAGTCGGATCATCTTGATCCGACTTCTGGTGCGACCTCTATTCAAATCAATGGGCTCCCATAGGGAACCACTGACTTTGAATAGAGACAGAAAAACGTGGGCTGAAAACGAGCGCGGCAAAACGTGCATTGAATTCAATGCAAAACGCAAAAAGCATCGCGTTAAAAACGCCGCTTTTTTCCTGGCGTCTGTACTAGCTTTACAGCCTGTTTTTTAAAATGTCCGTGGACATGAGGCCTTATAAATATCCCCTAAAATATATATAAAAAAAATGTATTTCTCAGTTTAGGCTGATATGTATTCTTCTACATACTTTTGGTAAAAAAAATAAAAATCGCAATAAGCGTATATTGATTGTTTTTCTCAGAAGTTATAGTGTTTACAAAATAGGGGATAGATTTTTGGCATTTTTATTAATATTTTTTTTTTTTACTAGTAATAGCGGCGATCTGCGATTTTTATCATGACTGTGACATTATGGTGGACACATCGGACACTTTTGACGCCATTTTGGGACCATTGTCATTTATACAGTGATCAGTGCTATAAAAATGCATTGATTACTGTGTAAATTACACTGGAAGGAAAGGGGTTAACCACTAGGGGACGAGGAAGTGGTTAAGTGTGTCCTAGGGAGTGATTCTAACTGTGGAGGGATGGGCTACCAGTGACACGACATTGATCACAGCTTCCGACTACAGGGAGCAGTAGATCAGTGTCCTGTCACAAGGCAGAACAGGAAAATGCCTTGTTTACATTGGCATCTCCCTGTTCTGCAGCTCCATGACACGATCGTGGGACACCGGCAGACATTGAGTCCTTGGGTCCTGCAGGCACGGTCACAGTGCTGCCGACATATATCTATAGGCGGCGGTCAGCTAGTGGTTAAAAAATAGACTTAAGTTGATGTCACATATATTTTACAATTTCGATGGTCAATAGTGGACAAATGGTCATTTTTGGAATTTAGATAGGAAGCTGGGCCTGTGCATTCAAGAATTGGACACAGCATTTTTGCTTGTATATGATTGGATGGTGGAAGTCAACAGAGCTTTCCCTCATTTCAGAGCTTCCCTCAGATCTAGAGCAACTGTACTTGCAGTTCGCAGTATATTTGCCTTTAGTAAATTAACCTCACTGAGTTTATGACAAGTCCGATATGCTTGTGACCAATGATAAAGGTAAATGAATGATCACCTTACAAGCCCCAATAAGAATCCTTTAGACCGTGAGACTAGATTCCAAGCAAATTTCTCAAACCCCGTCTTTAACATAAATTTCTCCATCTCTAATCTTCAGCTTTAAACACCAATTTGTCATTTTACTCCTGTGTATCTGAACTCCCTCGCAGTATCATACAGCAGGCCTGAACTAGAAAATAATATTTCCACAATGTAATGGAACATTTCCATATTTTGATGCACAAAACATTCAGAAATCAATGCAACCTAATCCACTGACTGTCTAATCTCAGCTCTCTCGGTTCTCTGTGAGCTGTGCTGTCAGTCATAATGATATATTCGGGCGGCATGACACAGACACATTTACTAAAACTAGAGAGCAAAATCTGGTGCAGATTTGCATGGAAGCCAAACGGCTTCTAATTTTAGCTTGTTCAATAAAGCTTTGACAAAAAAAAAATGGAAGTTGATTGTTTTCTATGCAGAGCTGCACCAGATTTTGCACTTTCCAGTTTTAGTAACTCAACAACCCCTACAGTTTGTAAAGATTTCAGGCCCTGTTTACATCTCAGCTTTGCTCCCACTGCATAAAATAAAGTTAAAACTGTTGAGAAAATGTGCAATGTTTCTACTGCAATAAAATAAACCTCCCTGGCTGCTCACAGTCTTCTTTAGAATGTACATTGTGTCTGTGTGCTGGGATGACTGCATGTGCAGAAAGGTCGTCATCCTGTGTCTGTCAAACAAAGCGGCTGAAGATCGGCATCAGGCAGAGGCCAGGGAGAAGATACAGGCATGGGTGAGGGAGTATTGTAGAGTTTAGTTCCAATTTAAGTTGCGTTGATCTGCAAACATCAACACTGGCTCAACACCAGGGCACATAGAAAACACTTGTGCCCTGTTCCCAGTAGCTGCAATGTGTTGCATAAAAATTTAGACATGCTGTATTTTTTAACAACATGTTACCAAAAGCAGCTCCGCTTTACTGCAGTGCATAGATGTGAATGAGATGTCATAAATAAAATACAAATTAGGTTTTTTATATATATATATATATATATATATATATATATATAACACCTTTCGCAATGCCCCTGACCACACCAACACAACAGACATCAGCCTGTATATTAGTTATCAGCTTTACTTCCTTTACTTGCATAGAGAGAGCAACTAATATGTAAATAGATAAACTGGTATCCTCGCAAGTTACGTTTGTGTGTCCATACTCTGATAATGATAATGTTGGGGAGTGGGGACATCCAAGTCCTAATTATTTCTTTATCGTACATCACGGGACACAGAGCAGCATAGCCATTACTATGTGGTTATAGAGTCTACCTTCAGGTGATGGACACTGGCACTCCCATACAGGAAGTTCCTTCCCTATATAACCCCCTCCCATAACGGGAGTACCTCAGTTTTTTCACCAGTGTCTTAGGTGTTGGTCGAGTTTTTGAACAGCTGTGCCTTCACATCCTCAGTGACCTTAGCAAGCTGACCGGATCCGTCCAAGGTGCTTCATAGCCAAAGTGGACGGTACCCGGGCCCCAGTTCGAGGAGCCAGTTTCCAGGATAATCTATTACAGAGTGTGGAGGGCCTACATAGCCTGAAGTGAGTCGAGGGGGTGGCATCCCTGCAAATATGCTATTGGCAGGATTCTAGAATTCTTACAGCTTGGGGTAGACAAAAACTTGGCCGTGAGCACTATCAAAGGGCAGGTTTCGGCTTTATCGGTCTTGTTTCAGAGACCATTGGCTACCCATTCTCTTGTTAAAACCTTCTTACAGGGAGTTTTAGGGATTAATCCTCCGGTCAGGGCCCCCCTTTGCCCCTGGAATCTGAACCTTGTACTGTCGGCTCTACAGAGGCAGCCTTTTGAGCCTTTGGCCGAAATCCCCTTGCTATTACCGACTAGAAAGTTAGTATTTTTGGTGGCCATGGCTTCTGCTAGAAGGGTATCAGAGTTGGCAGCCCTGTCGTGTAGAGAGCCATACCTCGTATTGCATGAGGACAGGGTCGTTTTACGCCCGCATCCGTCCTTTCTGCCGAAAGTAATATCAAGTTTTCACTTGAACCAAGATTTGATTTTGCCTTGCTTTTTTCCAAACCCCACTTTGGGAAAAGAGATGTTGCTGCATTCCTTGGATGTGGTCCAGGCCGTGAAGGTCTATCTTAAAGCCACGGAAACGGTTCGGAAAACCAATGTTTTGTTCATTTTACCGGATGGACCCAAGAAGGGTCAGGCAGCAGCAAAGTCCACTATTGCTAGATGGATCAAACAGTTAATTACCCAGGCCTTCGGCTTAAAGGGGATACCCCCTTCTTTGTCGGCAAAGGCCCATTCTACTAGAGCCATGTGAGCCTCTTGGGCGGCGCATCACCAGATCTCCATGGCTCAGGTCTGCACGGCAGCGACTTGGTCGTCGGTCCACACGTTTACAATGTTTTACCAGCTAGACGTTATGAGGAAGGCCGATGCAGCCTTCGGGCGGGCGGTGCTGCAGTATAAGATCCTCACGTCCATGGGGCACCCTTTATTATTGTTTGGCTGGAATGTCTCCCTCCCCTCATTAAGCATTGCTTTAGGACATCCCACATAGTAATGGCTATGCTGCTCTGTGTCCTGTGATGTACTCCAAGAAAAGGATTTTACAGGTAAGCCGTTTATAAAAATCCTCTTTTTTTTTCTACTCACACATGTGCTAAACCCAAGCATTGGTTTCTAGATACTGCATGACAAAGGGGTTGATTTACTAAAACTGCAGAGTGCAAAATCTGGAGCAGCTGTGTATTGTAGCCAATCAGCTTCTAATTTCAACTGAGTTCACATTGGTACAACACGACAGTCATATAACTTTCATCCTATTTTGCTCTGCATCAGTCCTACATCGCTCCTACATTGGTCCGACATCCATCTGACTTTCATGAACAGGGATACTACTTAGTTCGGTCCGACTTTCTGATAGTCTGACTTGTTCTTTGACCAATCAAAACAATCCCAGAGTGAGATAAATTCCTTTTACTGCTGCTGTAATCACACGTCGGATGTCACAAGTCGGATGGTTAGGACAAGGATTCTACTTTGATCCGACTTCAATGCTATTCAATGGGCTAAAGTAGGATCAAAGTCGGACCAAAGTAATGCAGGAACTTTTTTCAAAGTCGGACCGACTTGTGTCGGACCAGTTAAGACAGCTCTCATAGGGAAACATTGATTTTCACATGTTATGCGACATGAGCTCCCAATGTCGGAGCATTTGTCGTATAAAAGTGAACCCGCCCTCAATCAATAAAGCTTTGACAAAAACAAACAAACCTGGAGGCTGATTGGTTTTTAAGCAGAGATGCACTCGATTTTGCACTCTTCAGTTTTAGTAAATCAACCCAAAAGACTTTACAGAAGAATATGAACAGACACAGTTAATAGGAACTGTTCAAAGATACTTCATCTTGTCCTGTTTCAATGGTTGGTGCAAACACAAGACTGCTTCAGAATCTTTGGAAGTATTAATGCAATGGGGTTGATTTATTAAAACTGGAAGGTACAAAATCTGGTGCAGCTGCATAGAAACCAATCAGCTTCCAGATTTTTAGTCAAAGCTTGAGCCCTGGTTCACACTGGTGCGTTTGGACATGTCAAAGCGGCGGTATTTGCCGGCAATGGCACCGTCCTAATCGGTGCGACGCTGCATCTGCGTCACTGCACCGATTTCTGTACTACTTTTTGCGATTTCGGCGCACGATTTACATTGACATCTGTGCAGAAACCTAGATTTTGCACTCTCCAGTTTTAGTAAATCAACCTCAATGTGCGCTCAAGTTTCTATGCAAAACAAGCTGTTATTTTGATATTGCTTCGACCGTACCCCAATATGCAGAGCTTTTTTTCTCAGAAAATAGGTGCAGGAACTCAACCACGACCCATTCAGACTTCACAAACAGTAGAAGGGTCTTAAAGGGGCATTAAATACCAGGATTGCATTACATACAGTGTGCAGAGTTCAGGGGGTTACAAAGCAGTCACTTGTAAACACAGAAACCAGACTTCTGTGTTCACAAGTGATTGTGGTGAGCGGGCACCAAAGGGTCTGAGCCAAAGGTGGTGGAACTGAGTTCCACCAAGTTCCCCCAGAAAAAAAGCCCTGCCAATATGTATCTTGTAACATCAAATTTTCTGTGACCTTCCTAATAAAAAAAATAAAAACACACAAGCTGTTGACAAGACAGCGTGTTTGTATCTTTTCATGGAAGAAACCGATGGCCCCCACCATCATGGCCTGGAAGGAATTGATAAAATAAGACTTTACCGATATATGAAGCCACATATGTTAACCTCTTGACAACCGAGGACGTCCTCGACTTTGTGCGGTGATATCTGAATGATGGGTGCAGCTTCAGGCATCATTCAGATATCACCGTCTTCAGCCGCCGATTCTCTGCACAATAAGAATGATCAAAGCGGCAGTTCCGCTGCTTAATCGTTCTTATAGACAGCGGGAGGGGACGTCCCCCCCGCCACCATCCGGTGCTTCTCCGGGCTCTCCCGTGCCATCATGGGCCCAGAGAGTGAATCGGTTGGCGCTGGCTGGGAAGCATAGAGATGACTGGTGACCAGATGGTCATCAGTCATCTCTACGTTATGACGTCACGCCCGGTACCAAGAAGTAAACAAAGCCACAATCGCGGCTGTCAGCCTGAGATTGGTGAATTTTTTTTCACAATCTCATGCTTGTAAGCCTGGAGGAAAGATGTGGGGTCTTATTGACCCCACATCTCTCCATAAAGAGGACCTGTCACACTGATTCCTATTGCAAGGGATGTTTACATGCCTTTTAATAGGAATAAAAGTGATAAAAAAAAATTAAGTAAAATAAAACACCCCTGTCCCTGGTAGCTCACGCGCATAAGCATGCAGTCCCGCCCACATATGTAAACATTGTTCAAACCCCACATGTGAGGTACTGTCACGTGCGTTAGAGCGTGAGCAACAATTCTAGCACTAGACCTCCTCTGTAACTTGAAAATAGTAACCTGTAAAAAATGTTAAAGCGATGCTTATGGAGATTTTTAAGTACCGAAGTTTGGCACCAATCCATGAGTGTGCGCAATTTTAAAGCGTGACATGTTAGGTATCTATTTACTCTGCGTAACATCATCTTTCACATTATACAAACAAATTGGGCTAACTTTACTGCTATGTTATTTTTTAATTCATGAAATTATTGCGCAAATACCATGCAAGAAAAAAAGTTGCAATGACCGCCATTTTATTCCCTAGGGTGTCTGCTAAAAAAACACACATATATATATATATATACACAGGCATACCCCACTTTTAAGTACACAATGGGACCGGAGCATGTATGTAAAACGAAAATGTACTTAAAGTGAAACAATACCTTTTTTCACTTCTAGGGTGTAGTGGGGGGGATCAGGGGTTGTAGTGGGGGTGTCAGGGGCTGTAATGGGGGTGTCAGGGGCTGTAGTTGAGGTCTCAGGGGCTGTAGTGGGTGTTTCAGGGGGACACTGGAACAGGGTGGGCTATGCTCTCTCTCTGATCCTTTTCTGAAGTCAGTCAGTGTCAGTGGGAGAGTAGGACGCTCCGGTCTTCCGCTCGAGTCTGCTCTCGCCAGGGACCAGACAGGCAGATAGTGGCTAGGCAGACTGCTAGGTAGGCTTGCTCTACCCCTCTATCCCTCAAACAACTCACCACCGGCTTTCCCCGGCTCTACCTGGCCCCCCTGGCTTCCCTCCTTCATCCCTCTCCAGCAGGTAAGCCATCCACTGAGGTTGCAGGCAGCCGTCCTTTTCAGGACAAGCCACCGCTGCAACTTAAAGCCACGGCTCTCCACCCTATCCACACCTACCCTTCTATACCCCCACACTACCAGCCCCTCTCTAACTAACCATCCGCCACCTATCCCTGCAATCCCTGCAATTTTCCGCCGTCTCGGGCGCTTTTTCGGTACCTCCGCGCCGGCCTGGAGGCAATCGCGGCAGCCGCAACTAGGAAAGGCCGCGGCTTCACCCGCGGCCTAGTGGCGCGCCGCTTCTCACCCCCTCCAACCGCCACCAAAGTCCGAAAACGGACTTGAACCCCACCCCATACCCCCAGGAAAGTTACCTCACACCCCGGGCTAGGAATCCTGGCCCCAAATAGTAGCACCGATCCACCCAATCTGGAAGCTTTACCAGTCTGGATCCTGCTACCGATCGGCAGGCCTTTTTTGCTACACCCAGCCCCAAATCTTAATCACCACTACAACTTGATCCAGGGGTTACCCGATCGCCTCTTACAGGGGTCAGGAAGGAATTTTTTCCCTGCCGGAGCATATTGGCCGAGCGCCGCCAGGGTTTTTTTGCCTTCCTCTGGACCAAGCCAGGAGAGAGGAGTTTAGCCAATTCATTTACCCCAGGTCAAGCACATATCATGTGCTCTGATCAATACTAGATCGGCAGTAAAACACCGACTAGAAATCCGCGACTTCATTCAACAAAAGGATCTAGACTGTCTTTTTATTACAGAGAGCTGGCTCACAGCCGACTGTAACACCATTCTAGGAGAACTGGTGCCAGAAAATTACCGTATCATAACGGAAAACAGAATAGGGCAAAGAGGAGGCGGCCTGGCGGTGATCCACAAGACTCATCTTACGATCACCAAACCAGTCCGCCAAAACCCTCTTCCATTCATGGAAACCCTTACTCTGCAACTGCAAGCAAGTTCGAAGGAGACCGTCCACATTCTGCTCTGCTATAGGCCGCCCGGCCCAAAATCGCAGCTGCTCTCATCATGGACGGATTTCTTCTCCACTTATACCCTCAACAGTAAACAACTCTTGCTGTTAGGGGATTTCAATCTCTGGGCCAATTCCTCACAAGACCCCATTGCCGACGCCTGTATTGACCACCTGGAAGGTTTAGGATTGCAGCAACTAGTATGTGGGCCTACACATGCTTCAGGTCACACACTTGATCTTATTTTCAGACAAGCTCTGGAAATAAAAATTGGGGAAAATGAAAAATTGCCATGGACAGACCACCAGGCAATTACATTCAGTATTTCCACCATCCCCCCCGCAACAAAAACATCGAATCCAGTGGCAACACACTGGACTAGATGTCAGAAGAAGCTCCACTCGGAACTCTTCAAAACGACTTTAAGGAAAAAAATAGAAACTACCCAGCCGCAGCAAACGGCCGTTGAAACATTGAAAGCCATAAACTCGGCCATGCTACAGTCAGCCGACTTGGTAGCGCCGAAACGAATAACCCGCATTCGGAAAAACAACCGCAGCTGGTTTAACAACCAGCTGTCGTTACTGAAGCAAGAACGCAGAAGGGCAGAATCTGCCTGGAAAAGATGTTCTTCTGAGCTAAACCTATCCATCTACAAGGCGACCACAAGAAAATACCACAAAGGAATTTTCCAAGCCAAGAAGAATTATTTTTCGGAGGCTATCAACGGTGCCCAAAACCGCCCCCGCGAACTCTTCAAGATGGTCACCCAGACCATGAAACCAGGATGCATTGAAGCCCCCAGTTCGGACACACAAGAATTTTGCAATGAGCTATCGGATTATTTCGTTAATAAAATCGAGGCAATCCGTGAAAGCATTCAGCAAAATGTTTCTCCCTCAGCCCCCCCTGTAGCCTCTCACATAACACCCATAGTAATTCTCCGATATCAGGTAAGTTCACCCTGGAACCCATCTCCATCGAGTCCACTAAGAATGTCATTTGTACTCTGCGCAATGGCGCAGCGCCAAATGACATTATCCCCACAAAACTGCTGAAGGAATGCGCCGACATCCTGGCTCCTCCCATCACGCAGCTTATCAACCAGTCTTTCTTGGAGGGCATAGTGCCCTCACAGTTGAAAGAGGGTGTAATCCAACCCCTCCTGAAGAAACCCTCCCTGGACCCCAAGGACCCACTCCACCGCCGTCCCATAACAAGCCTCAACGTATTCTCTAAGATAATGGAAAAAGTAGTGGTACAACAGTTGCAACTGCATCTAGATACCTACAAGCTACTTGACCCATTGCAATCAGGCTTCCGTCCCGGACATGGGACAGAAACAGCATTACTGAAAGTATGGGACGATGTTCTCAAGGCCGCAGACGAAGGAGAATCTTGTCTCCTGGTTCTGTTGGACCTAAGTGCAGCTTTTGACACTGTAGACCACAATCTGTTACTGACTCGGCTTTCTGAAGTAGCCAGGGTCGCAGAAGGCGATTTATCTTGGTTCTCCTCTTTTTTGGAAAACCGATCGCAAACAGTGAAGCTAGGACCTTTTACGTCTGAAAAACGCACAGTAACATGCGGAGTCCCTCAAGGATCGCCTCTGTCACCAGTGCTATTCAACATCTACCTTCGTCCTCTTTTTGAGATTATTAGCAGTCAAAAACTGCTTTATCACTCTTATGCAGATGACACGCAACTGTATTTCCGCATCTGCAATAGACAGGATCACCACCTCAATCTAGAGACATGTCTCTCTTTTATAGAGGACTGGATGACAAAGAGTTATCTTAAACTCAATGGAGCGAAAACAGAACTTCTTCTGTTTCACGCCAAGCGAAGGAATCAACCCTCAACAGCGTGGTCTCCCCCACCTATTTTGGGCAAGCTCATCACCCCTAGCGCCAAAGTCAAAAGCCTAGGGGTCATTCTTGACTCCTTTATGACAATGGACGCACAAATAGGGTCAGTGGTCAGCGGATCTCACCATCTACTGCGCCTACTACGCAGACTCACTCCGTTCATCCCTAAAGAAGATCTAGCGGTCGTGGTGGGAGCTATTGTAAACTCCAGGTTGGATTATGCAAATGCCCTTTACCTCGGTCTCCCCAAATACCAAATCGCTCGTCTGCAAGTCGTTCAGAATACGGCCGCCAGACTTGTGACTGGGAAAAAACCCTGGGAATCTATCTCACCTTCACTGAGAGCCCTTCATTGGCTGCCAGTTAAAGACAGAATCGCTTTTAAAGCCCTCTGTCTTACGCATAGATGTGTCCATGAGAATGCCCCCCTTTACTTATGCGAATTAATAAAAGCGCATAATCCAAATCGCGTTTTGCGATCCACGAATCAGAACCTGCTCCAGGTTCCGAAAGCCAACTTCAAGTCCAAAGGAGAAAGAAGATTTGCGATCCAAGGTCCCAGACTATGGAACGCTTTACCAACCAGCATTCGGTTGGAGGAGAACCACCTAGCATTTAGGAAAAAGGTCAAGACTTTTCTCTTTTGATATCAAAGGAGACAGGAACAACAAGCGCCCAGAGGCGATTCAGTTCGCATGTGCCGCGCTATATAAGTTTTCATTCATTCATTCATTCATATGCTCTCGGAGCTTCAGCTCCTTTTACTGCAGCTTCAAAATGTCTATACATTACTTGTAAGGCACTTTACATACACTCGTGGGTATGTCCTTACTCGCGAGTGTATGTAAAGTGAGTGTACTTAAAGCGGGGTATGCCTGTATACAGACTGTTTGGGGGTTCTGATTAATTTACTAGCAAAAAAAATGAGATTTTTACATGAAGGAGAGAAGTGCCAAAATAGGTCCGGTTGTATAGTGGTTAATAGAGGGGTACCTGATAAGTTTAAAAGGTATGTGGTGGATAGATAGAAAATAGCTCCACAGCATCGGATTAATGGATTCCTGGTTGAAGTTTCCTTTTGTGGCGAGCAGCAGGGTCTGTGTAGGCCTTGATGGGCACCAAATACAATCTCTCTTATAACAGAAGTATTGTATTGTTTAAGGTGGAGTTCCACCCACAAATGTAACTTCCACTTTTTGGAATCCTTCCCCCCTCCGGTGTCACATTTGGCGCCTTTTGGGGGGGCAGATACCAGGTATTTGCTTCCACTTCCAGGCATAGATCACCTCGTGATCGAGGTGACCTACGCCACTTCCGGCACCTACTCTGTCCTCCCCTGCTGTCTTCTTGGAGACCTCAAAGGTTGTCAAAAGACAGCAGGGGCCAGAGAAGATGCGCAGCGTGACTTGCGCATGCGCAGTAGGGAACCAGGAAGTGAAACCGCAAGAATGGCGGCAGTAGCAGCCAAGAGCCAACTGCCAGATCGACATTGCAGGCGCCCTGGACAGGTAAGTGTCCATATATTAAAAGTCAGCAGCTGCAATATTTGTAGCTGCTGGCTTTTAAAAAAAAAAAATTTCTGCAGACCTCCGCTTTAATGTGAATACTGTATATACTGTTTGTACCCTTTTCTTTTTATTACTATAATGTTTTTTCCTGGGACGATTGCTGCTTTTATTGGTCTGGTAGCTACATTGCTGTTGAATTGCAGTGCTAAATGTTAAAAAAAAAAAAAAAAAAAAAAAAAAGATACAACATGCTGGCATTTTGATATACAGTACTAAATGGTGGTGCCGCTTTTTTTAATATACTGTAATTTATGAATTTTTTCACATTTCTGAAGTTCTCTAGCATACCAGTTTATGCACATTTCCATTGCTAGCAGAACAGAAAGCCTTTCATGCGGGGCAGAATCCATCCAAACAGGGGATGCCTCCATTAATCCCTGCTAAGTAGAGATGAGACAAACAAACAACCCCCCCCCCCGCGAACAGACAGTTTGTGGGAACTTTAGAACCCCGTTAAAGTCTATGGGACTCAAACGTTTGAAATCTAAAGTGCTAATTTTAAAGGCTAATATGTAAGTTATTGTCCTTAAAAGTGTTTGGGGACCTGGGTCCTGTCCCAGGGGACATATATCAATGCAAAAAAAGTTTTAAAACTGAAGTTTTTTCGGGAGCAGCGATTTTAATAATGCTTAAAGTGAAACAATAAAAGTGAAATATTTCTTGAAATTTCATACCTGGGGGGGGGGATTGTATAACGAGAGTGAATTTCCACCGCTGGAATTTTTTTTTTCTTTTTAATAAAGGACTTTCCCAACGGTCTGTGTGTGTGTTTTTTTTACATTTTTTACACTTTCTTTGTGAAATGGTAGGGGTACAATTCACATAGGGGTGGGCGGGAACTGGGGGTCCACTTTGTTAAAGGGGTCTTCCAGATTTCAATAAGCCCCCCTCGCCCGCAGACCCCCACAACCACTGGGAAAGGGTTGTGGGGATGAGGCCCTTGTCCCCATCAACATGAGGACATGGTGCTTTGAGGGATCACAGACCCCAAAAGCATCTTCCCAATGTTGAGGGCATGTGGCCTGGTACGGTTCAGTGGGGGGCGCTCTCTCGTCCCCCCCTCTTTTCATGCGGGCTTGGATAAGGGGTCTGGTGTGGATTTTTGGGGGTATTTGACGGTGGGGTTCCCCTTATTATCCATACCAGACCTGAACGGCCTGGTAATTGAATTTGAGGAAACCCCCATGCATTTTTTTTTTATGAATAAAACTTTTCTCTGTATTGCCGGTAGCTGACAATTCATTATAGCCGCGAGTGATTTTAAATGACTTTTTTCCTTCAGAAATGACATTTTGTGCAGGGACAGTTCTAAGCACAGGAAACAAACGCGACTTTACAGGCATACTATACACCCCCCCCCCCCCTTTCCAGGTACGATATTTAAAGGAATATTTCACTTTTATTGTTTCACTTTAAGCATTATTAAAATCACTGCTCCCGAAAAAACAGACATTTTTAAAACTTGTTTTTGCATTGATACATGTCCCCTGGGGCAGGACCCGGGTCCCCAAACACTTTTTATGACAATAACTTGCATATTAGCACTTTAGATTTCTACAAACAGACTTTTGCAGGGTGTTCCGCGTCTTTTCGAATTTGCAGCAAACACCCCAAATTGTTCGCTGTTCGCCGAACAGGTGAACAGGCAATGTTCGAGTCGAACATCCTACACGTTCTGTAGTGCAAATCTGCAAAATGTAAAAAGTACTAAAACTGCATAGGTGCAAATCCAGCCTTAAGGCTCCATGCACACTGAAGCTGATAAACTGCAGTTTATTGGCGTTTTGCCTTTTTTTTTTAAAGCCCATAAACTGAACTCTATGTTAGCCTATGTGCCCATGCACACCTGGGCGTTTTTCAGTGTTAATGAGCTTTGGAGTTTATTGGCTTTTTTCTGAACGCCTGAAATTTGCGCTCAAAGTGCCGTTTTTCGGCGGGAAAAAACATGAAACGCGAAAAAACGCCGAAAAACCCTGGCGCCAGCATTTTTTTTGCGTTTTTTATCCATTGAAAAAAAAAAGTAAAAAATAAATAAAAAAAAGTCAAAAAAAAAAAAAAAGCTGATAAAAGCTACACTGAAAAACGCTGATTAAAGCTATTGCAAAGACGCTAAAAAACGTTGCAAGGCTCCCTGCAAAGCTAGTGGCATTTTTTTATAGCTTTTATCAGCTTCAGTGCGCATGGCACATTTTTTGCAGGTAATAACTTTCTTTTAATGGACCTGTAAAGCATTGCACCCATAATCAGCAGATTGTGGGTGTAATGCCATGGTCCTGCAGACTGTCTGTATCTGTCTGGCTGTACCTCTGATACGGCCAGGCAGTTACACTGTGACAGGAAGACTTCATAGACTACTACAGTGTTGTGGTAGTTCATTGAGATTTGAGAACTACAAGCCAACAGATGCAAAGACTGTCGGCCTTGTTGGACCGCACGGTTTTCTGATTCAGAGAACACTTTGAATGGATGGCACGCCAGACGGGCAGAGCCCTGCATGGCCGTATTTTTTTACAGATTGTGATAGCTAGCGTGAGGGAGAAGATCCCTCGCTGTCAGACTGGGAGTTCAGGGGGAGTGGGGGGGGGGGGGCATCTGTAACAAGTTACACCCTGGATATGGGTATAACATGTTACAAAAAGAGAACTTTTCCTTTAAAGCCCAATCCCTCATTCACACTGGCAGCTCTGTGTTATGCTTTTTAAACAGAGGGGAAGAGATTCACTTCAAATGAAAAACACTTGTTTACAGGCATATAGCACAAAAAAATAAAAAGGAACGCTCAATCATTGCCAGAGCACCTAAAATATTCCCAAACTTCATTTATAACTTCAAGCATAACAGAAACAGTACGTTACATCATGTTACAAACTATTTGCACCAGTTTGTGCCGTGATGGCCACTTCCTCTTCGTATAAGATTAAGAGCGACAAGCTTCAGCAATTACGTAGTGCTAAAAATCACAACTGTTTATCACACTTTTCCCTTTGTAATACAATATACCGTATGTCAATGTTATAAAAATGTTTTGGCAAAGTTAGGGGTCATCTAATCCTAAAAAAATACAGAAAATAATCGATGACCATTCAGCACCACTGTCCTGAAGGTACGAAGGACTGCAGGTTTTCATCCCCAACCACTGGGAAAGTACAGAACTGTACAGAAGAGGTTTCCATTCAGTTCCACTTGTGGAATACTGCAAAGGAACTGAGCATTATGGAGGAGCTGTCCATTCAGCACCGCAGAGGGTAGAAAAAATATATAATTATTATGGAGGAGCTGTCTATTCAGCACCATTCTACTACACATAAGAAACATTATAGAGGCGCTGTCCATTCAGCAGTTCTCTACTACAAGTAAAGTGGTTTTAAAGGCAGAAGCCATTGGCTCCTGCTGCTGTCAATCACAGTCAGCGATGAGAGAGCCAGGGACTCAATAAATGCAGACAGCTAGGTTTAGGAGCGTCAAGATCGAGCCCCCCGCATGAGTACCCCCATAGGAATTGGACCCCGAAAAGAGAAGGATCTGGGCTGCTCTGTACAAAACCACTGCACAGAACAGGTAAGTATAAGGTTTGTTATTTTAAAGAAAAAATTACATTTAGAATCACTTAAAGCAGAGTTCCGCCTTCCCCTCAAAAAAAATTAAGTCAGCAGCTACACATACTGTAGCTAGAGCTGGATGATTGTTCTCCCCAAAAAAATCTGTGATAAAAAATAAATAAATAAAAAACCTTGATTCGAATCAAGTTTTTTTTTTATGGAGTTATTAAGCAAGGCCGTGGCTGTGGCATCCGGCCTCGCGGACTAGGCCGAAGCCGCGGCCTTGCCTAAAAACTCCTGCCCGCAGCTCCTCAGGGCCGGCGTGGTGTCAGCGCCAGTCATGGTAAAAAAAAAAATGATTTGCTGAAAATCTGAATCAATTTGACCTCTCAACTCGATTCTAGATTCAAATCGATTTTTTCCCCAGTCAACTGTAGCTGCTGACTTTTAATATTAGGATACTTACCTGTCCTGGAATCCAGCGATGTCGCCACCTCAGCTGATGTTTCCATCAGATGCCTGGTGCTGCTGCTGCCATTGCCAGTAAGGGAACCCGGCCATAAAGCCATTAGGCTTGCGAAGCGAAGCTGGCTCGACAGTAGGGGAGGGAGGAGGAGGGGCGAGGTCTGAACATAAGTGGGGACAGGGTACCTGTCAAAAACAGGTACTCGCCCCCCCAACCCGAAAGGTGCCAAATGTGGCACTGGATGGGGGGAGGAGACAAATAAATGAAAGTTCTAAATTTGGGTGGAACTCTGCTTTAACCACTTCATTACTGGGCACTTAAACCCCCTTCGTGCCCAGACCAATTTTCAGCTTTCAGCGCTGAGGCATTTTGAATGACAATTGTGCGGTCATACAACACTGTACCCAAATTATATTTTTTTTTAAAAATTCCCACAAATAGAGCTTTCTTTTGGTGTTATTTGATCATCTCTGCGATTTTTATTTTTTGCGCTATAAACATAAAAACACAATATTTTTTTACTTTTTGCTATAATAATATCCCAATTTTTTTTTTTTTTAATATATATTTTTTTCCTCGCTTTAGGCCGATTCGTATTCTTCTACATATTTTTGTTAAAAAAATTGCAATAAGCGTATATTGATTGGTTTGCGCAAAAGTTATAGCGCCTACAAAATAGGGGATAGATTTATGATTTATTTTTTATTTTTTACTATTGATGGCGGCGATCTGCGTTTTTTTTGTCAAGCCTGCGATAATGCGATGGACATATCAGACACTTTTGACACAAATTTGGGACCATTCACATTTATACAGCGATCGGTGCTAGAAAAATGCACCAATTACTGTATAAATGTGACTGGCAGTGAAGGGGTTAACACTAGGGGGCGAGGAAGGGGTTAAATGTATTCCCTGGGTGTGTTCTAACTGTGTGGGGGGAGGGGGCTGACTGGGGGAGGTGACCGATGCTGTGTCCCTATGTACAAGGGACACAGATCGGTCTCCTCTCTCCCTGACAGGACGTGTTTACACACAGAGCTCCACGTCCCTGCTGTCACCGCCGATCGTGGGTACCTGGTGGACATCGCGGCCGCCAGGCACACGCATCGGCATCTTAGCGATGCGCCGGCACAGTGTTTACCCACTGCACGCCCCCCAGAAGCGCGCATGGGTAATGCATATAAAAAGTCATCCAAAAAAGTCCACTTGGCACTTGAGAGCCGCTCTGTGGACGTCTTTTGTCTATAGCGCGGATTTCAAGTGGTTAAAGTGGATGTAAACCACATTATTTTGCATTAATGGTTTCCTTAATTTGCAGGGTTTCCTTCTCACTTCCTGTTTGTTTTTTCTCCCGCTATGGGACAGGAAGTGAAGGGAAATCTCTGTAATAAGACACAGATGGCAAAAAAAAGTCAGATAGGGGTTATAACCCTCCTATCCACAATGAAAACAAGTTTTGCCTGTAGTTCCACTTTAACACTGGTAAAGAACATTATGGAGGAGCTGTCCGTTCAGCACCATTACTATACAAGTAAAGGGCATTAAGCAGGAGCTCTCCATTCAGCACCACGCTACTACAAGTAAAGGGCATTATGGAGAGCCTATCCTCTCAGCACTATTCCATTACAAGTAATGGCCCTGTCACACAGTCTTTCCGATCTGATGTGCCTGTCTAGGCTGAAGCTCCATGCAGCTCTATGGCCAGGCAGATGTAACGGACTTTTGTCTGTTTACACCGCACTACCTCCGAGTCTGTCCAGGTCCATAAAAAAAAATAAAAAAAAGGATTGCATCTATTTTTATGGAGCTAAATGTGAGGGAGTCCAATGTAAACTGATATAAATATGTTTACATCTGGCCGCCCATAGAGCTAACACGGATTCACTTCTGTCTGTTGTGTAGATGTGGACACAAACTGAATGGGTACAGATGTAAAAAAAAAAAAAACTGACATCTGTCCTCTTCAACTGCATCTCAGCAAGTGATCTGTGAGCGAATCTCCTACTGAACGGAGTGGAGAGGCTCCATGTAAAAGGGCCCTAAAAAATATTATGAAGGAGATGTCCTTTCAGCACCAATTTACTACTTGTAAAGGACATTATGGAGGAGCTGTCCTTTCAGCACTACTGGTGTGATTTGATGAGTACTAACAGAAACACAACAAACAAGTAAACGTATTTTGTACCAAGTATTAACTACATTTCAGTTAGCGTGTTCAATACCTTTTCCCTGTGTCATTCCATTTTATTACACAGAACTTCATTTCTGAACTTATTTGTTTTCATGGCCTTGCATGTATGGATTGCATGGGTTTGTTACCGACATGTGGGGAAAACTTCATGTCAATATAAATATATTTACCTACAAAAATGGTGACATGTTCAATACTTATTTTACACACTGTATGTACAGTACATCTATCTAGATAGGTGGTAGATAGATAGATAGATAGATAGATAGATAGATAGATAGATAGATAGATAGATAGATAGATAGATAGATAGATAGATAGATAGATAGATACAGAGATAGATAGATAGATAGATAGATAAATAGATAGATAGATACAGTATTTAAACTGCACGAGTCTGGCCAAAATGAGAATCACTATTTTTTTGCTTAAAAGATAGATCACGATTCTCACAGCGTAACAAAATTTTTCACATTAAAACTAAAAAAAAATTGGACAAACTTTACTGTTTCCTTTTTATTTTTTATATATATATATATATATATATATATATATATATATATATATATATATATATATATTATTATTTATTGGAGTGTATTTTTTCCCAAAAATTGCATTTGAAAGACCGCTGGGCAAATACAGTGCGACATAAAAAAGTGCAGCAATTGCCAGTTTATTCCCTAGGGTCTCTGATAAAATATATATAATGCTTGGGGGTCCCAAGTAATTTTCTAGCAAAAAATATTGATTTTAACTTAAAGCGGAAGTAAACCCATCAATTTAACAGTTTCAAAAAGCAGTTACATTCCTGGCATGCCGGGAATGCTAACTGTCACATTGGTTGTGCGCTCAACCAAACTGTCAAACCATCCAATGGCTGGTGTCATAACTGATCACATGTGCAGCATCATGGCAGTTGAAGATTAAACAGAGGCCAAGATGGCAGCTTCTTAGCCTGAAAATTATAGGAGGGTTTACTTCCACTTTAAGAAACAAGTGTCAAAAAAAGATTTGGACTTTAAAGCGGAGCTCCACCCTAAAGTGGAACTTCTGTTCATCTGAACCCCCCCCCCTCCGGTGTCACATTTGGCACCTTTCAGGGGGAGGGGGGTGCAGATACCTGTGTAAGACAGGTATTTGCACCAACTTCCGGCCACACAGTCTGTGGGTAGACTGCGGGCAGAACTCCAGATCCCGCCCCCTTCCCCGTTGTGTTCTGGGAAACACTCGGCTCCCAGAACACAGCGGGGACCAGTGTGCACGGCGCAGCTTGACTCGCGCATGCGCCGTAGGGAACCGAGCAGTGAATCCGCAACGCTTCACTTCCTGGTTCCCTCACCGAGGATGGCGGTGGGGGCAGCAGAGTGACGAGCTATTGCTCGTCTTCTGCTGCAGATGTCGCTGGACTCCAGGACAGGTAAGTGACCTGATATTAAAAGTCAGCAGGTACAGTATTTGTAGCTGCTGGCTTTTAATATTTATTTATTTTTTTACAAAGGAGCTCCGCTATATGTGGTAAACTTCCTGCATTTACACACAGAAGTTTTCTCTGAGGAAGAAGCTTTAGTTACAATGTTTCATGTTGTTACAAACTTAGCAGACTGCCTGGATTTTTTTCTTAACACACACACAGAAGTTTATCCCTTTGATCTAAGAAGGAAGCGTTATGGCCCATACACACGATCCGAATATCGGCCGACGGATCGTACGACTTTTTTCGCTTAATAATCGCGAGTAAAATAAAATAGGTTTTAAACTCACGAAAATTATCGTACGATAGAAAAAAACGATCGGAAGTGATGTCACGTGTTGTAATGTATTTGTATTGTATTGTCGGACGACGGCTGTACTGACTAAACGAAAATCGGACGATCGGACATCGGACGAGAAAAATTTTCGCGCTTGTCCGATCGAATTTAATCGGATGAACGGTCGTGATCGGCTGTCGAAAGTAGTGTACACACGATCCGAAAATCGTACGATCCACCATCGTACGATCGTTTTCGTCTGATATTCGGATCGTGTGTATGGGCCATTAGTTACAATGTTTCCTGTTAAAAACTTGGCAGATTTTCTTTTGACAGCTGATAAGTCTCTCCACTTGGCAAACTCTGCATTGGAGATGTCAGGGGGGGTGAAGCGAGATCACGATTTTTTAACACTTAATTGTGCAGCTCTACACAGTATATAGATAGATACACACACAGTATATAGATATAGATAAATATATACACACACAGTAGATAGATAGATAGATAGATAGATAGATAGATAGATAGATAGATAGATAGATAGATAGATACAGAGATAGATAGATAGATACACACACACACAGTATATAGATAGATAAATAGATATACACACACAGTATATAGATAGATAAATAGATATACACACAGTATATAGATATAGATAGATATATACACACACAGTATATAGATATAGATAGATATATACACACACAGTATATAGATATAGATAGATATATACACACACAGTATATAGATAGATAGCTATATACACACACACAGTAGATAGATAGATAGATAGATAGATAGATAGATAGATAGATAGATAGATAGATAGATACACACACAGTATATAGATAGATAGATAGATAGATAGATAGATAGATAGATAGATAGATAGATACACACACAGTATATAGATAGATAAATAGATATACACACAGTATATAGATAGATATACAGTATATAGATATATAGAGAAGAGGGACAGTAGTAGATGAAGGGCGGGTAGAAGGATTTGTCCCCAAAACAAGGACTGTCCTCACCATACAGGGACTAGGAATATCACAGCTACAGGAGTAAGAATGAGAAGTGGGCAGAGGCATCCCTCCAAAACAGGGACTGTTTTTACCGAGCAGGGACTGTCTGGAACTGGGATATATAAACATCCAATGAAAGAAGGACAGAGGGATGTGTGAAAAAAATCTAGTACTGTCATTAGCAGCCAGGGACTGTGATTTACATACAGAAGGCGGACAGAAGTGGAGATAAACACACAACAAGGACTGTCTCCATATATCAGGGACTGTCAATAAATAACAAAGACTGTCCTCAACAGAACTGGGATATAAACGTTTATAAGAGGGACAGAAGAGAATAAAGAGACAGGGATTTTTTTCTCAGGGATTGTCTCCATATATCAGGGACTGTCAATAAATACCAAGGACTGTCTCCATATATCAGCCAGGTAATGTCCCTATATATCAAGGACTGTCCCTATATATCAAGGACTGTCTCAATATATCTGGGACTGTCCTTACCAGAACTGGACTATAAACAGTTCTAAGAAGGACAGAAGAGAATAAAGGGACAGAGGTTTTTTATCTCAGGGACTGTCCCTGTATATGAGGGACTATGGCACTGTCACACACAGTAGTGGGGGAGGGATTGTCCCTCTCTGTGACAGGGACCGGTGCTGTGCTCCCTTAGCATGCAGCCAGTGTTGTCCTGTATCTGGGTGTAGCGCTCACACAGGCAGTAGACACGTACATACAGGGACAGGTGAAGACCTGTTCGGGACTGTCTGTCCCCCCTCCCCCCTCTCCGGTCCCTCAGCACAGCCGGTTATTGGCCTACTTACCATCTATCGCCATGATTCTTCCAGCACGGAGCGTACCAAGCCGGCAGGTTATGGAGGGGGAGGCGGAGAAAGTGAATGACAAGGAACGAACCATAGGCGGCGGGGCGGGTTGCGCTTTCACTAGAAGGGAGGAGGGGAAGGTCTCGGTGGGCTCGTCCAGTGCCGCACGCGCGGCCAGGTCTAAGGCGGGAAAAGTGAGACGAGGAGGAATGGCTGAGGCGGCAGTGTGTGTCAGGACTCGGGTGATTCCTGTCAGGGACACATGCTGCCTGTCACTGCCTGTTAATCATCCTCCAGTAGATGTTTACCGCAGCCCAGACACATAAAATGGTCATAAATAAACAACACCGTAAATTAGTAGCTGAACAGGGTGAGAGTTCACCAACCATAAGTAAATTGTAAGGGTGTCCACAGTCCTCACAGGGATTGATTTTTCCACAATTTTTTATGAGCCCCGTATTTTATATCAGAAGGTTATCCAAAAAAGCTGTAGCAATAAGTGATGTGGCCCTCAGTGCAAAATCATTCAGGGGCCCCACCTCAGTAATATCCATCTCAAAGGCTGTGCTCCCTGAGTAATGAAAAACTCATTTCATATTAATTGTATAAATTCCCGCTACCGGACCTGTGGCCCTTTGGCACATTAGGCACCTTGACACACAAGGACCAATTGGGTCCACCAGTGTGAAAGGAGCCTTATTATATGCCATCCAGGGGCTGTGCCCACTTAACCACTTTAGCCCCGGACCATATTGCTGTCCAAAGACCAGAGCACTTTTTGTGATTCGGCACTGCGTCGCTTTAACTGACAATTGCGCGGTCGTGCAACGTGGCTCCCAAACAAAATTGGCGTCCTTTTTTTCCCACAAATAGAGCTTTATTTTGGTGGTATTTGATCACCTCTGAGGTTTTTATTTTTTGCGCTATAAACAAAAATAGAGCGACTATTTTGAAAAAAATTCAATATTTTTTACATTTTGCTATAATAAATATCCCCAAAAAGATATAAAAAAACATTTTTTTCCCTCAGTTTAGGCCGAAACGTATTCTTCTACATATTTTTCGTTAAAAAAAATCGCAATTAGCGTTTATTGATTGGTTTGCGCAAAATTTATAGCGTTTACAAAAAAGGGGGTAGTTTTACGGCATTTTTATTAATATTTTTTATTTTCTAGTAATGGCGGCGATCAGCGTTTTTTTTCGGTACTGCGATATTATGGCGGACACATCGGACACTTTTGACACATTTTTGGGACCATTGGCATTTTTATAGCGATCAATGCTATAAAAATGCATTGGATTACTAGCGGCCGCGAAAGTCCCGACAGGAGAGCCGACCTGCCGCCGTAGAACCACGGTGGCTGGTCGGCTAGTGGTTAATAGCATCCTGGGCCCCTGGGCAAAAAAATTCACTGGGACCCCTACCAGCCTACATCTGGTGTCCATTATCACAGTGCCCCCTTACATCAGGTGTCTCCTATCACAGTGCCATTTACATGAGGTGTCCCCAACACAGTGCCCCCTTACATCAGGTGTCCCCCTATCACAGTGCCCCCTTACATCAGGTGTCCCCCTATCACAGATCCCCCTTACATCAGGTGTCCCCATCACGGTGCCCCCTTACATCAGGTGTCCCCCTATCACAGTGCCCCCTTACATCAGGTGTCCCCCTATCACAGAGCCCCCTTACATCAGGTGTCCCCTATCACAGTGTCCCCTTACATCAGGTGTCCCCTATCACAGTGCCTCCTTACATCAGGTGTCCCCTATCACAGTGCCCCCTTACATCAGGTGTCCCATATCACAGTGCCCTCTTACATCAGGTGTCCCATATCACAGTGCCCCCTTACATCAGGTGTCCCCTATCACAGTGCCTCCTTACATCAGGTGTCCCCCTATCACAGTGCCCCCTTAGATTAGGTGTCCCCTATCACAGTGCCCCCTTACATCAGGTGTCCCCTATCACAGTGCCCCCTTACATCAGGTGTCCCCTATCACAGTGCCTCCTTACATCAGGTGTCCCCTATCACAGTGCCTCCTTACATCAGGTGTCCCCTATCACAGTGCCCCCTTACATCAGGTGTCCCCTATCACAGTGCCTCCTTACATCAGGTGTCCCCCTATCACAGTGCCGCCTTACATTAGTTGTCCCCTATCACAATGCCCTCTTACATCAGGTGTCCCCTATCACAGTGTCCCCTTACATTAGGTGTCCCCTATCACAGTGCCCAGGGGGGTACAGGCAGTACACCTGTAAGGGGCCCGGGGGTCCCCAGGGGCCCGGAGGGCAACCCCCCCTTTTTTTATTTATTTTTTATAAAAAAAATATATATTATTAATATATTTTTATTTTATTTTTTAATAAAGGACCAATTTTATTTTTTTCTTAGAGGCCTGGAGGTCCCCAGGGGCCCCTAAGGCCCCCAGGGCCCAGGATGGCAACCCCCTTTTTTTATTTATTTTTTATAAAAAATATATATATTTTTAATATATTTTTATTTTATTTTTTATTAAAGGGACAATTTTTATTACATTTTTTTAGGGGTCTGGAGTTCCCCAGGGGCCCGGAGATCCCCACTGCCCCGGATGACATCCCCCCCTTTTTTATATATATTTTTTTTATATTTCTTTTATTTTTTTTATATATATATATAATATCATTATTATTAAAGGGCCCAGAGGTCCCCAGGGCCCCCAGATGGCAACCCCCCTTTTTTTTATAAAAAAATTTAATTTTATATATATTTATATATATTTTTATATATATTATATATATATAGATGTCCCCAGGGCCCCATGTGGCAAACCCCCCTTTTTTTTTTTTACAAATGTTTATTTTTTAATTTTTGTTTATATACATTTTTTATTTATTTTTTATTAAAGGGCCCAGAAGTTTATTTTTTTTATTTTAATTAAAGGGCCCAGGGCCACATATGGCAACCCCCCTTTTAAAATATATATATATATATATATATTTTTCATATATATATTTTCTTCCTTTTTTTATTTTTATCAAAGGGCCCAGAGGTCCCCCGGGCCCCGGATGTCTACCCCCCCCTTTTTATATATTTTTCTTTATTTCTTATTTTTTTGTAAAGGGACCCCCGCTTCTCAATTCCCGGCAGCCCCCCCACTTCTCAATTTCAGGCGGCAGCACCCCCCCCCCGGTTCTCTGCTCCAGGGGGCCCACGCCTGAAGCTGTGTAAGGGGCCCCATAATTCCTGATGGCGGCCCTGGTCCCCATTGCAGTACCCCCTTACATCAGGTGTCCCCATCACAATGCCTCCTTATATCTGGTGTCCCCATTGCAGTGCCCCTTACATCCGGTGTCCCCTATCACAATGCCCCCTTACATCAGGTGTCCCCCTAACACAGTGCTCTCTTATATCAGGTATCCCCTAACACAGTGCCCCCTTATATCGGGTGTCCCCATTGCAGTGCCCCCTTACATCAGGTGTCTCCTATCACACTGCCCCCTGAATCAGGGCCCATGCAGACAGTAATCTGTGTTTTCTTACCTATTTACTTACACCAGTCGACCATAACATTAGGACCACTGACAGGTGAAGAGAATAACATGGATTAGAAAAACATACATTTCGACAATTTAAAATCAGTTTGCCATCAATAAACACAATTTTGAAACATAGTTACTAAGGTAGGGTGACCAGACATCCCCAGTTTCAGGGAACAGTCCCCGAATTGAGGACACTGTCCCCAGACCAAGTCTGTCCCCAGTTTTGTCCCCGAATTGGATTTGAACAGGGGCTGGGGCAATTTCAAAGACATTCAGTGCAGAATAAAAAAAAAAAAATTCTGAATTACACACCTCCAGTCCACCGCTCTTACTAGCCTAGTTGGGGTTGCATTTTTTCCATTATCTGTGCCCCTTTCTGATGATCAAGTGCTGGTCGGAGCGGAGGGAATATTTCTTCAGTTTTGGGCACATGCCCATTCAGCATGTTCTTCTGCCTTGGCTCAAGTCCCGGCCAGCCGCCTGCCTGCTTATCTCCTCGCCTTCCCTGGTGGAGTGATCTTCCTCCACTCCCCACCCAGTAGTAGCCGGGGCCCGGAGAGCAGGGCCGGCGCAACCACCAGGCGGACCAAGCGGCCGCTTGGGGGCGGGCAGGTCCGCAGCCTGGGATGGGGCGAAAAAATGACCAGAATCGCTGCTGTACGATTTCTCAGAAAGCCGCGCCTCCGACGTCTTCTGTTCTGTGATAGGCGGAAACAATCAGATTCCCAGGAGGCACTGTGTTCAGTGTCCGCCTATCACGGAGGCGCTCTCTCGTCCTGGTTTGGTGTCCGCCTATCACGGAGGCGCTCTCTCGTCCTGGTTTGGTGTCCGCCTATCACGGAGGCCCTCTCGTCCTCGGACGAGAGAGCCTCCGTGATAGGCGAACACTGAACACAGTGCCTCATGGAAAGCTGAATGTTCCGCCTATCACGGAACAGAAGACGTCGGAGGCGCGGCTTTTGAAAAATCGTACAGCCGCGATTCGCATGGAATAAGGTAAGGGCACGGACGGTCTGGTGGGGCAGGTCTGGCATGTAATGGGGCAGGTCTGGCATGTAATGGGGGCAGGTCTGGCATGTAATGGGGCACAGTCTGACATGTAATGGGGCACAGTCTGGCATGTAATGGGGCACAGTCTGGCATGTAATGGGGCACAGTCTGGCATGTAATGGGGCATGGTCTGGCATGTAATGGGGCACGGTCTGGTCATGTAATGGGGCACAGTCTGGCATGTAATGGGGCACAGTCTGGTCATGTAATGGGGCAGGTCTGGTCATGTAATGGGGCACGGTCTGGTCATGTAATGGGGCAGGTCTGGTCATGTAATGGGGCACGGTCTGCAAGGGAGGTGGGTGGCCGTTGGGGGTGGGGGGCGCCAAAATGGAGCTTCGCTTGTGTAGGCAGAAATCCTTGCACCGGCCCTGCCGGAGAGTAAGACTTGACAGGCTGTGAGGCGGGCGGCGATGGGCAGAGAGTCGCTGATTGCCGCCATTACTCGTAAAAAAAAAAAATATATGTCCCCGGATTTAATTTTAATAATTTGGTCACCTTATACGAAGGAGTCTTTTTATAAACATTTTTTTTTTTACCCAAGTATACCACAACTTTCACCCAGGATTCATCTAATTACCCAATCAAATTAATTTAGAAAAATGTGTGCATTTCGGGTGAAATCTGATAGGTGTGAGATGCGTGTGTTTGTTCTTAAAATGGGGTTTCCACTACATTTTGCATTTTTTAAAAGTATGTCAGTTTATTAATCGTTATTGCTGTATACATAGTGTCACTTACTATGTCTAAATGCGCCGCCGTTCTGCAGACTTCTTAGCAAAGAACACTTTATATTCCGTTGTTCTGATGGATGTCATTTTGCTTGTGGCCACTGTGAAGCCCACAAGCAATTACCGTATTTATCGGTGTATACCGCGCACTTTTTTGCCCTGAAAATCAGGGCAAAATCGTGGGTGCGCGATATACGCCGATACCCGCTTTCCTGCGCCGAGTTGGAATACTGCGCCGACATATACCGAGCGCAGTACACTCGTGTATAGTCGGGCAGGCTCGGCTCCTCTCGCGCTCACGTCCTGGACGTACAGGACGTGAGCGCGAGAGTAGCCGAGCCTGCCCGACTATACACGAGTTTACTGCGCTCGGTATATGTCGGCGCAGTATTCAAACTCGGCGCGGGGATCGAGCGGGGAGGACGCCGCAGAAGGACGCCGGACCCGACAAAGAGGACACCCTAAGCCGCAGAAGGACGCCGGACCCGACGAAGAGGACACCCGAAGCCGCAGCCGGACCTGACGAAGAGGACACCCTAAGCCGCAGAAGGACGCCAGACCCGACAAAGTGGACACCCGAAGCCGCAGACGGACGCCGGACCCGGCGAGGACGCCGATGGACGCCGCGCAAGACACCAAAACTGTAAGTACAAAAATCTTTTTCCACAGAAATAGGGTCCACTTTAGGGGTGCGCGCTATACGCCGGAGCGCGCAATACCCCGATAAATACGGTACTTCCTGGATTTTTCTATAGACGAACAGGAAAGCGCCGCCCGTCCCGCCCCAATTGAGCGCCGCGCCGTCAACCACTTGGGTTGCACAGGGGAGGCACACGGCATCATGTGATCTAATTTCCCAGGAGCACTAGCGACGAGAGGAGTCAAGGGAGCTGACGTCAGGATCCTCGGTGAATAGGAAGGCAGATTTTGTGGGACCGCATAGCAACAGGCAATTCGAGGTGAGTAAACTTTTTTTTCTTTTTTTTTTTCAGGTCTAAGGTACAATATAAAGCAAAGTTATATTTTTGATGGAACCTCCGCTTTAATTTCCAAGAGAAAATAGACCTTTCCATTTAACTCAATCTACCTGGACAAAGTGTGGTGTTGTACGTGACACAGCTATTGGGAATGCCTATTGTTTTATCTACTGCATTGATAAAAACATTTTTAAAATAAATCAAGTACCCTTTCTGTTGTAAAGAACGTTAATACATCAGCTTGCTGCGGGGATGCTTAGAAGTTACCTTTGTTACCTGCTGCCATTCATGTTGGAAGTTGCTTTGGAATAATAATAATTTGTTCTTTGTATTGCACAGTATTTTATGATAGTTATTCTATGAAGATGATAAATTTGTAGGTTGAGGAGAGGTCACATCATAACCTTAACCCCACACATTTTTCTGTATGTAATTTTTTTTTATGTTACATTGATCTTGTTTTATAGACAAGGGCAAATTCTCAGAAATAACACCACAAGGGCATTGTAATGCATTGAGACTATAGCTTTATACTGACCATTGAAGGTTAGGTAAGAACACTCCACACTTGCACTTATGTACTATGGGCAATAATAATGTGTTTTGTGTCTTATGATATGATCATATTCAGTCAGTATAATACAGTATAACATGACCTTAGTTTTATATTATACTAGTTACATAGTTACATAGTAGATGAGGTTGAAAAAAGACACAAGTCCAACCTATGTGTGTGATTATATGTCAGTATTACCTTGTATATCTCTGTATGTTGTGGTCGTTCAGGTGCTTATCTAATAGTTTCTTGAAACCATCAATTCCCATCGATTCCCCCCACTGAGACCACTGCCTGTGGAAAGAAATTCCACATCCGCTCTTAAAGAACCCTCTATACCACAGGTGTGAAACACAAGACTCGCTGGCCGAATCCGGCCCTCCAGGCCATTTCAGGTGGCCCTTGCACCTCTCCTGCAGCTGCAGGAGAGCTCCAACCCTCGTCTGGTCCTCCTTCAGACACTTACTTTCTGCTTTCAAACAATGCATCCAGCTTCTTCCCAGCAGCAGCATAAGGAAAGTGGGGTGCACTGTGATGTAAGGGAGATTGGGGGATTCAACTTCTGATGGTGGGGTGGCTCTTGACATCTAATGTAAGGGGAAGGGGATGAGATGGACATCTAATCTTACAGATGCAACCGGCCCTTTTGAGGGCAATCATAATGCTGATGTGGCCCACGGTGAAATTGAGTGCGACACCCCTGCTCTATACTATCATACTGCAAAGTCAGACTCTGGTCTGCTAGGGCATAATACAAACAAAGTTCAATTACAAAGCTGCAGGATATGGCCAAGAAAAACACACATTTTCAGGAATGTATATCTGGCTGTTTTTTAGATCCTATATCTACGTTTTACTTATTTGCAGTAAGTGGAGATCAGTTTCTCTGTTTACCTTACCAGTAGTAAAGAAAACAAAATATATATATATATATATATATATATATATACAAACAGTAAACCCTTGGATTGAGAGTAACTTAGTTAGAGAGAGCTATGCAAGACGAGCATTTTTTTTTATAAATTTGGACTTGATAAACAAGCGATGTCTTGATATACAAGTAGTGTCACTTCACAACGGAGTATAAAAGCGAAGAGAGCCCGTGTACACACGATCGGTCCAACCCGATATGAATGGTCCGACGGACCGTTTTCATCGGTTCACAGACTGATGGTCTGATGGTGCGTACACACCATCAGTTCAAAACACGTAAAACACAACGACGTGCTGAAAAAAATGAAGTTCAATGCTTCCAAGAATGCATCGACTTGATTCTGAGCATGTGCCGGTTTTTGGACCGATGCTTTTGCGTACTTACCATCGGTTTGGACCGATGGTCAGGCGTCCATCGGTCCGATTTTAAAGCAAGTTTTAAAACTTTGGTCCGACAGACCGATGGGCCGTACACATGGTCGGTTTGGACCGATGAAACTGAACTTCTCATCGGTTTGGACCGATCGTGTGTACGCAGCCTAAGTGTAGAAATATGGTTACATTTAATGAAGGTAAAAGATTAAGCAACTCACATAGTTGATGATTAAAACAGACACATCTAAGGACCGTGTTTCCCCGAAAATAAGCCCGGGTCTTATTTTAATTATGCCAACAAAAGACACATTAGGGCTTATTTTCAGGGTAGGTCTTACCATGTAATGTGCTGTCTTCTCTCCTCCTCTTCCTCCCTGCCTTTCAGAAATCCCCAGTGTGAACTGAGTTAAAATGCTTGTAAAATCCTATAACCCACTATATTACAGTATTATATAAGGTACAATGTGTGTTTCTGTAATATAAATGTGCCAAATACCTTCGTTATAGCGCCATTCTGCGCTTCAGTGACCCGCCTGAGCTCTCTCCCCCACAATTATATTACAGAAACACACACATTGTACATTATATACTACTATAATAGAGAGGATTTTACAAGCATTTTTAACTAGGGCTTATTTTCGGGGTAGGGCTTATATTGCAGCCCTCCTGGAAAATAATGCTAGGTCTTATTTTCAGGGTAGGTCTTATTTTTTGGGAAACAGGGTATGTAGGCATCCGGGGTAAAGCTGTCCACATAGACAGTCTTCTGCACCTCCATTGACCAATCAACGTCATCCCTTCCACACTGCACTCAACGAGCACTTCAAGCCTCACTTTCAGATCGCTCTACTGCAGGGTAGTCTTCCCGATCACGATTGTAGACTGACAGCGGTGAGAGCCGGCTGTGCAGAGGACTTTATGAATGAATGAATGAATGAATGAAAAACGTATATAGCGCTGCACATGCGAACTGAATCGCCTCTGGGCGCTTGTTGTTTCTGTCTCTCTGGTCATCAAAAGAGCAGAGTTTTTATCTGTCTTCTGAAGCTCAGGTGGTTTTCCTCCAACCGAATGCTGGTTGGTAAAGCGTTCCATAGTCTGGGACCTTGGAAAGCAAACCTTCTTTCTCCTTTGGACTTGTATCTGGCTTTGGGTATCTTGACCAGATTTTGGTCGGTGGATTGCAGAATGCGATTGGGATTGTGGGCTTCTATCTTTTCGCATAGATATTGCGGGGCTTTCCCATGGATGCACTTATGAGTTAGACAGAGTGTTTTAAAAGCAATTCTGTCTTTTACTGGCAGCCAGTGAAGGGTTCTCAACGAAGGTGAGATTGATTCCCAGGGTTTTTTCCTAGTCAGAATTCTGGCGGCCGTATTCTGAACGACTTGCAGACGAGAGATTTGGTACTTAGGGAGTTCAAGGTAAAGGGCATTTGCATAGTCCAGTCTGGAGTTCACAATTGTTCCCACCACAACTGCTACGTCTTCTTTGGGGATAAAAGGAAAGTCTGCGTAGTAGGCGCAGCAGATGGTGAGATCCGCTGACTACTGACCCTATTTGTGCATCCATTGTCATGTAGGTGTCAAAGATGGCTCCAAGACTCCGAGACTTTTGACTTTGGAGCTAGGGGTGATGATCTGGCCCAGAATGGGCGGGGGTGCCCAGGTTGTTGCCAGTTGACTCTTACGACTGGCGTGAAACAGAAGGAGTTTATGTTTATGGATAGCATTAACCCAGATGCTTACATACTTAGATGTGCCTGTTTTAATCATCAACCATGTGAGTTGCTAAAGGTTGAACCTTCATTAAATGTAACCAAATTACTACACTTAGAGGCTGGACTGCATGTTCCCCGGGAACTTATTGTTTCTGTCCTCTCCACATATGGGAGGTATTTCAATGCATTTTGCAGAGATGTGAGACATCTTTATTCTTTATTCGTGTCATTGGTGGGTGATATATATCTCAATATGGAATAAGGATCCTTTGATTGACAGAGACATTGGATGATAGGCACTTCTTGCAGGGATTACTTAACCTCTGATTGAATTTTGAGTGGCTCATCATATCCAGCTCAGCCACACCAGATCATTTTGAACATAGGTGTGGAGTTATATTCTATGGAATGAAGCCCTAAGGAAGCGGCCATTGCACCGGGAAACATGTTGGCAAGCTCCATACAACACCCATCTGACATTATGCTGTGACAAGATTTTATATTATACCATTTGATGTTTTGTTACACATGTGGTAATTTTATAGATATAGAGGACTCCTTGTTAGCCCCCTTTATGTATACGGATATGTATCTTATATGTATAATTCAATAAACGTTTGTTTTTATGAATTTATGTGTATATCACCACTTAAGTGTATATATTTTTTTACTACTGGCAGGGCAGTCTTAATGATAGGGCACACCGGGTCACTGCCCAGGGGCCCCTGTATTTTCCCCAAAGCAGCTGGTCCTTGAGCCAGAGCTGTATCGCGCTTCCAATTTTGACTGTTTTGCCATCCTGGACCACAAACCTTCCTCACTGTGCTATATGTTTCTGCTGCACCATCTACTTAAAGTAGAACTATAGGCAACACTTTTACCATTCCTGTCCCATTGCGAAGAATTCCCTTCACTTCCTGCTCTATGGGCAACCAGGAAGTAAGAGGAAATCTAAGTAAATTAAGGGAATCCATTGCCCCCCCCCCCCCCCATGCCCTCAGAACTAGTGTCCTCACTCGAAAATTTTAGGGCGGGTCTTAAACAACACAGGGTGTGGCCTTGACAGGAAGGGGTGGGTCATATTTAAATTAGGGGGTGCACAAGTTTAGTCAGGCCTAGGGCAGCACAAAACCTAAATACACCTCTGCCTTGAGCCCACGCTGCCCCGAAAATAGCATACTAGCTCATTATGGATTACATACCTGAGATCGAAGCCCCTGCATCCTCGTACACCGCTCCGCGGGCCGACATCTCTCCGGGGTTACTTCCGGGTATCGTGGCTCCGGCGCTGTGACTGCACGCGGGAGCCATTTGTAATGGCACACAGTTTGCCCCAGTGCGCATGTGTTAATGACATCGCCACATGCAGGCGACAGGGAATATCTCCTAAACCGTGCAGGTTTAGGAGATATCCTGGGTAGCTACAGGTAAGCCTTGTTATAGGCTTACCTGTAGCATAAAGTGGTTGTAAATGGTTTACAACCACTTTAATGTGGAGCGCCACCCCAAAAGGGAACCTCTGCTTGTTTGCCTCCTAGGTTACTTGATGTCTGTTTACCTGCACTCCATTGTAGGAGCCCCAGAGCATTACTTTGCCCAGGGGCCCATGATGCTATTAAGATGGCCCTGACTACTGGTAAGGTAAACAGAGAAACTAATCTCCACTTACTGCAAATAAGTAAAAAGTAGATATAGGATATAAAAAACAGCCAGTTATATTTAATATGGAAGATTAAGGACATGCTGTGAGTGTGGGGCATCTCTGAGGGGTGTCACCACAGTGCCTTGAATTCACTGAACAATGATGCAGAGAGTGGTGCTGACATCATGCCCAGCCTGGAGAAGTGGCAGAGAAGGCAAATAACAAAAGAATACTTCAATATTTTTGAACTCGTTTTATTGAAAAATGTGTACACAAATAAAACATGAAATATAAGTACAGAAGCACAAATTTGTGACTAACAGGATACAAATAAGCCAGCGGTTATCATTAGAAAATTGGAAAGTAAAAGCATACCGTACTTTTGATTCGATTTTTCTTATAACAAAAATTTAAAAATATTGATTTTTTTTCAAAAATGTCACTCTATTTTTGTTTATAGCGCAAAAAATAAAAATCGCAGAGGAGATCAAATACCATCAAAAGAAAGAAAAGGACGCAAATTTTGTTTGGGAGCCACGTCGCACGACCGCGCAATCGTCTGTTAAAGCGACGAAGTGCCGAATTGTAAAAACGCCTCTGGGCATTTAGCAGCATATTGGTCCAGTCCTTAAGTGGTTAATCAATCTAGGCTGCTGGTTTGGAGTATAAAAATGGAACTTGTAGTCAGGGCTTCTGATAGGCAGTACAGCCAGCCTTTATGTACCAGCCTTTATGTACTGGGCCCAGGCCCCATCAGTTCAAAAGGGGGCCTAGGCGCTTGCTGAGCAGGAGGGCCAGCTGTATGATCCTATTGCAGCAATCTATCCTCTTCTGTCTCTGACTGCAGCGCTGAAAGCTTCTCCTTCTCTCCCTCCCTGGCAGCGTTTCCTTTAAACATACACCACTGACCTATTACACAACACTGTACAGAGCACGTAGAAATATTAAAAAAGAGAAAATGGGAGCTGGTTAATACATTTATAACTAAATAGGGACATGCACAATTGGAGAGGTAATTTATGAAATAAGCGCAATGCAAAACATACAGTACAATTCCCAAGCACTCAGTCTTACCAGCTGGCAAAGACCTATTAATCTATCAGTGCCCTGTAATTAAAACAGAGGTCTCAGCCCATACATTTCCAGATATGTGTGGAAGCACCTCTCTGTGCTGCAGTCCTACTCTGGTCTTGGGGAAATATCGATAGTGGAACATATAGCGATGAATAAATTAAAAGCAGGCATACCTGGGAGCTACTCTGATAAAATCTGCAGATAACATTTTTTATAATGCGTGTTTTTTTTTTTTTTATCCACCTAGACTTTTAAGTTAGTGACAACAGCAGCCAATGGATTTTCACTGTTCATTTTTTATAAATGTTAGCAACTACAACTGCAGATTTGTGCTGAAATTATTTCCTCTGGTTTAATGAATCAGTTTCTTTGTGTATTAGATTACCAACTAAAATAAATTAAAGTGTATGCCAAGCAAAAACTTGTTTTCTGGTTTCATATAGAGTGGGGAAGGATTATAACTTACCGCACAGTAAGTGTCATATCCTTTATTTTTTGTGAGTTTTTCCAAGGGTTCTAGCCTTCTCACTGTCTACTAAAAAATATTTTTATGTTGCTGGGTATCATGGTTCCATCTACCGGCCTAAACATCACTACTGTGTCTTGCCTCCTACATTCCCAGCCTTGTCAAATGTGGATCTTCAACAGAGCAAAAATTGGAGTCGCGGGCCAAGTAGGTATTAAAAAGTCTATTAACCTAGACCTCAGAGTTCCAAGACTTCAGTGCTAATCATTGTACCATCACATCCCTACTGCCATTGGTTAGAGCAACCTTTTCCAACCAGGGTTCCATGGAACCCTTGAGTTCCTCAAGAGTTTGTTAGAGGTTTCTTAAACAATGAGCAACTTCTGTCTCTCAGATGAGTAACTAATGACACTGTCAGGGGACCAATACTCATACAACTAATATTGGCGCATTCTAGGCCATCACATGTCCAATCCCAGGAATGGCTCCAAGCTGTCTATTTAAAGGAAGCCCAGACGTGTCCTCATTGCTGAATGTTCTTCAGCTACCCACAACCTGTGTTCTTGTGCTCCTGTGTTCCCACTCTTGGTGTCTCATTTCCCATTGTTGACCTGGCCTGCTTCTGACCTTGCTTTGTGGTTTCTGGACTCTGACCTTGGCTTTCCCCTGACTGTGCTCTTCTGTCTTCCTGGTAATGACCTTGGCCTGCTGCTTGACTTTGCTTCTCCTGCTCTTTGTGTATAACTCTGGCTTGGCTTCTGACTACATCCTTACTGACCACCCATGCTGAGACTGGCTTGCCATATGACCATATCGTTAATCCCAACAGGTACCTGCTTCTATTTCTGACTGTGAATCAATGCAGCCTCTGTGCCAAGCTTCCAAGGGTCAGTTCCCAGGTTCCATCCTTGGTCCTCTTCTGGTGTACCTTCACTGCTGTTGACTGCCGTTCAAAGGCCACCACTGCCTGCTACCTGATTACTGGCACTAAGGTTGTCCAGATACTGATACTAGTATCTGTATCGGGACCGATACCGAGTATTTGCGGGAGTACTTGTACTCGCGCAAATGCTCCCGATACCTAAATAGAATACTTTTTTTGTATTTATCAACATGTTCTGTGAAAATTCTTTGAGGTTTTTTTACTACTGCGTGACAAGAAAATAAAACATTTTTATTCATTTTTACTTATTTTTAAGAGTTAGAGTTCTTCATAATTCTAAAGAAAATATCCTTAGTCTGTATTGTGGTTTGAAAACTGTCACATGACATTTAAGAAAAGTATCGGTATTCGGTATCGGCAAGTACAGTACATGAAAAAAAGGATCGGGACTTGTACTCGGTCCTAAAAAAGTGGTATCGGGACAACCCTAACTGGCACCTGTGCTTCTTTGGGCCCCGTACCCACAATCAGAGGTACCCAGACCAGAACCACAAAGGGAAGCCCTCTCATCACTTTGGCCTCCAGCTAAGGTACTTCACAGACACCAATGATCCTTTTAGCTATCTATGGGGGGGACCTACCTACTGACCTAAAATGTAAGTTGCATTCTTCCTTTTGACAATTACCCTAATGTATCATGAGCTATAGATATAGGTATTATTAGCTGGGGTTCCCTGAGACCAGAAAGATTAGGAAGACCTCATCTGGAATATGCAGTTCAGTTTTGGGCACCAGTTCTCAAAAAGGATATCAGGGAACTGGAGAAAGTGCAGAGAAGGGCAACCAAACTAATAAGAGGCACGGAGGAGCTCAGCTATGAGGAAAAATTGGAAGAACTAAATGTATTCACTCTTGAGAAGGGGAGAATAAGGGGATATGATCAACATTTACAAATATATAAGGGGTTGATATAGTGAACTTAGTGTTGAGTTATTCACTTTACAGTCAACACTGAGGACAAGGGGGCACTCTTTACGTCTAAAGGAAGAGAGATTTCATCTCCAAATACGGAGAGGTTTCTTCACAGTAAGAGCTGTGAAAATTTGGAACAGACTCCCTCCAGAGGTGGTTCTGGCCAGCTCAGTAGATTGCTTTAAGAAAGGCCTGGATACTTTCCTAAATGTACATAATATAACTGAGTACTAAGATTTGTAGGTAAAGTTGATTCAGGGTAAATCCGATTGCCTCTCGGGGGATCAGAAAAGGAATTTTTTCCCCTGCTGTAGCAAATTGGATCATCGCTCTGCTGGGGTTTTTTGCCTTCCTCTGGATCAACTGTGGGTATGGAGTTGGGTGTATGGGATTGTACTATGTTTTTTATTTTGTTTGTTTATTTTTTTGTGGTTGAACTGGTTGGACTTGTGTCTTTTTTCAACCTGACTAACTATGTAACTATGTAAAGATACTTCAGGGTTTCCTCCATGTTAAAAAGGCTGAGAAACGCTGGGTTAGAGAGTTACTAAATATTCAAATACAGCCCAAAAGTAAGCTCCAATAATTATTCCCACTGAGCAATAAGAAATACAAAATGTAAAACATAACAGATTATTCGGAATCACACATCTATTACAGTATACCTTTTTTATTACCCAAAAATTCCGAAAAAGTCCAGAGTGCTAATCTAACATGGCTGCACTCATGCTACATAAATTTACAGGTTATCAGGCTGTGAAAGTGTCAGCGACATTGTGAGTACAGGAAAGTGATAAGAACACATCTTCAAAGCTGTGAACACCAACAGATGATACAGAATAAACTCAGCACCTTTATCACATTCAGAGAGTAAAGGACATTCCATATAATTCATATCAAACCACCATATAAATTATATCAATAAATCACATCATACATTATTACAGTTTACAACTGTTTCAATGTAAGACCTCGTGACAATTTACTCTTGTGAAATGCTTGCTTGCCTAACATAAAACATAATCGACTTGCCTTTAATGTTTTTGAGTTCTATTTTATAAGGTGTGTTTTACCAATAACTACGGAGAAGGATATTTCTAAAAAAACTCACAGCCTAAATGGGGGGATATTTATTTCGAAAAATTGCACAGCCTAAATTTCTGTGTTTTGCAGTGATCGCAAATCACAAATTTGAAAATAGGTTCAGAAAAATCAATAAAGTATTTATCTGGAGAAGGGTAGTCTATAACTGGTATACTCCAGGCTGCCTGAAGCAAGAATTAAATGGATGTCACCATGATTTAGATATGGAGTTTGAAAATGTAAAAGCAGAAATAAAATCTACAAATTTAATAAAATAATAAATATTCGTCGCATATCTTTTTTATTATGTTGCAAAGGCTATACATTTTCTAATTGTTTTTTTACATTTGTTTATTTCACTATTTATATACAATCATCGATTTGCAAATAAACATTTAATACATAAAAACTGAAAATGATATAAAATATTTACCATAATATTCCTTTCCTAACGCCAATTCATGGCAGCATACATGTGATATAACACTACCCCTGTGTCCACCCACAGGACCTAAAAATGTGAAAAAATATTGCCTAAAAAAGCAAAGCTGCCAACACAACAAAGAGACTAATTTGTGAAATAAAATAAAATAAAAAGTGTGGTGCTATTACTGCAATAGGGAGGTATACAAATAGTATCAACCTCTCCTTTGAGCAGTGTGAATAGACCTCATAGGGCGTGATCCCTTAGAGAAAGGTGTAATGGGAAAAGATACACGCATAAGAGAATGATGAAAAACCTATGTATAAAAATTCCAAACATAAATATTGTATATCAATCACGTGAGTATGTATCAATAGAAAAATGTGAGAATGTCCTTATAAGGATTAATATATGTGATGAAAAATCCAAAAGTGAACAAAGTCAAAAGTCCAACTAATTAAATAACGTGAAATAGTAGGAGTCTTCTCGGCCTAAAACAGATAGACCAATTAGCCGTAGGTAATCATGAAATGTCTTTCAACATGAGGAGAAGAAACCAGCATACATTGGCAATACACCCGGGAGTGCCTCTACCATCCAATAAGGGAAAATAAAAGATAGGTACTCTTACCGAATGCGGTGGATCTTCTTGAGCGTGGATAGTAAGACCCACACGACCTGTTTAAATCTATAAAATGAAAGGTAGAGCAACTCCCTCCTCCATTCATTCTCCGTAAAAAATAACAAGAAAAAGGGATGTTTCGTATGTCGCCATGGATTTGCGCCAGGAAAGGAAAGTTACGGTAAGTATGTGATACAATTTTCAGTTTTCCTGACATCAACATGACAGTATACATGTGATAAATAACGAGCTAAGCAGGGAGGGCTAAAATGTATGATCAAACTTTATTACAATAAACATGGAAGCCTGGACCATCATTTCATCAAAGTCCATTGAAGTACGAGCCCCTGGATCTTATCTGTAGAACCTAAGGCACGTGCACCGTGGGAATGAGCCTGCTGCTTTGCACATGTCTCCATAAACATTTGCAGGAAATCCAGGACCAAAATAGAAAACCACCGGGGGATGTAATACCTCCTCAGGGCAAAGTCTCAGTGCCGACCTCCTGAAGTGTTTCCCTGGCAGCTCACCTGCCATTTTCCCTGATGAAAGCTGAAATTGCTGAAACTTAAACCCTTATCGAACTTGGCTGAGCCCCAAATCCAGATCCATGTGATGGAATGGTAGAAACTGGGCAACCACCAGGTTGCGAGGATCAAAATTCTGCTCAGCTGCAAAGACTTCAGAGTAAAAGCATTTGTTGACATACTTTCTGGAAATTTGCCAGGATTAAACTACTTCCAGAGGACGGACCAAGTCCTCCTGTAAGGCCGCGTACACACGACCGAGAAACTCGTCGGGCAAAACTCATTGTTCTCCCTATCGAGTTCCTAGTTCGGCAGTCAAAAAGCTCGTCGAGCCAAATTTTCCCATTGAACAACAAGGAAATAGAGAACATGCTCTCGAGAAGCTCAGAAGGAACCATAAGGCTATCACATGTTCATGCTCATAATTATGAACAAAGGCTCAATACAGAATGGGCATTAGCATGCACAAGCAAACGTATTACCATGTGCGCAAGAAGGAATGTGCACAGGTGCTTGCACAGGTACACAGACACATATGCGCACTGGCGCCAAATGGCCTGTTTAAGCTGGACTATGGCATGAACAGATTTCTGAGTGGTCTTCAGCTAGTTCCTATTAAACCTATTCCTTGACCTGATGTATCTGCCTACCCACGCTTGACTCAGCTTTTCCCTTGACCAATCTCTGGACTCCTGTCTGCCTATTGTGACCTCCGCTTGTACTCTGACTCTGCTCCTGTCTTGTGCTTCTGTGCCTTCGCTGCCCAGCTGTTGATGACCTTTTGGCTTGTGCCCTGGCTACGCTCCTGCCTGCTGATCAACCTATACTGTGTTCCAGTTCCTGGTTCCTGCCTGGTGATCCACGGTCATCTCCTTCCTGCAAACCTCAGCTAGCGCTGCCTGTTATACCGGCCCTCATGCCACTCTTTGTCTCCATACCTCCTGCCATCACTACCAGGGGTGTTGGACAAAAGGTGCAAGAGAAGCCCCCTCTACAGCTTGATCTTGATAAAGCCAAGGCCTGCGGGCCAATCGGCATGCTTGCTAACACTGTGAGACCCTCAGACAACAGTCTGTCCTGGAACTTCATGGCCAAGGGAAGTAAAAGAAAGGTATCTGCTAGGTGACTAGTGAGAGTGTCCACTTCCTCCAGCAACAGGGAATGTATGGTGATGCAAACTGGTTCAGCTGAGGGAGGTCCCATACTTAAGTGATTTGGACCAGATCTTCTGATTACCCACTTGCTGACCAGAAGCCGCAGGTTTTTTTTGTGGGCTTACAACCACTTTAAATCCTACAAGGCTAGTTAAAAACACCTGAAGATATTAACCACTTAAGACCAGGACCATTATGCAGGTAAATGACCAGGCCCCTTTTTGCGATTCCGCACTGTGCCGCTTTAAATGACAATTGCGTGGTCGTGCGACGTGGCTCCCAAACAAAATTGACATCCTTTTTTTCCCACAAATAGAATTTTCTTTTGGTGGTATTTGATAACCTCTGCTGTTTTTATTTTTTGCGCTATAAACAAAAATAGCAAGAGAACCCAGATGAATATCCTCCGCTGCAGATAACTCAGGTGCAGGCAATACACTTAGCAAGCAGGAACAAAAATTGTCTCTGGACAGCCACACTCTGAACAAATTGAAGCCTTTATTAAAAGAACGATAGCACTACAAGTCACAGCAAAATGAAATAAAAACCCAACCACTGACGTGTTTCGCACTGAAACTAGTGCTTAGTCATATGACTAAGCACTAGTTTCAGTGCAAAACGTGTCAGCAGTTGGATTTTTATTTCATTTTGCTTTGACTTGTAGTGCTGTCCTTCTTTTAATAAAGGCTACAATTTGTACTGAGTGCGGCTGTCCAGAGACAATTTTTGTTCCTGATAAACAAAAATAGAGCGACAAAATATATATATATATTTTTTTTTACTTTTTGCTATAATAAATATCCCCAAAAAATAAATATAAAAATACATTTTCCTCAGTTTAGGCCGATATGTATTATTCTACTTATTTTTTGGTAAAAAAAATCGCAATAAGCGTTTATTGATTGGTTTGCGCAAAAGTTATAGCGTTTACAAATTAGGGGATAGTTTTATGGCATTTTTAGTAACATTTTTTTTTTTACTAGTAATGACGGCGATCAGCGTTTTTTTTCCCTGACTGCAACATTATGGTGGACACATCGGACACTTTTGACACATTTTTGGGACCATTGTCTTTTTCACAGCGAAAAGTGCTATATATATATATATATATATATATATATATATATATATATATATAAAAATGCGCTGATTACTGTGAAAATGACAATAGCAGTGAAGGGGTTAACCACTAGGTGGCGCTAAGGGGTTAAGTATGCCCTAAGGGAGTGATTCTTACTGTAGGGGGTGTGGCTGTAGGTGTGACATCACTGATCGTCGTTCCCTATATCAGGAAACAGACGATCAGTGTCACTGCCACACAGAAGAACGGGGAAGGTGTGTTTACACACATCTCTCCCCGTTCTTCAGCTCCTGTGACCCGATCATGGGACACCAATGGCGATCGGGTCCACGGGTCCTGCGGGCGTGGTCACGGAGCTTCGGACCGAGACGCGCGCGACTCACGGCTGGGCTCTGATAGGTGATGTACAGGTACATGCCTGTGCCCAGCTGTGCCATTCTGCCGACGTATATCGGCGGTAGGTGGTCCTTAAGTGGTTAAAAAAAATATGGGAATTTGGTCACACTATATGGTCAAATAGTCCTACGCCCACTTACTGGGTCAAAGTACCCCATTATCAGTGGGTCCTACACTAGTAATACAATGAAAGATACTGCGTCTCAACCATGGGAGAACTGAAGGGACTCCTCCTATGAACTGGTATGTATATATGCTATCATTGGGCCCCCAATTTCGGGGCAGCGTGGGCTCAAGGACCAGATGCTTGGGGCAAAGTGCAGGGGCCTCCCATGCATCTGGGGCCCCTGGGCAGTGCCCCGAAATTGGGGGCCCAATGATAGCACTGAGAGTGATAGATACACAGGGAAGGCAGTCTGCCTCCTACCTACTTGATGTCCGTTTACCTGCACTGTCATCATTGTAGGGGCCCCAGAGAATTACTTTTCCCAGGGGCCCAAGATTATTTTAACCCCTTCAATATCTGGCTTTTATACCCACCTCAATACCGGGCCTATTCTGGCACTTCTCTCCTACATGTACAAATCATCATTCTTTTGCTAGAAAATTACTCAGAATCCCCAAACTATATATGTTTTTTTTTTAGCAGACACCCTAGGGAATAAAACGACGGTCATTGCAACATTTTATCTAGCACGGTATTTGCGCAATCATTTTTCAAACGCCGTTTTTTGGGAAAAAAAATGTTTCATGAATTCAAAAAACAGTAAAGTTAGCCCATTTTTTTTGTAAAATATGAATGATGATGTTACACCGAGTAAATAGATACCTAACATGTCACGCTTTAAAATTGCGTACACTTATGGAATGGCGCCAAACTTCAGTACTTAAAAATCTCTATAGGCAATGCTTTGAATTTTTTTACAGGTTACCAGTTTAGATTTACAGAGGAGGTCTAATGCTAGAATTATTGCACGCACTCTAACGCACGCGGCGATACCTCACATATGGTTTAAACAGCGTTTAAATATGGGGGCGGGACTTGCGTGTCATGGAAGCTTCACCAGCAAATGAAGTTCACGCGGAGGCTTCACCAGCATGCGACGTTCACGAGGAGGCTTCACCAGCATGTGACGTTCACAAGGAGGCTTCACCAGCATGTGACGTTCACAAGGAGGCTTCACCAGCATGTGACGTTCACAAGGAGGCTTCACCAGCATGTGACATTCACAAGGAGGCTTCACCAGCATGTGAGGTTCACAAGGAGGCTTCACCAGCATGTGACGTTCACGAGGAGGCTTCACCAGCATGTGACGTTCATGAGGAGGCTTCACCAGCATGCGACGTTCACGAGGAGACTTCACCAGCATGCAAGGTTCAAACGGAGACTTCACCAGCATGTGAGGTTCAAATGGAGACTTCACCAGCATGTGAGGTTCAAACGGAGACTTCTCCAGCATGTGAGGTTCAAACAGAGACTTCACCAGCATGTGAGGTTCAAACAGAGACTTCACCAGCATGTGAGGTTCAAACGGAGACACCACCTGAATGTTACATTCATGTTGAGACTCCAGCACAATGTGACGTACATGTTGAGAGCACAACAAAACAACAGGACAGCCATGGGAATATCTCCTCCCATGAAGACGAGGGCAAGTTTACAGAAAAGAATAGCCAGATCCTGGTGGTAGGGGATTCTGTCATTAGAGGGACAGAAAAGGCAATCTGTCAGAATGACGGTGATCGACGAACAGTATATTGTTTCCCGGTCGCACGAGTTCGGGACATAGCAGATCGGATGGATGGATTGTTGGATGCAGCTGGGAAGGACCCAGCGGTCATGGTACATATTGGAACTAATGACAACATTAGAAGAAAATGGAGCTCCCTACAAAATGATTTCAGGGACTTAGGAGCTATACTGAAGAAAAGAACCTCCATGGCAGTATTTTCAGAAATACTGCCTGTACCTCGCACCGCACCAAGGAGGCAGCAGGAGTTTAGGGAGCTTAGCAGGTGGCTGAAGAACTGGTGCAGGAAGGAGGGGTTTGGCTTCATGGAGACCTGGACTGACTTTTCAATTGGTTACTTGCTCTACAGCAGGGATGGACTGCACTTAAATAAACAGGGTGCCACTCTGTTGGCAAAGAAAATAGCCCAAAAGTTGGGAATTTCTTTAAATCAACCACGTGTCATTCACATGAAGACTCCTTCAGCTAGCAACGATTCTGTTGAGACTCAGGCAAAACGTAACTTTCCCACCAAGACTCCAGCAGATTAGCGTACCACGGAGCTTCACCGCATGTGGCAGCCCACGGAGGCTTCACCAGCATCTGGCGGCCACCCGGAAGCTTCACCAGCATGTGAAGGCCACCCGGAGGCTTTACCAGCATGTGACGGCCACACAGAGGCTTCACCAGCATGTGATGGCCACACGGAGGCTTCACCAGCATGTGACGGCCACACAGAGGCTTCACCAGCATGTGAAGGCCACACGGAGGCTTTACCAGCATGTGACGGCCACACGGAGGCCTCACCAGCATGTGACGGCCACACGCAGGCTTCACCAGCATGTGACAGCCACACGGAGGCTTCACCAGCATGTGACGGCTAGGTTACCAGAAAGGATAGGCACATACTAGTGGTAGGGGATTCAGTTATTGGAAGAATACAGAGGGCAATCCTTTACAAAGACCATTATCGCTAAAAAGTATGTTGTTTACCGGGCGCTCGGGTTCGGAACATTGCAGATTGCATGGACAGATTATTGGATGGCGCTGGAAAGGACCCAGTTGTCATGGTATATATTGGTACCAATGACAAAGTTAGAGAAAGATGGAGCGCCCTACAAAATGATTTCAGGGACTTGGGGGCCATATTGAAGAAAGGGTCCGCCAGGGCAATATTTTCTGAAATACTGCCTGCACCTCGAGTCACACCACAGAGACAGCAAGATCTTATGGTACTTAACAAGTGGCTGAGGAACTGGTGCAGGGAGGAGGGGTTTGGCTTCATGGCAAACTGGACCGACTTTTCAGGCCGTTATCATCATTATAGTAGTGACGGATTGCACTTAAATGAGAGGGGTGCAGCTTTCTTGGGAAGGAAGATGGCCAAAATGTTGGAAGAAAATTTAAACTAGGCGATGAGAAGAGTACGATTTGCTAGTGAATATGAGAGAGAGGATCTTTATTTCAAGCCATCATGACAGGAATCCACTACGTCATCAATCTCCTAAAAGATTCTTATAAGCAGCTTCTGAATCACGAACTATCAACGTACCTGGACAAACAAGACAATTGACTGACTCAACAAAAAGTTTGAGGGACTCTCCCAGGGGCCAGGTACGGCTGTACCAACACAGGTCCTTACACTGGTGGCGGCTGCTCCGGTACTCCAGTAACCGGATGGTCTTCCCATCAGCCCTCTATTTACCTTTCTGTAGCTTCTGCAGAAGCTTTAAGGTTCGACAATACATTGCCCAAACATAATCACCTGTAAAAAAAAAAGTGTCTGAGATGTTGGTGGTAAAAAGCCTGCTAGGCCCGAGGGGAACCGAACCAAGCCCTCCAAAAGTTGCCAAGAATGTAAATGTAGACATTAAGCTTTAAGGTTAATCAAAAATATAACACTCTAAAGGGAAAGATAGAACAAAGGGGGAGTATGGAAAAGGGAGAGAGGGAGGAAAGGGGGGAGAAGGGAAGGTTGGGTGAAGGAGAAGGGGGTGAGGGTTTGGGGGGACCTCCACACCTTCCCTACCCACAACCTTCCATCCCCCCTACTTTCCTCCCTCTCTGCCCCTTCCATTTTCCTTCCCCCCTTGTTCTACCTTTCCCTTTAGAATGTGATATTTTTGATTAACCTTAAAGCATAATGTCTACATTTACACTCTTGGCAACCTTTGGATATGAGGCGGCTTTTGGAGGACTTGGTTTGGTTCCCCCCGGGCCTAGCAGGCTGTTTACCACTAACATCTCAAGCACATTTATACAGGTGATATGTTTGATCTATGTATTGTCGATCGGCATAAAGAAATTGATTATGTTGTGAAGTTTGAAGGCCGGTATGTTTTTAAGGCGTGTGTTGGACCGGCTAGAAGAGGAGGTTGAAGGCCGGTATGTTTTTGAGGCGTGTGTTGGACCTGCTATAAGAGGAGGTTGAAGGCCGGTATATTTTTGAGGCATGTGTTGGACCGGCTAAGGGGAGGTTGGAGGCCGGTATGTTTTTAAGGCGTGTGTTGGACCGTCTATAAGAGGAGGTTGAAGGCCGGTATGTTTTTGAGGCGTGTGTTGGACCTGCTATAAGAGGAGGTTGAAGGCCGGTATATTTTTGAGGCGCGTGTTGGACCGGCTAAGGGGAGGTTGGAGGCCGGTATGTTTTTGAGGCATATGTTGGACTGGCTATAAGTGAAGGTTGAAGGCCGGTATGTTTTTGAGGCGTGTGTTGGACCGGCTATAAGAGGAGGTTGAAGGCCGGTATATTTTTGAGGCGTGTGTTGGACCGGCTAAGGGGAGGTTGGAGGCCGGTATGTTTTTGAGGCGTGTGTTGGACCGGCTAAGGGGAGGTTGGATGCCGGTATGTTTTTGAGGTCGGAGAAGTCTTTCCAGCTTTCTTTAGGCTTTCTTTGCTGGAGAAATGAGAACTCTTCCCGCCAGTGAGGTCCTTCATGGAGAAGTCCGAGGCCTCACTCACACGGGGTGTATGAATCTGTACCCAGTGTGGGGGCTGCATTAACCCCAAAAAGGACATCCATGTGGGTGCAGCTGTGCGGACGCACCCTGGGTGCGTTCGGGGCCGTGCAACGGCACCCACACCAATGTCACATTGGGTACAGTCACTGCACCCCAGTTGACAGCAATGGGACTGCCTACACGGGATGCTGGGAACACCTGTGCATTCCCATTCCGGTAAACACGGCCCTCCCATGGGGTACGGATTCATATTCTCTGTGTGAATGAGGCCTAGGGGTGAATGGAATATTTAGCTTCATTGTGTTGCTAATTTGGGGAACACTGAACCCCTCTTTGTTATTTGGGGTGTTTTATTACAGGAGTGTTATAGATTGTAGTTTGAGAGAAGTTTGGATTTCTTCTGAAGGCACTTTGGGTAAACATAAGTGATTTACCCCGCTCAGCGGGGCCGGGCCTTAGAGAACAGAGGCCGCATATGGGCAGCACAGAGGCTTAATGGTAAGCCTTGCAGCACTGGGGTCCTTGTTTTAGATTCTGACCAGGACACTATCTGCATGGAGTTTGCATGTTCTCCCTGTGCTTTTGTGGGTTTCCTCCGGGTACTCCGGTTTCCTCCCACACTACAAAGACATGCTACTTTTGCGTTGGTGGTGTAGTGGTAAGCATAGCTGCCTTCCAAGCAGCTGACCCGGGTTCGATTCCCGGCCAACGCCATCTCCAATACTTGGAGTCCTCAGAGAGAAAAGCGATATACAAGGTCAATGCGGAGTATAGATTAGCAGTGGAATAAGGAATGAAGAGAACGTGTGGAATGTTTGAGGAAGAAAACGTTCCCCCAGAATCTATAGAAGGAGAACCCAGCAACTGATAGAAGACGCTTAGCTTTGGCTGCGATCACACCTAAAGCAGTCCTGCGATTTGTCAGGCGACAATCGCTGCAAAAATCCCCCCATCGATTGGGGCGATACTGAAAGTAAGGGGATCGCATACTCCACCCAGTGGGAATATTACACCCCCCCCCAACTGTCTAGATTTCAAAATCCAAAAATCATTCATTGCTGCAGACCTCAGCACACACCATGTGTGATGTAACCACTTATAGACCACAATAAATATATACAGCATCTCACAAAAGTAAGTACACCCCTATGTGTGGGGGAGATCACATACAGCATGTCACAAAGGTAAGTACAACCCTTCATCTCCCCCTCCCCCCCCCCGCGATCTCCAGGCTGGATGACCCACGATTTTCGGGTGCGGCCATAGGAGAGTCCCCGGCTTCGGCCTAGCTCCAGAGCAGCGGCCATCTTGGTACACCCTGCGGCTGTCTCGTCAGGAAGTGACGTTTCATTGCCGCCATCTTGCTCCACCCCACACTCCTCACTAACATTACTGTGCAGAAGTGGGCAAGCGGACACAGGGTTGTCTTAATGAGAGGGCACACCTGGGCACTGCCCAGGGGCCCCAGATGCCTGCACTTTGCCCCAAGCATCTGGTCCTTGAGCCCACGCCGCCCCGAAATTGGGGGCCCCATGATAGCACTGAGAGTGATAGATACACAGGGAAGGCAGTCTGCCTCCTACCTACTTGATGTCCGTTTACCTGCACCGTCATCATTGTAGGGGCCCCAGAGCATTACTTTGCCCAGGGGCCCAAGATGCTATAAGACGGCCCTGTATATATAGTAGAAATGGAAATAGAAATGGGAGCCGACAGATCACTTTGAAAGTGCAGTATCTACCTAATACAAAACAAAGTTTGTTTTTATATAAAAAGTCCGCTGGGTCAATTTTTTGTTTGTTTTCAATGCCTTGGGGCACCAGTGTATGAATCACCCCTAGTTTTTAACTATAACTTCAGTCCTCAGAAAAAATGAAACTTACCAGCTTTAACTTCAAAAGTTTGTTTAAATGAAGTCCATTAGACTACATGATTATAATGATCACAGTGGATTAAAACTTTTTGAAGCACTTCTTTTATTCGTGTGCTTTTACGGCTCTGATTTTTTTTTTTTTTTTTTTTTTGGGGGAGTTGTAGGAGTTAGCTGAAAATACCCGTTTTGATTGATATTAAATCTTCATTTCTTATACAAGAACTGGTTCTCCTAAGTGACAATGAATACATAAATATCAAATCTACTCTGCGGCAATTGCTCACTGTATCAAATGGCTTTTTCCACTCTGCAAAAGTGTGAACGAATCAGCTCATGTATTTAAATTCATTCTTTACATAATAAAAAAAAACTAATAATTCAAGATCTAAATTACAAGCAATTGTGATTCCCCTTTGGAAAATCATACATTTTCATTCCTTTGTACAATCAAGTCTTTTTTTTTTTTGCCTCTTTTTTTTTGTAGCAAACCCTGTGTGCTCTTTTGAGTGATGATGAAATACAGCTGGCATATGTAACACAATGACCTCTTACATTCTCTATTGTTTATCAGAGCTTGATTACACAGTCTTATGTGACACATGGCATGAACCATTACTATTATTTTTATATTGAAATATAAATTTAAATTGTTACTGAATAGCACACTAATGGCACGGTCTCATTAAGACTTCTGTACAAAATGTTTCTAAAACATTTTATTAGGCAAGTATAAGTAACCACCTGGGAGGTCCAACTAGTTAGCAAAAAATACCTAATTAAATTGCTTTAGTCCTTGTTCACACTGCCGCGGCTTCTTTAAAGTGTCAGTCTCTACAGCACTTTTTTTAGGGGGAACTTGGGGGAACTCAGTTCCACCACCTTTGGCTCACCTTTGGTCCTGCTCACCACAATCACTTGTGAAGTCTGGTTTCTGTGTTTACAATGACAGCTTTGTAACCCCCTGAACTCTGCACTCATGTAATGCAATTCTGGTATTTAATGCCCTTTAAACTGTTTGTGAAATCTGAACGGGTCGTGGTTGAGTTCCTGTACCTATTTTCTGAGAAAAAAAGCTCTCTCTACAGACATTCTCTATAAGATTTCTTATCATCTGTGCCCAGTCTTGCCACACAGAGTTAATCCAGATTTGATCCATCCTCTTTTATTGTTCAGTGAAAATTAATAGACTTCCAGATAAAAACCTGTCTAAAGGCCCATACACACGGTAGGACATCCAACAAAATTTCCCTTGGATTTTTGTCCTAATTGATTTGTCCGGTCACACCCATAGCATACACACAGTCAGACTTTTCTGCAAACTTTTCTAAAACGTTCCCATCATCACGTGGTTTTTCTGCTCTTTTCTGCTCTTTACCGCCACCCTTTGGTTAACTTCTGCTATTGTTGGTTGATTTTAACATTGGTTCTGAGCATGCGTATTTGCACTTTGCACAAAAGTTGGTTGGATTGCTGTACACACGGTCACACAAAGCACCATCAGACTTTTGTTGCTGAAAAGTTGGTCCGTTCGCAGACCCAACTTTTTGTCAGATGAAACCTGAAAAAGTTGGTCCGATGGAGCGTACACACGATCAGACAAATTTGAAAAGTTGCAGATTTTGAAGTTGGTTGGCCAAAAGTCTGACCGTGTGTATGGGGCTTAAGTCAGTTTCTCTCTTCTTGCTTTGAGTGACAGGTTATTTACATATCTAGCTTGGACATGTTTATCATATGTTATGTTATGTTTATCATAATATGAGTGAGAAATCCACCCCTCCCCCACATAACACATCCTGGTAATATACAATGAACTTTGGATCACCGTATATTATGATAAACATAACATAACATGATAAACATGTCTGTGTGGCAAGACTGGGCACAGATAATAGGAAATCTTATACTCTACATTGTGAAATCAAAAAGCGGGTTTATCCACTACAGAAGTCAATGTGAATCATGTTGAAGTCACACCACAGTAGTGCAGGAACCTTTTTCTAAGTCGAAGCGACTTAAGTCGCACCGATTAGAAGCCTTCCATTGCCATTACTGGGGCGCGACTTTGAACTCCCAAGTTGCATGTCAAGTCGCAGCAGTGTGAACCAGGGGTAAGCAAGTTTTTGTTGAATACATTTGCAAAAACAACAAAAAATCTCACTGCCACGTCAAGCCTCCTCTGCTAAGTGTGGTCCCTAAAGCTGGCTACACACTATACAATTTCTCTTAGATTTTTTTCCTTAAGGCCTCTTCCACACAGGCGGACTCTGACGCTACGGAGTCCGCCTGTGTGGAAGATGGGAGAATGTACTTGTAAATGTATGCAACGAATTAAGGCTTTTATTTAGTACTTTTTATTTATTCCCAGCTTTATATATTATTTTTTTATTATAAATGGAACAAAATAAAATTAGTGGCTATTATTAACTTAAACCCTAAAGCCAGCACCTCCCACCCCTTTAAGGGGTTTCTGATGGCGGCAGGTGGGGTGGAGTTTATGATCATGTAACTGCCGTGATTGGCTGTCAGAACTTTTTGTTAGGAGCTGGTAACTGTTCCAGGATTGCTCTTGGCACAGGTTGGCTTGCATTTTGGTACGCAAATCTGCAGCCTCTCTGCATCAAGGCCCACCGCCTGAGAGGCCGCATATTTGCTTACTCTCTGCGCTAAGAGGTTAAAGTCAAACGAAATCCATAGTGGGGATTATTTACGAAAGTCAAATCCACTTTGCACTACAAGTGCAAACTACATGTGCAAAGTGCACTTGAAATTGCACTGGAAGTGCACTTGGAAGTGCAGTCGCTGTAGATCCAAGGGGGACATGCAAGGAAAATTTAAAAAAGCATTTTAGCTTGCACATGATTGGATGATAAAATCAGCAGAGCTTCCCCTCATTCCAGATCTACCCCTCAGATTTACATCGACAACACTTCCAAGTGCACTTTGAGTTCAATTTCAAGTGCACTTTGCACTTGTAGTGAAAAGTGGATTTGCCTTTCGTAAATAACCCCCAGTGTGTCCTAGAGCATTTGCCATAATGCACAAACACAGTGCAGTTGATTTACTTAATGCAAATAAAATGTGCACTTTGCAAGTGCAGTTGCACTCATTTTCCCCAGAGCATAGTGAATGTGGTGAAGCTCTGCTGATTTTCAGCACCCAATCATGTGCAAGCAAAAATACTGCTTTTTAAAACAAAAATCCCTTGTACCTCTTTTTTATCAAGTGCAACTGCAAAGTGCACAGTATTTTTGCCTTTAGTAAATCAAACCCATTATGTCAAATTGACCTCCAAGTTTGGTTTCTGTGAGTACTAGCAGATCTGTGATTCCCCGCATTGCTTGGTCAGCTTGGTCCGCTGCAATGCTTGGTCCGCTGCAATTAACATTAACTTATTCTATAACTGGCATCTCTCTCTGATGAAGATTAAAAATGCTTTGGACTGCATCTGGTGTGAACCAGCCCAAGTCGGATGTTTACCAGGAATATCCTTAGACCCCTTTCAGGCCCCGTACACACGACCGAGTTTTTCGGCAGAATCCAGCGAGAAGCTCGCTGGGAGACGTATTCTGCCGAGAAAATCGGTCGTGTGTACACTTTCGACGAGCAAAATAGAGAGCATGTTCTCTATTTCCTCGTTGTTCAATGAGGAAATTTGGCTCGACGACCTTTTAGACCGCTCATCGGGAACCTCGACGGGCGGAACGATGAGTTTCGCCCGTCGAGGTTCTCGGACGTGTGTACGGGGCCACACACTGAGGAGTTTTTCAGGTGGTTTAGCGCTAAAAATAGCGCCTAAATTCCGCCTGAAAAACTCCTGCCCTGCAGTCTCAATGTGGAAGCCCGAGGGCTTTCACACTGAGGCGATGCGCTGGCGGGACCGCTCCAAAAGTCCTACCAGCAGCATCTTTGGAGCGGTGAGAGAAGCGGTTTGTTTACCGCTCCTTCACCGCTCCTTCCCATTGAAAATAATGGGAAACCACGGTAATACCGCCGGCAATGCGCCTCTGCAGAGGCACATTGCTGGTGGTATTAACCCTTTTTTCGCCATTAGTGGGAGTTAATCTTGCACCGCTAGCGGCCGAATACCGCTGCAATTCTGCGGCAACTCAGACAGTATAACGCCGCTAAAAATATATACCGCCACCGCACATCCCGCCCCAGTGTGAAAGGGGCCTAAAGGAAAAGAGAGAAGAGAGACTATCTCATCATTCTGCTTCTGCTCTTTCACTGCTGTGGTCAGTAACCTGCTCCCCCCAGTCCTCGAGACTACATTTGTGCGTCATGCTCACTCTGTACAGCATACAGACTTCAAGGAGGTGTGATTACTCTTTGGGCCAGGTTCACGTAAGGTTTACGCCGGCGTATCTAGAGATACGCCGTCGTAATTACAAATGTGCGCCGTCGTATTTTTACGCTGATTCGCAAAGCTAGATACGCCATAAAGCAAGGCTTTTAGCCGCCCAACGTAACTTGCCTACGCCGGCGTATCTTGGGCGCATAGTTACGCTGGACGCATTCGGCGCGTCCCATGTTAAATATGCAAATGAGTAAGATACGCCGATTCACAAACGTAGATGCTCCAGGTGGAAAAGATACGCGGATTGCGTAAGGGTTACGTCCAGCGTAAAGTTATTCCACCATATAGGTGGCGCAACCCATTCAAAGGTATGGACGTCGGAACAGCCGTTGTATGTTACGTCCTTTACGTAGTACTACGTGAATAGGGCTGTGCGTAGGTTACGTAGGCAGTGTATTGACGTATCTTAGGCAGCTATTTCGACGTAACTGTGAGCATGCGTACTGGGATGCGTCCAAGAGCCGACGCATGTGCAGTTTAGTTTTTTGAAGCTCAGCCCATCATTTGCATGGGGTCACGCTTCATTTAAATGTTACACGCCCACTTCCACCTACTTTCACTTACGTCGGCTTACGCCGACAACTATACGCTATCCCGACGCAACGTCGAGCGCATATTCTTTGTGAATAGCAGGCTTGCCGCTCAACGTTGCGCCGGCGTAGCGTAAGAAAGATACGCTACGCCGGAACAAAGATGTGCCGATCTACGTGAATCCGGGCCTTTGTGTCTAAAACCCCACAGCACCTCCCCCCTTGGATCAGTTTTGTGTATGGCTGTGTGGGTGGGTTTACAAGGCTTGAATATTAATCGTTGGGCGGTATAGTGGGAGGTATAGTGGGCGATTTATGCAAAACCGCCGAGAGAGCTCTCGTGCCCGTTTTTTTTAAACTGCGCATGCGCGTTACGCGAAGGATACTGGGAAATGTAGTCCTAAGCACTACGGCGACGTCGCTCACATGAACGAGCGCCGAGAGGCAAGAAGTGAACTACAGAAACGGAACTAGAAACCAACAGGTACAATATATTAATGAATTTAATCGCTTTTTAATCGTTTTTAAAATAAATCATTAAACTATTCTGTCTCTATACCTTGCAGACAGCTATTTTAGCACAATTTTTTATTTTATTTACAACTCCTTTAAGAGGGTCCTGCTCAGAAGAGCTTACAATCTGTTTGCTTGGAGTTCAGCTTTAAATACCAGGAGACCCCCATGGTCAATAAAAGTGGACTGATAGCAGCTGAGAAAAACAAGATGTGCTGCATGGGTAGAATACTTATGACTTTAATCATGCAGTCAAGAAAGACAACCAAGTTGTATTGTATCACATTATGCAGGGTCTTACATGCACATAACCAGCAAGGGGTAACTTCAGTCTTGATGGGCCTGTAAATGTAGTTTATTTAAGACCCTTAATTAAAAACACGTCAATGTGCTTTGTAAGCCTGTTGTGCCAGTTGTTTTCCTGTCAAATATTCCAGTTGGGTTACAACAAAGATACTGTATAGCTCCTGTTGTATTTGACATTTATTTGTTGCAGGATTTCAAACAATGTACAAAGCATGCTGAGGTCAATAATTGTTATAACAACGCTTTGTGATCCTTTAAAAGCATTCCAGCACTGTTATGTTTGCTATCAAAGAGAATATAATGCAAAAAAATAAGTATATCCTTGCTCCTTCACTCAAGTTTGCTTTATTGAGCTACACACTCTATATTGTCAAAAGTATTGGGACACCTGCCTTTACATGCGCATAAACTTTAACCACTTCAACCCACTACTTGACCCGAGCGATACAGCACTGTGTCGCTTTAACTGACAATTGCGCGGTCGTGCGATGTTCTACTCAAACAAAATTGATTTCCTTTATTTTCCCACAAATAGAGCTTTCTTTTGGGGTATTCAATCACCTCTGTGGTTTTGTATTTTTCGTGCTATATACAAAACAAGACCGTCAATTAAAAAAAAAAAAAAAAACACAATATTTGTTACTTTTTGTTATAATAAATATCCCAGAAAAAAAATGTATAAAAAACATATTTTTTCCTCAGTTTAGGCCAATATGTATTCTACATATTTTTGTTTAAAAAAAAAAACGTTACTTTAACTATTTATTTATGTCTAGGGATATGCAATTAGTGGACCTACAGCTGTAGCAAAACTACAAGTCCCATCATGCCTCTGTCTCTGCGTGTTATGCTTGTGGCTGTCAGATTCTTGCTATGCCTCATAGGACTTGTAGTTCTGCAACAGCTGGAGGTCTGCTAATTGCATATCCCTGGCTTAGGAGATCATGAAAAGCAGTTTTTCTCATCTGATCCTCTGCTCCCATAGGCTCCTTTGCGCTGCTAGCTTCTTCTCCCCTGCAACTCCTGTGGTCTAAGATCCTCTGACATCATCACGACTGATGCAGAGTCCATAGGCCCACATTGGATGTGAGGACACCAAGGGGCAACTCGCTGTCACAATTGAAAAAAAAGGCCATGTCATTCTTTCATAGAGGCAGTGGCGTAGCGTCGGGGGCAGGGGGGCCGCGGCACCAGGTGCAACATTTAGCGGGCGCCCACCAGTATGGGTCACGGTGGCTTCCTCCTCTTAAATGTACTTTACTGTGTTCAGTGGTCTGACACCACCATGTTCAGTCTTAGGCGCCCTGTGATTGGGCATATGGGGTCATGTGCGATGGCAGGGCTAGCCTGTCCACGATCGTGGTAGATCCTGGAGTCCCGAATTTGCCCAATAACAGGGTGCAGGAGACTGAACAATAGTGGAGGCGGGACTCCAGGATCTACCGTGATCGTAGACAGGCCAGCCCTGCCGCTGCACATGACCCCATACGCCCAATCACAGGGCGCTTGAGACAGTGACTGAACATGCCGATACATGGCGGGGAATCTGGGGAGTGAAGCAGGTGCGGAACATGGTGAGTCAACCCAGAGCCGCTTTCTGCCTCTTTCTTCTGATCAGCGGGCTCTGAGCTGGATCACTGCAGCAAGGAACCGAACCAGGGACCGGGAGGAGGGCAGTCGGTGAAAATGGGACTGTCACATGAGATGAGAGGTCCATGGATGGGAGCTGAGAGGGGTCCAAGGATGGGAGCTGAGAGGGCTACACTCCACTACACCGCACAACACACCTCCACTACACTGCACATCACACCTTCACTACACCGCACATCACACCTCCACTACACCGCATAGCACAGCTTCACCGCACTGCAAACCTGCACTTCACCACACAGAACACCTCCACTACAAGGCGGGGGGGTCATTGGAAGGCTCCACAAAAATCTCTACCCCCACCACCTACACCGTTTTGTCAGGGGCGGAGCCAATGGGAGTGTCAAAATTAGGTTTCGCCTAGGGTGGCAAAAATCCTTGCACCGGCCCTGGTCAGTGTAGTGTAGTGGTTAGTGTAGTGGTCAGTACAGTAGTCAGTGTAGTATAGTGGTCAGTGGTTAGTGTAGTGTAGTATAGTGGTTAGTGTAGTGGTCAGTATAGGAATCAGGTAGGTCAGTGTAGTGTAGTGATCAGTGCAGTAGTCAGTGTAGTATAGGGGTCAGTGTAGTGTAGTGGTCAGTGTAGTGTTAGTGTCTGTGTAGTATAGTGGTTAGTGTAGTGGTCAGTGTAGTGTAGTGGTCAGTGTAGTGTAGTATAGTGGTTAGTGTAGTGGTCAGTGTAGTGGTCAGTATAGGAATCAGGTAGGTCAGTGTAGTGTAGTGGTCAGTGTGGGAATCAGGTAGGTCAGTATATAGTGGTTAGTGTAGTATAGTGGTTAGTGTAGTGGTCAGTGTAGTATAGTGGTTATTGTAGTGATCAGTGTAGTACAGTGGTTAGTGTAGTGGTCAGTATAGTGTAGTGTAGTGTAGTGGTCAGTATAGGAATCAGGTAGGTCAGTGTAGTGTATTAGTCCATGTAGTGTAGTGGTCAGTGTAGTGTAGTGGTCAGTATAGGAATCAGGTAGTTCAGTGTAGTGTAGTATAGTGTAGTGGTCTGTGTAGTATAGTGGTCAGTATAGGAATCGGGTAGGTTAGTGAAGTGGTCAGTGTAGGAAGCAGGCTGGTCAATACTATTGTAGGAAGGGAAGGGGCAGGACTCGGGAAGTGCTAAAAGTCTGCAGGATAGGGGGACGCAAATTACTTGCCTTGCCCTGGGCGCTGACAACCCACGCTACGCCACTGCTCACTTTTGTGAGATACTGTATGTATATACAGTACAGACCAAAAGTTTGGACACACCTTCTCATTCAAAGAGTTTTCTTTATTTTCATGACTATGAAAATTGTAGAGTCACACTGGAGGCATCAAAACTATGAATTAACACATGTGGAATTATACACATAACAAAAAAGTGTGAAACAACTGAAAATATGTCATATTCTAGGTTCTTCAAAGTAGCCACCTTTTGCAGCAGACACATCTCTAGAACAACTGATAAGAGGAGACTGTGTGAATCAGGCCTTCATGGTAGAATATCTGCTAGGAAACCACTGCTAAAGAAAGACAACAAGCAGAAGAGACTTGTTTGGGCTAAAGAACACAAGGAATGGACATTAGACCAGTGGAAATCTGTGCTGTGGTCTGATGAGTCCAAATTTGAGATCTTTGGTTCCAACCACGGTGTCTTTGTGCGACTCTTCATGCCTGGTTCCCACCGTGAAGCATGGAGGAGGAGGTGTGATGGTGTGGGGGTGCTTTGCTGGTGACACTGTTGGAGATTTATTTAAAATTGAAGGCAAACTGAACCAGCATGGCTACCACAGCATCTTGCAGCGGCATGCTATTCCATCCGGTTTGCATTTAGTTGGAGCATCATTTTTTTTAACAGGACAATGACCCCAAACACACCTCCAGGCTGTGTAAGGGCTATTTGACTAAGAAGGAGAGTGATGGGGTGCTGCGCCAGATGACCTGGCCTCCACAGTCACTGGACCTGAACCCAATCGAGATGGTTTGGGGTGAGCTGGACCGCAAAGTGAAGGCAAAAGGGCCAACAAGTGCTAAGCATCTCTGGGAACTCCTTCAAGACTGTTGGAAGACCATTTCAGGTGACCTACCTCTTGAAGCTCATCAAGAGAATGCCAAGAGTGTGCAAAGCAGTAATCAAAGCAAAAGGTGGCTACTTTGAAGAACCTAGAATATGACATATTTTCATATTTTCAGTTGTTTCACAGTTTTTTGTTATGTATATAATTCCACATGTGTTAATTCATAGTTTTGATGCCTTCGGCATGAATCTACAATTTTCATAGTCATGAAAATAAAGAAAACTCTTGGAATGAGAAGGTGTGTCCAAACTTTTGGTCTGTACTGTGTATATATATATATATATATATATATATATATATATATATATATATATATATATATATATCCCAACAGGTGCTAAAAGGGGTGTGACCACATGTTAATAGTTAACACTGAAAATTCTAGATGAACACTCTGCACACTGCTATACATCCTTGACTATTGTATAACAGATGTACTTACTGTTAAACCACTTTCTTACCCCAACCTCTTAACCTTAACTATATTAATGAGACCACACCAAGATTGGAGTAAAACATAGGCAGTAGCAGCCTAATTTATTAAACAAATATATATTCAAATTAACATTAACATAAACATCTGTTATTACCCATCATTCTACCCAGTGTTGGCCTTTGTAGGATCCTCCATAATCATCTGTGGAAACAATACTGCACTGCGGTACCTCTTAAAATGTACTAATAGGCCTCAAGCCGACATTGAGAAGAACTTTGACCCATGACACATCCATCAGGTGGTGCAGGACAGCCAATTGAGACATTTCAGCACATGGACATACCCCCTACTTTATAAATAGATGTGATTTGGTGGTCTTTTTACATTTTGCTTTTTGTCAGTGTAGGCAGAGGCTGTATTGAATCAAATAGCTATCTAAAAGGTGTACTACTTGCTGTGCAGTATATAGGGGTGTACTACACTTATATACGTTTTGTCAGTGAAGGGATAGGTTGCTGTTTGGAGCAGGGACAGACTGTAGTGACACAAATAGCTATCTAAAAGGTCCACAAAACTGCCCCTTCACATCCCCCCACAGTATTGCTCCCCCTTATATGCCCCCCCACAACACACACAAAGCACTGCCCCCCCCCCCCTGTACCCCCTGCTCTCCATCCCCAGGTAAAACATTTTTAGGGTTAAGAACCACTTTCAGTGCAGACACAATTTATAATAAATTGCTTCCAAAACACCCTTCTTGGTAGCAGATTCCCTTGAATGTAATGTAGTGGTTAGAATATAATTTAAATGGCTGTAAAAGCAGAAGGTTCTATGCATAGATAAAAGCCTTCTGTGTGCAGAAGCTAACCTAATACTTACCTGAGCCCCCTCTAGATCCAGCAATGTCAACAAGTGCCTCGGCCGTCTCTCCCTCCTGAGTGACTGAGACACAGCAGCGGTGCCATTGACTTTGACAGCCAATCAGACAATGAGGAGAGAGAGGGGACGGGCCCAACTGCGGCTCCATGTCTGAATGGATGCACAGAGCTGTGACTCGGCTTGGGTGCCCCCATAGCAAGCTGCTGGCTGTGGGGGCACTGAACAGGAGGGAGGCGCCAGGAGCACAGGTGTTGGGACCCGAGAAAAGGAGGATTGGGCTGCTCTGTGCAAAATCAACTTCACAGAGCAGGTAAGTATAAAATGTTTGTTATTTTTATAGGAAAAAAAAAACGAGACTTTATAAGCACTTTAAAGGGGTTGTATGGGTTTTTTTTTTTTTTTAACCACTTCCTTACTGGGCACATATACCCCTCTCCTGCCTAGGCGAAATTTCAGCATTTGCTCGGTCATGCAATGTGGCTCCCAAACAAAATTGACGTCCCTTTTTCCCCACAAATAGAGCTTTCTTTTGGTGGTATTTTTTGCGCTATAAAGAAAAAAAATAGACAATTTAAAAAAAAAAACGCAATATTTTTTACTTTTTGCTTTAATAAATATCTCCCAAAAAAAAAATTCTCAGTTTAGGCCGATACGCATTCTTCTACATATTTTTGGTAAAAAAAATATATATATATCGCAATAAGCGACTGGTTTGCGCAAAAGTTATAGCGCCTACAAAATAGGGGACAGAATTATTTATTTTTTTACTAGTAATGGCGGCGATCTGAGATTTTTACTGGAACTGTAACATTATGGCGGACACATCGGACACTTTTCACACATTTTTGGGACCATTCACATTTAAAGACAGGATACAGCGGGTAAGATCAGTGCTATAAATATGCACTACAGGTACAGGTAGATCCATTTGACATTGTGCATGTACATAAACGTGAACTAGGGTAAACAGGAAGTAACAATGGGGGTCAACTGGGGGTACAGGCTAGGGGGCAGCAAACACTAACGGGGGGGCGAGGATAAGTTGGCAGGGGTTAAATGTGTACCCTCCCAGCTTGTTATATTTCTGTGGGCAGCCCCTGTTGGCATACAACATTTTTTTATAAGGGAGGGCAGTTGATCTAGGGAGGGCGGGGTTCCTCTCTGTGCCTGGCAATTTGGAGGCAAGGACGTTTCTTGTAGAAATGTGTTGATATTTTTCTTCTCAGGAAGGGGGGTCCCAGTATGCATTGGCGGGGGCAGAGGGACACAGGGGAACGATGTAGGAACCGGACCACCTGTGAACCCCTGGACGGGAGGACAGGCCCAGAGTAGGTGAAAAAAGGAGGCATCAGGGTGGCCGCAGCCGGGGCAGTTGGGGTCTTGGTCGTTTTTAAATTTGGAGATGCGGCGGGGTGTTAGGAGACTGTGAAGAATGAACAGGTGGGTGAGCGGATAGTTTAGGGGAGACCGTCTTCAGTGGCGAGAGCCTCACCCCTCTCATCAGTGCCTGACAGGACGTGGTATAATCTGTGTGTTCAGATACACATGTCACAGATCCACGTGCGGGGCCTATAAATTGGGAGTTGAGGGCATTCGGAGTGAAAGAAGCGGAAGAGCATGTGGTTAGGTAGTGCAAATTTATCTTTAAGAGCTTAAACGTGACCAGCCCCGGGCCATCGCAGATAGATAACACCACTGGTCCACAGGCCTCGGGGAGGACATCAGGAGAGGGTTGCCAGGGGGGTGTGAGAGTGAGGGGAGGGGGCTGCGCCATACGCAGAGCTAATTGCCATATTCACGGTTGAAAGGCATCGGTCATCGGCGTGATGGGGCGTGGGCAGAACACTGGAAGGGGTGCAGGGGTCCCCGTGGGAACCCAGGGCAGTGGCAGTTTGATTGTAATGAAAAAAGGAGGAGCTGGGAAGCAATGTAGTAAGGACAGGTCGGGAGTATAGAAGTCGGCCGGGCCTCAGGACCCGCCAGGACAGCTTGTGACGAGACGGCAATGTGTTGATGGATCCACCTTGTGGCTGGGGGAGGTATTTTAGGGAGGAGAACATCTTTATAGGTTGATTCGACCCATCACTCCAAGGGGGATCGGGACCAAACCTGGGTGGTAGTAAATAACTCGACATTGAGGGGGGCATAGTCAAAGAGGGTTAGAGATGACACAAGGTATTTAATACTAGCTCCACGAGAGGTAGCCGGGTGCAGGGGGCACCTGAGTCTAGGGGAAGAATGTGGGATTTGTCACAGTCCGGAGCCCCGATTTCCATGTCTGGAGGGCCGTCTGAAGTGGGGTCCCTCGGCGGTAGAGGGCTGTCTCGGCATAGAGGCTCCTCCTCGGTCTTCTGGTAACGGAGGCCCCTATGCCGGGGTGTCCGAAGCGCTGGCCAGGGGCTCAGCCATAGAGTAAAGGGGGTTACTTGGCTGTGCCACGGGAGAGGGGAAAGGGGGCGCCCTCTCGAGTCCTGTATCCGGCGTCCATAGTTGCCGACTAAAGGACCCCTGGCCCTCGCATCATTGGAGTTGATTGACAGCAGCGCGAGCCAATAGCTGCACTGCTATCAATCTATCCAATGAAATGCGGGCCGAGAAGAGCCAAGAAGCAAGCGCGTTCTCGGCGCGGGACTTTCGAGGGCTCAGGTAAGTAAACAGGGGCTCGGTAAGTAGCGGATGTTTTTTCACCTTAAAGCGGATCTCCACCCTAAAGTGAAGATCCGCTGATCGGAACCCTCCCCCCCTCCGGTGTCACATTTGACACCTTGCAGGGGGGAGGGGGGTGCAGATACCTGTCTAAAGACAGGTATCCGCACCCACTTCCGGACCATTCACATTTATACAGCGATCAGTGCTATAAATATCTAATTCTGTATAAATGTGGGCAAAAGTTAACACGGGCGAGGAAGGGGTTTTGTCCTGCATAGTGTTTCTAACTTGGTGGAGGGGTGCTGGGGGAGGGACCGATCTGTGTCCCTATGTACAAGAGACACAGCTCAGTCTCCTCTCTCTGACAGGACGTGGATCTGTGTGTTTACACACACAGATCCACGTCCTTGTCTGTTTAAACGCCAATCGCGGGCGCTGGAGCGCGACATCGCCAGCATGCGCATTGGCTCAGTGAGGGCACCGGGCACCCCCCAGTGGTGGAAGCCGGAGCGCTAGAAGTCACTCCCGGCAATTGGTTCCACCGTGGTATTTTCACAATGGAGGGGATACCAAGTGGTTAAATAACTAACAGTTATACTTACCTCCAGCAGGGTTTTGACGAGTGACCCCCGATCGCTCATGTCTTCTGGGGTCCCTCGGTGGCTCTGCTCCTCCTGCGGACGCCGCTGGAGCGCTCTCCAGGTTACCTTACGGGCGCCCTCTCAGGTAAGTGTCCTAATAGTTGCCGACTAAAGGACCCCTGGCCCTCGCAATTGGAGTTGTCAGCAGCTGCAGCCAATATTTGTTGCTGCACTGGCTTTTAATATACAATGAAATGCTTTTTGGCCGAGAAGAGCCAAGAAGCAAGCGCGTTCTCGGCGCGGGACTTTCGAGGCTCAGGTAAGTAAACAGGGGCTCGGTAAGTAGCGGATGTTTTTTCACCTTAGGCTGAAAAAACAGGAAGCTTTACAACCCCTTCAAATATAATTTGTTGCATATATATTATATAGAAGCTTAGTCTGAAGCAGAAAACTGTTGGGAACAAATCTTGCCATTTATCTGGATGCAATCAAATGAGACAGTTTAAACAACAAGTTTCACACCTGACACTGGCAATTAGGTCATTTTTTATGAGCTGCGGTAATCTTGCTTAGTCCATGGTCTTAGGTAAGGTGACCTGGTACAGACTGTGTTGAGCTGAGCAGAGGTCAAAGCCTGGGAGCTGAAATGTGATAATAGGTAAGCCGCGGACGGGGCGGAGGAGTAGACAGAGGCTGTTTGATGAAATTACTCTTCAACAAAAGATGCCCAGCAATTGTTTACATGCCCTTGGATTAACCCAGGAACATTATGAAATGCAATATACCTGTACGATCTAGCAACTCGCTGAATACATCTTAGTCAATTTCACATAATTAATGGAACCCTATCACCAACAGTAAAAGCACAGAAAAATCTAGTATTTTATATGTTTACTTGGAGTGTTTTTCCTTTTCCAATAAACTGTTTTATTCACTTGTAATATGCTTCTGAACTTGCAAGCAAATTCAGCTACTTGAGAAAGTTAGTTCCCTAGCACAATCCCCTCATTCCTTGCTAACCCGTTCCTTTTCTGGCACTATCTCTTCATTGTCTGTGTTGACCGAGCTCCTCCACCTGTCCCTTCATCTCCCTGAATAACCATTTACAGTATGTAGCAGCCCACAGAGAAGCAAAGGGGAATACTATTGGGCATTAGGGATGAGCTTCGCATTCGACTCAAACCCATGTTGGAATCGAACATTGGCTGTTCAAATGTTCGTCGAAATTCAAACAAAACGGGTCATTTACATCAAATTCGAGTGACGCATCACGGCCCATAATTCACTGCGGCATTGCGCTCTGATGATTGGCCAAGCATGCACTATGACCCGCATGCTTGGCCAATCACAGTGCGCAAAAAACGGAGAGCAATAATTGGCCAAAGCAAGGGTGGCTTTGGCCAAGTATGGCTCAGGGCTTTAGCACACGCCCCACACTATAAAAGGCCGTCTGCTGGGCGGCCTCGTGTAGTGTGTTGCGGCGGGTTAACAAAAAGATCAGTCCTAGAGAGAGAGAGAGAGAGAGAGAGAGAGAGAGACAGTTTCTTTTTCACTAGATAGATAGATAGAGCAGGCAGGCTAGTCAGTTTAGTTAAATTTACAGTGTGTAGAAGATATATATACATCCCAGGAGTTGTACATATATGTATACACTGTATAGTTTAGCTAGATCAGCTATTACTATTTGTCAGGCAGTTGATTGTGCTAGCTGCAGTCTTCTAACGTGTTGTATTGCCCGTATGCTGTATAGTTTGCACTTAGCTAGCTGCAGTCTTCTAACGTGTTGTATTGCCCGTATGCTGTATAGCTTGCACCTACTTGTAGTTGACTGCACTTGTGCTGTATAGTTTGCACCTAAACGTACCAGGTGTTTACTGCACTTGTGCTGTATAGTTTGCACCTAAACCTACTTGGTGTATACTGCACTTGTGCTGTATACTTTGCACCTAAACCTACTTGGTGTTTACTGCACTTGTTCTGTATAGTTTGCACCTAAATGTACCAGGTGTTTACTGCACTTGTGCTGTATAGTTTGCACCTAAACCTACTTGGTGTATACTGCACTTGTGCTGTATAGTTTGCACTTAAACGTACTTGGTGTTGACTGCACTTGTGCTGTATAGTTTGCACCTAAACTACCAGGTGTTTACTGCACTTGTGCTGTATAGTTTGCATCTAAACGTACTTGGTCTTTACTGCACTTGTGCTGTTTAGTTTGCACCTAAACCTAATTGGTGTATACTGCACTTGTGCTGTATAGTTTGCACCTAAACATACCAGATGTTTACTGCACTTGTGCTGTATAGTTTGCACCTAAACGTACCAGGTGTTTACTGCACTTGTGCTGTATAGTTTGCACCTAAACGTACCAGGTGTTTACTGCACTTGTGCTGTATAGTTTGCACCTAAATGTACCATACTTGGTGTTTACTGCACTTGTGCTGTATAGTTTGCACCTAAACATACTTGGTGTTTACTGCACTTGTGCTGTATAGTTTGCACTTAAACCTACTTGTAGTTTACTGCACTTGTGCTGTATAGTTTGCACCTAAATGTACTTGGAGGTTACTGCACTTGTGCTACATAGTTTACACCTAAACGTACTTGGTGTTTACTGCACTTATGCTGTATAGTTTGCACCTAAACGTACCAGGTGTTTACTGCCCATGTGTGCTGTATACTTTGCACCTAAACGTACTTGGTGTTTTCTGCACTTGTGCTGTATAGTTTGCACCTAAACGTACCAGGTGTTTACTGCACTTGTGCTGTATAGTTTGCACCTAAATGTACCAGGAGTTTACTGCACTTGTGCTGTATAGTTTGCACCTAAACATACCAGGTGTTTACTGCACTTGTTCTGTATAGTTTGCACTTAAACGTACTTGTAGTTTACTGCACTTGCGCTGTATAGTTTGCACCTAAACGTACTTGGAGGTTTCACTGTTAAAAAAAAAAACGTACTTGGAGGTTATTGCACTTGTGCTGTATAGTTTGCACCTAAACATGGTGTATACTGGAAGTGTGCTCATTAGTTTGCACATAAAGCTACTTGGTGTGTACTCCACATGTCTTCTGCAGTTTGCACCTAAAGCTACGAGGTGTGTGTACTGATTTTGTCACAAGGGGAAGCAGGCTCTGCATCTAGAGGCAACAGTGCTGGTGGTGGACACGGTGCATCCTCTTCAGCACGTGGCCGTTGCACACGCTCGCACTTCTTTTCGCTAGCTGGCCTTGTTGAGCCTCAACATGCAGACAAATTGGTAGAGTGGATGACCAAGCCTTCCTCATCCTCCTCATCCTCTCTCACCCAGGCTCAGGGTACTTTGTCTGGCAAATTAGCAGCCAAGGCGTCCTCTTCCCTATGCTCAATGGTATCACTTACTCCTTCCCTAGTCCCACCATGTCCTCCTAAAGGAGTACTCTAACTGTTTAAATAAAGCGTTGGCTACATCCTGCCTGAAGATGCGCAGCATTTTGAAGGCTCCGATGATGGAACACAGATAGAGGAAGGCAGTAATGTAAACCCAGAGAGAGGGAGTGCCCGAAAGGGAGAGCAATCTGGCAGTCATGTTCCCCCAGCTGCAGCATCCTGCCAGGTTTTCGACAGTGATGAGGAGGGAGGGGATGATGAGGTCATTGACTCTACGTGGGTTCCTGATAGGAAAGAGGGGAGGAGGAGGCACAGGCACATCTCCAAAGAGGCAGGATGCCCTCCAGGGCACAGCTTAAGGGCAGCACACCAACTGTATTACATCGCAGAGTTACGCCTGTGCAGGGCGTTACTGCAAAAGTTCTTTGGTGTGGGCCTTTTTTGAGACATGTGCATCAGATCGCACCATTGCTATTTGCAACATATGTCTCAAGCGTATCTCGCGTGGCCAAAACATCACCGCTTGGGCACCACATGCTTGACCAGACATATGTTGACGTGCCATGCAGTTCGTTGGCAAGCATACCTGAAAGACCCACACCGAAGAACAAAGCGGACCTCCCCTTGCCCCTCATAAGCTGGGATCTCCAACCCCACTATACCCTCAGTCCTCTCTGAAGCCTACACTGATAGGCCTGAAGGTGAAAATGTAGGTGTGTCACAACCTAGTAGTACATGCAGGCAATCTACTATCGGTACACCAATGTCAGATTGTACCAGCCAAATTTCCCTGCCCCAGCTGCTGCAGCGCCGAAAGAAGTACTCTCCCAGCCATCCACATGCCCAGCGGTTGAATGCTAGCTTAGCGAAATTGCTAGCACTTCAACTGCTGCCTTTTCAGTTGGTAGATTCTGCCCCATTCGATGAGTTTGTGGAATGTGCGGTACCTCAGTGGCAAGTTCCCAAACGCCTACGGAAGGCGATTCCGGCTCTTTACCGCCATGTGGAAGGCAAAGTCCATGCCTCGCTGGACAAGGTGGTCAGTGGTAAGGTGCATATTACCGCTGACTCATGGTCCAGCAGGCATGGACAGGGACGTTACCTCTCTTTCACGGCGCATTGGGTGACCAGCTGGCTGCTGGGAAGGATGCAGGGCAAGGTACAGTAGTATTGGAGGTTGTTCCGCCACCACGCCTCCAAAACACCACTACTGGTTGTGACACACCTCTCTTCTCCACCCCCTCCTCTTCTTCTTTCTCTGTGGCCTCTTCCTGTGATGTGTTCTCGGAACCACCCGTGCTCCGTAGGCGTACGAGGGGCTACACAGGAATGCAGGCAAAGAGATGCCATGCAGTGCTAGAGCTGCTGTGCTTGTGAGACAGGAGCCACACTGGGGCCGAGGTTCTGTCAGCTCTGCAGGGGCAGGCTCAGAGGTGGTTGACGACACGCCAGCTTAAGCCTGGAATGGTGGTTAGGGACAATGGCACCAACCTCCCCTCTGCCCTGCGACAGGGACAACTGATCCATGTGCCCTGTTTTGCTCATATCCTGAATTTGGTGGTGCAGCGGTTCTTGGGCAGGTACCCAGGCCTACAGGATGTCCTGAAGCAGGCTAGGAAAGTCTGTGTGCATTTCCGAAGGTCATATAATGCCACTGCTCGGCTGACAGACCTCCAAAGGGAATACAACCTGCCCAAGAACCGTCTAATCTGTGACATGCCCACCAGATGGAACTCTACATTGGCCATGCTGCAGCGGCTGCACACGCAGCAGAGGGCCATCAATGAGTACCTGTGCCAATATGGCAGCAGAACTGGGTCAGAGGAGCTTGGTTTTTTTTCCCCACGCCAGTGGGCCTTGATCAGGGATGCATGCACTGTCCTGTCACCATTTGAGGAGACCACGAGGATGGTAAGCAGTGACAGTGCATGCATCAGTGAAACTGTCCCTCTTATTCACATGTTGGAGCACACGCTGCGTGGAATAATGGACAGGGCCCCTAAGGCAGAGGGAGGAAGAGGAGGACTTCCTAACCTCTCAAGGCCCCCTTTATCCAGACAGTGGTCCTGCTTGCCCACCTAGCACACAGGAAGAGGACGAGGAGGAGGAGAAGGAGGAGGATGATTGTATCATCAGCATGGAGGTGGAGCCTAGCACTCAGCATCAGCACCAGCAGTCTTCAAGGGATCATTTACAGTCCCAAGGAACCCATGGACTTTTACGTGGCTGGGATGAGGTGGCTACGGATCCTCAGTGACCCAGAGGACTGTGCCCCGAATGCCTCAGCAAACCTACGCTGCATGGCCTCCCTGATCCTGCAAAGCCTGCGAAAGGATCCTTGTATTCATGGTATCAAGGAGAGGGATCATTACTGGCTGGCAACTCTCCTTGATCCAGGTTACAAGGGTAAGGTTGCGGACCTTATCTTGCCATCGCAGAGGGAGCAGAAGATGAAAAATCTTCGGGAGGCCTTGCAGAAAGGTCTGTGCAACGCTTTCCCAGAACCTGGGGGATTACCAAATCCTGGTCCTGGACAACATGTTGCTGAGGCTTCGGTGAGTCATAGAAGGAGCGGTGGAGAAGGTGGCCGTCTGACCGATGCGTTCAGACAATTTTTTAGTCTGCAGCCCCAAGGTATGACCGGTTCCAGCAACCATCGCCAGCGTCTGGTTTACATGGTGCGCGAATACCTAGGGGCAAGATCAGACTTGGACACCTAACCCACCGAAAATCCTCTGGCTTACTGGGTCTTGAGGATGGATCACTGGCCAGAGCTTGCACAGTACGCAATTGAGCTACTGGCTTGTCCTGCATCCAGCGTTCTTTCAGAACGCACATTCAGTGCTGCTGGAGGATTTGTGACCGATCACAGGGTGCGCCTCTCCACCGACTTCAGGCTTGGATCAACACCAGCTACCAAGCACCTGATGCTGATGTAACTGAATAATTTTTTGGAAGTGTCAGATCCCTTGGAGACTGCTTATGCTACTGCCGAGTGACTATTCTGTTATGCTGACTGAATATCCTTTTCCTCCTCAATGATCTTGCTGATAGCTATTATGAATATTGATGGTTCTGGGCATCGCCACCAGTGCCTAAGGCCCAATTTTTCTGCCCCTGTTAAACAGGGGCGTGTAATAACAATTTTTGATGCAATACTTTGCATGTGGCTCTTTGCTGCGCTCCAATTACAGTATCTGTGAGGGGTTGCAGTGTTGTGGCACCAGCACCAGTGGCTAAGGCCCAATTTTTCTGCCCCTTTTTAACAGGGGCGTGTAATAACAATTTTTCATCAAGAAACCCTATGGGTTCAGATATGCCACACACTGCCAACTCATGAATCGATATTCGGATGGCAGCTGTCACAGATCCATCAAAAAGGTGAAATAACAGAAAAGTAATGGCTATTTTATAGAACCTAAAGTACCATTATTGCCAATATTATTGTATTCTCCTAACTGTATGGAGTTAATACATGTCATCAGTATATTTGGCATTTAAATGATTCCCCTATATGTGATGATGTTATCCCCAGCTTGTGATCAATGTAAGGGTGTTGAATGTCTTTCAGCCCGGAGAGACCAGTGGCACTTGATAGAAAAGATATTGGGGGTTATTTACGAAAACGCAAATCCACTTTTCGACGCATGCGTGGAAGCATTTTACTTCCTGGTTTGCAGACATCGCGGCATCAACGTCACCGCCACGTCACCGCGCTGTCTGTCCACGGGGATTTTGGTTTGATCGCGTGTGTACACACATCAGACCGTCGGACCGTTTTCATTGGATATGTCTCCTCGTGTGTACGTGGCCTTAGATCTACAGCCACTGCACCGCCAATTGCACTTGTAGTGCAAAGTGGATTTGCCTTTTTCGTAAATAACCCCCAATGTGAAGTGTGAAGAGAATGAACAGTGCTTGGCCATATTTTATTTTATAACAGGAGGAGAAGGCGCCAAAAAAAAAAAAAAAATGTAAGGTTTTAGATATACTGTAATTTCATTAAATAATTCACCTGCTACTGCAACCACTAAAACAATATATACATGACACATGTTTAGGGTCAATTCATATTATTATACTGCGTAAACACGTCATGCCACACCAAAAAAAGTGTACGCAGCATTTTTAGCAGCACACCTGAAATGCACGTCTATTGGCAAAGTGCATTGGAGTGCCAGAATGAATGGCACAGCACAGAATCAATAAGCATTAACACAACCCAATAGTCTGCAGTGATTAACAATGCCTCTCTATAGATAATATTGGCACTGGACTTCCAATGACAACTTATGCCCCGTACACACGATCGGTTTTCCTGTCGGAAAAAGTCAGATGAGAGCGGTTGGTTGGGAATCCAGACCGTGTGTATGCTCCATCTGACTTTTTCCAACGGAGAAACTGCCGGAAAAATATAGAGAGCAGGTTCTCTATTTTCAAAACGGAAAATAATCCTAGCGGGAAAAACATTTGTTTGTATGGAATTCCGACGGGAAAAAAACACGCATGCTCGGAAGCAATTCAACGCATGAAAAGAAGCATTGAACGTATTTTTTTCGCCTCGTCGTTGTGTTGTATGTCACTGCATTCTTAACGGTCGAAAGTTCAGAGAACTTTTGTGTGACCGTTTGTATGCAAGACAAGCTTGAGCGGGACTACTTGCTATTGCAGATTTTTGCAGCCTAGGAAGTTAACACTGATGCCCCGTACACACGACCGGATTTCCCGTCGGAAAAAAGTTGGATGGTTTTTCCGACGGGAAATCCGGTCGTGTGTACGGGCATCAGTGTTAACTTCCTAGGCTGGAAAAAAATCTGCAATAGCAAGTAGTCCCGCACCAAAATCTTGCAGCAAACCCCCCTCCCGGTTAGTAAGTCAGGGCCAGGGCCCCACACTTACCCCATCTCGCTGGCAGCGCTCCAGGCTCCCTCCCTCCTTCTCCTGGCGGTCAATTCAGTTGGGTCTCCTTTCCGCCAATCAGTTGACGGGTCTCATGACCGCTTACTGATTGGCCGGGAAGAGAATCAGTATTTCAATAGCCTCTGGCTCTAATCACGTACTTCAAAACCCCACCCCATTGGAATCCATTCGTCTGGCACCCTGCATGTAGATCAGGGGGGCCAGACACATAGATAGGGGAGGCACCCGTGTGCCCCTAATGGATGGGCCGCCACTGGTGGAAAGACAGACATCTCTGACAGGTTTAAAGCATGGGTTTTAAAGTGCCAAGATAACCGAATTGAGATCCCATGGTGTCACAGGAGAGCAAACAGAGAGAGCCACATGGGAAAAACCCTGCACTATGGTCTTAAGGAGTAGGAAGCCAATGGTCTCTGGAACAAGATAGCAAGAGAAGATATCTGCCCATTATTGGTACTAAGGGCCAAATGCTGGTCCAAACACATATGTAGAACAGGCTGAAATCTGTCTTGAAGATCCTCCAGAAGACAGGAAGGAAGGACTTCCCTAACGCCAGAGCCAGATTCATAGGACAGCAAACCAAGAACATCCTGGTACTCAGAGCCAGATTATTCGGTCTGTCTAATGACTGAACTTACTTGCCCCATGATGACAGAATGGTGTGTTGTAAGACTCCAGAAAGAAAATGGGTAAATGGAACTAACGAAAGAGCCTACCATCAGCTCCATGACTGATTCATAAGCAAAGAGTGGAGTGACTACTGCACTGAAGAGTACTCCCAGAAAAGACTGCCATGCTTGACAGAGCAACAGAATGCTACAAAGATGCCATAGATTCTAGGAACAGAGTGCATTAGGATTCCAGACTGCAAAATTCAGCCTGCATTAGTAGGAACGCTGCATACGGCACCTGAGACATTAGTGAGTGTGAGCTGGGGCAACCAGTACAGTGAGATTGTCTCCTGTGTCTAGAATCAGAAATGTTGCAGCTAGAAGGCAGTAAGGCAATGTTCCTCAGGGTACAAAGGAAAGGCTTTATGGACCCACACACCCAACCACTGGTAGCAGAAACAGGGTCAGAAATCAAGGAGGTAGTCAAGTCACTTAAGGCAGGCAGCAGGACTAAATTGCAAATTTAAGTTCCACATGGTATTTGCAAACAGGAGCAGCAAGGTGCTTCCTAAAAGATGAATGTCAGTAAAAAGTGTACAGAGCTCGCACACCACCCAACAGATGACATCAGTGCTTAATCCCTCAGAGCTAACTCCTTCCGTGTAAAACAAAGTGGGAAATCTGAGGGCATCCAGCTGTCCAAATAATGAGGTAACTCTTGGTGCTCAGGCCGCGTGGTCTACTCTCAGAGCAAGTCTTCAAAAACAGGGTAAGCACTGAAGAAATTCCAGGGCCTCTGGACCTGGGAAGCGATTTTCCCATAACTTGTAACCAGAATGGTGTCTGGAAAGCTTTATAAGCAGAATCCAGTACTTAAAGGTCACTTTCAGGCTAGACCAGTGGTTTCAAAACTGCGGCCCTTTGATTGCCTTTATCCAGCCCTAAGGCCACCATTTAAATATTTTTGATACCAACAATGGGACATAATTCGTCCCACTGACACCAATAAAGGGGCAGAATTTCTCCCAAAGACACCATAGATGGGGTACAATTCTTCCCAATGACACCAACATCTGGGCCCAATGACACAAACGATGAGGCATAATCAGTGTTGCCAACCGTCAGTATTTTTACTGACAGCATGTTGTGTGATGTCATGGTGCAATGGAGCCAACCAGAGCAGCCAGAGCCTTGTGTGTGGGTCTGTGGTATGGGAGTAAGACAGACTGTGACCAGGACCATCAGTGCTGTTTAGAATGGAGTGAACTGGAGGGTCTGCTTGGCTTGGAGAGACTGTCACTGCGACTCAGGAGGGGACATGTTGTGTCAGTGAGGTCTGTCCCCGAGCTACTTACTATATCACAAATAAAATAAGATTTTTTTTTGCCCTATTATCTACCTTAAATCATATTGCTAATGATGTTTGTTTGTAACCTAAATACTCTAATTTGCACCTAAAACTGTAATTTTGTAACTTTTGGAAATGCCAGTAAAAACTTGACTGTGTCAGTAAATTTTGGGTGTTGTGTCAGTAAATTTCAATCTGGTAGGTTGGCAATACTGGGCATAATTCCTACCCCTGACACCAAAGATAGACCCTTTTCTACTCCCAATGGCCACAGTCTGCATTCCCCTTACCCCATTAAGTCTGAAGGACAATTAAATAGCCCTTGGTTAAGAAAGATTGGAGACCCCTGGGCTAGACCCACAATGTCCAATCCAGTGGGGTCCAGCAGTCCAAAGCTAGGCTGAGAAAAAGCAGAATCATGTAATTGACAAGTAGATACCAGCTCAAGCAGCAGTGGCCAAAGAGTCTTGATTGAAAGTCAAAAATGCTGGCTCCCAAGTGGAGCAGGTAGGGCGGGGTGAGTGGGAGGCCCCCCTCACACCCGCCATTGCCACCGGGGGCATGGAGAAGGATGGCGATTGCCTCCGGGGGGAAGGTCTGCCTACTCCCAACTCCTGCAGTCCGGCTCCTCTCTCTCAAATTCACGCACAAAATACACTTAAAAAAAAAAAAAAAAGAAAGTCAAAAATGCTAGAAAAACATTGGTGAAACTTTTTCCAGAAAAACTGAAGAAAACACATCTATCTTCCTAGTACACTAGAAAAAAATTAACGCGTGATTGTGATGAGGATACATAATATAACCACACAGGTGTATTCTTAGGTTATGCAAAATAACACTTCAGTTAACCATCAGATCTGAGAGAGAACACAGTGACAGGGCTCAAAATTTCAAGTCCTGAGCTACTAGCCAGGCCTCAAGGGTTACTCGCCACCAGTTGCCCCACCCAACCCCTACCATGTCCCGCCCCTAATCACGTCCTCATAAAATATATCATGAAATGACACTTAAATGTCCTTGTTCACATCTGAGCGTTTTGTCACCTGTAGTAAAACTCCTGAGGCTGCATTCACACCTGAGCATAGAGGGCCAGATTCTCGTAGATGCGTGTCTAATTATGCAGGCGTAGCGCATCTCAGATGCACTACGCCGACGTAACGCGGAGTGGCAAGTACCGTATTCCCTAAGCAAATGCGCTCCAAGATGCGCCTGCGTAGCGGAAATTCATCGGCGTAATCTGGCGCAACTCCAAAGTAGGAGGGAAGTGGGCGTGTTGCATTCTAATGAAGCGTGACCCCATGCAAATGAAGGCCGGGACGAACGGAGCATGCGCCGTGACGTGGATGACCCGCGCCGTGACGTGGTTGACCCGCGCCGTGACGTGGATGCCTTCTGCGCATGCGCAAAACCTCCCTACGATTCGCCGGCGCTGGGTATATAATGCACCCACACATGCGCCCATGCAGCGCAAAAGTCTCCCATTTTTGGGATTGTCACGGGAAAACTTTGTGCTGTACCATGACTTCTGTTGGGAAGGAGAGGAGGAAGAAAAATTTCTCCCCAGAGGAGAGGGCCATTGTAATATCAGCCATGGAAAAGTACGATTCCAGGCTCCATGGTGCTGACAGTGCCCGGACCAGCAAGTCCCGGAGGGATCAAATCCTGATGAAGGTGGCTTGCCACGTGAATGCCCTCTCACATGAGATCCGGACCCCGCAGGATATTCAAAAAAAGATGAATGACCTGCGGCGTCTGGTCAAGGGCAAGCTGGCTGGAATGAGTCGGCATGCCAGGGGCACTGGAGGGGGCCCATCCTGTACCATCCGCCTGACTGAGGAGGAGAAGGTGGTCGCCCGCTGCCTGCAGCGGGAGCAGGTTGAGGGAGTTGGGGGCTATGAGTCTGAAAAGCCAGCCCTGAGGACAGGTAAGTGTGTTTTATATACTATCTGTTGTGTAGCATGTGTGGGGGTGGAAGGGAACATGTGCCAAGTGTGTGGGTCCACCAACATGGGCATCTTTTGTGTCATCCATAGATGTGCAGGAGGGAGCGGGGCCATCTGTGGCTGCCAGGGCCCGTCCGGAGACATCCCCCGAACATCCAGTCCCTCTGGCTGCCCCCCTGGAAGAGGACTTTTTGGAGGGAAGTGGGCACACCTCTACAGAGGAGGCGGTTGAGGAGGAGCTCGTCGACCAGGACCAGGAGCTCTACCTGATTTTGGAGGAGGACCATGGGTTGCCCGGACCAGCCCAAGCTATCCCCCCATCTTTTTCAAGCCCCTCAGTGTCCACCCCCAACCTCTCCAGTCCCTCTCTTTCCACCCCCCTAATCTATGGCCCCTCAACATCCTCCCCTTATGCCAGGTCCCCTGCCACTCCCCGGAAGGCGACTTGCAAGACCAGGGGTGTTCCCAAGGTCCTGCCGGAGCAGCTGGCCAGGCAGCAGGACCAGCAGAATCGCCACCTTTCTGAGGTTGTGGGGGAGATAAGGCGCCTGGCCGACAGCCTGGCCTCCTCGGATGCCATTACTGATGCCATCCTGAATGTCGCTGGCAACAGTGCAGCGACAGTCACCAGCCTGGGGGAGCTGCAGACGACCACCTCCGACCTTGTGGGGTGCTGTCCAGGACCAGAATGCTCTGCTCACACGCATTGCGGTCGCCTTGGAGGGCATACAGGCAGCCAGGGAGGGACGTGGGGATGCTTCTCCTCCACCTGCTACCCCACCCCCCCACCTGTGGCTGCCCCCAGGCAAGTGAGGGGCAGGAGCCGTGGCACCAGGCGGAGCCCACGCCAGGCCCATTAATTATTTGATTTTTTTTATTTTGCTCTGGTGAAGAGCTTTTTATTTTTTGCTTTTTGCTCTGGTGAAGAGCTTTTTATTTTTTGCTTTTTGCTCTGGTGAAGAGCTTTTTATTTATTTTCTTGATACTGCACACGGTGCAGTGTGAATGGTGTGTGAATGTGGGGGTGGCACTCCTGCCAGTAAGGGGTGTCACCCTCGGCCGTTGGGGAGAAGTTATCCCAACGGCTGTGTGAATGGTGTATGAATGGACAGCAACATCATTGGGGCCTTGACGCGGCGTTGCTGCTCCCAAGTCCTACATGCTGGACTTGGGCTAATCCAATGTGATGTGGATGTGGGGTGTGTGATCTAGGGACCACAGTGGTGTACACGCGTGCATTGTCTGTGTGCCATGATGAATGTGTGTGTTTAACGGTCAAAGATTCATAACACGAGGCAACTCCTGACTGCTCTTCCATCAGCAGACGGTCTCCTCTGGCAGGGGGGGGCTGTCTGGTTGGGGGGTCAGGTCATCACGTAGGGCAATCTGCAGGCCTTTTCTCATGGCAAAGTTGTGCAGAATGCAACATGCACCAATGATCTGACCCACAAAGTTTGGGGAATACAACAGGGCCCCCCCAGACTTATCCAGGCATCGGAAACGGGACTTCAGGAGGCCAAATGTGCGCTCAACCACTGCACGGGTTTTGATGTGTGCTTCATTGTATCTTCTCTCTCCTCTGGTTTGGGGATTCCGGAAAGGAGTCATGAGATGGGGTCCAAGTACATATGCAGAGTCACCTGTAAGGGAAAAGACAGGAGGATGTTAGCCGTGCATGTGCCCCTCGTGATGAGTGCATCATGGGGGGGACAGTCATGCCTGCCACCCATGTCACTCACCAACCAGCCAGCTGTCCCCATACATGTTCTGCTCAAAATCTTCTGGGATGGTGCTTTGACGGTATATGTAGCTGTCATGGCTGGACCCGGGGTCTTTGGCACGGACGTGCCATATGAGGTATTTGACATCAGCTATCACCTGTACGTTGATGGAATGCCAATGCTTCCGATTGCGGTAAATGTGCTCTGTAGCACTGGGGGGCTGTAGTGCCACATGTGTGCAATCAATGGCCCCGATGGTGCGTGGGAATCCGTCAATTCTGTAAAAATCTGTCATTGCCTTCTGCCGCAGTTGTTCAGTGATGGGTCTGATGATGTGGTGGGACATGCGTCTGAGGATTGCAGGGATAACCTGTTGCAGACATCTGCTTATGCTGGTTTGTGACATCCCAGCCACCACTCCACTTGTACGCTGGAATGATCCACTGGCCAGGAAATGGAGTGTTGCCAGCAGGGGCGGACTGACAACTCATGGGGCCCCCGGGCAATAGAAGATTATGGGGTTTACAGATGGCCACCAAGCCAGGTGGCAGTCCAGCATCTCGGGATTTTCACCATGTAGGTTTTGAACCAGGGACTAAAAAAACACACTACTGTCCCTGGTTTTACTGAGCCTGGCAATGATCCTAGTGGCATGGCCCTCGGGCAGTGCCCGAAATGGAGTGTTGCCAGTACCTTCACCAGTGGCTGCAGTGCATGTGAGCGGTGTGTTGGGCTGGTGATGTCATCCTGCAGGGCTGTGGTTAGTTCCAGGATGGCAGCAGGGCTGAATCTGAAGATGCGATACACCTCCTCATCACCCATGCCAAAGAGGCTCATGCGCGCTCGGTAGATCCTCTCAGGTGCCCCCCTCCTCCTCCTTCTATGCTCCTCTTCCTCTGCATACATTAGTAGTGCGCAGACCATGGCTGCCCCTGGCATGTTGGCATACGAATGTGTTGTCCAGTAAGTGCGATTGCTCGTCCGTTATGGTGCTCTCCAGCTGACTTGCACACGGTCTTGAGCAAAGTTACCCGTGCTTTTATGAGGGGTATGTTTACTCAAGGCTTTCGTGTTACGCGCACCACGCGTAGCCTACGCCGAACGCGTGTAGTTTTGGGAATCCGCGCATCTCCCTCATTTGCATATTTGCATGCTAATTCAATGGGAGCTGAATATGTGCGATGCGTAACTATGCGCCTACGCCGCGCTAGCTTAAAGCATTTTCGCCACTCAGACGAAAAAGATTTTCTGGCGTATGTGGTTCTGTGTTTACGGCGCATCGATACGCCGGCGCACATTTACAATTACGCCGCGCATATACATTTACGCAGGCGTAGTGCCTCTGAGAATCTGGCCCATAGTTTTTAGGCAGAAAGTCGCACTACTTTTTTACACGATTTTGTACAGGTCAAAAGGTCACCTATGTACAAGAATAAAAAACGCCTGTAATCTGCCAAACAAGAAGCTCCTGTACTTTTTTGAGCAACAGGTATTTTGCTTTAGGTAACAAAACGCTCAGATGTGAACAGGGGCCTTTGAAATTAGTGGGATTTTTTTTAGAGCTATGGCTGAGCAGAAAAATGCCCAAAAAGCCCTGGGTGTGAACAGAGCCCAAGCTCAAAAAAGTACATGGTCAAATATCACAGCAAAAATTGTGGTAAAAACATGTGATGTTCTGTCTGAAAAAAAAAATACGCTCAGATGTGAGTGCAGCCTTAACCATTTAGGTAAGCAGAAGTGTACATGGGTTAATTAAGCCCGGGTTCACACTGATGCGATGCAGGAACCAGTGCGACTCCAGCGCCGGTTGCCGCATCGTATCTCTTCCGTGGGCAGTTCACACTGCCCTCTGCAAACCGCTGCGGGAGTCAATACATTGTTAACGACACCCCCAGTTTAGTTCACAGATCGCAGTGTAAACAGGAATCAGATTGCATGTGATCTGATTCTAGTGCGGGAAAAACAAGTCCCTGAGATTTTTTGATTAATCCAACTATAACTGTATGGCTGAACTTGCATCTCACAGACATTGCATGCGATCGGCACCACAGGTGCGGGTGCAAATTGCATGCGACGTCTCTAATTGCACTGGTGTGAACCTGGGCTGAAGCAGAGAAGAAAAGCACAGTTCTCTCCTAGCAAGGACACAGAGGGTTAATGTACTAAAGAGTCTTTATTTCAGATAACTGTGATAGGAGAAACAAAGTGGGAAAGCTGGAGCACAGATAAGCCATGGCATGAGGTTTTCAAGGAGATACAGTGAGGATTGTAATTTATATCTGACCTGACTGGAGGGAGGGATAAGAGTACAGAATGTACACAGTAGCTGTGTCTGCTGTGTAAGCCAGGATCCATCCAAGGGCTCCATCTTCCATGTGCACTGGGGTCACAAGTTCACTACACAGGAAGAGAAACTGACCAGCTCTCTCACTGGTCTCCATACTGTGCAGAGAGAAGGGGAAGGGAGGGGGGAACTGTCACCACACGCTGTGAGAGAGAGAGCTCTCCCCGAACACTGCAGCTAACAACTCCTTTTCTGCATCACGCTGGGAGAACATCTCCCGATCAACCCCACCCGCCAACGGTGCTCACCCTCCCTCCTCTCCCAGGCAACACAGCTACTCGCCAGACCTAATTTTTCACTTGCAAAATGCTAGTAGGCGAGTGGAAAATTTGAGGTCTGACAGTGATACAGATGAAAATTTGCTGAGTGTTATCAAAAGGTCTCTAGTTTATTGAACACAGATTCACAGTATTTATGCAGTTTGTAAAGACGATAAAGTGGGGGCTTAGGATAGGGTGACCAGACATCCCCAGTTTCAGGGGACAGTGCCCTGATTGAGGATACTGTCCCCAGACCAAGTCTGTCCCCGGTTTTGTCCCCAGATTGGATTTAATAGGGGGCAGGGGCAATTTAAAAGACAGTCAGTGCAGCAGTGCAGAATTAAAATAAAAAAAATTGAATTACACCCCCCCCCCCGCTCCGCAGTGCCTACTAGCATAGGGGGGTTGTATTTTCTCCATTATCTGTAACCCTTTCTGATGATCGTGCTGGTCGGAGCGGAGGGAATATTTCTTCAGTTTCTGGTGTATGTCCATTCAGCTCCGCTCGCATGTTTTTCTGCCTTGGCTTAAATCCAACCTGCCTATCTCCTTGCCTTGCCTGGCGGAGTGATCTTCCTCCGCTCCCCATCCAGTAGTAGCCAGGGCCTGGAGAGTAAAGACTTGAGAGGCTGTGAGGTGGGCGGCGACGGGCAGAGAGTCGCTGATTGTCACCATTACTAGTAAAGAAAAAAATGTGTCCCCGGATTTCATTTTAAAAATCTGGTCACCTTAGCTTAGGAGGGACTTCCTTTATCAGTATAAGACATACGTCATCTCTTTAGCAAGCATCTGCTTCCATCCTGACAATGCAAGTTCCTGTTTTCATTTCAATGATGTATGTTACAGTTAGAACAAAAAATGTATTCCGGGCTCTGTCCTAAACCACAAGATAAAGTCTATTTAGGTGAGAAACAGATGTTGCCTACAGATAGACATATTTTAGTTTTACTTCCTGTTTCTTCCTGGACATGGCTCAACCACAAAAACTGTCAAACACAGATAGTAGTAGGAGAAAATATCTTGGGCTGGCCCACAATTTTTTTGTTTGCCAGTGTCAAGTCATTCTGTAGGCGGCAGTATAACCTGTCACTTAAAAAGGAAAAACTAAAGCGCTAGCCAACAGTGAATAGACCCAATAAAAGAAATAATTAAACTAATTACATGCGGCTCAAATCGAGTATGTGCTAACAACAAAGATAAGATATAAAAGTGTAATGATGAGCGCAAACTTAAACTAAACTAAATAATCAATCCAAACAAACATGTGAGCATCACTATACAAATAGTGATTAAATAATAATCAAGATATGTGCAATACAGTGCAGCAGCAAATGTCCCAGTGAGGAGACTAACATAAATCGATCAGTGACAAGGCTTCTATCCATGTAACAACGAACTCATCCAGATGAGACTTCACAGATGAACGTGCTCACAGAGCGCTTACCTTCCACAAGGAAGAAAGGGGCATCGAACACATGCAATGATGATCCTGTTAGGCAGCCGTATCCAATGCAATCCTTACGCCAGTCTCAGCCACATTCGACGTCCGGTCGAAAATGTAACGGATGTTCCAAAGGAAAAAATGAAGCTCACATAGTGAAGTACGTAAACTTTAAAATGGTTTTAATAAAGTAAACACACTTACAGAAAGATAAACGAATAAAAACACCAAAAACAATGGCACTTCCGGTCGGACGGTCAGGGTGTCACGTCACGTCCGGTTGATCGATTTATGTTAGTCTCCTCACTGGATTTCACTAATTTGGGACATTTGTTGTTGCACTTATTGCACTTATTTGGATTATTAATTTAATCACTTATTTGGGACATTTGCACTGTATTGCACATATCTTGATTATTATTTAATCACTATTTGTATAGTGATGCTCACATGTTTGTTTGGATTGATTATTTAGTTTAGTTTAAGTTTGCGCTCATCATTACACTTTTATAACCTGTCACTTAATGTCTTCCTTTGTCCCTCAAAGGGAGAAAAATAAATAGCATACGCCCTTAAGAGATTCTATCATTACTAATAAAGAAGGAACAGAGTTCCATGGCCTTCCAACGTCTCAAACTTCGCTCTTCTAAATGTAACCCTGTTTGCCATTTCTTTTCTTTTTCTCAGACAATGAATGAATTTTTCTCGCGTTGCAAAGGAGGTTATGATTTTGTATTCAGCAGAAAATACAATGTAACATGATTCATAATTCAGAAAATGGAGGAACAACTAACAACGGTATTGAAGGAGGGGAAAAAAAACCTCTACTTGTAAAGAATGTTTACTTTGCATTTGAACATTTCTTTCATGGATGGGATAGTGGAAACCTGGCCTCCAGCTGCTTCTTTCTTTTGCCTTAGTTTTCCCTGCAATCAAATTCAATTAAACAATCCGTATACCCTTCTCAATGGATGACAATAAAGCCAATTACGCTGCAATCACACAGTCTTTTTGCACTTTCCCTGTTCCTTGCCTATTGTGCTAGGTATTTTTATTCCATGCTGGAGACTTTAACCTACACCTTCTCTGAGTATTACAAGAGCCGCGCACTGCTTGGCAACCAATCACTAACCCACGGCGGACCATGCAAAGGGTGATTCAAAACACTATTTAGCACCAGCCAGCTCTGGAATTAAATGGAACTCGCTGCTGGCCATTGTGTGACTCTGTGGGTTGCAGCAGTTTAATGGCAGGAGATCTGAAGGAAACGAGACCCTAGAATCTAAGGCTGAATGTGATATCCACGTGCACGGTGATGTATTGGGTGGAGAAGGAAAAGCTGCTGCTTGTCAGATCAGTCATTTTATCTTAACGACCTTAGTCAGAGCACAGAGACACTTGGCTCACCTTTCTAAAACGCTCGTTGCCTGGCTGTCAGTGCTTCTGGTTTTTATGACTTTCTTTATCGGCATACTTTTTTTGGGGTCAGTCACATAAGCAGACAGCTAGTATTTTCAAAAGTAGGTCAGCAATGGCTGCCAGCATGGCATTGGCATGTTCACTTTAAGGTCATTTCTTTGGATCTCATTGATGCTGTGCAGACTTTATTGCTTTACCACCGATTTTCATAAGTCTGTCTATTCATGTGATTTTATGCACAATTTTTACACGTTTGAAAAGAGCAGGTATAAATTGGAAGGAGGAATCCGCGCTTAGGACCTGTGGTTTAGCTGCTGCCTCCCTAGGGATCTCCGAAGAGACCAGTCAGATATTAAATGGTGATAGGGGGAATGGCGCTGCTTGATGGATCTGTGGTGCTTGACCTGTGGGTGGTGCTATATTAACTGTGATATAGTGCTTAAAGTATACCAATGTTGGGCAACTTGTAGACAGGGGTTAATCCATAGGTGAGGATTCCCTGAACCCACGTGATGCGGGAGCAGATAGGTTACCACTTTAATGTTAATTGTTACTGTTAACCATATGTGTATCAAAAATAGTGAGTGTCCCCCATCCAATGGTGTCCACAAAGGGTAGGTGATAGTGACCAAACACCAAGGTTAGTGGTTAGTCCTGTGTTCAATTCTGTAATTTCTACAAATGTAGAACAAGTGACTAGTGTGGTGATCCTATAAAACTCAAAGAAAAATGTATCTCAAGGAAAAAAAGGGGTGTGTAAAGAAAAATCAATCAATCTAAAAAGAGGGCCAGCCTGCCCATTAATTCTATGGTTGTAATCCAAATCAAAACACAAGGGTGTATAAACACGACACAACACCACAATCTTAGTGTTAAATTAGACCATCCGTATGGTAAACACAGAATAATAAAAAATGTAATTAAAATGCGATGTGTAGGATTTCAATTGGCCAGACTCCGATGTGTCATCAGGATACTGTGCAGGCCAGGTGTAAGAAACCCAGTTAATAAGCTGCGTGAAAGCTCAAGGGATGAGCCTGGGTGTGCAAACTCAAAATAAGTGGTAAGTCACCACGTGAGGGTTAACACCCCCTAGTGAGCGCTAGGTAGGTCTAAGTTACAGTGGAAAAAAATAACATAGGTATATAAATGAAAATCAAAAATACAAAAATACAGAGATGATATGGATGAGAAATGCAAAGAGTTCTGGTATGCACTAATTAAGTTGCGTTGCAGATGATTAATGGATAATACTGCAGAGAGCTTCTATTGGTGACTTAAGTGCTGTTTCCTTTTAAAGGGTGCTGTTCCGTGACTTTTGTGCTCCCCCTCCTAGGACCCCACTCACCAGATGTTGTCACCCTCCAGGGGCAATTAGGCAGATGGTGGTGGTACCTTTAGTATTCCTGGTATATAACGATCTGTGTATTCCCAGCGGTTGTTCCAAGATGTATAAAGAGGGTCTGGAAAGGTTCCAATGCGATGCTCACGGTGTCACTCAAGAAAAAATAATAAAAAATATCCCCATAGCGTGATATGTATAAAACTCACAGGGCTTTTATTGTAAAAAAAGGAAAGTGGTCATTTCCACCATAAAGTGCCTCTGGGTTTTTATGGTGGAAATGACCACTTTCCTTTTTTTACAATAAAAGCCCTGTGAGTTTTATACATATCACGCTATGGGGATATTTTTTATTATTTTTTCTTGAGTGACACCGTGAGCATCGCATTGGAACCTTTCCAGACCCTCTTTATACATCTTGGAACAACCGCTGGGAATACACAGATCGTTATATACCAGGAATACTAAAGGTACCACCACCATCTGCCTAATTGCCCCTGGAGGGTGACAACATCTGGTGAGTGGGGTCCTAGGAGGGGGAGCACAAAAGTCACGGAACAGCACCCTTTAAAAGGAAACAGCACTTAAGTCACCAATAGAAGCTCTCTGCAGTATTATCCATTAATCATCTGCAACGCAACTTAATTAGTGCATACCAGAACTCTTTGCATTTCTCATCCATATCATCTCTGTATTTTTGTATTTTTGATTTTCATTTATATACCTATGTTATTTTTTTCCACTGTAACTTAGACCTACCTAGCGCTCACTAGGGGGTGTTAACCCTCACGTGGTGACTTACCACTTATTTTGAGTTTGCACACCCAGGCTCATCCCTTGAGCTTTCACGCAGCTTATTAACTGGGTTTCTTACACCTGGCCTGCACAGTATCCTGATGACACATCGGAGTCTGGCCAATTGAAATCCTACACATCGCATTTTAATTACATTTTTTATTATTCTGTGTTTACCATACGGATGGTCTAATTTAACACTAAGATTGTGGTGTTGTGTCGTGTTTATACACCCTTGTGTTTTGATTTGGATTACAACCATAGAATTAATGGGCAGGCTGGCCCTCTTTTTAGATTGATTGATTTTTCTTTACACACCCCTTTTTTTCCTTGAGATACATTTTTCTTTGAGTTTTATAGGATCACCACACTAGTCACTTGTTCTACATTTGTAGAAATTACAGAATTGAACACAGGACTAACCACTAACCTTGGTGTTTGGTCACTATCACCTACCCTTTGTGGACACCATTGGATGGGGGACACTCACTATTTTTGATACACATATGGTTAACAGTAACAATTAACATTAAAGTGGTAACCTATCTGCTCCCGCATCACGTGGGTTCAGGGAATCCTCACCTATGGATTAACCCCTGTCTACAAGTTGCCCAACATTGGTATACTTTAAGCACTATATCACAGTTAATATAGCACCACCCACAGGTCAAGCACCACAGATCCATCAAGCAGCGCCATTCCCCCTATCACCATTTAATATTTGAAAAGAGCAGGGCCCTCTGATTCCTAATGTATTATCCACTTGCTTACTGGGCATTTAAACCCCCCTCTTGCCCAGACCAATTTTCAGCTTTCAGCGCTGATGCACTTTGAATGACAATTGCGCGGTCATACAACACTGTACCCAAATTACATTTTTAGCATTTTTTCACACAAATAGAGCTTTTTTTTTTGGTGGTATTTAATCACTACTGGAGTTTTTATTTTTTGCTGAACAAAAAAAATGTTTCATATTTTGTTACAAAATGTTTCTCCTTCATTGATATGCACTGATAGCAACTGAGAAGGCGGCACTGATGGGTGTTCCTGATGGTCACTGGTAGGTGACAATGATGGGCCGCACTGTTGATAAGGCACCGGTTGGTGATATTGATAGGTGGCACTGATGGGTGGCACTGTGGGCACTGATGGGTGGCACATGGGCACAGATGAGCTTGCGGAAGCTATTCCTGATCAGGACTGATGTCCCTATGTCAGCCCTCGGTGATCAGCTTTTTTTTTTTCTATCAGCGTGAGGAGTAAAAATAGCCGATTACTCTGTTTACATCACATGATTAGCTGTCATTGGCTGACAGCTGATCACGAGGTAAGGGGTTGGGAATGATCCATTACTCCGATCTGTGATCCAGCGAGTCTCATTGACTCACTGATCACAGAGCAAGCTGCACGTGTCCTGCAGGGGGCGCACAGGCTGCTCGAGCACAGGAGGATGTCTATTGACTGCCTCCCGGCAAAGTAGGTCTGCGATGTAGCCACCATTCAGCTATAACACGGACGCAAAGTGGTTAAAGTGTATAATATTTGTACTCTCTACCCTCAAGTTGTAAAGCACTGCGTAAATGGTCAGCGCTATATACATTTTTGAGGTCTGGAGATGCCCAGATGAGAACCCCCTGGCCTGTATTTACAGTAGCCGGCATCATTAGACAAAAGTACCTTCCTTAAGAGGGGTAAATTTGCACCGGACGGGCGCATGTCTGGGCTTATTTTTAGGCTTGGCCTAAGCCGGTCGGGCCGGCAAATCTCAGGAAGTTGGGCCGGGGTAGTTGTGAGCATGCTCACGGGGAAGCTTATCAGACACCAAGGTTACTGAGCATGCTCCGTGGATGATAGGCCGGGCGTAAGTGTCAGATCCAGGCTCAGACCATAATTTGCATAAGGTCACACCCACTTCCACTTACACCTACTTGCCTCTTCACATTTAAGTTACACCAGCGCAAACTTAGGAGCAAGTGCTTGGTGAATACTGTACTTGCCTCACTAGTTTGCGTCGGCGGAACGTATATGCGCTGCGTTATGCCGGCACAAAAATGCGCCCATCTACCTGAATCTGGCCCTATATTTAAGCATATAAGCTCCGTTTTGTGTTGAAAATAACTAAAATCTAAAGCTCCAGTGGGTGTAACAAGATGTCCACTTACCCCCTTCTCACTCTATCATTACTGTGCAATGGGGTGGGGGGTTAGCAAGATGGCGGCGACAAAACATCACTTCCAGAGCAATCTGTGATGGGGACCAGAATGACAAGGCAGCGTAATCAAAACACCACGTTGGACTTTCTTATTATATGTACTGTGAAATAACAGACACTTGCAGTGGATATTGGACATTTATATTTGCACATACTTTTTTTTGACAGCACACCTGTAATAATTGAAATGTGTTTATTGCCATGTAGCACTCACTGCATTTATGTTTGTTTTTTATTGTGATTGGACACAGCAGATCACATGGTAAAGAATCACCGATTGGCTCTTTACCTCAATCTGTATTCAGCAGTGTCCGGTTTACATCAATGTGATTTCACATGCCATTTAACAGTTCACAGTTCCATGAGAAGTTACACCCTGCTTGCGGCAATGGAACTGTTCAAATTGTTGAGACTACTTTTCTGCAATTTCATTGCATATCCAAATTGCAGTGATCAGCGGCTTTGAAATCTCTCTCAGGCTGGATTCACACCTATGCATTTTTAGTGCCTTTTGCATTTTGCAGATTTGCACTACAGAACCTGACCCATAAAAAAAAAAGAGAACAAAGAAGAAATGTCATTAATGATGCAAAACTAAAATAGAAACGCTAAGGGCCGGCAAAAGAGAATGAGCGTAATACGCAAACTCTATTAGGTGGAGTATGAAGTGACAAGGAAAAAAAAAAAAAAAGAACCTGACCCATAGGAAACCATGTTAAATGGACTGTAGTAGAAATCTACAAAATGCAAAAAGCACTAAAAAGGCATAAGCTAAAGCAGCGTGATTTCAAAGCCGCACTGGTGGGAACCAGTGTTCATTTCGTTGACAAACATTTTAGTTGACTAAATAAATACTATTTTAGTCTACTAAAACTAAAACAATTGAGATGACTAAAATGACATTTTAGTCAAAAGACTAAAACTAAATTTATATTTGACTTCAAAATGAACACTGATCTGTAGTCCATGTTCATACCTCAATCCCATATATAAAACATTCTATTTTTCACTCCAGCCGTATATAATAAGTTTGGAAATTGTAGAGAAGTGTTAACTAATGCATTACAATTTATTTATACCTATTCAATTTTAGGAGACTAGAGTTAGTTTTAGTCTACTAAAATGTACTGGAGATTTAGTCGACTAAATACGAATAAAACAAATGGCAGAAGACTAAAATGGGACCATAACTAAAATGCCAAGACTCATGCCGCGTACACACGACCGTATTTCGGGTTCTAAAAAAATTATGTTTTTTTTTAAATCTCATTTAAAACTATTGTGTGTGGGCTTCAGAGCATTTTTCACGATCTAAAAAAATTGTTCGCATTTTTTTCCGAACATGTTCTATTTTTTTCACAACGTTTTTAACGTCGTTTTTAAGGTTGTAAAAAATGGTCATGTGTGGGCTTTAACCTCTTCCCTACCGAGTCATAGTAAAATGCTGTTGGCAGGAACGTTTCGTACTTCAGATTGGACGTCATATGACGTCCTTGCTTTTCTGGCTGCTAGGGGGTGCACACACATCCATGTCCTGTCAGCGGCGAGGAGACTGATGTGTGTTCCCAGTACAGAAAAACACACATCAATCTCCTCCCCTTGTGAGTCTCCTCCCCCCTACAGTTAGAACACACATTAGGGAACATATTTAACCCCTTCAGCACCCCCTAGTGTTAACCCCTTTCCTGCCAGTCACATTTACACAGTAATCAGTGCAGTTTTATAGCACTAATCGCTGTTTAAATGTGAATGGTCCCAAAAATGTGTCAAAAGTGTCCGCCATAATGTCACGGTCACAAACAAAAATCACTGCCATTACTAGTTTAAAAAATAAAAAAGCCATTATTCTATTCCCTATTTTGTAGACGTTAGAAGTTTTGCGCAAACTGATCTAATACGCTTATCGCGATTATTTTTTTTACCAAAAATATGTAGAAGAATATGTATCGGTCTGAACCGAGGAAAAAAAAAGTTAACATTTTTTTTTTTTATTAACCACTTCCCGACGGCCGCAGGGTGGCTCCAATTCTCTGGGTCGCCGTCTTTTGACGGCCGCCCCTTTCCTCGCTCCCGAGCGCGCATTGGGGAACTTCTGTGCTGGTCATGTCCCTTGGACACAGCCAATCACAGATTGCGGTAAATAGCCAATCACAGCGCCATCTGTGCGGCCAATGAGAGATGATCTCAAATGTAAAACATATGAGATCATCTCTCATTGCCGGCTCACACAGAGACAGCGTCCTGTCAGGGAGAGAGGAGACCGATCTGTGTCTCTTGTACATAGGGACACAGATCGATCACCTCCCCAGTCAGTCCCCCTCCCCCACAGTCAGAACACTATGCAGGGTACACATTTAACCCCTTCCTCATCCCCTAGTGTTAACCCTTTTAATGCCAGTCACATTTATACAGTAATTAGTGCATATTTATAGCACTGATCGCAGTATAAATGTGAATGGTGTCAAAAGTGTCCGATGTGTCCGCCATAATGTCGCAGTCCCAATAAAAATCGCAGATCGCCGCCATTACTAGTAAAAAATAATAATAATAATAAAAAATAATAATTCTGTCTCCTATTTTGTAGGCGCTATAACTTTTGCGCAAACCAGACGTTTATTGTGATTTTTTTTTTTTTTTTACCAAAAATATGTAGAAGAATACGTATCGGCCTAGACTGAGAAAAAAAAATGTTTTTTAAAAAAAAAAATGGGCTATTTATTATAGCAACAAGTAAAAAATATTGTATTTTTTTTTTCAAAATTGTCGCTCTTTTTTGTTTATAGCGCAAAAAAATAAAAACATGCAGAGGTGATCAAATACCACCAAAAGAAAGCTCTATTTGTGGGGAAAAAAGGACGTCAATTTTGTTTGGGAGCCACATCGCACGACTGCGCAATTGTCGGTTAAAGCGACACAGTGCCGGAAGCTGAAATTTCACCTGGTCAGGAAGGGGGTATAGGTGCCCAGTAAGCAAGTGGTTAAATCAAAAAGTAAAATATATTGTGTTTTTTACCCAAAATTGTCGCTCTTCTTTTGTTTGAAGCACAAAAAATAGACTGACACCCCACATCACCGATGGGCACGTTCCGGCATGTTATCCTGCTGGACGTCAATAGACAAGCATAGGGGGGTTTGCACTACTTTGACAAGGAACATATTGTAACAACTAGATGACTGGGTCAGAGCAACTCTAAACCTGCAGCTCGTGTGGGATGTACCAGGTCTGCAGTGGTCAGGACCGACCATAAGTGGTCCATGGAGGGAGGAAAAAAACAAAACTGAACTGATGACAGGGTCATGGGCTCATGCATGCACGTGGATCGAAGGCTGACCCGTGTAGTCCGAACAAAACAGAAGAGCTGCTGGAGTTCAAATTGCTGAAAAAGTGAATGCTGGTTCTAATAGAAAGGTGTCAGAACACACAGAGCATTGCGTATGGGGCTGCATAGCCGCAGACTGGTTAGGATGCCCATGCTGACCCGTGTCCACAGCCGTGAGCATCAGAACTAGACCATGGAGCAATGGAAGAAGATGGTCTGGTCAAATAAATTTAAGAATGGTTTGAGGAACATGAGTTTGAGATCTTAACATGGCCTCCAAATTATACGTTGCTTTAAATTTGCTGCCGTACAGGCGCGCACGCTGTGACTGTGTTCGCAGACTCCATGTTCGCCGGTGTACCGTGATCGTGTCACGGAGCTGCAGAAGGGGGAGATGCCTAAGTAAACAAAGCATTTCCCTGTTCTGCCTTGTGACAGGACACTGATCTACTGCTCCCTGTCATCGGGAGCAGCGATCACTGTCATGTCACTTGTAGGCCAGCCCCCCACAGTTTGTCTCCTAGGAAGTAATTCTCTTATCCCCTTCTTTGCCCCCTAGTGGTAAACCCCTCCCCTGCCAGTGTCATTTACACAGTAATCGGTGCATTTTAATCGCTGTATAAATGACAATGGTCCCAAAATAGTGTCAAAAGTGTCTGATGTGTCCGCCGTAATGTCGCAGTCTATCTCTCTCTATATCTATAAAAAATGACTAGTAAAAAAAGAAAATGAATAAAAATGCCATAAAACTACCCCCTATTTTGTAGACGCTATAACTTTTGCTCAAAACCGTCAATATACGCTTATTGAGATTTTTTTTACTCTTAATATGTAGAAGAATAGATAATCGGCCTAAACTGAGAAAAAAAAAAAAAAAAACATTTTCTTTTATATATTTTAGGGGGAAATTTATTATAGCAAAAAGTAGAAAATATTGCTTTTTTCCCCAAAATTGTCGCTTTTTATGTTTGTAGCGCAAAAAATAAAAACCACAGAGGTGATCAAATACCACCAAAAAAAAGCTCTATTTGTGGGGAAAAGGGACGCCAATTTTGTTCGGGTACAACTTTGCACGACCGCGCAATTGTCAGTTAAAGCAACGCAGTGCCGAATCGCAAAAAGTGCTCTGGTCAGGTAGGGGGTGAATTCTTCCGAAGCTGAAGTGGCTAATATACAGTACTATACATGTTTCCGATATTATATTGTATATATTTTTTTTTTCTATTCAAGCTGAAAAGATGTTACACAGTTAGGGCCAGATTCACGAACACTTGCGCTGGAGTATTTGGATATGCGCCGCGTAACTGTGCTGATGCGCCGACGTTTCTATGTGCCCGTACCCACCAAACTAGATGCGCCCAATAACGGCTCATTTGCGACCGGCGGAACGTTCCGACGCCAGAGTATCGTCAGCGTTTATTTTCGCTGGGCGCATCAGTCGCGCCCATTGATTTCCCCTGCAAATATGCAAATGAGGGAGATTTCCCAATTCACGAACGGATTAGCACCATACGCTGGCTACATGCGCCGCGCGTATCTGATCCGTCCAGCGCAAAGTTATTTCTACAAAAGGCTGCTTTATCTTTACTCCAGACGGTCACAGGTCAGCAGGAGAGCAGCTACAGCAGCGTTACCGACGATAGGAGCTTGCTGAGCACCCCCACTTGCAAGGACAACACCTCTGTGTGCCAACATGCCAGGGGCACTCGTGGTCCTAGAACTACTGATGGGTCCCCTGGAACCAAGAAGGCGGGCACGTGAGAGGATATACCGCACTCGTATGAACCTCTTTGGCATGGGGGATGAGGAGGTGTATCGCCTCTTCAGATTCAGCCCTGATGCAATACTTGAACTAACCACAACCCTGCAGGATGACATCACCAGCAAGACACACCGATCACAAGCAGTGCAGCCACTGGTGAAGGTCCTGGCAACACTCCATTTCCTTGCAAGTGGATCATTCCAGCGTACAAGTGGAGTGGTGGCTGGGATGTCACAGTCCTCCATGAGCAGATGTGTGCACCAGGTTGTCCCTGCAATCCTCAGACGCATGTCCAACCAGTTCATCAGACCCACCACTGAGGAGCTGCGGCAGAAGGCAATGACAGATTTCTACAACATTGCCAGATTCCCTCGCACTGTGGGGGCCATTGATTGCACACATGTGGCCCTCCAGCCCCCCAGTGCCACAGAGCACATATACCGCAATCGGAAGCATTGGCATTCCATCAACGTACAGGTGATAGCCGATGCCCAACGCCTCATATGGCACGTCCGTGCCAAACACCCCGGGTCCAGCCATGACAGTTTCATATACCGTCAGAGCCCCATCCCAGCAGAATTTAACCAGAACATGTATGGGGACAGCTGGCTGGTTGGTGAGTGACATGGGAGTCAGGCATGACTATCCCCTCCCGTCATGCACAACAGAAATCGCACATGCATGACTAACATTCTCCTGTCTTTTACCTTACAGGTGACTCTGCATATGCATTGGGACCCCATCTAATGACTCCTTTCCGGAACCCCCAAACCAGAGGAGAGAGAAAATACAATGAAGCACACATCAAAACCCGTGCAGTGGTTGAGCAAACATTTGGGCTCCTGAAGTCCCGTTTCCGCTGCCTGGATAAGTCTGGGGGGGCCCTATTGTATTCCCCTACCTTTGTGTGTCAGATCATCGGTGCATGTTGCATACTACATAACTTTGCTATGAAAAAAGGCCTGCATATTGACATACGTGATGACCTGACCCCCGACCCACACAGTCCCCCCCTGCCAGAGGACACCCAGTCTGCTGATGGAAGAGCAGTCAGGAGGGTCCTCGCCGTAGGCATCTTTGGACACTAAACCAAAACATTAATTACACAGACAGTGCACGCGTGTACACCACTGATGTCCCTAGATCACACACACCACATGCACATCGCATTGGATTAGCCCAAGTCCAGCATGTAGGAGTTGGGAGCAGTAACGCCAGCGTCAAGGCCCCAATGATGTCACTGTCCATTCACACACCTTTCACACGTCATTCATACAGCCGTGGGGTTCACTTCACCACCACGGCCGAGGGTGACACCCCTTACTTTCAGGAGTGCCACCCTCTCACATTCACACACCATTCACACTGTCCCCTGCACTCCTGACCGTGTGCAGTACAAAAATAAATTAGAAAGATCATATCCTGATCAATACAAGAAAAATAATCTCATAACCTGAGAAAAAAAAAAAATAAACTCATGACCTGAGTATGTCAAAAATAATAATATAAAACCAGCAACAAAAAAAAGGCCTCATCGGGGATGCCGGGGGCTTCTTCTGGGGGCCCCTCTCTGGCTCCGCAGCTGCCTGGATGGAGTGGGTGGGGGTGGGGGGGCATCTGGAGGTGGCTGATCCCCAGGTGGGCCACTCCTGGCAGGTGTGGCCTGCGTGCCCTCCAAGGCCCTGGCTATCCGTCCAAGGTATGTGTTCGTCTGGGCCTGCATCCGGAGCTGACGGGTCATCTGGTAATGCTGGGCCCGCCGACTCAGCCTCCCCTGCTCACGGATGGCAGCACTGTTCCCATGGATGGCAGCAGTGTTGGCCTGGACGGCTGCAGTAAGGTGCTGGATATCCCCCTGCACCTCCCCCAAAGTGGTGACCACTGCAGCGCAGTTAGAGCTGACATCCTGCACTGCGTTGCTGAGGTTGGCAACGGAGCCCAGGCTGTCAGACACTTTCTGCAAGTGGTCCGCTATGGCCCCCATTTGTTCTGTCTGTCTGGCGTGATCCCTCGCCAACTGGTCCTGGACACCATCAGACACCCCCCTGGTCTTCTGGGTCGCCTTCCTGGGGCCCGAAGATGGATGTCCTCGGGTGGAAGGTGTCGCCCTTGAGGGGCTTCCAAGGATGGGGGAGGGGACGACAGACGGGCCAGGAGAAGGGGAGGAGACAGACAAGACTAATGAAAAGTCCTGCTCTGCCACAGCAGGATCTTCCACAACCACCTCGGCAGGTGTGGTGTGGCCACTCTCCTCCTCCACAACCTCTTCACCACCCAGTGGCTCGGGCACATGATGGCATGGGGGGGATGGGGTGGAATGCAGGCTGACAGATGATGGCCCAGCTCCGTCATCTGTGGATGACACAAAGCAGACACATGTTGGTGGTCCCACACACTTGGCACATGTCCCCCCCCCACCCCCCCAAATGCAAAACATCAAATAGGGGATTATAAAACACTTACCTGTCCTTGTGCCTTCCTCCACGGAGTCATAGCCTGCGACCCCCTCCACCTGCTCCCTCTCCAGGCAGCGAGCAACCACCTCCTCCTCTGCGGTCAGGGTGACAGGACATGGGGGACCACCACCTGTGCCCCTCTCATGCCTCCTGATGGAGGCCACCTTGTCCCTCACCTTGCGCCGCAGGTCATTTATTTTCTTTTGTATGTCCCCAGCAGTCCGGGTGGAGTAGCCCAGGACATTGACCCTGGCAGCAATCGACTCCAGGATGCCCTGCTTCCTCTCCCGGCTGGTCTTGCGGCTTTTTTTGCCATGGAGAAATTCATTCTCCGTCTCCATAGCCGAGATAATGACAGAGACCTCCTGGGTATTAAAATTGAGGTTCCTCCTCTCTCTGGGGGTAGCGGGAGCAGCCATTACAGAGCAAAAGTATCTTCCCTGGGGTGGGGGGAAACGGAACTACTTTTGCGCCGGAATGGCGTTTCCGCCAGCGCTTTTAAGCGCCCAGCGGAACGCATTGCGCTGACGTTTCCCAGGAAGTGGTGCCGACGGAAGTTGTGAGCATGCGCACAAGGGGGCGAGGGGAGCCGCACTCACTGCGCATGCTCCGTGGATGATGCGCTGAACGTAAGCCTCTGCGCCGGCCTCCGCCCATCATTTACATATGATCACACCCACTTCCACTTGCGTCGGGTTACGCCAGCGCATTATCGTTACTCTGGCGCAAGTTTACGCGCAACTGCTATGTGAATTACAGGAATTGCGCTGAAAGGGTCTTCAGAGTAACGTAAATGAGAAGCGTTACTCCAGAGGAAAGATACTCTCATCTACCTGAATCTGGCCCATAGTAGCACTTGAAATCCCAGTCTGCCACCTAGTGGCCACTTAATAGCAAAGTACACAGAATGACAAATCACAAGGGATCTCCAGTGTACATCTCATTAAAATGTATTACTCCTTACCTAAAATATCCTGACCCACAAACAGTACACTATGAGGTATATTTATCAACAGGTGAAATAAAAAATGACATTGACATCACTTCAGGCAATTTATCAAGGTGTGTAAAGTGAGTACTTTAGTATAGATCTTGCTAATGCCGCCAATTATTCAGATTGATGCCCATTGTAACAGATAGAAAATTGTATATTTCAGATTGGCTGGACATTAAAAATCCTGCCATTCTGTAATAACAAAGCCCAACCTTTGTTTTATTAATACAGCGCCACAATTCATTAATAACATAAATATATCATTTGGTTTCGTCCGCATGTATCTGATGACTCCATGTAAAGTATGAGTCTGCATTCACATGTTCCCGCTCACGATTTTGGTTGAGTGGTTTGCATGTCACACATAAGAGCCGAAACAACTAATCGATTAATCGACAACTAATCGATTATGAAATTAATCGATTACAATTTTCATGATCGATCAATCGGCCAGTAACATAATGGGGTTAAAAAAAATGAAATTAGCCCTTTATAGTACAAAAAAGCAAATCGCTACTGTAAGTATTACTTTCACTGTCACACAGTAAAAAATTAACCCCTTACGGTAGCGATTATCCACTTAAGGACCGCCTACTGCACATTTACGTCGGCAGAATGGCACGGCTGGGCACATCAACGTATATATATACGTTGATTTTAGTACCCAGCCGTGGGTCACGGGCGCGCGCCCGTGGCGCGCTCCCATGACCCGGTCCGAAGCTCCAGGACCGGGACCGCGGGACTCGCGGACCCGATCGCCGCTGCAGTGCGGCAATCGCTCCATCCCTGTTATAGGGGGACACAATCGATGACGTCACACCTACAGCCACACACCCCTACAGTTGTAAACACACACACAGGGAACACTCAAAGTCACAGCGCCCCCTGTGGTTAACTCCCAAACTGCAACTGTCATTTCCACAGTAAACAATGCAATTTAAATGCATTTTTTGCTGTGAAAATGACAATTGTCCCAAAAATGTGTCAAAATTGTCCGAAGTGTCCGCCATAATGTCGCAGTCACGAAAAAAATCGCTGATCGCCGCTATTAGTAGTAAAAAAAAAATGTATAAAAATGCAATAAAACTATCCCTTATTTTGTAAACGCTATAAATTTTGCGAAAACCAACCGATAAACGCTTATTGCGATTTTTTTTACCAAAAATATGTAGAAGAATACGTATTGGCCTAAACTGAGGAAAAAAAATGTTTTTTTATACATTTTTGGGGGATATTTATTATTATTTTTTTTTTTTAAATTGTCGCTCTATTTTTGTTTATAGCGCAGACGTGATCAAATACCACCAAAAGAAAGCTCTATTTGTGGGGAAAAAAGGACGCTAATTTTGTTTGGGAGCCATGTCGCACGACCGCGCAATTGTCAGTTAAAACGACGCAGTGCCGAATCGCAAAAAGGGGCAAGGTCCTTTACCTGCATTTTGGTCCGGGTCTTAAGTGGTTATTTGCTTATTTCTGTGTTTTTTAACCCCATTATGTTACTAAACATCTCAGGCCGGGGTCACACCTCTGTGTTTTTTGGTGCTTTTTGCAGAAACACACTACAGTTCATTTACATGTTTTCTTATGGGACACGTTAACATCCATGATTTTTTTTTCAGCTGCTGCGTATTTGGAAAGGGCAAGGACTTTTGAACGCAAAACGGTGCCATTTTGTTTTTTTTGGTTCAATATACTTCAATGAGAAGCTTCAGAAAAGCATGTAATGTGTTTTAAAGGCTATTATGTGATTAATCTAAACAATAAATCAGGCAACTAATTGATTGTGAAAATAATCATTAGTTGCACCCCTAACATACATATTCACTGCATGGGCTGCCCTATGTCCGTTTTTGGGCAACAAGCTTCGCACCATTTTAACCACTTGCCTTCCAGAAGGTTTACCCCGATACGGCAGTGCAGTAGTGCGACTCTGTACCCAAATAAAATATCTGTAATTCCCCCCCCCCCCACAAATAGAGCTTCATTTTGGTAGTGTTTGATCACCTCTACAATTTTTCTGAAACATTGATTGGTTTGTGCAAAAGAGCGCCTACAACAGTTTCTCAAACATTGTGCCGTGGGAAAATTGCAGGTGTGCCATGGGAAGCATCAGGAGGGCAGGGTCTGACCAGGGTCTCAGAGTGCTCAGTTTTACGTTATTAGCCTCGAGTCCAGGCGGCGGCAGGCAGATCCTTCACTGCAGCAGGGTTGCCAACCGTCAGTAAATTTACAAACAGTTTTTAAAATCCATAATTTTTGCATCTGTCCATTTTGGACATACAGACTACACGTCCATAATGGACATTTATGGACAGATGCAAAAATTACGGGTTTTACAAACTGTTTGTAAATTTACTAAAAGTTGGCAACCCTGCACTGCAGTCGTTGCACTGGTTGCTAGGATTATCTGCCTCCTAGCAATCAGTGATGTCACAAGGAGAGAGCGAGGCCTTCAGCATTCAGAGTACGGAAAGTAGTTAAACTACTCCTCCTCCACCGCTCCACGCCTAGTCCAAGGGAGGGAACGAGCACGACACTTCACACCAAGGAGAAAGCCTTGCATTACTGTGTGGAGTTACAGACAGAAGAACAGGAAGTGAGGATTTCTCAGAAGAAATGAGGACATTTAAAAGCAAAATGGAAGGATGAGGTAAGTGAAGGAGGACTGCACTAAGGTAAAAGAAGCTATTTAGGAAAAAATGTTTTACCTTTACAACCCCTTTAAGCTTGCCTTACATGGTAAAACAAGTAGGGATGCACCAATACATCGACCACCGAAAATAGGGTTATCTGGGTTTACCAAAATAAAAAGATGCCAATAATGGCATGCTGTGTCCCCTTCAAAAGAGCATCAAGGTTTTTTTTTTTTTTATTAAAACCCAAATTCTTATTTTAGAGGTTACATAAAACACACTGGGGTTGATTTACTAAAACTAGAGTGCAAAATGTGGTGCAGCTCTGCAAAGAAACCAATCAGCTTCCAGGTTTTATTGTTAAAAGCTTAACCACTTTAGTCCCGGACCATTTTGGTGGTCAACGACAGAGCCACTTTTTGCGATTCGGCACTGCGTCGATTTAACTGACAATTGCACAGCCGTGCGGCGTGGCTCCCAAACAAAATTTATGTCCTTTTTTTCCCACAAATAGAGCTTTTCTTTGGTGGTATTTGATCGCCTCTGCGATTTTAATTTTTTGCGCTATAAACAAACAAATAAAAGTTTAGGCCGATATGTATTCTTCTACATATTTTTGGTAAAAAACAAAATAAGCGTTTGATTGCTTTGCACAAAAGTTATAGCTTCTACAAAATAAGGGACCTGTTTTATGGCATTTTTATAAAAAAAAATGTTTTACTAGTAATGGCAATTTTTTATTATGGTGGACACATCGGACACTTTTGACACCATTTTGGGACCATTGTAATTTTTACAGCGATCAGTGCTATAAAAATGCACGGATTAATGTAAAAATGACACTGGCAGTGAAGGGGTTAACCACTGGCAACTAGGTCCGATGTATTTATCAAATATGTCAGAACATTACTGTCCACCCAGAGAGCTTCGTTCGACTGACGCTCTGTTAGCAATTATTAAATCTAGTCGATTAGCTTCGAAAGGTGGCCGCCGGCTCCAAACACTGGGGAATTTTCTGTGGAACCAGCTCCTTCATCAGCTCCGAGCATCCACCTCCTCGATGGCCTTCCGTAAGGGCTTGAAGACACTTTTGTTTTCACAAGCCTATAGATAGAGACCTGCCCTTCCAAGCCCTTAGCAGGACGCTGCCTTAATCCTAGGCTGCGGTCCATCGTCAGGGAGTAGGGATAGGCTTGCTGTGCCATGAAACCCCCCCCCCCCCTTCCCTTCTTTTTATATTTCTGTTTTTTTTTTTTTTTAGCTTGTTGGTAAGCGCTTAGACGCGAGTATCACAACTTGCATTTGGCGCTCTATAAGTATTTAATCCAATCCAATCCAATCCAAGTGTTCCCAGGGAGTGATTCTTACTGTTAGGGGGCGTAGCTAGACATGACACGTCAATAATGATCGTTCCCGATCACGGGTAAACGGTCACCAGTGACAGTGTCACTAGGCAGAATAGGGGAATGTCTTGTTTACAAATGCATTCCCCCGTTATGCCCTTGCCGACCGCAATCGCGGGCCTGTCGGGAACATCGAGTTCTTGGGACCCACGGCCTCACTTGCGAGGCACGCGACAGGCGCACGCCTGTATGCCAATCTGCCTGCACGTGCCATTCTGTCGATGTACATAGTTGTGCGGCGGTCGGCAAGTGGTTAAATGAACAAGCTGAAGTCCGAAGCGGATTGGCTACCATGCACAGCTGCACCAGATTTTGCACACCAGTTTTAGTAAATCAACCCATATATATACTTGGTCAGTTCTCTAGCTGAGAAATCAGACTGCTCTCCCCCAATGATCAGACTTCTGCTGACAACCCCCCCATACACACACAACCATTCACTGGGAGGCCGCGTACACACGATCAGACATGTCCGACGGACCGTTTTCATCGGACCAGGCTGAAGTGGTCTGATGGTCTGATGTGCGTACACACATCGGACCAAAATCCCCTCGGACCAGAACGTGGTGACGTAGAACACAACAACGTGATGAAAAAACAAAGTTCAATGCTTCCAAGCATGCGTCAACTTGATTCTGAGCATGCGCGGGATTTTGGTCTGATGATTTTGTTTACTAACCATCGAACATGTCCGACGGACAGGTTTCCAGCAGGCAGGTTTCTAAGCATGTTTGGAAACTTTTGTCCGCTGGAAAACGGTCCGATAGGCCGAACACACGATCGAACATGTCTGCTGAAACTGGTCTGCGGACCAGTTTCAGCGGACATGTTCGATCGTGTGTATGCGGCCGGAAGGTCGGTGTGTTGCATTTCATTTACCGGTATATTTTAAACTGAATGGGTTGTTTTACAAGTTGATCATTTACAGTACAATCACTTTAAATTACCAGCAGCAAAACAAGACCACAAATTAATAAATATTAAAAAAAGTAAAAAAAGAATTCTGAAAACAAACTTATAATGTTCCAAAATTCTGTAATCTGCATATGCGGAATTTGACTGTATGTTACTGTAAGTGTTCACTCCTACTCAGCATGTAATAGCTGAACCAGGAGAAAAACATCAGCTTGCCTAATGCATTTAGCTGTAAATCAGTTATGGGGAGGGGATGGGCAAAGACACATTTTTGCAGAAATTCTATTCTCTTGCCATACAATTTAAATAGGAAAGGAATAGGTCTAATCAGGGACCAAATGCTGTGAAACAACTGCCCACCCTCGAACCCTGTCTTTTGTGTGAATTGGCCAATGCGGATAGCAGGACATGAGTGGTTAACAGATCCCTAAAGAAGGAAATATCAGCATCCTCTCCCATAGAGGTTTACTGTTGTTTGTTTAGCCCAAATCTTCCAGTACAGCTGAACCAAAACCAATGAGATATGCATTGCTGGGGCTCAAAAGGAGCTCAGGTCGGGCTACCTTGTGCTTTAAAACTCTTTGATTCCAGGCTGACAATGCCCATACACAGAATAATAATTACCTTCCTTTCACCTATACTGCCCATACACTCAGTGTGCTACACAAAATTCCAAAGGATATGTAAATGCTTCACACCGCAGATGATGTCAAATGTGACAAAACGCATCGGGTGGCACTTGTGTCAGTGATGTCTTTGTGTCTGCGCTCCAGGGCCTTCATTTTACTGTCTTTGGGATTGATGTTTTTACACAGTGCTGTTTTCCATTTGGATTGTTGTAAGTGTTTAGTGCAATTTAAATAAGAGATTTTATTACTGGTGACACTATGCACATCCACCACTACCAAATGCTGTTTTTGCAGAGCAGGAATATGCCTGTTGGAGCTCTGTTAACACAGGTCAAGGCTCCCACTGTGCAGCCCTGTCTGTGTCAGCTCCGAGGTAAATGGCTGAAGAGCTGAGCTATGTCTCGTCTCACACATAGCTCAGCCTCAGCACACACCAGCACTGACATCCCCTTCTCTCTCTGCACAGACGTGCGGACTCTAATGTGAGGGGGGCCCCTGTGCGGACTCTGATGTAAGGGGGCCCCTGTGCGGACTCTGATGTAAGGGGGGCCCCTGTGCGGACTCTGATGTAAGGGGGCCCCTGTGCGGACTCTGATGTAAGGGGGGCCCCTGTGCGGACTCTGATGTAAGGGGGGCCCCTGTGCGGACTCTGATGTGAGGGGGGCCCCTGTGCGGACTCTGATGTGAGGGGGGCCCCTGTGCGGACTCTGATGTAAGGGGGGCCCCTGTGCGGACTCTTGTGATAATGAAAAATCTAAAGACTGTTTTCCTCGATCCATCAATTTTCAACGCTCTATGGGCCACTTGACTGGACCTGCCCCCCAGGCCTAAGGCTGCCAGCCCTCCCCTGGGCGGGCACTTGATCTGCGAGTGCAGTGACCTCCGATCTGGACCTGGAGCAGTGGGAGACCTGCCACATCTCGTATGGTGCGATTGAGCCTCATTGGAAAGATGGAGATCTTTCAACAGCTTTGTTGAATCAATACCCATGGTATGAGTCCACTATTTCTGGTGAGTGTGCTAGCTACACATTGTGGGGGCGGATCACAGATTCATTGTTGATCCTTTAGATATATAATGTTTCACCTATATACTCATGGGACTTATTCCTCACATTGGTTGTCATAACTTTTTTTTACCAGGTCACTAATTTTGTGCTATTGTTATTTTCAGGGCTATCTTTTCAGTTCTGTTATTCTGTTACTTATTTACTTCTGTTATTTTCAGGACTATCTTTATTTCACTTTCACTAATCACTATAGATGCATTTAATTTACTTCACATTATTCTATGTATTGAATTCAGAGCATATACTGTACCTTTGATTGATATTGTTATATTATTTTGGGTTTACTCACTTTGATTCTAGAGCTGCACTACATGTATGTATTTGGGCACTTTTTTATGTCTATTGAAGTGCCAGCAGCTACATCTGTCCTCTAAGTGCAGTTTCTTCTTCATTTTTATGTAAATGTGTTCACTTTGTGTTAGTATTATATCTTTGCAATTTTAATTGTTTACAAATAAACATTTTATACAGGGTCCTAAAGCGCACAGAAGATGTTTGCTTTCAGACTTGCTTTCTCTAACTGAATCTTCACAGGGCAACAGAGAACAGGCAGAGGGAGAGAGGGTGATCAGACATTCATGTTCTGACTCATTCAGTTTGTGTATATTGTAGTTTGAGTTATAGAACTCAGTAACCAACACGAAGGTTTAATTTTAATTATGTCAACATTTTTTTTTTTTTTTAATGGAAGCTTTATTTCTTTCATTTACAAAGAGGAAACAGCCCAGATTTTCCTGAGCACCACTGGCCATCCAAAAGAAAAAGCACAGCAGTAGTTATTTGCTGACTCTCAATAAAACTTTGGACAGAGTTACAGCGCCTTGAAAAAGTATTCATACCCCTTGACATTTTCCACATTTTGTCATGTTACAACCAAAAATGTACATGTATTTCATTGTGATTTTATGTGATAGACCAACACAAAATGGCACATAATTGTGAAGTGGAAAGAACATGATAAATGTTTACAAATAAATATGTGAAAAGTGTGGCATGCATTTGTATTCAGCCCCCTTTACTCTGATACACCTAAATAAAATCTAGTGGAACCAATTGCCTTTAGAAATCACCTAATTAGTAAATAGAGTCCACCTGTGTGTAATTGAATCTCAGTATAAATACAGCTGTTCTGTGAAGCCCTTAGAGGTTTGTTAGAGAACCTTAGGGAATAAACAGCATCATGAAGGCCAAGGCACACACCAACCAGGTCAGGGATAAAGTTGTGGAGAAGTTTAAAGCAGGGTTAGGTTATAAAAAAACATCTCAAGCTTTCAACATCTCACAGAGCACTGCTCAATCCATCATCTGAAAATGGAAAGAATATGGTACAACTGCAAACCTACCAAGACATGGCCGTCCACCTAAACTGACAGGCCGGGCAAGGAGAGCATTAATCATAGAAGCAGCCAAGAGGCCCATAGTAACTCTGGAGGAGCTGCAGAGATCCACAGCTCAGGTAGGAAAATCTTTCCACAGGACAATTATCAGTCGTGCACTCCACAAATTTGGTCTTTATGAAAGAGTGGCAAGAAGAAAGACATTGCTGAAAGAAAGCCATAAGAAGTCCAGTTTGCAGTTTGTGAGAAGCCATGTGGGGGACACAGCAAACATGTGGAAGAAGGTGATCTGGTCAGATGAGACCAAAATGTAACTTTTTAGCTCAAAAGCAAAACACTATGTGTAGCGGAAAACTAACACTGCACAGCAACTGGAACACACCATCCCCACCGTGAAACATGGTGGTGTCAGCATCATGTTGTAGGGATGCTTTTCTTCAGCAGGGACAGGAAAGCTGGTCAGAGTTGATGGGTAGACGGATGGAGCCGAATACAGGGCAATCTTAGAAAAAAAACTGGTAGCGTCTACAAAAGACTTGAGACTGGGGCAGAGGTTCACCTTCTAGCAGGATAACAACCCTAAACATACAGCCAGAGCTTCAATGGTATTGTTTATATCAAAGCCTATTCATGTGTTAGAATGGCCTAGTCAAAGTCCAGACCGAAATCCAATTGAGAATCTGTGGCAAGACTTAAAAATTGCTCTTCACAGACGCTCTCCATCAAATCTGACAGAGCTTGAGCTATTTTACAAAGAATGGGCAAAACATTCACTCTCTAGATATGTAAAGCTGGTAGAGACATCCCCAAAAAGACCTGCAGCTCTAATTGCAGTGAAAGGTGGTTCTCAACCTTTCTAGTGCCGTGACCCCTTAATAAAATTTCCCAAGTTGTGGGGACCCATAACAGTAAAATTATTTCCGTACCGTGGGCTGTCAATTTTTTTTTACTCATCTGGAAATGCCTGTTGCTATGCTGTCCCACGAAATCTGCCTTTGGAATCACCTAGGATTCTGACATCATCTCCCTCTAATGCACCTGGGAAATGTGTGTCATCATTTCCCAGGATGCAGTGCGCTACCCAATTATCACTCCCATCCAAGACTTCCAGGAAGTAAGTGCTTGTGGGCTTCACAATGCCCACAGGCAAAATGACAACGGTGTGGACGGAGTTTTATAAACTATCTTTTTTGAATAATTATGCGGAGCGGCGGCAGATTGTAAAATAGTAATGCCACGTACACACGGACGTTTTGTATGATGAAATAAAACAACGTTTTAAAAAACATCATTTAAAATGATCGCGTGTGGGCAAAACTTTGTTTTATGTCTTCTGAAAAACGACAAAAAAAAAATTCGAACATGCTTCAATTTTTTATGTCGTTTTTCAGAATGTTGTGTTTTGTGTCATAAAAAATTATCGTGTGTACGCTATAACGACGTTTAAAACAATGTTTTTAAACCCACGCATGCTCAGAAGCAAATTATGACGCGAGCTTGAATGGAACAGAGTGCCGTCGTATGTGTTGTACGTAACCGTGCTTTGCAAGAGCATTTTCAGAAAACAATGGTGTTTAGGCAACGTCGTTTTTTAAAATGAAGTTTGAAAAACGTTGTTTTTTTTCATGAGAAAAAAACAACGTTTTTTTACAAGACAAAAAACAATCGTGTGTACGCGGATTTATATTATAAAAACGCATGATGAAAGGACATACATTTAAAAAATGCTAATTGTGGTTGGAACACCGCTTTAAAAAGGGTTTGTAAACCCTCATGTTTTTTCACCTTAAAGTGGATGTAAACCCAACATTTTTTATTTATTTTTTGCTGTCACAATGTACAGTATAAGATTTCCTTTCATCTGTGCCCTGTCTTGCCACACAGAGTTAATCCAGCTCTGAGCAATCCTCTTTTATTGTTCAGTGAAATAAAACGGACTTACAGAGAAAAACCTTAGTCCATTCCGCCCCCTTGCTGTGAGTGACAGGTTATTTACATATCTCATGCACTAGCCTGGAGACAGGCAGTTATTTATTAATTACCCCCCACTCCTTTTCTGAAGTCATGTGGTTACTTTTCTGGATTTTGACTGGATGTTGGTGATCATAGCAGAATTCAGTGTAATAAATACATAGGAAAAAATGCATGTTGACAAGGGGAGGTTAAAGGTCGGCGGGGAGTCTACTGACATCACAACTCCACCCACCGACCTCCAGACAACAGATCCACCCACAGAATCTGCAGTTTTTCAGGTCTCATAACAGACAGAGGGGAGACATTTGACAGGTAAGGATACATGCAGGAGGCATCTATATCCTTATAGATCAGCACTATGGCAGTAGTTTAGAAAGGATGAGAGTGGCTTTACATCCACTTTAATGCATCCTATACTTTAAAGTGAAAAAACTTCTGACACTGACCGACCCCTCACCCAACATCTTCAGATTCCTTATCTCAACTAGAGAGAGATTTTGTACAGTTCAAAGGACATCATCAAAGACAGTTAGGTGACACAAATGTAAATGACCAGCTGAGGGAAGAGATGAACACACTCAAAGTTGAACGCAAGCCTGTCCTATTAGTGATTCGATCTACAATACAACAAGAAAATGCTTAATTGAGAGAAGAGCTAATGATACTAAAATCACAAAATGATGTTCAACAATAAGGACAGAGAATTAACCACTTAAAGTGGATGTAAACCCCCAAAAAAAATTTTGATGTCACAATGTAGAGTATAAGATTTCCTATCATCTGTGCCCAGTCTTGCCACAATGCATACACTGTGCCACCTTCCCCGTGAGTCGGACCGCGGGTTCCGCGGACACCATTGCCGCGGGGATCCCCGTGATCGTTTTACAGAGGTATAGAGCGATGAGATGCTTGTGTAAACAAGCATCTCCCCTGCTCTGCCTAGTGACAATGACACTGATCTGCACTCCGTGTACTCAGAGCAGAGATCAGTGTCATATGACACACAGCCCATCCCCCTACAGTAAGAAACACTCAACAGGGAACACTTAACCCCTACAGCGCCACCTAGTGGTTAACCCCTTCGCTGCCAGTGTCATGTTCATAGTAATCAGTGCATTTTTATAGCACTGATCTCTGTAAAAATGACAATGGCCCCAAAATTGCATCAAAAAAGTGTCCTATGTGTCCACCGTAATGTCACAGTCACATTAAAAATCGCTGATCACTGCCATAACTAGTAAAACATAATTATTATTAAAAATGCCATAAAACAGTCCCCTATTTTGTAGAAGCTATAACTTCTGCACAAACCAATCAATAAACGCCTATTGCATTGTTTTTTAACAATAATATGTAGAAGAATACGTATTGGACTAAACTGTTGAAAAAAACATTTTTGTATATATATTTCTTTATAATAGCCCAAAAAAAAAATATTGAATTTTTTTTTAAATTGGCACTCTATTTTGGTTTATCGCACAACAAATAAAAACCGCAGAGGTGATCAAATACCACCAAAAGAAAGCTCTATTTGTGGGGGGGGGGGGAGACTCCAATTTTGTTTGAGAGCCACGTCGCACGACACACGATCAGTCCAAACTGATGAAAACGGACTGAAGTTCAGTTTCATCGGTTTACAGAGTGATGGTCTGATGTGCGTACACACCATCAGTTCAAAAACCGATCGTGTCAGAACGCGGTGACGTAAAACACAACAACAGGCAGGAAAAAATGAAGTTCAATGCTTCCAAGCATGCGTCGACTTGATTCTGAGCATGCGCGGGTTTTGAACCGATGCTTTTGCGAACTAACCATCGGTTTTGACCGATCGGTAGGCATCCATCAGTCCGATTTTAAAGCAAGTTCTAAATGTTTGGACTGAAGGACAACAGACTGATGGGGCATGCACACGGTCAGTTTGGACCGATGAAACTGAACTTCAGTCTGCTTTCATCGGTTTGGACTGATCGTGTGTACAAGGCCTAATTGCAACTGTAACTGTGTCCTTTTATTTTGTAAGGCTCTGGACAAACTGTTATCATATAAAAAAAAATGGTGGCATAAAAAACTAAATTCTGTGCTAAAACAATGTGGTGTGAACTGACCCTATAAAAAATTATAATTTGAAAAATCTCTATTAAACAAGAAAAAAAAAGAAAAAGTGTTCATTGTTACAGTTTCGTAAAGTTGGTTGAAAAAAAAAAAGTAAATTGGAAGGCAAAACGTCAGTTGGAAGTGATGTCATCACCTGCAGCTATAAATACCCCAGCCAGAGCAGTGCTCAGCAGATGCCTAGTAGGAGCCACACTGAAAGCATTGCCGAGGTGTTTCTCCAGCGATTTTCAGATTGTTGTTGTCTGTAGTGAAATTATTCACATTTATATATAAATTAACATCGAATAGGCATCTGACATCTAATATTACCAAGATGTCAAGAGCAAATAGAAGCTATTCACGATTCTACAACCGTGAAAGGCCATCAGAAAGGGAGAGATGCCCATTTCCATATGGTAAGTCATGTGATCCATTTCAATATTATCATTTTTACCTATCAAAATGTACTTTTAATTCATTCTTGAATAATAGTTTTTAGATTTGACGATTTCCAATATGAAAATAGTTCTTCTCATGAAAGAGAAAGTCAGTAATGACTTTCCAATCAGATCTAATTGATAGGAAATAGGAGTATATATCTGTAAAACTAGTGGGAAGAATGGATTTCTTCAGAGGCTCATTTCCCTCGGCTTTAACAAGCGGAAGGCGATCTATTTTTAGACGTAACGGTTTTTGTTTTCAAATCTCACTGGATGGCTCAGCAGAAAATAACTGCCAATCCTTGGAAAACATCCTGGTGTGTTAGCTTTGTGAATGGAGCCTATGGCTAATGGAGTCACAAATTATGGATGTAATCTTTCATAAAAGATATTATGCAGATCCTTATTACAGAGCAATCACACAGCTGAAATAATAAATCATTTAATGTTTTAGATCATCTTTTCAACATTTTTGCCCCCAAGGAAGCCTTGAAATGTTTAGATCTTGAGGAACCTCTGCTAACAATACAGATAAACACATCCTCCCAACATACTTCTCATATAGATAGAGCTTCCTATTATATATTTTACTGGCAATCGTATTTATGATGGAAATCTGGTTAGAAGTATAGGAAATTGGCACATCTGTGTCCTGTATTAGGGATTGTGCAGGAAAGTGCAACAGTTTGCAAAGTTCACGGATAGATTTATTACTGAAGATAAGACATATTTTCACTAAAAACAGACACAGAATAAAGAAGCAGTGATCAGGGTCAGGATTACTGCAGTCACAAGTGCAGCCAAAGGAGGAGTTTAGGACTCAGGCTGTAACCTTGTAATAAATCTTTTTCATGATGCATCTCACTGTTCTCGTTCAGCACTGCTTTAACTTGTAATGCCCTGTACACATGATCGGAATTTCTGATGGAAAAAGTCAGTGTATGTGCCCCATCTGACTTTTTCCCGTCGGAATTTAGAAAAAGTTCTCTTTTTTTCCGGTGGAAATAATTTCTATCGGGAATTCCGTTCATCTGTAGGGAACTCCGGAGAAAAAAAAAACACGTATGTTCGGAAGCATTGAACTTAATTATTCTCGGTTCGTCGTAGTGTTGTACGTCACCTCGTTCTTTACGGTCAGAATTTGGTGTGACGGTGTGTGTATGCAAGACAGCTTGAACGAAGATCCGAACGTGTGTACAAGGCATAACAGCATTGATAAATGTTCTCAAATATATATTATGGCGAATGCAATAGAGGTACATTCTGCCTGTATCTACTTGTGTTGAGGACAATCTCCCAAAGTCATTGTTCTGATTTAATATTTATGAAAGAAATATTTGTAATTTGTCTTTTAATTGTTATATCTTGTTTATCGTTATTGCAGGGCAAACTTCTCCAATACCACAAAGGAGAAGATCAAGATCCCCACTGCGGGACAGAGAGACTGAAAATCAGTTTCACTGGAGACGTCACCACCACGACATCTCCCAGAGATACGGAACTCAGCTGCGCCAGAGACATCAGGACCCTGACGTTCCAATGGTATTCGCGCCTCCTGAGGTCGATCAGAATCAGCCAGATCCGGGGAGCATCCAGAGCCCCCATCAGCTGCGCCAGAGACATTGGGACCCTGATGTTCCAATGGTATTCACGCCGCCTGAGGTCGATCCGAACCAGCCAAATCTGGGGTGCATCCAGAGCCCCCATCTTCATGATCAGCAGAGGGAAGAGCATCCTGCTTGCAGAGTATGCCAACAGCAATTGGAAGAGGAAGCAGATATTCGCAGACTACCCTGCTCTCACCAGTTTCATGCCACTTGCCTCACTAAATGGGCACAGGAGAGGGATTCCACCTGTCCCATCTGCCAGGAAAGGTTCCCTTGGCATATGAAGGTAAGTGTCTTATATCAGTTTTTTTTCTTCCACATTACTTTTGGGAAACGTAATAAATGTAATTTCTCTCTTTTCACATATAGCGTACAATTGACATAGAGAACTACGGAACCCTGACTATAATGGTCCCTGGATCACTCTGGGCCAGCCGGGCCTCATTTTCCATCGGCTTTGACAACGGAGAGCCAACTTTACAAGTATTACCAGGTAAAATATTAATACAATTTTTGTTGCGTTAGCGGGATAAAAGAGCCTTCTGCTGTGTGAAGGAATTTTGGGTTGGTTACAAAATGAAGAATAGCTTTATAACCATTCAGCAGGAGCCGGCCGACATTCGGTCAGTGTGCAAAGCAGACTGTTTTCTAACAATAGTAGAAGGAATGTTGGGGGGGGGGGGGGGCAGTCCCCATGTCAGAAAACATTAGCACAGCAGGGGAGTTCGTTGCACCAACCTTGCTTGTGTAGGTATGGCAATCTGTCAGATATACAATGGAGTATATCATCTGCTGATGATCACATTTATTTTGAAAATTAGGTTAGAATTGCAGAAAATTGTCCTGTTTGTCCTGCCCTGGAGTTCCTTGCTCTACATATTTGTAGCAGCAGTTATATAGGAGGGGGGGTGTATTCTACATATTGGATACCAAGTATATTTAATAACATACAGAACTACTACTGAGAACAATGTCTCAAGGTCACCACTGTGACTTTATACAAATGAAAAAAAGAAAAGAAAAAGTAAAGTTAAGAAATAACATTTGGAACGTATCTTTAGCATTAGACAGGAGGGAAGTAGGGGTGCAACAGATCCTCATTGATCCGTACGAATCAACACCCTCGGGTTGGCACACTAGCTCCCAGAACAGCGGGCATCTTGGTCCACCCAGCGGCGGCCACTCTCTTGTCATATTCGGCTCCCCATTACAGATTTCTCTGAGAGGGCCTTTTTGACGCCGCCATCTTGCTATACCCCACACTCCTGCACAGTAATAACAGAGTGATAAGGGGGCAAGCAGACATCTTGTTACACCCACTGGAGTTTTAGATTTTACAGTTATTTTCAACACAAAACAAAGCTTATATGCTTAAATACAGTATTTGGAAATCCCACTGACTGTTAGATGTTAAAATGTGAGGTGTTCTGTCACATTAGCAACCATGTAAGGTCAGGAGGTTTGCTGCTGCTTTTAAAATTTAACATCTAAACAGTCCGTCAAATTTACAAATACTGTATTTAAGCACATACTGTAAGCTCAGTTTTGTGTTGAAAATAACTGTGAAATCTAAAACTCTGGTGGGTGTAACAAGATGTCCGCTTGCCCCCTTCTCACTCTATCATTACTGTGCAGGAGTGTGGGGTGTAGCAATATGGCGGCGATGGAAAAAAGTGTTAATAAACAAAAAGACAAAACTTATTCTTGTCTTTTTTTTGCTGATCCGAAAAATGATCAGATCCGTGAATTTTTTGATCCGTTGCCCCCCTAGAGTGAAGTATCACCAATTTACTAAACATTATTGTTTCTACAGGCCAAGATTCTCCCATACCTCATATCAGAGAATCCAGGACTTTAATATGGGCCTGTGAGCCTGAAGAACAACTGCTCCAGAGTTCCAGAAGCTATGAGAACCCTGAGAGAAACGACTCTACGATCCACCAGAACCAGGCAGAACCGGAGAGTGCCCAGACTCCACCTTCTAACCAGGAGAGCGATGAGAACCCTGACAGAAACGGATCTACGTCTGACCAGAACCAGGCAGAACCAGAGAGTGCCCAGACTCCACCTTCTAACCAGGAGAGCGATGAGCTGCCTGAATGCAGTGTCTGTTTGCTGGAAATAGAAGAGGAAGACAAAAGCTCTAGACTTCCCTGTTCTCACCAATTCCACGATGAATGCATCACCAGATGGATGGAGCAGAGCAGAACATGTCCATACTGCCGCGCCGGGGTCAATCATCATATATGGGTAAGTGTCCTACATCTGTTAGTCTTTTCTATCACTTTTAAGCCTCGTACACACGACCAGTTTTCCAGTCGGCAAAACTGCCAGGAGTGCTTTTGGCCGGGAAAATCGGACGCGTGTCTGCTTTCTCACAGGTTTCCCATCAGGAAAACAGCCAGAAATAAGACAACCTGCTCTCTATTTTCCCAGCGGGATTCCCGGCTTTTTTTTCTCCGCAAGATTTACTAATACTCTATGGGAAACACTGCGAGGCTGTGCCCATGGATCATACACACAGCTGGGATTCCCGGCTAAAGCTCCATGGCAGTTTTCCTGCCGGGTTCTCGGCTTTTCCAGACTTTTTACCGCCGCGAAAACCGAGCGTGTGTACAGGGCTTTACTATTTCTGAGTGCAAGTGATTTTGTTTAAAAATTTGGCAAAAACATTTAGAAATGATTTTGTTCATTAGGAAACCCTTTGAAATATCTAACTTTTCTTCTCTAACCTACAGTCCGCGTTTGATGTACCAAATTATGGACGGATGGCCGTCATCATCCCTGGACTATTATCATCTCTACAGCCACCAGTTAGGATAGACTTCGATCGTGAAGCACTAACTTTACGAATTCATACACCCACCAGAGATGAATAAGAGAACCAAATCAGCAGCAACAGGTAAGCCATGCCCGATGGAAAGAAAACTATTGTAATGGGGGAAATTTATCCTTCCAACTCACAAAATAGTCACTTATTGGAAAATAGGGATAATTATCCTTGTGTGATAGCTTTGTGAATAGAGCCTATTGACACTGCGTCCCGTTTTAGTGAATGTAATCTATGCGGTTTGCGAGTGTTGAATTGCAAGACGAGCAGAATTCAAGCTAAATAGGCCTCCAGTACCTCATTTGGCCTGAGGTACAGAGGCGCAGAAGCCGTTGGATAATGCTGCGGACTATATGCGCATGCGCTAGGTTCAGGTCCTGCCAGCTGATCAACATATGAGCTGAAGTGACGTTCCCTAGTGCACAGACCCACCGGAGCGCACTATTCGATAGATCAACATATGAGCTGAAGTGACGTTCCCTAGTGCACAGACCCACCGGAGCGCACTATTCGATAGAACACCGGGCGAAGGTGACTTGGCCAATTCAGATTTGTGTCTTTTCTCCGCCTTGACCATTGTTGGGTGACAGTGACTGCTTTGTTAGCTGGTAGAGTTATTTAGAACATTTATTTTTGCTGGTTAACTTTACTTTTTTTATGAAAACTTTAATACATGTTTCTTCTCTTCCCACAGATACAGCTGCTGAATTGTGGACAGATGATCATCATCACCGCGGACCAAGCCATCCGTTTCCATATATATATAGTGTGTTTGTTGTGTATTTTTGCTGTGTATGTTTGTTGTGTATTTTTGCTGTGTATGTTAAGTAAGGAGGTTTTCCCCCGGGTCCTCCGGTTTCCTCCAACACCCAAAGACATGTTTTATAGGGTGTGTGTGAATAAATAAAATTGGATTAAAGTAGAGACTGGCCAGAGAGGGATTACTTTGACGCAGTTGGCCAGCTTAAACATGCACAGCAATGTGTGTGTGAACGAAAAATCCCTGTTTTTATGCAAAGTGTATCAAGCCCTGTACACACGGCTGGGAATCCCATCAGGAAAAAACGTTGGTTTTCCTGACGTGATTCCTGGCAAGCTTGCCTTGCGAATAGACGGCCATTCAAAAGAACCGCCGTTTTTTTTGAATGGCAAGAGCGCTGTGACGTCACCGCCTACGACGAGCCAGCGCTCGTCACATTCGACGCTGTCGCCGCCATCTTGCTACACCCCACACTGAACTTGTATGCTACTGCACATGCGTCAAAATCTTATCGAGCATGCGCAAGTTTACCATGGACAGGTCAGCATACAGACGACCGGTTTTTTCGGCAGGAAAGAATCTGCAGGGAATTCCGACGGGAAAACAGACAGCGGGTTCTCTATTTTTCCTGGGCAGTTTTCCTGTCGGGAAAACTGATAGGGTGCATACACACAGCCGAGATTCCCTGCCAAATGCTCTCCTGGCAGTTTTCCTGCCGGGAAAACCGGCCATGTGTATGAGGCTTTAGAAAGAAAAGCCCGGAGAAAAATAAAAAAAGTAAATAGGCGCAGGGCTGACACGACATAGGAAACAGGGTACATGTAACAGGAGATAGGGGTGTATTAGTAGAGTGCTGAGGGGGAGGGGACAAGAGTTTGATAAAAGGGCAGGTCCCTCCCCATGAATCACCACAGCGTGAGGAGAAAATTCCTGCCCACCCTCCACTTTGTTTGTGCTGTTCTTTTTTTGGCAGGTTCGTGGGACGTCGGGTGTCGTGGCAGTGGCTGGTGTTGGTCTTTGCGGGGGAGGGAAGATATTTTGGAAGGAAGAGTTCAGGACCCATCATTGGAATGGGTCCTGATGGTGGTATTCCAGCTAATGGAGGTTTAGCTGGGAATTGGTAATGGGTGCACTGCAGTCAGTGGTCGTCTCTGACCCAGCTTGTCGGCTTGAAACCTATTAGCACATTTTGCGAGGTACCTCAATGCAGAATTGTTTCCACAGATGATTATGGAGGATCCTGCAAAGACCAACGCTAGGCAGACTGATGGGTTAATAACAGATGTTTATGTTAAAGTGGAGTTCCACCGATTTTTTTTATGTTTGTCTGTGCTGCATGCCCTAATCTCATAGTGTTCAGAATGGACAATTTTTATTTTGTTGCTTGTAAATACCTTTATTTTGTAGTCCTTCATTACTTCCTCCTCCTTATTAGCCTAGGCTATTAACCACTTAAGACCCGGACCAATATGCTGGCAAATGACCCAAGGGGTTTTTGCGATTCGGCACTGCGTCGCTTTAACAGACAATTGCGCGGTCGTGCAACGTGGCTCCCAAACAAAATTTGCGTCCTTTTTTTCCCACAAATAGAGCTTTCTTTTGGTGGTATTTGATCACCTCTGCGGTTTTTATTTTTTGCGCTATAAACAAAAATAGAGCGACAATTTAAAAAAAAATGCAATATTTTTTACTTTTTGCTATAATAAATATCCCCCAAAAATATATAAAAAAACATTTTTTTTCCTCAGTTTAGGCCGATACGTATTCTTCTACATATTTTTGGTAAAAAAAAAATCGCAATAAGCGTTTATCGGTTGGTTTTCGCAAAATTTATAGCGTTTACAAAATAAGGGATATTTTTATTGCATTTTTATTAATTATTTTTTTTTTACTACTAATAGCGGCGATCAGCGATTTTTTTCGTGACTGCGACAATATGGCGGACACTTCGGACAATTTTGACACATTTTTGGGACAATTGTCATTTTCACAGCAAAAAATGCATTTAAATTGCATTGTTTACTGTGGAAATGACAGTTGCAGTTTGGGAGTTAACCACAGGTGGCGCTGTAGGGAATGTGAGACATAGTGTGTGTGTTTACAATTGTAGGGGGGTGTGGCTGTAGGTGTGACGTCATCGATCGCGTCCCCCTATTACAGGGATGACGCGATCGATGCTCCGGCCACAGAGAAGCACGGGGAAGCCGTGTGTACACACGGCTCTCCCCGTTCTTCCGCTCCAGGGACGGATCGCCGCACTGCAGCGGCGATCGGGTCCGCGAATCCCGCGGACCCGGTCCTGGAGCTTCGGACCGGGTCGCGGGCGCGCGACCCACGGCTGGGTACTAAAACCAACGTATATATACGTTGATGTGCCCAGCCGTGCCATTCTGCCGACGTAAATGTGCAGTAGGCGGTCCTTAAGTGGTTAAGTCACATGGCTATTTGCAAGGGTTTCTGGGATAGGCATCATGTTTCCCAGTACAGGCATCATGTTGTGCAGCACTGAGCATGTGTGAGATATGCAAAGCTGAAATCCAGGAAGTCATACAGCTTGGCTTCATGATGCCCACACTTAAGATGGCCACGGTCTATTTCTAGATTATAAACTAATCTAAATACTGTAACAACCTAACAAAACGGACCTTAGTTTAGAGACTAACTTGAATACATTAAGCTTGTGTATTACAGGGGTATTTATATTTAAAAAGTGAAATTGTGGGTGAAACTCCCCTTTAATTTGAATATATATTTGTTTAATAAATAAGGCTGCTACGGCCTATGTGTTACTCCAATCTTTGTGAGGTCTCATTATTATAGTTAATGTCAAGAGGTTGGGTAAGAAAGTGGTTTTATGGCCCGTACGCATGATCCGAATATCGTACGAAAAATATCGTCCGAGGAAGAATCATACAATAATCGGATCGTTAGTACAGGGCTTCCGTGAGCCGATCAGGACAGTTCCTCCGATATTAATTTATCGGACATGCACAAACAATTTCCGCGTATGATTTTAGTCAGTACAGTTGTCGTTCGAAAATACAACAAAAATACATTACAACACATGACATCTCTTCCGATTTAGTTTTTTTCTATCGCACGAGAATTTTCGTGACGTCGTGGCAGTAGGTACATCTAGTCAAGGATGTATAGCAGTGTGCAGAGTGTTCCTCTAGAACAGTGTTTCTCAAGCTTCTAGTGTCGTGACCCCTTGATAAAATTGCCCACGTTGTTGGGACCCCTAACAGTAAAAAAAAAAATTGTTGCATAGGTTGTCAGCACCCAAAACAAGACAAGTAATTTGCACCCCTAACCCACTCACATTTAGCCCCCCTTCCACTTGTACAGTATTAAAAGCCATTATGGTACCTTTTGGGATCTAGCACTCTCTCAATTTCTTTCCCTTTTATCTCTCTCTATCCTAATTTCTTATCCCCCCCATCCCCCTCTCTAGTGGTATTTCTTGTTCTCTTATTCTTTCTCTTAATTTTTCTTTATTTCTCACCCTCTTTTCCTCGACCTTCCATGTATTCTCTATTTTTATTCTCTATTTTTATTCCTTCTCCTACTCCTTGGTGGGGGGGTGGGGGGAGTTAGGATGCATGTCAGTGCTGGCAGGGTTTTGGGATGAGTGGCAATGCTGGGGGGAAGTTCTGATCAGCCAACTTGGGTGCTCTTGATCAAGGTCATTTGCTGATCTGAGAACTGTAGTGGGGACTTTTAATGTCAATTCTAATAACAGGTAGTGTTACTCACTGTGTCTCCGACTTTGTGGTGTCTCTTAGCAGTGACACCTATGCTGAAATCAGGAGATGGGGTCTCCTCCATCCCCTCCCACTTCACATTCCTCACCAGTCAACTGGCCTCTAGTCTGCCCCCCCCCCCCAGCCATGCCGTAAACATAATGGGCGGCTGCGAAGAGGCTGAGTGGGCGGTGGCAAAAAGGCTGGGAGAGCGGTTCAGGCTTCAGAAACAGCCCAGGATTCGGTGACCCCTGGCAAATCATCATTTGACCCCCGAGGGGGTCCTGACCCCCAGGTTGAGAACCACTGCTCTACAAAGAATTGACTCAGGGGGGCTGAAAATGCACGCCACACTTCAGATATTTATTTGTAAAACATTTTGAAAACCATTTATCATTTTCCTTTCACTTCACAATTATATCTATTACATAAAATCCCAATAAAATACATTTACGTTTTTGGTTGTAACGTGCCAAAATGTGAAAAATTTCAAGGGGTATCAATAATTTTTCAAGGCACTGTATATAGGAGGGAGAAGACAGAAGGGGCCGGAGTCGCTGCTCCGACTCCTTCATTTGTGTGTGTACATTTAAGCCTTAGCTACAACGCGCTGTAAACTGTAGGCTTTTTCAAGAGGAACTAAAGCTTGTCATACATGGATCAAAATTAAGCTGATTCAACAGGTATTGGTTGAATTTTGGTCCAGCTATAGCCAGCAACACTGATAATTGCCAGCAAAATGCAATAGCTCAGCAGAAGTGATTCCCCCATCCCAGTGGCGGTGCGTCCATAGGGGGCGCCGGAGCCCCTCTCGCTCCCGCACCGCCACTGAAAACAATACATAGATTCATGCATTGCATGAATCTATGTATTGCCGCTGCTGCCGAATATTCAGATGGCCGGCCCCCAGGCTGTAATAGGCTACCAAATACTTATCCAGGGACGCACAGGGGGTGCGTTCCTTGGATAAGACCGACAGGCGTCTCAGCCAGCCAATCAGGTTCACTGGTACTGGTTACCAGTAACCCGATTGGCTAAACCATCATCAAGGGCGGGAAAAGACATGGAGGGACCAGGGAACGAGGATGGCCGACCCCAGAAAGGTAAGTGCCAGGGGGGGGGGGGGCAGCATTTTACAGCGCACAGTGGCGACAATTAAAGGGCACAGTGGCTGCGTTTGATGGCATGGCACAGTGGTGACAATTGATGAGAGAGACAGGAACAACGAGCGCCCAGAGGTGATTTTGTTTGCATGTGCCGCGCTATATACGTTTTTCATTCATTCATTCATTCAGTAGCTGCATTTGATGGGCACAGTGAGGCTGCAATTTTTTTTTTTTTTCGTTTGTTTGTGCCCCCCAAAAAAAATTTGAGCACCAGCCGCCACTGATTATATCACACACACACACATTATATATATATATATATATATATATATATATATATACACACACACATATACACACACACACACACAGGGAGTCCAGAATTATTAGGCAAATGAGTATTTTGACCACATCATCCTCTTTATGCATGTTGTCTTACTCCAAGCTGTATAGGCTCGAAAGCCTACTACCAATTAAGCATATTAGGTGATGTGCATCTCTGTAATGAGAAGGGGTGTGGTCTAATTACATCAACACCCTATATCAGGTGTGCATAATTATTAGGCAACTTCCTTTGCTTTGGCAAAATGGGTCAAAAGAAGGACTTGACAGTCTCTGAAAAGTCAAAAATAGTGAGATATCTTGCAGAGGGATGCAGCACTCTTAAAATTGCAAAGCTTCTGAAGCGTGATCATCGAACAATCAAGCGTTTCATTCAAAATAGTCAACAGGGTCGCAAGAAGCGAGTGGAAAAACCAAGGCGCAAAATAACTGCCCATGAACTGAGAAAAGTCAAGCGTGCAGCTGCCAAGATGCCACTTGCCACCAGTTTGGCCATATTTCAGAGCTGCAACATCACTGGAGTGCCCAAAAGCACAAGGTGTGCAATACTCAGAGACATGGCCAAGGTAAGAAAGGCTGAAAGACGACCACCACTCAACAAGACACACAAGCTGAAACGTCAAGACTGGGCCAAGAAATATCTCAAGAATGATTTTTCTAAGGTTTTATGGACTGATGAAATGAGAGCGAGTCTTGATGGGCCAGATGGATGGGCCCGTGGCTGGATTGGTAAAGGGCAGAGAGCTCCAGTCCGTCTCAGATGCCAGCAAGGTGGAGGTGGAGTACTGGTTTGGGCTGGTATCATCAAAGATGAGCTTGTGGGGCCTTTTTGGGTTGAGGATGGAGTCAAGCTCAACTCCCAGTCCTACTGCCAGTTTCTGGAAGACCCCTTCTTCAAGCAGTGGTACAGGAAGAAGTCTGCATCCTTCAAGAAAAACATGATTTTCATGCAGGACAATGCTCCATCACACGCGTCCAAGTACTCCACAGCGTGGCTGGCAAGAAAGGGTATAAAAGAAGAAAAACTAATGACATGGCCTCCTTGTTCACCTGATCTGAACCCCATTGAGAACCTGTGGTCCATCATCAAATGTGAGATTTACAAGGAGGGAAACCAGTACACCTCTCTGAACAGTGTCTGGGAGGCTGTGGTTGCTGCTGCACGCAATGTTGATGGTGAACAGATCAAAACACTGACAGAATCCATGGATGGCAGGCTGCATGAGTGTCCTTGCAAAGAAAGGTGGCTATATTGGTCACTTATTTGTTTTTGTTTTGTTTTTGAATGTCAGAAATGTATATTTGTGAATGTTGAGATGTTATATTGGTTTCACTGGTAAAAATTAATAATTGAAATGGGTATATTTATTTTTTGTTAAGTTGCCTAATAATTATGCACAGTAATAGTCACCTGCACACACAGATATCCCCCTAAAATAGCTAAAACTAAAAACAAACTAAAAACTACTTCCAAAAATATTCAGCTTTGATATTAATGAGTTTTTTGGGTTCATTGAGAACATGGATGTTGTTCAATAATAAAATAAATCCTCAAAAATACAACTTGCCTAATAATTCTGCACTACCTGTATATAATATTTCTAGTCGCGGTGTTATTTTCAGCAGCTATTCAGACAAAGAAACCCCATTCATGTAATGCAATAAACACTGCAGTCCATGAAGTACAAAGTGCAATAAGAATGGAGTTGTAAAGAATTTGGGAATGTTGCCGTCTCTGTAACCAATAGTCATTTTTTTTGTAGACTGAAGCAGAGTTCTGCTTAAAAGACTCTGTATTCAGTTATTTTCCCCAGTAACAAACAGATGGACGTTCTTCTTTGACTGCAACATCTGCGCCGCTCTCTCTGCTCCCACCACGGCAGCCAGTCTCTGAGCATCGTACTTCGAATACAGAACTGTACAAGTCCACGTGGCTTCTTCACCCTGCCTCCACGCCTTCATCATGTTACACACCTCACTGTAGAAGTGTGGGTAGGTGGGCAGTTCATAAAATATTAGATTCCTGATGCCTTTCAATGTGTATCTGAAAGCAAAATGATTATTCTTACATTAGTATTAATCACATCTTCCCAGCATGACAAAGGCAGGACACAGACAATAACAGACACCTTCATATACTTTGTGTTTTGTCTTTACTCAGATAGCAAGAAATTGTGCTGCAAGTCTGAATAGGACTTGCTAAGCTTGCCAGTCTTCACAAGCTTGTAGCACATTTGCAGCAAGTCTGCATTGCATGACTCAATATCAACTTTCTTTGAAAACATTCTGCAAGTCTGCTGCAAGTTCTGGTTCAGTTCAGCAATAGTCATCCCACCACAGGGGTCACTGTGGCTGAATTTGTTGTAGACTTGCAGAGTTCTTGCTGCAGACTCACCACTGCAACTTTGCTTTTGCTTTAGACTTGCCATGCAAATTTGCTACAAATTGAGGTTCATTTGTAAGTCTGTTAACTTGCTGCACATTTGCGGCAAGTTACTGTATCCTTGCTATCAGGGTAGCCACCAGACACTGCTCCTTCCACCGACCAGACACTGCTCCTTCCACCGACCAGACACTGCTCCTTCCACCGACCAGACACTGCTCCTTCCACCGACCAGACACTGCTCCTTCCACCGACCAGACACTGCTCCTTCCACCGACCAGACACTGCTCCTTCCACCGACCAGACACTGCTCCTTCCACCGACCAGACACTGCTCCTTCCACCGACCAGACACTGCTCCTTCCACCGACCAGACACTACTCCTTCCACCGACCAGACACTACTCCTTCCACCGACCAGACACTACTCCTTCCACCGACCAGACACTACTCCTTCCACCGACCAGACACTACTCCTTCCACCGACCAGACACTACTCCTTCCACCGAAAAATGGGGTTCAAGTTTTTCACCCACTGACACCAAAGATCGGGTACCATTTCTTCACTCACTGACACCAAAGATGGAGCACTATTTATCCCATTGTCACAATGATGGGACACTATCCTTCTACCACTAACCACAGGTGCCAGGTCATCTTTTACTTTGACTGCTTACCAACCCTGGGACTTTATTGAAAGTAGGACAGGAACACCCAAAGGTTGGCATGAACATTCAAAACTCCAAGATGGGGGGGTTGGGGGGACAACATAATTTAAACTATGGTAGGTAAGTTCTTGCCAATAGAATCATTGAAGGATTTGAGGACCACACTTCTTACCAGCATAATATAACCAAATATGTTTCTAGGTGAAGTGACCTTTTTCCAAGCCTTTAGAAAACGATTCACGCAGAGAATGAAAAAGTGCTCCGATATCATCTACCCTAGACGTTCAGGTTTATTAACAAAATGTAATGTTCTCACCTCTTATAGAAGTGAAATCTTTCCGTGACAAGGAGGAACTGTCTTTGTCCTCTCAGAAAGAATTGCCGTGCTCTGGAAATCCCAGGTTTGTCCGTGTATTCACAGATATGAGTGAAGCTGAGCTCTTCCTTTTTAAAGTAATTCCGAAGACGAACATAGTCAAAGTAGGATGGAACGTAGATGAGGGTGTGAGACATGATGGCATCTCGGTACTGTGGCAGGATCTTGTCAGTGAAAAACTTAAATCTGTAGCAATAATAAACAAATGTTACCAGTGAGAAAATATAAGATGCACAATACTTTTACTGAACAATCCCTTCAGGCAACAGTAAAGAACAGGACACTGCTATGCATTCCATATTAGCATATAATTAACAGAACCAAGTCTTATTAAATCTGTTTGATAAATGCAGCAAAACACGTATTGATCTTGCCAGAAATCCTGAGAGCCAATATTCTTCTACAATCTGCTAAATTGTTATCAGTTTGCATTGTTCTCAGTTTTCTCTGTGGATTACAGAACTCAGAAGTAGGGAAGGTTTTCTGCAGTTCTCAACTAGGATGATGACAAGGCTGCTCACCAATGGCTACAGTATAGCCAATATGGTAGGTAGGCCAACCTACTACAGCAAGTGTGTAACTGGCAGCACAACCAGGAATAAATAAAAGTAAGAAGAGGCTAAAAAAAAAATTATAAAACAAAACAAAGGCAGCTAAGGAATCGTAAGAAGCAATAGATTAACATTTAGCTAAACCCTAAAATAAAATTGTAAAGTTCAACCCTGGGGAAAAAAAACTACTTGTACCATCCTCCGCCCACTCCTATGCAATCTATAGCTCTCCTTTAAAAAATTTGGTCCAATGACAGCCAGCATCTTGCACATCTGACTGTAGGTGCTGCAACGTGGGAAGGTGCTTCTGGCAGTACCAACATCTCTTCCTGGTGATGCTGCTCTCCTGCTTTGCATGTAGTTGGTTGGTCAAAAGAAGCGGCAAAGGGGGCCGCTTCAGTGATGCATTACAAATTTGTTTTAGTCCTCAGTGCCCAGGCTGTCACAGCTTCCACATCCCATCGGCAGCATCTGGATCATATGGTTGAAAACTATCTAGGGGCGAAAACAGACATGGAGAGCTTTCCAGTCGATGATCCACTGGGTTACTGGGTCATGAGAATAGACCACTGGCCAGAACTTGCTTTCGGAATGGGCATTTAGTGCTGCCAGAGGCTTTGCGACTGACAAGAGTGCGTCTGTGTACAGACTATGTTGACCGGTTGACCTTTATCAAAATTAATCATTCCTGGATTAGCAGCAACTATGAAGCCCCAGCTGCCGATTTAGCAGATTAAGTGTTTTTGAGATGTGGATTCTCTGAAAGAGTTTGTGGGTGTTGATTTTATCTGGAAGAAATTTTTTGGTGTAGGTTTCATGGGGACAATTAACACCCATTGACCAATTATTATGTGCCTGTTGGCAGGTGCATATTTCAATTTTTAAAAGTAAGTCCAATTTTTGCTTTTATCAAGAGTACCTCTATAGGGTTATGGTGTGAAGGCACCACAAACACCCAAAGCCCAATTTTTTAACACCTGTTAGCTCTATCCAAAGCCTGCGAAAGCGACGCCAGAATTTATAAAAAAAAAAAAAAATCTAATCTTGTTCCGAATGCACTAAATTGTGGCCTCATCATACAAACTGGCTCCCCAAGCCGATGTTTTTAAAATAAAGAATGTAATGTAGGGTAGCTTCCGCGCTACTATGCGTCAATGATGTGTCAATAAACAAATGAGTGAGTGCAGCAAAACCTAATAGTGTTTACAATACACAGGTGAGATCAATTTTAGAAAAGAGGGAATAAGACACGTGACGGTGTCATAACGCGTAGGGAGTGGACGGCATACACCTGGAGTGACGTAGGCAGGCGCTGAGACGCCACTGTTTGTTTATCCACTGTTGCATACTTTTTGTTTTTAAATGCGAGCACAGGTTATTCTTTTAATAAACCTTTCCCTGTGCTTTGAGTACTACACCATTGGAGGCGTCTTTGTTTATCTCTCCCTCCCCTCTGAGACCGTTTGCTGTATAGGTACCGTGCCTTGGGTGGGTGCTACACCATTAGGTTGGAGAGACTGGAGATACTCCATTTTAAAGGGGTGTTCCAGCCAAATGTTGTGTTTATTAAAAGTCAGCAGCTACAAAAAGTGTAGCTGCTGGCTTTTAATAAACACTCACTTACCTTCTCCACGTTCCAGCGACGCGCCGGCCGGGGCTCCGCTCCTCTCCCCCCCCCCCTCCCGGCGTCTTCATTCTAACTGTGGGCACCCAGCCGTGACAGCCTTCGGCTTCACGGCCAGGCACCCACTTCGCATGCGCGAGCGGCACTGCCCATACGCGCGCGGCCCGCAGATAGTCTAGGACCTGTCAGTGTCCTAGGCGGTCGCCTACAGGGAGGGGCTGCTGTAGGCGATTAAGCTTAATCGCCTAACCAGCCCCTCGGCGGAAGGAGGAAGTGGGACAGAAGTCCCACTCCTCCTGATGCCCCCACTCCCCCCCCCCCCCCAAAAAAAAAATGACATGCCAAATGTGGCATGTAAGGGGGTGTGGAGTGGATTAAGTGGAAGTTTCATTTTTGGGTGGAACTCCGCTTTAAGTAGGGCAGGTGTGAAGGCTCTGTGTTGATCGATGAGGTGGATGACAGGACAGGATTCCTTTGAAGGCGCTTTTCACTCTGTATTGAGGTGAGAGTTCTGGGAGCCCTTTGACGGATACCCCACCTGATTGTTTACATCTATTATCCCCATCCTTTGAGTGGACATTCAGTTTATTTGTATTTTCAGCTTGGCAGCTCATCACTGCAACTTTTTGTTTATGGGACTTATTTTAATAACCAACTCTACTGATTTATTTGTTTATTCACACTTGATTTTTTGCCACTTATTTATCATTTATTTATTCACTTATTTTGCCTGGTAGTGTTAGTGCATACCCTCTTTTCTATAAAATAAAGAAAGCTTGCAGGAAAAAATCATTTTTTTCTCTTGATTAAAGGTTGATTACAGGTTCGATACATGGTACAGAGGCGCCACTTTACAGGCAGACTAAGGGGACCCCCAGGCACTATATTTAGAGGATTTGTTTTTTATTGTTTCACTTTAAGCATAATTAAGTCACAGCTCATTTAAAAAAAAAAAAAAAAAATGTAACTTTTGCATTGATACATGTTCCCCAGGGCAGTACCCAAACCCTCATACCCTTTGTATTTGTGTTATTCATGAATCACACATGCTGTAAGTGTTAAACCCAATTTAAGATTTGTTGAAATGCTTTATATGATATCCAACATCAGTTATATGGATTTACTATAAACTTACTTTTAGAATGGTGATGTTTTATATACTTTCACACCCCTGAAGAAATTTCTGAAACATGTTGGAAAATCTCCATTCGATTGGTACTGGGTGACCACCTTCCTGACACTAGAAACTGTGGAACACCTCCTCATGTTTTTGATGTCATATCGTCACATCACAGCCGCAATTTGTTTTTTAATACTGTATTGGTTGTCCAAATAATGTTTGTATCTATGTTTTATACTATGCTAATATTCTTATTCTTTGATTACCTTGGGCCTTTAAATAGTCCCCAAAGGGGGATTTTTGTCCTTTACCTATTTAGATTAGCTTTGGGATGATGGCCTAAATCATTTTCTGTCTGAAGTGATGTACTGTGTCAGCCAGCGACGGTTGCAGGGAGAGGAGAGAAAGCTCAGACAACAGCTAGTAAAGCCTGGAGCAGGGATGTCACCCATAGGCTTCAATGGCCAATTCGTTGTCGGTGCTCCCTCCTCTCCCCTGAAGTCATGACAAGAGAGCCGAGCAGCCTAAAAATAGGTGAATTTATACATCTTTCTTACACAGGTTAGTTAGCACAGGGGAGGGGTGGGGGCGTGTTTTAAGGATAGTTAGGTGTAAGCAGGAATACTACCAACTTTACTTTTACTTTACGCCAGCTCTATAGCGCAGCTATATAGCGCAGCAATAGACATCCTTATGTGATTGCGCTCTGCGATTGTCAAGACCTTCGGACTGGGCTTATCACAGAACAGGGTAAAAAAAGCCAATAACAGTGGCCCTTTACCACGTGATCAGCTGTTAGCCAATGACAGCTGATCACGGAAGTAAACAGAAGTCGGTTATCTGCTTTTTTTTTTCTCCTCACGATCATAGTTACATAGTTAGTCAGGTTAAAAAAAAAGACACAAGTCCATCCAGTTCAACCATAAAAAAACAAAACAAAATAAAACACAGTATATCCCATACACCCAACTCCATACCCACAGTTGATCCAGAGGAAGGCAAAAAAAAAAAAAACACAGCAGAGCATGATCCAATTTGCTACCGGAGGGGAAAAAAAATTCCTTCCTGATCCCCCGAGAGGCAATCGGATTTACCCTGGATCAACTTTACCTACAAATCTTAGTACTCAGTTATATTATGTGCATTTAGGAAAGAATCCAGGCCCTTCTTAAAGCAATCTACTGAGCTGGCCAGAACCACCTCTGGAGGGAGTCTGTTCCACATTTTCACAGCTCTTACTGTGAAGAAACCTTTCCGTATTTGGAGGTGAAATCTCTTTTCCTCCAGATGTAAAGAGTGCCCCCTTGTCCTCAGTGTTGACCTTAAAGTCAATAACTCAACACCAAGTTCACTATATGGACCTCTTATATATTTGTACATGTTGATCATATCCCTCCTTATTCTCCTCTTCCCAAGAGTGAATAAATTCAGTTCTTCTAATCTGTCCTCATAGCTGAGCCCCTCCATGCCTCTTATCAGTTTAGTTGCCCTTCTCTGCATTTTCTCCAGTTCCCCGATATCCTTTTTGAGAACTGGTGCCCAAAACTGGACTGCATATTCCAGATGAGGTCTTACTAATGATTTGTATAGGGGCAAAATTATATCTCCATCTCTGGAGTGCAGCACAGGCTACCCCCCACTCCCCGGGACATATGAGATTGTCTCCCTACCAAGGCTTCCAATCTCTTGGCTTGTCCTATATTGGACATTGCAGTGTGGCTGCCGTGGTTTTGGATCTAAACTCCTCCCTGGCTTTACCCCATACTCTCTGCTGTTCTGGTCCCAGTCCACTTTAATTCCTGATTTACTTCAGAATTTATTCATTTTTTTGATATACTATGGCCGACTGTCAACTATAGGAAATCCTCTCTTTTTTCCTATCTGGCTGCATTGAGCTTTTTTAAAAGCTATACACCACCTATACATCTGTGACCATTGTGCACTTGGATGACTGGCAGTCTATCTGATGTATGGAACTAGCAATATCTTAGTGTCAAAACTTTCTCTCAAACTCGTCCTGAAGAAGCCGTTAGGCGAAACGCGTAGGCGAGACGAAAGATAATTTTGCCTGTGAATGTATTTTGTTTATATACTAGCATTCTTTTTTCTATGGATTTTATTGTATGTAATTTTTGTAATTAAATTTATATTTTCTAAACCCCTTATGTCCCTGTGATTGCCTGAAAAAGTCCGCCCTGTTACTACTTTGTGTAGTTTCTCTTTTTTGACTATTTTATCTCTGGAGTCCATACCTCTTAATACAAGAAAGGACTTTGCTCGCTTTGGAAACCGCAGCTTGGTATTGCATGCCATTATTGAGCTTATGATCAACTAAAACCCCCAGATCCTTCTCCACTACAGATCCCCCCAGTTGAACTCCCCCTAGCATGTATGATGCATGCATATTCTTAGCCCCCAAGTGCATTACTTTACATTTATCAACATTAAACCTCATCTGCCACATAGTCGCCCAATTAGACAGAGCATTGAGGTCGGCTTGTAAATTGGAGACACCCTGCAAGGACGTTATTCCACTGCATAGCTTGGTGTCATCTGCAAAGACAGAAATGTTACTTTTGATCTCAGACCCAATATCATTTATAAATATATTAAAAAGTAAGGGACCCAACACCGAACCTTGGGGTACACCGCTGATAACCTTGGACCATTCAAAGTAAGAATCATTAACCACAACTCTCTGAATCCTGTCTTTCAGCCAGTTTTCTATCCATTTACAAACCGATATATCTAATCCTGTAGACCTTACCTTACACATGAGCCGTGTGTGGGGAACTGTATCGAACGCTTTTGCAAAATCCAAGTATACCACGTCCACTGCCACGCCTCTGTCCAGGGTTTTACTTACCTCTTCATAAAAGGAAATCAGGTTTGTCTGACAACTTCTGTCTTTCATGAATCCATGCTGTCTGCTGCTTAAATAGTTTGTTTCCAGCAAGAACTCATCCATGTGGTCTTTTATTAAACGTTCCAGTATCTTCCCAACTATAGAAGTTAAACTAACAGGTCTATAGTTACTTGGTAAAGACTTTGTTCCCTTTTTAAATATGGGCACCACATTGGCTCTACGCCAATCCAGTGGTACTATTCCTGTCATTAATGAGTCCCTAAATATTAGATACAGTGGCTTTGAAATTTCAGAGCTCAATTCTTTTAGGATCCGTGGGTGGATGCCATCTGGTCCAGGTGCTTTATCCACCTTTATTCTGTCTAAATATTTCTGGACCATATCACTTTTGAGCCATTGTGGATTTGGGGCTGTGTCACTCCCACCCTCATTTTGGACATGAGCTCCCCCATGCTCCATTGAATACACAGAGCTGAACAAAGCATTTAATAAATTTGCCTTCTCTATGTCCTCAGTAACCCACTCTAGATTATTTTGTAAAGGGCCTACACGCTCAGACTTGACCTTTTTACTATTAATATATTTAAAGATTTTTTTGGGGTTTGTCCTACTATCTTTTGCAATCTGTCGTTCATTTTGATCAGCTTGAGTAGAATAGAAGAAAGCCGGTAACCATTTTCTGTTACAGGGACATCGGTCCCAAACTGCCTGCCAGTAGTGCTAATCAGTGCCAACTAGTGCCACCTATCAGTGTCCACAAGAGGCACCCAATAATGTCCAGTGCTGCAAATCAGTGTCACCCATCAGTGCAGCTTCATCAGTGCCACCTCATCAGCACACATCAATGCCGCAGAAAAATTACCCATTTGCAAACTTTTATATCAAACTATGAAAAAAATCATTGTTTTTTTCCAAAAATATATATTTTTTTTGTTTCTTTCGCAAAGAATAAAAAACCCAGTGGTGATTAAATGCCACCAAAAAAAGCGATTTGTCTGAAAAAACAAAATGATAAAAATGTCATGTGGATACAGTGTTGCATTGTCATTTAACGTGGGACAGCGTTAAAAGCTGAAAATTGGACTGAGCAGGAAGGGGGTAGAAGTGCCCTGTAAGAAAGTGGTTATAGATTACCTAGGAGCCTAGGCCACATTTCAGCTTTATTTAGTTTTGACAGTGCTATAATCACATAACCTTAAAGAAATAAAAATTCAAAATCGCATTTAAAATGTTGCATGCCATGTCGAAGTGCCTTCTATGACCCTTACCTTGCATCTATCACAGAAAGCACGCTGTCGGCCTCCAAACGCTGAAACACATGTGGTAGCTGGACCAGCACCTGACATATAGAGCCTGTCTTGGGGACGTTTTTCACAGCCACCTATATTGAAATAAAGTAAGCAGATAAACAGGAGTGAACTTACAGCCACTTGCTACTTCTAAGGGGCTTGTGCATCATTGGATCTATATTCTCCAAGGTTCCGATGGCTTTTGGTGAACTTACCTGCCCATTGTAATTGAAGCAATGCTTATTAAATATAGAGTTTATCTGGGGCTCCTGCAGAGCGCTGAACAGCAGTGTCTGCCGATAGTATTTGGACCAGTTACTGAGGCTCCACATACGAACGCGGGAGAAGTCCACCCCATGAGAGTCCGTTGGTTGGAGGTTGAGGTGAGACATTAGGTGCTGAAACAAAGCAAATCGGCAAATCGGCAAAGTTATTAAAAAGAAAAAACACATTCAGCTTTTGAACCTAAACACAAGAACACATTTTTTATCAAAACAAAGTTATAATACTTAATCTAATGTATAGAAAACTATCCCTCCCCGTGCAAAAATGATAATACAGCAAAATACCAAACTGTTCTTGCATTCTATCCTATTAGAGACAGTGAAGGCTTCAGCCAGAGCTAAAGGAAACGTGTAAAAGAATAAAAAGGGATAAAACGCGGACAATAATTATCTCTTCATCTAAAATTTCTAGCCGTCTGGTTTTCATGCTGATTCTCTGGCTTTAATACATTGAAGCACCGACTATAAAAATATGATTTTTAAACTTTTCTCTACCTTTCCTAATCTCCATGCTTGGATAGTGACTGAAAACACTGAAGCCAAGAGTAACAGCCAAGCAGCTAGCATTTCCAGGTCAGCAATAGAAGCCCCCCGACTGCTCCTATGGTGGGTTTATTTTAAATGCACAGGATATTGTGCCACACTTATTCCGAATTGCTGTTCTGCTACAGGAGAGCCACTAAACAAATGCAGTAAAAAAGGACATACTATTCGCAACCAGCCCTATTGTCAAAACTTAATTGAACAAGCTGAAGTTAGAAGCCGATTGGTTAACCACTAGCCGACCAGCCGCCGTGGTTCTACGGCGGCAGGTCGGCTCTCCTGGGCGAGCGCCCGTAGCTCTACGTCGGGACTTTTGCGGCCGCTAGGGGTCTGGTCTTTGGACAGCAATATGGTCCGTTGCTAAAGTGGTTAATATGTACAGCTACACCAGATTCTGTGTGCACCAGTTTTAGTAAGGCCTGGTTCACACTTGCTGGTTAATGCGTTTTCCCAATGCCTTTTTTCACACAAGTTTTTGGTGCGTTTTTTAATAAGTTTTGTGTTTTTGGGAGGCATCTGTTGTCTTGCTGGAGAAAGCAGCAAGAACACATCAAGTATTGTTATTAAGAAATTCCATTGAGTCCATGGAACCAAAAACACAAATTACTGTGGGGGAAACAAAAATGTCCCTGATCCTTTCCAAAAAACGCACAGATGTGAACGTGACCCATAAGAAACCATATTACCGCTTGCCGTATAGGTACTGCGGGGCTGCGGCTCCTACAGGCAAAATCACTTACCTGTATGTGATCGGTCTGTCCGGGTTTGCGTCGGCGACCAGCTCCCACTGTGCTTGGACACAGCGGGAGCCAACAAGTGGGTCCGACGGAAATCGCTGAACGTTCCCGACCGAGGCAGAAAGGCGGTCTGCCTATGTAAACAATGCAGATCACCGTTCTGTGACAAGAAAATACTGAGATCCTGTGTTTCTGCTAAGCAGGAACATGGATCTCTGTTCCCAAAGTGGAAACATCTCCCCCACACAGTTAGAAAGCACACATTTAACCCTATGATTGCCCCTTCCCAGCCAGCATAATTAGTACAGTAAATATTTTTTAGCACTGATCACTGTATTGGTGTCACTGGTCTCGAAAAAAGGGATTTTTAAATACAGCTTACCTGTAAAATCCTTTTCTTGGAGTACATCACGGGACACAGAGCGGCATATTCATTACTATATGGGTTATATGGAGTACCTTCAGGTGTGGACACTGGCAATCTCAAACAGGAAGTCCCCTCCCTATATAACCCCCTCCCCTAGAGGGAGTCCCTCAGTTTTGTAGCAAGCAGTATGCCTCCCAAAAATGTTCCCCAAAAGAGGGGTGGGAGCTCTGTGTCCCGTGATGTACTCCAAGAAAAGGATTTTACAGGTAAGCTGTATTTAAAAATCCCTTTTTCTTTCTCGTACATCACGGGACACAGAGCGGCATATTCATTACTATATGGGATGTCCGAAAGCAATGCTTTAATGAGGGGAGGGAGACATCTTCTCAAACGAGATTTAATTTAGAGGTACACTCAAATAATAATAATAATAATTCCAACTTAGTCAAGAAAAAACTTTTTTTTTTTTTTCTTTTTTACAACCAAGGGTGCCCCTGATCCCGAGGATCTTAAACTGCAGCCTGTAGTACTGCCTGTCCAAAGGCAGAATCCGCATTCCTTCTCACGTCTAGTTGATAAAACTTTGTAAACGTGTGGACTGATGACCACGTCGCCGCCTTGCATATCTGAGCCATAGAGATCTGATGGTGTGCTGCCCAGGAGGCGCCCATGGCCCTGGTAGAATGGGCCTTTACCGACAAAGGAGGAGGCAACCTCTTCAAACCGTAGGCCTGAATGATTAATTGTCTAATCCATCTCGAGATGGTGGATTTTGCAGCTGCCTGCCCCTTCTTGGGGCCATCTGGTAGAACGAACAACACATCTGTTTTCCGGATCTTTTCTGTAGCTTTAAGATAGGCCTTCATGGCCCGGACAATATCCAAGGTATGCAGCAACCCCTCCTTTCTAGACGTGGGTTTCGGAAAGAAGGATGGAAGTACCAAATCCTGGTTCAAGTGAAAATTGGATATAACCTTTGGTAGAAAGGAAGGATGGGGCCGGAGAACTGCCCTGTCCTTATGTAGAACGAGATATGGTTCCTTACACGATAAGGCTGCTAACTCTGACACTCTCCTGGCCGAAACTATGGCGACCAAGAAAACCAACTTTCTTGTCAGTAAAACTAAAGGAATCTCAGCCAACGGCTCAAAGGGTTGTTTCTGTAGAGTGGACAGGACAAGATTTAAGTCCCATGGACAAATTGGTGACTTGACAGGAGGATTAATACGCAAGACCCCCTGTATGAAGGTCTTTACCAGCGAGTGGGTGGCCAGCGGCCTCTGAAACCACACTGACAGAGCTGAAATCTGTCCCTTGATTGTGCTTACTGCCAGGCCTTTATCCACTCCTAGCTGGAGAAAACTTAACACCCTATCAATGGTATATTTGCGGGAATTCCATCTTTTGGATTCACACCAGCCTACGTAGTTCCTCCACACCCTGTAATAAATCACCCTGGAGGCCGGCTTTCTAGCCCTAATCAGGGTAGGAATTACCTGCCTAGACAGACCTCTACCCCTGAGAATCAGGGATTCAGCCTCCAGGCCGTCAAATTTAGACGTTGTAATGTAGGGTGGAGGATCGGGCCTTGTGAGAGTAGGTCTGGTCGTAGAGGAAGAGTCCAAGGGTCTCCCACTGCCATCTTCAGGACCAGTGAGTACCATGTCCTCCGGGGCCAAGCTGGAGCTACTAGAATGACTGGCTTGTGCTCCACTCTGATCCTGCGCAACAGGCGCGGAAGTAACTGTAGCGGAGGGAATGCATATAGAAGTTTGAATTGATGCCAAGGGCAAACCAACGCATCGGTTCCGCAGGCCATAGGGTCCCTCGCTCGAGACACGAACCTGTCTAGTTTCTTGTTGAACCTGGGTGCCATTATATCTACGTCTGGCATTCCCCACCTCTGGCAGATTGTCTGAAAGACCTGGGGATGCAGAGACCACTCCCCTGGCGACAGAATCTGGCGACTTAAGAAGTCTGCCTGCAGGTTGTCCACTCCGGGAATGAATATCGCCGAAATGCAGGGTACATGAACCTCTGCCCACTGAAAAATCAAGCTCACCTCCCTCTGAGCGGCCCGACTCCTGGTTCCCCCTTGGTGGTTTATGTATGCCACCGCTGTGGCATTGTCTGACTGGATTCTCACCGGGGACCCCTGTAATCTGGAGGTCCATGCCAGAAGGGCTAGGCGAGCAGCTCTGATCTCCAAGATATTGATGGGGAGCTGCCTCTCTGTTTTCACCCAAGTTCCCTGGCGAGAGAACCCCTCGAAGACCGCCCCCCAGCCTGCCAGGCTGGCGTCTGTGGTAACTACCTTCCAGACAACAGGGCTGAAGGATCTTCCCTTTAGAAGATTCTGAGGGCTCAACCACCAGGCCAGGCTTTGTCGGACCCTTGATGATAGCGTCAAAGGGGACTCTAAGGCATGTGCTCTCTTGCCCCAGGCTGCTAGAATGGCCGCCTGCAGGACGCGAGTGTGGATCTGAGCGTATGGTACCGCCTCGAACGTGGCCACTAGCTTGCCTAGTAATCGCATACACAGGCGAATAGTTGGTTTTTTCTTGCTTAGAACCAACTGAACCAACCCCTTGATAGCCTCGATCTTTACAAGGGGCAGGAACACCCTTTGCTGTTCTGTGTCTAACCTCATGCCGAGGTATTCCAACTGCTTTGTAGGCTGGAACGCTGACTTTTCCCGGTTTAGGACCCAGCCGAACCCTTCGAGGTACTGAACCGTGAGGTTTACTGCCTGTTGCAGACACGGCCGTGAGTGATCTATGATTAAAAGGTCGTCCAAGTATGCTAGGACTGTGACCCCTTGGATCCTTAGATTGGCCAGAACTGGGGCTAGGATCTTCGTGAATACCCGGGGGGCCGTGGCCAGCCCGAAGGGGAGCGCCCTGAATTGGAAGTGTCGCTGCCCCACCGCGAAGCGTAAAAATCTTTGATGCGACTGAAAGATTGGTACATGAAGGTAAGCATCCTTTATGTCTATGGAAGCCAGAAAATCGTCCCTCTGAAGCGTGGCGACTGCTGACCGGATGGATTCCATCCGGAAAGAACGAACCCTTAGGTAACCGTTTAACCTCTTTAGGTCCAAGATTGGCCTGACATCGCCGTTGGGCTTTGGTATGACAAAGAGATTGGAATAGAAACCTAGCCCTTGCTCTTGGGCTGGCACCTCTATTATTACGTCCTGGCAAAGCAGGAGATCCAAAGCTGCCAGCATCGAGGCCTTCCTTGCTGGATCCTTTGGTAGCCTTGACTCTTGAAAATGAGGCGGAGGAAAGTTTAGAAACTCCAGTCTGTAGCCTGCGGTTACAGACGCCCGGACCCATTTGTCGGGGATCTTGGCTTCCCAAACTTCTGAAAAGAAACAAAGCCTTCCCCCCACCCGCGAGAGTGGGGGCGCCCCTTCATAAGGCAGACTTAGGGGCTGTCTTTGTCGGCTTGCGATACCATGGTCTCTTACCCCCAGGGGCCTGTCCCTGCGATCTACTGTTAACGTTGGATCGTGCAGGCGGCCGTCGATACTGCCTGGAATTTGAGGGCCCTGAGACAGGAAAGAGCTGCCTTTTAAATGTAGGACCCCGGAATGTCTTTTTGACCGGTAAAAGGGTACTTTTGCCACTTGAAATAGTCTGAATGTATTTATCCAGATCCTCCCTGAAGAGTCGTCCTCCATGGAAGGGAAAACCTGCCAGAAGCTTTTTGCATGGGGGCTCCGCCGCCCAGTTCTTCAACCATAAGAGCCTTCTCATGTGCACCAAAAATAGTGATAAACGAGAGGCCTGCTGGATGGAATCCTTTATAGCATCTACAGCAAAACACAGAGCTCTGGGAATGTCAGAAAACTCTTCTGCTTGTTGGGTAGGCATGTCCTTTAGCATTTCTTTTGTCTGGTCCTTCAACGCCTGACAAACTCCAATTGCAGCCACAGCTGGCTGTACCACTGCTCCTGCCGTAGCAAAGGATGCTTTTAAAAGTGTCTCTAACCGTTTATCAACCGGATCTTTAAACATATGTATGTTTTCCACCGGGCAAGTTAGTGATTTATTCACACATGAGATGGCTGCATCCACCACTGGGAGCCTCCACCTCTTGGAGAATTTTTCCTCCATGGGGTAAATGACCGCAAATCTTTTCGGTGGCAGAAAAATCCTGTCCGGCCGTACCCAATCCCGAAAGATCAATTCCTCCAAGAGAGGATGGACCGGAAAAACCGCGTTGCTTGAAGGAGCTTTCAAAGAGCCCAGAGAGGATACCGGAGGAACCTGAGGCTCTGGCAATGGTAAACTAAATGCCGAGCGGACCATGTCCGTCAAAGACTGCACCCACAGTCTCTTTGTCTGGGAGTCTGAAAATGGTTCCTCAGAGGTAGATCCCTCAATCCCTGAACCCTCTTGGTTCAGGTCTAGTTGATCCTCCTGCGATTCCAATTCCTCCGGAGAGAGAATTTCAGCATCTGAGGATACACCTCTTGGTGATGGGGATCTAACCCGTTTCTTGCCAGGAATAGCTCTAGCGATCAATGCTGCTATTCTCTCTTCTAGCCCCCCTAGGGATACAGCTAGCATCTCCTCTGTGATAAACACAGGGCTGGGCTGATCTGGGCCAGCCTCCGCACCAGACCCCCCTAGGGATACAGCTAGCATCTCCTCTGTGATAAACACAGGGCTGGGCTGATCTGGGCCAGCCTCCGCACCAGACCCCCCCTAATGGCTCATCCAAGGCGACCTTTATGGGAATAAGTTGCGGGGAAAGTATCGGCATATCATCAGAATCAGAGGGGGAACCCCTTTGTTTTTTTGGTCTTTTTTGTACCCTTTGACCCCGAACCTTTGGAAGCCATAATACAAAATCGAGGGACTCCGCCAACCACAACAGACTGTAGTGGCCAGGAGTACAAAACTAGAGCTTAGGGGACAATAGCTCAGTAATGCCCAAAAACTGATGGAACCCGTATGTTTTTTTTTTGTTTTTTTTTTAAACATACAGCGACCCCAAACTTAGTTTGCCAGCCTCCAACCTGTTGCAAAAAGGGGGATTTCTTGGCTTAACAGAAAGGCATTGGAACCAAGTCCAGCCTGTACTACCCCTCTTCCGCCACCGGGAGTCACCGTTCTGCCGCTCTGCGTCCTCTCCCTTTGAGATCAGCCTCAGACTGAGCACTGACAATGCCTGCTGATCTATAACAGCACAAGGCGCGCCCCTGTATGACGCTGCAGGCACGCCCCCCCCGCCCTCCTCTCCGAACGGCGCGAAAAACGTCTATAAGACGTGCGCGCACGCGCGCGCGCGTATGCCGGAGCAGGAAGAACATGGAGGAGCCGCGCTGCTGGAGACCCAGGACTGCAGAACCAGGCGGCAGATTCAAACCCCCGGCCAGGTAGGACTCTCCAAAAGGCCCCATAGGGATCCTTACCAGTCCTAGGAAGAAAGCAGCAGGTAGCTAGCTAGCAACACCATTCTTAGACAGGGGAACCTAGTGATGGGGGAAATGGGATCATCCTGTCTTTCACAGACATAGTGAGCAAGGTTGCCAATGCAGAGCATACTTAGGCTACCCCCCTTTTAGGTTACCCCGGAGAGCCTGCTGTCGAACCAAGTCCCGCAGGCTCCCCTCTTACCTGCTCCATGCTGCAGGATGTTTGTCTAGCAAAACGATCCAATCTTCTCCCATCTCCGTGGGTAGCGTAATAGACCTTCAGGCCCTGGGGTCCTATGAAGGTACCCACTGTCCTGGACCTATATAGCACCCTGGCAAACAGGAACTTATGGTCTTTACGAACTCCAAGTCCTGGGCCCAGCCCTCCAAAGAGGAGCATTATAGGCAAAACCCCACGGTTTGGGGCCCGGGTACTGTCCACTTTGGCACTGAGGCTCTTTGGACAGATCCGGTTAGCCCGCCCTTAATCCCAAGGATGTGGAGCAAAGCTATTCCGTGACCAACACCTAAGACACTGGCGAAAAAACTGAGGGACTCCCTCTAGGGGAGGGGGTTATATAGGGAGGGGACTTCCTGTTTGAGATTGCCAGTGTCCACACCTGAAGGTACTCCATATAACCCATATAGTAATGAATATGCCGCTCTGTGTCCCGTGATGTACGAGAAAGAAAAGTGTCACTTTGTGGCCGATTTGTCCGCCGAAATGTCGCAGTCCCAATAGCTGCTATTAGTAAAAATAAATACAAATTCCCAAAAAAATTCCCATATTTTGTAGCCACTATAAATTTTGCCAAAAAAACAATCAATATACGCTTATTTATTTGTTTTTTAACCAAAAACATGTTGCAGAATATATATTGGCCTGAATTGATGAAGAAATTCAATTTTTTTTTCTTTATTGGATATGTTTTATAGCAGAAAGTAAAAAAGGTTTTGTTTCACAAAATTGTCGATGGTTTTTGTTTATAGTGCAAAAAATTCAAACCGCAGAGGTGATCAAATACCACCAAAAGAAAGCAATTTGTGGGGAAAAAAGGAAATCAAATTTTAGTTGGGTACAGCTTCACACGACTGCGCAATTGTTAACGTAATGCAGTGCCGTATCGCAAAAAATGGCCTGGTCATTAAGGGGTTTGGTAAATCTTCTGGAGCTGAAATGGTTAAATGGACTGAAAACAAACTGAAAAATGCATAGGTGTAACCAAGGCCTAAATGTCCCAGTTTGTGCCTTTTATCCAACCATATCACCTATGTAACTAGATACAAAGTATCAGCTGGAAGTAAAGCATAAAGAATACACAGACATCACAGAGAAGAGTTTGATGTTGAGATCCATTCTTTGGGAAATGTGCTTTATTATCTACACCAATATCTAACACTTACCAGGACATGTTCCCAGTTCTGCATCAGGTAAATATCAGCTTGATCAATGATGAGGATTTCTATGGAAGACAGGAAATCAAAATCCCGTTTTTTCTCTCCCTCACTGCCAATGATGGTACGAAGACCAAGTGGAGATGCAACGATGATGTCCGAGGAGTAGAATGGAGAGTAAAGTCTCATGCTCTTCTGCAGAATGGCCACTCCTGTCAACCAAAGATGGGGCAACGTCAACACCTATTCATTAATGTGCTTCACAAACCATTACCAAGCAGAGAACATAAATCCTGCCTTTACTGGGCTACAAATACAAGACAGTTAAATAGCTATTAACCCTTTATAGAAATGTTGCGATTCTCACAAAACATTTCATCTTACTTTTTTTTTTTTTAAACACTTTATCGTCAAGTCTGCAAAACATTAGACATACCGTATATACCCAAATATAAGCCGAGGGCCTAATTTTGACGCGAGTATAAGCCTAGGGTAATAATGCAGCAGCTATACTGTAAGTGGAAAAGAGGGTCAACCATGCCCATTTGCACGCCTCACTGTGTCATGCCTCACTGTGCCCACTGCAACCTCACTGTGCCATACCTCAGTGTGCCCACTGCAACCTCACTGTGCCATGCCTCAGTGTGCCCACTGCAACCTCACTGTGCCATGCCTCAGTGTGCCCACTGCAACCTCACTGTGCCATACCTCAGTGTGCCCACTGCAGTCTCACTGTGCCATACCTCAGTGTGCCCACTGCAGTCTCACTGTGCCATACCTCAGTGTGCCCACTGCCGTCTCACTGTGCCATACCTCAGTGTGCCCACTGCCGTCTCACTGTGCCATACCTCAGTGTGCCCACTGCCGTCTCACTGTGCCATACCTCAGTGTGCCCACTGCCGTCTCACTGTGCCATACCTCAGTGTGCCCACTGCCGTCTCACTGTGCCATACCTCAGTGTGCCCACTGCAGTCTCACTGTGCCATACCTCAGTGTGCCCACTGCAGTCTCACTGTGTCCAAGTACCCGAATTCTTGACAGGCATCCATTTTTTAAAAGTCGCAGCTTCCTCCTGGCGTTCCGTGATGGGCATTTGACACTGTTTCCGCCCATCATGGAGGTCCTCTCATCCTCTGACTCAGTTTCCCAGCAGACACCATGTTCAGTGTTCCGCCAATCACAGACAGTCTTACATCCTCGGACGAGAGGACCTCCGTGACAGTGTCAAATGCCTATCACAAAACAGAACACCAGTAGGAAGCCGCGACTTTTAAAAAAAATGGACGCCTGTCAAGAATTCAGGTACACTGACTCGAGTATAAGCCGAGGGGGATATTTTCAACCCTAAAAAAAAAAAATTGTTTTGTGAATGTTGGCTAAAAAAGTTATGCCGTCTGTATGCAAAACAAATTCACGGCCAACGTCCTTCACACAAAATTCCACGGATTTGTCTGATGGAAATGTGATCGTGTGTACGATGATTTACTTTTTTCTTATTCTTCTTTTCCTTTAACCGTTTGAGGACCACTGTACGTCGAAAAAAATTACACGGCTGGGCATAAGGGTGTACAGGTACGTCACCTTTAAGATCCCAGCCGTAGGTCGCGAGCACGCCGGCGCGCTTGCAAACCGGTCCTCTTCTTCTTGGCCATCCCCACGGGAATAGCGGACCCGATCGCCACCGGGGTCCCTCCGATCGGGTCACAGAGAGGAAGAACGGGGAGAGGCAAGTGTAAACAAACCTCTCCCTGTGCTTTCTAGTGTGGCTGTTGCTGATCGTCTGTTCCCTGTGTTAGGGAACGAGGATCAGGGACATCACATGCCAAGCATTGCCCCACCACAGTAAGAACACACCCTTAGGGCACACTTACCCCTACACCGCAACCTCCTGGTTAACCCCTTCACTGCCAGTGTCATTTTTACAGCACTGTTCGCTGTAAAAATGACAATGGTGTCAAAAGTGTCCGATGCGTTGTCCTCCATAATGTCGCAGTAAAAAAAAAAAAGCTGATTGCCGCCATTACTAGAAAAAAAAATATTAAATAAAAATGCAATAAAACTATCCCCTATTTATTAGACGCTATACATTTTGTGCAAACCAATCAATAAGTGCTTATTGTGAATTTTTTTTAACAAATATGTAGAAAAATACGTACCGGCCTAAACTGGAATATTAACTATAGCAAAAAGTTAAAAATATTGTTTTTTTTTCAAAATTGTCGCTCTATTTTTGTTTATAGCGCAAAAAATAAAAACCGCAGAGGTGATAAAATACCACCAAAAGAAAGTTCTATTTGTGGGAAAAAAAGGATGCCAATTTTGTTTGGGAGCCACGTCGCACGACCACGCAATTGTCCGTTTAAGCAACACAGAGCCGAATCGCAAAAAGCGGCCAGGTCCTTTAGCTGCTCTGGGGCTTAAGTGATTAAAGGCTACAAAGTGCTTCAGTTGTCTATTTTGTCTCTTTTACAGCAATGGGAAAAGTGCAAACTTTTATAAAGCAGCATTTAATTCATAAAGGCAAAACCTTTAGGTTTTAGATATAGTAGAGCAGTGTTTGTCAACCTTTTTTCAGTCAAAGCACCATTTAGAATTTTCAGTCTGAGAGCATCCTAGCGCACTTATTTTGCTCATTCCTGCGTGCATCACATTTGTTTGAATGGGTTGTCATGGTTGCTTGAATCACGCAAAAAAAATTCTAAAAAGGAACCAGGCTGCACCTGTTTTAGCGGGATTGAAAACAAACATACAGTGCAGAAAATAAGTATTTGAACACCCTGCTATTTTGCAAGTTCTCCCACTTGGAAATCATGAAGGGGTCTGAAATTGTTATCGTAGGTGCATGTCCACTGTGAGGCATAATCAAAAATAAATAAAAAATCCAGAAATCACAATGTATGATTTTTTTAACTATTTATTTGTATGATACAGCTGCAAAGAAGTATTTGAACACCTGAGAAAATCAATGTTAATATTTGGTACAGTAGCCTTTGTTTGCAATTACAGAGGTCAAACGTTTCTTGTAGTTTTTCACCAGGTTTGCACACACTGGAGGAGGGATTTTGGCCCACTCCTCCACACAGATCTTCTCTAGATCAGTCAGGTTTCTAGGCTGTCGCTGAGAAACAGAGTTTGAGCTCCCTCCAAAGATTCTCTATTGGGTTTAGGTCTGGAGACTGGCTAGGCCACGCCAGAACCTTGATATGCTTCTTACAGAGCCACTCCTTGGTTATCCTGGCTGTGTGCGCTTCGGGTCATTGTCATGTTGGACGACCCAGCCTAGACCCATCTTCAAAGCTCTAACTGAGGGAAGGAGGTTGTTGCCCAAAATCTCGCAATACATGGCCCCGGTCATCCTCTCCTTAATACAGTGCAGTCGCCCTGTCCCATGTGCAGAAAAACACCCCCAAAGCATGATGCTACCACCCCCATGCTTCACAGTAGGGATGGTGTTCTTGGGATGGTACTCATCATCATTCTTCCTCCAAACACGGTTAGTGGAATCATGACCAAAAAGTTCTATTTTGGTCTCATCTGACCACATGACTTTCTCCCATGACTCCTCTGGATCATACAAATGGTCATTAGAAAACTTAAGATGGGCCTTGACATGTGCTGGTTTAAGCAGGGGAACCTTCTGTGCCATGCATGATTTCAAACCATGACGTCTTAGTGTATTACCAACAGGACCCTTGGAAACGGTGGTCCCAGCTCTTTTCAGGTCATTGACCAGCTCCTCCCGTGTAGTCCTGGGCTGATTTCTCACCTTTCTTAGGATCATTGAGACCCCATGAGGTGAGATTTTGCATGGAGCCCCAGTCCGAGGGAGATTGACAGTCATGTTTAGCTTCTTCCATTTGCTAATGATTGCTCCAACAGTGGACCTTTTTTCACCAAGCTGCTTGGCAATTTCCCCGTAGCCTTTTCTAGCCTTGTGGAGGTGTACAATTTTGTCTCTAGTGTCTTTGGACAGCTCTTTGGTCTTGGCCATGTTAGTAGTTGGATTCTTACTGATTGTATGGGGTGGACAGGTGTCTTTATGCAGCTAATGACCTCAAACAGGTGCATCTAATTTAGGATAATAAATGGAGTGGAGGTGGACATTTTAAAGGCAGACTAACAGGTCTTTGAGGGTCAGAATTCTAGCTGATAGACAGGTGTTCAAATACTTCTTTGCAGCTGTATCATACAAATAAATAGTTAAAAATTCATAAATTGTGATTTCTGGATTTTTTTTTTTTTATTATGTCTCTCACAGTGGACATGCACCTACGATGACAATTTCAGACCCCTCCATGATTTCCAAGTGGGAGAACTTGCAAAATAGCAGGGTGTTCAAATACTTATTTTCCGCACTGTAGATGCTTGGGCTTGCCATTAAGACAGCACATTTTTGTACAGTGCGAGAAAACATCTATATCATAATAGAGCAACCAGACAGCAGAGAACAGGAAACTACTGTATGCTTGGGACAGTTACACACGCCAATCCTTACCTATCCTGAAATGATCATCGATATTCCCAGAAAACACTGCTTCATAATCATCTGGCCTCCTGAGGTTGGGAGGCCGGTCTTCGGGGGCACAGCCAAACTGGTCTTTGAATCGCTTCTTGTTGCTCACATCCACTTTCTTATCAGGGACTTCCATGAGGCCGATTAGAATCTGAACCACTCGCAGGGCGGACTCACGAAATGGGACAACAATAAGGACCTGAGGATATCACAGAGAACTGTATATTATATATAGAGATGGGGGCTGAACACCACACAATTAGACAAGTTCCACTAGAAGCATCGTATGGGAGATGCACTGGATTACATATAAACAAAAACTAAAATTGAGTAGTTTGAGTGTATCTAAAACTAAAATTGTTTTCTGGATAGAGTAATGAAGGGTTAGAAGCTCTGTCAAGTTTGTATTGCTGGCTGTGTCCCCGCTGGTTAAATTCAAGATCTATCCATATCCTGGTGACCTTTGTCACTGGGATAGAAAATGAGGAAATATCCAAAATGTGGAAAACAAGAGAAAAAAAAAAGAGGAAATTGGGGACAAATGTTCTGATGACAACTGTCAAGAGGGGATTTACCTGAATTTTACTGTACAGATGTATTTTCATTTCATTAAGGATAATCTCCCCAATAGAAAACAGACAGCAATAAAATATAACAGGATAGGGATTTAAATTTTTATCCAACATGAAAATAATTAATATTTATCATTTTCTTTGGCCCGTTTCATACGGGCTTCAGCTTGTAAAAGGAGTGATGATTGCCATTTTGGGAAAGCTGCTGGTTGGCTTCAGCAAGCTTCAAGAAGTTCTGAAGTCTGCTAGTAGCTTGCTTAAAGTGGCAATCAACACTCTTATTAGGTTCTGTGTTCAACATTAATTATTGAGTTCCAGTTTGTAACTTTAAACGCTTCAACAAAGCTTGCTGAAAGCTCTGCCAATGCTTTGCTGAAGCTTGCTGTTCACTTTGCTCTTACCCAAGCTGAAGCCTGTGCGATACAGGCCTTATTATTGATAATACAGTAAAACATAAGGCAATTTCAGGTAACAAATGAAAATAATCAGTTAACGATTTCAATACTGGGCACTTAAACCCCCCTTCCTGTCCAGGCCAATTTCCAGCTATCAGCGCAGTCACACAACTCTGTACCAAAATACAATTTTCATTAAAAAAATTTAGACCGTTTTATTGTGGTGGTATTTACAAATCGCTACAGAAAATTTAGAACGAAATGGAAAAAAGTTTTTTTCTTCGTTTCTGATGGGCACTGATAGGGTGGCACCAAGACGTGGCACCGATTACCATCACTGCGGGGCACTGTTAGGGATGCACTGATTACCTGTACAGGTCTCCCCGGTAAGTGTGAGGAGAGGGAAACAGATAACCGGCATTTCCTTGTTTACATGTGATCAGCTCTGATTGGACACAGCTGTTCACACGGGTAAAGAGCCTCATCATCGGCTTTTTACTGAGATCGGGGATGCGCTGTGTCCCAGGGAGCACAGCAGGAGTGGGACTACGTCAAATGAACTCGTCCCAGAACGAGAAAGCCACCCTGCCACCGTCATTTGTTTATACAGCGGGTGGGAGGGGGTTAAAGTTCTGTATATTTCAAGTAAAAAAACGTTTTATTCTTACCTGGAATTACTAGGACATATGATAAGAATTGTCTACAGGAAGAACTGCCTCTTATCTCTAACAAAGAATCAACTTTCTCCAGACACGTGAAGATGCAGAAAAGATACATGAAGACCATTGGTTGTCAATGGTATCTCAGACAGTTCTTACAGTGTTTCAATATGACCAAGAACTTTGAATACCTTAGGTCGAGTCAGGCCCTGGTCCCGGAGATCCTCTTCATCAAGACCGCTCCTCTGATCCCTTTTCCTTGTGTTGTTGTTGAGGACCTGGGAGTTGGCTTTCAGCACATGATTGAGGGCATGGAGACAGTACACATGTCTAATCTCTTCCCCTTGTGCTGTTGCCAGCCTGGATGGGTAATACAAGTCCTTGTAGGAATCCATAACTGTAAAAAGTTCCCTTTGTAAAGAGCTAAAGTTCTGTTCTGTCTGTTTTTTTACATACAAACTGTTCACTTTAGGCCACGTGCAATCCAAAGGCTTGCGGAGATGAGGCTTATCCGGCTCATTTTCCTTCTCTAGTTTTACAGGAAGAGCTTCCTTGAATGTAGATGTAAATGCTAACTGTCCCAATGTTGGCCACTAAAAAAAAAAAAAAAAAGAAAGTAAAATAAATGTAATTATTAGTACTCCAGTCCTACCCAACAATGAATAGTGTCTGGAATAAACGTACATTATCCTTTTTTGGTAAAAATGATGAAGAGGGGCAAACAAGTGATTAGTCAAAGGGGAGATGCAAGAGCATTATGAGTAGGGATCTGAAGTATTCTGAGGGTAAAGCATGACAATCTTCATGGAAGACCAGGCAGGAGGTTGTAGTAGAAGTGGAGGTAAGAAATGGTACAAACGAACTAGATCATTAGAGGGCTCTTAAAACATTGCATCCCAGAGGTGTGCAGAAAGCCCAGGCTGAAATCTTTTGGCAGCAAAATGAACACTAATGTTTCAAGAGTACGATGGTCCCATCTTCGTCTCAATGTGTCACCTTGGTAAAGAGGGGCTGCCGTGCTCTTGGAAAGTTGAGGGTGGTTATGCTGTTATGGGACATAAGTAATTGGTTTTTCACCTGGGATTTATTGTCTGGCATGCTTGTCTTTTTGTTGGATTTATACAACGTTTAGACCTGCGCCCACACCCATCATGCCTGGGTTTATTTTAGTCTGTATGGTATGAAGTTTTGAATTCCTTTAGTGACTGCTATGGCCAGGAATGGACTCTGGAGTATGTGCAATGTGGAGGTTTACTGAGTGTTTTTTTTTTTACTTTCACACACACACACACACACACGAAAAACAAGTGAAGTACAACCAAGAAACGGTAACCTAGTGGAAAAAAAAAAAAATTTATATAGTGAAACCTCAGATTTTTTATTTTTTTTAATCCTGACTTGGTTTGCGAGTGTTGTCTCGCAAAACGAGCAGGATTCAAGCCACAGCGGTGTGCAGTACCGCATTTGGCCAGAATCGCTGGTGCGCCGATGACAAACAGAGCCGTTCGGAAATACTCTGTTCTTGAGCCTTTCCGATTTCAGCCGAGCTGTCCCTGAGACTTTCGAGGCACGTGGCCACATGCGGTACTGCATGCCATAGAAGTCAAATGTGGAACAAATTATTTTCGTTTCCATGGACTTCTATGGGGAAACTCGCTTTGATATGCGAGTGCTTTGGATTACGAGCATTCTCCTGGAACGGATTATGCTCGTAACCCAAAGTTCCACTGTGTGTGCGCACGCGAGAGAAAAATTATATACACACATACACACAGTAACAGTGAAGGTGGTAATGGAGGGATTTTTGCATTTGTAAAAATCCATCTGCATAAACCCCAAGGACCTGCTGGTGGCTACTAGAACTACAGGATTAAAAGCAACAGAAGCTCAGAGCATCAATCTCCTGACAATGTACTAACACAAGCTGAAGTGGTTGGAGAAGTGCTGATGTATGCCATGAAGTAGAGCAGTGTTTTTCAACTCCAGTCCTCAAGGCACACCAACAGGTCATGTTTTCAGGCTTTCCATTATTTTGCACAGGTGATTTAATCAGTTTCACTGCCTTAGTAATCACCACAGCCATTTCATCTGAGGGAAATCCTGAAAACATGACCTGTTGGTGTGCCTTGAGGACTGGAGTTGAAAAACACTGAAGTAGAGGGCTAGATCGAAGGCAGCAGGCTAGTCAGGCCAATGTAATGATAGAAACACTGGAGTTGATTTACAAAAACTAAAAAGTTCAACAAAATCTGGTGCAGCTCTGCACAGAAAACAATCAGCTTCAAGGTTTTCTTGTCAAAGCTGAATTGAATAAACTGAAGTTAACAAAACATATAAATTGTAACGCTAAAACGTTAACCCAAATAAACACATAAACTGTATGTCCTATACAAGTAAACAAATGACATGGGTACAAAAACACCATGTGAATGGTGTACAATCAAATATTAATAAATGCAAGAACATGTAGAAGAAAAAAAATGTCCAATAGGTGGAAAAGTCCTAAGCAAACATATGAAGTTTGAATAAATGTGAAATTCCAATAGGTGAATAATCCTGTGTAGACAGAAAGGCCAAATGGTATTCCCACAATCTGGACGTGACACACACTTTGTGAACAAGTCGCCACCAAATAAACAGAGGCTTACCAGAAATGTTGAACCCTAAAGAGCATACACTCAGAGGGTCAACAGGGCTTAATATAATCACTGGATGTTATCACTGCAAGACAAGATCTTCAATATCAATGAACGAATGGCCTCAAACACACCAATAAAAAATGGAGCAGATGTCCGAGCTACTGTGCTGCCCCTATTTTGGTGCAGTTTGGTGTCCTGGCCTGATAAGCTGAAGTTAGAAGCCGGTTGGCTACCATGCACTCCTGCACCAGATTTTGCACTTTCCAGTTTTAGTAAATCAACTCCACAGTGACCAAGCGGTTAGCACTTCGGCCTAGCAGCACCAGGGTTGTCTGTTCGAATCCCAACCATGGCACTACCTGCAAGGTGTTTGCATGTTCTCCCTGCGCTTGTATGGGTTTCCACCGGGTTCCCGAATTTCCTCCCACACTCCAAAGACACGCTGTTAGGTTAGTTGGCTCCTGTCTAAATTGGCCCTAATATGTGAATGTATGAATGTGACTTAGACTGTAAGCTCCATACTGTTCTGTAGCAGACATAAACAAGGCACCGATAAAGGGTGCAGCAATGGCTATACTTTACCTTGGAAGACACTGTATTTTTAGAGCTGGTTGAAATCTGAGTGATGTCATCCTCCTCCAACTCTCGACCAACATGCTTTTTGAAAGGATCTTGGAGGAGAAATAAAAAAAAGAGAAGTAGTTTCAGATGTGGGATTCTGTGTCACTCACTGCTTAAAAGTATAATGATACTGGCAGAAAAATGTATAACAAAGTGGGCTGATAGAGAACCTGGAGGAAAGAAAGTGGGGGCGATTCTCCAAGCAATTAGTCATAAACCAGCTGTCATTTCTAAGTGCAGGTGACAAAGTCAGAAAGTGGTTGCTATGGCTGACAATTCCAGGTTTCCTCCATATTAACCACTTAAGACCCGGACCAATACGCTGGCAAATGACCCAAGGGGTTTTTGCGATTCGGCACTGCGTCGCTTTAACAGACAATTGCGCGGTCGTGCGACGTGGCTCCCAAACAAAATTCGCGTCCTTTTTTTCCCCACAAATAGAGCTTTCTTTTGGTGGTATTTGATTGCCTCTGCGATTTTTATTTTTTGCGCTATATACAAAAATAGAGCGACATTTTTGAAAAAAAATCTATATTTTTTACTTTTTGTTATAATAAAAAACCAATAAACTAAATTTTAGTAAAACATTTAGGCCAAAATTTATTTAGCCACATGTCTTTAGTAAAAAAAAAAATTGCATTAAAAAAAAATTAGCTACCTAGCGGGAACAGCGACACTAATACAGCGATCAGAAAAATGATCGCTTAGTGATGCTGGCAATAGGGAGTGAAAGGGTTAACTAGGGCAGTGATCAAGGGGTTAAAACTTTATTGGGGGGGGGGGGCTACCCTGACACTAACACTAACTGACTGTCACACTGACACTAAATACAGTAATCATACATGTATGATTACTGCATTCAGTGACACTGTGACAGGGGGAGGGCGATCGCGGGGGTTAAATGTGTTTTTGTGTGTGTGTGTGTGTGTAAGTGTGCTGTTAGTGCAGACTTACTTGCTGTGTTGTGATCTCTCCTCAGCGGCGCTTGAAACAAACGCCGAGGGAGAGATCAGATAGCTTCCTCCTTCCTGTGTTTACACAGGAGGAGGAAGTGACAGGGCGGGCGGGCGCATTGGCTGGGAGCGATCCGGAGGGTGCGGGTGAAAACGGATAGCCGCCCCCTCTTGTCGGATCGCTCCTGCAGCCGCGCGGACCGCCGCATGTACGGGGGGGGGGTCCGATCGGACCCCCGATCCCCCCCCCAAAGGCACCAACGTATATATACGTTGATGTGCCTGTCGGTGCCATTCTGCCGACGTAAATGTACATGCGGCGGTCCTTAAGTGGTTAATCCATTTTTTATTTGGCTAGAACAAGCAAAATTAACCCCATATTGTCTCCTTTTAAAGGATAGATGAATTTTCAATAAAGTGTCCTCATATTGTTTGTGCACCCTCCTGCCAAATTCATTACTTCCTAACTACAATACCAAACCTCAAAATACACCCAGGGTTTATTGTCAAATCTTAATAGTTAGAAGCTAAATTGTTTTTTATGCACAGCTGCACCAGATTCTGTGTGTACCAGTTGTAGTAAATCCCCCCATTATGTTACTTCTACAATAAAATAAAAAAATTAAAAAAAAAGCAGCTTTCTGAAATATAAATTTTAAAGAGGAGGTTCACCCTAAGTATTCTCTCTCCCATGCGATCCAGCATACTGGCGTCAGCGCCAGTATGCCGTTTTTTTTTTTTTTTAAATCCCCCACTTACTGTGAAATCTTTAATTTTAATTTCTTTCCCCCCCCGTGGTGGATGGCGCTTGTATAGCGCGTCACAGCTTCCGAAAATACCCGATTTAGGACTCGGGTATTTCCGGCGCAATGCGGCGCCTGCGCACAGACCTAGGAGCTGACTTCGCAGGCGCCGTATTTCTCCGAGTCCTATTTCGGCTTTTTAGCCATTGGACTCGTAGAAATACGGCGCCTGCGCAGTCAGCTCCTAGGTCTGTGCGCAGGTGCCGCATTGCGCCGGAAATACCCGAGTCCTAAATCGGGTATTTCCCGCGGGGGAAAGAAATAAAGATGAAAGATTTCACAGTAAGTGGGGGATTTAAAAAAAAAAAAAAAAAAAAAAAAAACAGCATACTGGCGTTGACGCCAGTATGCTGGATCACATGGGAGAGGGTATATTTTAAGGTGAACTCCCGCTTTAACTTCTGCTAATCCCACTCCTCACCCCCTTACATGCCACATTTGGCATGTAATTTTTTTTTTTGGGGGGGGAGGTGGAGGCTTCAGGAGGAGTGGGACGGAGGAGCGGAGCCCCGGTCGGCACGTCGCTGGAACAGGTAAGTGTCAGTTTATTAAAAGCCAGCAGCTACACTTTTTGTAGCTGCTGACTTTTAATAAACATATAACTAGGCTGGAACACCCCTTTAAAAGTTGAAATTCCTCTAAAGCAGCGTTCTGCCTGCAAAAAGGAAAAAAAGGAAGCAGCTACAAATACTGCAGTTGACGACTTTTAAAATAAGGGCACTTACCTGTTCTGGGTGCCCGCAATGTCCTCACCTGAAGACAACCCATCCCTCGGCTCCGGGTGGAAGCGCCGGCATCTTAAGTAAGGGAATGAGGAAGTAAAGCCTTGTGGCTTCACAGCCTGCTTCCCTACTCCACATGTGCCAGTCGCTCTGCACGTTTTTTTCCCCCTATTAGGTTTTTCCTATAGGTATTTTCTTCTTTTTGATCGTACATCACAATATACCGATTATATGTATGTAAAGGTTTAACTGTATCCAGTTAGTACTTCTATTTTTGCCATTGTCTAGTTTGAGTGATACCCCATTAGGTATAATTTTATACCATGTATCTTTTTAGGCCCTTTCTGGGCTTCTTTCACTTTTTTTTTTTTTTTTTACGTTGATGTATTTATGCCACTTTCTACTCAGTATGGTCGATGACCCAATCGACCTAGGCTTTTTGCTATGTCCTGATAGGGTATCGATTGATATATCGATTGATATAGCTCATTTTGAACATACACAGGTCTTATTATTTGTAAGACGAATTAGGAGCCCCTTGTGTAATGACTACACGCTACGTTCTGCACCTTACAGTGTGCTCTCTGTGCTTTCTTTTCCTTTAGTTATCTTATTTATTTTTTCCATGTTTATTTATTTTTTCATTTATTATTATTTTTTCCATATATTTTTTTTATTTATTTCTTTCATTTTATTTTCTATATTTTTTTATTTTTATTTGTACATTTACTTTTACATTTTCATATTAATTTTTCTTATCCTATTTTTCCATTTATTATTATTTTTCATTTATTTTTATCTTCTTTATTTTTCCATTCTGTTTTTTCTTTTGTTTCCTCTTTCCTTAGATATGTTTTTTCCCAGATGTGCCTGCTTCACATTTGTTTTGTTTGTTTATATCATTTTTTCCCTTTCTCTCCTTAGGGCTCTTTCACCTGTCCGTTCCGTTCGTCCGTTTTTTGGACGTCCGTTAACGGACCTCAATGCTTCCCTATGGAAGCGGATCCGTTAGCGGATGATGCATCCGCTAACGTCCGCATCCGTTTTTGCGGACGGAAGAATGTCCTATTTTTCTTCCGTCCGGCCGAACGGATCGGATGCAAACGGACAGACGGTCCGTTTCCATCCGATTCCCCATAGGGGATAGGGCACAGTGTGCGGGGACCGCCCTGTCCGCCCGACAGCTCAGCCGAGACCCCCCCCCCCGCTGAGCCGATGGACACACGGAGCGGACCGCAAAATGGACCGCACGTGTGAAAGAGCCCTTAGTGTCTCTGGTTCCTTGACAGCGGCTTGCTCTCCAAGCCTCGCTGCCGGCTTCCCCCATGCTTGTTTTCTCAAGCCGATGTGTGGCGCCCTATACGTCACTGGTTACCATGACGACTGCGGCCGCACATCGGCGTTCTCCACGATCTCTTGCTGTATCCCGGGCGCATTCGCGGGATACGTGGCACGATCTGATTGGCTGGAGGTGGTCCCATTGAACTAGTACAGCGGGACAGCTAGGGTGATCTGTGGTATAGCGGGGGGCAGACTGTGGATGCTCTATGCTACTGCTTTTTAGTGGAGCCCATGCTAATTATGTTTACACAGCAGCAATTGTGGGCAAGTGATTTTTTTATCCACTCGTCCTGCTCTTTTTGAATATTTCAGGATCCTATGTGGAGGGAGGGGAGGGGGGAGGAGGAAGATGGGGAGGGTGCGTTTTATGTAATTTCTCACATGTTTCCATTGGTGGCTGTCTCTTATATATACTATTGTGTTGCACCGATTTTGTATCACTTGCCTGACGAAGAGGTCCTGTGCGACTTCGAAACGTTGCTATTTTTGTGATGGTTTCTTTGCAATACATTTTTTGGACAGTTTTTTATACGATCCTTGGTGTGCTGGCGAATATGTTTACATGATTGCTGTTCCAGTTCCCTGCTGGAGATCGCTTCAGCAGCCTTTTTTCTTATTGGCCGTTCTCCAGGAAGGTGTGCAATTGGAATATTTATTGGCGCTGCGCGTTCTGACTGGTCCCTGCTGTCTTCTGGAACCTGTGTGTCTCCCAGAAGACAGCGGGGGTGAGAGGCAGAGAAGGGGCTGGACATGGTGTAGATCGATACGAATACTGCGGCGATCTTTCGCCAGAAGTAGGAGCAAATACCTGTATTAGACAGCATAAGCGGAAGTTAAATTTTTTTATGATCAAGTTATGATCAATCCTGATGGCTGGTACTCTTCAGCGCTCTCACGTATCTCTAAATGTTCATAAACTCGTTACATACCACTGATGATCTGCAGACCAGGCTACGCTGAACAGAAGCTCAAGCACAGTCTCTGTCACATTTCTCTGTACTTATGTTTATTAAAGCAGCTCCGCCCATAAATATGCTTTCAAATGTTATGTCTTTACCCTCCAAAATAAATACTTCTTTAAAAATAAAAAATACATGCAAGCACTGTATATTGTATGCAGCTAGCCAAGAATAGATCTGTATGGGGAAGGCAAGTATACCTGCAGAGGTAACAGCTGAAGGCGATGCAGGTCTGTCCTTGTGATCTTCCATGTCAGCGTCTATAAAATTTGTCTCTAAACTGAACGCAGATTCATGTTTGGTATCTGTAAATTCTTCTCCTTCCTGGGTTGGATCTTCAGGTTCTTTGTCACCTTTGTCTTCATCTTCTTCAGCCATAAGTTCTGGAACAAAAAAGTTCCCCTTTTTATGATCAGGACACAGGTAAGAATAAAACAGAATTGACAGTTTATACCATTTTGCTCTTAATACATAGAAAATGTGCCCCAACTACCACACTGCAATATATAAAATATAAATAGAACAAGCTAAAAGGACAAAACAAACACCATGGAACCACAGCCGTCAGCTCTCTCCTCACCTGAACTCCTGTGTCCCCCGGCATGTGATATACAAAACTATAAAACTTGCTCACATAAAAGGATACCAATTTCTAGCTTACTAAAATAACAAAACAAAATACAGTTGCAGTAAAAATTTTGTTTTTCTGCTCCCTAGCAGCTGCTTAAAATGTATGGGGGCACGTGAGAGGCAGGTATCTGAACAGTCATACCTCTATAAGAGATGCAAGCTACCTGCCCACTTAGTATAGGAGTAACAGGAAGAAATGTGTGGGAGGGGAGGATGTCAAGGTGAAAATGGCTTGTAGAAATTTAGTAAGCCACATCATTTAGCTACAAATCAGAATAAAAATCGTATGTGGGGATTCACTTTCAAAATTCTACCTTGGAAAATGTATTGTTACAGCTGGAACATGTGGGTTTAAATTGATTGTAAAGTCTCTTTTTTTTTTTCCATCTAAAAATTACAGACATATACTTGCCTCCTCTGTGCAGGGGATTTGCGCAGAGCAGCCTGGATCCTCCTCTTCTCAGGTCCCTCTTTGATCTTGGCCCCTCCTGTTCAGTGCCCCCACTGCAAGCATCTTGCTATGGGGGCACCCAAGCAGAGTCACAGCTCCATGTGCCCATTCAGACACAGTGCCCTGCCCCCTCTCTCCTGATTGGCTAGCTGACTTAGATTGACAGCAGTGGCAGCCAATGGTGCCACTGCTGTGTCTCAGCCAATCAGGAGAGAGAATCTGACGTCTGAGACACTGGTGGACATCGCTGGACAGAAAAGGTACCTCAAGTGTTAGGGAAGTTTCTGCACACAAAAGGCTCATCTTAATGCATTAAAGCAGAGTTCCATCCAAAAGTGAAACTTCCTCATTAAAGCGGAGTTTCACCCTAAATATAAGATCTCCCATGCGCTTCAGCATACTGGCGTCAGCGCCAGTATGCTGGGTTTTTTTTTTTTTTATAGCACACTTACTGTTTTATCGTAGAAATCCTTTTCTGTCCCCCGTGGTGGACGGCGCCAGTACAGCGCGTCACATCTTCCTAAGATACCCGATATGGACTCGGGTATTTCCGGCGCTATGCGGCGCCTGCGCACAGACCTAGGAGCTGACTGCGCAGGCGCCGTATTTCTCCGAGTCCTACGACTATGGCGCGTCACGCCCTCCGAAATAGGACTCGGAGAAATACGGCGCCTGCGCAGTCAGCTCCTAGGTCTGTGCGCAGGCGCCGCATAGCGCCGGAAATACCCGAGTCCATATCGGGTATCTTAGGAAGATGTGACGCGCTGTACTGGCGCCGTCCACCGCGGGGGACAGAAAAGGATTTCTACGATAAAACAGTAAGTGTGCTATAAAAAAAAAAAAAACCCAGCATACTGGCGCTGACGCCAGTATGCTGAAGCGCATGGGAGATCTTATATTTAGGGTGAAACTCCGCTTTAAGCACCCCTGGCCCCCTTACATGCCCCTCCATTCCTCCTCCCTCTTCTCGGCTGTGTAGGCAACTCCTCCTCTTGCCGTAGGTGGCCCCTCCCTGCCAGCAATCTTTTGGAACACATCATAGGTCCCAGAAGACTGCCTAGCAAATAGAGTGCACAGTGCACGCCCGGTCGTGAGGCCGTAAACTGGCACGGCCCGGTGTTCACAGTTGCTATGACAGTGCCGCGGAGAGGAGCAAGGCTCTGGGCGCCCGTTTAGCTTGACCGTGGGACAGGCAAGTGTCTGTTTATTAAAAGTCAGAAGCTTCACTTTTTGTAGCTGCTGACTTTTAGGAAACTAAAAAACGAGTAGAACTCTGCCTTTACAACCGCCTTCAATTTCCTCCTACTACAGTGTCTTAGTGCAACATAAATCCACCCGATTACAAAACTTTGAAAAGCCATAGACAACCCAGATCTCTCTGATGAAAACTGGGAAGATCTTAGTACGTATATTGCAGTCCGAAGTGGTGTATAATAGCGGTGCTGGAGGACGTTGATTTTACACTCATATCAAAAACAATTCCTACATTTCTTACTGTTTTATGCCAGGAAAAGTGTTGCAGTGGATACATTCCACAGTAATCTCCCTCAATCAATAGAAGACCTTGATAAAATCAGGTATTACCAACTTATAAACTCACCTATGAGGCTAGGGGGTGTCCTAGTAAAGATTAGAAAATTTGGGGCCTGTGGACTGAAGTTTCTGATACCTGTGTAATGCCTGATCTGGAAGTCGAGTGGGTTTACCATATTTCAATGAGGCTTAGGAGGCTTTATTTCTATGTTGTACCTGCATAATGAGATTCTTGTCCTCAAGTTTCTAATGTGCAATACTACATGTAAGTGTTCAGTTGTTCAACGTTTTTTTAGTTGCAGTTGATGCAGCCTCATCAGCGCACATCAATTAAGGAGAAAAATTACCTGTTTGTAAAATGTTATAACTAACTCTAATGCCCTGTATACACGATCGGTTAATCGGACGAACCGATCATGTGTGGGCCCCATCGTAGAACCCGTTTTTAAAAATGTTGATGCTTAAAAAAACGATAGAAAAAAAAAATCGTCTGTGGGGAAATCAATCAGTCAAAAATCCATGCATGCTCAGAATCAAGTCGACGCATGCTCGGAAGCATTGAACTTCATTTTTCTCAGCACATCGTTGTGTTTTACGTCACTGCGTTGGACACAAATGGATTTTTAACTGATGGTGCGTAGGCAAGACTGATGAAAAGTCAGCTTCATCGGATATCTGATGAAAAAAAAAATCTATCGGTCCATTTTTATCGGATAAACCGATCGTGTGTACGTGCCATTAGACCCCTTTCACACTGAGCCACCCCTTGGCCTGTGCAAGAAGGGGGTTTAAGTGCCCAGTAAGCAAGTGGTTTATGTAGAAATAGAGCCCACAATCAAGAAGCAACTCTTGATGTTTACTATTCTAACAATCGGGCTGTGTCTCCAATTAACAGCAAGAGAGGCCTATGTATAGTTTATGGAAACCTGCATATGCGGGGCGGCCACATTTGAGCTGTGCATATGCAGATCTGCATGCTGTATATTAGTACTGCACAGTCAATGTGTAAAAAGTAGTGTATTGCAGCCGCTACGCAACTGGAATGCTCAGTGCTTGTCTCATAATAGAAAATATGAACAGCAAGCTAAATCAAAATTACTTTCAGGTTAAATTTACAATAACCATGCAGTATATGTGCTCTCAAAAAAAGAAAAACACCCACTATAGTTGCCCTTTAAAAAATAAAAATAAAAAAAAGTTAACAAAAAATAAAAAAATTGCAAAACCATGTTTGGCCATAGTGCCCCCTGCTGGTGAAAACAAATCACTTACTTTCTCCCTCTGACTTTTCCCCAGACAATTTGTCAGCTGCCGTGTCATCCTCTTCCCCATCCTCCTCTTCAGAGGCCCCTCCTTCCTCCTCTGCTCCACTTTGCCCTTCTGCTTCTTCAACACCTTCATTATTATTATCATCTTCTTCATCATCATCATCATCAGTATCCTCCTCCTCGTCATCAGAGACATGCCTTAATGTGGCCAGCAGCTGATGGTACACACTGGGATTCTCTGGCTCACTTTCAGGATCACTTCCACTCTCATGCGACTCTTCCTCAGAGCTTTCAGTCTAGACACATATCACATGGTCAGAGGATAAATCATCGTAAGAAATAGAATATTCACTTTGGAAACAAACAGTTTCCCCAATGGTCCAATATTATAACTTTAATGCAGCCATTTCTTTTGGATACTATTAATATCTCCATATTTGTCTTTGTCATCCCACAAAAACTCTACAATAGACACAATCTAAAAAAATCTAAATTACTTTTTCAATGCTAGTGCTTCCTTCTTATAGGTTCCACCATGCCTTTAACGCTTTCACAACCACATTAAAGTGTCAGCATGCAATGGTTAACATAAGAATTACTAATTTGCATACCTACACGATTTTTATATAAGGCTTTACTTCATTCAATATTTTAATAAAAACTCTGATGTGTTTTTTTTTTCACCATAGGCCGACAAAATCCCAAATAAAATGCACAAAATGTTTATATATATATATATATAACAGATAAGCATTCAAAGTCCAAAATGAATCATTAAGAGATAAATGCAAAACAGCGCTAAATATGGATATAAGTGTCCAACTCCACCATAAAGTAGGCAAAAGGATGGAAAATCTTGATGTCAAAAAAGATAGCCAAAGTCTGTGCGTTTATCAAAAAAGTAGTGTCAGATAGAGAAAAAGGAAGCGTGCACCAGCCTGCCCACTCTCAATCCACCACGTGTTGGGATCAAAATCCCCGCAGGGGTTCAAACTCACCAAACAGACAATAATATCAGGCACTTCGTATATACATAGTCGGTCACTGATCGAATTTCCATCCAATGGGGATCACTTGCATGGAGTTAACCTCATAAAGGTGGGATATTTAAACAAAAAGAGGAAACAAATATAGTGTAACTCAATTTATTAAAAAGCCCCTTTCCAGCAAGTATCCCAAAAAATCCTACGTACAAGAAAAACATTAACAATGGACAATGTATGTATCACATCACCAGTCAGGCGTCCTCAACGCGACCACCGAAAGGTTTCCCAGCAGATCAACTCTTCCTGGTTCCTGCAGTGTGGCTTGGATAACATACCAGGCGTAGCATGCAGCTATCACTCTGACTAGTTTCGTCAGTAAATGACTTCAACGGAGAGTGTAGCTGCACATGCGACGCCATGAACTTAATAGTACAGCTCCACTAATCTCAGCCAATCAGAGCCTGTGGTTTGCAAACATTCGACAGCCAATCGAAATTCCCGTATATAAGCCAATCAAAAGCAAGGATTCGACGGCCAATCGGGATTATCGTATCCAAATTTACGGCAGCGCGTCAGAGACAACGTAGGCACGCCGTGCGACGCCGTGAACTTAGTCACGCACGTCCACTATCGTCGGCCAATCAGAGCCTTTTGTTTGCAAACATTCGGCAGCCAATCGAAATTTCCGTATGTGAACCAATCACCAACGGGAATTCGACGGCCAATCGAAATTATCTTATGATTTTTCGGCAGCTCGTCAGAAGCAACAAAGGCACGGAGGCGTTCCTAACGGTGCACGTCACGGTACTCCGTGCTTACACTATACTCGCTTCTGGGCTTCAGTGTAGCGAGTTTAGGGAGGTTTCTGTATACAAGAAAAAACACAGCAACACCGTGTTTTTTCTTATTAGTAGACCGGACAATCTGTCTCAGTCCAAAAACAGTGCTAGACTGTCTCACCCTTCATCCTTTTAGATACATATACGTTTGCATAATTATAAAGGCTGTACACCTAACAAATCATACTATAAAATAAACAAACATAATATAAAAATTAAAATAGTTTAGACAGACACGCCTAAAAACAATATTTAAAATTTCAGAATGCGCAGTTTTGCAATATACATTATATCAAATATACTTGTATTAAACACCACAGCTACCAGGCATAATGGTGCCAATCATATATGCAAATCATGCTTATTTAAAAAATGACCAATACTTTAAAAAAGATTATTATAGATACAATAATATCTTACTGAGAACAATGATTGTTAATACAGATCTCAAAAACATGCTATTAGTAGATACTTCCTCAATATAGATAAATTCAAAATAAATTTACTCTAAAAATCGCTAATAAAGCAATTTATATCTAGATCTACGTTCAGGCCTCTAGGGGCTAAAGTATCTACAGAAAAAATCCACTGGGTTTCTCTTTTCGAGAGGTCCCGTACCAGATTAGAACCCCTCCATGTTGGTTTAAGGTGGTCAATACCCCAGAATTTTAGACCCCCAGGGTTTTTATTGTGGAAAAGTTTAAAATGCAGAGACACATTATGGTCCTTGAATCCGTTAATAATATTGACTACATGTTCAGCGATTCTAATCTTCAATTGTCGCTTTGTACGACCTATGTAAATTAACCCACATGGGCATTGGAGGGCATACACAACATATTCAGTATTGCATGTGATAAATTCATTTACATAGAATTCCTGTTGGTTTGATGTAGAAATGAACTTTTCCACTCCTTTTACCGGACGAGAAGCTTCCTTGCAGGCCCGGCACTTTTTGCACGCAAAAAAGCCATCCTTGTCCCAAAAAGTAGCTGGGCGGGATGGAGGATTAAGTACTTTGCAGACTATTCTATCCGCAAAGCTGGAGGCTCTCCGATAAATAAAGCCTGGTTTAGATGGTAATACCGGAGCCAGTGTTTTGTCCATCAACAAAACATGCCAATGTGTGAAGAGGATATTCTCAACCTCTTTATACTGAGAGTGGAAATCTGAGCAGAAATTCCATTCACGTTTTTCATCTCTTTCTTTATATCCTGTGATAGCTAGAAAATCTTCCCTCGGAGCTTGCGCCAATTCTGTAATAATTGTGTCCAGGGGTTCTTCACGATATCCCTTGTCCACAAATTTATTTTTAATAATCTGGGCTTGTATAAGAAAATCTTCTGGTTCAGAGCAGTTCCTTTTTACCCTAGTCAATTGTCCTTTAGGAATGTTTTTGAGCCACGTTGGATGGTGGCCACTACAGGTAGGTAGATAACTATTTGAGTCAGTTGGTTTAAAAAAGACTTCTGTACATAGTCTATTACCCATTCTGAATATATCCACATCTAGAAAGTGAATCTGAGTGGCATTGAATTCACTTGTCAATCTGATACTATCAGTACTCTGATTGAGTTCTTCCAAGAATAGTTGTAGAGTATCTACCACCCCCTCCCAGACAAAAAACAAATCATCAATGTATCGTTTGTAAAACAATAGTTGAGGCCGATCTTTAGAGAAAATTATTTTATCCTCCCACTCTCCCATATAGAGGTTCGCTATACTGGGCGCAAATTTAGCGCCCATAGCGACACCAGTATTTTGGGAGTAGTAGACGCCATCAAACCAAAAATAATTGTGATTTAAACAAAAATCTAAGGCATTACGAATAAAAAATTTCTGATCATGGGGTATATCGGTTCGTTTACACAAAGCCCAATTAAGCGCTAAAAGAGCATCATCGTGCTGTATGATAGTATACAGCGATGATACATCTGCTGTAACTAAATAGATGTCATCTTTCCCTGTAAGGTCAATCGTTTGTAGCAATTGAAGCAAACTTTTTGTGTCTCTCAGATATGCCCTTGTCTCAACCACGCTTTTCTGTAGAAAAATATCAAGGTATTCACCAAGACGAGAAGTGATTGACCCAATCCCATTAACTATGGGCCTGCCAGGTGGATTAATCTGGTCTTTGTGGATCTTTGGAAGGGTGTAGATGGTTGGGGTTCTATTACTGCTCGGAACCAGATATTTTTTCTCACGGCATGTGAGAACACCTCTCTTAAAACCCATCTCAACCAGAACTTTTAGATCCTTCTCATATTGAGAGGAAGGGTCCCTATCCAATCTAGTATAGGTACTTGTATCGCTCAGCATTACATTGAGCTGATCCAAGTAGAAATCTTTATTGAGGATCACGACCCCTCCCCCTTTATCCGCAGGTCGGACAATCACATCTTTCCTTTTTTCCAGGGAAGTTATACCATCCATAATGTTTTGTGGATTTACCTTTTTCTTAGGAACAATAAATTCTAGGTCTCGTATAACCAAATTTTTAAAAGTCTCAACCTGATGGTTGGCTTTATTCAAGGGGTTAAATAGAGATTTATTACGTAACCCACTATCAATTGCCACTGCGGAGTTACTCATAGTGGCTTGTGAATTCTTATTCAAATAATATTTTTTCATATTTATTTTTCGTATATACTTATGTACATCGATAAAAACGTTGAATTTATTCACCGGTCTTCTTAGACCGCACTTTAGACCTAGATGTAAAATATTTGTTTCCTTATGGTTCAAAATCGCATTACTTAAATTAAAAATACCCGTTATTCCGGGGCCCTTCTTCTTTTTCTGGACCTTTCGTCCTCCACGACAACCTCTGGGTCGTTTCTCCTTTGACTTAATTGAGGGGCCTGTTCCCTCTCCCAGTATTGCTGTTCCCTCCAAATGGGGTCCCTCTGGTTCTGGGTTTGGGCATGCTGAGGCGGTTTGCCTCTTCGTTGTGGTTGTCCCCGACCACGTTTCTGCCCCCCCCTCCCCCGGCCTAAAAAAGGACGTGGGGTTTGGTGGAAAACTCTTGGGTCATTATATAGTGGTTCAAACCTGTTATATACAGGTATCTGATGTTGGATATCTGGATATGGAGGATGGCGATTAATGCCATAACCATCCCCTCCACGGCCAACAGGTCTCACTGGTGTCGATTGACCTCTGGGGGCCCGAGACGCGGGATAATCATTTCTCCCTACATTAGGATTTGGTATAGGAGTGTTGGGAATCTGACTTGGCACCTTTTCACTCCTATTGTCCACATTTGGCTCCCTATTAGTAGGTGATGTACCCTGTTGCCATAAGTATACATTTTTTGATTGAAAATCTAGCATATCACGATGATATTTTTTAGTTTTTTTCTTCTGTGTGTCTTTATCCACTTTTTCAAGTTTTTTCTTAATTCTGATATTAAAATCTATGATTTGTTGTGACTCTTTAATAGGGTCTAATTTGATTTTAAGCTCATTAATTTTAGTTTCCAGTATGGTCATTTTCCTACGTTTTCGTTCCAGGACTAAATCCTGCAATTTAAAACCCATGGTATTAAAAAAGTCGTACCATTCAGCCTGTGACTTAGGGTCATCCAGACCATCCTGAGGTACAACATCCCAACGTAAACTTCTAACAATAATTTGTATCACATCACCAGTCAGGCGTCCTCAACGCGACCACCGAAAGGTTTCCCAGCAGATCAACTCTTCCTGGTTCCTGCAGTGTGGCGTGGATAACATACCAGGCGTAGCATGCAGCTATCACTCTGACTAGTTTCAATATTCTAAAGATCAAATTATTGTTAGAAGTTTACGTTGGGATGTTGTACCTCAGGATGGTCTGGATGACCCTAAGTCACAGGCTGAATGGTACGACTTTTTTAATACCATGGGTTTTAAATTGCAGGATTTAGTCCTGGAACGAAAACGTAGGAAAATGACCATACTGGAAACTAAAATTAATGAGCTTAAAATCAAATTAGACCCTATTAAAGAGTCACAACAAATCATAGATTTTAATATCAGAATTAAGAAAAAACTTGAAAAAGTGGATAAAGACACACAGAAGAAAAAAACTAAAAAATATCATCGTGATATGCTAGATTTTCAATCAAAAAATGTATACTTATGGCAACAGGGTACATCACCTACTAATAGGGAGCCAAATGTGGACAATAGGAGTGAAAAGGTGCCAAGTCAGATTCCCAACACTCCTATACCAAATCCTAATGTAGGGAGAAATGATTATCCCGCGTCTCGGGCCCCAGAGGTCAATCGACACCAGTGAGACCTGTTGGCCGTGGAGGGGATGGTTATGGCATTAATCGCCATCCTCCATATCCAGATATCCAACATCAGATACCTGTATATAACAGGTTTGAACCACTATATAATGACCCAAGAGTTTTCCACCAAACCCCACGTCCTTTTTTAGGCCGGGGGAGGGGGGGGGCAGAAACGTGGTCGGGGACAACCACAACGAAGAGGCAAACCGCCTCAGCATGCCCAAACCCAGAACCAGAGGGACCCCATTTGGAGGGAACAGCAATACTGGGAGAGGGAACAGGCCCCTCAATTAAGTCAAAGGAGAAACGACCCAGAGGTTGTCGTGGAGGACGAAAGGTCCAGAAAAAGAAGAAGGGCCCCGGAATAACGGGTATTTTTAATTTAAGTAATGCGATTTTGAACCATAAGGAAACAAATATTTTACATCTAGGTCTAAAGTGCGGTCTAAGAAGACCGGTGAATAAATTCAACGTTTTTATCGATGTACATAAGTATATACGAAAAATAAATATGAAAAAATATTATTTGAATAAGAATTCACAAGCCACTATGAGTAACTCCGCAGTGGCAATTGATAGTGGGTTACGTAATAAATCTCTATTTAACCCCTTGAATAAAGCCAACCATCAGGTTGAGACTTTTAAAAATTTGGTTATACGAGACCTAGAATTTATTGTTCCTAAGAAAAAGGTAAATCCACAAAACATTATGGATGGTATAACTTCCCTGGAAAAAAGGAAAGATGTGATTGTCCGACCTGCGGATAAAGGGGGAGGGGTCGTGATCCTCAATAAAGATTTCTACTTGGATCAGCTCAATGTAATGCTGAGCGATACAAGTACCTATACTAGATTGGATAGGGACCCTTCCTCTCAATATGAGAAGGATCTAAAAGTTCTGGTTGAGATGGGTTTTAAGAGAGGTGTTCTCACATGCCGTGAGAAAAAATATCTGGTTCCGAGCAGTAATAGAACCCCAACCATCTACACCCTTCCAAAGATCCACAAAGACCAGATTAATCCACCTGGCAGGCCCATAGTTAATGGGATTGGGTCAATCACTTCTCGTCTTGGTGAATACCTTGATATTTTTCTACAGAAAAGCGTGGTTGAGACAAGGGCATATCTGAGAGACACAAAAAGTTTGCTTCAATTGCTACAAACGATTGACCTTACAGGGAAAGATGACATCTATTTAGTTACAGCAGATGTATCATCGCTGTATACTATCATACAGCACGATGATGCTCTTTTAGCGCTTAATTGGGCTTTGTGTAAACGAACCGATATACCCCATGATCAGAAATTTTTTATTCGTAATGCCTTAGATTTTTGTTTAAATCACAATTATTTTTGGTTTGATGGCGTCTACTACTCCCAAAATACTGGTGTCGCTATGGGCGCTAAATTTGCGCCCAGTATAGCGAACCTCTATATGGGAGAGTGGGAGGATAAAATAATTTTCTCTAAAGATCGGCCTCAACTATTGTTTTACAAACGATACATTGATGATTTGTTTTTTGTCTGGGAGGGGGTGGTAGATACTCTACAACTATTCTTGGAAGAACTCAATCAGAGTACTGATAGTATCAGATTGACAAGTGAATTCAATGCCACTCAGATTCACTTTCTAGATGTGGATATATTCAGAATGGGTAATAGACTATGTACAAAAGTCTTTTTTAAACCAACTGACTCAAATAGTTATCTACCTACCTGTAGTGGCCACCATCCAACGTGGCTCAAAAACATTCCTAAAGGACAATTGACTAGGGTAAAAAGGAACTGCTCTGAACCAGAAGATTTTCTTATACAAGCCCAGATTATTAAAAATAAATTTGTGGACAAGGGATATCGTGAAGAACCCCTGGACACAATTATTACAGAATTGGCGCAAGCTCCGAGGGAAGATTTTCTAGCTATCACAGGATATAAAGAAAGAGATGAAAAACGTGAATGGAATTTCTGCTCAGATTTCCACTCTCAGTATAAAGAGGTTGAGAATATCCTCTTCACACATTGGCATGTTTTGTTGATGGACAAAACACTGGCTCCGGTATTACCATCTAAACCAGGCTTTATTTATCGGAGAGCCTCCAGCTTTGCGGATAGAATAGTCTGCAAAGTACTTAATCCTCCATCCCGCCCAGCTACTTTTTGGGACAAGGATGGCTTTTTTGCGTGCAAAAAGTGCCGGGCCTGCAAGGAAGCTTCTCGTCGGTAAAAGGAGTGGAAAAGTTCATTTCTACATCAAACCAACAGGAATTCTATGTAAATGAATTTATCACATGCAATACTGAATATGTTGTGTATGCCCTCCAATGCCCATGTGGGTTAATTTACATAGGTCGTACAAAGCGACAATTGAAGATTAGAATCGCTGAACATGTAGTCAATATTATTAACGGATTCAAGGACCATAATGTGTCTCTGCATTTTAAACTTTTCCACAATAAAAACCCTGGGGGTCTAAAATTCTGGGGTATTGACCACCTTAAACCAACATGGAGGGGTTCTAATCTGGTACGGGACCTCTCGAAAAGAGAAACCCAGTGGATTTTTTCTGTAGATACTTTAGCCCCTAGAGGCCTGAACGTAGATCTAGATATAAATTGCTTTATTAGCGATTTTTAGAGTAAATTTATTTTGAATTTATCTATATTGAGGAAGTATCTACTAATAGCATGTTTTTGAGATCTGTATTAACAATCATTGTTCTCAGTAAGATATTATTGTATCTATAATAATCTTTTTTAAAGTATTGGTCATTTTTTAAATAAGCATGATTTGCATATATGATTGGCACCGCTTCTATTGGACGTTTTGGATCTGATGAACCAGCGGATGCTGAGAAACGCGTCATCCCATTGGCTGGCCCGAGATTCGACGTCACTTCCGGTCGTACGGCGATAGACTGCGCTTCATGCTGGAACGCATAGCGCGTCCTTTCCAGGAAACACAGCTTCTGGATCTCCTGTCGCTCCTTCCAGGCTTCCCCAGGATGGGTCTCCATAACTCCCAAGACTTGGCCAAGTCAGCCTGCCTGCAGATGTAAACGATCGCTGTGACCCTCGACCAGCCATTAACCCCTGATGTGCCCTTGCTCTCAATTGTTTTGTGAGTAGCCAATCTACTGTTTACTATTATTTTCACTTCATTAAATCCCTAATTTACTACACTTAGTTTGGCGCATGTCCTTCTTGTCTTTATATGTTTTTCAGAGTTTTGCTTCTGCCTCAGGACTGTGCTGCCACTAGTGTTGTTGGACTATACATTGTACCTTTGGGACTTTTTATTTTAACCATCTTTTGTATGATCATTTATTTGGACTATCATTTTATGGTCACTTATTATTTTATTCATTTATATTTTTTTCCCTTTTGATATTGACATGGACCTTATGATTCACTAAGTGCTAATTATATTATTAATTCTTTTGATTGCATTTTTTAAGTCGTGCGCCATCTACCTATATATTTTTTCCAGTATGCCTGGTAGCTGTGGTGTTTAATACAAGTATATTTGATATAATGTATATTGCAAAACTGCGCATTCTGAAATTTTAAATATTGTTTTTAGGCGTGTCTGTCTAAACTATTTTAATTTTTATATTATGTTTGTTTATTTTATAGTATGATTTGTTAGGTGTACAGCCTTTATAATTATGCAAACGTATATGTATCTAAAAGGATGAAGGGTGAGACAGTCTAGCACTGTTTTTGGACTGAGACAGATTGTCCGGTCTACTAATAAGAAAAAACACGGTGTTGCTGTGTTTTTTCTTGTATACAGAAACCTCCCTAAACTCGCTACACTGAAGCCCAGAAGCGAGTATAGTGTAAGCACGGAGTACCGTGACGTGCACCGTTAGGAACGCCTCCGTGCCTACGTTGCTTCTGACGAGCTGCCGAAAAATCATAAGATAATTTCGATTGGCCGTCGAATTCCCGTTGGTGATTGGTTCACATACGGAAATTTCGATTGGCTGCCGAATGTTTGCAAACAAAAGGCTCTGATTGGCCGACGATAGTGGACGTGCGTGACTAAGTTCACGGCGTTGCACGGCGTGCCTACGTTGTCTCTGACGCGCTGCCGTAAATTTGGATACGATAATCCCGATTGGCCGTCGAATCCTTGCTTTTGATTGGCTTATATACGGGAATTTCGATTGGCTGTCGAATGTTTGCAAACCACAGGCTCTGATTGGCTGAGATTAGTGGAGCTGTACTATTAAGTTCATGGCGTCGCATGTGCAGCTACACTCTCCGTTGAAGTCATTTACTGACGAAACTAGTCAGAGTGATAGCTGCATGCTACGCCTGGTATGTTATCCAAGCCACACTGCAGGAACCAGGAAGAGTTGATCTGCTGGGAAACCTTTCGGTGGTCGCGTTGAGGACGCCTGACTGGTGATGTGATACATACATTGTCCATTGTTAATGTTTTTCTTGTACGTAGGATTTTTTGGGATACTTGCTGGAAAGGGGCTTTTTAATAAATTGAGTTACACTATATTTGTTTCCTCTTTTTGTTTAAATATCCCACCTTTATGAGGTTAACTCCATGCAAGTGATCCCCATTGGATGGAAATTCGATCAGTGACCGACTATGTATATATGAAGTGCCTGATATTATTGTCTGTTTGGTGAGTTTGAACCCCTGCGGGGATTTTGATCCCAACACGTGGTGGATTGAGAGTGGGCAGGCTGGTGCACGCTTCCTTTTTCTCTATCTGACACTACTTTTTTTGATAAACGCACAGACTTTGGCTATCTTTTTTGACATCAAGATTTTCCATCCTTTTGCCTACTTTATGGTGGAGTTGGACACTTATATCCATATTTAGCGCTGTTTTGCATTTATCTCTTAATGATTCATTTTGGACTTTGAATGCTTATCTGTTATTTTATGACACACCATTTTAACAGCTGCTTTTGTTTATACACATCTATATATCTCAATTCAGAGTTATTTAGTGTGTTTCATATATTTATATTTTTATTTTTTTTCCTTTAAAGTTATTGTCTGTTGGGCGCTGAGGAGTGTATTATAGGCCTTGTAAATACACTGTTTTGATATATATATATATATATATATATATATATATATATATATATATATTAGGGCTGTGCAAATTAACTTTTAATTAATCGATTAATCTTTAATTTTTTTGATCGATCAAAATCTTTTTGATTGATTAAAATTCTTTTGATTGGTAATCACCTCTCTGCCGGCTTCTGGGCTTTCAGGGAGTTTTGTCTGAGATCCGGTAACGTTACAGACACCGGCGGGGCTTTCCGTGTCCATCTGAAGGGCTCCTTTGCTGTGTCTTCATATCTGCATGCCAACGGGACTTTACTATCCGCCACACACAAGGGCTGTTACACTTCCCTCTATCAACCTGGGATTCTACAGCTATCCACAGGGAGTTGTGATAGTTCCCTTCATGGGACATCTACATGCCGACGGACTGATGTTAACCTCTCCTCATGTGGATTCAGCAGTGGTATCGTTGTACACATTTTTATACCAGTATCATACTTAGCTACATGTTTTTATGACTGCTTTTGGTACCGTTTGGTATTACTCACACCATTTTTACAGTTTATGTAGCTACATCGATTTTATCTCCAGTGCAATATTTACCTACTTGAAGACTATAAAAGTTTTAATGCTATTCCCATCGAGCGATGCCTTTGCGTGTTTTTTGTATCCTGCTATCCATGTCTCCAGTAGCTGCACTGGGAATCGGCCTGCAAGGAGATCAGCTAAAAGTAGTTGGATCTGTATGTGCGTTATAATTAATCGAAATTAGTCGATTAATCGATTAAAAAATAAAACGATTAATCGAACACAAAAATTTTGATCAATAACAGCCCTAATATATATATATATATATATATATATACACACACACACACACACACACACACACACAGGGCTCAAAATTTCAAGTCCTGAGCTACTAGTCAGGCCCCAAGAGTTACTCGCCACCAGTTGCCCCACCTAATTCATACACTGCCCTGTGCCTAATTGCACCTGTAAACACGCCCTCGTAGATTATCTCATGGAATGACGATGTTTTATGCAGAATCAAGTTACAAAATTAAATATTAACAACAACTTTAACAAAATGGGACAGGGCACTGGGGGCAGACCAGAGGGACAGGACACTGGGGGCAGTCCAGAGAGACACGGGGCAGACCAGAGGGACAGGACACTGGGGGCAGACCAGAGAGACAGGGGGCAGACCAGAGGGACAGGGCACTGGGGGCAGTCCAGGGTCTCTCTCTCTCTCCCATATCATCAGGAGCCTGTGTGTGCGGCTCCACGCTTGCATGTCCCCACCTCCCCCTTTTATTCAGGCTAGCGGAGAGGAGCTGGAGTACATTCCAGCGCTGAGATCCACACAACTGCACAGCCATTGAGACCAGTCTGTTCGCAGTGCTTAGGCTGAACTGTTGGACACTTACATAGAGCACAAGGAGAAGAAAACTGCACAAACTGGAAGGCTGCCGCTCTCATGCCAGGGCAACTTTCAGTGAGCGCTGCACCGGAGTGGTAATTTTCACAATACTCTACCTCACTCATTACTTTCTGCTCTCCAGCTACATTGGTCGGGGGAGGGGGGGCAGGCTCAGAGAGGTCATACTGTTAGGTCCCAAGGCTTATTGAGAATTTTAAGGAGAGCACCTGTGTACTGCTCTGCCTGTGCGCAGCTCACCAGACTAATTTTCCCGAGTATGCACCTTTCCTCTTCGGCTGCCAATCTCATCGGGACTCTAAGTGTAGGCACAGATTGCAGGGAGATTGGTCATGCAGCCTTGTCATCACTCGCCCCCAGCTTAAATCCACTCGCCAAATGCTAGTGGAAATTTTGAGGGCTGTGTGTGTGTGTGTGTATATATGCTGTTACTGATCAAAATTTTTGTGTTCGATTAATCGTTTTTTATTTTAATCGACTAATTTCGATCAATTATAATGCACATACAGATCCAGCTACTTTTAGCTGATCTCCTTGCAGGCTGATTCCCAGTGCAGCTGCCAACAGCAGGATACAAAAAAACACACAAAGGCAGCGCTCGATGGGAATAGCATTAAAACTTTTATAATCTTCAAGTAGGTAACAAAATAAATATTGCACTGGAGATAAAAGCTACATAAACTGTAAAAATGGTGCGAGTAATACCAAATGGTACCAAAAGCAGTCATAAAAATATGTAGCCAAGTATGATACTGGTATAAAAAAGTGTACAATACCACTGCTGAATCCAGATGAGGAGAGGTTACCATCAGTCCGTCGGCATGTAGATGTCCCATGAAGGGAACTATCACAACTTCCAGTGGATGGTTGTAAAATCCCAGGTTAATAAAAGGAAGTGTAAGGTCTCGTACACACGATCAAATCTGTCTGCTGGAAACGGTCTGCTAGACCGTCCCAGCAGACAGATTCGATCGTGTGTACGGGCGAGCCGACGGATTTGGCCACCCGACAGATTTCAAAGCATGCTTTGAAATCTATCGGGTGGGAATCCGCCCGCCCGACATGTCTGCTGGTTAGTACACTTACCAGCAGACATGTCGTCCCGCACCGCCGCCGAATGGATTCGGCGCATGCGTGGAAGTGTTTTACTTCCTGGTGCGGTGACGTGGCGGCGTCAACGTCACCGCCACGTCACCGACGCATCAGCGCGCCGCCTGCTGGCGGGGATTTTGGTTTGCTCGTGTGTACACGCGAGCAAACCAAAATCCTATTAGACAGATTTGTTCAAATCGGTCGGTCCGACCGATTTGAACAAATAGATTGCCTCGTGTGTACGAGGCCTAACAGCTACTATGTGGCAGATAGTAAGGTCCGCCACCATGCAGATATGAAGGCACAGTTAAGGAGCCCCTCAGATGGATACGGCAAGCCCCGCCGGTGTCCGTGACGTTACTGGATCTCTGACGGAACTCCCTGAGCTCCCAGAAGGCGGCGGAGAGGCGAGTACCAATCAAAATAATTTAAAATCGATCAAAAAAATTAAAGATTAATCAAAAAAGTTAATTTGCAGAGCCCTAATATAATAATATATATAAATATTATATATATATATATATATATATATATATATATATATATATATATATATATATATATATATATATATATATAATTTATTTTTATTATTACTGTCATTGTACCCAACAATTACAACAATAAACAGGCGCACACTGCCGCCTTGAGGCTGCCTTGGCATAGGCGGTCTGAAGGTTACATTCTGATCAAAAGCTAAAACTCCTGGCAGATATAAAGAACAGAAATTAATACAGCAATAAATGTATTTTAAAATGCAAGCAGTCCATGAACCTGAATTTTAGCTGGTGTCTGTATTTTACTGTCCCAGTACAGCAGGGTCAGAGTTTGAGAGGAGGAAGCAGAACAGGGAGTCAATCAGCTCACGTGCTGACATGAAACATGCTAATAGAAAGCAGATTGATTGAGAGATAAGCTCATCACTGTGCTGCTTCTCATTTCATTGTTCATTCACAGACTGGGGCAGGTCCAGAATGCCCTGGCCTCAAAAGATGTGGTTTGAATGACGCTGGTTTAGCTTATATGTGATCACTTAGCCATATATTGTGATCACACTAATGGGACAAACTGATTGGTTCCCAATGATTAATGGGTACCTGAGGTGTCAGCATCAGTCAGGTTTGAGATCCATCAGTCGTGCAAAGTGTCAGCTTGTAGCATTTAAAGAAATGTATATTAATGCATCCTCATCACGGTTCATCATGTAATGAGAATTTTATTATTAAGGCTGCGGGACAGAAGGAGTTAAAAGGGAACCTGTGCTGACAGAAATACTTACATTTTTCGAAGTTGACCAATCCTTCTGTAATTGCTAGTAGATGGACTGTCATGCTGATCCAATGGCTTTGAAGTAACATTGGAACCTCTTGTGGTAGAACATTCCACATTTTTACTGCATTTATAGAAAAGAACCCCTACCACTTGTGATGGGTTTTTTTACAGGCAAATGATGCCCTATGTACAATCTTTCGGATAAAGTACTAACTGCCAAATTTTGATAATGGAGGATAAGCGTCTGCTTTATTGAAAGGCTATACAGGAGGGATCACCAATGCTTGTAACTACCCCCACCAATCACCTGTGAGGCTGGCCGGCCCCCTGCTACACTGGAGGACGCCTGGCCCGATACAAGAGGTATTGGGTTAAGCTTTGGAGCATTTTCACGAGTACCGATACTCGTGCAAATGCTTGGTACCGACAACCCTAACTTATATATGAACATAGTTGGGGGCAAATATTTTTCCCCCCAAGGGAGCATAACCAATGCACTCATTTTAAACTCTTAGCAAAAATTTACGTTCCTTTTACAATGCGGGTCCAAAACCATAACCACATACGTGTGTGTGTGATTATATATATATACACACACACACACACACACATATATATATTTTACACACACATTTGTTTGCTCTTGTAGCTTCCATGCAGCATTGAGTTGTGCTGCCAAGCTCACCGTTCTCTTTTAGCCCTGTTTAGCCAGTCGGACAAATGTAAGGCACTTACCAGCTTGACAACCTGAGTCCTCTCTGCTCTCTGTGAAACTCTGCAATCAAAGGAAAAAATTCAAAATCAGTGCAAATGTCATAATTTTATAGTGGAAAAACTTACATTTTCTGAATGTAAAATATATAAATGAAATTGTTCAACATTGCATCTGGTATGTTCCAATACAAGGGTCTCCAAACTGCGGCCCTTTGCTTGCCTTAATGCGGCCCTTGGGGCACTATTCCGTCCAACTCCAATGGGGCATAATTCTAGTTGCCGACACCAATGGGGCACTATTCCTCCTGCTGACACCAACGATGGGGCACTAGTCCTCCCACTGTCACTAAAGATATGGTATTTACTCCCACTGGACACTTTCTACTACCAATGGCCCTAGTCTGGCCCCCTAAAGTCAGAAGGACTGTAAACTGGCCCTTTGTTTAGAACGTTTGGAGACCCCTGTTCTATTATATACTGTAATATAAAGGAAAGAAGAAAAAAATAGTATTCCATAATTTAAAGGGGATGTATAAATTTGTTTTTCATTAACTATGGTCAGAACTATAACATTTTGCAAATTTAAATTCTTTTTTAGCTGTATACATACAAGTAAATGTATACAAGTATTTGGAAACTTAAAAACAAATACATTGGTCTCTAATGATTTTAGATGCAATTTTATTATAAATATGTGCCTGTACTATTTTTCTATATTAACTGGTTGATCCAGCCAGTCCCCCACTTCCTAATTAAAAATGGACCATGCTTGCACGGAAGCCGATCCATGTTAGCATGGTCAATCTGCGTTTCAAGTCATCCTGTTCTTAGATACAGGCAGGCTTTGCAAAAACACAGTGTGCCTGTATCTTCTGAGGTCAGTGTGTAGCCATGCACCCCCCCCCCCCCCCAGCCCATCCCTTCATTGATAGCGGCTTCCCCAGCCACATCGACAAGCATGAACGTCATTTTCAGAAGTGATATTTGGTACGCGCTTCCTTTTTTTACCTTGGATACTGTAATGCTCAGCAACAAATGTCTCTTCTGGAAGTGATGCACATGCCCATCATTGTGTACATGCCCATCATTGTGTACATGCCCATCATTGTGTACATGCCCATCTGCAGGTTCGCTCTAGGAAAGCGATCTTGTGTCCTTTTCTTTCTTTTTATGTAATTACAAAGATTAATTGTTGAAAGTTTCACATTTACCTACTGGGAAATCCTATAAAGTGAATCTAAAACACAAAACATAGTATAATATAATGTAATATACTGCAGCTTGCCAGTCCTTCGATGTGGTGGCTGCATTGGTTTTCTTTTTTCTTGCACAATTGTACAGATTCCTCTCCTGTACCAAACTGCTTCTCACAGTGTGCATTAGAAACTTCTCCCACTGGCACCAGTGATGTATTTTTGTTATTTATTGCCACTGAACGCCAGTGAAGGGCAGTAAACTTGCCTTTTGTTTTGACAGTTTGGGGGACCGCTGCTCTAGTCCTTTCCTCCCCAGCCTGACTGCCCATGCCCTGTCCCTTACATTCATTGGATTCCAGTTCTTTCAATTGTGGAGGCTCAGCATCACATGGGGGCGTTACCTATAGCAGTCACAATAGAAATACAGCCTGCCCAGGAACCCCTGACTTCTCCAGACTGACATCCACCCATCAAGTAGGCTTGCCACCTCATCCCTTTAAACCCTGAGGTTGCGTACACACAACCAAATAAATCAAATCGGTCTGACAGACCGATTTGATCGGATTTGTCTGCTGGGCTGTTTTGGTTTGATCGCTGTACACACGCTCAAACCAAAATCCCCGCCGGCAGTCACCACACCAGGAAGTAAAACACTTCCTCGCATGCGTCGAATCCATTCGACGCATGTGCGGGCATTTATGTCTGCTGGTTAGCGTACTAACCAGCAGACATGTCGGACGGACGGGTTCCCAGCAGACAGATTTTAAAGCATGCTTTAAAACCCATCTGTCCGCACGTACACACGATCGAATTTGTCTGCTAAAACGGTCCGTCGGACCGTTTTCAGCAGATAGATTCGATCGTGTGTACGCAGCCTGACACATATTAATTACACAGGTTCTGTGGCTGATTAGCAGGTCTCAAATAAGAAGAAAAATAACAAAGGGAATGATATAAATACACACCCTAACTCCTTAGGGTATTTTTTTATATCATTCCAGTTGTTATTTTTCTTCCTATTTGAGTCCTATTACTGATTACACCCCCGAAATATATTCGGCGAGTACTACTTACTATAGGCAGGATTCCCATGTTTCTTTTGTTTTGCCGACTAGCAGGCAATTAAAACTCACTTAGTGTGTCTTACCTGCATTAAATTAGCCTTAAGAACTTGTGTCATTAAAGTGGAGGTCTACCCAATCCTGCAAAGATTAAAAGCCAGCAGCTGCACATACTGTAGTTGGTGACTTTTAATAAATCGGACACTCACCCGTCCTGGAGTCCAGCGATGTCGGCACTGCAGCTAATGTTTCCAGCAACTGTTGGTTGCTGCTGCCTCCATTGCAAATAAGGGAATCCAGCAGTGTAGGCTTACTGCTTCATGCCGGGAACCCTACTGCGCATGCGCGAGGCATCAATCCGCTTTCCTACTCGTCCGGTAGCCAGGGAGGAGGAGGAGGGAGGCCCGGAGTGACGTCCATATTCCAATAGGTTTACATAATTGTATAACATTTTTGCCCAATTTTTAGGCATTTTGCCAAGGCACCCCTGAAGAAACCTCAAGTCACCCTAGTTGAAAATGGCATTAGAATGTTCACAGGGAGGGAAAGGAGGAACCAAGAAACCTATAAAGGAGTGTAAACGTCAGCGTTTAAATAACAAACATACAACTGCTACTTACTTCCTCTGTGTAATGGCTTTGCACAGAGCACCCCCCCCCCCCAAGGATGCCCACACTGGACCACCAGGGATGCCCACAATGAATAGCCACCAGGTATTCCACTCTGGACCAGGAATGCCAATCAGTGCCCATCAGCAATGCCTGCCATAGCCATCTATCAGTGCAGCCTTTCAGTGCGCATCAAAGCCACCTATTAGTGCTGCCCATCAGTAAAGGAGAAAACATACTCATGTACAATATTTTATAACAGGAACAAAGAAAATATTTTTTTCAAAATTTTCGATCTTTTTTATTTGTTTAAAATAAAAAGGGGGGGGTGATCAAATACCACCAAAATTGGGAACAAAATTATAATGTTTTTTTGGATGCCAGTGTAGCATGACCACGCAATTGCCATTTAGAAAGTGACAGAGCTGAAAGCTTGCCTAGGCAGAAAGGGTGGAAAATACCGGGTATTGTAGTGGTTAACCACTTAAGACCTGGACCAAAATGCAGGTAAAGGACCTTGCCCCTTTTTGCGATTCGTCACTGCGTCGCTTTAACTGACAATTGCGCGGTCGTGCGACGTGGCTCCCAAACAAAATTTGCGTCCTTTTCTTCCCACAAATAGAGCTTTCTTTTGGTGGTATTTGATCGCCTCTGCGATTTTTATTTTTTGCGCTATATACAAAAATAGAGCGACATTTTTGAAAAAAAAAAATCAATATTTTTTACTTTTTGTTATAAGAAAAATCAAACAAAATTTTAGTCAAACATTTAGGCCAAAATGTATTTAGTCACATGTCTGTAGTAAAAAGGGGGGGGGGTACGGGGCTACCCTGAACCTAACACTAACTGCCTCTCACACTGACACTAAATACAGTAATCATACATGTATGATTACTGCATTCAGTGACACTGTGACAGGGGGGGGGGGGGGGGCGATCGCGGGGGTCAAATGTGTTTATGTGTAGTGTGTGTCAGTGTAGTGTTGGTGCAGACTTACTGTGCGATGTGATCTCTCCTCAGCGGTGGTTGAAAAAAACGCTGAAGGAGAGATCACATCACTTCCTCCTTTCTGTGTTTACACAGGAGGAGGAAGTGCACTGCAGGGGGAGCGCGCGGATTGGCTGGGAGCGGTCCGGAGGGGGCGGACAAAAACGAATAGCCGCTCCCTCATCCCGGATCGCTCGGCCAACTACGGGGACAACCGCATGTACCGGGGGGGTCCCGATCGGACCCCCGACCCACCTCAAGGCACCATACGTACAACAAGCATGGTTTACTGCACATACAAACACTTTAAAGAGGAGTTCCACCCAAAAATGGAAATTCCGCTTATCCCACTCCTTACCCCCTTACAATGCCACATTTGGCATGTAATTTTGTTTGGGGGGGAGTGGGGGCTTCAGTAGGAGTGGGACTTCCTGTCCCACTTCCTGCTTCCGCCGAGGGGCTGGTAAGGCGATTAGGCGTAATCGCCTTATTTCAGCCCCTCCCTGTAGGCGATGGCCTAGGACACTGACAGGTCCTAGGCAATCGCCTGTCCAATCAGCGGCGCGCCGCGCCGCGCATGCGCAGTGGGTGCCCAGCCGTGAAGCCAAAGGCTGTCACGGCTGGGTGCCCACAGTCGAGATGGAGACGCCAGCCGGGGAGGGGGGGAGAGGAGCGGAGCAGGTAAGTGAGTGTTTATTAAAAGACTTTTAATAAACACCATTTTTGGCTGGAACACCCCTTTAAAGAGGAAGTAAAGCCTCTGTAAAAAAAAAAAAAAAATAATACACCATGAAAGACAAAAGGCATAGTGAGCTAGTATGCTTGGCATACTAGCTCGTCATGAATTACTTACCTGAGATGGAAGCCCCTGCAGCCGTCCTGGTTCCCCTCCTCAGTTGCCATCTCTCCTGGAGTGACTTCCGGGTATCGCGGCTCCGGGCACTGTGATTGGCTGGAGCCACGATGATGTCACTCCGGCGCATGCGCACAGGAGCCACCACTAATGCCACGATCGCCATTAGAAGACGCACACTCTGCGCCTGCGTGCCATGGTCTACAGCGCATGAGCCATAGACATCGTCCCCGTCTTTCACAAATGTAGGTTTAGGAGATATTTCTTGCACCTACAGGTAAGACCTAATCTAGGCTTACCTGTAGGTAAAGGGGGTCTGTAAGGGTTTACAAGCACTTTAACGTTGAGCTTTAATATGAGTAGCAGAACACTTTAGCACTCACTTGTCGTAAAACGGATGCTGCTCCCCAAAGTCCTTCAGATGCTTCTTATGCTTCTTGCTCAGTGCGCTCACGTCCTCGTTCCCCCTCCTCGACCTCCCTCGCTTCCCCATCTTCAGCTCACTCACACACACACACACGTGAGCTCCCCTATGCACAGAAGTCCGGTCGCCTACCGATGACGTCATGGGAGCAGCCACATCGGAGATAGGCAGGAGCGCAGGCGCCGTGCCGAGTCACCTGACGTCATCGAGAAGCGCGGCGGTTATTCAGCTGTCACTATGGAAGCGGAGAAGTCTCGTGTACCGGAGCGGTTACAGCGGAGGGATGAGGAGCGGCTGCGGGAGGTGGGGAAGAAGCGGCAGGAGAAGGAGGAGCAGACCGTGGTGGAGGAGAAAAGCGGCTACTTCAACGCCAGCTTCGGGCAGGAGCGGGCGGCCATAGAGGAGGCGCTGGGCGGGGAAGGGGGACCCGAGCTGCTGGAGGAGGCCGCCGGGCGGATTCAGGGGCTGCAGAAGATGCTGAATGACAGCATCATGTTCCTTCCTTCCTATGACACCCGGCAGGCCCAGGATCAGCTCACCCGCCTGCAGAGCGCCCTGGACGCCCGCCGCCAGCAGATCCAACCCACCAAGAAATTCACCTTCAAGACCCGGAGGAAGGAAGGTGTGCCCACCGCCATCGTCCAACCCACCGCCCCGGTCCCACCTAAGGAGGTCGCCGTCCAGCCGGCAGCTCAGTGCGGCTTCCAGGGTCTATCCGGCCAGGTGCTGTTCTTGGGCGCCCAAGAGATCCGCCAGCAGGACGTCCAGCTCAGCCAACTCCGGGATTGTACCATCACCCTGAGCGGAAACCCCTCCACCCTGCACATGAGGGAGCTGAGAGGGTGCCGGGTGCTGAGCGGACCCGTCTCTACCTCCATCTTCGTAGACAATTGCCACGACTGCCTCTTCACCTTCCCCTGCCAGCAGCTGCGCACCCATTCCACCCGGGACTGCCGCTTCTACCTCCACGTCACCAGCCGGGCCATCATCGAGGATTGCTCCAATCTACTGTTCGCCCCCTTCACCTGGAGCTACCCGGAGATCCTGGAGGACTACCGGCTGTCCGGGCTCGACAGAAACCGCAACAACTGGGACCAGGTGGATGACTTCAACTGGCTGGCTATGGGGGAAAAGTCTCCAAACTGGAGCGTGATTCCTGAGGAGGAGAGAGTCACCCACTGGAACTGAAATCCCATACCGAGCTGTGATCACTGAGGTGCCTCGGCTGAGCTTTACTTACATAGAAATCAATAAACCATAAAGAATTCATTCAGAACTGAGCTGGATACTGAGGAGGAATGCATGGATCTCCTAATAGATACCTTCATTTACAGCTACTCTGGGGTCTTGCAGATCTTCTGTGGACCTGTTTACCCGGCACTACTTTAGGAATCTGCAGAACTTTTAATTGATCCTTTACCTAGAGCTACTTCAGAGACCCGGAGCTACTCTAGGGCCCTGAAGATCTTCTATATGGGCTCCCTACACCTCGAGCTACTCTAGGGTCCTGAAGATCTTCTATATGGGCTCCCTACACCTGGAGCTACTCTAGGGTCCTGAAGATCTTCTATATGGGCTCCCTACACCTGGGGCTACTCTAGGGCCCTGAAGATCTTCTATATGGGCTCCCTACACCTCGAGCTACTCTAGGGTCCTGAAGATCTTCTATATGGGCTCCCTACACCTGGAGCTACTCTAGGGTCCTGAAGATCTTCTATATGGGCTCCCTACACCTGGGGCTACTCTAGGGTCCTGAAGATCTTCTATATGGGCTCCCTACACCTGGGGCTACTCTAGGGTCCTGAAGATCTTCTATATGGGCTCCCTACACCTGGAGCTACTCTAGGGTCCTGAAGATCTTCTATATGGGCTCCCTACACCTGGAGCTACTCTAGGGTCCTGAAGATCTTTTATATGGGCTCCCTACACCTGGGGCTACTCTAGGGTCCTGAAGATCTTCTATATGGGCTCCCTACACCTGGAGCTACTCTAGGGTCCTGAAGATCTTCTATATGGGCTCCCTACATCTGGAGCTACTCTAGGGTCCTGCAGATCATCTTCTATGAGCTTCCTGCACCTGAAGCAACTTTGGACTCCTGGAGATCTTTTATGGGCTGCCTCCACCAAGAGCTACTCTGGGGTCCTGCTGATCTTTTGTGGGCACTGTTCACCAGGAGCTACTATAGGACTTTTTTGATGGATCCATTCATCTGAAGCTACTTGCAGGACCTGCAGATCTTCTATCGGCTCCCTCTGCCAAGAGCTACTCTAAGGCCCCATAGAACTTTTGGCTTCCTTTGATTTGTAGATACTGTGAGGTCCTATTGCTCTTCTACTTAAAGAAAAAAAAAAAAACAGTATAAGGAAGGGGTGCTTCTAAAGATTGGTACACACTATTTGAATTTAAAGCGGGGGTTCATCCAAAAATAAACTGACATTAGCTACATCCCTCCAGCATACTGCTAACATCTGCAGGTTTTTTTTCCGTTACTTATGGTTATACGAGCCCTTGTTATCCGGCTCCTAGCGGGGGATTACTTCCGGGTATAGGCGTTCCTAAGCGAAGAGCAGTTGATTGACGCGCTGCTAAAGCGCGTCACGCCTTCCGAAAATACCCGAAGTGACACTCGGCTGTTTACGGCGCCTGCGCAGTCAGCTCTACACAGCAGGCGCCGTAAACCCCCGAGTGTCACTTTGGATATTTTCAGAAGGCGTGACGCGCTTTAGCAGCCGTCAATCAACTCCTCTTCGCTTAGAAACGCCTATTCCCCGCTCCGAGCCGGATAACAACGGCTCGTATAACGATAAGTACCGGGGAAAAAAACGGCATACTGCAGATGTCAGCAGTATGCTGGAGCTAATGTCAGAAAGTGGATTTTTGGGTGAACCTCCGCTTTAATTACTATGTGGGTGGACCTGTCAGACACTTTTTACCCAACACTCCTCCGCCTAAAATATCCAAAGAGCCAGGGCAGAAAACTGCCGCCCAAATAGATGCAGCCACTGTTCAGGTATTCTAATGGGTGCTAGATGTTGCTGCCATAATACAATAGCCACAGCGGGATATTCCTCCATCTACTCTGTACTTTGTGGATGGGGGATTTTTCTAATTCTTTTGTTCAGCATGCAGGCTGAATGAATATTAGCTTTGTGTGTGTATCCAGCTCAAGAGTATTTGTCACCCATGTGATCAGTTAGCTAATGATAATGTCCTCACCTTTTTGTATAATACGTCTTTCTGCTGTTTTAACAGCCACAAAACAATTATTAGTTCATTAGTTACCTGTGATCACATTGCTGACAGCTACTCTTAGACCCCCCCATACACACTATTAGATTTTCTGCAGATTTTTGTCTTCAGATTTACCAAAACCATATAATATGAGGTCAAACCTTAAGAGTTTCAATTTGTATACAGTCAGGCAGGCCCTCTTGTACTACATGGTTTTGGTAAATCTAAAGACAGAAATCTGCAGAAAAACTAATAGTGTGTGTGGGGCTTTAGAGACACCCCCTTCCCATATGTTTTTCTTTTTTTAGATTTTGCCATTTCCATGTTGATGGACTGGGGTTGAACTGCTCCCGGAGAAGCACAATGACAGACTGTAATCTTGGATTGACACAACAGAGCTTCCCTACAAGGTTGCATTGTATACAAAATACTACTCCCTTTATTTAGAGCTCCTCTGTGTTCTGCAGACCTTCAGTGGGCTCCATTCATGTGGACCTAACCTGGGCCCCCCTGCAGATCTATTGATTGCTTCCTCCACCTGAAGATAGTCCTGGATCCTGAAGATCTCCTGTGGGCCCTGTTTACCTGCAGCTAATTTGGGGTTTTGCAGGTTTCTTGTGTGCTCCCTATACCTGGAGCTACTCAAAAGTCCTGCTAAGTCTAGTAGCAAGTTCTTCCCAGCTAGGCTGGAGTCACACCTATGCAATTTTAGTGCATTTTGCAGATTTGCACTACAGAACATTTAACATGGTTTCCTATGGAACACGTTCTGTAGTGCAAAATGCAAAAAGCACTATAAAATGCATGTGTGAATCCAGCCTTAGAGTCCCCCCTCCCCCTAAAAGGTTCTCACTTTACATTCCATGAAATGAGGTATCTTGCTCTCTTCCTCTCAGTGTGGTCAAACAACTGGAATTTGAATGAATAGGATTACATCCAACTGTTGCGCTACACCTGCAAATAAAGATTTATATCCAGGGGTGCCTGAATTGTTACTCCATCATTCGCAAACATTATTCCAGAAATAACTGCTGGATTACTGGTTATCGGGAGGTGCCATGCAGGACTTGCCTGTTAAGATTACAACACCAATGATTTTATATATTCCGAACAGGCAACAACGCCTTAAAGTGGAAGTAAACCCATTGCTGTAACATTTTGGAAAAACAGCTACATTCCTGGCATGCCAGCAATACTAATACTAACTGCACATTGGTTGTGCTCTCAACCTGTCCAATCATCCAATGGATGATGTCATAACTGATCACGTGCAGCATCATGGAGGTTGCAGATTAAACAGAGGCCAAGATGGCCGCTTCCTTGGCTGAAAACAATAGGAGGGTTCACTTCCACCTTAAAGAGGTGGTTCACCCTAAATATAAGCCCTCCCATGTGATCCAGCATACTGGCGTCAGCGCCAGTATGCTGTTTTTTTTATTTTTTAAATCCATCACTTACTGTATTATGGTGTATTTTAATCTCTTACCCCCGTGGTGGACGGCGCCAGTATAGCGCGTCACATCTTACGAAAATACCCGATAAGGACTCGGGTAATCTCGGCGAAAATGCGGCGCCTGCGCACAGACCTAGGAGCTGACTGCGCAGGCGCCGTATTTCTCCGAGTCCTTCGGCTATGGCGCGTCACGCCCTCCGAAAAACGCCGAAATAGGACTCGGAGAAATACGGCGCCTGCGCAGTCAGCTCCTAGGTCTGTGCGCAGGCGCCGCATTTTCGCCGAGATTACCCGAGTCCTTATCGGATATTTTCGTAAGATGTGACGCGCTATACTGGCGCCGTCCACCGCGGGGGATAGAAATTAAAATACACCATAATACAGTAAGTGATGGATTTAAAAAAAAAAACAGCATGCTGACGCCAGTATGCTGGATCACATGGGAGAGCTTATATATAGGGTGAACCTCCGCTTTAAGGAACTCTGTTGCTCAACTCTAAAGTTCACATAATATAAGAAAGTAATTAGTGAGGTTAGGACTGCTTCTGAAGGGATGTTGGGGTGGGTGATTGTTCTGTATTAGTGGAGTTTGGTTGTGCGGTCAGTGAACATAACTTTTTAGGGAATTAATTTATTCAATGGATAAATTCACTATATAAATAAATGCAAACATTTTTTGCAAGTAAAAAGATTTGCATTTGTTATTTTTTTTTTCTAGGGAACCTGCAAAGCATTGCAGCTTCAATCAGCAGATCAGAAGTGTAATGCAGGGCTCCTGCAGACTGTCAACATAGCTGTCTGCTGGTACCTCTGTGTGTAGGTAGTTACAAGCAGAAAGAATCAAACTACGAAAACGCTCACCTGCGCCCTCGCAGTTCATTGGGAACTACAAGCCATCAGCTGCGATAGTATTTGGGATTCATTCACTGACAGGAACCTGAATAATTGTGGTGGCTGTGTGGGCAGGGTTGCATTATTTTAAAAAGTGACAGCAGGAGGGGGGGGGGGAGATCCCCCGCCTGCTGTCGCAAAACGGGGGGAGATCAGCGAAATTGGCGGCTGGAGCTGGCATGTTTCAATAGGTCAGGAGTGCTCAACCTGTGGTCCTCCAGCTATTGCAGAACTACAAGTCCCATAATGCCTTTGCCTTTTGTGAGTCATGCTTGTAACTGTCAACCTGGCAATACCTCATGGGACTTGTGATTTTGTAACAGCTGCAGGGCCACAGGTTGAGCACCCATGCAATAGGTGAACCTATCCTTTAAAGCTGAACTCTAGGATAAGCAAATAATTGTCTAAATACAACAGATATATGTTCCTTGTTCCTACTTGGTGTGCTTTGCGTATTTCCGATCTGTTCAGTAATCCAGTGTGATGAACTCTGTGCAGGAGCCTCCTGTATTAAAGACCTTGTGCAGGGTGACTGGTCTTGTCTCCTTCCCTTCCTGTAGTTCTCTAAAGCCAGCCTGTAGTTGGCAGAGTCTGTTGGGTCCCTCCCACAGCTCTGCTTTCTGCACAGGCTATGTACAGCACAGAAATGATTCACTGCTTATTTTACAAGGTAATATCTTGTATTGCATTTGGTGCACACAAGGTGGATTTATATCCTTTATGGCTTATGAGAAGTATATTTAAACTAAAGTTTTTGTGCCCTGAGTTCTGCTTTAAACTTTCAGTTTAGCAAAAGTCACTTTAACTTGTCTCCCACCAATGAAATGCTGTCAGTTGCACTGCCAACCAACCATTTTGCCATTAAAGAAACTTTACACTGCTGTGTTATGGTATACTTTACGTTTGTTTTGTTCAGTGATCCAAGAGAAATGTGAGTCTGTTGTGTTATGCAGAACTTAATGCTTAGCTTTAGTGAAATATGTTTTTTTCTCTTTTTTTTTTTTTTTTTTTTATATCGGCACCAGGGACTGTACTTATGACTAAAAAAAATCCCTTGTGTTGGTTGCTTCTGTGTTGCTTGAAAAACAAATAAAAAAAAACAACCTGTTGTATACTTTTAGTGTAATATTGGTCTTTATTTGGGAAATATTCACAGAGAAACGCCAGCAAGTTTGCGCTAAACCCACCTTGACCTAAAACGTAGCTCTTATTCATAACTATCTAAAACCCAAGATCTACGACATGGAAGAAAGTCATCAAAAATGCCAGGTGTAGAACCTTTATAGGGCAATCCAAAATGGTGGCACAAATATACAACTGCCTAATTTACAGGGAGATCACAACCAGATAACAAATGTCTTTAACTGCCGTTGGTCAGTCTGAGTGGAGCTGTGTATAAGGTAGGTCAGTATCCTGGCCACATGTCACAACCTAAAGGCATGGATTAATACTGAGGGTTACTCAACATCAGATATACCATGGTGCCCTACCAGCCTGGTAAAAAAATATTCCTGTCTGTCCACTCTACCTCTCTACCAGTCCATAAGAATTTCCCTTATTCTCATGCAGCTTGATTTACATTGCCCCAATTAAAGGGTCACTAAAGTCAGGGATATTTTTTGAAAAAAATAACAAACATGTGATACTTACCTCCACTGTGCAGTTCGTTTTGCACAGAGTGGCCCGGAAACCTGTCTTCTGGGGTCCCTCGGCGGCTGTCTGGGCTCCTCCTCGCAAAAGCTTTCCTTCTTCATGCGAGGGCGCTCGCATGGAGGAAAGCTTTTGCGAGCGCGCTCCCGTGATACAGTCGGCGGCTATGGCCGCCGCTGTATCACTCGGCTCCGCCCCCCAGCGCGCCGCGTCATCCGCCCTGATTGACAGCAGCGCTAGCCAATGGCTGCGCTGCTATCAATCCGCCCAGCCTAGCCAATCAACGGCCAGGCTGGGAACCGAAGAGGACGACGTGGACGCGCCCGGGAGATTCGAACGGTCAGGTAAGTACAACGGGGGCTCGGGGGGGGGCGGTGCTGCTAGATGTTTTTTTACCTTCATGCATAGGATGCATGAAGGTAAAAAAACTCGTACCTTTACAACCCCTTTAAGTGCCCATAAAGGCAGTTGTATATTTGTGCCACTATTTTGGATTAATTTCCACATTGCCCTTTAAGGTTACACACCTTGGACTTCCTTCTATTTCCTATTTCATGGATTTTAGGAAGTTATAAGTAATAGCTAAGGTTTAGGTCAAGGTGGGTTTGGCACACCCTTCCTGGTGGTTGCTGCCTGAAATTTTCTCTCCTTCAGTTGGTTAGCCATGCCTGCAGTCACTTCTGCCTGTTGCCTCCTCCTTCTTCTACCAGCTGTCACCCCTGCCCACATGCTTCCCAATAACCCTCCTATTCCCCCCCCCCCCCCCCCAGCGATCACAGCCCTTTCCATCCCAACTCTCCTACACCACAATCCCTATGTAACCCCACCCCCAAGGTATTGGTAATTGGTATCGACGAGTACATGATGTCAAGTATCGGTACTCGGTGTCAAAAAAGTGGCATCGGTGCATCCCTAATATGTATAATATACATGATCCTGTGCCCAATGGCCACCCTGTAGCAGTATATCTGCTATATGGTGGTTAGTTAATATAAACGATGTTCCAGCATGCAACTTCATTTTTATTTTTTTGTCTTAACAGTCGGAATTAGCTGTCGAAAGCACTATACTAACAAACAGAAAATCAACTGATCGTCTTGTGGAATTTTTGTCCGATTTTCATATTGTGTGTACTGGCCATAAGTGATCATTTTCTCACTATGTCAGAATAATGGACAGGAATGTAATTTACTATAATTGACCTTTTTTTCATGCTATAATTCTAAAGAATGAATCCATTCACTTAAAAATAAATCAGTTGTAATGCACCTTACCCATAGGGGCAGCTTCCTTTTAAAATGGGGGGGGGAAAAAAAGAAAATGAGCCCCATAGTAATCCGAATACAATCCCAATGCTTGTTAATGCAAATAACATGTGTCAAAACTGACATTGAGCCAATGGGTGCTAATCTTAGATGACTTGAAGGGCATGTTCCATTGAATCTCCGTGTGAAGTGAGAGTTCTTCATTCTAATGTTGTCAGGAGAGGGTGAAATATTAGGTCAAGTAGTCAATTGTGGAAGTTGCCACTTATCTGTCTACCTGCTAATCAACAGCAGAATGTATACCAGGTCACAGGCTTACCGAGGTTAGATTATGGGTGTCCTGAGCACTGGCCTTTTATAGGCTTAACCTCCACTGCTTGCATGCAACGCCTTCTGTACTCCAGAACACCGCCTCCTCCATGTAAAGTACATCCGGACTGCCATGTCTCTTGTATACAAACACACGTGCTTTGTACTTACAGTTGTGCTCAAAAGTTTGCATCCCCTGGCAGAAATCGTGACATTTTGGCATTGATATTGAAAATATAACTGCTCATGCCAAAAAAAAAAATGTTATCCAAAGGGTAACTTTTTTTTTGTTGAAAAAAATAGCAAAAAAAGCAAAAACAAAGTAATATAGTATATACAATTGCGACTTGTCATATTGAAATTAAATGTTATTAAAAAATACCTTCCCTTTTCAATCTGCAGCCGCTGTCATTTTCTGTAAAATGGAATAAGGCAACCTGGGGGTTTTCTGTACACAGAATGTGTACAAAACTCCGCCCAGAAACATAATTTCCTGCTTGTGTGATTGGTTCAATGACTTCCCCAGAAGTCTGCACTAATATACAAGTCAGATATCAGGCATCCCCTGCAACAAAAATTACGTTTATGGTGATATACTCCCAATTAGACATCTGCACTGCCGAAAAATTTGTTATCGTTTTGTTTCATTCGTTTTGAATTTTTGTTTTTTGGGTCATTGGGACCGCCGTGTTCGCCGACAGCTTAGCGCGGGATTACGGATGATCCCCGCTGAGCCGACGCACACACACGGAGCGGACACAAAAATTGTCCACTCCGTGTGAAAGGACCCTAAAAGTATGCATACCCTGCAACTTTCCTCATTGGAGCCCTTCAGGTGCAGCAGCTGATTGATAATTAAGAAGCCACTCCTTTTAGATTGCCTTATTACATGGATGCAGACAAACACACAGGGATATCTTTAGAATAACAAAAGTTAGGAATTTGCTACAAAGTTTGTTAAAATCCCTGTAATGTACATAGATCACCAAGAGGGGAATTTTTTTTTTTTTCTCAACAAAAGTGGAGTTACGCTTTAAGGATAGTGATCAAATTAAGCGATTTATTAACACATATTTGTTTGGCTCCTTTGTTCCGGATCACTGGGATCAGTACATCTCTGTCATGTCTCCTGTCAGAATGGGGATCTGCCTTGTTTACAAAGGCAGATCCCCATTCTGCCTCTGTAAACCGCGATCGCGAGTTGCCAGCGGACATCACGTTTTGTTTTGTTTTGGCTAGAGTGGCGAGGGATTAGAACATCTGTTAGGGAGATTCATTCCCTATTTGTCCTGTTTACCATTATCATTGAAAGTGAAAGTAAAAAACAAATTGAAAATATTGGGTTGTTCCTAAAAAAGTAATAGAGGGACGATCTTTTAATGGGGACACTACTTCTGGTGACTTACAGATACACCGGCGTAATTCGAATTTCCCACTGGCGTATCATTGTTTTCTATCCAGAAAACATGATACGCCGGATTTACGCTAAGATCCGACTGGCGTAAGTCACTTACACCGTCGGATCTTAAATGTAATGTTACGCCGGCTGCTAGGTGGCGTTTACGTCGATTTCTCATTTGACTATGCAAATGAGCCTGATACGCCGATTCCCGAACGTTTTTGCGCCGCCTCGTTGTCGTTTACGTCGTTTCTGTAAGCGTAAACTTACCCCTGCTATATGAGGGGTAAGTTTACGAAGATCCGTTGTATGCCATGTTAAGTATGGCCTCGGGACAGCTTCGTCTTTTTCCGTAGTTTTCCTAAGTCGTTTGCGAATAGGGCTTTGCGTAAATGACACCCACATGCTGAGCAATCATGTTTGAAAGAACTGAATTATAGTTACATACCGTATTTGGTATAGTTGAAAAAAAAAAGACACCAGTCCATCCAGTTCAGCCTAAGGGCATGGTAAGTGTGTGTCTATACAATTTTTTATTTTTTTTATTTACCCATACTCCCCGCTAACACCACTAACTGTGGAAGGAAGTGCTACATCCCTACCACTGTAACAGAACCTCTTACACAGTTTAAGATTGAACCACTTGGCTGCAAGTCTTCTTTAGAGACCTTACGTTAAACCTCTTCCCATCTTTATTGTCCCCCAATTACGTCCCTAATTCATAAAATAATATGTTGAAAGAAACATAGAGATCCCAGCATTACTACTGTATCCCGGAAGTATGAGATTAGTTGAAGACATATTCTGATTGGTGTTATGGCTTCTGCACTTTGGATTTATCAGTTTACATTTTGCATTGGCCTGGCTAATCTCTACTCCAGAAACAATCCATCATCCTTTTCAGTAAAATGTAATACAGAATTGCTTATATTGCTGTAAAGGGAGGTCTTACCTGGTACTGATTATTATTTAATTTAATTCTTTAAAATCATTATTGTAGATCATTATACATATCATTATTCTAGATTGCACATTTAATTATTTTGCAAAGCTTACCGGTAATTACAATCTTTACATTTTCTGTAGATGCTGTAATTTTAAGAGGTAGTAAGGCTCATCAAAAAAAAAAAAAAAAAAAACAGTTTACTCAGTGCTTTACAGGGGTGACAGCACAATTACATTACAGTTCAATACAGAAGGAACAGGAGGGCCCTGCTCGTAGAGCTTACATTCTAAAGGGGAAGGGAGTGGAGGTTGGTACAAAAGGTAATAGCTACAGAGAATGATTATAGAGACGCTGTTTAGGCTCTGAAGGAACGGCATGGGCATGCCATTCCTTCAGAGCCCATGCTCCAGTGCTGTCACTGGCTGCATCTAAAGTAAATATCTCCTAAACGGCGCATGTTTAGAAGATATTAACAGTACCTATAGGTAAACCTTATTTGGCTTACCTATAGGTAAAATTCATACATACATTTTTTACCACTGTATATCAAAATGTTGTGTCTGAGTCTTTAGGTACCATGTGACTCTTCAGGAACTACAAGTCACAGTAATCCCATCTGCCTTGTTCACGTTGGGACTTCGTCCACAGCTGAGGAGCTGCAAGTTGTCCATATCTATCATCTTTAAAGCAACACTTGCTAAATAACAAAAGTTGTGTAGTTCCATTCTTCAGCCTTTATGCCACTGCATGAGACAATAGCGACTTAGGTGGATGGAACTATAGCGCACACCGGAGGACCAGGCATCCTACATTTCTGCAAATGATAAAAACTTATAGGACTACACCATTGCAGTGTGCTAGGCAGGGGTTAGGAATAAGACAAAAAACAAACAAACAATCCAAGTATCATTTAGCCAAGAATACTAAGGAGGTCCTGTGACTGTGGAAGGAACTGAGGAGGCATCACCATGGAGCTCTACAATGACAGTCTGATGATGCAGAGAGCGGTTTACCCCAGTACATTCCAGGCCCTTTGGGTCTGGTATGGATTTTAGGTGAAACCCTATGCCAATATAATAAAAAATAACAGCCATACCAGACCCTTACCCGAGCATGCAGCTGGCAGGTCAGGAATGAAAGAGGACGAGCGAGTCCCCCCTCCTGAACCATTCCAGGTCACGTGCCCTCAACATGGTGTGGTGCTTTGGAGTGGGGGGTTCTTGTTGGAATCTGAAAGCCCCCTTTAACAAGGGTGCCCCCAGATCCCGCCTTCCCCATTTGAATGAGTGTAGAGTACATTGTGCCACATGTTTTTGACAAGTCCTTCATTAAAAAAAATGTAAAAAAAAGAAACAATGTCCCCCAATGTAGATCCATTGTCAATCACAATGCCGCTACCACCACTGGATGTGAAAAAAAAATACTCCACCCGCAACAAAGCCTAACCGCCTCCTGAAGGGTACTGCCATTTGACAGTTCTTACAAGACATAGGCATCACCTGGTGGCACTGTCCCCTTGTGACGTTACCACCAGGTGACATCGCCAAACAGGTAAAGTTCGACCCAAACTTTTGCTCGGCTCGAACAGTTCACCCATTTCTACCGCTGAGGGGGACAACAGGGGTGGTGGTGGGTGAGTCAGTGGGGCTTTAAAGCTAATGCAGTGATCTGTACATGTTGTCTACACTCTACATGCAAGCAGTTTTATTATACTTTTTTTTTTTTTGGTCACAGAGATACTGAACACATTCTCTGATGACCAAGCAAGTTAAAAATATGTTTGTCTTATAAAACATTACTTTTGGAAGATGATACCATAATCATAATTTTACTAGAATTTTCCTTTAACTACTTCAGACCCGGCCATTGTAAACAGACAGCCACAAGGTGGCTCTACAATGCCGGGAGGCCGTCTTTTTACGACCTCGGGTCCTCCGGCCACTGGCGTGCCCGACACGTCACCTAGATGCCGATGTGTGTGCCGCGATGTCCACCAGTTACCCGCAATCGTCAGTGACAGAGCAGGGATATGAAGCTCTGTGTGTAAACACAGAGCTCCACGTCCTGTCAGGAAGAGAGGAGACTGATGCTGTGTCCCTTGTACATAGGGACACAGATCAGTCCCCTCCCCCCACAGTAAGAATCACTCCCAGGGTACACTTTTAACCCCTTCCTCGCCCCCTAGTGTTAACCCCTTCCCTGCCAGTCACATTTATACAGTAATCAGTGCATATTTATAGCACTGTTCGCTGTATAAATGTGAATGGTCCAAAAAATGTGTCAAAAGTGTCCGATGTGTCCGCCGCAATATCGCAATCCTGACAAAAATTGCAGATAGCCAACATTACTAGTAAAAAAAAAAAATCAGAATTATATCCCCTATTTTTTAGCCGCTATAACTTTTGTGCAAACCAATCACTATAAGCTTATTGAGATTTTTTTTTAACCAAAAATATGTAGAAGAATAAGTATCGGCCTAAACTGAGAAAAAAAATTGTTAAAAAAAAATAACAATTGGGATATTTATTATAGCAAAAAGTAAAAAATATTGTGATGTTTTTCAAAATTGTGGTTCTTTTTATGTTTATAGCGCAAAAAATAAAAACCGCAGAGGTGATCAAATACCACCAAAAGAAAGCTCTATTTGTGGGAAAAAATTTTGTTTGGGAGCCACGTCGCACGCCCATGCAATTTTCATTTAAAGCGTGACAGTGCCGAAAGCTGACATTTCGCCTGGGCACGAAGGGGGTATATGTGCCCAGTAAGCAAGTGGTTAAACAATCATTGAACATCATGTTTATTTAAAGTGTATGTAAAGGCAACTCTTTTTTCCCCTTTAAACAGAGTGGGGAAGGGTAGGTCACTCTGTCAGTTTTTTTATGCTGTATGTGTCCCCGTTGGCAGATTGACCTGCCTTATCTGTCCTGGTGACCAATGTCACTGAAACAGAAAGTGATAGGAAATCCCAAATGTTACAGTTGCCACCAGAGCAAAAACTGGAGGAAAGTCCTCCAAAGGGGACATCGTCACTGACAAATCTGTAAAATGGGATTTCTGTTCACTTTAGAGAAATTTGTGTCTCCAAGACAAGAACTAAAGTGAAATCTGCCTAGCGACACAGGCAGCAAAATATAACCTGATAGGGGTTTGGTTCTGTTTCTACCATATCCAAAAATAAAAAAAAGTATTGTATTTATTGGTGTATAACACTCACAGGCGTATAACAGGCACCTAACTTTAAGAGGGAAGTTTCAGGAATAAAACTTTCCACAGCCCCCGAGTATAACACGCAGGCACAGTTTACCCGCTATTTGCAGGGTAAAGAAGTGAGTGTTATACGCCAATCAATACAGTAATTGCCAGTTAATAAAAACTGGTATAAAGATATCTCGCTTCGTGAAAGGAGAAATTCAGTAGCCAGTAAATCGAGGATTATATCTGCTGATTATCAGAGCTGGCAGAGATTCTTACAAATGGGATGAAGAGGATTAGAAGTATTTAGGTGACGTCTTGCACTTGTAGGTTTAATCGTCTGAAACTTTCATGCTCCTTCTTCTTCGGTGGGACTGGGCCACCAGCAATAGGTGTAGCTGCCTTCAGCCAATTACCCTTTAATGACGGAGCTATTAATAACTCAAGAAAGAGTAGTTGTCGTGTCGCCTCCGTCTTTAGGTTAGGGTGGCAAACATGGAAGAACCACAAGAAATGAAGTCACTCGTGGAATGAGGGGAGGTCCCAAACATCTTTCCTTCATTCTGACAACCACCTATTGAAGTTCCCAAGATATCCACTCTCTGCCCGCTGCAAACATGGCACTGATGAAGATTAAATTTAACCAGAGGAAAAGAGTCAAGTTGGCTCAGGGGTTATGGCTGATGAATTGGTGCTGTGTATTAGCTGGCATAGCCCTTTTCACCATGGGAATATTCCTAAAAATCGAACTCAGGAAGAGGAGCGAGGTAATGGATAATGTTGAAAGCCATTTTGTGCCCAATTCTCTCATATTAATTGGTGTGCTGGCTTGTTCCCTCAATGCATTTGCTGGGAAAATCTGCTACGATTCCCTGGACCCTGCAAAATTTGCAAGGTGGAGGCCTATGCTGAAACCTTATCTGATTATCTGTCTGCTGTTCAATATCTTCACCTTCTTCATCGCTGTGATGTGTCTTGTGACCAGGGGGTCCTTGGAGAGTACTCTGGCACACGGATTAAAGAATGGCATGAGGTACTACAAGGACACAGACACCCCAGGCAGATGTTTCATGAAGAAGACCATCGACTTGCTCCAAATTGAATTTAAATGCTGTGGGAACAATGGCTTCCGGGATTGGTTCGAGATCCAGTGGGTCAGTAACCGATACCTGGACTTCAGCTCTAAGGAGGTGAAAGAGTAAGTAGAGTTTATTTTTACTAAATGCTATAAAAACACAAATAGCACCCCAACTGCTAAAGGTTTTCTAAGTCTGCCATCCAGATGCTTAGACACAACCGGAATAAATTATTAAGTAATTGTTCTTTAAACAACTCCTTTTTAAAATTATTTTCTCTAATTTAGTAGTTGTTAAGTTCTATCCACTTGGAGAACGTTCTTAAAATGTAATGCAGTTTCTTAACAAAAGGGAGAAAACTTGATATTTGTTCACCAAAAGGTCATACTAATTGATGGTATACAAGCCTGAATGATGACCTGTATGACCTGATGACCTGTATCTGTAAATTAAGTAACAAATCAAATTTGCAATCATTACCCATTCCACCATTGCTAAGTAATCAGTAGTAGAAAGGCAGCAGTTTTGGCACCTTTCATTGAATTCACTGACTGAATTGGAAATGAAGCTATTAGCATTGTTGTGAGTTTGGACCCTGGAGATCGGCCATTTCCAACTAGGGATCTTTGGAACAATAGGGTTCCTCCAAAGGTTGCAAGGGGTTTCTTGAGATGTGGCTGATTGACCTCCCATCAGATGGTGCCTGTATAGTTCCAGGTCCAAAGCCACTTGGCAAAGCCAGGATCATGATTTTTTTAGTTGTCTGCAGAGCTTTTTTTCTCAGAAAATAGGTACAGGAACTCAACCACGACCCGTTCAGATTTTACAAACAGCTGTCACTTGTAAACACAGAAACCAGACTTCTGTGTTTACAAGTGATTGTGGTGAGCAGGCACCAAAGGGTCTGAGCCAAAGGTGGTGGAACTGAGTTCCCCCAAGTTCCCCCAGAAAAAAAGCCCTGGTTGTCTGTAAGGATGGCATCATTCCTATCGACAACCAACGTAGGTGGAGTTTTTCCTATTGACCCCAATAAAATAGTGCAACACTTACGAAAAGCACCTGAGGAAGCTTATTGAGTGAAACATGTAGAGTAAGAAGTGGTTGCACATGATATCTAAATGATATGCTTTTGTCTGAACATTTAATTGTCATTTTAAAGAAACCTTGTTTGTTATTTAAATAAAATGTTGTTTTTTTTTTTATAAAAAAACTTTTGTATAATAAAGGCTGAGAAAGTTTGCTGTAGATCCAAACTGTGCAGCCCTTTGCTTGCCTTTTTCTGGTCCTTGGGGCACTATTCCTCCCACTGATGTTTGGGCATTTTCTTCTCCCACAGGCCACAGCCCCCCCCAAAGTCTGAAGAACAGTAAACTGGCCCTTTGTTTAGAAAGTTTGGAGACCCCTGCTCTGTATGATCATCCACAAATGGCTGCATCCAGGGTGAAGCCATGTCCAAATTAAGCATAGCATTACATTTTTTTCCACGACTACCTTTATGAAGGCTTCACCACATTCATAGATGTGACTGTATTTGTATGGAGCCCAGACTTAAACCCCATTGAAAATCTGTGGAATGTCTTGAAGACTGCAGTCCACAAGCAATCACCATCAAATTTCATTGAATATGAGAAGTTCTGTAAAGAAGAGTAGGCAAATATTGCAAAGTCTAGATGTGCAAAGTTAGTAGAGACATCCCAACAGACTAAAAGCTGAAATTAAAGCAAACGGTGGTTCAACAAAATACTGACATAAGGGAGTAATCCTTTTTCCAACTCAGTGATTCTGTTTTTGATTTTCTTTCCTGAAATGTTGGTGTTATATCTTTCATTTGGATGTTATAAGTTGCACTGGTGAATACAGCTGCATAACAAAAATTGTGTCTGTCTTCATTTCAGGCTGCAGAGCAACAAAATGTGATTATTTTAAAAGGGCGTGACTCTCTTCTACACCCACTGTATAAGATTGTCACGTTAATTCAACACCAAGAGCGTTTATTGCTTGGGCATGGAGTTGAGAATTATGTGTGGCTATGGAATTAGTTCAAAATTGACACTCACCAGCCAACTAATTTATAAAGACATTAGCACCACCATCTGGGTTGTTTATTGGGACACCATATATACTCTCAAGGTCCTTGTGCTTTGTTTTGTGTGTTACCTTTTGACTTCTTCTAACCTACAGCATAGGACTATTGGGGCTACTTCAGTCACTACTGGCCAATAGGGTTTAGTGCCTTGGTATATCGTTGAATCTTACACATCTAGATACTAATAAGGGATTGCCTAGACAATATTTGTGAAAGTCGGTTTAAGAAGTGCAGTGTAAGCAGTGGACATGCTGCTGTGAGATATATATAGTGCAGAGCTGAGTGATTAGCTCATTATTATCCGTGGTTAAGGGGTGGGATATGCGGGTTAATCTGGCAGTAAATACACACAATGCATTGTGCTGCTGCGGAGTTGCTACATGCTGAGAGAATAAATAGAGAGTATATTAACCCCTAAGGATGGGCACTGGCCATAAATGGCTCAATCTCACCCCAATCCGATCACATAAGATGCACGGATAAGGACTGGGCCCTGGAGGGCTACACGGGGCACGTGGGGTGGCAAAAATGTGCAGCTACAAAAGTCAGAACAACTTGTTATTGTTCACTTGGATTTTCTAGCATGTTGGGAATTCTCAGTCTGACCTTTATTTCTCCTAATTATTACATAAAGGTGTTAATTGAAAGTTCCATCAGAGAGTGAGTAGTGTGAGCCAGGCTGACGTTTCAGAGGACAGGCGATTGCATTCTTGCCTGTCAGTATTAAGAGACATCTAGTCTTATATGGGTAGCTTTAGACATTCAAGTCCTATCCAGTTCAACCATTGCATGCAGTTAGGCTCAAAACTTGAATGTATATTACACAAGGACTAGTCTTAGGGCTCAATAAAGGAAGTACACTATATTGTCAAATGTATTGGTACACCTGCCTTTACACACACATGAACTTTAATGTCATCCCAGTCTTAGTCTTTAGGGTTCAATATTGAGTTGGCCCACCCTTTTCAGCTATAACAGCTTCAACTCTTCTGGGAAGGCTGTCCACAAGGTTTAGGAGTGTGTCTATGGGAATGTTTGACCATTCTTCCAGAAGCACATTTGTGAGGTCAGGTACTGATGTTGGAAGAGAGGGCCTGGCTGGCAGTCTCCGCTCTAATTCATCACAAAGGTGTTCTATCGGGTTGAGGTCAGGACTCTGTGCAGGTCAAGTTCCCCCACCCTAAACACGCTCATCCATGTCTTTATGGACCTTGCCTTGTGCAGTGGTGTGCTGTCATGTTGGAACAGGAAGGGGCCATGCCCAAACTCTTCCCACAAAGCATGGAACCATGAAAGTGTCCAAAATGTCTTGGTATGCTGACGCCTGAAGAGTTCCCTTCACTGGAATTAAGGGGCCAAGACCAACCCCTGAAAAACCACCCCACACCATAATCCCCCCCCCAACTGATTTGAACCAGCAACGTATCACCGGTGTGGTCCAGCGTCCTACGTCACTTCCACCCAGTGGAACGCAGATGGAGCGCAGCTAGCGTCCCTGCTTCCACTTTCATCTTTTTCATCGGTTTGCACCTACACATTTTAAAGTGGAGTTCCAGCCTTTTTTTTGTTTAATAAAAGTCAGCAGCTACAAAAAGTGACTTACCTGTTCCATGGTCCAGCGATGCTGCTGCCCAAAACGTTGCTCCTCTCCCCGGTCCTCTCCTTGGCGCCTCCATTGCCACTCTGGGCACCCGGCCGTGACAGCTTTCAGCACGCACTGCACATGCGTGAGTCACGCTGCGTTCCCGGAGTGGACAGGCGATCTCCTGAGACTTGTCACGTGTCCCAGGAGATCTCCTAGAGGGAGGGGCTGCCTAGGGGCAGAGGAGAAGTTGCCAAGGCATCCCATAGGTGGAAGTAGGAAGTGGGACAGGTAGTCCCAGTCCTACCGAAGCCCCCAGCCCCCCCTCAAAAAATTACATGCCAAATGTGGAATGTAAGGGGGCGAGGAGTTTTTGGGTGGAACTTTTTTTGGGTGGAACTCTGCTTTAACCACTTCCATACTGGGCACTTAAACACCCCTCCTAACCAGACCAATTTTCAGCTTTCAGCGCTCTCACATTTTGAATGACAATTACTCAGTCATGCAACACTGTACCCAAATTATTTTTTTGTCCTTTTTTTCCCACAAATAGAGCTTTCTTTTGGTGGTATTTGATCACCTCTGCGTTTTTTATTTTTTGCGCTATTAATGAAAAAAGATCGAAAATTTGGAAAAAAAAATGATTTTTTCTTAGTTTCTGTGATAAAATTTTGCAAATAATTAATTTTGCTTCATACATTTTTCGCCACAATTTATACTGCTACATGTCTTTGATAAAAATAACCCAACGTTTTTGGAAATTATTTGGTCTGTGTGAAAGTTAGAGTCTACAAGCTATGGTGCAAATCATAAAAAATGATCACATCTGATCACACCTGATGTACTGAAGGCCTCTCTCATTTCTTGAGACCCTAACAAGCCAGGAAAGTACAAATGCCCACAGATGGCACTGAGGTGGCACAGATGGCACTGAGGCGGCACAGATGGCACTGAGATGGGTACTGGTGAGATGGGTACTGATGTGCACCGATGAGGCCTGTGTACTGGTGGACACAGGTGGGCACTGATGAGGCGGCACAGATGGCACTAATGAGGCAGCACAGATGGCACTAATGAGGCGGCACAGATGGCACTGAGATGGGTACTGATGAGATGGGTACTGATGTGCACTTATTGACTGCGGCACAGGTGGGCACTGATGAGGTGGCACAGGTGGGCACTGATGAGGTGGAACAGGTGGGCACTGATTGCAGATGTGCACTGAGGTGGCAGATGGGCACTGGGCACAGGTGGTACTGGTAGCACAGGTGGGCACGGTGGGCACAGGTGGGCACAGGTGGTACTGTTGGGCACGGTGGTACTGGTGGGCACAGGTGGTACTGGTGGGCACAGGTGGAACGGTGGTACTGGTGGGTACTGGTGGGCACAGTGGTACTGGTGGGCACAGTGGTACTGGGGGGACACTGTGGTACTGGGGGGCACTGTGGTACTCTGGGGGGCACAGGTGGTCCTGGGGGCACTGGTTGGTCACTTTTTTTTTTTTCGCTGGTTACTTACAGATTTCTCTCCCTCCTCACAGGCGGTGTCTGTGTGAGGAGGGAGAGTCGGCAATGAGAGATGATCTCATATGTTTACATATGAGATCATCTCTCATTGGCCGCACAGATCGTGTTCAAGGGACACGGCCAGCACAGCAGTTCCCCGCTGCGCGCTCGGGAGCGAGGAAAGGGGCGGCCGTACAAAACACGGCCTGTTAGGGAAGTAGAGCCGCGCTGCGGCCGTACAAAGTCGTACGGCCGTCAGCTAGTGGTTAAAGTATATATTTACACATTTATTATGGTTAAATCTACTTCAAGTTCAGCCACTGGAGACATCTAGTGGCCGTTCACGATATTGTATTGAATTTGCACTATAAGTTGGCTTTAATAATAGGGCGCGCGGTTTATCACAAATTACACACACTTATGCCACGTACAGACGATCGAAAATTCCGACAATAAAACCGTGGTTTTTTTTTCCCACGGATGTTGGCTTAGACTTGTCTTCCATACACACGGTCGCACAAATGTTGCCGGAAATTCTGAACGCCAAGAACGCGGTGACGTACAAAACGTACAACGGCACTATTAAAAGGAAATTCAATACCAGTCGTATTAGTAGAAGTTTGGTGAGAGACGATTCACACTTTTCAGCCTCGTGCTTTTCAGCCTCGTGCTGTTCAGTCTGTTACAGCATGACGAATGTGCTATCTCCAGGGCTTTTTTTCTGGGGGAACTTGGGGGAACTCAGTTCCACCACCTTTGGCTCAGACCCTTTGGTGCCTGATCACAACAATCACTTGTAAACACAGAAGTCTGGTTTCTGTGTTTACAAGTGACAGCTTTGTAACCCCCTGAACTCTGCACTCTGTATGTAATGCAATTCTGGTATTTAATGCCCCTTTAAGACCCTTCTACTGTTTGTGAAATCTGAACGGGTCGTGGTTGAGTTCCTGTACCTATTTTCTGAGAAAAAAAGCTCTGGCTATCTCCATTACCAACGCTAGTTTTACCAGACTGAGCGCTTCCGTCTCGTACTTGATTCAGAGCATGCGTGGAATTGTCCACACACGATCGGAATTTACGAGAACGGATTTTGTTGTCGGAAAATTTGAGAACCAGCTCTCAAATTTTTGTTGTCAGAAATTCCAACAGCAAATGTCTGATGGAGCCTACACAGTCGGAATTTCTGACAACAAGCTCCCATCCAACATTTGTTGTCTGAACTTCCGATCGCGTGTACATGGCATTAAAAAGCCCTAAAAATATATAATAACAAATCTAACAACCTTTGAGCAGGTAAGAAAGTAACAAATAATTGAATTTCCCTCTTTTTATTTAGAGCTGAAGGATGGCCACTTAAAATAAAATCAATATTTCCTTCTACTTACACTCCCAAGCAATCTCTACCTTGTTTTTTTTTTTTTTTAACCACTTCCTTACTTGGAACTTAAACCCCCTTCCTGCCTATTCATTTTAATAGCGGCGATCTATGATTTTTGTCAGGCCTGCGATATTAGGGCGGACATATCGGACACTTTTGACAAGCTCTTGGGACTATTCACATTTATATAGCGAACAGTGCTATAAATATGCGCTGATTACTGTATAAATGTAAAAACAAATAATTGAGCGCACTCCCAAATTAAAGCCTGTAAGCGATACTAATACAGAGGGCAGACTGTTCAATGTTCAAAACTGGTATTTAAATAAATATACCAAAGTGCAAATAGTCCATAAACATAGTAATCAAAGAAACATCGCTTGATGGCAGCCAGCTGACAGATGAAGCAATCTGTAGTAGGACAAGAAAAACACAAAATCAGGATCCTCCTGGCTACTGATGGCAACTGACTGAGGAAGGGACACGAATGTCCCGAACGCACGCATCCGCCCGCGCCTGGAAGTGACATTATTTTGTGCAGTTACACCTGCCTCTTGGTTCCGGGGGAGCCCGGTCCCACGTCGGCTTCGCCGTCAGTAGCCAGGAGGATCCTGATACCCAGCGCGATAGACGACCACCACCACCCGCGGATGAAAACCTGTATTCATATATGCCTGATCCTTCACCTGCCTTGTGAGTAGGTTTTTTTAAATTTTCACACAATTTAATAAATAACCCTGCTGCTACGCTTAGAGGGCGCCGCTTTTGTGTTTTTCTTGACTTACTGTATAAATGTGACTGGCAGGGAAGGGGTTAACATTAGGGGCCAATCAAGGGGTTAAATGTGTTTCCTGGGAGAGATTCTTACTGTAGGGGGAGGAGACTGACTGGGGGAGGTGACCGATCTGTGTCCCTATGTACAAGGGACACAGCATCAGTCTCTTCTCTCCCTGACAGGATGTGAAGCTCTGTGTTTACACACACAGATCCACGTCCTGCCTCTGTAACTGCAGATCGCGAGTACCTGGTGGACATCGTGGCCGCCAGAAACACGCGCATCTGCACCATGTGACACAGCGGGCATAGCTTTTCCCTGCCACGCGCCCTCGGTGGCACGCACGGGGGGAGGGCGAATGTAAACAGGAAGACGTCCGGGGACGTCCAACCAGCAGTTGAGAGCCGTGCTGTAGACGTCTTTTGTCTTAATTTTTACAGTGATCAGTTCTATAAAAATGCACTGGTTACTGTGAAAATGACACTGGCAGTAAAGGGGTTAACCTGTAGGGGGCCCTAAAAGGGTTAAGTGTGACCTAATGTGTGTTTCTTACTGTACGGGGCGTGGCTTGACACGTGACGTCACTGATCGCCGTTCCCTATGATAGGGAACAGACGATCAGTGACAGGCTCTCTAGGAAGCACATGGAGAGGTTTGTTTACATTTACCTCTCCTTGTTCTTCAGCTCTGTGACCCGATGGCGGGACACCGGCGGCGATCGGTGCGCGGATCCCGCGGGCGCGTTCACGGAGCTCAGGACTGGGTCGGGAGCGTGACACAGGAGGTGCGCGTGTGACCCACGGCCGGGCTCTTAAAGGGCAATGTACCTGTATGTATTTATGCCCAGCCATGCCGCTCTGCCGACGTATATCGGCGTGAGGCGATCCTTAAGTGGTTAACTTCATATGATTAGAAATGTTATTTAATTGCAAAATATATGTATAGTTCATATTATAAAAATAGATTGCTGTGCGCCGCTAAAGTGTTCGTATTTGACTTGAAGAAAAGGTGGCAACCCTAATCAGAAACCAGGGATTGGCGGAGAGGGGTAGCAGACACTGAGCAGTTGGTAAAGTAGATGAGTCTGGCAGCAGCATTCATGATAGACTGAAGAGGGGATAGCCTATGGAGCTTTAAAGGGGTTGTAAAGGTTTGTTTTTTATTTTCTAAATAGGTTCCTTCAAGCTAGTGTATTGTTGGTTTCTTACCTTTTCCTTCCATTTCCCTTCTAAATGTTTTTTTTCTTTGTCTGAATTTCTCACTTCCTGTTTCTCCTCAGTAAGCTTGCCCCCATCATCCGAGCCGGGGTTAGTCAACCAGAACAGCTTACTGAACAGCTTCCTGAGGAGAAACAGGAAGTGAGAAATTCAGACAAAGAAAAAAAACCATTTACAGTAGTAGGGAAATCGAAGGAAAACGTAAGTGAACCAACAATGCACTAGCTTAACCACTTCAATACCGGCCCATAGTCATATGACGTCCACAGAGGGAATCTCCCATCCTGGGTGGTCGTCATATGTATTCCTGGGCTTTGTGAGGGGATATCTGAATGATGGGTGCAGCTAGAGGCATCATTCAGATATCATTATTTGCTGGCGGCAATTCTGCGCACCATAAGAACGATCACAGCAGCAGTTCCACCGCTTAATCGTTCTTATAGGCGGCGGGAGGGGACACCCCCCCTCCCGCCGCCATCCGGGGCTTCTCCAGGCTCTCCCGTGCCATCGGGGGCCCAAAGAAGGAATCTTCCGGCACTGGCAGGAAGCATAGAGATGGTCACCAGTCAACTCTATGACCGTTGGAGGCCCGGGCGCGATGTGATGACGTCACGCCTGGGTTCCCCTCTGATTTAAATCGACTGCACTTCCAAGTTCACTTTCAGTGCAAAGTGGATTTGCCTTTCGTAAATTACCACCCAATGTGTCAGAATAGTTTCCTATTGAGGCATATAGCTACATCCTTAATTTCCAACGCGTTTCGTGTGAAAACACTTCCTCAGGGGAGGATGCTATAGGGTATCTGTTATAATGGAATATAATAAAGTCAGATGACGCGTTTCGTGTGCTTCCCAAGGAGTGGATGCCATAGGGCATCTGTAATAATAGAATATAAGTCAAATAGTTGACTAAGTATAGCCAAAAAAAACAAAGACTGTCAATTCTGGGTACTCACAAAACTAAGCAAACAGTGGTATCTTAGATATGGCACATTAACCACTTTAATACCAGGCACTTACACCCCCTCCCTGCCCAAGCCAATTTATAATTTTCTGTGCTGTCGCTGTTTAAATGACAATTGCGCGGTCATGCTACACTGTACCCAAACCCGAATTTGTATCATTTTGTTCCCACAAATAAAGCTTTCTTTAGGTGGTATTTGATCACCTCTGGGGTTTTTATTTTTTGCTATACAAATAAAAAAAACACTGAAAATGTTGAAAAAAATAAAAGTTTTCCTTTTTTTTTTTCTGTTATAAAATTTTGTAAGTAAGGACGTTTTCTCCTTCACTGATGGCCACTGATAAAGCGGCACTGGCAGGCACTGATAGACACTGACTGGCACTGACGATGGGCACTGATCTGTGGCACTGGTAGGCAGCACTGATGGGTGGCACTGGTAGGCAGCACTGATGGGCATTGATAGAGGGCACTGATGACTACTCATGGGTGGCACTGAAAAGGGACACTGATGGGCACTAATGGGCACTGACATGCAGCACTGATGCTTATCCCTGGTGGCACTGGCAGGGATTTTGGGTGGGCACTGGTTGGCAGCTGACTGGGCATTGATTGGCAGCTGCCTTGGCACAGATTTTCATTTCCCTGGTGGTCTAGGGGGCATCCCTGGTGGTCCTGGGCGGCATACTGGTGGTTCTGGGCGGGGATCCGAGGGGGGCTGTGCTGATAAACTATCAGCACAGACCCCCCCCTGACAGGAGAGCAGCCGATCGGCTCTCCTCTACTTGCGTCTGTCAGATATAAGTGAGGAATTCCTGTTTACATTGTGATCAGCCGTGATTAGACATGGCTGATCACGTGGTAAAGAGCCTCCGCCAGGGGCTCTTTACCGAGATCGGTGTAGCGGTGTGTCAGACTGAAACACTGCAACACCTATCGCCGCGATGTGTGCCCCCACGGGCGCGTGGCGGCTATTATCCTGCTGGACGTCATATGACGTCCAGTCAGGATAACGCAACCACTTCCCGGATGTCAGTTTGCTATTGACCGGTTGGGAAGTGGTTAACCTCACTGGCGGTATGATTATTTCAGATTTTTGATGCTAAAAGCAGTACATTGTTTTGCATAGAAATTTGGTGTTTTATACTGTAGGCCTGTAATTCTTAGGAATAACTCACTTAAATCTGACCAAACAAGAGTCCTCTAGACATCCCGGGTATGATAAAGTTTGAAACACGAAATCATTAATTATAATATAATAAATAACTATAAATAATTATAACAAATAATAATATAATAATAAAATGTATTTAAAGGGGTAATTCCCCCAAAAACCTTTTTTTAACATTGATTGAGGCTCGTTATGTCAAGGGGAATCGGGTGGTTTTTTATTAGAAACGAAGCAATACTTACCGTTTTACAGATGCATCGTCTCCGTCGCTTCCGGGTATGATCGTCTGGTCTGGGCGTGCCTATTTGATTGACAGGCTTCCGACGGTCGCATACATCGCGTCACGAGTAGCCGAAAGAAGCCGAGCGACGGTGCGGCTCTATACTGCGCCTGCGCACCGTCGTTCGGCTACTTTCGGAAAATCGTGACGCGATGTATGCGACCTCGGAAGCCTGTCAATCAAATAGGCACGCCTATAGTCGGAGACCATACCCGGAAGCGTCGGAGACGATGCATCTCTAAAACGGTAAGTATTGCTTCGTTTCTAATAAAAAAAAAACCTGATTCCCCTTGACATAACGAGCCTGAATAAATGTTAAAAAAAAGGTTTTTGGGGGAACTACCCCTTTAAGTCAAAAACACTGAAATTTGCTCAGTTGCAGAATTGTCGCTGTCGTTACTTTCCGTGTTTGATGACGAATTTCCCCACAAATCGCTATCGCTTAATTCTGCAAGTGATTCTAATTTACTATTGTTGATTTCTAGTTGATTTACTAAAGGCCAATCGACTGTGTGCTTTGTAAAGTGCAGTTGCTCCAGACCTTAGTAAATGAGGTAAAGTTTCATTTGTCAAAGAATACCCAATCACATGGAAGGAAAAAAATAATAATTTTTGCTTGCATGCAATTGGATAATGGAAGTCAGTAGAGCTTCTACTCATTTACTAAGCTTTGGAGCAACTGCTCTTGCAGTGTGCAACTGCACTTTTCAAGTGCACAGTCTATTTGACTTTAGTAAATCAATCCCTATATGTAGATTGCACTGCAGCTCCTACTCCAGCAGTGTGGTACACGGTAAAGATAGAAATCAATGAGGTTGATTTACTAAAACTGGACAGTGAAAAATCCAGTGCAGCTGTGCATAGACAAAATATTCCAACCAAAGAAGATTGAAAAAAGAAGGGGGCTACAGAACAACACACTATGGTGGCGTATCAAAAAATGAAAATACTTTATTGGATGATCAATATGATTGGTGGGTAAGTACATACAGGAGGATAAAAAAGGGTGTAATAAGACCTGGGTAAATATATTATCCAGCTGTGCATAGAAACCATCAGCTTCCAGTTTTTTTTTGTCAAGGCTTAATTGAACAAACTGAAGGTAGAAGCTGACTGGTTAGTGGTTATCATTCAGTGCCAGGCCCGGACTGGCCATAGGGCATATGCCCGGTGGGTCGCGGCCCGCAGATCACGTCTCTGTAATGTGGGGGGGGGGTCTGTATGGGCTGTATTGTCGAGGGGGGCTGTAATGTAGAGGGGGTCTGTAATGTAGGGGGGTCTGTTCTGTAGGGAGGGGGTCTGTACTGTAGGAAAATGTGTAACATGCAGGGGGTCCAGAACTGTTAGTGGGGTGTCTGTGTAACAAACTGTGGGGGGCTGTGTAATGTAAAGGGGTCCAGAGGTGCAGGGTGCTGTGTAATGTAAAGGGGTCCGGAGGTGCAGGGTGCTGTGTAATGTAAAGGGGTCCAGAGGTGCGGTGATTTGTAATGTAAAGGGGTCCAGAGGTGCAGGGTGATGTGTAATGTAAAGGGGTCCAGTGGTGCAGGGTGCTGTGTAATGTAAAGGGGTCCAGAGGTGCAGGGTGCTGTGTAAAGGGGTCCAGAGGTGCAGGGTGCTGTGTAATGTAAAGGGGCCCAGAGGTGCAGGGTGCTGTGTAATGTAAAGGGGTCCAGAGGTACAAGGTGCTGGAACTCCACATCCCATCATTAACCGCCGCCGCGAAGACCCGGGCTGCTCAGTCTAAGACGCCCGGGCCTATTTTTTGTCCCAGTCCAGGCCTGTGCAGAGCTGCACCAGATCTTGCACTCTCTAGTTTTAGTTTCAACCCCAATGGTATGTTCCATAGTGACCACGTTCAAGAATGCTTATCTCTTTACCCCCAATAATATAAATAGAATGTGGTGGTGCTGAATTAGAATGGTATTCAGGGTCTGAGCTCATTATAGTGAGGTTCAGATGGCAGATCAGTGTGAGACTTGTCAGATCAGATGCTTGGCTGCTCAACTTCTGTAGATACCAGTGTGGGCACAGGTTCTTCAGAAAAGTGTAATCAGTGGAATAAAGTGCGTGAAGAGACATATGACTTGGTGATTAAGATCCAGTATTTATTGGTAGCCAGATAAAACACACATACAGCCAATGCATTTCAGCAGATGCCGATTAAAGCACTCCCTTTCTAAGGGCTGCAGAGCAAAACAAACATGCAGTGATTCATAGGAATATACAGTTAGGTCCATATACAGTGGAACCTCGGTTTAAGAGTAACTTGGTTTGAGAGCGTTTTGATTTGCGAGCAACTTTTTTAATTCTGACTCGGTTTGTGAGTGTTGATTCGCAAGACAAGCAGAATTCAAGCTAAATAGCCCCATTTGGCCTGAGGTATGGGGGCACAGAAGCTGAGCAGTGCTGAAAATAGGCCTGCAGTACCTAATTTGGCCTGAGGTACAGGGGCGCAGGAGCCGAGAAAAGCTGAACATTGGCCTGCAGTACCTCATTTGGCCTGAGGTACAGGGGCGCAGGAAACAAGCAAAAGTGTCCTCGGGCATTTTCAGCCTTTTTCGGCGCTCCCTGGCGCCCCCCCCCACCTCTGGCCGCATTTGGTATTGCATTCCATTGAAGTCAATGCGAAACAAATTATTTTCATTTTCATTGACTTTAATGGGAAAACTTGCTTTGATATGCAAGTACTTTGGATTGCGAGCATACTCCTGGAACGGATTTGCTAGTAATCCGAGGTTCCACTGTATATTTGGACACAGGCACAATTTTCATACTTTTGGCTCTGTATGCCACCAGAATAAATTAAAATGAGACAATCCAAATTAATTTGAAGTGGAGACTTTCAGCTTTAATTCAAGGGGGTGAACATAAATATCAAGTACACATTTTAGGAACTGCAACCATTTTTATACACAGCCCCCCATTTTTAGGGGATCAACTGTAATTGGACAAATTAATATAATCATAAATAAAATGTACATTTTTTATATCTTGTTGAGAATCATTCACTGGCAATGACTGGCTGAAGTCGAGAACTCATGGACATTACCAAAGACTGGGTTTCCTCCTTTCTGATGCTTTGCCAGGCTCTAACTGCAGCTGTCTTCTGTTGTTCTTTGTGGGTCTTTCTGCCTTTAGTTTTTCCTTCAGCAAGTGAAATGTATGCTCAATTGGGTTGAGATCGGGTGCTTGTCTCGGGCATTGCAGAATATTCCACTTATTTTCCTTCAAAAGCTCCTGGGTTGCTTTTGCAGTGTGTTTTGGATCATTGTCCATATGTACTGTGAAGTGCCATCCAATCAACTTTGCTGCATTTGGCTGAATATGGGCTGACAGTATGGCACGGATTCACATACATCGGCGCATATATATACCGGCGTAGTGTATCTCTTTTACGCTACGCCGGCGCAACGCAGGGAGGCAAGTATGGAATTCACAAAGAAAATGCTCCCAACGTTGCGCCGGCGTAGCGTATAGCTGTTGGCGTAAGCCGACGTAAGTCAAAGTAGGTGGAATTCGGCTGGAAGTGGGCGTGGCCCCATGCAAATGAGGGGCTGAGCTTCAAACAAGTACTTAAAATGAACTGCGCATGCGTCGTACCTTGGACGCATCTCAGTGCACATGCTCACAATCACGTTGAAATAACTGCCTAATATACGTCGAAACACTGCCTACAGCGTGAATGTAACCTACGCACAGTCCTATTCACGTACTACGTAAACGACATAAACAACGTAAATTTCGACGGCGTTTGTTCCCTGGTCCATACCTTTGCATGAGTTGCGCCTCCTATATGGGCAATACATTTATGCCGGACGTATGGCTTACGTAAACCGCGTATAGTATGCGCCGGGCGCAAGTACGTTCGTGAATCGGCGTATCTTGCTCATTTGCATATTTGCATTGAAAATCAATAGGAGTTCCAAATGCGTCCAGCGGTAAATATGCGCCCACTATACGTCGGCGTGGGCAAGTTACGTTGGTCGAATGAAGTCAGTTTTTTGGCGTATCTTAGTTCTGTGGGCACGGCGCATAGATACGGCGGCGTATATTTGTACTTTCGTGGCGTATCTCGAGATACGTCGGCGTAAGTGCTTTGTGAATCCGGAATCCCTAATCTCTAAACACTGCAGAATTCATCCGGATGCTTCTGTCTTTTGTCACATAATCAATAAACACCAATGACCCATTGCCACTGGAAGCAATGCATGCCCATGCCATCACACTGCCTCCACCATGTTTTACAGTTGTGTGCTTTGGATCATGAGCCATTCCAAGCCTTCTCCATGCTTTTTTTCTTCCCGTCATTCTGGTACAGATTCATCTTAGTTTTATCTGTCCAAAGAATATTTTTCCAGAACTGGTCTGGCTTTTTTAGATATTTCTTGGCAAAGATTAATCTGGCTTTTCTATTTTTCAGGCTTATGAATGGTCTGCAATTTGTGATGACCTCTGTACATTGCTGCATTCATCTTTCCATCGATCCTTACCAGTTCCTGCGGCTAAAAAACATCCCCCCAGCATGATGCTGCCACCACCATGCTTCACTGTAGGGATGGTATTGGCAGTGCCTAGTTCCCTTCAGACATACTGCTTGCTATTCAGGCCAAAGAGTTCAATCTTTGTTTTATCAGACCAGAGAATTGTGTTTCTAATGGTCTGAGAGTCCTTCAGGTGCCTCTTGGCAAACTCCAGGTGTGTTGCCATGTGCCTTTTACTGAGAAGTGGCTTCCATCTGACCACTCTACCATACAGACCTGATTGGTGGAGTTCTCCAGAGATAGTTGTTCTCCTGGAATATTCTCCTCTCTCCACTGTGAAATGCTGGAACGCTGACAGATCGACCATCATGCTCTTGGTCAACTCCCTGACGAAGGCCCTTCTCTCCTAATCACTGAGATTGGCCAGGTGGCCCACTCTTGGAGGAGTTTTGGTGGTTCCAAACTTCTTTCATTTATGGATGATGGAGGCCACTGTGCTCATTGGAACCTTCAATGATGCAGCAAAAAATTCTGCACCCTTCCCCAGATCTGTGCCTCGATACAATCCTGTCTCTGAGGTCTGCAGACAATTCCTTGGACTTCATGGCTTGGTTTGTGCTCTGACATGCACTGTTAACGGTCTGACCTTATATAGACAGGTGTGTGCCTTTCCAAATCATGTCCGATCGACTGAATTTACTGGGTTGGTGCCCTGGGGAGCCCTGGAACCTGTAAGTTATGTGGTGTATGAGCTGCTCGCAATGGCCATGTGAGAGGAAATAAAGGTACAATCCACATTTTGAGTGCCTGTAACCAGCTCTAATTTGAAAAAGCAATCCACCACACATCTCTATTCGAAGGAGCAGCTGTAAGGAGAAGTATTTTACGTTGCCTACATTGAGATGAGGTAGTATAAAAGCTTCCCTCTGTCTTTCCCTGGGTTCTCAGACTGCAACACTGTAACTTTGTAGCAAGTTATAAGGTTAGAAGATGCCGCAAAGGTTTATCTGTGTCCGACAACTACTGAAACTTGTTAAATGGCTTGTAAATGTTTTCTGAGTATGAAGCTCTTCAGAGTACTATCAACAGGATCAGATTTGACACCAAGCAAGGGAGGCCACCGCCCGTCTGCAACCTAGATGGGGCTGGATAACCGACCAACAAGTGGGGGAATGGGTAGCTCGGGTGACCCGACTGACTGACCGACTGACAGTGGGGAGCAGGGGGGTGTGCCGCTGGCCAAAATGACCGATCGGGGTGTCACCCAAAAAAAAAAAAAACACCAGCTGCCAATGACACCAAGCACACCTATATTATCTATAGACCTGTCATATTTGGTGCCTAACTAATCAAAATTTAATTCTGCTAAATAATATGCTGGTTTTTGGATTGTGAAAGCTTGCCATATGGAAATATAGGTATACCCAGAATAGTTGGCATAGAGGGTTCATCCGCTGGGCATAATAAAATACTTCAGCTGTAAGGTTTCTGTTCATCATTGGAACAATAAAACATTTCTGAAAGTCATGTTAAGGGGACCAGAGACTCTTGCAACATCAGATAAGACTTAATCTTCAAATGATCTGAACTCTGCCCTGTACGGGGACAGTGGTTTTGCACAGATCCTTCTCTTCTTAGGTCCCTCTTCTGCACTTCTGGCCCCTCCCTCCTGTTGAGTGCCCCCACAGCAAGCCATATGCTGTGGGGCACCCGAACTGAGCTACAGCCTCCTGTGTCCATTCTGACACGGAGGCGCGGCCCGGCCGCACCCCCTTTCTTTTCTCATTGGCTGGCTGACTTTGATTGACAGCAGTGGGAGCTAATGGCACCATGGTTCTGTCTCAGCTAATATGGAGTAGAGTCCTGGTCAGCCGAGACATTCCTACAACATTGCTGGATAGAGATAGGGCTCAGGTAAGTATTAGGGGGGCAGTGCACAAAGAAAGTTTTTTATTTTAATGCATAGTCTGCATTAAGTCCTTCTGCCTTTATAACTACTTTAAAGAGCAACTTGTCTTGCAGCAATTCAGGTGTGATGGCCGGTGTTCCACGCCATCTTGGTTCTCTTCAGTTGGCTGCCTCTTCCAAGTTCAGGCAGCCCAACCGATCTGTGCATTAGCTCCTACTGGGATATGTGACAAGATTATCCCACAGGGCTGCTGAAATATGGAGGTGGGACTGACTAAAAAAAAGTTAAAAAAATGCCCCCCCCCCCAAAAAAAAACACCCCACCCTGTTATAATTGTGGAAGGGTGCATAGCCATGGCCTTCAAAGCAATTTTCAGAGTAAAGCTCCACTTTAAAGTATAACTAAAGGCAATTTTTTTTTAATTTTGGATAGAGTGTAGGGGGATTAGAATGCCTATCAGTTTTTATTTCTGTGTCCCCGTTAGGGAGATTCAACCTCTCTGTTAGTCCTGTGTACCATTATAATTGAAAGTGTAAGTAAAAGAAAATGCCACATTATGGGTTTTCCCGAGAACAGTAATAGAGGGGAAATCTTCCAATGGGGACACTAGTTCTGGTGACCTGGGAGTCCCAAGGAATTCCCTTAATTTGCAGGGATTTTCCCTCACTTTCTGTTTGGCTATGTTTGGCTATGGGACAGGTAGTGAAATCTCTGCAATAGGAAAAAAACATATTTAACATAAAGAAGAGAACTAATAAGGAAGATAACGGGGAGAACAATGTCTCAAACCCACACCACAGGAAATCCGGAGTCAAGGGTTGGCTTGGGATGACCCTGCTGGGGTCGAGAGCATAGCTACGAGGGTATCAGAGGAAGAAAGGGGGATTCAAACACACCATAAGACCATATACTTGTTGAAAGTGTCATTATCAAGGGCCAACATCTCCATTCGCATTATGTCATTCACAGTAGTAACCCACAAGGATAATGGCAGTGTAGTTTCAGTCTTCCAATAAAAAGGGATGAGCTGACGTGCTGCGGACGAAAAGAAATGGAGGGGGCTCCTTTTCTGGGACGCCATAGAGCCAGGGAGCATAGAATGAACAGCAATCTTAAACCAATTTATTGTATTTTGTGTATGTTGCGTGTGCCGGCTTTTTTTTTTAATTCTTTTTTATTTTGAAAAAATAAGATTTTGGTACAAAAACAGAGCCTATTTGGGCACACCCAGGCTCGAAACGTATACATGAAAAAACAAAAAACATATACATTCAGCAACAACACTAGTGCCCGAACTGACACTAAACTAGTAGTACACTCCAATCACCACTTAGGATTCCTTAGGATTCCAATCACCACTTAGGATTCCTACCAAAAGGCATGATTCGCTCACTCAGAGTCTAAGGCAGCCATTCTCAACCAGGGTTCCGTGGAACCCTAGGGTTCCTTCAGAGGTGGCTAGGGGTTCCTTGAGCTGTGGCTGATTTACCTTCTGTTTAATGGTGCCTACATAGTTCTGAGCCAATTTCACTTGGAGGAACCAGTGGTATTACACCAATGATCTTTATAGCTCTCTGTAAGGGGGCCATTCTTACCACCACTGTAAAAAAGGGCATTCTTCTCGCTGACCGCCAAAGTAAGGGGCATTGTTCGCAATGAATGAGTTTTTTCTGGGGTTCCCCAAGACCTGAAAATTATTTCAAGGGTTCCCTTGGGGTAACAAGGTTGAGAAAGGCTGGTCTAAGGTATGTAGCAGATGGAGAATAAAGTTCTCCACTCCATAGATCAAAAACCTATATGATCCATAGTGGCTGCTTTAACAATAATTTAAGACAAAAGGGATGGATCTGTTTAACCCAGAGGTCCTTGGTCTGCATTGGTAGAGGGGTCCTCAATCCAAATATGCCACACTTTATGGCATTTTTTAGGGCAACCCCTTGATTGGTATGTGGCTTTATACAAAGGTAATTGGGAGTTAATTAATTGTTTCCACTGTGATTAAAGGGGTTGTAAAGGTACAATTTGTTTTCCCTATATAGCTTCCTTTACCTTAGTGCAGTCCTCCTTCACTTACCTCACCCTTCCATTTTGCTTTTAAATGTCCGTCTGAGAAATCCTCACTTCCTGTTCTTCTGTCTGTAACTCCACACAGTAATGCAAGGCTTTCTCCCTGGTGTGGAGTGTCGTGCTCACCCCCTCCCTTGGACTACAGGAGAGTCAGGACGCTCTCTACATTGCAGATAGAGAAAGGAGCTGTGTGTTAGTGGGCGTCCTAACTCTCCTGTAGTCCAAGGGAGGGGGCAAGCATGACATTCCACACCAGGGAGAAAGCCTCACATTACAGTGTGGAGTTACACACAGAAGGACAGGAAGTGAGGATTTCTCAGAAGAAATAAGGACATTTAAAAGCAAAATGGAAGGATGAGGTAAGTGAAGGAGGACTGCACTAAGGTAAAGGAAGCTATTTGGGGGAAAAAATTGTACCTTTACAACCACTTTAAGTGGGAGCAGATGTAGACTTCCACTGACTGAAGCACAATAAGCTTCTTTGTATAAAATAAAAGTAGTCCAACCAGGGTTCTTGGGGCTCTGCGGCGGGATACGGGATCCACCAGACCCTGCAGACAGACCTCCACTGACTGAGGTATCTGGATAGTAGTTACTGAGCCAATAAATGATGTTATAGCTGCACAAAACATTTGAATATGAGGACAAAGCCAGAAAATATGGATAAAATCCCCTGGATCTGCGGAGCATCGCCAGCATGCCACAGAGATGGAGGGATATATCCTGTGTAATCGTGCAGGAGTGAGATAAATTCTGTGTAGAATTCTAAAGTGTATGAGTCTATCCCTAGCTAAAGTGTGTCTGCTTTGTAATATCTTTTCTGTAAATATTTCTCACAATGTTTTTATTTAAAAATCATAGTTGAATTTCTGAATATTCTGCCTTAAAAGTAAGAACTCTGCCTTAATGAAGAAGCTACCATAGTGTAAATGCTGTTACGTTGCCCTCTGGATGTTGCAGCGAATGATACAGATCATTTTTTATTGGTTGCAACAGAATGCCAACAGCAGATTAATCACTTGGTGGTGGTTGCCGTGTGTGTGTAAAGGGTTAACTGCTTAGTTGATTTTTGATGGTGACTCTCAGCCTGCTGGTTCTTGGATTGTTGTCCTCCAGCCTGGAAAACCTCTGCACAGGGTATGGCTGAGAGAATGTCACATTATTTATGTATACAAGATTTGTATTTCCTCCCATTACATTGCTTCATTGAACTTTTCAGCAAGAGAGTCAAGTGTCACATATAAGCAATGGTTTTGTGCTGCCCTAGGCCTGAATAAACTTGTGCACCCCCTTAATTTCAACATGACCCACCCCTTTGTGTCAAGGCCACACCCCTTCCTGATTAAGACCCACCCTGTCATCTGTAAACCACACCCCTTCCGCTTTAGACTCCACCAACGCAATGCAATGTAAAACATTCCCCAGTTGGTCTTGGCCTATTGTGCTGTCACATACAACCACAGCTCAACTGTAAGTTGTCTATGGGTTATATATTCATATCACCATTTTATGTATATCTACCCCTTTTCTTCCTAAGCCCCCTCTTTTTCCAAATTCCCCTTCTGGCAATTGGCCAGTTTCACCAATTAATTTTATGTTACATTTATAGATTATTGCATCTGCACCTGAAGATTGGAGTTATCCATGAAACACGTTGAGCTATATAGATGCCTAGAGTACGAATTTTATTCAAGAGCGTTATTCGACAACATGTTTATTATGCTGTTGATTTTTTGGGCCTCTACCAAGTTGTCTTTGAACCTGTTATAATACGTGAGCATAGAATTTGGACTGGTGGCTTCCCTCTTCCTTGTTATCATGCTGTTAATGTCATGTACATTTCATGATACCTATGTTATATTTATTATTATTTCATTGTTATGCCAAATAAACCTTATAATCATGCTACTGGTTCATGTTATGTTACTATGTACATGCCATAACACTACCACTATATACCCACCAGTCACTTTCTGGGAGCAGTAGATCACTGTCCTGTTACTAGGCAGAACAGGGAAATGCATTGTTTACAAAGGCATCTCCCCGTTCTGCAATTCTGTGACACGATTGTGGTGGACATCGAGTCAGTGGGTCCCGTGGGCACGGTCATGGAGCTTGCAGTGTGTGTGCGCACACGTGCCCGCATTGCAGGATTTTCAAAGCAATGTACAGGTATGGTGCTTTGCCCACACAAGCCATTCTGTCAACGTATATCTGCAGGAGGCAGTTGGCAAGTAGTTAATTTGCAGGGATTTTCTCTCACTTTCTGTTTGGCTATGGGACAGGAAGTAAAGGGAAAAATCTCCAGAATGGGCCACACATGGTGAACAAAATCGGAGTTATAACTCTCCCTTACGCTATCCAAAATAAAAACAAAGACAAATTTGAATATACAGTAGTTCTACGTTAAGAGTGGAAGTGACCCTGAAGGGTTTTATCCACTGTGGAGACATAAGCACTCGATGACCTACCATACAAATGGGTGGTCATGGTACTCGGGTAAGTTCTCTGGTATGGTGGTGGAGAATCAAGGATGATAAGCACAGGAGACAATAAAAAATGGAATGATATTATTGGAGGATATCTTCACAGCACAGAGCAGTTATAATCTCTGTATGGACACTTTATTAATGCATGGGCCCTTTAATATATTTAATGTTGTATGATATTTATTGGTTGCGAATAAGGCACATTTTAGCGCTGTATATATGGTAATTAATTTTTTTGGCACTACATTTGGATGTTTGAATACAGCAGCTGGTGCGTGTCTTACAGACCCTAGCGTTGGTGAATAGTGGTTATATTACACAATATTTAGGCATGCCTCTGACTTCTGGCTAATCATTTAACCTTCACATTTTTCAATGCAGCCGGATTAAAAGTAATGTGGATGGAAAATACTTGATTGATGGCGTCCCTTTCAGCTGCTGCAACCCCAACTCTCCCAGGCCGTGCATCCAGCTTCAGATGACCAATAACTCCGCCCACTACAGCTATGAACACCAGACGGAGGAGCTCAACTTGTGGACTCGGGGCTGCAGGGAAGCTCTTCTCACTTACTACACCAGCATGATAAGTTCAATGGGGGCCCTTGTGCTTCTCGTCTGGATCATGGAGGTAATAATAATGGCACTCAAAAACAGAATCTCCTTATTTGCTTATTTTCTTTCCTTGTTCTTTACAGGATATTCCTTTAAGTAAAGCTTTGCCCTTGGTCTGAAATCACGAGAATTTGCTTTTTTTTTTATGCTACTCATGTACCGGAATATGCAATACATTAACATTATTCTTTGAAAAGGCCAGAGGACAGCTCGGAAAGTCTTAGGAATGGAGTATTTCCGTGTCTTTCCGAGCATTTCCAAACAGTGCCGATCGGCTGAGATCGGCGCCGTTCGGCTCGGGAGCCCCCCTCCCACCTCAGGCCAAACGCGGTACTGCACAGCACTTTGGCCTGAATCCTGCTTGTTTTGCGAGACTCGCAAACAGAGTTAGGATTTTTAAAAATACACTGCTCGTATTGCGAAACGCTCGTTAATCGCTTTACTCGCAATCCGAGATTCCACTGTATTAGGATTAGTTAAATAAAACAGTGCACACTTCATTGGATCTAATCAATACAAAATGTGGTCACCATGAAGTTATGCGAGTTTGTCGCTAGTATTTTCTAAGCAACACACCTTTAAAGGTTCAGTCCACACTAAATCCACTTGAAAACTGACTTACTTCTATTACATCTCCAGTGTGAAGCTGCCCGCACAGCCAACTTCTAATACAAGGTGGTGACATACTTCCTATTAAGCCACGTACACATGACCATTTTTAATGTCCTAGACAAAGTTTTTTTCAACGTGAAGCCTGCCTTGCATACACACGATCGTGAAAAAAAAAATGCTCGAGCAAACGCAGTGACGTACAACACGTATGACGGCACTACAAAGGGGAAGTTCCAGTCAGATGGCACCACTTTGGGCTGCTTTTGCTGATTTTGTGTAAAAGTTTGGTGAGAGACGATTCGCGCTTTTCAGTCTTCGTGCTTTTCAGTCTGTTACAGCGTGACGAATGTGTTATCTCCACTACAAACGCTACTTTTACCAGAACAAGTGCTCCCGTCTCATAACTTGCTTCTGAGCATGTACGTTTTTCATTTCAAACATTTTATTAAAGTTTAAATAGAAATATAATTAATTTGCGTATACATATACGGGGTTGTACAATACATTTTGAACACAAAATAGCATGTACGTTTTTTCACGTCGTTAAAGCCTACACACGACCAAACGACAAGAAAATTTAGAGCATGTTCTAAATTTTTAATGCCCATTTTTCACATCGAGAAAAATGCTTTGGATCCTACACACGATCGTTTTTAATGACCAATTTAAAAAATGGAAAACATGAAAAATGGTCGTGTGTACGCAGCATCAGAGTTTTATTTACTTTTATTATGGAGAATGGGGTAGCAGAGGTAAAGATTCAGAGGACAAAAAACAGGGATCTACAAATTACAGCATAATTCCAAAAAGATAACTGAAGCTAGAGGGTTACCCACTTCATAGGCATCAGATACGAAAACTGCATTTTTAGAACGCCACCTATAGAATTCTACTTTTGGTCTTCCCTATAAATGCAAGAAAAAAAATGTTGTGGTTCAGTGCCTAGGATATAAGTGAATTGTGTTGTAAAAGTTTATATTCTAAACAACTGGTCTTTGAAAAATCACAGCCGCAGTTATCATGTGTATCGGTGTGAACACAACAAAGATATTATTCAGTAATCAACTGCGTTAGTTGAATACCATTCCATGTGATTAACAAATGTAGATACCATATAAAGTTCTTACTATTCCATTAAAAATGTGAACAAAGTATTTAAAACAAAAAAATGACAGGACAATATAAAAGTCAAGTCCCATTTACTGTGCCCATTGTGCATGTGCAGGGGTGCTATAGAAATATTTCACTTTGGTGCTAGATCCGACTAGTGCATGTAGTGCCCCCACATGAGTTTGCTATTACTAGTATGGTCAAATGCGCTTGTGGGACATATACAATTACAGTGTCTCCAGTGCTAGATTTGCCCGATGCTGAAGACCGATCATACCAGGGACAGTGGTGTATTTAGGTTTTGTGGTGCCCTAGGCCTGATTTGACTCACGCACCCCCTAATTTAAATATGACACACCTATTTCTGTCAAAGCCACACCCCTTGCTGTTTAAGACCCGCCCTGAAATTTTAGAGTGGGGACACTAGTTCTGAAGGCCTGGGGGGGGGGGGGGGGGGGGGGCAATGAATTCCTCTAATTTCCTGTTTGGCTATTGGGCAGGAAGTGAAGGGAAATCTCTGCAATGGGACAGGGATGGTAAAAAAATATACTGACAGGTGCTATAGCCCTCCCTTACTCTATCCAAAATGAAAAAAAAAAAGTGTTGCCTATAGTTCTACTGATAATTTTATGGAGAGGACCAAGGAGATATAACCATGCCAATGGTGCAGAAGAAAACATATAGCACAGTGAGGAAGGTTTGTGATTCAGGATGATAGGACAGTCAAAATTAGAAGCCCCACCCCACCCCATAAGACTGGTGCTAACAGTGTAGCGCAAGTTGGCGGGGACTATTGCTGCCCCCCTGAAAAGTGCTGCCCTAGGCCTGGGCCTTGTTGGCCTAGGCCAGGATACAGCGTTGACCAGGGATATACTAAAAAAGAAAGCCAATAGAGTAAAACCGTTTATTAGATAAAGTTAAGGGATATTTTCACTTGTATTAGAACAGCTTTGGAAATAAGCGGGGCCCGCCATATTGCTTCCATGTTGGGAAGTGTGCCCTGGGTCCCTGTCCAAAGATGGCGTCGGCAGAAGTTACGTCACTTCTGCACCAATACAAGTGAGAGTATCCCATACCTTTATCCAATAAATGCATCAGGCAAACCTAGCATAGTAGACTAGTGTTGCTCATCATGAATATTCGCATTGCGAATATTCGTAACGAATATTGCATATTCGAGTATTCGCGAATAAACAGATCACATCCTAGTGATCTCCATCGACGTCTAAAAGCATTGCTGGTATGATTAGAGACCCTGGGCCGAGTAGCTGAGGCGATCCTTTTATGTTGCCGAATATTCGTATTACGAATATTCGCAAATACTTTCTCTGCCCTTCTGTGTTTTGTGTATAAAAAAAAAAAAAAATTAGCTTTAGTTTAGTCATATAAGTTTGTGTAAGTAGAGTTAGTGTTTAGTGCATATTAGTTTATAATCCAGGAAATGAACTCCGTTTTCGCGTGTTGACGAGAATTTCGCAATCAATTTCGCATTCGCATTAGCGAAATTTCGCCATATTGTTTTTTTGATAAAATATCACGAATATTCGACATTAGCGAATATTTCACGAATATTCTTCTATATATTCGTGAAATATCGCGAAATCGAATATGGCGTATTCCGCTCAACACTATAGTAGACAATGGATTTAAGGGGACATGCTCCACAAGCGCATTTGATCATACTAGTAATAATTGGTCACACATTGGCACTAAGGGGCCAAATTCTCTCCAGTATTCAGAAAATTTGGTGGTGTTGTTGCCGTTTAAAATCCCATTTGAGGAGGGGTGGTTCATTGTTTGATACCCAGGGATGTGGAAACCACCAGCCATGTCTTGGTATGGTGGAAATATTTAAACAAAAAAAACCCGAAGTGAAATATTCAGTTATATTAGAACAGACAAAGGTGACAGTTTCACGTGGTATGGGAAGCGGCAAGGTTCTGCTTGCGATCCCAGCAGTCTAATATTACATCTTGACGAAACAACAATTCAATATGTAACTAGGTCAAAGTCCTGTAACACAGCACCAGAAATTGGAAACTCAATGCACAGTGTGTACCAGCCGGCAACAGCATCTGATGGAAGAAGGTGGCCATGGATAGAAATGTGGTGCTGTGCACTTCCAGTGTGAGAGAATCCTCAGTCTCTGATCCAAGCCGAGGAGCAAAATAGCAGAGGTGTCCAGACCCTGTCCCTCCTCGCTAGAAACCTTTCCCCATCTCTACACACTGTCCCTAAACAGTGGGGAGCCCTATCCCTACACTGCTCACTTTACAAAATGCGCGCCAACCAGTGGGATAGTGTTATGTAATAACACTGCCTTCACCTAAGATGGCCCCAGGGGTCACTCAGGGTTGCAGGGTCCAATCCAAACGGTTTCCCTAATGACATCAATGGAAGCTCCAGAGGAACAAAGTTCCTCTTAGCTTTCATTTCTCCACTCTGTACAGCAACTGTGACACAGCACCACCTACAGGTGGGGATGGGGGTGCCTGTCCTCTTCCTGGTTCTGAACATTCAGGGCTGCAATGGTTTAATACAGGGATCCTCAAACAACGGCCCTCCAGCTGTTGCAGAACTACACATCCCATGAGGCATTGTAAAACACTGACATTCACAGACATGACTAGGCATGATGGGAATTGTAGTTCCTGAACAACTGGAGGGCCGTAGTTTGAAGACCCCTGGTTTAATAGGTTCAGGTCTAACTGCCATACAGATCGTTCCCTGGGGACACGCCCCTACCGTCCTCACCCTTCACTAAGAAAAGTTCTTTCATTGATCACACTGCCTGTAGCATGGGATTCTCTCCCCCATTCACAGACTGTGTCACAAGCTGTGTAATCAATGAGAAAACTCTGCTCATTGGAGGAGGTGGCATGTCCTCGCGGAATCATCTGCCTGAAGATTTAAGAAGGGTAAACACTACAGTTCCAGAAGTTCAGAGACAAGAAGAGGATGGGCATCCTTGCAGTAAAGAGTTCTTCAGGATCTGGCTACCTGCACACCGTGGGACATTCTTCACTATAGATAAGTGAAGTGGCTAAAGTTGTAGGGATTTTTTTTTTAGTTAAATTTCAGTTTAAGGCTGGGTTCACACTATACTACACGACAGCAGTACGACTTTCATCCTACTTTGCTCTGCGACATTGGTCCTACATCCATCCGACTTTCAACAGGATACTACTTTGCTCCAACTTTGTGATAGTCTGACTTGTTCTTTGACCAATAAAACAATCCTAGAGTGAGATAAATTGCTTTTACTGCTGCTGTAATCACATGTCGGATGTCAAAAGTCGGATTGGAAAGGACAAGGGTCCTACTTTGGTCCGACTTCAATGATATTCAATGGGCTGAAGTAGGATCAATGTCGGACCAAAGTAGTACAGGGAGTAGTTTCAAAGCTGGACCGACTTGTGTTGGACCAGTTAAGACGGCTCTCATAGGGAAATTGATTTTCACACGTCATGCGACATGAGCTCCTAATCGGAGCTTTTGTCGGACAAGTGTGAACCCAGCCTTAAGAAGATATAAATACGTTATTTAATACATCAGTTGGACTGAGCTTGTTATAATATATGTGAAACTTTCACTTGGGGCACATGTAGAAGTTCTGGAGCTGAAGTGCCATGGCTGGTGGAGAATATTTAAAATATAAAACAGAACTAGTCACGAATATTCAATACAGTTTTAATGGAGTTGTAATACATCCCACAGATGGCCGTCATGATTGGGCTAAAGTATCTGCACACATGTCTGGAAAGCATAAAGAACCCTGAAGACCCCGAATGTGAGAGTGAAGGTTGGGTACTGGAGAAGAGCCTGAAAGAGACTTTTTCATCATTCTGGGAGGTCGTGAAAAGTATGGGTAAGCTGAACCAGGTGGAGAACGCGGAAGGTGATGGAGGAGACAAGGGTCCATCAGTCGCCACAGTCAGCTGAACTCCTGGACCCACAGGGACTGTGAAGAAGACATCTTTACCAACGTGAATTTTATTTTTGCGCAAAAAAGAAATGTGCGCATCTGCTAAAATGTCCAGACATCCCCCTTCATTGTACAGTGATATGTGCTGCATTCACTATCAATTCTTATTCTAAATTGCACATATCCAAACTAAAGAGGATCTCTGCCAAGGCGTAGAATTAAAATTGCCCAACCTCCCAACATTTTGTAAGAATGAATTCAGTGAAGGGGACTGGACTAGTAATTATTTAAGATTTCTCCCTTTAAGTTTTTACCATAAATGTGCTGAAAAGGAATTCCTTTATATGAGATTGAGAGACAGAAGAAGGTTTTTCTGTATAGTGTTGCATGTACATTTATTATTACAGGTCGGTTAAGCGCTAATCGATCACTGGCTCCATAACAGCCTGGGATGTTGTACAACATTATATCGGATAAAGGCTTGTTTGTTAGAACACAGGGCTATAGCTGGTTATTCTAGAAATGGGAAAATTATTTTGAGTCGCTAGTTTCCAAAATATCGAAAAAAAAAAGTTTAAGCTACACCTATAAGCCGGTTTGTGCTTACACCCTATTAGAATTGTATTGCTGCCTGTAAACGGGTAACAAAATCTAAAAGCTGATATGTTGAAGCACAGAGGCATATGGGAAACACGGACAAACAAATAACATGATTAGACACAGCTAAGCTGCCATTTTGTAATTTTGCAAGCCCCCATTCTCAGGGGCGCTGAGGCCTGTAGTCCGTCAATGGACTGCGTGTTTATGCAACTTGAGGCACCAGGTGCTGCTTGCAGGGAGGCCACCCAAGTCTATGAGAGTACCAATTTCACAGGCCTGCAGGTACAGGTGAGCAGCCCCGAACGCACACCGTCTGCGTATGGGGGTTGCTTATCAGCATACCTGCAAAATTGAGACAAGTGGCTGTATTAATGCACCCATTACATCCCAATGAATAGGCTCCTTGCACACAGCACCCAGAGGCTTAAGCCACATATGAACATGGCCAGTTCATGGACTACAAGCCCCAGCGCTCGTGTGAATGAGGCCTAATTTATAAATAAATACAGTTTGTATAGTTACTTAATTCTAGCTGTTGCATCACAAGTTTGTCTTTCTGTATCAAACAACATTTAATACATAGTCAGACAAGTTTGTGCCCCGTTTTGTGGCCGAAAACCACTACCAGCATTTTGGAGTAAATGTAAATATGACTAAAGAATTCTGTTTGTTCACCTGACTTTACACTGTAAGCTTTATGGATGATAGTGACACAAATAAAACATGTAACAGTGATACGTAGATTGGATGCAACTCAGTGTAACCTGTGATGTATTTGTGCTTATCCAACCCCTGCATTGTGTCACAAACTAAATTGAAGGCAGCAGCTTAATCCGCTCTACGATAACATGGGCAATGGAAATTGGGAAAAGTCATTTATCATGTGCACGATATAATACAAAAATATTAACGACTGAGATATGCAAGATCAAGAGGAGGACCTTTGAGGTTTTTCAGTTATTGTTGACTGCTCTCCACCAATATACAGCTTTTTTTCTTCTGATAGTTACTGGTCCATAAACTCTCACAGACCACATATTAATTAATATTAGTGGGAGCAGTTTTACCATGTAGAACATTTAATGCTGTAGGGATAAAAAAAAAAATGGTTAGATGGGACCAACCTCCAATGGATGAGGTGGCGAGTCAGGTGGACCTTGGCCAAGGAAAGGAAGCCTTGTATTTATTGATAAAAAAAAAAAAAAAAAAGCAAGACTTCTCCTGAATGGTGGATAACCATTCAGCCCGACGCCTGAATTCCAGCAGCACAGGGGAAGTGGACTGTACTGTTGCTGGAACAAAGCACTTCTTACTGTATGTAGCGCAGTGGTCTCCAAACTATGGACACCAACAATGAGGCACAATTCCTCCCATTGATACAAAGAATTGAGGCACAATTGCTCCCATTGATACAAAGAATTGAGGCACAATTCCTCCCATGGACACCAATGATGGTGTCAATAGGAGGAATTGTGCCTCATCGTTAACATCAATGGGATTAATTGTGTCCCAACAGTGGGGCACAATTCCTCCCATCGACACCAACAACGGGGCACAATTCCTTCCATTGATACCAGCAACATGCCAGTATTCCCCTCACTGACACCAACAATGGGGAACTTTTCCTTCCACTGACACCAACGAAAGGCCACAATTCCTCCCACTGACCGCAACAATGGAGCAGAATTCTTTACATTGACATGATGGGGCACTTTTCCTTCCACGGACTTCAAAAATGAGGCCTTAGTCCTCCCAATGACACCAAAGATCAGGGCATTGTTTACTCCCACTAGACGCCAAAACATTTTCCACCCACACTGGCCCTAGTCCAGTCCCCCTAGAATCTGAAGAACAGCAAACTGACCCTTTGTTTAGAAAGTTTGGAGACCCCTGATGTAGCTAATACTACTACAGTCCATTACAGCACACACAGCAGCTGCATTGTTCTGCAATGAAAATAGTTTAAAGTGCATTAAAACCTGGAATTCTACTTTAAAAGCAACATGTTAAAGGAACATCAGCACAGGACAGTCAATGACCTAAACATCGCCTTGCCAAGTGAGTCCCAGTTACAATCGCAGCATCAAAAAAGAGTAGATGCAGAAAGAAACTGAACACAACCTCTATGGAAAGGAGGGCGTCTCGAGGCCGCAGACGAAGGAGAATCTTCTCTTCTGGTTCTGCTGGACCTAAGCGCAGCCTTTGATACAGTAGATCACAAGCTGTTATTGACTCGGCTGGCTAAAATAGCCAAAGTCGCAGAAAGCGATCTATCCTGGTTCTCCTCTTTTTTGGATAACCGATCGCAAATAGTGAAGCTAGGACCCTTCACTTCTGAACAACGCACATTATCGTGCGGGGTCCCTCAAGGATCTCCCCTGTCGCCGATGTTATTCAACATCTGTGTGCGTCCTCTTTTCGAAATCATCAGCAGCCAAAAACTGCTATATCACTCATATGCAGACGACATGCAACTGTACTTCCGCATTTGCAATAAAAAGGATCACCACCTCAATCTAGAGACATGCCTCTCTTTGATAGAGGACTGGATGACAGAGTTATCTCAAACTCAACGGAGCGAAAACAGAACTTCTTCTGTTTCACGCCAAGCGCAGGAATCAAGCGGCAACAACTTGGATCCCCCCGCCCATTCTGGGCAAAATCATCTCCCCTAGCGCCAAAGTCAAAAGTCTTGGGGTCATCTTTGACTCCGACAATGAACGCACAAATAGGGTCAGTAGTCAGCGGATCTCACCATCTGCTGCGCCTACTACGCAGACTCATTCCTTTCATTCCCAAGAAAGACGTAGCGGTCGTGGTGGGAGCAATTGTAAACTCCAGACTGGACTATGCAAATGCCCTTTACCTCGGACTCCCCAAGTACCAAATCGCTCGTCTTCAAGTCGTTCAAAATACGGCCGCCAGACTTGTGACTGGGAAAAAACCCTGGGAATCAATCTCACTTTCACTGAGATCCCTTCACTGGCTACCAGTTAAAGACAGAATCACCCTTAAAGCTCTCTGTCTAACGCATAGATGTATCCATGGGAATGCTCCCCATTATCTATGCGAAAAATTAAAAATCCAGAATCCCAATCGTATTTTACGATCCACCAATCAAAATCGGCTTCAGATACCGAAAGCCAGATACAAGTCCAAAGGGGACAGAAGATTCGCTGTCCAAGGTCCCAGACTATGGAATGCCTTACCAGCCAGCATTCGGCTGGAGGAGAACTACTTGGTCTTCAGGAGAAAGATTAAGACTCATCTCTTTTGATCTTAAAGGAGACAGGAACAACAAGCGCCCAGAGGCGATTTACTTTGCATGTGCTGCGCTATATAAGTTTTCATTCATTCGTCACTACTACCAATGAGAGGGAGCAGACGATCAGTGTTGTGTCACCAAGCAGAATAGTGCGATGCCTTGTTTACAAAGGCATCCCCCCGTTCTGCCATTCCGTGACCCGATCACAGGACACCGGCAGACATGGAGTCCATGGGTCCTGTGGGCACGGTCACAGCTAGGCGGGAGATTCAAAGCAACGTATATATACACACACACGTTGCTTTGCCTGCCTGCGCCATTCTGCCGACGTGCAAGAGCGTGAGGCAGTCGGCAAGTGGTTAAAAGAAGAGTTTCGTGCATGTCTGATCAAATAATATTGGATGAACTGTCCTGATCGGCTTTTGAAAGCTCTGTACAAACAAACCATCAGATTATCGTATGATTTCTCAGAAAATCTGCAATTTCTGATTGTGTGTACGGTGCATTAAGCAGGCCATTGCGGGTTGCAGGAAAGAAATATCACTCAAAATCCTCATCAACACAAACCTGTGGTTGCAGGAAAGAAAATCACAAGCTACAGCCTGCCTTAATCTCTGTTAGGACAGACTTAAGCTGGCCAAAAACAGACCCCCCCCCTCATTTAGCTTGCAGACCCAACGAGAAACAAATTCTAAATTAACTCTTTGCACACTGCTATACAATCTTACATATTTAGAGCAACTTTTTGCATTAAGAAAACACAACAGGTATTTTTGGTTTGCATATATTGCAATACATGTTAAAGCTGGCCAGCTGCGCAAAGTAATCCCTCTCTACTTTGCAAAATGCCCAAATACTTGCTTATAGCATACTTTAGCAGACAACGTGCCATAATGGGGCAGACAGACACAGCTCGAGGCTCTGAGAATGCACCCAAAGAGTAGAATTACAAGGTGTACCTAAGAGATTAATGACAATCTTAGAAGGTACACAGCTTCGTTTGACCAACCTCTAAACTCACACACATACTATATATAAGACAGAGGAAAGCTGGTATCCTTAGAATGATCATCCCCATAGCAATCTATAGCCATCCCAATGAAAGTGCCAACTCTGTAATTAGTGAAACTGATGAGCAAGCGTTGGCAGGATTGCCCCAGTGCTAATATCCTAATCACCTTTCCATTCTGTCCTTGTACCTGCCAATGGCTCCGGTATTCAGGTAATCCACAGCTTATCACTGACATATCTGGGCTACCTCAGCGCTGAGCTAGTCAACCGCGTCTCAAGCTCAACAGATGCCAGGTCAAGAAGAGGACGACCAAAACAAGGACAACCAATGCGTTTATTCTGGATAAGTTGTGTAGCTTTGTTTTTATACATATATTACATTCAAATATTACAAGGATTTAAACGTATATTAAAGAATTCAAAGTCTTTCAGGCTGAATTCCATTCATACATAATTTTTACATGAAAATGTCTACATAAAACATCAATACATGCTTCAAGAAAGGAACGTCTCGAATATTGCATGGACTGAAGAAAAAAAAAAAAAAAAGCTGGAAAAAAATAAATAAGGGGAGGCCTATTCAATACGACATAAAAGAAAGTTTAAGGGTCAGCCCACTTGGAACTAATATTTCACTTCTGGGTGGTGTCTGGGGGGAGGGAGTCTGAATCACTTATAAGTAAATTCCCTTTGTAATTTGGGAAATCCACTAAGATCTGCCCAACAAACGTTTACTCTGGCTGCCTCAAAGTCTTCATATTTTTGCTATAGTCCCTTTGTAATGGGTGTCAGGGGGGCGGAGCTGGGAATCTTTGCAGAAAATTTGAGGCATTGTCCTTTTTCGCCTTTAAGAGTTCCCTATTTTCAAATGATATGACGGGTTCTTTTTAAGCCACACAGAGTGGCTTCCACCACATGTGCAAGAAATCCCAGCTAAACAAATGGAAGAAAACAAGAACCTTCATCTACAAGTCACACAATCCAATGACTACAAATCTTACAAAACATTCACAGCTACATCACCAATGTGCCAAATTTAGGGTGGAAGTAGGTGGAAGGCTGTGAAGCAAATAAAAAAAACATTCAATTTCTCATAAAAGTTATCTGTTAACTAAAGTCACTGCTCCAAACATTGATCTACATCAGGGGTCCTCAAACTATGGCCCTCCAGTTGTTCAGGAACTACAATTCCCATCATGCCTAGTCATTTCAGTGAATGTCAGAGTCTTGCAATGTCTCATGGGATGTGTAGTTCCGCAACAGCTGGAGGGCTGTAGTTTGAAGATCCCTGCTCTACATCAATAGTGATACCCTTCTGCAAAACCATAAAATGTACCAGTGTTATGAACACGTGTGAAAATAAAGTATATATAAAAAAAAAAAAAAAAGTGTATGGGCCCTGGGTATCAATTATCCCCGATGCAAATGTATAATAAAAATTTAAATCACAATCTAAGTAAACGATTAATAAAAACCATTGAAACAAACATTTAAATCACCAATTTCTAAATACCAAAAAAAAAAAAAAAAGGAGAAACTTAAATTGCACACCAAAATATAAACATTAAAGTGTCCTTTTAGCAATCCAACATATGTGTCACATTCCACCAGCGTTGATCTGGTGTTTATTTTGGTGTGCAATATAAATTCCTCTTTTTTTGGTCTTTAAATATTTATATTTTTATCATACATTTGCACCAGGGATAATTACGATACCCAGCTCCCATACACTTAAAGCGGAGGTTCACCCTAAATATACTCTTTCCCATGTGATCAGCATACTGGCGCTGACACCAGTATGCGTTTTTTTTTTAATGCTCCACTTACTGTGAAATCTTTAATTTTGATTTATTTCCCCCGCGGTGGATGGCACCTGTATAGCCCGTCACGGCTTCCGAAAATACCCGATTTAGGACTTGGGTATTTCCGGCGCAATACGGCGCCTGCGCACAGACCTAGGAGCTGACTGCGCAGGCGCGGTATTTCTCCGAGTCCTATTAAGGCTTTTTTCGGAGGGGCGTAGGAAATACGGCGCCTGCGCAGTCAGCTCCTAGGTCTGTGCGCAGGCGCCGCATTGCACCGGAAATACCTGAGTCCTAAATCGGATATTTTCGGAAGCCGTGACGGGCTATACAGGCGCCATCCACCGTGGGGGAAATAAGTGAAAATTAAAGATTACACAGTAAGTGGAGCAATTTAAAAAAAAAAAAAAAAACAGCATACTGGCGCTGACGCCAGTATGCTGGATCGCATGGGGCATAGTATATTTAGGGTGAACCACCTTCTTTAAATACTTAAAGTGGTACTAAACCCAGGAGCCTGCATTCACTATATCTGGTCTCCCACAGTACACAGGATGGAAATGCAATTATTTTAGTAAATATAAACCGCTAAATACCTTTTCTCATCAGCAGTATATAGCAATCTTGTGACTTCTCTTAGTGCCTGATTAAATATTGTAGAGTTTTCACACTGCACTGACTGTCCTATCAGGATCCAGGACCCCTGACGCTCTGTCTGTACAGTACTGATTGGCCCTGTGCTGATCACATGCACTCTCCCAAGAAATAAATAAAAAACTCTCAAGCAACACACAAAACAGAGCATGTGCAGCCTGACTCCAGTAACTGTCTTGTCTAGACTGGTTTTGGAGTCAGCGGAAGAAGGGGAGGATTAGAGAAGACAAGAGCCAACAATGCAAAGGATTACCCCCTTAGGTTCCACAGTGAGTATAACAAGCATGCTTTACTGCAAGTACAGACTGATTTTGGAGTTGTCCGTTTAGTACCTTAATTCTAATAAAAGTCCCTACAGAAAATGAATTGGTGTACTGTGTGCTATCCTGGTCAAAACTGTTGCAAACACAAGTATTAAAGTTAAACTATAGGGTAGTTCAGTGATATACGTGTTTTAATAAAGGCCTCATTTCAAAGCACAGGTGGGGTGTGAGGAGTAAAATTATTACAGCTATTTCCTGTCTAAAAAAAAAAAAATGGCAAAATGTCTCATGGACCATGACCGCATGGTCACAAGGACCCTGGAACTTCATTTTACAAGGATTATACGGCAAAAACATTTTGGACATCAAACCATCACACCAACACTATATGGTCAAAGATTATGAGGCCATCCCCCCAAAATTGAGCTCAGGTGTTTCCAGTTAACAGGTATTTTTACTTTCTGCTATAAAACATATCCAATAATATATATATTTTTTTTTAAATCAAATTTCTTCATAAATTTAGACCAATATGTAGGAGGTGCACTGAATGGAAATTCTGGTACCGAAAATTCATGTTTTTATTTTATTTTTATATATACAATTATATTCGACTTTTTAATTAATATCAATTTAAATATGAATTCATCATCGCTCATTATTAGCACCTTTCTTTATAATTTTGGGCCAATATGTATTCTACTACTTTTTTGGCAAAAAAATCCCAATAAGCGTATATTGATTGGTTTGTGCAAAAGTTATAGCGTCTACAAACGATAGGATATATACTGGATTTTTTTTATACTAGTAAATGGTGGCAATCAGCAACTTACAGTGGGACTGCGATATTGTGGCGGAAATTCTGCCACTTTTATGGGAACCAGTGACACTAAAAGTGATCAGTGCTAAAAATATGCACTATCATTGTACTGACACTGGCTGGGAAGGGGTTAAACATCTAGGGCAGAGGTCTCCAAACTGCGACCTTAGGGCCAGATTTGGCCCTTTGCTTGCCTCTATCCAGTCTTTGGAGTACTATTGCTTTCATAACAGACACTGATGAGGCACCATTCCTCCCACTGAGACCAGTGGTGGAGCACTATTCCTCCCACTGAGACCAGTGGTGGAGCACTATTCCTCCCACTGAGACCAGTGGTGGAGCACTATTACTCCCACTGAGACCAGTGGTGGAGCACTATTACTCCCACTGAGACCAGTGGTGGAGCACTATTACTCCCACTGAGACCAGTGGTGGAGCACTATTCCTCCCACTGAGACCAGTGGTGGAGCACTATTCCTCCCACTGATATCAACAATGGGGCACTATTACTTCCACTGATGCTGGGGCAACTTCTACTCCCAATGACCACAGTCCAGCCCCCCTAAACTCTAAAGGACAGTAAACCAACCCTTTGCTTAGAAAGTTTGGAGACCCCTGATCTAGGGCAATCAAAGGGTTAAATGTGTGACTAGCCTGTGTTTTTGTGTACTGTGTGTGCTGCTTTTACTAAGGGATGTAATGGATTTTGGAAAATCCATCACATATCTGCTGTCAGGACAGAGCTCTGCCTTGTTTACATATGCACAGCTCCTCCGTTCAGCAGCTCTCCTTGACGATCAGTGGGTGTCGGCGGACATCCATTGGCTGGCACCTGCTGATCAGCTTCTGCTGCGAATAATCACAGCAGAAGCAGAGCGCACCCTACCTGGAAGTGCAGAATCACGTACATATGCACAATTCTGCACAGCATAGATGTCCTGTAGCAGTGTTATTTAATCTTTGCACAATATATATATATATATATATATATATATATATATATACACACACACTAAAAATAAAGTATTAACCCTTTAACGTCCTGGAAAAAAAAAAGCAGTCAAAACTATTAGGAAGACTAACTGAATTTCCCTTTATATGAATTATTTGGGACCTCTGCATGTATTACTCCATTACATTTATTTCAGCCCTTTGTCCAATGGTCTACAGGAGGTTATCAGAAATTAAAATTATTACTTGATGAATTATTTTATTGCTGGCATCTGCGGAGGCCAAAGAAAACCCCATGCCGAAAAAAAGTAGAGGAGCCCTATATAATCCAGAAGAATGACTTGCACTGCTAAAGTTAACTTGTACGGTTCAAAATCAGTGGCAATCTTATGCCGACAAAAGACAAGGGCTTTCTAATACTAGATTCCACCAGCACGTGACACTGCAAATGAAATCTTTCCTTTGAGCATTCCATCAAAGAAATTCTGGGAACTGACAGAGTCGGCAGTTTATTAGAACTAGAAGTCCCTAATTTAATGAAGAATACTCCTTCTGGCAGCCTAAATTACAAGCAAAGGCATCAGTTAACTAAGCACAATTTAAAGCATTGGGAGATGTAAAAGACAATTCCACCCAGTATTAAAAGTTCAGTCCCCATTTCTCCTTACTTGTAAGACTGCAATCATCGATGCTGTCTGTAACATAAGTGATCTCCTCTGCTGCAACATGTATTTTATAAATTATAAAGGACGAGTATACTTTTAATGAAGATACAACAGTCCATCCCTCTTTAGCCTCCTAACCAAGAAACCACCCAACCAGTTGCTTACTTACCCCTTAGCACGGCAGTCACAGCCCCTCTCGGTGCCACATTCGACTTCAAGCTGGCCACACCTGAGCAACTTAGCGCCCATATATTTAATAGGATCTTACTCAGTCACTGAGCTAAATATGATTTTGGCCCAGAGGAAGTACACCGTATGGCCAAAATATGTGGAGAACCTTTCCTTTCAAATTTAGCTCAGGAGAGGGAGGGCATGGCTAATGCTACAGTACACAAAAAGATATTTTAAACAATTGTGTGCTTCCAACCTTATGGCCACAGTATGGGGAAGGTCCTTTTTTCTTTTCCAGCTTCATAAAGACGTGGTTTAAGGGGGTTGTAAAGGTTTGTTTTTTATTTTCTAAATAGGTTCCTTTAAGCTAATGCATTGTTGGTTCACTTACCTTTAATTTTCCTTTCTATTTTTTTTTTCTTTGTCTGAATTTCTCACTTCCTGTTTCTCCTCAGTATGCTTGACAACATCATCCGAGCTGTTTTGCCTGGGGGTTAGTCAGCATGCTCGCCCCCTCCCTTGGAACTACATCACAGAATCTCCTTGCAGAGATGTAGTCCGAAGGAAGGGGGTGAGCACGCTCACTAACCCCAGCCAGAACGGCTCGGATGATGGTGGAAAGCTTACCGAGGAGGAACAGCAAGTGAGAAATTCAAAGAAAAAGAACATTTAGAAGGGAAATCTAAGGAAAAGGTAAGTGAACCAACAATGCACTAGCTTAAAGGAACCTATTTAGAAAATAAAAAACAAACCTTTACAACCCCTTTAAGTGGTTTGCCGAGGAGGATCCTGGGTGGCCTGCACAGAGCCCTAACCTCAACTTCTAAGAATGCCTTCAGGGTGAATTGGACTGTCAACCACAAGCCATGTTTTCTTGTCTAACATCAGTACCTGACCTTACAAATGTTCTTTGGGCTAAATAAGCACCAATTTCCACAGACATGCCCCAAATTCTTGTGGAAAACCTTCACAGAAGAGTAGAGGTTATTATAAGTGGGGAGCAATGCCATAACATGGCCCAATGGTTTTGGAATGGAAGGTCCACTGAGTTTGTATAGGTGAGATAGTCAACGCCCTGAAACTTTTGGCGAAAGAAGCTGGGTGGTTTTTAGGCAAGTCAAGGAAAGCCAGGTAAGATGGACTAGTGCACTGGTTACTAAAGGTAAGCAAGCTGGTTGTCCTATCCTGTTGCCAGAAGTTTACTCTTGTGGGACTGGGGCATGTGGGAGGAATTCTGACAACGTTTTTCTACTTGGACCAGAATATGGCTGCAATAGAAACAGATAGTGTAAACACCAATGTGTTCATTAGCAATAAAAACAGAATTTTCACTGATGAGTGGAAATATCATTTACATACATTTTGACATCTCCAGCAATTTTCGCTTTTCCCTTGACAATGTTTGAAACTTTATTTAAATACAGATTAACTATTGACACTGTCCATTAAAAATAGACCAGCAACATGAAATGCTCAGCTTGAGCGCTCTTAATAAGATGACCTTTGTAGTGTTTCTCGGGGGGGAAAGAAAAACTCTGCTTTATTCCTTGGACTTGACAATGAAATATAAATTAAAGGTCTGAGCTGTTTATACATAGGACATATCAGTCACATTAATTTTCTTATAGAAAATGAGACTGCTAAAAAATAAAAAAATAAGTCAAAAACGAAAAAGGAGCCTGCATTATAAATGTTGCCATTCGATGCCCGCTAACGTCTGATTGGCTTCCTGTGCGTGTCCGATCTCCTCTGTAATGCTGTGCTGCTGCCAGAGTTTCTGGATCTTCTTGAAACGCTCCTTGCAGAGGTGAAGGGGGTTCCCCCGTCTAGACAAACGCAAGACACTTTGGTTAGCACAAGCATTGCTCATTGTTCATACGACTCTCTCCAAAAATGCAATTGCAGTCTTAATACCAAACAATTTTATAGCCCCTTTTCCTTCGGTACAACACATTATTACATTTTACTAGTCTGGCATTTTTATTCAGGCTCTTGTAGCCCTTAATGATTTAATGATACACTTTCTTACATAGTTTTGCAGCTGTATACCTCAGGAAATGTTTTATAAGCTACTGTTGTAACGTTAAAGCAGAAATTCAAGGGGTTTTAAACCCTCTTTTTTTAAAACTAAAAATGACAAACATGCCTATACTTACCTGCTCTGTGCAATCGTTTTGTGCTCCCACAGAACGCCGCTTTGTGTCCCACTGCTGCATCCATTGACACAGACAGCAGGACTCAGCCCTGCACCCTTGTCACTGGATTTGACTGAAAGCAGCGGAAGCCAATGGTTCCTGCTGCTACCAGTCTATCCAATGATGAGAGAGTCAACGGCTAGAGCCGCTGTGCTCGTGCACATTGCTGGATCGGATCAAGCTCAGGTAAGAAATAGCGGGGGTCTGAACAGAGCTGCAGCAAAGGATTTATTTACCTTAATGCATAGAATGCATTAAGGTGAAAAACCTTGAGTTACAACCACTTTCAGGTAAAATTAGTTAAAGGCCCATTTAAAAATGATATGATAAAAAAGAGCTGCTTTTGCTGATTAGATGACTTCAGTCTTCATGCCATCATCATTACACCCACTTCCTCTAAGCAGAGCGCCGTCATGAACCTGCCCCCTGGAGCGACTTCATCATGTGGCTTAGGGCATTACTGCAGTGAACAGTGCTCATGCGTCATTAAATGGTTATGATGTCAAACTGGCCAGAAGACTCTTGAAAATTAGGTGAGTATATCACCAATTCCAAAAGGCTATTGATGGGCTTATGACACAACTGGGATGAAGTTGTGTATAGGAGATCTATCATTTGTCCATGCAGGGCAAAGAAAAAGGGTAATTCTGATCTTTCCTCATTCCCACATCACTATTTGGCTGTTGGCCAGGAGGAAAGAGCCCTGTTTAAGCTCCAACCCCACCAGGAGTTAACACAGGGCTATCTCTTTCATGACCGTCTGATGCAATCGCCCTGCAATAAAAATCTTTGGACGGCATTTGAGGATCCTTGGTGTATTGGTGAATATGACCGTTTAACATAAGGCTATAGACTCCTTTCCCGGCCCCAAATGACAATACTAGGCCAATCAATTTCAGTTTGCTCCCAGTTGGCTGATCAGAACAGAGAGGGAAGCAAAAAAAATGCTATGGGCTCTCTACAAAAACTCGCACAGCACATATATGGACCCATCTGGACTGTTTAAACTGCCATGTTTCCTCTGGTGCATGGTAGGTGTCAACAGAATAACCACAATCTGCTCATTATAGTGACAGATGCCAGGCGCTAAAGGAAATAAAATGTATCACAGTATACACATTCGTGGGTTTCACCTAGTTATCCAATATGATGCCAAACCAGCAACAGACACAGAAGATTGAAAGGTTATAATACAGATAAAAACAAAGTTCCAGCATGAAGTTTACACAACATACAGTATGTGAGCTACTTTATGAAGAACCACCACAAAGGTGTTTGGTGAAATACTGTTAAACATACCGAAGTCCTTGGTCCGTCTCTCCATAGTCATCAAGATACGGAGGAGCATAGAAGCAGCCCTTTGTTTTCCCAGCCAAGAAGAGGACCTGACATTCTCTTACTCTGTACAGAGACCATGAAAAAAAATCAATCACAGTAAATAATGCATGTTGACATTAACCTTTATTTACAATCCCAACATATTTTACAGCACTGGAACATGAGAAAACACAGATATGAACCAAATTCATGTGACCAAGTGCAGTTCAGCATTACAAGATTTGCGGTCCTAGACTATGGAACGCTTTACAAACCAGCATTTGGCTGGAAGAGAACCATTTGGCCTTCAGGAGAAAGATCAAAACTCATCTCTTCTGCGGAAAAAATAAATAAAAAAAATGGACACCAGGCGTCCAGAGGCGATTCAGTTTGCATTTGCAGCTCTATAGAAGTTTCTCACTCACAAGGCTGGGAAAGCACCAGAAACTGGTAAAAAAAATAAAAATAAAGTTTTAATTGAGCAGCCACATCTTGTGTGCCTTAACCACTTCAGCCCCGAGCCTGTTTTTCATATTCGGTGCTTACGAGACTAAAACATTTTATTTTGCTAGAAAATTATTTAAAACCCCCAAACATTATATATATTTTTTTCTAACACCCTAGAGAATAAAATGGCGGTCATTGCAATACTTTTTCTCACACCGTATTTGCGCAGCGGTCTTACAAGCGCACTTTTTTTGGAAAAAATTCACTTGAATTAAAAAATAAGACAACAATAAATTTGGCCCATTTTTTATATATTGTGAAAGATGATGTTACGCCGAGTAAAATGATACCCAACATGTCACTCTTAAAAATTGCGCCCGCTCGTGGCATGGCGTTAAACTTTTACCCTTAAAAATCTCGATAGGCGACGTTTAAAAAATTCTACAGGTTGCATTTTTTGAGATGCAGAGGAGGTCTAGGGCTAGAATTATTGCTCTCGCTCTAACGATCGCGGCGATACCTCACTTGTGTGGTTTGAACACCGTTTTCATATGCGGGCGCTACTCGCGTATGCGTTTGCTTCTGCGCGCGAGCTCGTCGGGACGGGGCACTTTAAAAAAATTTTTTTTTGGTTTTTATTTTTATTTATTTTATAATTTTAAACACTGAAAAAAAAAAAAAAATGATCACTTTTATTCCTATTACAAGGAATGTAAACATCCCCTGTAATAGAAAAAAGCATGACAGGTCCTCTTATATATGAGATCTGGGGTCAAAAAGACCTCAGATCTCATATTCAGGCTTAAATGCAAAAAAAAAAAAAAGGAAAAAAAAAAAAGTCAAAATGTAAACAAATTAAATGTCTCTTTAAGACGCTGGGCGGAAATGACGTTTTGACGTCACTTCCGCCCAGCAGAGGGAGGGGGACGGCTGAGGGACATTTTTTCCTTCAGTCATATCGCCGGACAGACGACGAGCGGACCCGATCGCCTCCGCCGCTACCAACGGCTACGGTAAGCGGCGGAGGGCGCGGGAGAGCGGCGGGAGACCCTCTCCCGCCGCCGGTAACGGCGATCTCGCGGCAAATCCGCCGCGATGACCGCCGTTATCGTTAACAGGACCGCCCCACGAAGAGATGGATATCTCGGTTGTGGCAGCAGCTGCTGCCGTTACCGAGATATCCATCTTCAAAAAAATGACGTCTTTGGACGTGGGGCCGGTCAGAAGTGGTTAAAGAACAAACGGGTGGATTTTTTTTTTAACAGAAGGAATATTTATTCAAAAAAAAATCAGGCGATTACATGCTTATACCAGACAAATAGTACAAACAGGGCCACAAGGCTCCAAACAGTTGTTACAGATAGTGCAAGAAAAAAATTAAATAAATGAAATGTCGACATAGGAAAACATCATGCTAGCTTAGCCAGACAGGAGTGGGAAGACAAGAACAAAAGGAGGAAAAAAGGAGAGAGACAATGGAAGGGGAGGGAAGGGGGAAAGAAAGGGGAAAAGGGGAGAGGGAAGGGGAGAGGGGAGGGGGGAGGAGAGGGGGGGGAGACATCCCATCCAGCAAGCTAAATGGGGTGGGGTAACCATATCACATATTACATTCAAACTGAGTCTCAGACATGAAATTATTACCAGGACCCGTGTATATATAAGGGCTCCGCTAACCCATACCCCAGACCCGGGGGAGAGCAGGGGAGACCCAGGACCACCCGGGAGGAAAAAGGGCATAGACCAGATTCGAGCGCATCAGACCGTTAGTCCCCTGGCCGCCACCCAGGCCCCCCAGATCTTATCAAACTTTGTGGGGCAGTTGCGTCCCATATACGTTAGCTTATACATGGGGGGGATGTCATTCACCAGCTTCCGCCAGGCAGATAAACCAGGCGGGTCAACTGCCTTCCACCGGAGCAAGATCGCTTTACGAGCATAGAAAGCCGTGTAGAAGACAAAAAGCTTCTTGTGTGTGGAGGTAGGGAGGTTATCTGTGATACCCAGCAATAGGATCAAGGGATTCAGCCCAACAGCCACGCCACCAATCGCCTCTATCTCATCCGCCACCAGCCGCCAAAACTCCTGGACTCTCGGGCAAAGCCAGACCATGTGGATGAAATTCCCCACTTCCCGGTTGCATCTGGGGCATTTATCCCCAGAGGTGTGGTAAATAACTGCCAGCCTCTGAGGCGTATAATAAACCCTATGAATACATTTTAACTGAATGAAGCGTTCTTTCGCCGATATCATGAGGGGGATGCACTGCTGCAATCCCTCCGACCAGTCCTCCGACGTGAGGGCCGGCAAGTCCCGCTGCCAGGCCGAGAAGGCCCGTGAGGCCCCAGCCCCCCCAGCACAAGTCAACCTAAAGTAAATAGAGGAAAGCACCCTATCCATAATACGGGAGGTAAGAAGCCTCTCCACTGAGTGGGGCTCCACTTTAATAGGGTCTGGAAACTGTGCTCGGATTGCATGTCGAAGCTGAAGAAACCTGAAGAACATCCAGGGGGGAAGTCCAAACTTAGCCTTTAGCACACCAAAGGAGAGCAGCCGACCCTCCGGCATGACATCTCTTAGGGTTTTGATATTGCATTTGGCCCACAGCTGCGGATCCGGCACAGTCCTCAAATGTGGCAGGGACGGGTTGCCCCAGAGAGGAATGTGGGGGAGAATGACTTGGGGATAGCCACCGGCGTGTGCCTGAAGGCGTACAAAAACTTGGGGAGGTGTGAGAGGCAGGGTCTTCCAGGCCGCGCATCTATGGAGAAACTTCTGGAGAACAGGGTTCACATTAGCATCAATGTATTCAGACAGGTTTCTGCGGACCATGATGCCCAGATATTTAAAGCTGTCGACCCACTGAAGCGGGGCCGGCAGACAGTCGGGAGGGGGTGACCTAGTCAGAGGAAACAGGACCGACTTGTCCCAGTTGATCCGAATGCCCGCAAACCTACCAAATCTATCAACAATCGAGAGGGCAGCGGAGAGAGAGCTGCGCGAGTCATTAAGGTAAAGTAGAGTGTCGTCCGCATACATAGATACCCCCTCGACCACAGAGCAGACCGTGATACCAGCGACCTCATGGGTGGAACGGAGCATAATAGCCAACGGTTCGATGGCAAGGGCGAATAGGACCGGCGAAAGGGGGCACCCTTGCCTTGTACCTCGGTGGAGCGGGAAGGATGCAGAGAGGGAGCCATTCGTCCGAACTCTCGCAGTCGGGTTGGCGTACAACATCCTAAGCCAGGAGATGAACTGTGGACCTAGGCCAAATCTCCGTAGAACCTCCCATAGATATTCCCACTCCACCGAGTCAAAGGCCTTCTCGGCGTCAAGGGAGGCAATCACCTCATCTCCCCCTCTCCCAGCCACACGGTCAATGACCGTGAACAGCCTCCGTAAATTTATGTCCGTTCCCTTGCCCGGCATAAATCCAGTCTGATCCCCGTTAATCAAAGAGAGTATCACCGCACCAAGCCGATTCGCCAATACCTTAGTGAATATCTTCGCATCAACGTTCAGTAACGAAATCGGCCTATACGACGAGCAGAGAGTAGGGTCCTTCCCTGGTTTGGGGATCACCACAACAACTGCCCGCTGCATGGAGGGGGGCAGCGAGTGCCTCCGGAGGGAGGTCAGCAGGGCCCCCCGATATCGCGCTCCCAGGTAGGCACCGTGTGTCTTGAAGAATTCGGCCGGCAGACCGTCATCTCCGGGGGTCTTTCCCGCCTGCAAGGAGGCGATCGCCACCTGGATCTCTTTCAGAGTGATCGGAGCGTCTAGTGACGCGCGAGCTCCCTCCGAAAGAGCAGGAAAGACTAGGCCGTCCAAGAAGGAGTGTAGTTCCTCAGGCGAATAATCAACTCTAGAGGAATACAGCCCCTCATAATAGGCAGCAAAGCAAGCGTTTATTGCACTTGGGTCGGATAGCAGGTCCCCGGACGTACTCCGGATCCTGGCAATAGGGACAGAGTTGGTCGGATCTCTAGAAATCCAGGCAAACAGCCGGCCCGTCTTTTCCCCCTGTTCGAACACACTCTGAGACCGATAGAGGAGCTGCTTCCTTGCCGCCGTCAGCCTAAGAAGCTGAACCTCCCGTACCGCCACCTGGAGATCCATCCTCCGCTGCTCCCCACCGGCCTCTACGTACTGTGCTTCCAGCGATCGAGCTCTGTCCTCTGCCCGGGCAAGTGAGGCCCGAGAGGAGGCACGAACAGACTGAATGAGGGACTGGTATTTATTCTTAACCAAAAGTTTGAACCCCTCCCAGCGCTCCGGGGACTCATCTCCCGGGGCATCAGAAGACCAGTACTCAGCTATATAGGATTCCATATCCGGTTCTATCCTATCATCGGACACCCAGTACCTCGAGAGACGCCAAAGGCTTCCACTCGGGGCTAGACCAGTATGCAACCGAAGTAGAATGGGGGCATGGTCTGAAATCCCCCTAGGGAGCACAGAGATCTCTTGCACTTTAGTTAAGATAGGGCTGCTGGCATACAGAAGGTCAATCCGCGACATGGCTGCGTGGGTGGCTGAGCTACACTTAAAGCTTTTTATCCCTGGATTCCTCCATCTCCAAATATCCGTAAGGCCAACGGCCTCCGCCCAGCGGGAGAGCGGGGAGTCAACCGCAGGCCCAGAGGACATCCTATCCAACTTTGGGCAGGGTACCATATTGAAGTCCCCAGCTAAGAGGACCGCAGTGGCTGAGTAGGACGCCACTAGCTGAATAATCTTGTTGAGGAGTCCAATATTAGCAGGGGGGGGATTATACAGGCCCACCAAAACCATCGACATACCAGCCAATACGGCATGTATCACCACATAATTACCCTCCGGATCCAAATGTAGGTCAAGCAGCGTAAACATTAGGGACTTACGAATTAGGATGCTAACTCCTCTGGCCCTACTCGAGTGGGTGGCATGATAGTAGTGCCCAACCCACGGTTTACGCAGGCTAAGAATCCTGCCACCCACTAGATGCGTCTCCTGTAGAATACAAACGTCCGGGGAGTAACGCTGAAGAAATTTAAAAACCAATGCCCGCTTAATTTTTGAGTTGAGCCCCCGGACATTCCATTAGACTATTGAGAGGGAAGCCATTGTAAAACAGGGAAAAATAAAAATAAAAAAGCAACAACAAAAAGGGAAAGGGAGGCAGCAGATACCTGCATCCACCTGTCCGGGCACGGCCGCCAGGACTGGCAATGTAAAAGGACCACCGCCCCCACCCCCAAATGCACATGTACATATCTGGATTCAAGCATATTGTCTATTCCTTCAAACAGTAACCAAACACATAAAAAGAAAAGGAAAACTAAAAGAAAACTTATAATGTTAACATCCCCAACTCCCCCCCACCCTGTACATTCATCAAAACCAGAATGCACCTGGATCCCCCCAACAAAAGTGGTTAAACACCACATAGGGTCGTGAACATCAGTCAAGCAGGCAAGTGCAATCCGAGCACTAGGTGCACAGGTAAACAGCAGAGGTGCCGCCAACGGAGCGGGACTTCAAAAAAATAAACAATCTCCTGGCACAGCCAGGGGCACAGTTCTTAGCTGGAGTCTGACAGTAGCAGGCAACACGCGGTCATGGTCCATGGCAGTCCCATACAGACAGGCATCCCAGGGGCAGAGTACACCCCGGCAGTCCCACAGTGAAGCAGAATAACATAGAGCATCTCCCTCTGTCCCAACCGGATCATGCAGCCTGCCACCACCCCCTCCCCCCAGGGCAAGTCTTGGGGCTCTCAATATTCCAGTGGTCAACCCCAGGAGAGAGGAATGATCATAGTGACAATAATCATCATCATCGGGCCCCAGCATAGTACCCCCCAGGCAGAGGACAGGGAAGGACGTGGGGGTGGCAGGCCAGGCCGCACCTCGCCAGGGGGCCCCCAGCAGTCTCAGGGTCCAGAGAGTAAGGCATGAGAACAAAGTCCCCATCTCAGGTGGGGCTCCCAGGGGCAAACAGGGAAAAAACAAAAAACAAAAAAAAAAAACAGCCAAACAGGGAGCTACTCACGGGACCACCAGAACAGTAGGCTTCAGCCGCGGGGCAGGGTGTCAATCCATCTAGCAGCCTCCTCGGGTACAGTGAAGAATCGAACGGTCTCACCATCCACTACCCGCAGGCGGGCCGGGAACATCATGCTGTACTTCGCGTTCCGGGCACGAAGGGACTGCTTCACCGCGTCAAAGGATTTCCGCCTCTTCTGCGTATCCACCGCAAAGTCCGGGAAGAACATGATCTTGGTGGCCTCGAACCGGACAGCCTCAATCTTCCGTGCCTCCCGCAGAACCAGATCCCGGTCTCTAAAGTTCAGCAGTTTGAAGATGAAAGTGCGCGGGGGGGGCTCCAGGGGGACCGCGAGCAGCCGGCATCCTGTGTGCCCTCTCCACTACGAAGTGCGCAGAGAATGCAGCCTGGGGGAACAGCTCACGGAGGAGCCGCTCAGTGAAGGCCGGCACGTCTGACCCCTCGGATCCCTCCGGGAGACCGACAATCCGCAAGTTGTTGCGTCGGTTCCGGTTCTCGGCGTCCTCAGACTTGGCTTCCAGGTGTTTTAGCCTGACTTGCACCGTGTGGAGCGTGGCGGTATGATCATGGAGGACATCCTCAGCGTCCCCCAGACGGCGCTCCGTCTCCGCCACGCGGCCCCGGATCTTATCCTGGTCCCGCCGCATGAGACCCATCTCTGCCTGGAGGGAGTCAATTTTCGCCGTAAGTGCTGCCTGGCAGCCATTGATAGCTTGCATCAGGGCTGAGAAATTCGCGTCCGCCGTGAGAGCCGGACCAGCTTCAGCCGTCTGTGTCGCCATGTTGGAGGTCTTCTCCACGTGCGCGGCCGCAGCTGAGAGGGGAGGAGACGGCCGGCTCCTCACTGCCGCCCGGGACCCGTTCTGGTGCTTTTTCCGGGTCTGCACCATCAGCCAACACCAGCAGAGAGGATGAGGGGTGCCCCCGCCAGATCAGGATAGGCAAAAAGGATGATATCCCCTCCGTTTCAGCAGAGCTCCGCTCCTACACGTCCAGCTCGGTTGCCATCTTGGCCACGCCCCCCCAAACGGGTGGATTTACTTAAACTGGAGAGAGCAAAATCTGGTGCAGCTCTGCAGGGTAGACAATCAGCTTCTAACGTCAGCTTGTTCAATTAAGTTTTTACAAAAAAAAAAAACCTGCATGCCGATTGGTTTCTTTGCGGAGCTGCACTGGGTTTTGCACGCTCCAGTTTTAGTAAATCATCTCTTAATTCACTTTCAGAGAAGTGTAAGCTGCACACACTATCCCTGTACTTTGTAAACTGTGACCCTATAAAAAACATATTAACCACTTGCCTACTGTGCACCTACACCCCCTTCCTGCCCAGACAAAATTTTAGCTTCCGGCACTGCGTCGCTTTAACTGACAATTGCGCGGTCGTGCGATGTGGTTCCCAAACAAAATTTTTTTTCCCACAAATAGAGCTTTCTATTGGTGCTATTTGATCGCCCGTGCGGTTTTTATTTTTTAGGCTATAAACAAAAAAAGAGCGACAATTTTGAAAAAAGACACAATTTTTTTTGCTTTTTGCTATAATAAATATCCCATAAAAAAATAAATAAAAAATAAATGATCTCAGTTTAAGCCGATACGTATTCTTCTACATATTTTTGGTAAAAAAAAATTAAAAATAAAAATCGCAATAACCGTATAGTGACTGGTTTACGCAAAAGTTATATTGCCTACAAAATAGGGGACGTAATTATGATTTTTTTTTTTTTTACTAGGAATGGCGGCGATCTGCGTTTTTTTTCCGGGATTGCGACATTATAGCGGACACATCGGACACTTTTGACACATTTTTGGGACCATTCACATTTATACAGTGAACAATGCTATAAATATGCATTGATTACTGTATAAATGTGACTGGCAGGGAAGGGGTTAACCACTAGGGGGCGGGGAAGGGGTTAAATGTGTATCCTAAGGTGTGTTTTTACTGTGGAGGGAGGGGGGTGACTGATTGTGTCCCTATGTACAGGGGACACAATCGATCTCCTCTCTCCCTGACAGGGACGTGCAGCTCTGTGTTTACACACAGAGCTGCACGTCCTAGCTCAGTTACACGAAAATCGCGGGTGCCCGCACACAGTGTTCTTAGTTACCCGATGGGAGCGCGCGCGCGCGCGCGCGGCGCCACCTAGTGGCTTAAATTGACATCACGTCATACGACGTGATGTCAGGATAATTGAGTATCCCGCCCGCCGTCATTTCACGGTGGGCGGGTATGAAGTGGTTAAACAAGCATTACTGACCTGAGGAAGATTCCCATTCCGGATCCACAGGTATACGTGTGTGCAGTGCAGGCGCCCACGTCATCCCCTTCCAGCTCAGTCTGACAGCAGTAACTTTGAGAGCAGAGCATGGCTCCACATACCAGGCACAAAGTGGGGGCTCTGCTCTTATCCCCCCCTGACTTTGGACACCTGGAACCAAAACATTGATGAGTCAGTTTCATACTAAATTTCAGTAATCACAGCAGACCATCAAATCTGACTGGAAGGTTTATTTACATAAACTCTTTATTAAACAGGCTGTAGCATCCATTTAATAGTGCCCATACACATATCAATATTAATGATCATACAAATCGATTGTTTAACTGAAGTCGCAAACCAAAGGCCCCAATAAAATCGCTTGCAATCTCTGGTACCTAGATATATATATATATATATATATATATATATATATATATATATAAATTAATATATATATATATATATATATATATATATATATATATATATAATATATATATATATATATATATATATATATATATATATATATATATAGCCACCATGACACATTAATAATAAACCACCATAACAGGGCAAGAACAAAGTGCCAAGTGCAAACTACCTCAGTGAAAGCAACTATTCTGAATTTTCTTAAAGCGTTTGTATACCCGGCTTTCACATTTTTTACCTACAGGAAAGACTATAATAAGACTTGCCTGTAGGTAAAATTAATATCTCCTAAACCTGCACGGTGCATGCTGACGTCAGCGGTGCATGCGCTCTGAAGGTCCCCCGGATGCTGCTGGAAAATGAGAGCGCCTAGTCAGAAAGAGGTCTCATTTGACATCATCATGGTCCTGGCTACTCTTAGCGCCGGAGCCACGAACCCGTAAGAAACGTATAGGGAACATGTCAGCTCCCTAAGCAGGGACTCGATCGTGATGCTGGCGCTTCCTCTTAAAAGGGGTTGTAAAGGAAACATTTTTTTCCCCTAAATATCTTCCTTTACCTTAGTGCAGTCCTCCTTCACTTACCTCATCCTTCCATTTTGCTTTTAAATGTCCTTATTTCTTCTGAGAAATCCTCACTGTTCTTCTGTCTGTAACTCACCACCGTAATGCAAGGCTTTCTCCCTGGTGTGGAGAAAGCCTCTTGAGGGGGTGAGCAGGAGTGTCAGGACGCCCACTAACACACAGCTCCTTTCTTTATCTGCAAAGTAGAGAGTGTCCTGACTTGCCTGCTCACCCCCTTAAGAGGCTTTCTCCACACCAGGGAGAAAGCATCGCATTACGGTGGTGAGTTACAGACAGAAGAACAGGAAGTGAGGATTTCTCAGAAGAAATAAGGACATTTAAAAGCAAAATCGAAGGATGAGGTAAGTGAAGGAGGACTGCACCAAGGTAAAAGGAAGCTATTTAGGGGGAAAAAAATTCCTTTACAACCCCTTTAAGGTAAGCATGTCATAAAAAAAACTAGTGTGCGGTGCGCATACTAGCTCATTATGCCTTACAGGTGCCCCCCCCCCCCCCCCGGTATACAACTACTTTACCTAAACCAGGACAAGAAGAATTCCAATCTGTTACTTTGCAGCACTATGTTAGTGAAAAAGCCAGTTGAAATATATATTTTTTGTTGTAAGCCATAATCCATTTTTGGGACCATGTTTCATGCTTGTTTTTGTTTTTTTTACCATGTTACACCCACGAGTAAGATAATTATTTTATTGTCGAGGTTGCTGATGCATGCTCGTACACTGATGCTGCTAAATTTGTATATAGCATATAGGCTTCGGTGACCTCTAGTCATGAAGGGGTTAAAACAAGTCGGTTACTTACGAGAAATTGGATGCTTGATTGATGAGACTGCTGTAGTCCTCCGGGAGGTTTATCAATTTATTAGACTCTCGTGGAAAGCTAACAGGAACGATTAATTGACGGGGGAAAAAAAAGGAATGAAAACATTAAACTACTCTAATATGATTAGATCTTCACACAAACCCGTACAGAATACTCTGTACAATAATATCGGTCTGTTACTATCAGATACTCAGCCCTATATGATCACAGCAGAAATGTCGCCTACCTGATCGCCGTCCGCTCACCGGTCACAAATCTTCTCACCTCCTTGTGCTTGCACCAACTTCAAACATAAAAGACAATCTCATTTAGTATTTTTTTACTTTAGCAGTTACTACTACAAAAAACACCAAAAAACAATCACACACACACGCACACTCATAGGACAGAACAGGAGCATTATTGTGTGCATTTTAGTGTAGGGAAGGCTCAAAAATTTTTTTTTTTTTTGCTGTCGGTTTCCCCGATTTCTGCTCACTTCCTGTCTTATGAATACAACAGAAATACAAGAAAATCTCTAAAAAGTTTTCTGACAAAGGTCAAATAGAAAAGGTAAATCTACTTAAACCGCTGGGGGGGGGGGGGGGGGGGCCAGGAACCTGCAAGACAATGGAATAATGTGCCAGTATGCAGACATGTTCCCCCGGCGTTCTTTCTGGGTTCACTGGCTCCGGCACTGAGTGGCTGGGCTGCGATGACGTCACTCCTGCGGATGTTTGCGTGAGCTTTGAGTTCCGCTGCGATACACTGGACTTTCAAAACGCATGCACCACTGACATCAGTGACTGAATGTGCCATCATTCCCTACTCTATTTAACCGCTTGCCGACTAGCTGCTGCAGTTCTACTGCGGCAGAGCGGCTCGGCTGCGCAAATCGCCGTACCAGTATGGCAATCCCTTTAATGGCTATAGCAGGCGCGTGCCCGCAGCATGTCGCTAGAGTCAATGCGCGTGGCAGGCAGCCGCAATGTCCGCCGGGCACCCGCAATTGCTCCCCAGAACGGGGGATCTGTCAATGTAAGCAACCCCATTCTGACAGCGGAGTATAGTGAGATTGTCTGTTCCTATTGATTAGGAACAGCGATCTCTTTCTACTCACAATGAGTCCCATCCCCCTACAGTCAGAAACACCTCTCTAGGAAACACTTAGCCCTTTGATCTCCTCTAGTGTTAACCCCTTCCCTGCCGAGAGGGAGGGGGAAGTAAGAGAAACAAATCAAGGGTGCTCTTGAGGAGGGGGGTAGTTTACATGATATTGGTCTGATGTATTTTTATGTATGGTGTTTTTTTTTTGACTCTACTGCTTTTGTTTTTTCTGTATGTGTTGTAAGAAAAGAAGCAGTTATAAAAAAAAAGATGGCCCTGTTTGACAATGTTTCGGGCTCCAAGAAGTAAAAAAAAACCCTTCCCTGCCAATGTAATGTACGTGGAGCGCATATTGTTCGTGAATAGCATGCTTACTTCTCTACGTTGTGCCGGCGTAGCATAAAGACGATGCGCTACGCTGGAATAAATATACGCCACTCTATGTGAATCTGGGCCATAGTTTTAGCTATACATACTTCAATTAAACATTTACACATTGGTAAATACAGAAATAGGTGGTGGGAAATAAAAAAAATAAAAAAACATGACAAAAACAAAACCCAAATAGATAAGCCAATAGAAGCAATGTTATGAAGTAAAACTGTATCCTCAGGAAAAAAAAGTCACACGTATAAAGAGGTACAGGCAGCAGACCAAAGGAAGAGCCCCCCCCCCCCCCCCCTCACGTGCAAGGATGACAAATTCTTCTATAGAAAACCCTGCTCCAGCCAAAAGGGTTAGAGAAAGGAAGAGTTGGAGCATCCATCAGGGTTCTATTTGTTGTCTATCACCCATAGGGGCTATGATGAGAAATTCAGAAAAGACTACAACCAATCATCTTTTTTAACTAGATTCTCTGTCAGGTTACTATTACTATTTGTTTTTTCCTCTCCAAGTGACTAAAACTGGGAAGGACCTTGATAAATAAAAAAAATGCCAGTGGCTTACCTGTTAATCATGGCCTCGGTCACTTGGGGTTTCTCCTGAAAGATGCTGATCAGGTTGGTAGGAAGTGACAGGTAAGTACACAGGTGTTCAATCTGGCTCAGACCACTCACTAAAATGGTTAAAAGGCAATAATATTTATAAATCAGAAATAATTTTCACCCAACTTAGCTCTCACGTCAAACACGGGGCAGATTTCTATTTCAGTTGAACCTTAACCCCTTTGTGCCCAAAGTCTAGAACGCACTAATTTTTTTTTCATTCAAACCAGCAGACTGAACTAAAAAAAAATTCAGAGCTCAGAAGGGAGCCGCTGCACCAACTATGCAATGTTACTACAGCAATCTCCCCCGCTGGGGTATTGTGTTCTGACAGGGTTGTGTTCTGACAGGGGGTGGCCCCCCGCCAGAACCCTTTCAGTCGGATACCATTCGGCAGAACTTTTTTGGTCGTGCCCCTGAGAACAGCTAGCTTCTGTCAGACCGGCTGCTCTGTACACGAGTCGAATGCCCCCGTCAGAACACAATAGCTCAGCGGGGTGAAATCACTGTAGTAACATCGGCTCATACAAATGTTAATGTCTAAGCACAATTTTGCAACTTTGACATGGGTTAGTAAAATTGTACATATCACAACACAATATTGTATCCAGGTGGATTATTTTATATTTATTATTTTCCAGGACAAATTAGGGAGGGAGAGAGGGAGAGAGAGACCCATGGCTCCCAGTGAGACTTTGTGGCAGTGTGAAGGTGTTAATAAAATCAGGTAGTAGAACTATGGCCTCCTAAAAGAAAATATATGTGCTTCAGCACTTAACCTTAGACTACGGCAAAGTCCCACAATACCTGTTAACCCTGTCAGTGAAGGCCACCTCATTCAGCTTCCTCTGAAGAGAGGACAACGCTGCTAAACTGCTCCTGAAAACAAGCATTGCCACCCTCAGGTCAGCTGTACCTGCATGCACTACAGTGAGATGAGAATATGTTGCAGGAGGTGTGGCTTTCATGATCGTCAATGCCGATTCATAAATCTGTAGCTAGTCAATTAGCTGCTGGCCACACCTAAGCCCCCACACCTAAGTGCTGGGAGTTGTAGTCTGCGGCGGATCCGCTCACGGGCTGCAGGCTGGCACCGAGCTGAGCGCAGGAGGAGGGGAGCCATCCAGCCGGGCACAGACAGAGCTGTGGGAGGGTGAGACTTAAGAAATTTGGAGATTCCTGGAGATATCATCGGATGTGCCTTACATGAATTACACCTGACTGAGGATCCATTCTTTGCCCATTTGACATACTACCAATGGTCTGTATGTCCACCGAATCCGGTAAGAGTGTTTAATTCTTCTGACAACTTTGGAATGTATGTTTGATCCTCTGTTTCCCTCCATTGGATTGTCAGCTTCTATCGGGACTACCCGCACCGGACTTTTTCTTAGTACTGTAGTGTCAATACTACCTGGACTTACCTGGAACTTTCTTAGCCCTTAAGGGGCCTTATTTTTCCCTTACACGGTCCCTGTTTGGATTGCTTTTTGATGTGCATTTATCACATTTTATCACCATATGTTTATGTTTTATTATATAGCATATATCACCATTTATATTTTGGTGTAGAGATACACTCCCTCCTTTGTGTCGTCTGAGTGTTTCTTTTTAGCGCCACATTTTTTATTTTTTATATGTTTATTTCGATTTGTTCTATCGTTGATGTAGGCCGCTTTTACTCTCATAATTTATTGTTCTAGTAGCGCAATTATTTTTTTATTGTTTCACACCTAAGCCCCACCCACTGCTTTCTGGATTGACAGCACTTAATTTGTTGCCGAAACCCTCCCACTGAGCTGCAGTGTCTGGGAGGGGAATAAGTAGAACAATTGAAGGAAGATTGGCTCATTCAATGATTGTAAAGTAAGTTTGGACAGTCATGCACACACTCTAGGTTTACTTTAACTAACCACAAGTTAGAGCTGAAATCACCCCTTCAGTAAATCAGACTGGTAAAATCACTAACATATAATTTCAAACAAGTTGAGTGGAATACCAGAGAAACACAGGAGACAGGTTTAGTGACAATACTTCTTGGAGACATACCTGGGAGGTCTGTGGGTGGAGGGACACCATTCAAATAATGGAAGAAGACAGCGGAGCACCTCAAGAATGGAAGAACTGCCACTTTTATTGCTCTGTAGAGGTGCCATCCTGATGACCACCTTGGGGTGCTTTTAAGCAGAAAGCAAACAAAACATAATTTTAAATTGTTTTTCTAAAGACATTTTTGGTTCCAGAAAAATAAAACATACTAGGTATGATCAGTCAGATTGGCCCCATACCTCCCTAGATGTCAGTGAGGCTGCCTATCAGGCGGAAAACCAATAGAAAGGTGCTTAGGCTAGAAAATATTTAAGAAAAATTAATATTGCATATATACCAGTAATGGCGAACCTTCGCACCCCAGAGTGCATGAGCATCATGGGAAATGTAGTTCCAAACCATCTGGTGTGCCAACGTTCGCCATCACTGGCATATACCATTTAACAGCCTATTAAACTGGCTCTACTGTTAATTTTTATATCTTTTTAATTAAAGGGTAATCTTTGATTGTGGGTATAACAATTTCTTTTTTTTAAATGCATCTCTGCCTTAACTTCTACATAGCCCTGTCATTGCAAGCAATGCTTTAGGCCCCTTTCACACTGGGGCGGGAGGTGCAGTAAAGCACCTCTATTTTTAGCAGCGCTTTACCGCTAATTTCGTGTCGCTATTCGGCTGCGTTTTACCCTCCGCTAGCGGCCGAGAATGGGTTAAACAGATTATGTAAACATAGGAAAGTAGGTGGAGTTTTAGATAGAGTGGGTTAGGATTAGAACTCATATTGGGTTTTTACTGCTATTTAGGGTTGTGTTAGTGAGTCAGCTCACTTCCTGTTTTGTTGCCAATGGCATTACCAGGAAGGAAGTGAGGGGAAATCTGCTTCCTGTCTGCTAAAATACTGTCATCAGGACAGGAAGTGAGAGGAAATCTCTAGCATAGACCTAGATAGCAGTAAATACCAGACAGTGGTTCTATTTACCACATAATCCAAAATCAAGAAAAACACTTTGGCTGGACATACTCGTTAACCTTATGCTCATCTTTTGCTTCAACTGGATCTTGTTTGGTCTCTTCACCGAATGAAAAGGGGGATGGGGGTAATGCAGATAAAACAGAATATGTAAACGGCTTATGTAATGGAGTGTAACAGACCTTCCAGTGCACTGGCAGATTGTTCTGTACAAAGACATCACAGCTTGTTCCTCCTCTCCATCTGAACATTCCTGGTCCATCCCATCTTCCTCTGCAGAAAAGAGATTTTCATCACTGAACCGTAAAAATATGTAGAATTAAGTGACTATTGGAAGCTATGAGTAAGTGGTATTGCTTGCCTTACTATCACCACTTTTACCCAAATGCTCAAATACTCAAGTATCAAATACAGCTCCTGGCCATCTTTTGAAATTTAGACACATTGGGGGAGATTTACCAAACTGGAGCACTCCGAAGTTGTGCATGGCAGCCAGCTTTGACTAACCCTGGAATCCGATTGGCTTCTAGGCAGAGCCACACCAGATTTTGCACTCTGTAGTTTTACTAATTTTCCCTTATTGACTAATCAACCATACTGTCCAATGTTGCATGTATGGGAAAAACACGAGGCCAATAGAACATAGAGCAGCTCTGAAGCTGGATATTCTTGGCTGTAGAGGTACACAGGAGTGGTCACAAAAACTGTTGCGCCATATATTCCCTTTAACTGTCAAATATTAAACTCACAATCACCATTTTTGATTTCTGAATTACATTTTTTTACAATTTAGAGCATTACCTAAACATGAAGTCAGCATTATCTGAACAATATGCACCATGGTTACAAGGTGGAAGAGATGGAGGTCTCCAGTGGCCAAGCTGTACCCAGAAAAGTCCTGGCACTGTACAGCTGGGAAAGATAGCACCAAGCTGACCTGTACAAAGAAACACACGATCGTCAGGCACATAATATTATACAATGGGAGATACACTTTTACCATATGCATACAACAGAAACAATACTTTTGTATGGCTGCTGGCAAAAAAGCAAAAATAAATCCCCCTCTTAGTTGTCATCTGAATCACTGTTCCCATAGGAAGATTGCTCAGCAACATGTGTTGTAGTGCCAAGTTTTGGTATTTCTCCATCAATATAGGCAGCATACAGAAAGCAATACAAACCTGGCAGGTGTTCTATAACCCCTCAGCACTTTAAAAGGGGTTGTAAAGGTTCGTTTTTTTTCCTAAATCCTCTGGATCAACTGTGGGTATGGAGTTGGGTGTATGGGATTGTACGGTGTTTTATTTTTTTTTATGGTTGAACTGGATGGACTTTTTTCAACCTAGCTAACTATGTAACTATGTAATTTCATTGTTGGTTCACTTACCATTTTCTTCACTTTCCCCACTAAATGTTTTTTTTCTTTGTTTGAATTTCTCACTTCCTGTATCTCCTCAGTAAGCTTTCCACCATCATCCGAGCGGTGGAAAGTAATTTAGAACAGCTTACTGAGGAGAAACAGGAAGTGAGAAATTCAGACAAAGAAAACAAAGAAAAAAAACATTTAGAAATGAAAGGAAAAGGTAAATGAAACAATGCACTAGCTTAAAGGAACCTATTTAGAAAATAAAAACAAACCTTTACAACCCCTTTAATCAACATTTTAGAAGACTCTTACAGTGGGGTGGCCAGTTAGCATTTCCCATAATAGAAAAGTATGCCCATTATCCAATACTGCAAAAGTCAACAGTAGGAACCTTGCTTTTTGATATGAAATGTTTTTATACTACAGGTTTGCTGCTGTCTGCTTCCAAAAAGGTGAATAGATAAAAATAATTGGCTAACCAAGTCCTTTCTCCAGGTGACTTTGGGAATACTGGAGATACTAAATGCCCAATTTAAAGCAGAGTTCCACCCAAAAGTGGAACTTCCACTCATTAGTCACCCCTCTCCCCCCTGGTACAACAATTGGCACCTTTCGGGGTTGAGGGGGGGGGGGACGGACAGGATACCTGTCTTTTGACAGGTATACTGTTCCCACTTCAGAGAATCCGTGCAGTGGGCCATGACGTCCCAGCGGGGCTCCCCTTGTCTTCAGGCCAGTATGAAAGAGGAACAGGCCTCGTGCATGTGCAGTAGGGTTCTCGGGGTGAAGCCGAAAGGCTACACTGCCGGGTTCTCTTACCCGCAATGGCGGCGACGGCAGCACCTGACAGCTGATGGAAACATCAGCTGCGGGTGCTGACATCACTGGACTCCAGGATAGGTTGGTGCCCCATTTCAAAGCCAGAAGCTGCAGTATGTGTAGATGCTGCCTTTTTTTTTTGGGTGGACCTCTGTTTAAGCTGTTTTTTCATGTACACAGCATTCAATGCTTCATTGCCAGATATATTCAGGTATGCACATTATGGCACACTTATCTCCGGGTGTGCTCTACTCCACCAATGGCATAATGGCATATGAGAGCTCCTAGCTGTCACCAAATATATATATATATATATATGATATAATCAGGCACGCAAGAGAAGGAATGGTGACATCCCCTATAGAACATTGGTAGCAGACCATGGGTAATTAGGAACAGCAACAGGGTCCATGACTGACTAGAGATCAGGCCACTGGATTTTTCAGGAGATACAGTAAAAGTGACGCAGCCCGCTGTACCCCACAAACAAATATTTTTGGGTAAAATGGCAATTTTAGGGGGGCGTGGCCTGGACGGCATGGTGTGAGGAGTGTTTTGCGGGAGCTCCGCTCGCTGAAAATCCTTTACCGACTATCCTGGGGCTTCTATTGTCTAATTTTTGCTGGATTATCGGGCTCATTGTTTCCCCTACCTGCTGGGACCATGTCGCCATCGAAGAAAACATCTGAAGCGGCTGCTAAGTTGGCTAAATACCAGCTCCACGACAAGGAGGGTGCAGAGGAAGATGGCGCCGGCTCCCCCGCTCCCGTTGATCCAGCGGTTGATCACACGGCGCGAGTCCTGGAAGCTATCTCGGACTGTAAGAGCTCCCTGACATGCAAAATCGAGGAGGTGAAGACGGATGTCTCGCTCATTCGACAGGACATGCAGAAGCTCAGGGACCGGCTCACGGAGGCAGAGACCCGCGTTGGCCACGTGGAAGACGATATACCGCCATTACAGGTTGCGGTTGAACAACTCCAACACCAGCTCACCATGGTCCTGGCGAAGCAAGATGACATGGAGAACGGCCTTCGGAGGTGCAATCTTCGCTTCGTTGGCCTGCCGGAGCGTGAGGAGGGCACGAACCTGCCGAAATTCCTGGAAGACCTGCTGGTATCCACGTTTGGCCGCCCTGAATTCTCCCCCTTCTTCGTGGTGGAAAGGGCCCACAGGCTGGCTGCTAAACCTCCCCCTCCTGGTGGACCACCGCGGACCTTCATAGCTAAACTGCTCAATTTCCGGGATCTGGATGCCGTGCTCCGCCTCACCAGAATACATGGTAATATCCCTTTCAGGAACATCGAGATCAGGGTGTTCCTGGACTTCTCTGCGGACGTACAGAAGAAGAGGGCCCTCTTCGCCGAAGCTAAACGCCGCCTGAGGATCCGCCACTACTCCTACGCTAATGCTGTTCCCGGCCAGGCTTCGGGTCGTCGGTGAGGACCGGGCACATTTTTTTTTGATACCCCTGGGCTGTCCTTACCTGGCTGGAGAGCGCTGGACCGCCACCCCGACAGCCTGTATAGACCCTGCTGTGGATGTTATCCTGGATTGTGACCATTGGGCGCGGTGGGATGGAAATCTCCCCTCTTCGGATACCCGGGTGCCCTGGATTCACGTTCCCCTCAGGTACTGTGTCCTTTCTCCTTTGACTGGGGCCCCCTGTCCTTTCTGTGTCCCCCGCACCCCTCTCATCCTGACCTCCTTCCCGCCCCTCGCCTTCAACGCTGCTCCACTCTGGTCCCAGACCAGCTGCATTCCCAGTACTCTTTCTCCCTGATCCCATTCTCCTACCACTGTTGCTTGTTGCCCAGCTGCGGCCCCGTTCGATTGGCTTCACATGGCGAGCTGCCCCCCCTCATGCTGGCACCCGGAATATGGACTCCCACTTTGACATCCTTGTTTTCCCCACGCAATCGATATCCTGGAGCTCTACAACCGGGGGCCTCACTCCTTCTGCCATTGCTGGTTAACCAGCGAATAATCGTCCCCCTAGTTGTGGGTGTCCCTGTGGACCCTGCTGTTTTTCTAATTTGGTACATTTGCCCCTTGGCTCAAGTATGGTTTCCCTGGTCTGGCCAGGTATGGTTAGCTACGCTGCGCAGTTGTGTGGTGGGCAACTTGCCCGGACACCCCAGTGCTTTAAGTTGGTGTTCTCATTTGTTTCACGTTTGTTTTTCTGTTCTTGTTTTTATTGTTATTTCTGTATTCATTTGTCTTAGGTCTAGCATTATGCAAAGTGTTACATGTAAGCTTATGCAGGGGGTGGTGGGCATTGTCAGGGACGTTGCACTATGTATTGTTGCTGTGCCTCCGTTATGCCTCTATTATCCATCGTGGCCCCCTGGCCTGGCTGGGCTGGGCTCGTCGTGCGGTACCCGCGGCTTCCCTTCCTCTTTTTCTGGGGCGACCGTGGGTGCCTGTGCGCGACCCTGGCGCGGCCGAGACATTGCTGAGGTTTGTTTGTCATGCCTGGGGTGAAATTTTTGACATGGAATGTACGGGGCCTTAGGGCCCGCCCGAAACGCACTGCTGTTCTCTCCTATGTGAAAGCCCAGCGTGCAGATATTATGGTCCTGGTCGAGACCCACTTAACAGGCCAACTCCTAGTGTCTCTAAAGAAGCCTTGGGTGGGGTGGGTGTATCAGGCTCCCCACACCGCAAATTCCAGGGGTGTGGCTGTGCTGGTCGCCAAATCCACCCAATTTGCATTGCTCACACTCCAGTCTGACCCACATGGTAGGTACATATTCCTGCACGCCAAGGTGAACGGGTTTGGAAGTCCTTATTCTGGCTATCTACATACCTCCCCCCTTCCAGTTCTCTATTTTGACCGAGGGCCTGGAGTTTATGTCACAATACCCAAATGTACCTGCAGTCTGGCTGGGGGATTTCAATAATGTCCCTAATATTGACCTAGATAGGCTGTCCCTCGCACCCCCGCCCCGCCCCGCTCACTCTCAAACTAGATTTGGTAGACTCCTCCTCGACTTGGAGCTTGTGGACACGTGGAGGCACTGTCATCCTACGGATAGAACATATTCGTGCTTCTCGTCGACACACAGCTCCATGTCGCGGATCGATCTTATACTGGTCTCTTGTACTCTTCTTCCCATTCTGGGTGGTGTAGGATTTAGCCCCCGGGTTCTCTCCGACCATTCCCCCTACTGGATCAAGCTCCGCATCGGACCTCCCCCTCCTCTTACAATTGGAGACTCAATCCCTTTTGGCTGTCAGTCGTCCCCGACTTGGAGGAGGCCGGCGCTGAGTGGGATTCCTTCTTCCTAGACAATAGGGACTCGGCGCCCTTTGGGGTGGTTTGGGACTCCTTTAAATCTCACGCCCGCATGGTGCTATCGCAACGCATATCCCAATACCGGAGGGCCTCGACTCGGGTGGTTGACCAGGCGGAGCGCTCCTTGGCTGAGGCGGAGAGGGCATTTGTTTCGGATCCCTCTTCAGCCACAGCAGATACCTTAAAATTGCAATCCCGGGTGGTGACGGGTCTTCTGTTCGAACGGGCTGAAAGGAAGATCTTTTACGGCAAACAGAGGACATATGAGTGTGGGGAACGTGCGGGACGCCTACTGGCTTACCTGGCCCACCTGGATTACAAGCCTCCCACGTTGGTATCCCTGCGAGATGCTGGTGGGACATTGCTTACTGATCCGGACTCGGTGGCAGGGGAGTTCCACTCTTACTTCACCTCTTTGTACTCCTCTAACACTACAGCCCGCAGGGAGGAGACGGCCGCAATGCTGGCTGGTATAGACTTGCCCACTCTCTCGACTTCCCAATTGGAATGTCTAGAGGCCCCTATCACCATGGAGGAAATCTCAAAAGCGATCTCCCTGCTTAATGTTAACAAGGCGCCGGGCTCGGACGGTCTCCCCATCGAGTTTTTTAAAGCGTACGGCGAGTCAATGGTGCCTAGGCTCCATGAACTCTTTTCTTATATTTTTTCGTCGGGCTCCCTACCGGCTTCTATGTCCGAGGCTTGCATTGTACTTATACCCAAACCCGGCAAAAACCTAGAACTCCCCGAATCTTATCGCCCAATATCCCTTCTCCAGTTAGACATTAAGATCCTTGCTAAGATCCTGGCACTGCGCCTTAACTCGGTGATCCTTACACTGATTCACCCGGATCAGGTCGGGTTCATGCCTGCCAAGAATGCGGCCTATAATCTGCGTAGACTCCACATGAATCTGCAGGCTCGGCATGACCAGATGGGCTCCAGAGTCGTGGTGTCCTTGGATGCTGCCAAGGCCTTCGACTCTGTTGAGTGGATCTACCTCTGGGAGTGCTTGTCGCGCTTTGGGCCCAACTTCATTAAGTGGATTCACCTCCTATACCAAAACCCGAGTGCCAGGATCTTGGTCAATGGTCAAGTCTCGGCCCCCTTCCCCCTCTCTAGGGGCACCAGACAGGGGTGTCCCTTGTCCCCGTTACTATACGCCTTGGAGACTCTGGCCGTCTCCCTCAGAGCACACCCGGGCGTTGAAGGTCTCAGCCGGGGGGTTCTGGTGGAGAAGATCAGTCTCTACGCAGACGATATGCTGCTGTACCTGGCTGACTCTGGTCAATCCCTGCAAACTGCCCTCATGGCTATTGAGACCTTTGGGCACCACTCTGGCCTAAGGATCAATTGGGATAAATCCCAGATCCTTTCCCATTGACGTGAGCGCTCCCTCGAGACTACAAGCCTCTTCCCCTCTCCTTAGGGTTAGTTCCCTGAAATACCTCGGGATTCATGTTTCCAGGTCCCCTGAGGATTTTGTTCGCCTTAATATAGAACCTCTAATGTTACTCCTAAAATCCAAAACACAAATATGGGCCAAACTGTCACTGGGGGTAATGGGCTGTATAAACCTCATAAAAATGATTCTCCTCCCCAAATTCCTATATGTCCTATGGCACTCCCCTGTATACCTCCCTTTAAAAATCTTTAAGGCCATTGAAGCAATCCTTAATTCGTTTGTGTGGGGCTCTGCTCGCCACAAACTGTCCTGGCAGGCGCTGAAGAATCCGACCGAACTGGGCGGAGCGGCAGTGCCTGACTTTAGTCTTTACTACCTAGCAGCGCAGCTATCTCACTTCTTTTACTTTGATAAACTTGACAGGGACCGTTTTCTCGAATGTTTGTGCTCCCAGGCTCACTCACCCCTTTCAGGTCCTCTTCAAGGGCCTGGGGGGAGCCTGGGTGCATGGGGATCGCAAAGGTCTGCTCTACCATTACTGTAGGGTATGGGATGTGGTGAGCCGTAGGCTAAAGGCACCTGCTACTCATTTTTATACCCCTCTCTGGGACAACCCGGGTCTGGGAGAGCTGTTGTCCGTCCCTGGACGGGCCCTCTGGCTGGACCGGGGAGTACGGTATTTGTCTGACATGTATCAGGGAACTATTTTAAAATCATTCCAGCAGCTCAAGGACACCTTCGCCCTCCCTAATTCTATGCATTTCCGTTACCTCCAGCTTAGACATGCTCTCCATGCTCAGTTTGGTGACGCATCTCCTAGTGTAGACAAGCTTGATGTGCTCCGCATAATAACAGGTCAGGACTCCCGCAAATTGATATCAGTGCTATACTACTCCCTTCTCCGACCTCCCGCTGTGATCTTGGCCTATGGGCTCAGGGATCGCTGGTCCCGGGACGTGGGGGAGTTTGTGGATGATGAGTGGGAGGATGCACTGGATACCACCAAGAAGGTTTCCCCCAAGTTATCAGACCGCCTCACACACCTGTACATTTTGCATAGGTCCTATCTTACCCCCCTTCGTTTGGCTAAATACAAACCTGACCAGAGCCCGTTGTGCCCCAGGTGTGGTAGCACCTCCAGCAACTTCTTCCACCTCCTCTGGTCCTGCCCTGTGATACAAGACTACTGGACACACTTGGTAAAGTTCATCCATGATGAGATGGGGTCTCCCCTTACTCTCTGCCCTAAACAGTGTTTATTAGGAATATTCCCCGACACAGACTCTGACAAGCACCACAAAACTTTTCTTCAAGAATCGCTGTTCACAGCCAGACTGCTAATAGCGAGAAAATGGCTTCAAGCCCTCCCCCCGACCCTTCCGGAGTGGATAGCTGCAGTTAATGCTGTATTACCTTACAAGAAGGAAATGTATGCCCACAGGGGCTGTCCAGCTAAATTCGACAAGGTGTGGGGAGGTTGGGTGGGAACTGCAAATACGTGTGATGCCCTGCCTGATCAGCCTTAGTGTGCTCCCCATCGGTTCGAGGTGTGCCTTCTGGGTGTGGGAAAGGCTGGCCTTTTTTGGTTCCTAGACTCTCTGATGTTGTACTGATATCTACACTATGTACCCTGCCTTCACTTTCTGCATTGATGTTAGTATTGTACTTGTTTCCCCTATATGATCTGTAACTCTTTGCATGTTTTGTATGTAACCCCTTTACTTTGACAAATAAAACCTTACCTTTTTTGTAAAAAAAAAAAAGGCAATTTTAATGCTCGCCGACCAGCCGCCGTAGTTCTGCGCGAGAGCCCATACAAGAACGTCGGCTCTAAAAGCGGGCACTAGGGGCGCGCGTGCCCGGCAGGCGCGATCGCCGCCGGGCACACGCGATCGCTCGTTACAGAGTGAGGACCAGGAGCTGTGTGTGTAAACACACAGCTCCCGGTTCTGTCAGGGAGAGAAATGCTGATCTTCTGTTCATACAATGTGTGAACAGAAGAGGAGTCATTTCCCCGTGTCAGTCCACCCCCCCTTCAGTTAGAACACACCCAAGAACATACTTAACCCATTCCCTGCCCCCTAGTGTTAACCCCTTCACTGCCAGTGGCATTTTTATAGTAATCCAATGCATTTTTATAGCACTGATCGCTATAAAAATGCCAATGGTCCCAAAAATGTGTCAAAAGTGTCCGCCATAATGTCGCAGTACGGGGAAAAAAATAAATAATAAAAAAAAATCGCTGATCACCGCCATTACTAGTAAAAAAATAAATGATAAAAATGTCATAAAAATACCCCCCATTTTGTAAACGCTATAATTTTTGCGCAAACCAATCAATAAACGCTTATTGCGATTTTTTTTTAACAAAAAATATGTAGAATACGTATCATCCTAAACTGAGGAAAAAAAATAGTGTATATATTTTTGGGTGATATTTATTATAAAACATTTTTGTTTTCAAAATTGTCGCTCTATTTTTGTTTTTAGCGCAGAAAATAAAAACTGCAGAGGTGATAAAATACCACCAAAAGAAAGCTCTATTTGTGGGGAAAAAAGGACACAAATTTTGTTTGGGAGCCACGTCGCATGAACGCGCAATTGTCAGTTAAAGCTACGCAGTGCCGAATCGCAAAAATCGCAAAAAGTGCTCTGGTCTTTGACCAGCAATATGGTCTGGGGGTTAAGTGGTTAAAGTCTGTATCCATTACTAACACTGCATACTCTTACCATTAAATGGAACGTGTCGATGTCAAGTATACTCTGTGACTCCAGTCCATCATCTTCTTGAGGCACAATTGCTGTGATAAAGAACATATGTTAATTAGCAAGTCATGGATATGTGTTATACAGCACTTCTAGATTACCAAATTGTACTCCCCAATGGGGCAAGAAAACTTGACAGGGATTACAACCAACCACCAACTCTGTAAAATCTATTTTTTTTCCTATACATTAAAAAGAAAAGAAAATTAGGATTTTGGTTCATCTGTAAAGATTCTTTCTTTGAGTACATCTCAAGACACAGAGGTATTGATGTTTAAGACTACTTGAGTTATGCTGTAGCCTTCAAGTGAAAGGACACTGGACAAAAAAAGAGGAAAGTCTCCCCCCCAAAGACCCCCCACATATATAACCCCACCCAGCTGAGCCAAGCCTCAGTTTTGTAGCAAGCATGGGGGAGCAGACAAGAGGGAAGGGATCTCTGTGTCCTGTGATGTACTCCAAATATATGCTTTTACAGGTAAACCAAAAATCCTGGAGTTTCTTAAAGGGTCACTAAAAGAAAAAATTTTTTGGGCTGAAATGACTGTTTACAGGGTATAGAGACATAAAAGTTAACCGATTCCTTTTAAAAATGATTAAAAACAGATTAAAAAGAGAGCCAAGAGAGGGCAGTGATGGTTTGTCTAAAACCCCTCAGCACCAACTTCGTTTCAGTTTACACACAGTAATCACACCTCCTTGATTAGTGACCACAGTGAGAAAGCTCCCAGCACTGTGGTTATAAGGAAACAGACAACCAGGAAGTGTGGAGATCAGAGCAGAATTACAGCAACATCAAAGCAAAAACGAACAATGAGGACATGAAAACAGCACTGCACTAAGGTAAAGGAAGCTATTTAGCAAAAAAAAAATTCCTTTAGTGACCCTTTAACTGTCCACCACAGGACACAGAGATCATCATATTAGGGCTACTTGGGATGTCCCAAAGCACAGCAACAATACCAAACACTGACAAAATAGAACTTGGGGAACACCACTACAATTCCACCCAAAACTGTCATCTTTAGAGCTGTGAACATCTACCTGGTAGAACTTAGCACATGTAAAGGGAAGACTAGGTAGCAGCCTTACAAACCTACAACAACAAAAGCTTGACGCTGAATAGCCCAGGAAGCACTGATACACCTGGTGGAATTGGCCTTGACTGAGAAAGAAGAAACCTTACCCTTAATTCCATAGAACAGAGGGGAAAAAAAGCAGATGATTCCACCTAGAAATAGCGCATTGAGAAGCAGTCTGACCCTTAATTAGGACCCTCAGGCAGAACAAACGGAATCAGACTGTCATAATGAAGCTATATACTTTAGATATACTCATACAGCTCCAACAAGAACCAAAGAATGAAGCACATTTCCTTTGAATCCTTAGGATGTAGACAAAAAGATGGCAATGCAATGTCCCGATTCAGTTGGAATAAAGACACTATCTGAGGTAGGAAAAGAGGATTGAGGCCTTCCCACCACCTTTATCCTGGTGAAAAACAAGGAAAGGGCCCTTGCAGAAAAGTGCAGCCAATTTCAAGACCATGTGAGGAGATTGGAGACCCTGCAGAGCCACTCCCACCTAAAGAGTGTTTATTAGGATTTGTATTAAACATTACAAGTACAATTTGATTAGTACTGTTTTAGTGTTGTATATTAGTGCTGCACGATTTGTAATATTAGAGGAAATGAGACAGGCACTGCAGTTTCTAATGCAGATTGTAAGAAGCTCACAGTGTGCAGTGAAATCATAGTAAGCAATTTCAGTATAGAAGATGAGTCTGTACAAAGGGGCAAGATCGAAGGTAAAGCTGGAGCTCAACTTTAAAGCCCTTACAAGGAAAATGTTCAGAGACTTCCGTAGGCACATCACCTAAGGTTCACTGCATCAAAATCCCTGTTCTCTAATGACAAGCATAGGAGTTAAAGGGAAAGCTGATCAAATAAAAAAACTTGAAAAATAGGGGTCTGGATTGCTGATGTAGAGATGTGGAGACTCTTACACTTAAAAAGCCGTGAGAAGTGTTTCTGTACCACCGTCAAAGGACACACCGTCCAGTGTGCTGCTGCAAACCTGGTCAGTGACTTCAAGCAGTCATCCTAAAAGTTAAAAAGAAAACATCCAAATTATGAAAATGCCACAAAGAACATTAAAGGAGGAGTTGTAAAGGAAAAACACTTTTTGTCTAAAATGAATGTCTGCAGGGTAGACAGACAGAATAGTGTAATGATTCTGTTAACAAACGAGTAAATACCTATTAAATTCCTTCATCTATATCACCTCCGGCGTTCTAGTTTCTGTTCCTGGTTTGCATCATTTGTTCATGTAAGAACTACATTTCCCAGCATGAATTGCGGCACACCCAGTAATTCACACCTCCTTGAAGTCTCTAAGGCCGCGTACACACGATCAAATTTATCTGCTGAAACTGGTCCGACGGACCGTTTCAGCAGACATCTCCGATCGTGTGTACGGGCCAGCGGACAGGTTTGTCCATCGGACAAATTTCAAAGCATGCTTTGAAATTTGTCAGCTACAAACCTGTCCGTCGGATCTGTCCGCGCATGCGTCGAATGGATTAGACGCATGCGCGGAAGGATTTCACTTCCTCGTTTGGTGACATGGCGGCGTCAACGTCACCGCGTTCCTTGGCCAAGGGGATTTTCATCCGATGGTGTGTACACACCGTCGGACGAAAGTCCGGAGGCGACATGTCCACTGGAAACGGTCCGTCGGACATGTTTCAGTGGACCTGTCCCTCTGTGTGTACGCGGCCTCACATGTAGAGAGCGTCCTGCCACACAGATCTAGTTCCCAGGAGGGGGCGAGCACTTCACTGACCACCGCAGTAAAGCCTCCCTTCACGGTGGTGAGTAACAATCAGACAAGCAGGAAGTGAACAGAGAAGAAATAGAGTAACTTCTGAGCAAAAACGAACAATGAGGAAGTGAAAAGAGGAATGTCTGCAGGTAAAGGATGCTTATTATGAAAGCATTTTTTTTCCCTTTAAACCCCTTTAAAGAGATAATATATTAAGGATAGTTATCCATTTTTATGTCATCTCAATTTGGTGGCAAAGGGGACACTTTTTGTTATGCAAACATCATAGCCTTATAAAGCAGATGTACTAAATTACTGACTGTTATAGTTTGCTAAAAGCACGGTGTATCACACAATTGCTTTTTTTTTTCCAAATAAAATACTTGTTTAAACATTTTTGTCATCCTTTGTTGCATATGAGCACTGTCATCTCCTGCAGCATCTTTGAAGCCACTTCTAATCTACATGCATGGACAACAGCAACTGCTGTACATAATAGATAGAGATGCAGATAGAGAAATGAGCTGTGTGTTAGTGGGCGTCCTGACTCTTCTGTATTCCAAGGGAGGAGGCGAGAGCGACACTCCACACCAGGGAGAAAGCCTCACATTACTATGTGGAGTTACAGACAGAAGAACAGGAAGTGAGGATTTCTCAGAAGAAATAAGGACATTTAAAAGCAAAATGGAAGGATGTGGTAAGTGAAGGAGGACTGCACTAAGGTAAAGGAAGCTATTTAGGAAAACTTTTTTTTTTTTACCTTTACAACCCCTTTTAAGTGTGCCAGTAAATTCTTTTTATGTATAAATATTTAGAATTCAATTAATTTACTCAATTTGGTACTTCTGCAAAGAAATCCTTACCTGTCGACATGGCAAATTTCCAAATAAAGGTCTCTCTTCGTCTGTCAATATGCGCTCTAAAAGTAAAAAAAAAAACATCATGTAAGTTACCTTGCCACTATGTGAATGTACAAAGCAACTTCAGCTGGACAGGATTAGTCTTACCAATAGTCTGTATTGTATATGCACAGCTGGCCCAGCACATTATGGACACTCGTTGGTCCTGCTCGTTGGGATGGACGTTAAGTCCCACCTTGTATGTTGCTGTCCCAAACGTTGTCAGCATCTCTTTAATGCTATCGGAGTACGGGTTCCTAAAATAGAGTGGAACAAACATGGCCATCAGCATAACATGTTAATGGACCAATATTTACCAAGCCCAGAACTACAGGAAAAACTAAGATACATACTTCGGCTGGAATGAAGGCCGGAACCCTTCAGGAATATTCACTTGTCTAGGAGTTTCAGATTCATCTGTAATCAACAGAAAGGAAAATATCTAAAACCTTTTAAAATTGGAATCCATAAATGTATGTATGTATGTATGTATGTATGTATGTATGTATGTATGTATGTATGTATGTATAATATATATATATATATTTACACACACACACACACACACACACACACACACACCTGCAGGCCATTCTTGCAATGACAGAAGCCTGCCAGAAAAACTGGAAAAGCTTTTCATGGCTCTGCCCTGTCTTCTTACTATGACAGGGCAGCTAACGGGACAAGTGGCTCAGGAAGGGGCAGTGACTATCACCTGAGGGCATATGCTCAAGTCTCTCTAGTTGCACCCACTATGAGAGAACACACTGCGCATGTGTGGCCCTCATAGTGCTGTGGGGCACTCATCTTAAAGGCTGCTCCATCCTAGAGTGATGCTATTCTGTATAGTATCTATTTTTGTAAAACTTAACTAACCCATTAATGAAGGAAAGGTAACATTGCAATGTTTAAGGAGATGGTTGATGAGTGTCTCAAGTACATGAGTAAAAACCTCCCTTCCGCTCATGCTTAATTTTTTGCATAAATAAGTGGTCAGCAAAGGGGTTCTCATACGAATACCTACTAGTGACCCCATCTGCACAGTTTGTGTTTTTTGGGGAAGTCCATCCACATTCCAAAAACATACATGTACAGTGCCTTATAAAATGCGTAGTAGTAAGCACTTTCACCTAGCAGCAAAAAGGGCCGCTGGTTCAAATACGGACCAAGACCCCAACTGCCTGGAGTTTGCATGCTCTCCCTGTGCCTACGTGGGTTTCCTCAGGGTACTCCAGTTTCCTCTCACTCTCTAAAGACATTCTGGAAAGTCAATTGGCTCCTGTCTAAATTGGCCCTAGTATATGTATGAATGTTTGTTAGGGACCTTAGTTTGGAAGCTCCTTGAGGGTAGGGACTGATGTGAATGTGAAATATACTGTATATGTAAAGCACTGTATAAATTGATGGCACAATAAACCTGAAATAAAATTAAAAAAATACCCCTTGAAATTTTCCACATTTTGTCATATTACATTTTATGTGATAGACCAACACAAAGTGGCACATAATTGTGAAGTGGAAGGTAAATGATAAATGTTTTCAAGATGTTTTACAAATAAATATGTGAAAAGTGTGGTGTGCATTTGTATTCACCCCCTGAGTCAATACTTTGTAGAACCCCTTTCACTGTAATTACAGCTGCAAGTATTTTTAGGGATGTCTCTACCAGCTTTGTACATCTAGAGAGGGACATTTTTGCCCATTCTTCTTTACAAAATAGCTCAAGCTCTGTCAGATTGGATGGAGAGCGTCTGAACAGCAATTTTCAAGTCTTGCCACAAATACTCAATTGGATTTAGGTTTGGACTTTGACTGGGTCATTCTAATATGCTTTAATCTAAACCATTCCATTGTAGTTCTGGCTGTATGATTAGGGTCCTTTTCCTGCTGGAAAGTGACCCTCAGCCCCAGTCTCTTTACTTAAGATTGCCCTGTATTTGTCTCCACCCCCCCCCCCAATCAACTCTGACCAGCTTCCCTGTCCCCTGAAGAAAAGCATCCCCACAACATGATGCTGCCACCACCAAGTTTCACAGTGGGGATGGTGTGTTCAGGGTGATGTAAAGTGTTAGTTTTCCGCCACACATAGCGTTTGGCTTTTATGCCAAAAAGTTCAATGTTGGTCTCATCAGACCAGAGCACCTTCTTCCACATGTATGCGGTGTCCCCCACATGGCTTCTCACAAACTGGACTTATGGCTTTCTTCCCGTCCCTCCTCCATAAAGGCCAGGTTTGTGGAGTACATGACCAATAGTTGTCCTGTGGACAGATTCTCCCACCTGAGCTGTGGATCTCTGCAGCTCCTCCAGAGTTACCATGGGCCTCTTGGCTGCTCCTCTGATTAATGCTCTCCTTGCCTGGCCTGCCAGTTTAGGTGGACGGCCATGTCTTGGTAGGTTTGCAGTTGTGCCATACTCTTTCCATTTGATGGATTGAACAGTGCTCCGTGATGTTCAAAGCTTGGGATATGTTTTTATAACCTAACCCTGCTTTACGTCTCCACAACTTTATCCCTGACCACTCTCGTGTATTCCTTGGCCTTCACGATGCGGTTTGTTTACTAAGGTTCAAGGGGTAGGAATACTTTTTCAAGGAACCATCTCAATGCAGCAAAAGGCTTGTATATCAACTATATGGAAGAAATCCTCTCTACCTTAACTGAACAATGGCTGGATCGAGTCGCCAACATACTTTGCTTTACTGTCCTGCCTCCTGCGGGAGGGGGCACGGATATACAAAATTCTTACCACACTTACCTGTGCTAATCTTTTCTGCTTCCAGTTCATTTAGGGCTTGGTTCTGCTGCCCGGTAACAGAGATCCATTCTGCCAAGTCTGGCTGATCTGAGAAATCTAGTCTGAAAAGGGAAGATTCAAAGAAGCAATTACAGCACCCAACTTGTTTTTCGCAAAAAACATACTATTTAGTCTGGCTCACGAAAAATTCCATAGCACCTGTAAAAAGCCTCAGCCGCAATCCCAGTGTGAAAGCCTGAGTGCTTTCACACTGGGGCGGTGCGCTGGCAGGGCATCAAAAAAAGTCCTGCAAGTAGCTTCTTTACAGCACTTTAGGAACAGTGTTTACACTGCTCCTGAAGCGTCCCTACCCATTGAAATCAATAGGCAGCACCGCCGAAGCAGCACTTTGAACCCTTTTTGCTAAAATGACGGTAAATCACTGCCAATAATCATGCCTCAGTGTGAAAGTACCCCTTAAAGTGGATGTAACCCCTCACATATACCCAGCGAAATAAACGGCCTCAGATTATACACAGAGATGAATCAAATCTCCCTACATAAGTTTTACATGTACATCTGATGTCTTCAGCTTTATATATTCTTTAGAAAGTGCTATTCGTTTTACAGATTTTCTCTCCCTGGTTAGCATTGGGAGTGGATTATTGGCATACAGCCGATTGGAAGAAAGGCACACACCCCCCACTCCACATTGCCAGAAAGGAAGGAATGTGTAGAGCTCTCCTGTGAAAAAAGGCAAGCTGTCTGCTAATCCATTTATAGCAACCTCCCACTACACACTTTTCAGGCTGCCGTCTCTGAGAACTTGTTAGAAGTTATCAGGCTGATAACAGAGCTACTGAGCAGAAGAAAGCTACTGGACTCAGAGCTTTGGAGAGAGATAAGAAAAAAAACACTGCCGATATACGTGTCCCGCTCAAATTTCATGAATCGGGTTTAGATCCACTTTAAGCCCCAACATTTGGCCTGACGCAGCTTGCTAAAAATCTCACCTGTGATACAAGCTTCTGGGTGGTGGAAGCATCGGGATAACGGTGTTGCTTAAACATTCACACAACGGACATAGGAACTCTCCATTCTCCACATCGTAGCTTGTGTGGACTCGCAATCTTTGTTGTCTGCGTTGCTCCTTCATCTGTACAGCATCAAAATACCTGCAAATACACGGATATGAAAGGTCAAATAGGACTCTTCCAGTGCAATTCTAAGGGATCATCTTTTTTCCTATTAGAGATTACACATCTATGGAAATAGTCATCCAAGTGCCTATTCTGCAGTAGGGAGGCCATGTATCCTATATTGCTATACCTACCACTGACCGATAACAGAAAGATGAACAGTCACATGATTCAGTTCTAAAACTATCTTCAAGCTTATGGAGGAGATGCAAACCAGAGAGTTTGATAAGTGTAAAAAATTCACCAACCTTTGGCACATCTGGATGCATTATTCCTCCTCTAAGAAATTGGGAAACAGACTTAAAGTGATCGTAAAGTTGGAAGTTTTTTAACTCAAAGCATTCTGTGCATTAAGATAATAATCCTTCTGTGTGCAGCAGCTCCGCAAATACTTACCTGAACCCCATCTAGATCCAGAGATGATGTAGGAGTGTCTCAGCTGCCCAAGCCTCCCCTCATTGGCTGAGACAACGCAACACCATTGGCTCCTGCTAATGTCAAAGTCAGTGAAAAGTCACATCCAAGTGCAGTATGCAAAATTTAATAAAGCACTTACAAGATCGTTGTGTTAAAAAAACATGATAAAATCAGGAGTCTGCGGCATGTGTCCATCCTCAGCACGGTGGTAGAGAGCAATGTCAAGCCGTCCAGCAGCTGTAAAGTGTTCTCGTACGTGTTGGGAGAGGAGGCAGCAGGGAAGCCTGTGTTCCAGGTTCACTGCGGGATACACAAGGGCTGATGGCGTCAGTGGGGAGAAGGGGGCGGTAACGTGTGGCCCCTTCGTCAGACCTACACACGTACTCCTCAAACTGGCTTATGAATGGCGAGGGGGAGGAGTAAAAAAGCTTGAGGATTATGGGCATAGGTCTGACAAAGGAGTCGCACATGCTCAGAAACGCGTTACCGCCCCTTCTCCCCACTGACGCCATCAGTCTCGTGTTTTTGCTTTGAACGCGGAACATAGGCTTCCCTGCTGCCTTCTCTCTCCAGCTTGTACGAGAACACTTTACAACTGCTGGACGGCTTTATATTGCTCTCTATCACCATGCCGAGGATGGACACATGCCACAAACTGACTCTTTTATCATGTTTTACACTAAACGATCTTGTAAGTGCTTTTAACCCTTTGTGCACTTTATTAAATTAAGCACCTTTATTTTCCTTTTAACGGGGGGGGGGGGGGGGGTTCCAATTCTTGAGTCCTAGCCTTATTCTTCAATGGGAAACCCCAACGGTAAAGGAAGCCATTTAGGAAAAAATAAAAAATTGTACCTTTACAACCCCTTTAAAGTAACCCAGTGGCGTACTAAACGCAGGCAATAATTAGTTCTGCATATCAAACCAAACGGCTCAGATGCAGGACCGTCTTTACCATAGGGCAAACAGGGGAAGCTGCCCAGGGCCCTGTCACTGTTGGGGGCCCAAAGCAGAGCCACCCGTTAAGCCCCTGTGCTGCCCACAAATCAGCGCTGAAAATCATCAGCGGCACGCAGTACTGCCTCCCTTCCTAGTGTTTTAAAATGTACAGCACCCCTTCCTGCCACTGGGTGCCGCTTGTATAGAAAAGTGAATTAGAATGTGATTTTATAGCATCCCCAGTTTGATCATCTTCTTCATGTCTTGCTCCTCAAGATATGTCACTGTTTGCTAAACTACATTGTAAATAGAAGTTTTCTGTAGAGTGTGCCCAAAGTCTTTATAATATTTGATGATTCACTGCAGGCCTGGTCAGTGTTTTAAAAAGTTCCTGTATTTTACACATGGCATGGCATGGGGTCACAGCACCATCTGTCCATTCGGCTTTAGCACCATCCCATGCCATGCCATGTGTAAAATACAGAAACTTTAAATCACAGATCAGACCTGCAGTTCCTGCACTGTCCATTTTGCTGCATTTTTAGACGTTTAGGTCACGCTTTTAAAAACACAGTGCGTTTGTGTGTGCAAGAACTGCAAGTAAGTAGCATGGTGCAAAAGCAGAATGGATTTCAAGGCAACTGTATTTTTAAAATGCTGAATGCACCTTTTTTCTGCAGGAAACAAAGGCATGGCAGCCCATTTAAATCAATGGGCTGCTGTGCCTGCACAAATGAGGGCTGCCAAAACACATACATGTGAACCAGCCAGGCCCAAAATAAGCTGGTGGGGGGCCCAAAAAAAATGTTTGCCCAGGGCCCAAACCATATTAAAGACGGCCCTGCTCAGATGGATGCTGGCTTTTTTGACTCCTGTGCTGCATTGCTAAAAAATGTAATTACCTCTTAATAAAAAAAAAAAAAGGAAAATTCACATCTGTTTGAAGAAAAAAAAAGTGAATTTTTTAGATTTTTACACTGGAGCCTGTAAAGCATTGCACTTGCGATCAGCAGATTGCAGGTGCAAAGCCAGGATCCTGCTGAGAGGAAGCAGGAGCTGAAACATGTTACACTCTAAATACAAGTTGAACATGTAACATGTTCCAAAAGGTGAACTTGGCCTTTATTTGTGGAGCAATGAAGCTGATCCCATTCCATAGGTCATACCCTTGAGGGTTATATAAATATGAACCGATTTTGTTGCTTTTATTCATTAATCACAATTACAGAAAATGTACTACGGTCATAAATATAATGTATAAATTACCTCTGCCAGCAGTGTGCATGCATAATATGCCCACAACTTCCTGTGTGTGTTCCACATGCCAAGTCTGGATGCATGATTAGAGGATCGTAGTTTTCTGCAGAGACAGCAAATGAAACAAAACTTACTGCAAGTAAATCGTACATCAGTGCCATACACGAGAAGTCTACAATGCTAGACTGATAAACCAATCGTTTTCTCAAATAGCTTTCATTGATAAAATTTGATTGCAGAGTCTGTCTCACAGATTTTTGTATGCTGTTGGCTTTGAGCAAAATCTCTGATATTATATTGTCAGTATTATCAGATTGACAATTTAGGGTTTGCTTGATATTTTATAGTATTAAGGTTAGGTTTATTTTAAATTCTAGGTGTAGGATATTTATATTAAGGTGACCCTATTATTAGGGCCAACTAACTAAAGTAATATAGTTGGTAGCACCAATTTGCACATTATCTACCCTTCACTTATTTCCCTAATCCATGACTTTCTGAAAGTCGGCATTTAGGCATTAGTCACTGGGAACGAAGGATGGTGGGCAGTGAAAAAAATGACTAATAAGATATAAATTTGTAGGTTATGTATGTTATGTATACTATATATATATATATATATATATATATATATATATATATATATATATATATATATATATATATATATATATATATACACACACACATACACATACACACACGCACGATTATTATGAGATGTGGGCAAAAGTATGTAGTGTCAAAATAGTCTCCTCTGTCTTGAACTAGTCTTTCCAGTTGTGCCTTCACTAGTACCTTAAGGCTGGGCGCACACTAATGCGAATTGGATGCGGTTTTCACTGCATCCAATTCGCATGACAGGAGAGCGTGACCAACGCTCGATGGAGCTGGTTCTCTCAGCTCCAGGGAGGCCGTAGTCCGCACTGGAAAAGGGTCTTGTTTGTCTTTGGCTCAGTTTTTAGGGGTGAATTCAGGCAAACATTTGGACCTGATTCGCAACTGAAATCAGTAAACAGGAACGCACCGGACCCCCTGCTGTGACTCACGGCTGCATCAGTGTAAACCCAGCTTAAAGCCAAATGTTATATATTATAATTAAGATTGTAAGATTGCCCTTTTGTCTTTAGGGGGCTGGTGAATAGGTGGAGGTCAGTTAATGGACCAGTGCATCTCAGTTGGTAATATGGCTTTGGTATACTTAACCGATGTCCAAAAGTCCAAGTGTGATAGAAGATAGTTAAGATTAATGAACGTATACTTTCAAGAGATGGCGTGACTCAGAATAAGAAATCTTATTTATGGTAACAATATAAAGGGGTCAAGTACAGAAAACTGATGGGGATACGGCAGGCCTTCAGGCAGGGGGGGGGGAAGGATCAGACCAAAGTCTGGTACTTCAAAATCAAGCTATCAAAGTTGCTTGAAAAGAGTAAGTATCCCATTGCTGGTTATCCAATCTTGCAGGTAAAACCCTCCATTGTTGGCCTGAAGGAAGCAGTGAGCCCCAAATAGGGTTTTGCGTAGGCCAATGGCATATAGTATCCAACAAAACCAAGGTAGCTTAGACCTGAAGGGGGGGGGGGGGGGGATAAGCAAACTTATCCATGTTTGCTTAGTATTCAAGGGGAAGGCTAAGAGTAAAAGTTCTATTGCAGAAATAGATTAGATACTGGCAGAACACCATTCCAATAAATCTGCTCACCTGGATCTTGAATAATTTTTGCCCTGTTCTTTGAGAAGACTGTTGATCTTTGAATGAAGGCAGCAAGAACCATGGCTTTGTTATCCACACTGAACGCCTGCTCCTCCTGGCATAGAATGCAGGTCACCAGCTGGCTTTGTTCTGCGAAGCGGGTCTGATGAGGGCCGAGAGCAACAAGCTTGGTGTCCAAAATTGCAGGACCGCTGAGATAAAACATTAAAAGGAAACAATTAGTGGTTTTGTATACATTTTCTGTGAAGTTCAAGACTAAAAAAAATAAAAAATTCAATCAGGTAAATATGAAATACTGCAAATGTATATTAAGCAGACTTTTATCCGACCAGCAGATTGAGCACTAGGGCTCCTTTTCACATTTATACCTCCATTTACCAATTATTTACAATTGTAGTTCAAGCTTTAATTGAGATTGAGAACTAAATGACTCAACTCAGTGAATCTTCCTTTATGCTTTTTCAAAAGTGCTCTGGAAATTATTTAAGTATTCTTAAAGCAAAACAAAGGTACATACATCAACAAACTTTTGAACCAAGTCAATATACTTTTAAACTTAAAAATAAATGTTTAGGGCTATAGCTTAGCAAGGTGAGAAATGAACTGTTGAAATACCAAGTAATAAAAAGTAATCCATTTAAAATGTATTTTTCTAATCAGAATCAGATTTGTGGGCAGGAGTCGGTTAAAGTGGTTCTAAAGGCAGGCGCTTTTTTTAATTTTATTTAAGGGCAAAACACAGGTACAAGCATACAAAGCAACTTCAAGGGTGTTACAAGATTACAATGAGCACGTGGGATATAATAACCATACCAATTCGATACAGCTGAGTAAAGGTCAACATTTAGTTAGCGACCTGTTAATCACGGAAGTCCAATACATGGTAGTCTTAAACACCTGTGCTCAACCCGTTTTATGAGAGAGAGAGAGAGAGAGAGCGCAAAGAGGGAGCGAGAACGAGCGAGCGAGAGAGAGCGCGCAAGAGGGAGCGAGAGAGAGGGAGAGGAAGAGAGAGAAAGAAGGGAGGAAAAAAAAAAACAGGGGGAGGGGGGGTTTTGGTGACAGGTGGGGAAGGGCAAGTACTCTCCCGGAGCCTAGATTGTTATTATAGAGCTGGTGTAGGGGGACCCTAAGTGGAGGATCCAGCCATGTAGAGGCTGCACTCGTCAGAGAAGCGAAAGAGACTCCAGTGAACCCATCTGGCACTATGTTCCTCCGATGTTAAACAATAGCCTTAGCTGTCTGGGGACTGTCCCTTTCCCATTGGCTGAGACAGCAGCACGTTTGTTATTTTTAAACAAAAACAAACAAGACATATCACGTTAAGGCTGCTTTACAAGGGCTGTCCGATCACGTTCACCTGTCTGTTTTATCAGACAAACCTAATCAGAGCCTCCATTCACCTCTGTTGAGCGACGGATGTCAGCGGTGAAATGTCTGCTTACATCCGCTGCGATCCAATCTGATCCTCCAAATCCAGGCGAATAATGACCCAATTTTCCATCCGTCTGGGAGTTTGGGTGAAAACAGACAGGTGGTCCATTTTCATCCGATTTCCCCATAGAGAAGAGGGGGACTCCGACAGGTATATCTCTGCGGAGATGGACCTGTCACCTGCTTGCACGGGGGGGGGGGGGGGGGGGGATTAGGTGGGGATGGATCAACAGACTGATCCCAGCTGAGCAAGTGGAGTCTGTCAAAATGGATCCCCCCCATGTGAAAGGGGCCTAATAGTTATGCAAGTACTTGCCTAATATTTCCATAAATGTTTTTAGTAAACTTATAACAGAAATACGGGAGGTGCCATTTCTGAAAACAATAGTTATCCAACAGAGTGCATTTACATGAGACATCTTGGTTTTGCCATTAGCCAAGTCTGGTGGAAAGAGGGGAAAGAGAGGAACTTATGCCTTGTTTCCACTGAACGGAACGGTTCGGGTTGGTACAGTTTGGAACAATTAGAATGGACCGGTCTATTTTGTTGAGCGTTTTCACTGCAAGTCGGACCATCAGGGGCCATACAGGGATTAGAAAAATTGCCTAGGGTGTCCACCAATCAGTGGAATGTATTGTAGCTCCGCCCTAACCGAACCGTTCCATTTTCTATGGCCCCACATCTGAAGCAGGACCCAGAATGGTGCGGTACGGTTCGGATTTATGGCACACTTTCATAACGGAAACACCCAAAATAGCATACCGTACCGCTCAGTGGAAACGAGGCATTAGTTAAGCTTGATTTCAATGTATTTTATGCTCTCATTGACTAGTTTAGGATAACATGATACAGGGCACCTTGAAGCAGTGTGTGGCTTACCTCAAATGAAAGGTCACTGTAAACTAGGATCAGCCTCCTAACAAAGGTGGGATGAGCATGAGGGAAGTCATATTCCACGATCCAATCGGTGCATTAGCCTTCCCACTGTACACCGCCAATGCAAGGTTTAACTTAAGCGTCTGATGTTTTCTCTTACCGTATAATGATACCTGAACACCAGATTGGGCAATACAAAACAGAAGGCTACAGATACAGTGAATAGCCCCCAGTGCTCACCTCATTCACAGACTAGGAGTATCTAACAGGCATCCTATTAGAAGGTGATCTCACCTGTGATCGTGGGATGTGGATGCCGATACACTGAGTTCATCCAACGACTGCTGGAAAAGCTCCCTGTTCTCATCAATGAAGTGCCTCTGCATTTCTGACATCTGTGCCATGATCTTCTCCTTCCGGAGGCGGGCAATCTCTGCCTTCCTTTTCCGCTCGGCTTTGTCTTTATCACGCGTGCTCTGCAAAGCACAACGTAGCATGTTTTTGTGGCACATGCAGAAAACTGAACTGCCTAGAACATATTATAATCTAACAAATGCCCAATGTAATATATCCATTAAAGATTTCTTCTGTTCTTACAAATGCTAAGACAGGACAAGCCTGCAATACTATCAAGTTTTTAAATAGTCTTTACTAAGTTTTCACCAAGTTCTAATAGATTAAAATTGACAGAAAAATCAAACACACCATCTAGGCACAATGCCTAAATGATCATAAGGAAGGATTACAAAAAACAAGACATGCACATTTCGGCATACGATAATTATCATAGGTTCCCATTTTGTGCGCGTTGGGAACGCATGCCAAAATCCGCGCACTCTCACATAGAAACGAATTGTTAAATGGCACTCCCACGCATCTGCTAACACGTGAATTTTTAATTTCTCATGTGTAGGACAACCTATTAAAAATGAATGGGCTGCCCTACACATGACACATGAGAACATGTGGAAAGCAGCATGTGCTCTGCATACACAAAGTGTGAACCTGGCCCTACTGTTTCCTATGTAGAGTTATTTGGGGAATGGAATTATAGTGAAATTAGTCATGGGTATCAACATAAAGATCTACAATAATTGGCACAGGAGGGCTTAAAACTGTTTTTTGTACCCTCCAATAATAGTCTTCATAAAGTTTTAAAAATAGCTTTTGTTTTATCCACTGTAGCTAGGGAGCAACCTTGAGATTGTGAGTGATACTTTTCGAAGAACTGCACAATAGATGAACTGAATATCTGTAAACTGAGCCCCATGAGCACATTAAAAAAAAAATCTATTTCAATAATGAGATATTGAAAACTAAAAAACACTTTATTTAAAAACCAGGATGTGCTTAGATTTAGGGCAGCCCATTAATTTCAATGAGCAGACCCATGTGTGCAAAATGCGCAAAAAAAGGTGGCGCCAAGGTTTTAAGGATGGCCCTGCACTTTAACGCATGTTACTGCAGTACCAAGTATTCTAGCAGGCTTTAATGCATGCGCACTTGCTAGGTGCAGGAGGGTGCCATTAGGAATTAACACGTTTTTGTGTGGCGCACAATTTACTGGTCAGGCGAGTAAACAGGCAATTTACTTGCAGGACTCGCAAACAGGCAAGTAGGAGTTAAAGAAAAAAAAAAAAAACGGGGGGGGTTTAGCGTGAAGATCTGCTTTGATTTGCAGGGATGTGCTCTCACTTCCTATTTTAGCTATAGCTATAAGACACAAAGTAAAGGGAAATCTCCCCGATGGGACACAAAAATATAACTTAATAATCCTCCCTCACAAAATGAAAAAAAATTTTGCCTGTAGTTCTACTTTAAATGTGGTGACTGAATTTCTTTTTTCAGGCTTTTTTTTTTTTTATTACCCCGATAACCCTTCCAATACATACCCTTTTTACATTTTTTAGCTTTCTGTATACTAGAGATTAGTGAAAAACTGCTGGGGTCAAAGTTTCATTGTTCTACCTATACAGCAGGGGTGTCAAACTCAATTTCATTGTGGGCCGCATCAGCATTATGATTGCCCTCAAAAGGGCCGGTTGCATCTGTAAGATTAGATGTCCAGCTCATCCCCTCCCCTTACATTAGATGTCAAGAGCCACCCCACCATAAGAAGTTGTGTCCCCACTCTCCTTTACATCACAGTGCACCAGTCCATCACAGTGCATAAAGTGTTTCCTTATGCTGCTGCTGGAAAGAAGCTGGATGCATTGCTTGAAAGCAAAAAGTAAGGGTCTGGAGGAGGCCTGGAGCTTTCCTGCAGCTGCAGGAGAGGTGCTGGGGCCACATGAAATGGCCTGGAGGGCCCGATTCGGCCCCCGAGTTTTGTGTTTGACACCTGTGCTATATAGCATTACATTTCCAATGGACCCATTAATAAATATCATATACCATTGCCTGTACAAACTTACGTCCTCTAACCCACTTCCCGCCGTCTCCAACACAGGCGTGGTCGATGAGCTCTCCCGGATCTTCTTAATAGTGCTGAACATCTGCAATACAGAATTTTAGACATCAGCCTTTCCAAATAATGCAAGGCCCTTCAGGTCACCACACATTACAAATCAGATTGTACAATCCCATTAGAGCTACCAACAAGTATGTAGCGCAAGGGTCTGCCAGATAATCTATCCAATTCATTTGTAGCCTAAGTTATTCTTTAAGTTACATACAAAGAAAAACAGAGGGACGGCCCCTGGAAGTCGCACATCTAAGTGACTTAGAAAGGTGAATGAAGTGGCAACCTCAGCCTGGACTCCAACCAGGCCACGCTCCCATCACATTGTACTCCACCCCCGACGCTTAGTCATGACCCTCATCAATGAGCTCGAGCAGCACACATACACTTTCCAGGGCTTCAAGTTACATAATTATTGTAAATCTAAAGGGGATTGTACAAAGTTGGTACAGTCCGATCGTAACATGCATGGTAACTCTTAAGCCGCGTACACACGATGAGAACGGTCTGAAGGACAGTTGTCTTAGGTTAACTGATGAAGTCGACTGATGGTCCCTCGTGCCCACACACCAGTTAAAAAAAAAACCGATCGTATCAGAACGCTGTGATGTAAAGCACAACGACGTGCTGGAAAAAATTAGGTTCAATGCTTCCAAGCATGCGCGGGTTGTTAACCGATGGTTTTGCATACCAACGATGACCTATGGGCCCCACAGTCCTTCAGACCGTTGTCCTTTGGTTAACCTATCGTGTGTACGCGGCTTAAGACTACATAATTTTAAAGATTTTCGCCAAACATTAAAGAAAAAAAACATATCGTACATTTTTAAATACAACTTGTACCTGAAATTTATTTTGTATTAGCATTTTAATTCCCTGTACAGCAGACTAAGATAGGGAGCTGCATCTCTAGGAGCCAATCAAGTGTTCTGCATGCACAAGTGATCAAAAGAGTAGGATGACCAGAGAACTATGGAAAGAGCTAATCTCCTCAGCGTGCTGCTGCTCCCCTACTTTTCAATAGCAGGCTGGGGGCAGGAAAGTGACCAGGCTGTACTACTTAAAGCGGACTTCCACCCTAAAGTGGAAATTCCGCTTACCGGATTCCTCTCCCCCCCTCCAGTGCCACATTTAGCACCTTTTGTGGGGGACAGGATACCGTGACGTCAACACGGGGCTCCCTCCCCACCCCCCCGGCCAATAGAGAGGAGCGGTGCCTCACACATGCGCAGTAGGGTTTCCGGCATGAAGTCGAAAGGCTACACTGCCGGGTTCCCATACCTGCAATGGCGACGGCGGCAGCACCCGACAGTTAATCAAAACATCAGCTGCGGTGCCGACATCGTGGGACTGCAGGACGGGCAAGTGTCCTATTGTTAAAAGCCAGCAGATGCAGTATGTGTAGCTGCTGGCTTTTAATTATTTTTTTTGGCCGGAACACTGCTTTAACTACAGCACAGAAATGTGAGGTGACCCACCCGTCTGTGCTGTCCGGCAGAGCTGTTAAAATGTTAGCGCTTGCTGTACAGGATTACAAATCCTTTGACAGGTAAAATGGTGTATTTATCTATGTGCCTGCAGTTCTGCTTTAAAGGATAAGTTCATCTTTTTTAAACATGTTACAGCAGCTGCAGCCTCTCCTCCTCTCTACTCTCCCACACCCAGTGACAGCGAGCCGGAATCTTCTCTGGGGGCCCGCTGGACCGGTTTGAAAAGAACGCAGCCAGGTAGGGGCCGGCCCAGCCAGCCGTGTCATTCATTCAGAGTTCTGTGAATATGAAATACTGACAGCTGTCGGCTTGTAGTTCTCAATGTTCAGCTCTGTGGTAGTTCATGGTCTCTTCTTGTCATTGTGTATCTGCCTGCCTGTACGAGGAACAAGCAGATACACTGACAAATCTGTAGGAGTCCTGGATGGCACCCGTGATCTGCTGATTGCAAGTGCAATGCTTTACAACAGGGATATGCAATTAGCGGACCTCCAGCTGTTGCCAAACTACAAGTACCCTCATGCCTCTGGGTGTCATGCTTGATGCTGTCAGAGTCTCGCTATGTCTCATGGGACTTGCAGTTTGGCAACAGATGGGAGGTCTGCTAATTGCATATCCCTGCTTCACAGGTTTCAAGTAAAAAAACACAATCATAAATGCACTTTTTTTTTTAACTGCATTTTTTAAAGTGAATGTATCCTTATAGATCTGTATAACAAAACACCACCAATCTAACACCTTCAGTATCCAGCGGATCATGTCCTTGTGGACCTCCAGGTGAGCGGCGTTCTGCAGCGTCTCCAATAAAGCCAGTATGCTGGGGGATGTGCTGGAGCCTTTACCAGGTCCTGAAAGCATGAAGAGATTATAAAAAAATCAACCTATTTTAAAGGTACTGTGATGTATATAGCCATTATATATTATGGAATGCTTAGCAGGGAATAAAATAACTCATACCAGCTCCCATCCAGAGCAGTTTACAATCAAATTATACGCAAATTAATCCATGTAAAACAGAAATAAAAGGCAAAAAAAGGGATTTTTAAATACAGCTTACCTGTAAAATCCTTTTCTTGGAGTACATCACGGGACACAGAGCGGCATATTCATTACTATGTGGGTTATATGGAGTACCTTCAGGTGTGGACACTGGCAATCTCAAACAGGAAGTCCCCTCCCTATATAACCCCCTCCCCTAGAGGGAGTCCCTCAGTTTTGTAGCAAGCAGTATGCCTCCCAAAATGGTCACCCAAAAGAGGGGTGGGAGCTCTGTGTCCCGTGATGTACTCCAAGAAAAGGATTTTACAGGTAAGCTGTATTTAAAAATCCCTTTTTCTTTCTCGTACATCACGGGACACAGAGCGGCATATTCATTACTATGTGGGATGTCCGAAAGCAATGCTTTAATGAGGGGAGGGAGACATCTTCCAAAGAAGGATTCAATTTAGAGATAAACTCAAATCATAATAATAATTCTAACTTAGTCAAGAAAAAACTTTTTTTTTTTTTTTTTTTTTATATCCAAGGGTGTTTCTGATCCCGAGGATTTCAAACTGCAGCCTGTAATACTGCCTGACCAAAGGCAGTATCCGCATTTCTTCTCACGTCTAGTTGATAAAACCTTGTAAACGTGTGGACTGATGACCACGTTGCCGCCTTGCATATCTGAGCCATAGAGATCTGATGGTGTGCTGCCCAAGAGGCGCCCATGGCCCTGGTAGAATGGGCCTTTACCGACAAAGGAGGAGGCAACCTCTTCAACCCGTAGGCTTGAATGATTAATTGTCTAATCCATCTCGAGATGGTGGATTTTGCAGCTGCCTGCCCCTTCTTGGGGCCATCTGGTAGAACGAATAACACATCTGTTTTCCGGATCTTTTCTGTAGCTTTAAGATAGGCCTTCATGGCCCGGACAATATCCAAGGTATGCAGCAACCCTTCCTTTCTAGATGTAGGTTTTGGAAAGAAGGATGGAAGTACCAAATCCTGGTTTAAGTGAAATTTGGATATAACCTTTGGTAGAAAGGAAGGATGGGGCCGGAGAACTGCCCTGTCCTTATGCAGAACGAGATATGGTTCCTTACACGATAAGGCTGCTAATTCTGACACTCTCCTGGCCGAAACTATGGCGACCAAGAAAACCAACTTTCTTGTCAGTAAGAGTAAAGGAATCTCAGCCAACGGCTCAAAAGGCTGTTTCTGTAGAGTGGACAGGACAAGATTTAAGTCCCATGGACAAATTGGTGACTTGACAGGAGGATTAATACGCAAGACCCCCTGTAAGAAGGTCTTTACCAGCGAGTGGGTGGCCAGCGGCCTCTGAAACCACACTGACAGAGCTGAGATCTGTCCCTTGATTGTGCTTAGTGCCAGGCCTTTATCCACTCCTAGCTGGAGAAAACTTAACACCCTATCAATAGTATATTTGCGGGAATTCCATCTTTTGGATTCACACCAGCCTACGTAGTTCCTCCACACCCTGTAATAAATCACCCTGGAGACCGGCTTTCTAGCCCTAATCAGGGTAGGAATTACCTGCCTAGACAGGCCTCTATCCCTGAGAATCAGGGATTCAGCCTCCAGGCCGTCAAATTTAGACGCTGTAATGTAGGGTGGAGGATCGGGCCTTGTGAGAGTAGGTCTGGTTGTAGAGGAAGAGTCCAAGGGTCTCCCACTGCCATCTTCAGGACTAGTGAGTACCAAGTCCTCCGGGGCCAAGCCGGAGCTACTAGAATGACTGGCTTGTTCTCCACTCTGATCTTGCGCAACAGGCGCGGGAGTAACTGTAGTGGAGGGAATGCATATAGAAGTCTGAATTGATGCCAAGGGCAAACCAACGCATCGGTTCCGCAGGCCATAGGATCCCTCGCTCGCGACACGAACCTGTCTAGTTTCTTGTTGAACCTGGATGCCATTATATCTACGTCCGGCATTCCCCACCTCTGGCAGATTGTCTGAAAGACCTGGGGATGCAGGGACCACTCCCCTGGCAACAGACTCTGGCGACTTAAGAAGTCTGCCTGCAGGTTGTCCACTCCGGGAATGAATATCGCTGAAATGCAGGGTACATGAACCTCTGCCCATTGAAAAATCAAGTTCACCTCCCTCTGAGCGGCCCGGCTCCTGGTTCCCCCTTGGTGGTTTATGTATGCCACCGCCGTGGCATTGTCTGACTGGATTCTCACCAGGAACCCCTTTAATCTGGAGGTCCAAGCCAGAAGGGCTAGGCGGGCAGCTCTGATTTCCAAGATATTGATGGGGAGCCGCCTCTCTGCTTTCACCCAAGTTCCCTGGCGGGAGAACCCCTCGAAGACCGCCCCCCAGCCTGCCAGGCTGGCGTCTGTGGTAACTACCTTCCAGACAACAGGGCTGAAGGATTTTCCCTTTAGAAGATTCTGAGGGTTCAACCACCAGGCCAGGCTCTGTCGGACCCTTGATGATAGCGTCAAAGGGGACTCTAAGGCATGTGCCCTCTTGCCCCAGGCTGCTAGAATGGCTGCCTGTAGGACGCGAGTGTGGATCTGAGCGTATGGTACTGCCTCGAATGTGGCCACTAGCTTGCCTAGTAATCGCATACACAGGCGAATAGTTGGTTTTTTCTTGTTTAGAACCAACTGAACCAACCCCTTGATAGCTTCGATCTTTACAAGGGGCAGGAACACCTTTTGATGTTCTGTGTCTAACCTCATGCCGAGGTATTCCAACTGCTTTGTAGGCTGGAACGCTGACTTTCCCCGGTTCAGGACCCAGCCGAATTCTTCGAGGTACCGAACCGTGAGGCTTACTGCCTTTTGCAGACCCGGCCGTGAGTGATCTATGATTAAAAGGTCGTCCAAGTATGCTAGGACTGTGACCCCTTGGATCCTTAAATTGGCCAGAATTGGGGCTAGGATCTTCGTGAATACCCGGGGGGCCGTGGCCAGCCCGAAGGGGAGCGCCCTGAATTGGAAGTGTCGCTGCCCCACCGCGAAGCGTAAAAACCTTTGATGCGACTGAAAGATTGGTACATGAAGGTAAGCATCCTTTATGTCTATGGAGGCCAGAAAATCGTCCTTCTGAAGCGCGGCGGCTGCTGACCGGATGGATTCCATCCGGAAGGAACGAACCCTTAGGTAACCGTTTAACCTCTTTAGGTCCAAGATTGGCCTGACATCGCCGTTGGGCTTTGGTATGACAAAGAGATTGGAATAGAAACCTAGGCCTTGCTCTTGGGCTGGCACTTCTATAATTACGTCCTGGCCAAGCAGGTGATCCAAAGCTGCCAGCATTGAGGCCTTCCTTGCTGGATCCCTTGGTAGCCTTGATTCTTGAAAATGAGGCGGAGGATACCTTAGAAACTCCAGTCTGTAACCTGTGGTTACAGATGCCCGGACCCATTTGTCGGGGATCTTGGCTTCCCAAACCTCTGAGAAGAAACGAAGCCTTCCCCCCACCCGCAAGAGTGGGGGCGCCCCTTCATAAGGCGGACTTAGGGGCTGTCTTTGACGGCTTGCGATACCACGGCCTCTTACCCCCAGGGGTCTGTCCCTGCGATCTACTGTTAACGTTGGATCGTGCAGGCGGCCGTCGATACTGCCTGGAATTTGAGGGCCCCGAGACAGGAAAGAGCTGCCTTTTAAATGTAGGAGCCCGGAATGTCTTTTTGACCGGTAAAAGGGTACTCTTGCCATTTGAAATAGTCTGAATATATTTATCCAGATCCTCTCCGAAGAGTCGTCCTCCATGGAAGGGAAACCCTGCCAGAAGCTTTTTGCATGGGGGCTCCGCCGCCCAGTTCTTCAACCATAAGAGCCTTCTCATGTGCACCAAACATAGTGATAAACGAGAGGCCTGCTGGATGGAATCTTTTATAGCATCTACCGCAAAACACAGAGCTCTGGGAATGTCAGAAAACTCTTCTGCTTGTTGGGTAGGCATGTCCTTTAACATTTCCTTTGTCTGGTCTTTTAATGCCTGACAAACTCCAATTGCAGCCACCGCTGGCTGCACCACTGCTCCTGCCGTAGCAAAGGATGCTTTTAAAAGTGTTTCTAATCTTTTATCAACTGGATCTTTAAACATATGTATGTTTTCCACCGGGCAAGTTAGTGATTTATTCACACATGAGATGGCTGCATCCACTACTGGGAGCCTCCACCTCTTGGAGAACTTTTCCTCCATGGGGTAAATGACCGCAAATCTTTTTGGTGGCAGAAAAATCCTGTCCGGCCGAACCCAATCCCGAAAGATCAATTCCTCCAAGAGAGGATGGACCGGAAAAAACTGCGTTGTTTAACGGAGCTTTCAAAGAGCCCAGAGAGGATACCGGAGGAACCTGAGGCTCTGGCAATGGTAAACTAAATGCCGAGCGGACCATGTCCGTCAAAGACTGTACCCACAGTCTTTCTGTCTGGGAGTCTGAAAATGGTTCCTCAGAGGCAGATCCCTCAATCCCTGAACCCTCTTGGTTCAGGTCTAGTTGATCCTCCTGCGATTCCAATTCCTCTAGAGAGAGAATCTCAGCATCTGAGGACACACCTCCTGGTGATGGGGATCTAACCCGTTTTTTACCAGGAATAGCTCTAGCGATCAATGTTGCTATTCTCTCTTCTAGCCCCCCTAGGGATACGGCTAGCATCTCCTCTGTGATAAACACAGGGCTGGGCTGATCTGGGCCAGCCTCCGCACCAGATCCCCCTAATGGCTCATCCAAGGCGCTTCTTATGTTAATAAGTTGCGGGGAAAGTATCGGCATATCAGAATCAGAAAGGGAACCCTTTTGTTTTTTGGTCTTTTTTGTACCCTTTGACCCCGAACCCTTGGAAGCCATAATACAAAATCGAGGGACTCCGCCCACACAACAGACTGTAGTGGGCAGGAGTAAAAAATCAGAGTTTAGGGGACAATAGATTACTAATGCCCAAAAACTGATGGGATCCCGTATGTTCTCTTTTTTTTTAAATATATTATATATTTTCTTTTGACAACATACCGTGACCCCAAACTAAGTTTGCCAGCCTCCAAACCTGCTGCAAAAAAGGGGGATTTCTTGGCTTAACAAAAAAGGCATTGGAACAAAGTCCAGATGTACTACCCCTCTTCCGCCACTGGGAGTCACTGTTCTGCCGCTCTGCGTCCTCTCCTGTGAAAATCAGCCTCAGACTGAGCACTGACCATGCCTGCTGTCTATAACAGCACAAAGGCGCGCCCCTGTATGACGCCGCAGGCACGCCCCCCCCCCCCGCCCTCCTGTCTGAACGGCGCGAAAAATATCAATAAGACGTGCGCGCGCACGCGCGCGCGCGTATGCCGGAAACAGGAGGAACATGGAGGAGCCGCGCTGCTGGAGATCCAGGAACGCAGAAACAGGCGGCAGATTCAAACTCCCGGCCAGGTAGGACTCTCCAAAGGCCCCTAGGGATCCTTACTAGCCCTAGGAAGAAACAGCAGGTTTAGCTAGCACACATATTTAGACAGGGGGACCTAGTGATGGGGGAGAAAAGGGTGTCATCCTGTCTCTCTTAGACATAGTGAACAAGGTTGCCCATGCAGAGCATACTTAGGCTATCCCCCCTTTTAGGTTACCCCGGAGAGCCTGCTGTCGAACCAAGTCCCGCAGGCTCCCCCTTACCTGCTCCATGCTGCAGGATGTTTGTCCAGCAAACTGATCCAATCTTCTCCCATCTCCGTGGGTAGCGTAGTAGACCTTCAGGCCCTGGGGTCCTATGAAGGTACCCACTGTCCTGGACCTATATAGCACCCTGGCAAACAGGAACTTATGGTTTTTTCAAACTCCAAGTCCTGGGCCCAGGGTCCAGCCCTCCAAAGAGGAGCATTATAGGCAAAACCCCACGGCTTGGGGCCCGGGTACTGTCCACTTTGGCACTGAGGCTCCTTGGACAGATCCGGTTAGCCCGCCCTTAATCCCAAGGATGTGGAGCAAAGCTATTCCGTGACCAACACCTAAGACACTGGCGAAAAAACTGAGGGACTCCCTCTAGGGGAGGGGGTTATATAGGGAGGGGACTTCCTGTTTGAGATTGCCAGTGTCCACACCTGAAGGTACTCCATATAACCCACATAGTAATGAATATGCCGCTCTGTGTCCCGTGATGTACGAGAAAGAAAATAGAATTTGGACTTACCAGTAAATTCCATACCTTGGAGTACAGTACAGAACAAGTCATAGACTTTACAATATATGCCGCTACCTTCAGATGATTAGACACCCCCAGGGCACACTCATGTAATCCCAACCACGCCATGGAATGTAGCAATACTAAGAAACAGAGGACCGAAAGGAAGGACCCGTGTCCTGTACGGTACTTTAAGACATGGAATTTTCTTTTAAATTTAAAATTTCCATTCATTTAATTTTACAGCACATGGTAGGATGTCAGTCAATGGGACATCCCTAAGCAATGAACTGAGGAATTAACAATACCAAAGTAAAGAACAGCAAACAAGCCCACAAAAGGAAATGTCGACCAACGCTCACGACAGCTTGAAGCACCTTGATGTGAAAGCTTGCATCAGCAGAGGCCTGAACATCCACCCAGTAAAAATTTGAGAAAAATTATGAACAGAACAAGCGGCAGCCTTCAGAGGCTTTGTGAGGCCTTAGGCAAAAACTTAACATGGGGCCCTACTCACATCCATGATGGAAAAAATAATTCAAGGACAAGAGCCTCTTCCCCGCAACCCTGGCTGGTGGTTGTGGGGTATGCAGGCAGGGGGCTTATCGGAATCTGGAAGCCCCCTTTAACAAGGTGGCCCCCATATTCTGCTCTTTAATAACTAAGGGGCAGGGGTCACCAGATGTGACTTGGTGAACCCGCCCCTTGTGACGTCATTGACTGAGGGCATGCTTGGTCATTGACGCCACAAGGGGTGGTTTCACCAACATTCACTGGTTAGGCATGTTGGTGGCCCCCGCCCCCGAGTCAGGGCTCTTAACGCTGCCTGAGCACAGCGTTAAAGGGGAGGTTCCCCTAAAAAGAAACTTTTAACATTGCCTGTCTTTTCTTAATAAGATGTAGAATCGGCTGGTAGTTTAAAAAAAAAAAAGTCCATACATACCATTTTCGGCATGTAGTCTCACCGCGGCCTCCGGGTCTGGCGGCCGGGGATGGGCGTGCCTACTTAAATGACAGGCATCCGATCAACGCATACAGCGCGTCACGAGATGCCGAAAGAAGCCGAACGTTGGTGCGCATGCGCCGTATAGAGCCGCACCAACGTTCGGCTTATTTCGGCATCTCGTGACGCGCTGTATGCGTCGATCGGATGCCTGTCCCCACACATCATACCCGGAAGCGGCGGTGAGACTACATGCCGAAAATGGTATGTACTGACTTTTTTTTTTAAAACTACCAGCCGATTCTACATCTTATTAAGAAGAGACAGGCAATGTTAAAAGTTTCTTTTTAGGTGAACCACCCGTTTAAGGTCCCCAATCTCTCAAAACTGGGGTAATGCATTGGGTAAGGTAGGCGGCCGCGAGGCCCCTGTGAGTGTGAGGCCTTAGACGACCACCTAATTTGCCTAAAGAATCGCCTCTGGCAGCCTTCCATCTGCCTTTGACTTAGAGAAAGATGCCTGGGTGGACAGAAAGGACCACATTCGGTAAGTAGTAGTCATATTAATAGGCTTAGGCTGGTTTTTTTTTTCTGCGGGCTACAAGCCCCTAGTACTTAATAAAATTATTAAAGTATTCCTCAAACAGGGGTCTTCCTTTAAAAGGCGTGTGCAAAAGATGTTATTTTGCAAGCAGACTAAGTCTTTAACCAAAATAATTCTGCACACATGCAGTGCCATCTTAGAGATCTGGCAGAGTAAAAGTAGTGCAGGGACTATTTTAAAGTCACACATATATGAACGGTACTCATTGAATATCATGGGGTACGACTTGTCATGCAGTCCCAAGTCGCAGAACAAGTCGCACGAGGGCCTAAATAGGAACACCTCTGAAATAGATACAAATGGTAATACATTTTTGGTCTTTCAGCTTACTTGAGATCTTCTCTGAGAAAGTGAAGGTGACAATGTGGTCCTCACTGACAATCTGAAGATGCTGGTTCTCCTCCTGCAACGCCATTCCGATCAGGTGCAGAACCTTCACAATGGCAGAACGAGAAGAATGTTCGTCAGGGCAAAAAACACCAGCAAGCTTATATACCGTCATGTTATGTGCTCTATAGATTGCAAATCATTGTCAAGAAACCAAGGACATATTTCTAATCAACCTTTTTTTGAAGGGTCCACTGATAAAATTGCATTGGTGTAATTCAGGGGTCTTCAAACTCAGGCGTCTTCAAACCCCCATGTAACATTTTTCTTTGAAACGGTTTGATTTATAACTCTCCTTGAACGTTTCCAGTTTTTTTGTGTTTATTACCCACATGATATACACAGTAGGTACGCCGTGAATTTCTATGGTTGAATGGAAGCCAATGTGGCAAGTTGGTGTCACTGGTAAAATAATATTGCCAAGGGCATTACATTCATTACTGGCATTAAAAAAAAAAAACACACCAGAGGGAAGATAATTAAAACTGGAGCAACTATAAATGGGCACCAGTTTTTATCTTTCATTTTCATAGCTTAAAGCGCAACTCCACTTTTGTTAAGAAAAAAAAATTCCCCTCTGGGTGATCTATGTGATCCATGTACACTGCAAGGATTATAACAACCTTTGTGGCAGATTCCTACCTTATGTTTTTCTGAAGAAATCCATGTGCGTTTGTCTGTGCCTCTGTGATAACTGAGTCTAATGGAAGTGGTTTAACTTCTTGGAGCCCGGCCATTGTCAAACAACGGCCACAAGGTGGCTCTACAGGTCCGGAAGGCCGTCTTTATGGCCTTGGCTCCTCCGGCCACTGGGGGGCCTATTGGAACTATATTACCAAAAATATAAATTTTGTTGCAGGGAATGCCTGAAATCGAACTTGTATCTTAGTCCAGACTTCTGGGAAAACTTGTAAGCCAATCACATTATCAGGAAATTATGTTTCTGGGGAGTGGTCAGTACACATTCTGTGTACAGAATAACTCCAGGTTGCCATATTGCATTTATAGAAAATGACAGCGGCTGCAGATTGAAAATTGAATTGAATTTTTTATAACATTCAATTACAATATGACTTGCATCGCAATTGTATATGCTTTTTTTTTTTTTTGCCATTTTTTACCCTTTAACTGAACAAGTTGAAGATAGAAGCCGATTGGTTTCCATGCACAGCCGTCAAGATTTCGTCTGCTCCAGTTTTAATAAAAATTCCTCTCATTGAATGTGTAAGACCAGGGCACTTTGTGTGTGTGTGCATAGCACTGGGCCCCCACACACACTGCACACATGGGCATGACAAGGGCAAAGCAATCCTACTACATAAGGACAGTGGGTGCTTGAGCAATTATGCAAAGAATGACCAGAGAGCTGGTGCACCACAAAATAAACGGAAGTTGAACACCTGATGCACGCTTGTGAGGTCTGATGCGGCGAATTAACGCAGGTTATGTTACACCTTTGCATGCGTTGTTAGGGCAGCAGATACTTTTAAATGATTGCCAAAACATCATAAGGGACCTTGAAAAACAACTGCACAAATATGTCCGCACAGCGTGCCAGAAAAAAGGATTTTTAATAAACAGCTTACCTGTAAAATCCTTTTCTTGAAGTACATCACGGGACACAGAGCGCATAGCCATTACACTTGGGTTATATGGGTACCTTCAGGTGTGGACACTGGTGTAATCAATTTCACAGGAAGTTTCCTCCCTATATAACCCCCTCCCACTGGGAGTGCTTCAGTTTTGTAGCAAGCAATTCCTCCGAGGTTACACAATGTTCCCCAAAAGAGGGGTGGGAGCTCTGTGTCCCGTGATGTACTTCAAGAAAAGGATTTTACAGGTAAGCTGTTTATTAAAAATCCTTTTTTCTTTATCGTACATCACGGGACACAGAGCGCATAGCCATTACACTTGGGATGTCCTAAAGCAATGCTCTATGAAGGGAGGGAGACTGTAAGGCCAAGAATAGCCAAATAAAAACATTGTCAGGAGAAAACATGGCTCCACCAACAGAAAAACAAGGGGGCGTGAACCGGGCCAGAGGATTCTATACTGCTGCCCGTAGGACCGCCTGCCCAAAAGCTGCGTCCGTACCCTTTGCAACGTCCAACTTATAAAATTTAGTAAACGTATGTACGGAAGACCAGGTTGCCGCCTTGCAAACCTGTGCCATAGAGATCTGATGGTGTGCCGCCCAGGAGGCACTCATGGCCCTCGTAGAATGGGCTTTAACTGATAAGGGAGGTGGAACGCGCTTCAGACCATATGCCTGAAAAATCAGCTGCTTAATCCACCTAGCCAAGGAAGACTTGGCAGCCGGCTGACCCTTCTTGGGGCCATCCGGAAGAACAAAAAGCACATCTGTTTTCCGAATCTTCTCTGTAGCCTTGAGATAGACCCTCATGGCTCGAACCACGTCCAAAGTATGAAGCCGTCTTTCCTCTCTGGACTGGGGAGTAGGAAAGAAGGATGGTAGGACTAGGTCCTGATTCAAGTGAAAACTGGATATGACCTTAGGAAGGAAAGAAGGTTAAGGCCGCAGAACCACTCTGTCCTTATGCAGAATAAGGTATGGCTCCCTGCATGACAAGGCTGCCAGCTCGGAAACCCTTCTGGCTGAAGCCATAGCCACCAAGAAAACCAACTTTCGGGTTAGTAGCACAAGAGGGATTTCTGTCAGAGGTTCAAACGGCTGCCTTTGTAAAGCTGACAAGACCAGATTTAAATTCCAGGGGCAGAGGGGAGCTCTAATAGGGGGATTCACATGCAAGACCCCCTGCAAGAAGGTTTTCATAAGCGAATGGGTGGCCAAGGGTCTTTGAAACCATATTGATAAAGCAGACACCTGCCCCTTTAGAGTACTAAGAGCCAACCCTTTGTCAACGCCAACCTGGAGGAATCGCAAGATCCTGTCAATAAAAAACTTTCGAGGATGCCATTTTTGAGACTCGCACCACTCCACATAGGTTCTCCAGACTCTGTAATAAATATTTCTGGAGACCGGTTTCCTAGCCTGAATCAACGTAGATATGACCTGATCTGAGAGGCCTCTGCCCTTAAGAATTAGGGATTCAGCTGCCAAGCCGTCAAATTTAGCTGCTGTGAAGCAGGATGGCAGATTGGGCCCTGAGACAGCAGATCTGGGCGCAGGGGGAGCGGCCAGTCCACATCTGGGACTCCGAATCTTTGGCAAATCTCTTGGAATACCTGGGGGTGAAGAGACCATTCCCCCGGGAGCAACTGTTGACGACTCAAAAAATCTGCTTGAGAATTGTCTATCCCTGGGATGAACACCGCCGAGATGCAGGGTACATGGGCTTCGGCCCATGAGAAAAATCAGGTTTACTTCTCTTTGGGCTGCTGGGCTCTTCGTGCCCCCCTGGTGGTTTATGTATGCCACCGCAGTGGCATTGTCGGACTGTATCCTTACTGGCAGACCCTGAAGGGGGAGAGTCCAGGCGATCAGGGCCAGTCGAGCAGCTCTGATCTCCAAGATATTGATGGGAAGCAGTTTTTCTGCCCCCGACCACAGCCCTTGCTGGGTCTGTTCTTCTAGAACTGCCCCCCAACCTAACAGGCTGGCATCCGTGGATACTATCTTCCACGTGATGGGGCAAAAGGATTTCCCTTTTGACAAATTTTGAGAGACCAGCCACCAAGACAGGCTGCGCCGGACCTTCGGGGAGAGCACTAACGGACGATCTAACGCCTGAATGGATTTGTTCCAAGCAGAGAAAATGGCTGCCTGAAGATATCTGGTATGGATCTGGGCGTAGGGCACAGCCTCGAAGGCGGCCACCATCTTCCCCAGCAGTCGCATACATAGGCGAATAGTCGGCCTCTTCTTGCCTAAGATTACTTGAACTGCTTGAGCTATTGATCTGATCTTTGCTTGAGGTAAACTTATCCTCTGGCAGTCTGTATCTAGCCGAAGGCCTAGATATTCCAACTGCTTTGTGGGTTTCAATACCGATTTTTCTAGGTTTACAATCCACCCGAATTCCTCTAGATGCTGAACTGTGCGACCTACTGCCTGATTGAGGTTGGAAGCTGAGCTGTCGATAACCAGAAGATCGTCCAAGTATGCCAAGACTAAAATGCCTTCTGTCCTTAGGACGGCTAGCACCGGGGCTAACACCTTTGTGAATACCCGCGGAGCTGTTGCCAACCCGAAAGGGAGGACTACGAACTGGTAATGGCGGTGATCTATCATACAACGAAGAAACCTGTGATGTGCCGGGTAGATCGGCACGTGCAGATACGCATCTTTTATGTCTATAGATGCTAGAAAGTCGTCTTGATGTAGGCTGGCTGCCACCGAACGTATGGACTCCATACGAAAGGTCTGAATGTTTAGAAAGCGATTTAGGCGTTTGAGGACCAAGATAGGCCTGACGTCGCCATTGGGCTTTGATATTATGAAAAGGTTGGAGTAGAATCCCAGACTCCATTCCTGGGTTGGTACTTCTACAATTACTCCTTGAAGCCAGAGACGATCCAATGCTTTTACAAGAGAGGCCCTCTTTAATGGGTCGCTTGGAAGACTTGACCCCTGAAGATGAGGAGGGGGGACTTCCCGAAACTCTAGCTTGTAGTCCGTGGTTACCACGGATCTTACCCAAGAGTCGGGAATTCTGGCCTTCCACACTTCGGAGAAAAACCGAAGCCTTCCCCCCACCCAAGAGAATGGGGGCGCCCCTTCATGAATCTGACTTGAGGACTGGTTTAACCGGCTTGCGAGGCCATGGCCTCTTGCCTGTCGTGGCTTGTCCTTGTGGGCGGCTATTAAATGCTGACTGCCCGGGAGGCCGTCGATACCGACGGGAAGTTGAAGGGGCCGAGCCTGTGAAGGCCTGTCGCTTAAATGCGGGCCCACACGATTTTTTCTTGATAGGCAAGAAAGAACTTTTACCACTTGATATGGTCTGGATATATTTATCTAGGTCTTCACCGAATAGTCTCCCACCATGAAAGGGAAATCCTGCTAAAAGCTTTTTGCAGGGTGCCTCTGCTGACCAGTTTTTTAGCCACAAAGGGCGACGCATATGAACCAACAGCAGAGATAAACGGGACGCCTGTTGAACGGAGTCCTTAATAGCATCTACTGCAAAGCAGAGAGCTCTTGGGAGGTCAGCCAATTCACGAGCTTGCTGAGCCGGTATGTCCCTTAATATCGGTTTAGTCTGATCCTTTAAAGCCTGACAAACGCCAATGGCTGCCACTGCTGGCTGAACCACGGCACCTACTGTGGTAAAAGAAGCCTTCAGTAGGGTCTCCAATTTTTTGTCGACTGGATCTTTAAACACCTGGACATTTTCCACCGGACAGGTCAGGAATTTATTTACGCAGGAAATGGCTGCGTCCACGGTAGGGAGTGCCCATTTCTTTGCAAATTCTTCTTCCATAGGATAGAGAATGGTGACCCTTTTAGGAGGGATAAAAATCCTATCAGGTCGAGCCCAATCCTGAAAAATCACGCTCTCCAGAAGGGGGTGAACCGGGAAAGACGCACCACTCAATGGTGCCTTCAAGGAACCTAAAGAGGATACCGCGGGGGCTAATTGTTCTGACACTGGAAGTTTAAAAGCAGTGCGAACCATATCCGTCAGAGACTGGATCCACAGACTCTCTGCTTGAGAAGCCGAAAAAAATGTCATCTATAGTGGAATCTTCAATGTCTGACCCGTCAGGACTCGGGTCCGCTTGATCCCCCTGTGGGTCCAATTCCTCCGAAGAGAGGACCTCTGCATCCGAACACACCGTTCTAGGTGACGGGGATCTAGCCCGTTTGCCACCCGGCAAAGAGCGGGCAATTAAAGCAGTTAACCTTTTCTCTAGCCCACCCAGGGTGGATTCTAGCATTTCTTCCGTAACATAAACGGGAATGGGTTGATTGGGGGCCGCCTCTGCCCCTAGCACCCTCAATGGCTCCTGCATGATGCTGTTCGGTGGTCTATCTGGTGAGGGTGGGACCACTGGAGCCTGGCCCAAATCCTCTGACCCCGTTGGAGACCCCTTTACTTTTTTGGCACCTTTTGCAGCCTTAGCTGGTCCTGATCCCTTGGGAGCCATTGCACAACCTTGAGACACCCCTACAGCCAACACCCAACTGTTGTAGCTAGAAGTGAAACATTAATAAGGACAGGCTATGGTAAAAAAAAAAAAAAAAAATTTTTTTTTAATTTTCATACGCCTGAGAAGGCGGCAATACCGAGGAGAGTCCTGTGAGTATTGCCACACCAATGCCCGTTAGCTGGAGTCCAAGGTTGCACCGACTCAGATACTGCCAGATCTAAGGCTGAGTCCCTTTAAGAAAAAAATCTTTTTTTTTTTTTTTTTTCTGGTCAGTGTGGACTAAGTCCAGACCTGAAGATCCACAAACCACCACTGGGTGTCACTGTTAGCCAGAAATGGCTCAGCTGCACGCTCTGTGTCCTCACTCTCCACTGCTCTCAGGAGGGAATGACCAGCCAGGAAATGCTTTTTTTGCTTTATCTGAGACCTGACGCTGCTGGCCCGCCCCCCCCCCCCCCCACGCTGAAACCAACATGGAGGAAGCAGAGAGCAGAGGAGAAGCCTGGACCAGCGCTAGTAACACAGACACCCGGTAAGCCACTAATCTTTGTAGTGCACACATAGAGGAAGCTGTCCCCCTAGGCTTCCTAGGAAACAGGAGTTTTGTCAGCACTTCCTCTCTATACACGTGGGGCTGCAGTATCATGCTAACAGGCAAATCTGGGGGGAGTAGCAAAATACATATCTTTAAAAGCATATATATATCTACATGTTATCTGGGTAAACATTAGTACATCCCATCCTGCCTCAAAAGACATAGTGGAGATAGTGGCTGATGCACAAACATACCATTAGCCAACCCAGAACCCCCAGGGGGATACCTACTGTCGAACCAAGTCCCGCAGGTTCCCTCTTACCTGCTCCACACCGCAGGGTATTGCAAAATGCAAGAGGCCCAGCCTTCCCCCATCTCCGTGGGTATTGTCTTGGACCTTCAGGGACCGGGGTCCTGTGTTAAGGAACCCACACCCCTGGACCTATATAGCATCCTGGCATCAGTAGCGTTTAGTTCTTGGAAGAGACTAAGGCACTGGAGCCCAGAATCCAGCCCTCCAAGGAGAGGCATTATAGGCAAAACCCCACTCCAGCAGGGCCCGGGTACCGTACACCTTGGCTTTGAAGCACTTCGGACGGATCCGGCTAGCTATCCTGGGTCCCGAGACCTCCGAGGGACAGCTAGACGTGACCAACACCTAAGACACTGGCGAAAAAACTGAAGCACTCCCAGTGGGAGGGGGTTATATAGGGAGGAAACTTCCTGTGAAATTGATTACACCAGTGTCCACACCTGAAGGTACCCATATAACCCAAGTGTAATGGCTATGCGCTCTGTGTCCCGTGATGTACGATAAAGAAAATAGTACGTTTAAATCTGAAAAAGTTTTTATTGTGCCAATAGTCACACAACACGTTAAAATAAACATGGTAAAAAAACATTTGATAAGAAAGGGTTCAGGATATACATCAATAAAACGTATATAAGCATCGTAAAGAGGCCAATAACATGTCTCAGGGGTCAGAGTCAACACATGCAATACAAACAACCAATTGTCAACATGGTTTAGGACAGGGAACCTCAAACTACGGCCCTCCAGCTGTTGTAGAACTACACATTCCATGAGGCATTGTAACACACTGACATTCACAGTCATGACTAGGCATGATGGGAATTGTAGTTCCTGAACAACTGGAGGGCCGTTAGCTTGAAGGCCACTGGTTTAGGAGAAAATGGCATTAGGCATCCTAGGATAATGTAACCACAAGACTGGATCCACACCTAAGTTTTTCCACATGCAACTCGCATAGCAGGAGAATGTGACTGACTCTCTATGGAGTCGGTTCACATATCTCCAGGGTGGCTGCGGAGCACACTTGCATCTTTGGCTCCGTTTCAGGGCTGAATTCAGGCACAGATCTGGCCCCGATTTGTCCCTGAAACAGAGAATGGGGATGCACAGCATTCATGTGCTATCTGCGGCCAGTTTAGGTGTGAACCAAGCCCAGTGTTTGCAGCTCTTTCTGTCTGGCAGTAGATGCTCGATTTTGGACACAGCAATATGCCTCCTCAAATTCATTCAGCAATGTGTGTGTTCAAATGACACCCTCTGTACACAATACTCAAATAAAAGAGGCCCATGTGTGCACGTAGCATCGATAGTCATGTGCAACACATGTTTACCTAGTAAATGTAATTACTCAAAAAAAATAAAAATAATAATAATAAAAAAAAGTACAAAAATACCATACTGGTATTATTGGCTACTTCATTTAACAACCTTTTAATGGTGATAAAATATATTCATTTTAATACAGAGCATAAACTAGCTAAAATTGGTGCATGTGTACTATATGTTACCATAGGAGATATAAGAAGTTGACTCACCCTCTGTAGCATGGCCTCTGACCAGGAATATCCATTGGGTTCTACAGCCCACTGAAGTATAGTTCCCATAATAGAGAGCATAACATCGGATTGGAGAATGTTAATGAGGCTGGCAAAGAGAGGACAGAACGGAGGCAGCACAGGAGGTGGCAAAGCTGCAACAGAAAAGATTATGAATTATTTCGTTTGTACATTTTACAATTACACTACAGATTTCCACATATATCAGTTTCTGAAAGAAGCTTTAAAGTGGATGTAAACCCAAAAATCAACTTTCTGCCATTAGATCCAGCATACTGCTGACATCTGCAGTGTGCCGTTTTTTTTTTTGGACTTATCGTTTTATCAGCCGTTGTTATCTGGCCCCCGAGCGGGGATTTCTGCGGGGAGTAGACGATCCTAAGCCAAGCGGAGTTGATTGACGGCTGCTAAATTGCGTCAAGCCTTCCGAAAATACACAAAGTGACACTCGGGTGTTTACGGCGCCTGCGCAGTCAGCTCTACACGTAAGGCACAGGCGCCGTAAAAACCCGAGTGTCACTTCGGGTATTTTCGGAAGGCGTGACGCGCGTTAGCAGCCCGTCAATCAACTACGCTTGGCTTGGGAACGCCTTTTCCCTGCAGAAATCCCCGCTCGGAGCCGGATAACAACGGCTGATAAAACGATAAGTACAAAAAAAAACAGCATACTGCAGATGTAAGCAGTATGCTGGATCTAACGGCAGAAAGTTGATTTTTGGGTGAACCTCCGCTTTAAAGTGGATGTAAACCCGACATATTTTTATTTATTTGATGTCACAATGCACAGTATATGATTTCCTATCATCTGTGCCCTGTGATCATAGTAGAATTTAGTGTAAGGAATACATAGGAGGTGGGCGGGGAGTCTACTGACATCACAACTCCACCCACCGAGCTCCAGACAACAGACCGACCCACAGAATCTGCAGTATTTCAGTTCTTATACCAGACAGAGGGGAGACATTTGACAGGTAAGGATACCTGCAGGAGGCATCCATATCCTTATAGATCAGCACTATGGCAGTAGTTTAGAAAAGGATGAGAGTGGGTTTACATCCACTTTAAATATTTCCCATAGCAGCCAAATTCCATCTTTTTTTCTAATAAAAGTTGTTCAGAATGCCCACAGCAGTATCAAACACTTGATTTTTTTCATTACTCTGAACTGTCAGAAGGTAACATTCGGCAGTTCAGTTTTACTTAAGATTAAAGCCGATTGCAGGTGCCAGGCTCCATAGTGCTCTGTGCCGCGTCCCCAAACATACGGGTAGGGAAGCTTGGAAACATAACTTGTCAAGGACGGTAGTCATTTAGGCAGTGCAGACTAAAGCTGCTATCAGTCAAGCTTCTGGAGGAAAGAACAAGGGAGTGGATTTCCACCATAGGCTTTGTGGTATGCAATTGTGTGCACACACGTCAGTCCCAGAAGGCAGTTTTGAAGATGACCACTTCCTGTTCCAACATGACTGTGCACCAGTACACAAAGCAAGGTCCATAAAGACATGGATGAGCGAGTTTGGGGTGGAGGAACTTGACTGGCCCAAGTCCTGACCTCAATCCAGTAGAACACCTTTGGCATGGATTAGAGCAGAGACTGTGAGCCAGGCCTTCTCACCACATCAGCGCCTGATCTCACAAATCTGCTTCAGGAAGAATGGTCAAATATTCCCATAGACACCCTCCTAAACCTTGTGGACAGCCTTCCCAGAAGAGTTGAAGCTGTTATAGCTGCAAAGGGTGGGCCAACTCAATATTGAACCCTACGGACTAAAGCAGGGATCCTCAAACTACGGCCCTTCAGCTGTTGCGGAACTACAAGTCCCATGAGGCATTGTAAAACTCTGACATTCACAGACATGACTAGGGCATGATGGGAATTGTAGTTCCTGAACAGCTGGAGGGCAGTAGTTTGAGGACCCATGGACTAAAGCCTCGTACACACGATCAGATTTTTTCGCAGACAAAGCCTTCGATTTTCTGTCTGAACAAACACAAACGTAGTTACATACTATGTAGTTTTTCAGTGTTTTAGTGCCGCCCTTTGGACACCTTCTGCTAATGTTGTGTTTGGTGAGCATTGCTTACGAGTATGCGTGTTTGTATGAAGCTCTGAAGTCCTGACAATGTATGCACGCTCTTAGTGATGTCACTGGCTGTATGCAGGGTGGATAGAACACTGCATGTTTAAAAGATATTTGTTTTACTTCCAGGTAAGCCTTCTTATAGGCTTACCTGTAGGTAAAAAATGACCAGGAGGGGTTTACTGCATGACTATCGATTTAAATAGGCTTTGCACAATGGCACATTAGTATATGTGGCTGTATTCTACCATAATGTATTGATTTTTTAAACATAGGATTAGAGCACGGAATAGGAGAGATCACAATAGGCACAACACTGTACTTTTCATAATCTTAAAAAGGCATACCAGTCATCTGTCAAAACAAGCAAAATATCTTTGAAAATTCATTGAACATTTTTTTCCCTAAATAGCTTTTTTTACTTTAGTGCAGTCCTCTTTCACTTACCTCATCCTTCCATTTTGCTTTTAAATGTCCTTATTTCTTCTGAGAAATCCTCACTTCCTGTTCTTCTGTCTGTAACTCCACACTGTAATGCAAGGCTTTCTCCCTGGTGTGGAGAAAGCCTCTTGAGGGGAGAGGGGGCAAGCAGGAGGGTCAGGACGCCCTCTACTTTGCAGATAGAGAAAGGAGCTGTGTGTTAGTGGGCATCCTGACACTCCTGCTCACCCCCTCCCCCTCAAGAGGCTTTCTCCACACCAGGAAGAAAGCCTTGCATTACTGTGTGGAGTTACAGACAGAAGAACAGGAAGCGAGGGAAATAAGGACATTTAAAAGCAAAATGGAAAAATGAGGTAAGTGAAGGAGGACTGCACTAAGGTAAAGGAAGCTATTTAGAGAAAACATTTTTACGTTTACAACCCCTTTAAAACACATTGTATTAGTCTGCCCAGCTGAGAGGATAGCGGAAATCCCTGTACCTGTATCTTCTTCATTCAGTCTCTTCAGTTTACGTTGGGCCTCTTCAGCCTGCAGAAGATAAGACCATTTATAGAGTGAGCTTAATGATATTTTGCATTCAACATCTTACGTAACTAAGCAAAGCAAATTAGTGCATGGTTACGATCAATAAAACCACAAAAAAAGCAGCTCAACATTTCTCATCAATAGCAGGATTGTGGGACATGGCTCCTCTTCAGCAACAGGAAGCAGGTGGGGAGCTTTGATATAACAGGACCAGTCAAAGTCTGCGTAAACCTTGATTGGTCTCCAGATCTACCGACTGCTGATCTGTTTTTTATATGCTCATTATGAATTGCATTATACAGTATTTAAAAATTGTATAAAGCCCGAAGAAGGGATCCAAGTCATATAAAAAGTTTGTAATTTTAATCACACAAGTTAGACAATAAGAAGGTATCACTTAACCAGTTCAGGACCTTATAAATCCCACATGTCACGGCTTTAAAAGGATTAAACAATTTCACTGTTGCTACTTCAGGGGCGAGTTTGATATATTTTTTGTAATCGGCAAGCCAAGGTCTATTCAGAGCCACCTTATCACTTTTTGCAGGGTGCTGCCCAGGACTAACGTACCGTATTTATCGCCCTATAGTGCGCACCGGCGTATAGCGCGCACCCCCACCTAGAAGGGGAAAAAAAAATAAAAAATACTGGCAGTATAAAGTTAGTTAACTTATATTTGCCCGGCGTCCATCGGTGGCCTTGTCCGGTCCGTCGTCCGTCTGCGGTCTTCGTGATGTCCTCCTCGCCTTCTCCCGCGCTGCGATCCCCACTTCACACGCTGTGTTTGAACGCCGCCGCCGCCGACATATACCGAGCGCAGTACACTCAGGCACGCTCTGCTCCTCTCGCATAAAGGCTAGGAGGCGGCACAGGGCGTGACCGCGAGGAAAGCCGAGCCCGGCCGAGTGTACCGCGCTCGGTATATGTCAGCGGCGGCTTCAAACACAGCGGGGGAAGCGGCGTATATCGCGCACCAACGATTTCCTAAATTTTAGGGGAAAAAAGTGTGCGGTATGCGCCGATAAATACGGTAAACGCTGTCGGGATGGCGAGCAGGTGAACACAGAGGATTGTTCATTCCATGATGGCATCTGCAGAGTGTAAACCTGGAAGCCCTCCGATCTGAGCGTTTCCAGGTTCAGAACTGTTAAAATCTTGACTGCAAAGCTGAATAGACCGCATGACTGAACAGTTTGCGCTCAGCTGCAGCAAAGGGAAGGAGATTAAATAAAGACCCTTAATGCATAAAGAGTACCTGTCAACTACTCAAAGCTATCACATAGGGGTCCTATTGGTTCCCCTGTTATAGCAATTAGGGTTGTCCCAATACCACTTTAAGACCGAATACAAGTACCGATAGTTTTTTTTCAAGTACTCACCGATAACGATTACCGATACTTTTTTTAATGTCATGTGACAGTGGCACATGTGTCAGTATTTTATTTTTTTACAATTTTTTTGTGATAGCAATAGGTCACGATAGGTACTTTTTATGAAGGGATCGGGGGTCTAAAAGACCCCAAGTGCCTCCTTTGCACTTAAAAGTATTCAGATAGCCAAAAATCAGCATTTCTGAATACTGTAATTTTTTTAAAATCGGCGCCATTGGCATTTGAATAAAGCGGAAGTGACGACGTGACGTTCATTCTGGGATTTTACATCAGAGAACGCTTCAAAGCCAAATCTGGCTTCGCTTGGGTCTCAGCCTAGGCAGATGTGCTGAATGGTGGCTTGGGTCTCCCGGTGGGATGGGAGGCCCGGGAAGAATGACGGAAGGCGGCGTTGAACATCCCCTTCCTGCTCCTTTAGGAGCACAGCCGAGTGGCTTTTAACCACATCGGTTATCAGTAAAAAGCCAACTGCTGGCTCTAAAAAAAAAATTGTACCACGGTGATGCCTGCCGACCATATATGCATTCTCAACTTGAAAATTTTATACCAGGCATCACCCTGGTATAACACCTTCAAGTTGAGAATGCATATTTGTGTATGGTCGGCGTGAAAGGGTTAAAGTGGTTGTAAAGGAAAAACATTTTTTCCCTAAATAGCTTCCTTTACCTTAGTGCAGTCCTCCACTTACCTCATCCTCAGCCTCTTGAGGGGGCGAGCAGGAGTGTCAGGACGCCCACTAACACACATCTCATTTCTCTACTTTGCAGATAGCGTCCTGACTTGCCTGCTCGCCCCTCCCCCCTCAAGAGGCTTTCCTTACACCAGGGAGAAAGCCTCGCATTACGGTGTGGAGTTACAGACAGAAGAACAGGAAGTGAGGATTTCTCAGAAGAAATAAGGTCATTTAAAAGCAAAATGGAAGGATGAGGTAAGTGAAGGAGGACTGCACTAAGGTAAAGGAAGCTATTTAGGGAAACATTTTTTACCTTTACAACCCCTTTAAGTTAATTTGTAGCCAAAAATGCAGATTTTGTGCAAAAACAAATCGTGTTGGTAGTGAAAGGGTTAAAACGCAAAGCTTTCTGTAATAACTCTACTGGATTCTATTACTGCTGTGATTGAGCTATGAAACGGTATTGTCATGTCAAGGCTTATAACAAGTTTTAGTGACTGGGTTTAGAAATACTTACCTTAGACTGTTCAGCTCTGGAATAATGGTGATAGAACAGGTTAAACTCCTTGGCACACTCAGGCTTTAACTCATACAGGCCTCTTCCTGTTAAGCCTGGCTTTCTAAACAGAAAAGCAACAAAGACACAGATAATAAGAACATCATCTAGAAATATTTAATAAAATGACACAAAGGTCTTACTTCACTCAACTTACTTAAAAGACGCTATCGTTTCAATCACTTGCTCCATTCCCGTCTCTTTGTTCTCCTATCAGTTCAAGGAAAGAAAGTCAATATCTCAATATTAAAAGGCATATCTTAAAGCATGTCAATCACACAGTACCTGCAGAGTACTTCAACAATAAATTAACAGTGTGTACACTCACAGACTTGAAATGGGGAGATATGAGGGAGGAAAGAGTAGGGCTCCCCCCCGCATCAGCTAACCCCTCTGGGAAGCACTTTCCCAAGGGGGTTACCTTGCGGGCACGCTGCCCGTGTCATTGGATTTGATTGAAATCAGCGTGAGCCAATGGCTACGCTGCTATCAATCTATCCAATGAAGAGCCAAGAAGACCGGTACTGCGATGATGTCACTATTGATGTCACAGTCCAAGGGGGTTTGTTCTTATAGTGGGCACTCCTCCCAATGCCTGCTCCATCCCTATAAGATGACAGGATAGAGCCATGTAACCTTGAAGCAGTGGAAATTTTTCTGGAAGGCTTTGGTTATTGCAAATATGACAAACGGGTATATTATCGGGGGCAGTCATGATTAGCATTGGGGCTACTATGGTGTACTGTAACCGCATAACAGGGTTTATATGAAGGTGAACTCATACTTTAAGCGTTGTTACCTGCAGCATACACTTGTGAGCTCAGAGCACCTTGAAGACCCATCCAGTCCTAGGCTGAACGAACGTGGGTTAAATAGCAAGAGACTTCATTTAACTCAGAGGACTGGCACTGAAGAGACTACAGTGCACAGTCACTGTGTACTGCAGCGAGATGTACTCCACTATTAAAGTAGAACTGTAGTTATTTGTGCCCCCAGAGCTCGTCATAATGCGCAAGTATGCAAAGTGTCTATTTCTGCTTTGAGTGATGGCTATAATAACCTTAGCAGACATCATGCGCTATACATTCATCACCTTTCAACGTAGGAAAAACCTGCCAATTAAACTTGGACACACTTACATCTTCCGGCAATGCCTTGACCAGTTCACTGTGGGCCATAGGTCTAATGCTGAGCTGGTGGACGATTTCCCGCTTTATCTCCTCAGTGACAGACACCTGCCCTACGCCAGGGCAAAAACGTTCACCTGGAACATATAACATAGCTAGTAAATACCATATAACCTAGGCGGTCTTCATTCATTATGCAGAACACAACCTACTGAGCAGATCTGGAACTTGTTAAAAACGAACACAGATCTAGGTACATGGTTTTTGTGACAGACTCACCCGGGACTTCCCTGAACCATCTTATGTCTAAAATCATCCTATGTCCAATAGGGGCATAGGATGACTGAGAAATTATATCTTGGACTGCCTGAGATGGGATTATGTATTTATTATCCACAATATTCCAGGATATCTGTAGAACTATTTACTGGTTGTTGATTCAGGTTAATTGTAAGAGTTAATCATTCATCATGTTGGGACACATACCGTTAGATGCGAATGCCATCGCCTCCAGCCATCTCTCTGTTCTGATATTGTGTGTAAAGATGTCCTGTGCTTACACTTATGATAATGTGGATTGTATAGCAGGTGAGAGGAGCCGGGATGTCTACCTTGAAAGGTCATATCTCTGAGTCACCTCGTCTGGGTAAATGATTAGTTAATTAGCTCATGTTAATTTATGTTCTGGTTACCTCTTTAAACTGTATATAAGGCTGCATTCTTTGTTCTATTAAACACTCCATGTTTTAGCACACAAGTCTCATCTCGTTGTGTGTTGAGGGCAGCTGGAATATCTAAAATCTATATCCAGACTGATAGGAAGCGGTATATGACGGAAGCACTCAATAGGAGTGTGGGACGTTCAGTTACACTTTTTAAAAAGGTATCCAAAACCCAAGCATCTAAAAATGATGTGTGTTACTTTGCCTGGCATTGTATTACTGGTATCAGTGCTTTTAACCACTTAACCCCCGGACCATATTGCTGGTCAATGACCAGAGCACTTTGTGATTCGGCACTGCGTCGCTTTAACTGACAATTGCGCAGTCGTGCGATGGGGCTCCCAAACAAAATTGGCGTCCTTTTTTTCCCACAAATAGAGCTTTCTTTTGGTGGTATTTGATCATCTCTGCGTTTTTTTTTTTTTTTGCGCTATAAACAAAAATAGAGCGACTATTTTGAAAAAAAATGCAATATTTTTTACATTTTGCTATAATAAAAATCCCCCAAAAATATATAAAAAAATTTTTTTCCTCAGTTTAGGCAGATACGTATACGTATTCTTCTACATATTTTTCATTAAAAAAAAAAAAAAAAATCGCAATTAGCGCTTATTGATTGGTTTGCGCAAAATTTATAGTGTTTACAAAAAAGGGGGTAGTTTTATGGCATTTTTATTAATATTTTTTTTTTACTAGTAATGGCGGCGATCAGCGTTTTTTTTCAGCACCGAGACATTATGGCGGACACATCGGACAATTTTGACAAATTTTTGGGACCATTGGCATTTTTATAGCGATCAATGCTATAAAAATGCATTGGATTACTATAAAAATGCCATTGGCAGTGAAGGGGTTAACACTAGGGGGCAGGGAAGGGGTTAAGTGTGTTCCTGAGTGTGTTCCAACTGTATGGGGGGGTGGACTCACTAGGGGAAATCACTGACCTTCTGTTCATACATTGTATGAACAGGAGATCAGCGTTTCCCCCGCTGACAGGACCGAGAGCTTTGTGTTTACACAAAAAGCTCCCGGTCCCCGCTCTGTAACGAATGAGCGAGCGTGCGTGCGTGCGTGCGTGCGTGCGTGCGTGCGTGGCGACGATCGCGCCCGCCGGGCACGCGCGAGGGACTCGGGGGACGCACGCGCCCCCTAGCGGCCGCTAAAGATAGGACGTAGAGCTACATGCTCTCGCGCAGCAATGCCACCGTTCCGCCGTATAACTGCGGTGGGCGGTCGGCATGTGGTTAATTGCAGCTGTTGATCTTAACAATAGAGGTTCTTTTCTTCCCCTCCAACTGCGGTTTACTACCGCTTTAAGCCAATTAGGAGGAATGACAGCAAGTAAACTTACCAACAATCATAATGATGAGATGTAACATTTCCTCGATGAGGGTGTTATTCTGCTGCACTATGTCCTGGAAGAAGAGAAGACGCGCAGTGTGATTAAAAGGACAAAGTCACAATTTATGCCTAGAAAAATAGTGGGGGACATCAATCCTTTTGCAAGGAAACCCATGGCTAAGCAGTGAGGTGCACTGTGACAGATTTATTACAAGGTTACAGCTGCAGTCATAAATTCCTCCATTAAGGTGCTCCAACTCAAATTTGTGACTGAATGAACCCTGACCCCGATCACTCAAGTATGCTTCTAAGGGGAAATTTGTATTATCTCCAGTAATAAATCTAACTTTACAATGTCATACTTGGCTACCCCAAAATATAGTTGTACAGGTCTTGGCGACTAGTAGTGCAGGTCTGAGCACTGTCACATGTTTCCCCTAACCAAAAAGTTCTGTTCCATTACAACACCACCTGGAAGGATGGGCTCAGGCGTGTGTGTGCGCAACCCCACGTGCCTGTGCCGCAGTGCTAATCACAGGCAGTGATACATTTCCCAATCTGTTACGGCCGCGGATCGGGAAATGTCTCACTGCCTGTGATTAGCACTGTGGACTGTCAGCTTCCTGGCACGTGAAGTTGCGAACACGCCTGAGCCCATCCTTAGCTGGAAGGTAGCAGGCTGTGAAGGAGCTGATGGGCGAGAATAACTTGTTGGTGATGGATTGGCTGTCAGCAGACAATGTCCCTTTAGGCCCTTCATTGGAAAAAGCACATGTAACATTATAAACGGGATCTAAATGTATTAAAGGATAAGTTCACCTTTCAGAACATGTTACTACTAAATTCAGGGTGTAAAATGTTATCAATGCCCTGCCCTAAGCTCCCTGATTGATCCTGGCTGCGAAAGCAAACTGGGGATCTTCTACCCGTGCCTGCTGCCAGAATTAAAAAATTACACAAGCCCTGCCAAGTCATTTAAAGGTATCTGGGAATGGAAATCTACAAGGTCCAGCAGCCTTTGTGGCTGTCAGCTTGTAGTTTACAATGGACTACCACTGTGCTATGAGCGGTGTGGTAGTTCATAGAGTCTTCTTGTCAGAATGTATCAGCTGCCTCATATGAGGTACGAGCAAACAGATCCACCGACAGATCTGCAGGAGACCTGCATGGCACCAGCAATCTGCTGATCCCTTGTGCAATGCTTTACAGCAGGGATATGCAATTAACGGACCTCCAGCTGTTGCAGAACTACAAGGTCCATGAGGCATAGCAAGACTGACAACCACAAGCATGACACCCAAAGGCATGATTGGACTTGTAGTTTTGCAACAGCTAGAGGTCCGCTAATTGCATAGCCCTGCTTTACAGGCTCCTGCAACCAAAAAAAGAATACATGCACTTTTTTACCTGCACAAAAATTTGCATTTTTTTTTTTTTTAAAGTGACCTTATCCTTTAGACGAAAATAACAGCAAAAGCCATACAGAAAAATAAGAGGTATTTTTGCCAAATAGACATTTCCTGATTTCTGAGCTTCTTCGCATCCCCGTCCAAGGAGGATGCAAGTGGTAAAGCAGGCTTTATTAGAAAGTAATGGTGCCCACAACTCACAAAGTCCACACAAGCGGAAAAATCTTTGCATCCAGTATGCAATTTTGATGGTCGGAAACTCTATCCATCTTCCCTACCACTTCTCACAGAAGATCATACCAGAACCAGGTTGTGCAAAACCAACCCAAGTGTGAAATAACACATGAAGTGTAAAGGAATAGAGGATAAAATCATACCTTGTTAGAGCTGTCTTTTCTGAACCTCTTTCCATAATCAGGGGTGCTAAATATCTGGAAGAGTTCAAACCGGCTGAGCACGATCATCAGAAAATGGTTAGGATCCATCATGGAAGCTCCAGCCTAGAATTAAAATCAAATTTCTGGTTGAGTGGACATCGTATGTTACAGCAACTGTATTTGTGCAGTTGCGTGGTCTCTCCTCATCTCTATAACATAAGCGGAAGGTGTTCTGTAGTCTTGCAGACAGAAACTCAAGCAGGGTTGATAACACCACTTGTGCAGCAGAGTCAGAGTTAACCACTCACAAGAAACTGGGAGCTCAGTTTTTTTTCTGGCATGATCAACAGCTTTTTTTCTGTACTTACAGAATTTTGCAAGACAAAATAAGGGGTATTGTGGTTGAATAGCAGAGATGTACCACATAGTTTTTGCGGTATGCTTTTTAAAGAGACACGGTCACCTTGCTAATGCAGGGCAAAGTGACAGTTCCATCTCTGCAAAAAAAAACACCCACATTCCTCTACTCACCCTTCCTGTGCTCCCTCCCCCATAGTATCTGGCGACACTACGCAGCAATTTCTAGGGTGTATTATCAGGAGACCTGGTCCCCTGTGACAGTGCTGAGGCCAAGTAGCCAACTCCTATGCCTGAGCATTGTCACATGACTGACGTTCCACCTGCCCGATCACCGAGACTGACGATTTCAGGGCCGACTGTCATAATGAAATAAGCGGCGAGGGAGCACAGGCAAGAATAAGTTTAAGGCCTCGTACACACGAGGGGATATGTCCGCTGAAAACGGTCCGATGGACCGTTTCAGCAGACATCTCCGCTCGTGTGTATGGGCTAGCGGACAGATTTCTCCACCCGACAGATTTCAAAGCATGCTTTGAAATCCATCCGGTGAAATCTGTCCGCCCGACATGTCTGCTGGTTAGTACACTTACCAGCAGACATGTCGTGCCCCACCGCCGCCGCGCCGCCGCGCCGCCGCATGGATTCGGCGCATGTGCGGAAGTGTTTAACTTCCTGGTGCGGTGACGTGGCGGCGTCAACGTCACCGCCGCGTCACCGCGCCGTCCGGCGGCGGGGAATTTGATCCGATGGTGTGTACACGCCATCGGATCAAACTCCCGATCGGACATATCCGATGGAAATGGTCCGCGGACCGTTTTCATCGGATATGTCCGATCGTGTGTACGAGGCCTAAGAGTCAGTGGGGTAGAGTGTGCATGGTAGCCAATCAGCTTCTAATTTCAGCTTGTTTAATTAAGCTTTGACAAAAAAAAATAAACGTAGTAAATTAACCCCACTATTACTGCTTTGAATTGTTTAACCACTTGCTCACTGGGCACATATACCCCCCTCCTGCCCAGGTGAAATTTCAGCTTCCGGCACTGCGTCGCTTTAACTGACAATTGCGTGGTCGTGCGACGTGGCTCCCAAACAAAATTGAAGTCCTTTTTCCCCCACAAGTAGAGCTTTCTTTTGGTGGTATTTGATCGCCTGTGCGGTTTTTATTTTTTTGGGCTATAAACAAAAAAGAGTGATAATTTTGAAAAAAAATACAATATTTTTTACTTGTTGCTATAATAAATAGCCCAATTTAAAAAAATAAAAAACGTTTTCTTAGTTTATTAGGCCGATACGTAATCTACATATTTTTGGTAAAAAAAAAACAAAAAAAAACGCAATAAGCGACTGATTTGCGCAACAGTTATAGCTCCTACAAAATAGGGGACAGGTTTTTTTTTTTACTAGTAATAGCGGCGATCTGCTATAAAATATGCACTAATTACTGTATAAATGTGACTGGCATTGAAGGGGTGAACACTAGGGGGTGAGGAAGGGGTTTAATATGTTCCCTGTATAGTGTTCTAACTGTAGGTGGAGGGGGGTGACCGATCTGTGTTCCTATGTACAAGGGACACAGATCGGTCTCCTTTCCAGAGACAGGACGATGTCTCTGTAGGAGCCGGCAATGAGAGATGATCTCAAATGTTTACCATTTGAGATCATCTCTCATTGGCGGCACAGATCGCATAGCAAACGGACACTCTGATTGGCCGTTCGCCTCGATCTGTGATTGGCTGTTTTCAAGGGACACGGCCAGCACAGAGTTTCCCTGCTGCGCGCTCGGGAGCGCGCGTGGGGAATGCCAAAAGGGGCCGATGTCAATTGACGTTCAGTTGGATTTTCAGGTCCTCGCTGTAGCAGTCATTCGGCTATAGCACGGGCCTCAGGTGGTTAAGAAAACGCAGACAGCCTAAAGCAGCGTTTCTCAACTCAAGTCCTCAAGGCACACAAACAGGTCATGTTTTCAGGCTTTCCATTTTTTTGCACAGGCGATTTGATCAGTTTCACTGCGTTAGTAATTACCACAACCGTTTCATCTGAGAGAAATCCTGAAAATAAGACACCCTTCAATGTAGATATGGTACGTATTCTAGGCTTTTTGGCTTTGGTGGTCTGTAACTTATCAATTTCACTGACAAGTGAATGCATTAAAAGGGAACCGTATAAAAAGATATATTTTGAAAAAAATAAAAATAAAGAACAACTGCTTACTTGTAACATCACAATGTCTTTGTCAAACATCTCTCTTCTGCATTTCACATTATGATAGTAGTAAATCTGTGAAAAAACATATCAGGTCAAAAATGATTTATAATGAATAAAAATGTTTCTGCTGCTTATTAAGGCACATCAGCATAATATGAAGGTTTCTTCAAAGAAGCTTCTGAGTCAGTAGATCCTGATGATATTTCTCACAACTCCATTACATCCAAATATTCTTCCCCCAAACCAGGTGTGCCCAACCAGTGGCCCGGGGGCCACATGTGGCCCGCGGAGCCCACTGATGTGGCCCACGACCTCCTGTTCTGGGAGGGAATAAAATAGAATACTGTTATTAAAAGGTACATTTTTATTATTAAAATCACATTGTGTGTATTTATGGGCATATCTGTTCTGTAGTGGTTACTGTGCTGCTTTCAAACTGAGCCACAGGTACAGAGAAGCACACCTGTGGGTTACCTGCACTGAGCCATAGACTTCTATTACCTGCGAGTTTGGTGTGCTGAGAGAAGAGCTGCCATCCACCCACTCATTGTGGCCCGCGACCGGTTCTAGGGTTGTCCCTATACCACTTTTTTAGGACCGAGTACAAGTACCGATACTTTTTTTCAAGTAGTCGCCAATACCGATACTTTTTTTAAATGTCCCCCACAAATGCAGCCATGTCCCCCACAAATGCAGCCATGTCCCCCCTACCTAGCCACCGCCGCCCGGGGAACATCACAGCATTCATTTGAATAGCTGTAGTGTTCCCGCCCATATAGACACTCCCCCTTGCTCGGGATTGGACAGATCATGATCACCCATCCAATCCCGAGCAAGGGGGAGTGTCTATATGGGCAGAAACACTACAGCTATTCAAATGAATGCTGTGATGTTCCCGCACGATGTTTAACCCATGCGGCGGCGGGTTTCGATGCGGCGTTCAACGGCGGGGGGGGGGGAGGGTTGGTTTGGGGTCGGAAAAAGTATTCTATTCTGATATCGGGGGTATTTGCGGGAGTACAAGTACTCCCGCAAATACTCTGTATCGGTCCCGATACCGATACTGGTATCGGGACAACCCTACCGGTTACCAAGTCGCTTAAGTGGCCCTTGCTCTTCACCCCTGCCCTAAACCCTTTGAATGTGAGCACACTGACACACCATTGTTAGTGTCATAATGGGCTGTATGAAGGGTACATTGTAGCTTAAAATGCAACTAAACCCATTTATAAAATTGCTAGCGGGTAGGTTTTTTATGGCTGAAAAAACTATATAGGTCTCGTCTGCCATAAAAACTCTCCTACACATAAGAGCAGCTGAAGATGATCGACATAACGTGGCAGCAGTGATGAAGTGAAGTTAGATAGTGACAAAATGAATTAACCCTTGGAGCCAGCACCTCCTGGCCTTTTCAGGGGTTTAGGATGCCGGGAGTCAGGCAGTGTTAATGATCACGTGACCACCGTGATTGCCTTTCACGGTGGTCACACACTGGAAATCTCCATATAAGGAGCTTTCCGGTAACTGTGCCGAGAGTGCGCACACAAATATGCAGCTGCTCAGTGCCAAGTCCCACCCACCGAGAGGCTGCATATTTGTGTGCGGCAGTGCCAAGTGGTTAAAGTGGAACGTCACTCTCCAAGTCGACATTGATTATTTGTAATCGTCATGCTGCTAACATTAGCCGATAGGAAAGTAGATCATATTTACTTGTTTTAAACTTTTTTTTACATTTCATCAGTTACTTTCTGGTTTCTTGCCTAGTCAAAATGTCATACATCCCAGGAGTCTTCAGGAGGAGACCGGAGGAGGGGTATTCTCAGCTTAGCCCACACTACATCTTGTATGCTTGGGCTAAAAGCAGATGGATTCCAGGAAGCAAATGCTACATGAATCTGCCCTTACTCAAGATGGCAACAGCCAGAAATGTGTTTTTCAAAACCACGGAAGTGACTCGCCTGCAGCGCTGTGGGAAAATATTAGATAAAAGGTATGAAAAAAATAAATAAAAAAATATCCAAAGACGAGGGGGGTGGGGTGTGCCTACATTTTGTATAGTAGCCCATTATGTGTCACTCACCTGAAACCGAAGCCTGTCACCGGCTGTCCCCTCTCCCACGAAGCTTTCATCCTCCTTCTGGGTTTCGCGGCTCAGGTGCTGTGATTGGCTGGAGCCACGATGACGTCACTCCCACACATGTGCGCGGGAGCCACTAGTCGCAGTACAATCTCCTTTAGAAATAGCACGATCGCCGTTTCTAAAGTTTGCATGCGCCGTAGACATCGGCGCCCATCTCATTTGTAAATATCTCCTAAACCGTGGAGGTTTGGGAGATATTTCTTGCACCTACAGGCAAGCCTTAATCTAGGCTTACCGGTAGGTAAAAGTGATTGTAATGGGTTTACACCCACTTTAAGCTGTGCAGAGTTTCCCATTATGGTAAGAGCCCCGAAGACCTGCAGCAGCATAGTTTCACTTTAACAAGAGTAAAGAAATGTTTTGCAAACAATAAAAGATCATCACCCACCTGGTTTACTAAAGAGAATCCGTTTCTTCTCCACATTCCAGCATGCACCTGAGCACATAGCACTAAACAGCGGAGTGGGTGCTCAATCAGCATTGGTGGACTCAGTTCACTCTGGAGTAAGAAACAGTCAAGAAATATGACAACTACAAAGGACATCAATACATGAAATAACATAAGAATGAGACAAAATTATATTGGAGTAAGATGGTAAGAGCCCATTCACACAGGGGCGACAGCTGCCTGACAAGTCGCGTCCCGCTCTGTTCAATAGAATCGTTCTGATCTGAGCGACGCAAGTCGCTCCGACTGAGAAAAAGGTTCTTGTACGACTTTGGGGGCAACTTGGGGAGACTTGCATTGACTTCTATACAGAAGTCATTATGCAAGTCGCCTCTGAAGTCTTCTTCAGGTCGCCTTGTCGAGTCGCCCACCAAAGTTGTTTTCTTACTCTAGCCAAACTCCCAACAATCCAGCTACTGCCAATAAATGAGCCAAATAAGTCTTTATACAAGTCAGAATTTTTTTAAATCTGGTTTTACTCTATTTTTATAGATTAAAGTGATTGTAAAGGTAAATAATAATACAAATAAAAAAAGTATAACATACATGTCTATACTTGCCTGCTCTGTGCAATGAAATTGCACATAGCGGCCGTGAACCTTTTCGGTACCCTGCTGGGGCTCCTGGCCCCATCCCTCTGTCCAGTAACCCTATGGGAAGCTGCTTCCCATGGTAGGCACTCATGTGTGCTTGCACCTGAGCCCCACTGCTGAATCCATTGACACAGACAGCAGTACTCATCACTGGCTTTGATTGACAGTACAGGGAGGGGAGGGAGGAGCTGCAGACGTGCACAGTGCTGAATCGAATGAGGGCTCAGGTAAGTGTGGGTGTGGGATGGGGGGCTGACAACCTAAACATTTTTTACCCAAATGCAAAAAATGTTCAGGCTTTACAACCACTTTAAAAACAGACCGCTTTTATTAACCGCTTAACCCCCGGACCATTCTGGTGATTAAAGCGGGGGTTCACCCTAAAAAAAAATTCTAACATTACATTGAGCCGAGTTGTGCTAATGAAATGATGCTGACCTTTTTTATTTTCTTCCCGTACATAGCGTTTTATCTATAGTTTCACCGCAGCTTCCGGGTAGGGAATCCCGCGGGACTGGGCGTTCCTATTCACATGCCAATTGATTGCGCCGGTGGGAAGCATGCCAATCAATTGGCATGTGAATAGGAACGCCCAGTCCCGCAGGATTCCCTACCCGGAAGCTGCGGTGAAACTATAGATAAAACGCTATGTACAGGAAGGAAATAAAAGGTCAGCATCATTTCATTATCACAACTCAGCTCAATGTAATGTTAGAATTTTTTAGACCAAGCCACTTTTTGGGCACTGCGTCTCCGACAATTGCGCGGCCGTGCGACGTGGCTCCCAAACAAAATGGCGTCCCCCCCCCCCCACACAAATAGAGCGTTCTTTTGGTGGTTATTGATCACCTCTGCGATTTTTATTTTTGCGCTATAAACAAAAAAAGTGACAATTTCGAAAAAATTCAATCTTACTTTTTGCTATATTAAATATCCCTCAAAAAGATATATAAAAACTGTTTTAGTCAGATACGTATTCTTCTGCATATTTTCGGTAAAAAAAAAAAATAAAAAAAATAGCAATAAGCGTTGATTAATGGTTTGCGCAAAAGTTATAGCGTCTACAAAATAGGGGGCCGTTTTATGGCATTATTATTAAATATTATTATTTATTTTTTTACTAGTTATGACAGCGATCTTTATCGTGACTGCGAAATTATGGCGGACTCATCGGACACTTTTGACACCATTTTGGGAATTGTCATTTTTACAGCGATCAGTGCTATAAAAATGCCACTGGTAGTGAAGGTGTTACCCACTAGGTGGCGCTGCAGGGGTTAAGTGTTCCCCAAGAAGTGATTCCAACTGTTTGGGGGGTGTGGCTACATGTGACATCACTGATGACCGTTCCCGATCACAGGGAATGGTCATCAGTGACAGTGTCACTACACAGAATAGGGGAATGCCTTGTTTACAAAGGCATTCCCCCGTTCTGCTTTTGCCGCCCGCAACCGCGGGCCTCTCTGGAACATAGAGTTGCCAGGGCACGCGGTAGGCGCGCATCCGCTGGGCGGCAGATTTAAATGGATGTACTTGTACGCCAATCTGCCTGCCCGTGCCATTCTGCCGACGTGCGTGCGGCGGTAGGCATGTGGTTAAAAACATCTTGAACAATGTGTGGTGTGAACAGACATACATACACCTACGGTACTTACAAATGGCAGAAGCTCAGGACACTTGTAGGCCACTTCACTTTTACTGAGCAATGCATGAAGCCCTAAGAGTGAAAAAGAAAGCAATAAGAATTAGCACAAAGATCCAGTTATTTATTCCATTAGGCACTACTTAGAACCGAGGAAAGCTTATAATCTTCAGTATTAAATGCTATAAAGCAAACTTTTATTGTATTGCAGCTTACCACTCCTTAGATACGGCGGCACTGGCTGCATTATTTTCATTTTAGAAGCCTTTTTATTTTCGCCTAGTGGTATGTTATTTAACAGAACAAGCTGTCCTGCAGATGTAGTAGTTGGAGGGTTGAGACAAATCATTTAACACTGACAGGGGTATATGCAGCTCAGGCATGCCCTCAGAGCCCAGCTGGGTTCGGAGGCGGTAGATGTGAGCAGTCCGCAGGTGTTGGACGTGATCTTGGGAAAGGACTCCGCCAAACTTACGTCCAACCTATATTATGTTATCCGGCGACATCGGGTCAGCGGGATAGTGCAGGCGGCCAAGATAAAGTGGGAGGATGATGTGGGCCCCATAGAGGATACAGAGTGGGATGAGATACTGGAGGGCGTAAAGAACACGTCCCCTAAATTATCAGATAGATTGACTCAACTATATATTCTCCACCGAGCGTATATAACACCCCAGAGGCTGGTGAAATTTCAGCCCACCAAGAGCCCATTGTGTCCTATGTGTTCAGTAACAGAGGGCTCTTTTTACCATATGCTTTGGCATTGCCCCGATGTACAGGCATACTGGCTCCAGGTGACGCAATTCCTGCATGACTGCATGGGAACCCCGGTGGGCATGGATCCCAAGCTGTGCCTACTGGGACTAATCCCAGATGTGGATACGGAAAAGTACCAAGCCATTTTTATATATGAATCACTTTTCTTGGCCAGAAAGTTGGTGGCAAAGACCTGGATGCAACCCAGGGCCCCGACTTTGGAGGACTGGAAGAGAGAGGTCAATGCCATTCTCCCGTACAGGAAACTCATATATATACATAGAGGGAGACCGCAAAAATTTGCCAATGTATGGGACAGGTGGCTGGGGGACGGCGAAACATGCACGAGCTGAACCACCTCACCCTACAGAATCACACTAGATGGGGCGGGGGGAGCGGAGTAATGTCATGTAGCTATGCAGAGTGGGCACACCTCCTAAAATAAACTTCTTTTGCATGAAGATAGCAAGATAACTAGTCGCTTATGTCTTAATATGTACCAAATGCAAGGAATTAACAGGATATGTGTAATGATACCTGCTGTTAAGTTTGATCTGGGGGCTATGTTGGCCCAATGACATTTATACATGTATGTATTCCTCCTTTTTTCTTTCATGTTACATCTCAATAAACTTGAACTTTTATGGTTTAAAAAACACTGACAGGGGTGCTCACAATGGTCAGTATTTATTTATGCAAAATCTGTAACTGCTTGTAAATTTCTAGATGTACTAGCAGATTTAAATACACTAAGAAATTGAAGCCAAACTCCAGCTAACCCCTTGACTCTCTTCAGACTGACAATTCTGTTGTCCAAAGGCGCCGCTCTGCTCCTTCGTCCAGAGTGGGGGGCATCCTAATACAGAAATTTCTTAATGGCCAGACCACCAGGTGGAAACAGAGGTAAAGAAGCCTTAAAGAAAACGAATGCAACCGCCACATCTACTGACTGGTAAGCTTCAATATACTACATTTTTAGTTTAGCAATTTATGGATTCTAAAACAAGCACTTGCTAGTCTCTGTAGCTTTGCATAGAGGATAGTGACGCTGCAACCAGTAATGAGATAATGTGTCCATTATTTCAGTCTTATTATGACGATTCTGAATATATATGGGACACAGCGACATTAGGCTAAAGATGGGAACAGGGAAGAGAATGGGAGAAAGTCCTGTACACAAAAATATCTATAGTTCATAATCCAGGGCAAGCCTAATGCCGCGTACACACGATCACTTTTTGTGATGAAAAAAAACGACGTTTTAAAAAACGTAATTTAAAATGGTGTGTGGGCAAAACATTGTTATGTCTTCAAAAAAACGACCAAAAAAAAATTCGAACGTGCTTGAATTTTTTGTGTCGTTTTTCAAAATGTCATTTTTTGTGTCATAAAAAGTGATCGTGTGTGGGCAAAACGACGTTTAAAACGTTGTTTTTAAACCCGCGCATGCTCAGAAGCAAGTTATGAGACGGAGCTTTAATGGAACAGAGTGCCGTCGAACGTGGTGTACATCACCACGCTTTGCTAGAGCTTTTTGGAAAAACGATGGTGTGTATGCAACGTCGTTTTGGAAAATGAAGTTTTAAAAACGTTGTTTTGTTTCGTCACATAAAACGTTGTTTTTTTATCACAAAAAGTGATCGTTTTGCACGCGGCATTAGGGGGAAGATGAGAGCAGACTCCAAATAGGTAAAGGAGAGAGAGAGAGAGAGAGAGAGAGAGAGAGAGAGAGAGAGAGAGAGAGAGAGAGAGAGAGAGAGAGAGAGAGAGAGAGAGAGAGAGAGAGAGAGAGAGAGAGAGAGAGAGAGAGAGAGAGAGAGAAAGGCACCTCCAGGTTAGGGACAATGAAATCTTTAAGGCTGCGTACACACGATCGGTCAAAACCGATGAAAACGGACTGAAGGTCTGTTTCATCGGTCCAAACCGATCGTGTGTGGGCGCCATCGGTCAGTTATCCTTCGTAAAAAAAAAAAGAGAACTTGCTTTAAAATTGAACCGATGGACGCCTAACCGATAGGTCAAAACCGTTCGTAAGTATGCAAAACCATTGAATAAAAAGCCGCGCATGCTCAGAATCAAGTCGACGCATGCTTGGAAGCATTGAACTTCATTTTTTTCAGCACGTTGTTGTGTTTTACGTCACCGCGTTGGACACGATCGGTTACTTAACCGATGGTGTGTAGGCACATCAGACCATCAGTCAGCTTCATTGGTTAACCGATGAAAACGGTCCTTCGTACAGCGCTCATCTGGTGGACTGATGGTGTGTACGCAGCCTGAGAGGTGCATTTATCCACTTATATAATGGAATTCAGGCACATGTCCTTATTATGGCTCTTTATGTGGTGTCCGTCTGTGGATTTCCGCCTCTTGGATTACTTCTGCAGCTGTCCGTCTGTCTGTCTGTGAAGGAGTGATCCTCTCGTTAGACAGGAAATGCTGGTGGCCGGGGTACAGGAACCGAGGCTTGATCCAGGATGGCCGGTGTTGGTGCACAGTGTCGGGCGTGATGATGTGACGGGCAGTAGCGTAGCGACAACGTTTTGGAGCATGCTCTGAAACGTCGTTGCTGCGCTACTGCCTGTGACGTCATCACACCCGACACTGTGCACCAACACCTGCCATCTTGGATCAAGCCTCGGTTCCTGTACCCCGGCCACCAGCATTTCCTGTCTAATGAGAGGATCACTCCTTCACAGACAGACAGCTGCAGAAGTACTTCAAGAGGCTGAAATCCACAGACAGAGACCACATAAAGGGCCAGAATAAGGACAGAATTCCATGATGTAAGTGGATAAATGCAGCGGTTAAAGATTTCATTGTTCCTAACCCGGAGGCGTCTTTCTCTCAGTCTCTGTAGCTTTGGCCACTGTGAAGTAGTTTGTCCTCAAAGTTTGTGAGCAGTAAAACCTCATCAGTTTTTCTTTCACTAAGGCCTCTTTCACACATGCAGAAGCCCCCCCCCCACCCCTTCCTGACCAGGCCATTTGTTTGCAATACGGCACTAGGTTACTTTAACTGACAATTGGGGGATTGTGCGACGTTGTACCCAAATAAAATGTATGTCCTTTTATTTCCCACAAATAGAGCTTTCTTTTGGTGGTATTTGATCACCACTGCTTTTTATTTTTTTGTGCTATAAACAAAAAAAGACCAACAGTTTGGATTTTTTTTAACTTTCTGCTATAAAACATATCCAACAAAAATGTTTTTAAAAATCAAATTTCATCATAAATTTAGGGCAATATGTATTCTACGTGATTTTGGTAATAAAAAAAAAATATCCCAACGAGCATATATTGATTGGTTTGAGCAAAAGTACAAAGGTATAGATAGCATCTACAAAACTATAGGATATTTATACTTTTTTTTGTTGTACTAGTAATCAGAAACCAGTGACATTAATACAATGATCAGTGCTAAAAATATATACGCAGTCACTGTACTGACACTGGCTGGGAAGGGGTTATCAGGGGCATCAAAGTGTTAACTGTGTGCCTAGCCAGTGTTTTTTTTACAGTGTGGCAGGTGCTTTTACTAGCGGAAGGCATGGATTCATGCCCCTGCTTTGCATAGACACGGGAGCCATGCTTTCCTTACTGACAGAACGGCGATCTGCCTTTTGTACATAGGCAGTTAGGCAATCTGCCTGCATACTGAACAGTCGTGAGTGCTGGCGGACATCGAGTCTGCGGTACCTGCCCATTAATCTCCCACTGTGTGTGATCACAGTAGGAGCGAGCCGTCAGCGGCACGCACCCTACGCGAAACAGCTGGATTACAGATACGATACAACCCTGTAGCGCTAAAACTGATATGAGGCGGACCAGAACTGGTTAAGAGATCAAGAATCCAAAGACACAGGATACAGTTTCTAGCCAGACATCAGAACCAGCATACAGAGTAGAAGTGAAAAATAACCTTTTCCTACATTTTATATAAACAGAGCAGAGATCTACCGTTGTGCTGTCAACTTAATGGCTATATGTGAAATACCTACCTGCTAGAAGTCGTGAGACCGGGAGGTGGATGCTAACTTTCTCCTGAGACACACAGTATCGTATGGTATCCACCGAGTGACCCGCCATGCTGAGAGTTATAGGCTGTTCCCCATCCGTGAACCCACCGTGACAATGTGTCAGCACCTCCAGGCACTTCTTATAGGCTTCAATCAGAACGTGCTCCTGGAGACCAATAAGACAACTTAACTTTTTTATATTGTTCTTCGCTCACTTTGAGGTTATGCTATATTTTGGCAGACAGATCGAATAAAAAAAAGAAACAAAAAACGGATAAAATCAATGCATTGAAGAAAAAAGTAGGATGCGACACTTACATCAATAGAACACCAATCTTGCATCATGGAAATGATATGGGTCAGCTTCATCTGTAAAGTGAAAGCCGCCTCCCACTCCGGCTCCATCTCAATATGCTGGCCTACCTGGCGGGTTATCGGGTCCATCCCCTGCACACAGACAGGCAGGTGAAGCAGCGATACAGGAGAAATTTCTAATAAAGAATTTGCATATAATGAAAGACAACGGACAAAAAGACATACCTGCATGCACTTCAGCAGTTCTAGAAAGGCATAGAACCCTTCAAGGAACTTGAAGCGTAGAGCTGATGACCACTCAGGAGGTTTGCTAATAAGCAGATACCTAGCGAGAAAAAATAAAAAAATTCTTGATCATCTTTCATAGACCACCAGCATACTTTCCAAAATTGATCTTAACCGCTTAGGGACCGCTACACGCAGATTTACATCGTCAGAATGGCACGACTGGGCAGATGGGCGTAGATGTACGTCCCCTTTAATTTGCCACTATGTGGTCGTACGCGCTTGCGACCCTGTCACAAGCTCTGTGACCGTGGGACCCACGGACTCTATGTCCGCTGGTGTCCCGGGGCTGAAGAACAGGGAGATGTCAGTGTAAACACAACATCTCCCCGTTCTTCCTAGTGACATGTCACTGATCAAATGCTCCCTCTCAACGGAGCAGCGATCAGTGATGTGTCACTCGAAGTGACGCCCCCTAAGAGTTAGAATCACTCCCTAGGACACGTAACCCCTTCAGCACCCCCTACAGGTTAACCCCTTCACGGCCAGAGCCATTTTAACAGTAATCAGTGCATTTTTATAGGACCCAAAATGGTTTCAAAAGCGTCCGATGTGTCCGCCAAATTGTCGCAGTCACAATAAAAATGCCATAAACGCTATAAATTTTGCGCAGACCGATCAATGTACGCTTATTGCGATTTTTTTTTACCAAAAATATGAAGAAGAATACGTATTGGCCTAAACTGAGGAAAACATTGTTTTATATATTTTTTGGGGATATTATAGCAAAAAGTGAAAAATATTGATATTTTTTTCAAAATTGTTGCTTTATTTTTGTTTATAGCGCAAAAAATAAAAACCGCAGGGGTGATCAAATACCACCAAAAGAAAGCTCTATTTGTGGGAAAAAAAGGATGCCAATTTTGTTTGGGAGCCACGTCACACGTCTGCGCAATTGTCAGTTAAAGCGACGCAGTTCCAAATCGCAAAAAGTAGCCTGGTCTTTGGCCAGCCAAATGGTCCGGGCTGAAGTGGTTAATGATAGGATCAAATATGGCTTTATTGCTCTGCCAACTAACATGATTGTGAGCACTGAAGATGTTCGGTTTACAGAAGCAAAATAGCACCTGAGCCAACAACTCCAAAAAAGGTCCACAGAAAAGTGCAGGTTACCTGCATGAAACCCACGGGGGTACACTGTGCTGCGCCACATCAGTGTGAAAGCGCCCTAACACTATAGGTTGGCCAGGGCTCATATAAGCTGGAAGAAGTACCCTGGAAGGGTGTTTTTAGGTTGCCATTTGCCTACTTACTTCAGATCCAAAACTAGACTCTGAACTCTTCTAAACTTGAAAGCTTGCAGTGCCGTGTATCGTTCAAACTGAAACCTGCCCTGGATATCCCGATGTCTCAAATGATCCATAAATGTCCTTATTATGATGGTCATTAGGTTCTCTTCAGTGATCAACATCCGGGCCTAGGCAAGATCAAAAGGTTTCATCTTTAGGAAATATTAGTAGTATAACAATAAGGGACATTGTGTCAACATGTACTGAGAATCTGGTGAGGAAATGGTGAAAAACCTTGAAAGGAATGAAGAAGTGTGAACAGTTCTACTCGTAATGAACATCCATTCATGGAAATAAAGTGTGAAATGAGTCAAGTTTGCTGTAATCACAATGAACTATCTTAAACTGCCCTGCCAAACAAGAGGTTGGTGGAAGTAGAAAAGATCATGAAAGGATTCAACATTTTAGGCCCTTTTCACACTGGGGCGGGAGCCGCGGTGGCGGTATAGCGCTGCTAATTTTAGTCGGATTTGTCGCGGGATTCGGCCGCTAGCGGTGCGGTAGTAACCCCCGCTAGGACCCGATAAAGGGTTAATACCGCCTGCAATGCACCTCTGCAGATATACACGCCGCTCCTCTCACTGCTCCAAAGATGCTGCTAGCAGGAGATTTTTTTCTCTCCTGCCAGCGCATCGCCTCAGTGTGAAAACTCTCCGGCTTTCACATTCAGTATGCAGTGCAGGCGTTTTTCAGGTGGTATAGCAGCACTATTCCGCCTGAAAAACTCCTCAGTGTGAAAGGGGTCTTAGGGTATTGGCAAGACCCCGATTTTTCTTTTTTTAAAGGATCACTAATATTTTCTATAACCCTACATTGAATGATCAAACAGCATCATCACACAGGTTCAGTCTCCCTGCCATGGAAATATTGCATAGGAGGAATCTGGATATGTAGTGACTTCCTTTGGCTAAACTACGACGACCCTTTATCTAAATAGGCCTGTTGTAATAGAAATATGCTCATTTTCAGGGGGAAGCGCTGGATTATAAAAAACAAAAACAAAACACACAGTTGGAAAAATAATTATTTAATCCCCTGCAGAGTTTGCCCACTTACAAAGAAATGAAGGATCAAGATTTTTTTTTAAATGATAGAGACAGAATATCAACAAAAATCCCCCAAAAAAAAAACACAAAACAAATGTTAGGAATTGAGTTGCAGTTCATTAAAGGAACACTAAAGTCAGGAATATATATATATTTTTTTAAATAACAAACATGTTATACTTACCTCCACTGTGCAGCTCGTTTTGCACAGAGTGTCCCGGAAAGCTGTCTTCTGGGGTCCCTCGGCGGCTGTCTCGGCTCCTCCTCGCAAAAGCTTTGTACCTTCATGCGAGAAAGCTTGCACGGTGGAAAGCTTTTGTGAGCGCACTCCCGAAATACAGTGGCGGCCATATCACTCGTCCCTGCCCCCCGGCGTGCCGCGTCATCCGCTGTGATTGATAGCAGCGCCAGTCAATGGCTGCGCTGCTATCAATCCGCCCAGCCTAGCCAATCAACGGCCAGGCTGGGAACCGAACAGGATGACGTGGACGCGCCCGGGAATTTCGAACGGTCAGGTAAGTAAAACGGGGGCAAAAAACTTTTACCTTTACAACCCCTTTAAGTATTTGATCCCCTACCAACCAACAATAATTCTGGCTCCCACAGACTGGCTACAGTATGTGCTCATATGGTACACAGATTAGTCCTGTCAATTTAAAGTGGTTGTAAACCCACTTTGACTTTTACCTACAAGTAAGCCTATAATAAGGCTTACCTGCAGGTATAAAGAATATCTCCTAAACCTGTACGGTTTAGTAGATATTCCCCTCGCAATGTGCAGCGGCGCATGCGCAGGGGGAATCTACGGCCAAAGGACCGGCCACCGCCGCCCTGGCCGGATTTAAATCTGCCGCGCGCATGCGCGGGAGTGACGTCATCGCCGCTCCAGCCAATCACCGCGCTGGAGCGGCGATACCCGGAAGACACGCTGAGTCAAGAGATCTCGCTCGGCGTGGACCAGGTAAGTTTCCTACACCTCGTTCCGAGGTAAGTATTTCATAATGAGCTAATATGCGGTGCATACTAGCTCATTATGACTTTTGCCTTGCAGGTGTGGGGAATTTTTTTTTTTTTGGGGGTTTACAACCGCTTTAAGAAGGTGCTCCCAACGACAACTCGTTATGTGTATAAACGACACCTGTCCACAGGAACTTTTTATTCCATCCAAACTTCACCATCATGGGCAAGATCAAAGAGCTGCCAAAAAACTTCAGGGATAAGAGTGTAGACCAAATGGAAGAAATACAAAATAACCATCAATCGCCCTTGGTCTGGAGCTCCATGCAAGATTTCGCCTCATGGGGTACGGATGATCATAAGGCTGCTTTCACATTGGGCAGTGGAGCCGCGGTGGCGGTATAGCAGCGCGATTTTTAGCGCTGCTATACCATCGTATTTACCGCAGTATTGGGCCGCTCTGTAGAGGCGCATTTCGAGCGGTATTACCGCGATTTCCAATTGATTTTAATGGGAAGGAATGGTATAGGAGCGGTAAACACACCGCTCCTATACCGTTGCAAAGATGCGACTAGCAGGCTAGCGGCCTTTCACATTGAAGACTACAGGGCAGGTTTTTTTCAGGCGGTATAGCAGCGCTATTTTTAGCGCTGTTACGCCTGAAAAAAGCCTCAATGTGAAAGGGGCCTAAGAAAAGTGAGGGATCCGCTCAGAACTACACCGGAGGAGCTTGTGAATGATCTCAAAGGCAGTTGGGACCACAGTCACCAAACAAACCATTGGTAACACAATACACCACCATGGATTGAAATCCTGCAGCACCCCGCAAGGTCCCCCTCCTTAAGATGGCATATTTACATATTACATATTTACAGATAAGACCAAAATTGAGCATTTTGGCATTAACTTGACTCGCTGCGATTGGAGCAGTGGTTCTCAACACCTGTCCTCAGGACCCACTAACAGGCCAGATTTTATGTATTACCTTGCAAACTGGAATACGGCAATCACTGAGCAGCAAATGATAACACCTGGGATGTATTTCAGTTATCTTGCAAACATGGCCTGTTAGTGGGCCCTGAGGACAGGAGTTGAGAACCACTGGTTTGGAGGAAGAAAAATTCTGACTATGATCCTAAGAACACCATCTCAACAGTGAAGCACAGAGGTGGAAACATTATGCTGTGGGGCGGTTTCTCTGCTAAAGGTAAAGGCCGACTTTGCCACATTGAGGGGCCAATGAACGGGGCCATGTAGTGAAAGACCTTGGATAAGAACCTTCTTCACTCATCCAGAACACTGGACAGAACAGATGGGTCTCCAGCATGACAATGACCCTAGGCAACAAAGTGGCTGAAGAAGAAGTGGCCTAGTCAGTCTCCAGACCTTTATCCTATAGAAAATTTATGGAGGGAGCTGAAACTGAGTTTACAAGCAACAGCCAAGAAACCTTAAATAGGAGGTCCAGCCCCCCCTTGAAAAAGTTAAAAGTCAGCAGCTACAAATACTGTAGCTGCTGACTTAATATTAGGACACTTACCTGTCCTGGAATCCAGCGATGTTGGCGCCACCGCCAAAGTTTTCATCAGCTCTCGGGTACTGCCACCATTGCCTGTAAGGGAAACCGGCAGTGAAGCCTTGTGGCTTTACTGCTGGTTCCCTACTGCGCTGCACTTTGTGAATGGCCCGGCGGCAGGGGAAGTTTGAGGTGGCAGAACTTCAGAGCGACCTCGCAGCAGCCAGGTCTCCCAAAAATGGGAACAGGTACCTGTCAAAAACGAAAGGCACTGGAGAGATAAGCAGAGCTTCCACTTTTAAGGATTTAGAGAAGATCTGTAAAGGAGATGGACCAAAATCATCCCATGAGATGTGTGTAAACCTGGTTACCATCTACAAGAAATGACTTACCTCTGTGCTTGCCAACAAGGGTTTCTCCACCAAGTACCAAGTCATGTTGTGCTTGGGGATTAAATAATTATTTTACTCACAGTACTGCAACTCAATTTATAACATTTGTATCATGTGTTTTTTCTGGATTTTTGGTTGTCTCTATCATTTAAAATACACCTATGATAAAAATGATGGACCCTTCATTTCTTTGTAAGTGAACTTACAAAATCAGCAAGGATCAAATAATTATTTTCCCCACTGTACATACTTGCATACCTTCTACAGCAGAGGTGTCAAACACAAGGCCCGCGGGCCAAATCAGGCCCTCCAAGCCATTTCATGTGGCCCTCACCCTCCTCTGGTCTTCCTCCAGACGTTTACTTTCTGCTTTTAAGCAATGTATCAAGCTTCTTCCCAGCAGCAGCTTAAGGAAATGGGGATGCACTGATGTAAGGGAGAGTGGGGGACTCAACGTCTGATGGTGGGGGGACTCTTAACATCTATTGTAAGGGGAGGGGATGCGCTGGACATCTAACCTGACAGACACAAGCGGACCTTTTGAGGGCAATCTTAATGCTGATGCGGCCCTTGATGAAATTGAGTTCGACACCCCTGTTCTACAGCATTGGTGCTGCAAGCTGTCCCCTGCCGGCTCTAAGCCAAGAACTGAGCTATCACATGACCACTGAAGGCGCAGTTCTTGCTTTTCACTGGGCAGAGAGCAGCAATCGTCAGTCACAAGCTCTCTGCTCAGCACCACTACTCGGGGCAGGAGAGGGGGTGGCTGCGGCTGGCTCAGTCTCGTAGCGGTGCACCGATAGGTTGAGCCAGCTGCCTGTAAAGCATCGGATGGATCCCGACATTGTCAGGATCCCTTCAGAATTTGGAGCGGGTCTGTGCCATCAGCAGGCTTGGCGAATTATGCTTTACCTTTGCAGGGAAATAAAGGGAAAGTAAAACCCATCAGGGAATTGCACTCCTGTGACCCAGGCGAGATGCCCAGCCTAAAAAGCTCAGGCTGGACTTCTCCTTTAAATAGTACCTTAAGCACAAGAAATTAACAATGCCTGATGGTGGGGGGGTAAGGAAATTTGACTATGTTTCACATTACACCCTAAGTAGGAGTTAAAACTAGGGTTGCACTGATACCGTTTTTTTGTTATTGGCGAGTACAAGTACCGATACTTTGGGTCAAGTACTTGCCGATACCGAGTACTGATACTTTGTGGTGCGATTTGCATCAATACAAAAAAAAAATAATCCACAAATCGAAGAAATGCACAAGCTTTGAACAGGAATGTGGTGAGATTCCTGTCTAAATCACACCCAATAGCCATTTCCCCCCACTACGAAAGGGAACATGTCATCCACCAATGATAGCAAATCAGGGATGCTGGAGGTTCTCACAGGGCTGGAGGAGAAGTTCTGGGACCCTGTGGGTATAGAGGTTTATAAAACCTAAAAAACACATTACATACACCTGCCTATAACACGTATTTCCTCATTATGTTAAGACAAAATATAAATAAGCACATGGGGGGAAACTGACATGAAATTAGCGCAGGCACTCACTCATGCAACCCATGATAAAAGCTGAACTGTTTGCGCTGGTTGACACGGCCCGTCAGCCTGGCGAATACTTACGAATCCAAGGGCGCTGCGTGTGTGTACAGTGATTCGGATACTTACAAGTGAAGGGACTGTGAATATCTGTACGGATAGGTCAGTGATTGAGAACTCCCTGTCGTGGTCATCTTTGACATAATCACTCTGCAATCGCTCATAGTTCTAGTGAGAGGAAGGTAAGAAAGACAAGGGGTGCCATCTATCAGTTCACAACAGACGCGGGCATTTACTCACCAGGGTGGGGACAGTGAAGAGTTGGACAGACAGAGCAGCCACCGACACGGCTCGCTCGTGATCATCCTCCATAAAATCTTTCTGCAACTGCTGGTAATTCTAAACAACAAGTGGGAAATTCACCTCCAATCCACACTGGCCTTGTAAACTAGGCTTCATAGCTTTAACGTATGTCAAGGTAAACTATAGTGCATTGTCACTGAATAAAGTTTACCAGTTATTGTAAAAGTAAATTTTGACTTTAAATTTATTATAAATACATCAGGCTGATGGCGGGTATAAAGTGAGAGCATCTAGAGGGCCCGGTATGGATGCCTACCACCTATTTCTGTTGACCAGAGAGGCAACCAATCATAGTAATGGGCATACAGGAATATATGGAAAACAGGAGGAAGCAGGCAAGCGACAAAATTAACATGTGTTGGTGTTTTGCAGTTTCACAAAAGTCTGGCATCCAGGGGTAATGGAAGCTGTGACAAGCACACAGACACCTCTAGGTGGCCGTACTTTATACCTGCAAGCACTTTAAAGTGTTACTAAACCCAGTACCCTCAATTCACTATATCTGGTCTCCCACACTACCCACAACATGGAAATGCAATTATTATAGTAAATATATAAACAGTTTAATACTTTCATCAGCAGTATATAGCAGTTATGTGACTATCAATGTCTGGTTAAAGCTTGTAGAAGTTTTAATTTTTCTTTGGCAGTCTTATGAGGCTGCATGACCCCTGACCCTCTGTCTAGACAGTGCCGATTGGCCCTGTGCTGATCACATTCATCGTCCTGAAAAAAAAAAAGGAACAAAAACTTCTCTAGCAATACACACTAAACTGAGCATGTGCAGAGTGCCCCCAAGGCTCTATACTATCAGCAGATGAATTGGGGACCGTAAAAAAAGGAGAGGATCAGAGAAGATGGGATCAAAGCTTTTTTACACAATGCAGAGGATTAAACTCCACAGCGAGTATAACAAGCATACTTTACTGCATATAGACACTGATTTTTATTGTTGTGGGTTCAGTAACACTTTAAAAACTTGCTGTAACATAATTTGAGTATTAAAAAGGCTCATTGAATCTCTCAATAGTATTTATCCATAGATCCGGCCATCAGCCAACTTCCCTGCTCAATACTACATAAAATAAGATTTTACATGCAGTTGGTTTTCAGTCAGTATGATCCTGACTGATAGATCTGCACTGAGGAATAAAAACAATAAAATATTCACTGTGCAGCACAGCAATTATATGTGATGGGCAGATATGACAGCCCATGGATGCATTTAAATAAAATATAGTCAAGAAAGATTTTTTAAAGAATGAATGCATCCAAGATAAAGCTATAGATTCCTGTAAAAATGTAAAGAAATACCAGGTATGGTATAAATGTTGTACACTGGTACATTGGTCCAGCTTGGACTAATGCAACAATCCATATACCAGACCTGGCAGATGCTCCTAGAAGATGAAAATCACTAGACACCGCTACTCCAGTGCTCTCCACTTGCTTCCAGTTCCTGTGCTGGGGGGCTGGCCTGATGCATTGCGATTACAGGAGATTAGTCACTCCGCCTCTCCACCTCGTCCAATCAGAGGACGCTTTGCATCCATTCAGAAAACGCAAAGCATTCTCTGAATGACTTCCAATGCTCAGAGGTCAACCTCCTGTGTTCACAATGCATCAGGCTGACCGCCTAGCACGGGACCGGAAGTGGAAATCACTGAAGCAGAGTAGGCAGCTTCCAGGTGCATCGGCCAGATATGGAGAATGCAGTTACATTCGTTAGGTAGTTACATTGTAACTATGTAAAAATAAACCATCACTGAAATTCTTCATTACAGAATCAATATGGGAAGAAACTCACAAGTAAATGTCAGAAACCAACATCAGTGCTGTTCATTCTGTTCACAAGGCATTAAAGTGTATGTAAAGCCAAAAATTTTATTTTTATGCATAGACTAGGGATAGGCAAACTTTTTTTTTCAGCTTTTGATAGTATGGAGCGGGATTAGAATGCTTGTTAATTTTTATTACTGTATGTGCTCCTGTTAAAGAGGAAGTGAAGTGGTCCTCTTTAATTGTACTTACAGGTAAGCCTATAGTAAGACTTGCCTATAGGTACTGTAAATATCTCCTAAACCTGCACCGTTTGGGAGATATTTACTATATATGCTGCAGACAACGCCATGCGCACTGAACGGTCATGCTCGTGCCGTTTCTTCAGAACCCGTGCCATGACCAGTAGCACCCGTGGGAGTGGAGTCAACGTGGCTCCAGCCAATTACAGCGTCGGATTCCGCAAACTCTGGAAAAATGTCCGCTGTGGGAGTGGCACTGCAGGGCATAGTTCTAAGGTAAGTATTTTATACTAGCTCATCATGCCTTCATCTGGCAGTTTTTTTGGAGGTTTACAAACTCTTTAGAGCGACACTAAAGATAAAAATTAAAATAAACGTGTTATACTTACCTCCACTGTGTGGCTCGTCTTGCACAGTGGCCCAGATCCACTTCTTCTGGGGTCCCCAAGCGGTTGTCATGGGTCCCCCTCCACAAAAGCTTTCCACCTTGTCGGATGTTTTTTCACCTTAATGCATAGGATGCATTAAGGTGAAAAAACATTTACCTTTACAACCCCTTTAAAGAGGAGGTTCATCCTAAATATAGTCTTTCTCATGTGATCCAGCATACTGGCGTCAGCGCCAGTATGCTGTTTTTTTTTTTTTTAAATCCCCCACTTACTGTGTAATCTTTATTTTTTATTTCCTTCCCCCGTGGTGGATGGCGCCTGAATAGCGCATCACGGCTTCCGAAAATGTCCCCGAATTAGGACTCGGGTATTTCCGGTGCAATGCGGCGCCTGCGCACAGACCTAGGAGCTGACTGCGCAGGCGCCGTATTTCTCCGAGTCCTATGGCTATGGCGCGTCACGCCCTCCAAAAAAAGCCGAACGCCAGTATGCTGGATCACATGGGAAAGACTATATTTAGGGTGAACCTCCGCTTTAAGGAGATTTACCCTCTCTATTTGTCCTGTTTACCATTACTGTATAATTGGAAGTAAAGGAAAATCACAATCTTTGGGTTGTCCCCAGAAAAGCAATAGAAGAGAAATCTTTCAACGGGGACACTAGTTCTAGTGACCTGGGGCCCCTAAAGGAATTCCCTTTATTTGTAGGGATTTCCTCTCACTTCCTGGATGGCCAATATAACCCTCCATAACTTTATCCAAAATGGAAAAAACGAAATAAAAAAGTTTTGCCTATAGTTCTACTTTAAAGTTGAATTTCAGATGTTTTCTACTGTAAACAGCATTGCTTTCTTTTCTTTCAACTACATTATTAAACAGTCTTGCTGGAAGCACCCCAGGACATCAAATTGTCCTTTGTACATCAAAGCACTGGGCAGCATTTTTTTTTTTTTTTTTTTTTAAGTGTATTTTTTGTGCGTGAACTCGAGAGAGAGGAGCCGGACTGCAGGAGTTGGGAGTAGGCAGACCCTCCCCCCGGAGGCATTCGCCATCCTTCTCCATGCCCCTGGTGGCAATGGCGGGTGTGAAGGGGGGCCTCCCACTCACCCCGCCCTACCTGCTCCTCTTGGGAGCCCAACTGGGGCCCAACGGGACCCCAATGGGGCAGAGGGACTCCCCCTATGAGGGAGTGAGGGGGCCTAGCCCACCCAGCCAGCCCCGTAGGTCCTTCGCCTCTCTTTATTTTAAGAGACCGCATGGCCAAAGTGCGTGTGTTTTTTTAAACCAATTTCGTGTGCGTGCAAGTGTGGTGGTTTTTGGGGGGGGGGGGTGGGCGTACTAAGCACAGGTGTACCTTGCATAGCACACCCACCGGGAGCCGGGCTGAGACCACCAAACTCAATTCACATGTAGCCTGGGCAGCATTTTGCCAATCTGGTATTGTAGCAAAAAAAAAAAAAAAAAAATTTTTGTGAATGAATGAAAAACGTATATAGCGCGACACATGCGAACTAAATCGCCTCTGGGCGCTCGTTGTTCCAGTATCTCATAACCTCAAAAGAGCAGAGTTTTAATCCGTCTTCTGAAGGTTAGCTGGTTTTCCTCCAACCGAATGCTGGTTGGTAAAGTGTTCCATAGTCTGGGACCTTGGACCGCAAACCTTTTTCTCCTTTGCACTTGAATCTGGCCTTGGGTACTTTGACCAAGTTTTGGTCGCTGGATCGCAGAACGCGATTGGGATTGTGGGCTTCTATTTTATCGCAAAGATATTGCGGGGCTTTTCCATGGATGCATTTATGAGTCAGACAGAGAGCTTTAAAAGCAATTCTGTCCTTTACTGGCAGCCAGTGAAGGGATCTCAGAGAAGGTGAGATGGATTCCCAGGGTTTTTTCCCAGTCACAAGTCTGGCGGCCGTATTTTGGACGACTTGCAAAGTGATTTGGTACTTCGGGAGTCCGAGGTAAAGGGCATTTGCATAGTCCAGTCTGGAGTTCACAATTGTTCCCACCACGACTGCTACGTCTTCTTTGGGAATGAATGGAATAAGTCTGCGTAGTAGGCGCAGCAGATGGTGAGATCCGCTGACTACTGACCCTATTTGTGCGTCCATTGTCATGTGGGTGTCCCTCCAGATAATTTCAATGGATCGATCGTGAACGGCTCTAGAAAGCTGTATACCAACGATCAGATTATCGTACGATCGCTTTGAAATCAGTATTTTATTATTTAAAGCTATAAAAAAAAAAAAAAAAAAAAAAACCTGCCCTTGCATTGGGGCTTACTTCTAAAAACAGCAAGAGAGGTCAAGGATGGAAGGTTTAAAAGCCCTTTTACTACTCGTTAAGAATATATAAATTGTCTAATGTTAAAAGCCAGGGGCAAATGTGCACTTTACTGCTGTCTGAATGTGCACAGAGAAGGAAATTGGACACCTCTTTACAACATCCCCGTTTGTGACTTAAAGTGGTAGAAAAACCCGTTTTGATTTTTTCACCTACAGGTAAACCTACAATAAGGCTTACCCTTAGATGAAATGAATATCTCCTAAACCTGTACCATTTAGGACAGGGGTGGCAAACACAAGGCCCACGGGCCGAATTTGGCCCGCGGGACCTTGTAATGTGGCCCGCACCAGCTGATCGGAATGTCAGTGTTTCTCTGGTGATTCTGTATTTACCTGGCTGCACGTACCCAGGTGCGCCGCCAGCCAATAGCCATCCATCACGCTGCGGCTGCCAATGCCATCAATACTTCCCTCCGGCTCCTCCTACGTTTAGAGCGGCCCTGCTCCCCTCCCAGCGGCGTGACGTATCTCAGGGGGTCGCGGCCGTATGCGGGAGGGGATGGGAGGAGGAGCCGAGCCCGAGGAGAGAGAGAGGCTGTTAAATTTACAAGAGGAGGCGGAAACCAGCGCCGCCGAGGAGGAACGATACAGTCAGTGCCAGCAAGTTTAAAAAGTAGGTTAACACAAACACTACTCAGACATCTGACTACTACACAGTGCAGTTTGATGTATTCAGATAACTGCGACTGCCATTCTGATTTTTTTTTTAATATGCAGCATGGCGGCGGGGGCTGGGGGAATGTACAGTCTGCCACCACTGGTCATAGTAACTGATGTGATATGTGTATGAAGATTATGAACTGTTCATAATCTTCATACACATATCACATCAGTTACTATGACCAGTGGTGGCAGACAGTACATTAAAAAAATCAGAATGCCCGTCTGTGAGGGGAGGGATGTACTGTCTGCCACCACTGGTCATAGTAACTGATGTAATAATGTGATGTGTATAAAGATTATGAACTGTGACTGCCATTCTGATTTTTTGAATATGCAGCATGACGAGAAGGGGGATGTACTGTCTGCCACTGGTCATAGTAACTGATGTCATAATGTGACATGTCCTGCACTGGTGATGGTCACTGATGAATAAATTTACTTGCCACGGTCACAGGCAAATTAATTCACTGGCCATGGTCACAGACGAATAAATATACTGTCACAGATGATGAATGAATGTACTGCCACTGGTCAGCCATTAATGCATCAGTGGCAGTACATTCATTCATCAGTGACCAGTGGCAGTACTGGCAGTCTTGGCAGCAGCACACAGTCAGTTTGGAAAAATAAAGTGGGCTGGTCTGGCTGAAGTCCTGTGCCACTTTGTCCCAGTCCACCCCTGGCCCGCACAGCAACCACCTCATTTTGCCAGGATTTCATCGAGCGGCGCGGCACATATTCCCCTTACTCTGTGCCGCTCCGGCCCTTTGAGGGTAACCATACTGCTGATGCGGCCCCTGATGAATTTGAGTTTGCCACCCCTGATTTAGGAGATACTCACCCTGCATGCAGCCATTGACGTCACCTGCGCATGCGCTGCAAAGGCCCAGCATACTGTGCCGGACCTTCAGAGCTTCTTGCCAGAACTGAGGGCTCCCGCACACATGCGTGGGAGTGACATCATTGGGGCTCCTGCCTCTCACTGCGCCGGAGCCCACGAACCCAGATGGCAGGCCAGGGAAGATATCAGCCGTGATCAGGCGCCGTTGGAAGGGTTTGTTTTTTGTTTTTAATTCAGCAGTTAACAACCGCTTTAATATTACTCAAACACAATAGAAAAGTAAAAATTCAGCACCAGGACATTGACATAAAAACTGTTACATTATTTTAATCTAATAGAGTCTAAATGGAATGGAAGGGAAGTTATGGCTATGCGATTATTTAACAATTTGATCTTTATGACTGGAAAATGAACGTATAGCAACCATGTAGTATAGCCTGTTTGTTCTGGAGTAAAAGTATTTTCTATTAAAACCTATCTACACCCAAGAACAAAATATATTATCTACATCCAAAATTGAAGCTTGAGTCTCTGTTCACACTGATGCATTGTGGGATTCGCAGCAATTCCTGTGCGTTTCTCACACTGCATCACAATAACACTGCATTCACATGAACTGCTGTGAGTGTCGATGTTAAGTTAAAGCTGAATTCCACCCAAAAGTGGAACTCTTGTTTATACGCTTTCTCCCCCCTCTGGCGCCACATTAGGCACCATTCAGGGGAAATGGGGGACCTGTTTTGGACACTTCCAGAGATGGGCCATGACCTGATCTCCCGGAAGTTTGGTTCCCCTCTCCTTCCTCCGACACTGGGCCAATTAAAAAGTGAAGCCGGCTTTGCACATGAGCAGTAGGAAACTTGCTGTGAAGCTGAAAGGCTTTACTACCAGGTTCCCTTACCAGGAATGACGGCGGCAGCATTCGGAAGTCGATTCGAAGATCAGGCTGCAGTGCCTACATTACGGGCTCCCTGGTCAGGCAAGTGCCCCAATATTAAAAAAGTCAGCAACAAAAGTACAGTATTTGTAGCTGCTGACTTTTTCACACAGGCTGGACCTCCTCTTTAACGACACCCCAAAAACAGCTGTCAAAACAAAATACAATTGGCTGAACTGGATTGCATGGGTAATCTGATCCGATTGCATGGTGGGGGGAAGTGACGGCACCTTACGTGCGGGTGCGGCGCGATTTGGGCCATACAAAATGAATGGCTCGAATTGCACGGCAAAGAATCACATGTGATTTGAACAGGAATGCGGTGCGATTCCCCTCCGAATAACATGCCGCTTCCCACACTGCAATAAGGTTTACTGGGACTGAGATGGGTGTTCTTTAGGCCTCTTCTACACAGGATCTCCGCTGAGCCGGCGGATGAAAAGTCCCTCTCTGCTCACTGAGTGGGTAGGGGCTTGTGCAGTGCCGCTGTCTCCTATGGGGAGATCTGATGAAAACGGACAGCATGTCCTTTTTCCATCAGATCTCACCCGATCCGATATGGACGGATGGGGACAGATCGCCATATCGGATCAGGTCGGATGGGTGCTGACATGTCTCCACTGACATCTGACGCTCCATAGGACTGCATGGAGCAGCTGTTCAGGTCCGCCATCAAAACTGACAGGCGGACCTAAAAGGTCTGATCGTGTGAAAGGGGCCTTAGGCTGCTGGACATTGAAAATTCTACAGATTGTCCAAAGAAAAGCTTTCATTTATATATCTACAGAATCACTTCCAAGATGGCCTACAACGCTAAAGTCCCCCCTGTCTAGCTAGGGAGGGAGCAGCTCCATTAAAACAGATAAGTGGTTTGATGGTAATCCTGGCATGGGCCATGGCATTTAGGCTTTACATACACTTTAGCATCCAAATATTACTACTCTCTGTAACACAAATTATTAATGTTCAACTAATGTAAATTTAAAGGATTTTTACACTCTGAAAAAATAAGGGCCTCCCAGATAACGATGGTTAATCAGAAACAAAATATGATCCCGTTACAGGAATCACATGTCAAATATTTCCACAGGCCGGTCTCCTGCTAAAATAGCTGCAGTACCAGGAACAGAAAGGCACCGATTATCAGCTAAATAAAGACTGCACTGAATAAGATTAAAAGCATAAAGAAGGCAATATTAAACTTACTTTCGCAAATCGAATGGCAAAAAGTTTCTTGTATTTTAAGTCCATCAACAAGCTGCTCATGAAAAGCTGGTGGTAGCAGTTTCTTGCCCCTAATAAAAACAAAAAAAAACACAACATGGATTCTGCTATAATTACCGCTTCAATACAAGGCATTTTCACATTGTGACGGACACATCTGACACTTTTGACACGTTTATGGGACCATTCACATTTATACAGCGATTAGTGCTATAAAACTGCACTGATTACTGTGTAAATGTGACTGGCAGGGAAGGGATTAACACTAGGGGGTGATCAAGGGGTTAATATGTTACCTAGGGTGTGATTCTAACTGTATAGGGGGAGGGGACTCACAAGGGGAGGAGACTATGTGTGTTCCTCTGTACTGGGAACACACATCGTTCTCCTCTCCGCTGACAGGACATGGATCTGTGTGTTCACACACAGATCCATGGTCCTGCCTTGATTGCGGGTGCCCGGCGGATATAGCGGCCGCCGGACATGCGCACGGGTCCCAAGCGCCGCACACGCACCCGCTAGCCGATTGGGAAACCCAGGACGTCATATGATGTCCATCCGGAGGGAGGGTTTCTGCCAAAGTCATTTTACAAAAACTCGGAAGAGAAGGGGTTAAAATAGCTCTTACACACTTGCTTGCACAATGTTTGTATTATTCTGCAGTACCCAGAGAATTATGCAGGCCATACATACATAATTTGAATGGCAAAAAACTTTTTTGAACATCAGAACTTGTGTGTTTTGTGATCAGATGGTTTAGCCGAATGATTTCGAAATTTGACCAACCCAACCTTCGATTTCACCTCATGTTGCTACAGAAAAGGAATCTAATGGCTGGGATTCTTTTTTTCTTTCCAGGTCACAGCTCATGCGCATTCCTTTTTCGATTATATTTCTTGCACGCGTCTCCAATTATTAGAAATTAGTTTGTTTTTCAAAAAATGTCCAACATGCCAGCTCACTCAGGAGTCTGCAGAGCATTGCACCCATGATCTGTGTATTGCAGGTACAATGTCAGGCTCCTGCAGACTCCCTCTATAGTTCTGAGGCCATGCCTCCTTACAGGCTAAGTTACAGAGCTGCAGGAAGAATGAATGGACTCCAGGCGTTCTGATCAGCACACTCGTAGTCCATCTGCTGTGGTGTCAGATAGCAATGGACGGGGCCATGCATTGTGAAATCTTGGATGAGGACCTTCTTCTCTCAGCCAGAACCCACTGAAGATGGGTGCTGGATGCGTCTCCATGCATAAAATTGACCCAAAACATACCAAGGCAACAAAGGAGTGGCTCAAGAAGCATTAAGTGGCCTAGCCAGTCTTGAGACCTTAATCCTACAGAAAATGTATGGAGGGAGCTGAAATTTCGAGTTGCCAAGCAACAGCTAAGAAACCTTAAAGTGGTTGTTAAGCCAATCAAACCTGTTTGCACCATCAGTACTGCCTTCTATTGTAGTGTCCCCCTCTGTGTATGATTTATAAAAACAAATACCTAATTTCAATGCCGAGATCGCGATCACATTACCAACCAGATCTCTCCTTTTCTCCTCTGAGAGATGCAGCGGGAGGGGCCAAGATTCCACTGCTGACTTCAGTTGGGAGGGGAGGAGGAGAGATCCGGCCCGTCATACGATCGCCATCTCTGCTCTAAAATTAGGTATTTGCAGCATTTATTTTGATTAATCATACAGAGGGGGACACTACCATAGAAGGCAGCGCAGATGGTGCATACAGGTTAGTGTTATTCAAGCAGGAGGGGGGCACCGTCACAAGCTGGCAGGGAGGGGGGGGGGGCACCGTCACGAGCTGGCAGGGAGGGGGGGGGGAGAAAGCATAGAAGAGGACAGAGCAGGCTGCGGATGACAGAGGCGTGCAAACTGACCATTATACACTGTGGTCGGTTTACAAAGAGGAGGGTATAAAACTGGCAGGATCAGCCAGGTTTTTTATTTTATTTTTAGGTATTACAGGGGGCCAAATGACACAGCACAAGCAGCACTGTGTCATAACATGCTTTAAAATAGCAGGATAAAAAAATGGGGGGGGATCAAGGTGAAAAAACATCCGATAAATGCGGTGAGGTTTATGGACCTCAACTCACAAAAAGTCAGACCAAAGAAGTACGGGAACTACTTTGAAGTCGGCATGACATGAAGTAGCACATATATGAATGGTTATCATTGGAAATCAGGGGGAATGACTTGTCATGCTACTTTGCAGTCCCAAGTCGCACATGTGTGAAATGGGCCCTTAGTAGAGTGAAAAAGGGTGTCCACATACTTTTGGCCAGAGTGTACTTTCTGTCACTCTCCCCCTCTTAAATTTCATGGTGCAGTCTGGCAACAGATAAATAGAAGGTAAGGTATGTGTGAGTATTTTATGGAACCTACTTTGTGAGATTTTCTATGAAGTTAAACTTTAAACAAATAATATGTACTTCATTTACTTTATGTACCAATAAGAAACATGAAGACAGGAGACAAGAGCTAAAGGATGTCACCATCAGTCTGTTGCCACTCCTTCATGGTCTCATCACAGGCTGGGCAAGGAAGGTGATCTATCTTTGTTGCCTAAAAGTCAGGTCACAAGCCTGACTGTGGGGCCTATCAGGTATAAATATCAGGACTGAATGGACAGAGACCCTTGGTCAGATAAAACAGCTCTCATATGTATTTAGATGTAGGAGTGTAGCTTTAATGTAATGTAGAGTAATGCACTCTTTGGGATACAATTTTGACCTTACCTGTGGCCCCGTACATTGAAATCGATTTTACAGTTAATCTACAAAAGAAGATAAAAGTACAAACATCTGTGGAATATTACCTTTCCATAATATGGAATCACACAGCATTAATTTGTCTACGAGAGACGAGTTTTCACCATCTGGACCTTCTTGTAAACCGACCTGACATAAGATTCTCCTTAGCCCATCTGGAGAGAGGCAGAATAAATCATACATTAAGGATTAACTGCAACATATCATTGGTTGACAATTGTAAACATTAAAGTGGAGTTCCACCGATTTTTTTTTATGTTTGTCTGTGCTGCATGCCCTAATCTCATAGTGTTCAGAATGGACAATTTGTATTTATTTTGTTGCTTGTAAATACCTTTATTTTGTAGTCCTTCATTACTTCCTCCTCATTAGCCTAGGCTATTAAGTCACAAGGCTATTTGCAAGGGTTTCTGGGATAGGCATCATGTTTCCCAGTAGTCCTTGCAAACCTGACTGAAACCATTTACATTGCTTGTGTAGCACTGAGCATGTGCGAGATATGCAAAGCTGAAATCCAGAAAGTCATACAGTCTGGCTTCATGATGCCCACAGTTAAGATGGCCACGGACTATTTCTAGATTATAAACTAAACTAAATGCTGTAACAACCTAACAAAACGGACCTTAGTTTACAGACTAACTTTACTAGAATACATTAAGCTTGTGTATTACAGGGGTATTTATATTTAAAAAGTGAAATCGTGGGTGGAACTCCTCTTTAAAAACACCCCTTTCCCTTGTCATTTTACATATCATTAGAGATGAGCTCTGGCGTGTTCGCACACTTCACGTGCATCTTTCATGCGCGTCGGGACCCTTCGGGGTAAGACCACTTTATTAAGATACCTCTCAACTCAACGTGCAGAGCCCGCCTGGAAGTCAGCGCGGCGCTGTGCTAATCACAGGCAGGGAGACATTGTCCCGATGCGCGGCTGCAGAGATCAAGAAATGTCTCACTGCCTGTGATTAGCGCAGCGCAGTGCCGACTTCCTGACGGGCTCTGCACGTGGAGTGTGCGAACATGCCGGAGCTCATCCCTACATATCATGTAGTAAACTTTGTACCATTTAAAACACAATTTCTCTAGGATAGGACTCTATATCAGATGTCCTCAAACTATGGCCCTCCAGTTGTTCAGGAACTACAATTCCCATCATGCCTAGTCATGTCTGAATTTCAGAGGTTTATAATGCCTCATTGGACACAACAGCTGGAGGGCCGTAGTTTGGAAATCACTGCTCCATATTAATAGCTGGACTAAGACACACAGCTTTTTCCTGGGAGGTAAAGCTGCCCTAATGTAAAATTCTACACAGACAATGAATAGGGGCCTGGTAGCCCACATCCACCCACAAAGTATACAGACTGATCCGCACTCCTTTACCACCTCCAGAGCAATACAGTAGGACTTACAGGTATGAAAGAACATGTAACCTCTCCTATAGGACAATGCTTAGGCCTGAGCGGCCAATCATCAGGTCCAAACATTGTCACGTGGAGGGCAGTGATGCCATCCACCTGGGTAAGCTCTGACACTGTACCTTTAAAAAGCACGAAAACATACCCGAGTAGCCAAGGATCTGTCCCAGCCAACTGAGGATTCGGAGTCCAAATGTCTGGTGTGCCACAATACCGGAGTACATGACCTGGACTTTAAGAGGTTTAGTCTGCCGGCTTGTGTTCCTCTGAAAAGAAAAAGAAATACCATGTCAGTATATAAAGCACAACTACATTTAAAAACAAAATTTCCCCCTATGAAAAGTGGTAGGGCTGCATCGTTTTGAAGAAAGTTGGGCAACTCTCCAGGTGGCAAGAGCTTTGCCGATTAAAGGTTTTATTCCCCCAAGTAAGAAGAATGAACACACCCAAAAGGTGACGGAGGGCGTAGTGTGTGGACTTGTTTTCACTTCCTTTGCAGGTAACTTTACTTATAAGTAGGGATGCGCTCTGGCGTGTGCGCACACGCCACGTGCAGAGCCCGCAATGAGGTCGGCAAGACGCTGTGCTAATCACAGGCAGGGAGACATTGTCTCGATTGCGCGGCTGCAGAGATCAGGAAATATCTCCCTGCCAGTGGTTAGCACAGCGCTGTGAAGATTTCCTGGCGGGCTCTGCACGTGGAGTCTGCGAACACCCCGGAGCTCATCCCTAGTTATATGTAAACCTTCCTAAAATTGCATGTATTGGTATTTTGTGTCCCTATTCGGTGGATCAACAATTTTTATAACCTTTATAGGAAATAACTGATTGCATCCTAGGTGATCAGTGCAGATTTTTTTTACCCCGCTGCAGCAAATAGGATCATGTACAGTATACTGTATGGAGGTTTTCCATTTATTTTTTTTTGGTTCAACTGGATGGACGTGTATCAATCTTTTTTTCCCCAATCGGTGCAACTCCATGCACATCGACCTTGCTTCCTTGTGATCGCTTCTGCTTTCTGAACCTGTATCATAGTTAAAGTGGTATTAGACCCAAAAGAAAACACATTATTACACATTAGTGCCAGATCTTAGATGCGATGGCTGCATTAGTTTACTTTTTTTAGACTTTCCTTCCTTTATTTTCACCGGGTGAACGAGCCAGTAAGTCTGAAGATTTAAAAGTGGTAGGGCTGTATCATTTTAAAGAAAGTCGTGCCACTCTCCAGGTGGCAAGAGCTTTGCCGATGTTTTCAACATAACTGCAATTGTAGCAATGCTGAGTGTTAAGACAAACCATTTAAAACTAACAGGTGTGCTACAAATCTTAATAAATGTATTCATGTAAATCCGTTATCCCCCAAAAAAATAAAAAAATAAAACTGCTGCTGTAACTGCCTGTGTACTTGAGTTGAGAGGTATCTTAATATATATCCTAATCCCGACGCGCATAGCAGAGCTCCTGAAAAAAAAAAAAAAAAAAGGAGGACCTAGGAACCAAAAGCAGCACAGAGCGGCATAAAGGGTGGAAGAGAGCGGCATAAAGGGTGGAAGAGAGAGGCTATGCAGGAAAGGCTTGAGTGAAAGCCAAGTCTTCAGTAACCCTGCGGAGGACTGGGATAGTAAGGGCCTCCTACACTTGCAGTGTGAGCTGGAGTTTGGCTTCAACTTGTTAGTGTTTTTAAATGTGCTAGTACATCCAACGCTACCCCCAGACTGACAATGCCGCTGTTTAAAAGGTATCTCCTGTGCTCCTTTATCTGGAGCAGGGGCACTAATACAGGAGGTGCGTTACTGGCCAGATCACCAGGTGTAAAAAAAAAAAAGAAGAATGCAGATGTTACATTTATGGTTTTCAGTTCAACACCACTTTAATGACAAGGTTATCCTGAACTGCGCATATCAAGATGCCTTGCACGTCCTGGTTGTGGGCACACCTTGCTGAATGTGCTTGTGCCCTGTACACTGCTATGTCAGCTTGTAGTCCACGTCGGGACTTTGCATCTTCAGCTCAGCAAGAGCTTTGACCCCAAGACAGGAAGTGGAATTAAAACCTAGCACTGGCAGGATCATGAGACTTTAGCAACACGATATTTATAACAAAAAGAACTAGTGGAGAATAAGGCAGTATTTGTTTTTAAATAGTTTTGCCCAAAAATGAAACTTCTACTTATATACTTCCTTCCCCCTTCCGGTGTCACATTTGGCACTTTTCAGGGGGAGGGGGGGGACAGGGACTTGTTTATGACAGGTCTTCCCCACTTCCGGGAGCCGGGCCGCAGCCCAATCTCCTGGAAGTTCTCCCCCCCACCCCACCCCCCCTCCTCACTCCCCCAGGCCAATTGGAAAGCACAGCACGTGTCACACATGCGCAGTAGGGAACCAGTAGTGAAGCCAAAAGGTTTGAAAACGAAATAATAGAGGGCGCTAGTGTGTAGACTCAGTGTTACACCTGTCTAATAGAAATGTGAAACAAAAACTAGATAAGTGGGTGTTAGGAATTAACACAATAGTATACCATAATCTGAAGTTAAACACGTGTGATGTTTTTAGGCAGATGATTCTGTCTAAGTGTAAAAAAATATATTTAAATTGTATAGGTCATCAGTGTAGGAGAAAATTGAATGTTCTAGGTAAAAATAAAGTGCAATACATAGTACACAGTGCAAAGGAAAATTCCTAGTTGTGCAAAAGTCCCATATAAGCCACAGATGAATCAGTGACTGAATAGTAGAAGGTTGGTTCGTGGATGTATACGATTCCTTCACCACTGCCTTGTGTGCTCCACCCAAAGTGCTAAGGAGATGCTATGCTCTTACCAGACGAGACCTCTTAATTAAAAGTAGGTCAAGCAAGCAGGACAGGATGAGTGCCTGTTCACACTGGGGGCGTAGCTGGATCTTGATGGGACCAAAGGTGCGATCGTTATGCTCATAGATTGGCAGAGATAAATACGGAAAAAATCATAGTGTATTACCTTTATTAAAAATCAATAAAAATCGCATAAACAAACAAATGGCCTCTTACTATGGCAGGTGCCTGCCTGGCACTGGGACTGTAGCGTAGCAGATGCTCTTCAATTGGAAGTCTCACCGAAAAACGCTGAGTGCGGCTGGATGCCAAAGTTGTAAGGCGCTATGAGGTTTGTTGCGAGTGCAGAGAGCCATTTGCTACGCTACAGTCCCAGTGCCAGGCAGGCACCTGCCATAGTAAGAGGCCATTTGGCTGTTTATGCGATTTTTATTGATGTTTAATAAAAGGCAATACACTGATTTTTTCCGTATTTATCTCTGCCAATCTGTGAGCATAACGGTCGCACCTTTGGTCCCATCGAGATCCAGCTACGCCCCCAGTGTGAACAGGCACTCATCCTGTCCTGCTTGCTTGACCTACTTTTAATTAAGAGGTATCGTCGTCTGGTAAGAGCATAGCATCTCCTTAGCACTTTGGGTGGAGCACACAAGGCAGTGGTGAAGGAATCGTATACATCCACGAACCAACCTTCTACTATTCAGTCACTGATTCATCTGTGGCTTATATGGGACTTTTGCACAACTATGAATTTTCCTTTGCACTGTGTACTATGTATTGCACTTTATTTTTACCTAGAACATTCAATTTTCTCCTACACTGATGACCTATAAAATTTAAATATATTTTTTTACACTTAGACAGAATCATCTGCCTAAAAACATCACACGTGTTTAACTTCAGATTATGGTATACTATTGTGTTAATTCCTAACACCCACTTATCTAGTTTTTGTTTCACATCTCTATTAGACAGGTGCAACACACTAGCGCCCTCTATTATTTCGTTTTCACCATTTGCAGTATTTTACTACACCACTGAGGAGCAGCTTATTAACTATTTCACATTAAGGTTTATTATATAGTTATTTGTGTACCTACTTAAGTTAACTATTGGCGCAGAATATACATTTCCTTTTACAAGCCAAAAGATTTCACTGCTTGGTTCCCTTACCAGGAATTGCGGCAGCAGCACCTGGGAGTCGTTCCATATCTCCATAGACAGGTAAGTGCTCTCATATTAAAAGTAGTTGTAGCCGCTGACTTCTAAATGTTAGAATTTTTTTGGCTGGACCTTCTCTTTAAGATACACTGTAAACATTTCTTATATGCGACACTCACCACTATGACCGACTTGGCTTGATCACAACTCTGAAAACTCCCATACAGCACAGATCTACGGCCCTGCGAGACAAAAAAAAAATTAAAAAAAAAAAAGATAATTTTCCAAATCCTTCAATAGCACATTGGAGAAAATTCAAAAGAGGTTCTGCCAACATAAACAAATGTGGAAAACTCACATCTCTGTCAACAGTGGTTGCAAAACTAATGGCTTCTTTCTGGCTGCAGTTTACTGCCTTCTGCAGAGTGTAGATGACTTGCTCGTAGGTATGAACTTCATCATTAAACAGCATGCAGTAATAGGTGTCATCCTTCTCCCTGGAAAAAAAAAATACAAAATGTTACAAATCACTATATCCAAACAGAAGCTTGCCTGCCACATCATTTTTTAAGCTTGGTTCACACTGGAGTGACTAGGCGTGTTCCATTCAGTGCAATGGAATTGTTCTAATAGGAGCGACTCAAGTCACTCAGACTTAGAAAAGGGTTCCTGCACTACTCGGGGGCAACTTTGGAGCGGCGTGCATTGACTTCTATTAAAGTCATACGTGTTATTTCACACACACAATAATAAAATAAAATATATATATATATATCACACACAGTATATAAGTGCACATCTGATTTTGCCAGGTGTTTTTCAAACAGTATGTGCCTGTAAAGTAAGGTATTGGGTAAGCCTCATTCTATTACATGGTGTAGTGGGTAGCACTCTCGCCTAGCAGTGTAAAGGGTCGCTGGTTCGAAACCAACCACGACACTACCTGCCTGGAGTTTGCATGTTCTCCCTGTGCCTGCGTTGGTTTCCTCTGGGTTCTCCGGTTTCCTCCCTTACTCCAAAGACATGCTGATAGGTTAATTGGCTTCTGTCTAAAATTGGCCCTAGTATATAAATGTGAGTTAGAGACCTTAGATTGTAAGCTCTTGAGGGTAGGGACTGATGTGAATGTACATTGTATATGTAAATCGCTGCAGAAATTGACAGTGCTATATAAAAGTACCTAAATAATAATTGTATTAAAGGGGAGCACGGCAGCAAATCGGCAGACATGACTTTGTACTTACACACACTCCAGTCCCGGCGGCAGTTCGTTTTCTTTCTCCCATGTGAGTATATCCACTGTATATTGAAACATTATTGCAAAAATATTGTAAGCTCTTGCCACCATATCTTCTGATAACTGAACGAGTGGATCCTGAGTAAAAGCCAAAAAATCTAAAGTCAGAACAAGCGTATAGGGAAAAAAGCAAGGATAAAAAGACAAAAAAGAAGATCTTAAACTATACTGATGTGTCTACAAATAAAAAGGTCAGACTTACTCCATGTCTTCTGGTCATACAAGGTTTCTCCATTTTCCCAATTTACTTACTTGTGTACCAATGGCAGATTACAGGGTTGCTATTCTTCTACCTCTCACCCCCATGTCACTGAAACACTACAAGCGCTCTCTGCTACACCTTAATGCTGCAAAGAGATGAACCCCTTATTTTGCAAACCATTAGCTTGTATTTTAAAAAGATGAATTAAATCAACCTTTCGGAGGAAACTATTCCCTCAGCAAATAAGATGGAGAAACGTTTCTGGAAAAAGTTGTTCTATTGGACTCCATTTACATGCCATGTGTAGGCTCCAAGTACATTTGGCTGTACTTCTCATGTGGATCACAGGACTGCAGTTCATTTTGTACTTCTGCGACACCTTCCCAGCTGAAGCCTGCTGTTGGCTGATGTCACAGAGCCGGTCCAGGCTTGAGAAAGATTGCCACCATATGGTCGGGATCCGCCTACATGTCTGGACCGACACCCAGCTTAGCCTCTCAGTGAGCTGCTGAGAGCCCGTCAGCTGCTCCCTCCCCCTCCACAGCCCAGTGCTGCTCCAGTGAGCACACGCAGGGGGGGGGATTAGCAGAGCAGAGAGTTCTCTGCTCAGAGAGTCCGAGTGTTTGATTGCTCGATTCTGAGTGTTATAGCCAGCAGGGGATGGATGCAGCATCTACCCAAGTATGATTCAGAAAAGGAAAAAAAAAAATCCTATACTTCTCTTCTAAGCTTGGTATACACAGCAGCAGGAGCCGGCCAACTTTAGGTCCCTGTACACTGTTGTCCGTTTTGTTAAACAAGCATACTGGAAAACGAGCATTGGGTCAATGCTTGCAGCCAATGGCTTTAAATCTACTAGCAGATTTAGATACACTAACATATTGAAGCCAAACTCCAGCTTACACTATATAATCAGTTACAGCAAACATTTTTTTCCTTTTAGGATAAAGGTTTTGCATAAAAAAAATACAAGCCGATCATTGTAAGCACCCCAGGCCAGTGTTAAATGGTTTGTCTCGTTCTTGTAAAATTATACATCTGGAGGAGAGCTTGCTCTTTGAAAATAATTGGTAAGCTGCACTATATATTTTTGGGGTTAAAAGCCGCTTTAAAAGGAGAAAAGAAGACAAAGACCAGCATCAGGGTGAGCAAATTCAGGTAAAAAAAAAAAAAAAAAGTATGAACATTGTGTGAAGATTGAAGACCCACATAAAAAAACAGATCACCCAACAGAAACACCATACATGTATTTACTAGGCACCAACATAATGGAGAATAAACATTTTCGATTCTGCTTTGCAATATCAAGGTACTGTACAATACAGGATATTTAGGGCCATCATGGCACTGTAGTAAACCAGCCTTCTGAGAGTCCATGTATTCATCATTATAAAAGACACACACTATTCAATCGGTTTCAGAAATGGTTTCTTTTAGAACTAAACGAGAGGAAAATAAAGCCGATTTATGTGCCCATCTCATTACCTCGGATTCCTTTTCAGAGATGTGCATTCCATGCTTCTGGCAGTATGCACCTTCCTTCCAAGCTTCAGCATCTCCGCAGTCACAGAATCCTCCACCTCCAGACGTGGTCATCTAAAACACAGAAATACAGTGAAGGGCCTGTATTAGCGAGAGATTATTCACAATACCAGATCATTTTTAATTTTCATCCATTAGGGGCATGCGCCCAGCCTCTAATGTCCATGCACGGTGCCCGACGCATGGATTTCTATTTTTTGTTATTTGAAGCACATGATTAAAGCCGGAGGCTTTAATAAGGGTGGGCTCAGGGCGCAATGGATCGCCGGAGGGGGTGTTGTAGTGCATGTGGTTTGCCGCTTAGATCGATTGTGAAGCGTGGCGGAAGGAGGGTAGAAGTGAGGGGGACCAGGTCTGTTTGCCGTGCCATCCAAAATATTGACCGCCACTGTCCAATTTACCGATAGGCGTCTCCTTTGGATCTGCGTCAAGCAAGTTTTGCATTCCCTTGTATGGTAACAAAACCCACTTTACCTTAAATTGCCAGAAAATTCTAACAATATCTATTCTTAACGACTTCAATGCAGGACACTTTTACCCCCTTCCTGCCCAGGCCAATTCAGCTTCTTTGCATGAAGGTAAAAGTCCTGCATCCCTAATAATTACTGGAGCCCGATCCAGCGATGTGCATGAGAGCAGCTGCTCACCCGGGTCTCTGCCTCCAGATTGGCTGTGAATCACAGCTCACAGGCAGTGAGAAGGGGGCAGCCCAAACCCCCATTTTGTGTGTCTAATGGAGCAAGAATGCACGATTGCCCCTATAGCAAGCAGCTTACTATGGGGTCACTCAGAGAAGAGGAGGGGCCAGGAGATCCAGAACGGGGACCTGAGAAGAGGAGCTTCAGTAAGATTATTATGATAATATAAAATATAATATATATATCTATATATATAAAAATATAAATTAAAAACCTTTAATAGAAATTTTAAACCTCAGCTTTAACCACTTGAGCCCCGAGCCTGTTTTTCAGATTCGGTGCTTACGAGACTAAAACAGTTTTTTTTGCTAGAAAATTATTTAAAACCACAAACATTATATATTTTTTTCTAACACCCTAGAGAATAAAATGGCGGTCATTGCAATACTTTTTGTCACACCGTATTTGCGCAGCGGTCTTACAAGAGCACTTTTTTTGGAAAAAATTCACTTTCTTGAATTAAAAAATAAGACAACAATAAATTTGGCCCAATTTTTTTATATATTGTAAAAGATAATGTTACGCCGAGTAAAATGATACCCAACATGTCACGCTTAAAAATTGCGCCCGCTCGTGGCGTCAAACTTTTACCCTTAAAAATCTCGATAGGCGACGTTTAAAAAATTCTACAGGTTGCATTTTTTGAGATACAGAAGAGGTCTAGGGCTAGAATTATTGCTCTAACGATCGCGGCAATACCTCACTTGTGTGGTTTGAACACCGTTTTCATATGCGGGCGCTACTCGCATATGCGTTTGCTTCTGCGCGTGAGCTCGTCGGGACGGGGCACTTTAAAAAAATATTTTTGGTTTTCGTTTTTATTTTTATTTATTTTATAATTTTTAACATAAAAAAAAAAAAAAAATTATCACTTTTATTCCTATTACAAGGCATGTAAACATGCCTTGTAATAGAAAAAAGCATGACAGGTCCTCTTAAATATGAGATCTGGGGTCAAAAAGAACTCAGATCTCATTCAGGTTTAAATGCAAAAGAAAAAAAAAAAATGTAAACAAAATAAATGTCTGTTTAAGACGCTGGGCGGAAATTACGTTTTGACGTCACTTCCGCCCAGCAGAGGTATGGGGACGGCTGAGGGACATTTTTTCCCTCAGTCGCATCCCCGGACAGCCAGCAAGAGGACCCGATCGCCTCCGCCGCTACCGACGGCTATGGTAAGCGGCGGAGGGCGCGGGAGAGCGGCACCCTCTCCCGTCGCCGATATGACCGCCGTTATCATTAACAGGTCCGCCCCACGAAGAGATGGATATCTTGGTTGTGGCAGCAGCTGCTGCTATTACCGAGATATCCATCTTCAAAAAAATTACGTCTTTAGACGTGGGGCGGATCTCAAGTGGTTAAAGAAACTAAAAGTAATGGCTTACCCTGTATCGATGCTCCTTGTGGATACTTCCCAGGAAACACTCCATGCACAGGACACATGTTGGGTCAACTGCGCAGTCTCTGAAAACAAGAAAACATTATATTATACAAGACGCTCTCCCATTATTGGACTGGTGAAACAGAGACCACCACAAAATGACAGAGCTACAACACCTTTCCTGTAAATGTAAAGCATAGTCCTAAACATTAATACAGTAGAAGCAGCAGGAGACAAATAAAAAAATAAAAAAAAACACAGGAAAATGTATGCTCTGTATATAAAATTTAGCAGCTTGTATCTATGGAGTTGAGTAACTGGCATACAATACTGCAAGTAACCCCGGATTGAGGTATTAGTGACATGAATAAAGCCGGGTAAAGATAAATGTAGGCCAGTGTACATGAAGCCTTAAGCCTCGTTCGTACACACGATCGGAAAATCTGACAGACCGTTGCCCGTGGAAAATGTACAAGCCTTCCGCCCAACATTTGACGGCGTAAAATCTGACAAAAATTGTCTGGAGCGTACAAACGAACTGATTTTTGGCCAACAGGCCGTCACACAATTTCCAGTCGGAAAATCCGATCGGCTTTAGTCATGGAGTCTGGAAAGTCAAAGTCAGCTTAAGGGGGATGGAAAAAAAAAGCAATACCTCTTTTATACAGTTGGGTCCATATAAATTTGGACACAGGCACATTCAAGCTATAGTTCTATAATGGATATGGTCTGAAAGCGCACACTCTCTGGTTTAATTTGCTGGTATGTACATCCAAATCGGAGGAAGGGTTTAGGACTTACAGTTCTTAAGAAAGCCCCCCCCCCCCCCTTTTCAAGGCATTATAAGTAATTGGACAATTGAATCAGAAACGGTTTCATGGCCAGGTGTGGGCTACTCAATTCAATCAAGCAGGTAAAAAGTCTGGGAGTTTATTCTAAGGGCTCTTTCACACGGGGCGGATCAGTAATGATCCACCCCGTGCACCTCCGTTTGCTCAGCGGGAATCACTCCGTTGATCTCCGCTGAGCTGCCGGATGACAGGGCGGTCCCCGCACACTCTGCAGGGACCCCCCTGGTCCCCGCACACTCTGCAGGGACCGCCCTGTCTTTTCTTCGCTCTCCCCTATGGGGAGGATCAGATGAATACGGACCGGCTGTCCATGTTCATCCGATCCGCCAGACGGAAGGAAAAGTATGTTTTTCCTCCGTCATACTTTGGCGGATCGGAGCGGGTCGGATGTCAGCGGACATGTCTCCGCTGACATCCGCGGCTCCATATTCTGCAATGGCCGAGTCAATCACCGGATCTCAACCCAATTGAGCATACATTTCACTTGCTGAAGGCAAAACGAAAGGCAGAAAGACCCACAAACAAAGAACTAAAGACAGCTGCAGTTAGAGCCTGGCAAAGCATCAGAAGGGAGAAAACCCAGTCTTTGGTAATGTCCATGGGGTTCCGACTTCAGGCAGTTATTGCCAGTAAAGCAGGGGTGGCAAACTCAAATTCATCGAGGGCCTCATTAGCAGTGTGGTCGCCCTCAAAAGGGCCAGTTGTATATGGGTCGCACTACATACAGAATGCAGAGTTCAGGATTACGTCAGGGGTATGCTACGTACACAGTGCAGGGATCCGCACAGACCCCCATTACATCAGAGTCCGCACAGACCCCCATTACATCAGAGTCCGCACAGACCCCCATTACATCAGAGTCCGCACAGACCCCCATTACATCAGAGTCCGCACAGACCCCCATTACATCAGAGTCCGCACAGACCCCCATTACATCAGAGTCCGCACAGACCCCCATTACATCAGAGTCCGCACAGACCCCCATTACATCAGAGTCCGCACAGACCCCCATTACATCAGAGTCCGCACAGACCCCCATTACATCAGAGTCCGCACAGAGCACCATTACATCAGAGTCCGCACAGACCCCCTTGTAATGCTGTGGACTTGGATGTAAAGGGGGAACTCTGATGTAAGGGGGGGCTCTGCCCACCAAAGCCCCCCTCTTGCACCAGAGTCCACAGAGCACCTCTTAAATTAATTTAATATATACACTGGGAGGTGGGAGAGGGTGAGCTTACTCACCCCAGGATGGAGGGTCAGGGGCGGGCTTGCCTGCATCTTCCTTCACATTTTCCCGGGGATGTGTGAGCGGGGAAGACACAGGGGGTGTGGGCGTGCCACACAGTGTAGAGAGGCGGAAAGAGGAGGGGCAGTGTCCGAGCAGCGTCCGAACAGCCAAGCTGTCAGCGTGGATTCTGAGCTCTGTGTGAGAGAGAGACACAGCTCAACCAATCAGCTGCGCCGGAGCACGGAGATGACACAGGCACGGCCGCATAGCGGCCGCGACCTGTGTTAACCCTATCCAGGCCGCGGGTCGACGCTTACCTCTGGCAGCACTGGAACAAGTGGTGGAGGCTGGCGGGCCACATGACAAGGCTTGGCGGGCCGGATTCGGCCCGCGGGCCTTGTGTTGGCCACCCCTGCAGTAAAGGTTTCGCAACAAAATATAAAAAATTAACATTTTATTTATAACTATATTAAATGTGTCCAAATACATTGGGGGGGGGGGCTGTGTATAAAAATGGTTGCAGAACTTGCAGTTCCTAAAAAATGTATTTGATATTTATGCTAAACCCCTTGAAAGCAAGCTGAAAGTCTCCACTTCAAATTAATTTGGATTATTCAATTTTAAATTTTATTCTGATGACATACAGAGCCAAAAGTATGGAAACTGTGTCTGTGTCCAAATATATATGAACCTAACTGTATGTCTTCCCCTTATTAAATCCTCATCAGAGCATTTCAAATTATTCATTCGAACTTAAAAAAATCATCAACTGGCATAAACAACTCTACAATTTTCCATTGGGAACACAGTTCCTGTTTATACCCATCTTGATGTGAATGAGTTTCAAGTTCCTTATGTGGCATATTTTGTAATATTTATAAAAAATAAAAATAAAAAATAAAAAGGAAGAAAAAGGAGGAGCACGCACAACAGGAAGGGTGGACACCTTATAATGACCATGCTAGGTATGCAGGCCTGGGAATTCCAGTGCAGTGATATCACTGGATTCCATGAGAAACTTCAGAAACTGGTGGATTAGCTCTATAGTATCTACTAAAAGCTGATTAACAAATCCTAAGAGAAAAGCATAGCTGTTTGAACATTTGCCAGGACAGATATAAAAAAAATATTTTTTTAAATGTATATTGTCCATTCTTTTTTTAAATGCCTTCTTATGGAATACAATTCCTTTGCCCGAGTTATTTTATTGCTTAGCAAATGTATAGTGTGAGATTAAAGCGGAGGTCCACCCAAAAACCAACTTTCTGACATTAGATCCAGCATACTGCCAACATCTGCAGTATGCGTATTTTTTTTTTTTGTACTTATCGTTTTATGAGCCGTGTCACGCCTTCCGAAAATACCCGAGTGTCACTTTGGGTATTTTCGGAAGGAGTAACGCGCCTTAGCAGCCCGTCAATTAACTCCTCTTGGCTTAGGAACGCCCATTCCCCGCAGGATTCCCCGCAGGGTTCCCCGCTCGGAGCCGGATAACAACGGCTCATAAAACGATAAATACAAAAAAAAAAAAACACCCCAGCATACTGCAGATGTTGGCAGTATGCTGGATCTAATGTAAGAAAGTTGATTTTTGGGTGAACCTCCGCTTTAACTAACCCATGGTGCTCTAGGAATCTTTGGCCATGTATTAAAATGTCTGTATGTAAAATAAAGAGATTGTTTTTGTTTTATTTGCTATCTATATACAAACAAAAAAAAAAAAATATATGAAACTTTAGCTTACTTTTTACACTGATCTGCTGCAAAAATTTGCAGTAATTTTGCCACAATTTCACCTCATTTGCAGTGTGGTTTTTAAAGGAAACATGACTCAAAAACTGCACGAAAAACGCATTGCGGGTCCCTTTTTTACCAGGTTTTCCATTGCTTTCAATGGGAAGGCGAGTTTTTTTGTGCGTTTTTTTTAACTCGCCAAACATGCTCCAAAACGGAAGCACGCTGCCCCAGTGTGAACACATACATAGAATTTAAAAGGGAAGCATTTTCCTTGAGATATTTTAGGCGCTTTTGTTTTAACACAAAATTGCTTTAAAAACTCCTCAGTGTGACATCCACCTTAAAGAGAAATTCTAGGTATGAATATTTTTACATATGGTCCAGTGTAACTCTGCATTTTCCATACCAGAAGCTGAAAGTTGCTGTAGTATAAACCACCACTCCAGTGATCTCCACTAGCGAACCCCACTGCTTTGTGAACATAGAAGTCGCCTGCTCAGCACAGTCGCAGGGAGCGCTTTGCATTTTCTGGAAGAATGTAAAGCATTTTATGAAAAGATTAGGTGGAGAGGCAGGGCAGTGATGTCACACATCACCGTGCCCAATCAGGTAACGCTTGGAATTTATTGAGAAAAAAAGAGAAAAATATTCTCTGAATGGCCCCCGTGGCGAGAGTGAGACTTCCTGTGTTCACAATGTAGCAGGGCAGCCACTTGGCACAGGGCCTGAAAGCTAGTGGGGATCACTGGACTAGTGTCTTTTATAGCGATTTTCATGTTCCAGAGAGATCCCGAAAGGTATGGTATATGTGAAGTTACCAAACCTAGATCTCATCTTTAACCCACTAGCCAACCGCGGCATGACTAGTTACTTCAACAAGGCACGGGCAGGCAGATTGGCGTACAGGTACGTCCCTTTAAATCTGCTGCGCCCGCCGCGTGCCTCGCAAGTGCAGCCGTGGGTCCCGGCAACTCGATGTTCCCGGGAGGCCCGCAATTGCGGTCGGCAAGGGCAGAACAGAGGAATGCCTTTGTAAACAAGTCATTCCCCTATTCTGCCTAGTGACACCGTCACTGATGACCGTTCCCCATGATTGAGAACGGTCATCAGTGACGTGTCACGTGTAGCCACACCCCCTAACAGTAAGAATCACTCCCTAGGGAACACTTAACCCCTGCAGCTCCACCTAGTGGTTAACCCATTCACTTCCAGTGTCATTTTTTACAGAAAAAGGTGCATTTTATAACACTGATCACTATAAAAATTACAATAGTCCCAAAATGGTGTCAAAAGTGTTGGCCATAATGTCGCAGTCACGATAGAAAAATATTTGCTGATCACCACCATAACTAGTAAAAAAATAAAAATATGTAGAAGAAAACGTATCGGCCTAAACTGTGGAAAAATGTTTTTTGTTTTGTTTTTTTTAGATTTTTGGGGGATGTTTATTATAGCAAAAAGTTAAAAAAATACCCTCCCTTCCCCTCCCCTACCTACTAGACCACCCCAATTTTTCTCTTCCCCCTTCGGGCCGGGAGCGGTTCCTGGCCTCTTTTCTGTTTTTTCACTCTTTCCTTCTTCTGTCCCCCTCTCTCTCTAATTAAACTGAGAAAACGCGGAGCCAGCCGTCCCTCGCGGCCCCTGTAGTACACGTTTAGCAAGAGAGCCGATTATGCCCTGATGTAGGGATCGCACGCTCCCTCGCATACACCTGACTTGGGTCTCTTAGGGATCTCAGAGATTGTTATACTTGGCTCTGACCTTGCGGAGTTGTGCTATTGTACGTGTATGTTTATGCCTGTTCTCCTGTATGTTGGTTCTAGTTTATGTATTTCTGATTTTTGATACTGCCTCGATTTTTTGTTGGGATGTTGTGGCCCTTGGGGGCCGGTTGTTCTCTGCATTGAATAAAAAATAAAAATTAAGTAAATTAAGTAAAAAAAACAAGTTTTTTTTTCAAAATTGTGGCTTTTTTTGTTTATAGCGCAAAAATAAAAACCGCAGAGGTGAGCAAAACCACCAAAATACCACCAAAAGAAAGCTCTATTTGCGGGAAAAAAAAAGGACAATTTTGTTTGAGAGCCACGCCGCGCGGCCACGCAATTGTTAGTTAAAGTGACGCAGTGCCGAATCGCAAACAGTGGCCAGGTCTTTGACCACCAAAATGGTCGGGGGCTGAAGCTGTTAAAATAAACACAACAAAAACTATAAGGCTCCATTCACACTTGCGGGACTAGAAAGGCTCACGATTTCCAGTGCAACTTCGGCACAACTTGATCCGACTTTACACTCTGGCACGAATCAAAAGTTGCATCAAAGTAGTGCAGGGACCCTTTCTAAGTTGCATTGATTTGAACGGGCGCCACTGAATGCAATGGGCTGAGACTTGCTATGTGACTGTGTCCAAAGTCACATGACAAGTCACACAAGTGAGAATGGAGCCCAACTATATGAGTGAGTGAATGAATTACTTATATAGCGCTACAAATGCGAACTAAATCGCCTCAAGCAGGTCAGCAAACTGCATTGTATCATTCTTTAGTTTTGATTGAAGAATACTTTTAACTTCCTGCTATAACAGAGCTGGCCAGGCCGAGACCCCAGTCTACTGCGGTGACCTGGCTGACAAAGGCAAAGTGCAAGGCGAGGGCACAGAGCAGCGGAGAAGGTAACTGGATCTCTAAAGAAGCTATTTTTGGGGGATGCTACTCTTAAGATGCTCAGGGCTAGATAAGGTGATGTGGCGGGAAGCACTGGGGAGTAGTTGCTGTAAACCAGGTCAAGTTTAGAGTCGCTCAGTGTTTGTTTCCTGTCTGCAGACAAGGCAGCCCAAGTTCAGCCTTTTCACATCTGACATATGTGCACACCTTCCAACTGTCCCTCATTTGATGCAATGTCCCTCGTCCCCCTCATTTGTCCCTCAGTTTGATCTGATCTATATTAGTTGTATATAAAATGCCCTTTTTATCTTTCACAGTGCTAAACTTTTCATCCGATTTCTACATTTTAAAAGCCAATATAAAGGAAGTAGTGTTAAAAAAAATCCCTTGTGGGTTTAATTAACCTATTTTTTGGTTAATTCACCTTTAACCACCTCAATACAGGTCACTTAAACCCCCTTCCTGTCCAAGCCATTTTTCAGCGCTGTCACACTGACAATTGCACGGTCATGCAACACTGTACCCAAATGAATTTTTATTTTAAAAAAATCCCACAAGTAGAGCTTTCTCTTGGTGGTATTTGATCACCTCGGCGGTTTTTATTCCTTGCGCTATAAACAAAAGTGACAATTTTGAAAAAATATATATATATATTTATGTAAATTTTTTTTTTTTTACTAGTAATGGCAGCGATCTACAATTTTTATCGTGACTGACATTGCAGCTGATATATGGGACACTTTTGACACTATTTTGGGACCAGTGTCATTTATACACCGATCAGCGCTATAAAAATGTACCAATTACTGTATAAATGTCACTGCTTCTAAAGCGCCCTTGCCCATAGAAAAGCACCACTTTTAACCCCTTTTTCAGCTGCTAGAAGGGCTTAAAAGCGCCCCGCTAGTAGCCGAACAAAATTGCCACTAAAAATAGCGGCGCTTTACCGTCTATGCCCGCCACCAGTGTGAAAATGCCCTTAGTGATCTCTTTTCATACTTCACTTTGTGGTGTGCTCCTGGTACCGGCCACTTCCTTGGACCTTAATGATCTGGCAGGTTCAGGAGAGGCTGCTGGAAGATACTCTAACCTAAATGCATGTGTAAGCTATGCATAATACAGCTCACAGCAGCCTTAGAAGACAGGCAGTGCAAATCATACACGAAAATCACAGGACGACACAATCTAGCTGCTTAAGGCTTTGTTTTTGTTTTCTACCAGTCATAGCTTTATCATGACATGAATCCACCCTACAGATTAGTCATCTGGGATCATCTTCTGCCTACCTGCTAATACACCCACTGTAGGCTTCCCGCTGTCTGACATATCGGGGTTTCTGCGTGTGAGTGTTTATAATAACGAGCTTCTAACAGACATCGATCAGGCGCAAACCTGCCTTAGAAGTGTGACTATGGTATAGAGCTGCGGTTCTCATCTCCAGTCCTCAAGGCGCCCCAACAGGTCATGTTTTCAGGATTTCCCTCAGATGAAACGGCTGTGGTAATTACTAAGGCAGTGAAACTGATCAAATCACTTGTGCACAATAAGGGATAGCCAGAATTGCAGCGGTATTCGGCTACTAGCGGTGCGGTTTTGACCCCCCGCTAGCGGCCGAAAAAAGGGTTAATACCACCAACAGTGCGCCTCTGCAGAGGCGCATTGCCAGCGATATAGCTGCAGTTTCCTATTGCTTTCAATGGGAAGGAGCGGTAACCACACCACTCCAAAGATGCTGCTAGCAGGACTTTTGGAACGGTCCAGCTAGCGCACCGCTCCAGCGTGAAAGCCCTCGGTCTCTGCCGTTTAGGGTCGATTTCCAGGCGCTATTTTTAGCGCAATAGCACCTGCAAACCGTCCCAGTGTGAAAGGGGCCTAAGGCCAAGTTCACACTGGCGTTAAAAGCAGGTGTTTGTGAGGAGTTAAAAATGCCCCTCAAACGCCTTTGCACAAAATAGACAGCACATTATGCCGTTCACACATCAAAACATGAAGTTGCCTCATGTGGAGTGAGGAGACGTTTGAAGCATTTTAATGCCTCCCATTCAAGTCTATAGAAACGCTTTTGCTGATTTATGTCACTTTCCATTGTGGAGCAGTTTTAAAGCTCATAGCTAAAAAGGTCAAAACTGCACATAGGGCGTTTCGGGAGCCTTTTTAACGCTTGTAAAATGCCCCATACTAAATCTGACTGACGCCCATACTAACACCATACAAACGCGAATGTGAACAAGCCCAAGTGTCATTTCTGTCTGCTGCCTGTTCCCTACATTAGTCACTTCTGACGAGCTCTCCTCACGGAGATCTGCAGAGTGTAATTTCAGCTACCCGCCCCTTTTTTCCCCAGATAGCTCAGACAAGCTTTAGAAATTCTGCACTTTCATCTGATCTAGAGACAAGAAGACAGCAGATAAACAGGTACAAGTTATGTAGGAGGAATTTTCCCATCTCTGTGTATCACCTCAGGCCCGTCATATCAATGGGTATAAGGACTTACAGTGCCTTGCGAAAGTATTCGGCCCCCTTGAACTTTGCAACCTTTTGTCACATTTCAGGCTTCAAATAAAGATATAAAACTGTATTTTTTGTGAAGAATCAACAACAAGTGGGACACAATCATGAAGTGGAATGAAATTTATTGGATATTTCAAACTTTGTTAACAAATAAAAAACTGAAAAATTGGGCGTGCAAAATTATTCAGCCCCTTTACTTTCAGTGCAGCAAACTCTCTCCAGAAGTTCAGTGAGGATCTCTGAATGATCCAATGTTGACCTAAATGACTAATGATGATAAATAGAATCCACCTGTGTGTAATCAAGTCTCGTATAAATGCACCTGCACTGTGATAGTCTCAGAGGTCCGTTTAAAGCGCAGAGAGCATCATGAAGAACAAGGAACACACCAGGCAGGTCCGAGATACTGGTGCGGAAAAGTTTAAAGCCGGATTTGGATACAAAAAGATTTCCCAAGCTTTAAACATCCCAAGGAGCACTGTGCAAGCGATAATATCGAAATGGGAGTATCAGACCACTGCAAATCTACGAAGACCTGGCCGTCCCTCTAAACTTTCAGCTCTTACAAGGAGAAGACTGATCAGAGATGCAGCCAAGAGGCCCATGATCACTCTGGATGAACTGCAGAGATCTACAGCTAAGGTGGGAGACTCTGTCCATAGGACAACAATCAGTCGTATACTGCACAAATCTGGCCTTTATGGAAGAGTGGCAAGAAGAAAGACATTTCTTAAAGATATCCATAAAAAGTGTTGTTTAAAGTTTGCCACAAGCCACCCGGGAGGCACACCAAACATGTGGAAGAAGGTGCTCTGGGTCAGATGAAACCAAAATCTAACTTTTTGGCAACAATGCAAAACGTTATGTTTGGCATAAAAGCAACACAGCTCATCACCCTGAACACACCATCCCCACTGTGAAACAAGGTGGTGGCAGCATCATGGTTTGGGCCTGCTTTTCTTCAGCAGGGACAGGGAAGATGGTTAAAATAGATGGGAAGATAGATGGAGCCAAATACAGGACCATTCTGGAAGAAAACCTGATGGAGTCTGCAAAAGACCTGAGACTGGGACGGAGATTTGTCTTCCAACAAGACAATGATCCAAAACATAAAGCAAAATCTACAATAGAATGGGTCACAAATAAACATATCCAGGTGTTAGAATGGCCAAGTCAAAGTCCAGACCTAAATCCAATCGAGAATCTGTGGAAAGAACTGAAAACTGCTGTTCACAAACACTCTCCATCCAACCTCACTGAGCTCGAGCATTTTTGCAAGGAGGAATGGGCTAAAATTTCAGTCTCTAGATGTGCAAAACTGATAGAGACATACCCCAAGAGACTTACAGCTGTAATCGCAGCAAAAGTTGGCGCTACAAAGTATTAACTTAAGGGGGCTGAATAATTTTGCACGCCCAATTTTTCAGTTTTTTATTTGTTAACCACTTCCATACCAGGCACTTACGCACCTTCCCGCCCAAGCCAATTTTCAGCTTTCAGCACTGTCGCAATTTGAATGACAATTGCGCGGTCATGCTACACTGCACCCAAACAAAATTGGCGTCCTTTTTTCCCCACAAATAGAGCTTTCTTTTGGTGGTATTTGATCACCTCTGCGTTTTTTTTTTTTTGCGCAACAACTAAAAATAGAGCGAAGATTTTGAAAAAAAAATAAGTTTTTATTTTTTTCTGTTATTTTTTTTGTAAATGAGTATGTTTTCTCTTTCAATTACGGGCACTGATATGGTGGCACTGATGGGCACCGATGAGGTGGCACTGATGGGCACCGATGAGGTAGTTCTGATGGGCACCGATTGGGCGGCACTGGTGGGCACTCATGGGCGGCACTGGTGGGCACTCATGGGCGGCACTGGTGGGCACTCATGGGCGGCACTGGTGGGCACTCATGGGCGGCACTGGTGGGCACTCATGGGCGGCACTGGTGGGCACTCATAGGTCACGGCTGATCACGTGGTAACGAGGCTCCGCCGGAGACTCGTTACCGAGATCGGAGGTGCAGGGTGTCAGACTGACACCCCGCATCACCGATCGCCGCGCTGCGCGCCCCTACGGGCGCGCGCGGCATTGAAATCGTGCTAAGCCGTTTGAGAACGGCTAGTCACGATTTCATAACCACTTCCCGGCCGTAAATCGGCTATTGGCCGGGCGGGAAGTGGTTAAAAAAGTTTAAAAATATCCAATAAATTTCGTTCCACTTTCAAACTACAAACATTCTTCACAACAAACTACAGTTTTATATCTTTATGTTTGAAGCCTGAAATGTGGCAAAAGGTCGCAAAGTTCAAGGGGGCCGAATACTTTCGCAAGGCACTGTACAACCACTTCAACTAAATTTTTTTTTCGACCAGCAGCCCTGCAAGAATAAGTTTGAAACCTCCCATTCCAGTGAGGATAAACTCTCGTGCAGAGCTCCAGACGCACATATTTCCAGACATTCTGGATAGCACGCCCCCTGCTGGGCACTGTGATTCAGTCCACAGTCCTACATCCATATTCTGTAGTAAGGCGACACCCTGCAGGAGAAATTCTGCCTGACAGACCCAGAAGAGTCAGATAGTGGTGGCACCAGAAGTTATGAAAAAGAGATAAGTATACAATTTTTTTTTTTTTTTTTTTGTATTAACCACTTAAGACCCGGACCAATACACTGGTAAATGACCCAAGGTGTTTTTGCGATTCGGCACTGCGTCGCTTTAACAGACAATTGCGCGGTCGTGCGACGTGGCTCCCAAACAAAATTTGCGTCCTTTTATTCCCACAAATAGAGCTTTCTTTTGGTGGTATTTGATCACATCTGCGATTTTTATTTTTTGCGCTATATACAAAAATAGAGCGACATTTTTGAAAAAAAAACACTATTTTTTACTTTTTGTTAAAAAAAAATCAAATAAACTAAATTTTAGTCAAACATTTAGGCCAAAATTTATTTAGCCACATGTCTTTAGTAAAAAAAAAAAAAAAAAAAAAAAAAATCGCAATAAAAAAAATAGCTACCTAGCAGGAACAGCGACACTAATACAGCGATCAGAAAAATGATCCTGAACCTAACACTAACCAATTTTACACTGCCTGTCACACTGACACTAAATGCAGTGATTAGATCACTGCATTCAGGGACACTGTGACAGGGGGGTGGGGGGGGGGGCGATCACAAGGGGTTAATGTGCCTATGTGAGTGTGTGTCAGTGTTGTGTTGGTGCACACTTACTTGTGATGTCTTCTCTCATCAGCAGCGGTGGGAAACACTGCTGCGATGACAGGTGACATCATTTCCTCCTTCCTGTGTAAACACAGGAGGAGGAAGTTACACGAAGGGGGATCGCTCCCATTGGCTGGGAGCGATCGCAGGGGGGGCGGGTAAACGCCGACATCCGCCCGCTCGTCCCGGATCGCTCCCGGAGCCAGGGGGACCCCCGCACGCCGCGGAGGGGGTCCCGATGGGACCCCCGAACCGCACTTAGGCGGGGATGTAAATTTACGCCTTTGTGCCTGTACGAGCCATTCTGTGGCCGTATATGTGCGTGCGGGGGTCCTTAAGTGGTTAAAGGGGTTGTAAAGGTAAAAACATTTTTTCCCCTAAATAGCTTCCTTTACCTTAGTGCAGTCCTCCTTCACTTACCTCATCTTTCCATTTTGCTTTTAAATGTCCTTATTTCTTCTGAGAAATCCTCACTTCCTGTTCTTCTGTCTGTAACTCCACACAGTAATGCAAGGCTTTCACCCTGGTATGGAGAAAGCCTCTTAAGGGGGGAGGGGGTGAGCAGGAGTGTCAGGATGCCCACTAACACACAGCTCCTTTCTTTATCTGCAAAGTAGATGGCAACCTGACCCTCCTGCTCGCCCCCTCCCCCCCGCAAATAAGGACATTTAAAAGCAAAAGCGCGCAAGCCCTAATGTGAACCTGTAAACCTTGGACCTTTTATTTTTTAGTACTTACAGTTTTGGTGTCTTGGGCGGCGTCCATCAGCGGCATGTCCGGTCCAGTGTCCTTCTTCGGCATCAGTGGTGTCCTCCAGCTTCTCCAGGGCGCGTCTCGAGTTTAATCTCCACTTCCCACGCTGTGTTCGAACCACTCCGCCGACATATACCGAGCGCAGTACACTCGGGTATAGTCGGGTAGGCTCGGCTCTCGCGTTAAGGACGCACAGGAGGTGACCGCGAGTGGAGCCGAGCCTGCCCGACTATACCCGAGTGTACTGTGCTCGGTATATGTCGGCGCAGTGGTTAAAAACACAGCGCGGGAATCGGCGTATATCGCGCACCCACGATTTTGCCTTGATTATCAGGGCAAAAAAGTGCGCGATATACGCCGATAAATACGGTATTTAGGGAAAACATTTTTTACCTTTACAAGCCCTTTAAAGGAAGCAGCCATTAGAGATTTTTCATGCTGGTGACACGGGGTAATGAACCACGCACTATCTTCAGCATAGTTGCTGCATTTGTTGGATTCCATTGTCAATAAATGGTTTAATCTTTAGATTGGAACTGCAAAGTAAATTCAGAGCAACAAGACCGAGTGAAAGGCCAGGCTATAAAGAAGGCTAAAAATAAATGATATTAACTTGCACTGCTGCTGCATCAAGCTGAAAACATCTTGTACATATTAACCACTTCAAGACCAGACACTTTCACCCCTTTCCTGCCCAGGTCATTTATCACTTTTTAGTGCGGTCACATCTTGAAAAAAAAAGGAGGCATGCAACACCCAAATTACATTTTTTTTTGTTAAATAAAGCTTTCTTTTGTGGGTATTTTTTAGCATCATTGTTATTGTTTTGCATTATAAACAAAGAAAAACAGAAAATCTAGAATAAAACACGTCTTTCTCTTAGTTTCTAATATAACATTTAGAAAAAATTGATTTCTTCAAACATCTAGGCCAAAATGTACACTGCTACTTTTCTGTATTAAAAATAACCAATAACCAAATCGGTGTATATGATTTAGTCTGAAAGTATAGTGTGTGTAAATATATAAAAAAAAAATTATATTATATATATATATATATATATATATATATATATATATATATATATATATATATATATATATATATATACACACACACACACACACACACACCGTATTTGTGGGTGCATAACACGAACCTTAATTTTAAGGGCCGTTTTAGAGAAAAAAAAAAAACTTAAAGCAGGGTCCCAACCCCAATTATAATTTTTTAAATGTATGTCCTTTCCCATCATGCGTTTTTATAATATAAATCTGGTCACTTACTATTTTACAATCCGTCGCTGCTCCGCATAGTTATTCAAAAAAGATAGTTTATAAAACTATGTCCACACCGTTGTCATTTTGCTTGTGGGCATTGTGAAGCCCACAAGCGCTTACTTCCTGGAAGTTTTGGATGGGGAGTCATAATTGGGCAGCGCACTGCATGTGTAATTTCTCAGGAGCATTAGGGGGAGATGATGTCAGAATCCTAGGTGGTTCCAAAGGCAGATTTCGTGGGACCGAATAGCAACAGGCATTTCCAGATGAGTAAAACATTTTTATTTATTTTTTTTTTTTTTTTAGGTCTAATGAGCACAATAATGAAAAAAAACATGGATGGGATGGAAACTCCCACTTTAAAATAAAGAATTTTGAAGCAAAACAAGGGTCGGTGCCCATCATTGCAGCCTTGCCATTATAGACAAAGCCAGATCTCCTGTTTTGACCGAAGGGGTTAAAAGTGCCTGAAAAGCATCGCTGCCCATTGATTTCAATGGCAGGGGCGGGTTAGGAGCGGTGCATACACCACTCCCACACCACCCCAAAGACGCCGCTTGCAGGACTTTTTTTTCCTGTCCTGCAAGCACACTTGTGTCAAAGTACTCAGGTTTTAACATTGGGGAGGCAGTTCAAAAGCGCTATTTTTAACACTAAAATGTCTGTAAAAGTGCCTTCAGTGTAAAGAGGGTCCAAGTTGTATCTGTTTTTCCAGCGCTTTCCATTCACAAACTCAAATATGTTCAGGATACCACTGTGATGGTAACTTCATTAAAACGCTTTATTATAAACTCCATTATAAAAGGTGTATATTAGCTGCAATAGTCACACTTACCACAGCTGTGTATCAATAGTGAGAAGCCAATGGTGCAGCCAGGTAGGACTTATTTCCACACTCACATAACAACAACATAACATCCTGGGTTAAAGGGATCCTGGACACTCTAAATCTCACTAAAGTATATTTAGTCAGCTAAAGTTATTCTTTAAAATAAAAAAAGGTGTTATACTTACCTGCTCTGTGCAAGGATAGTGCACAAAGCGGGTTTCTTACCTCCTATTTGGTGGTCCTTGACTGGTAACCGCCTGCTCCTTCCTCCAACTAGTGCCCCTTAGCAAGCCAGCTGCTAAGGGGGCACCTGTGTATGTGCATTCCCAAGTTCTTCCCTCACAGAAATGTGACCGATAGCAGCAAAAAACGATGGTGCCCCCTGCTCTCCTGTGAGACCAAAGTAGTAGACAGCAGTGCTGTAGGAGGGACAGCGCTGGAGCTGTGAGAGGTGTTAGGTAAGGGAGTACCGTTCTTTCAATGATGGCACATATACATACACACATACACACACACACACCATATTTATCGGCGTATAACACGCACTTTTTTCCCCTTAAAAATCAGGGGAAAATCGCGGTTGAGCGTTATACGCCGATCCGCGCGCCACCGACATCGACCAAGCCGAGTGTACTAGTGCTAGGCTCGGCCACGCTCTGCTCGCGGTCACGCCCTGTCCCATCTCCTAGCCTTTATGTGAGAGGAGCCGAGCGTGGCTGAGCCTAGCTGAGTGCGCAGTAAACTTGGCTCGGTCTATGTCGGTGGCGCTCAGAGACAGCGCGCTCTGAGCCGAGAGAAGCAGGGAGGACACCACCAAGTCCGCAGACGGACACTGGGCAAGACACCGACGAGGGGCATTCAAAATGCAAGTTGTTTTTTTTTTTCCTTAAACTTCCCTTCTAGGCTTGGGGTGCACGCTATACGCTGGCGCGCGGTATACCCCGATAAATATGGTATATAAAAAAAATCAAGAGTTTGTGTTAAGATTGCACTATTTCATGTGCCCCCAGCACAGAGACCGATAGCCAATCACAGCGATTACTAGGGTTACTGCCCTTGTACTGTTGTGAAACAAAAAAAAAATAGACAACTTTAGTACAGCTAAACATTATAATTTAAGGATTACTAGTCAGCGGCAACAGGTGATTGTGTCTGCTAAGTGGAGGTAAATTGTTCTTCCAAAACATACTCTGCTTTACAAAGTATAATGCCACGACAACGGTCGTGTGGTCGAGGGGGGGGGGGAAACATGCATGCTCAGAAGCAAGTTATGAGACAAGGAAATTAGCAAATGCCGCCCAAAGGGTGATGCCATTTGAATGGAAATTCCCATTTATCGTGCCGTCGTGCGCTTTGCTCAAGCATTTTTTTTTCACGAACGCGTGTATACAAGGCAGGCTTGAGAGGAATTACAACAAATCACGTAGAGAAAAACTTTTTTGCATGACACGAGTAACGGTCGTGTGTACGCCACACAAGGCTTTGTGAAGAGTTTAAAAGTAAATTGGAGCATCTTGGATAACTCACCTGCAGGAGTAAGTTGGTTCACCCACTTTAAACACACGACCACAGAGCTGGGAGGGTTTATTTGCTTGTTCCAACTTGTGAAATCCGAGGGCTGGGTCTTCTCCGCACACGTACCACTCCAATGGTCCAAGGAGGACATGCTGCGCTAGCATTTCTTCATGATCAGTAACTGGATCTGCCTGCCGGCAGTATATCCGAGGGACATAGTGGGCGAGATGTTGGTAGACTTCTTTAGGCAGATCAGTTGCTTGAAGCCATTTCTGTTAATAAAAGAAAAAAAACATATGAAATGGGGGAACTCAACACTTCATCATGGCAGGAGAGTTTTCCTTCCTGCTTCACCTCCTCCTAGTTATGAGAATATTTGCTATGCAGGACCCCTTTGTCAGCCATACAGAGTGTCCATACACTGCTCCTAATATTCTAGATTTCCTAAATGTAGCTGTTAAGTAATGGCCTGTACACATAATCCAAATATCGTATGAAAACTATCGTCCGAGGAAGAAATTGTACGATAATCGGATCGTTAGTACAGAGCCAATCACAATTCATCCAATATTATTAGATCGGAGAAGCACAAAAATTTTCCTCGTACTATACCAGATCGCACGATTTTCGTTTAGTCAGTACAGTTTTATCTGAAAATACAATGACATTACAACACATGACATCACTTCCGATTTAATTTTCTGTCATACGAGAATTTTTGTGACTTTAGTAACCTATTCAATTTCTACTTGTGACTATCAAGCGAAAAGAGTCGGCCGATGTGTCGTCCGATTTTCAGTTCGTGTGTACGGGCCATAAGGGTGGTCACTGACAACTGGAGAAAATGCTACATAGCAGGATGTTTTGCCCTTTAAGCTCCCTTATCTAGACTTGGGAAGCAGAAAGCACCCAGTTTCCCTACATGTCAGATGACACACAAAGCAGGAGAAGTCACATCTTGCTTTTCCAGCAGTGTTCATCAACTGCACATCTGACAAAAGGCCGGTGTGTGGATTTGTAATTAAACCTCAACTCTGGGAATGAGACACAATCTATGCTTGTAGGAGGACCCCCTGTACTTCAAATGTTGAACGCTTCATTAGAAAAGGAATGCAGAGATAAGGTGTATTACTTGCCTAATGGCCCATACACACGATCCGAATATCGGACGAAAACGATCGTCCGATGATTGATCGTACGATTTTCGGATCGTGTGTACACTACTTTCGACAGCCGATCACGACCGTTCATCCAATTAAATTCGATCGGACAAGCGCGAAAAATGTTCTCGTCCGATTTTTGTTTAGTCAGTACAGCCGTCGTCCGACAATACAATACAAATACATTACAACACATGACATCACTTCCGATCGTTTTTTTCTATCGTACGATAATTTTCGTGAGTTTAAAACCTATTTTATTTTACTCGCGATTATTAAGCGAAAAAAGTCCTACGATCCGTCGGCCGATATTCGGATCGTGTGTATGGGCCATTACCCCTGGCTTCCTAAATCCATGTGACTGGTCCTCCATAGAGTCCTCTCTAGAGGACTTTAGGCTGTGGTTACAGGCTATCCTCCTCACTTACAATGCAGGGTTATTAGTCCTGCACTGCACGTCAGGGCGCCAAGGGATTGCCCACAGCCTCAAGGCTTGAGAACAGCCCTGGAGTCTGCCATGGACATGGTAAGCAATAGAGCTTATTCATGCATCCCTAAAAGAGCATTAAACCCTTGCGTTGGGGGGGGGGGGGCCTCAGTGCAAGGATACATAGTTTCTCATTCTGAGATTTCAGCTCCAAAGAGACCCGGGTGCCAGATAGTTTTTTTTTTTTTTTAACAAAAGTGTTCCCATAAAATTATACATGCCTTTATTGTATTTTATGCATGTTATTTACCTGTAAAACCTTCCCTTATGTAGGACATCAAAAAGACTGCTCCAGTTCAACCTGTGTGTGTGTGCTTATGTCAATAGTACATTGTATTCCCTGTATGTTGTCGTTGTTCAGATGCCCATCTATTTTTTTTTTTTTAATTATCAATGCTCCCTGTTGATACCACTATGATTGTGGAAGAGAAATCCACATTCTTACTGCTCTGACAGTAAAGAACCCTCTACGCAGTTTAAGGTTAAACCGCTTTTCCTCTAATTTTAGTGAATGAGTTTTTTAGGGTCACTAGTCCGGTATTTGTACATCAATATCATATTCCCTCTCAAGCCAGAATAAGTTTAATGCTTGTAGTCTTTCCCCATAGCGAAGCTCCTCCAGACCCTTTATTAGTTTTGTTGCCCTTCTCTGGACTCTCTCCAGCAAATCCCTCCTGAGGACAGGTGCCCAGAACTGGACAGCATACTCCAGGTGCAGCCAGACCAGAGTCTTGTAGAGCGGGAGAATTATCATTTTATCTCTGGAGTTGATCCCCTTTTTAATGCCAATATTCTGTTTGCTTTGCTTGCAGCAGCTTGCATTGCATTCCATTGCTGAGCCTGTCATCTTCTACGGCCCCCAGGTCCTTTTCCATCCTAGATTCCCCCAGAGGATCTCCCCCCTAGTGTATAGATTGCATCGATATAATTTTTGGCACCCAAATGCATTACATTTTTCAACATTAAACCTCATTTGTAGTTGCCCAGCCCTTTTTTTTGTTCAGATCTTTTGCAAGGTTTCAACATCTTGTGTAGAAGTTCTTGCCCGGCGTAGCTTAGTATCGTCCGCAAATACAGAGACTGAGCTGTTTATCCCATCCTTCAGATCCTTTATGATTATATTAAACAGGATTGATCCCAGGACAGAACTCTGGGGGATCCCCACTTTCCACACCACACCGAGTACTCCTCATTTTGCACAGAGCAGGATCGAGTTTGGGTTCAGGCAAGTATAAGGGGGGGTCTGGGGGGCATCCTGTGCACAGAAGTTTTTTTTTACCTTAATGCAGAGAATGCATTAGGGAAAAAGCTTTAGGCCCCTTTCACACGGTCAGACCGTTCAGGTCCACCTGTCAGATTTATCATCCGACCTGAATGGCCGCTCCATACTTCTCTATGGATCGACAGATGTCAGCGGAGACATGTCCACTGACATCCGACCTGATCCGCTAAAATCAGACGGATGGCTGTACGTCGCCATCCGTCCATGGCGGATCAGATAAGATCTGATGAAAATGGACATGCTGTCAGTTTTCATCAGATCGCTCCATAGGAGACATTGGCGCTGCACAAGCCTCTCTCCGCTCAGTGAGCAGAGAGGGACTTGCCATCCGCTGGCCCAAATGCAGAGAGATCTCCCGCTGAGACGGAGTCAGCCCAGTGTGAAAGTGGCCTTACATTTTTATTTATGTAAGGGAAAAAAATGCTGCAAGTAACCATGCAAAGTACTATTTTCTTGTACTTTTGCTGCAATTCTTTAGGTTGGCGATATGGTGCAGGCAACAGGGGGGTTATTTACTAAAGGCTAATCCACTTTGCACTACAAGTTCACTTGGAAGTGCAGTCGCTGTAGATCCGAGGGGGACATGCAAGGAAAATTAAAAAAAACAGCATTTTAGCTTGCACACGATTGGATGATAAAATCAGCAGAGCTTCCCCTCATTTCAGATCTACTGCAACTGCACTTCCAAGTGCACTTTCAGGGCTAAGTGGATTTGCCTTAACTGCTATGCTTGGCTTTTGTAAGGCGTAGTGGTAATCTATAGAGGGTTGCCGAAACTGTATAGAAGGGGGTTGTCGTTGAGCATAGGGCCAACGCCGGATGAGAGCGATTAATCGGGCTCCCGCGGCGCGCGTGAGATCCCTCTATGGGGCAGCTGCGGGGAAGAGGGTGATAAATGCACGTCGGAAGTTGCTTTGTTACTTTGGCTTTTTAGGTCTGGTACTTCGCTTTGCGTTTCATTCTTTTTTTTGGCATTTTTGTAGGAAATAGTACAATTAGAACTGTTATGTTACTATATCAATAAAGATTATTTTTTTTTGTTTGAAAATGTTTACAATAACAATGCTCTTTGAAAATCAATCCCTGGTGGACTACTTTTCAGAGGTGTTTGACAGGCTGTAAGGAATCATTATGGGGCCTCATCACCACCTGTTTTAACCCCTAAAAATCCACTGCGTGTATTGCACATGTTTTTAAAAAAAGAAAAATTCAACCTCTGAATAAATCTCCCTCTCCGCCCCACTTCTACATATATTTCAAAAGATTTCAGGAATCCTCCATGTGTGTGCAGATACGCCGGTGGTATCTCCCAGAGACCGGCGAAACATCTGCACACGTGACAGATTTCTGTGTACAAGCCCCCCCGTTTCTGTCCTATATATGTGCTGCATCTCGCTGTGCGCTCATTTAGTAACCCACTGCCTTCTGGGATTGCCATGTTACACTCATCCCAGGAAGCAATGTTGGGTTCCATTTGGAGAGCTGCTGCAAGGCTACATTGCTTTGGAGCGATTAACTGTCCCTAACTGTCACTCTACATATGATCAAATCTGAACACAGGAGAAAAGCCACTTACAGCTTGTCATTGCTTTGCACAGGCCCAGTGGCTGCAAATATCCGCATCTACCTCCATCTGGAAAAATCCACTGGATTGCTGCAGCAGCTGGAATAATTTTGCTGTGTGAATGAGGCATGAAGCAGCTGACATGGGCGCTGTATCAGACACTCTTACAGAATCTATTGGCTTTTTTTGTTTGTAGGCAAGGTGATGTGAGAAATGTAAATAGAAAACTATCCATTATAGTTAGGCCCTTTGCACACAGGGCTTTCCTGCTGCAGTGTGTCCCTCCCGGTGTGTCTGACATTGTGCATTTAGCATCATCCAGCTTCAGGCTGCCATAGATTATGACACGTTGCCTGCTGCACCCGTCTCTTCTGGTCGCACTGAAATGCTGGTAGAAACTTCCCGATTCCCTTACTGAAGATGCCAGCGCCTCCACCCGGAGCCGAGGGATGGGTCGGCTTTGGGTGAGGACAAAGCGGGATCCTTGGACAGGTAAGTGTCCTTATTTTTTTTTTATAGGGAGCTGTGGTGGCTCAACGTGATTGGCACTGCGCTGACAAGCCATTCACCTCTGCAGCCAAGGGTTCGGATCCCGGTCTCGGCTACATGTGAATTGAGTTTGGTGGTCTCAGCCCGGCTCCCGGTGGGTGTGCTATGCAAGGTACGCCTGTGCTTAGTACGCCCCCCCCCCCCCCCACAAAAACCACCACACTTGCACGCACACAAAATTGGTTTAAAAACACATGCACTTTGGCCATGCGGTCTCTTAAAATAAAGAGAGGCGAAGGACCTACGGGGCTGGCTGGGTGGGCTAGGCCCCCTCACTCCCTCATAGGGGGAGTCCCTCTGCCCCATTGGGCCCCAGTTGGGCTCCCAAGAGGAGCAGGTAGGGCGGGGTGAGTGGGAGGCCCCCCTTCACACCCGCCATTGCCACCAGGGGCATGGAGAAGGATGGCGATTGCCTCCGGGGGGAGGGTCTGCCTACTCCCAACTCCTGCAGTCCGGCTCCTCTCTCTCGAGTTCACGCACAAAAATACACTTTAAAAAAAAAAAGAGAAAAAAAAAAAAAAGTGTCCTTATTTTAAAAGTCAGTAGCTGCAGTATTTGTAGCTGCTAACTTGTAATTTTTTTTTCAGGCGGACCTTCGCTTTAGAAAGTCTTCCTTCACCACCCTAGTGCTTTCTGCACTTCTAGATGTCCTGCAATCTTTTCATTTATAAAAATCATAGATTGTAACATTTCTGAAAAAATGCCGCGAACAGGGATTGTCCTCTTTCTGACACGTCGCCTTCCGCAGACCATGACCATTGTTTACTCAGAAGAGTAATCTGTTGCAATCTGCACTATTTATTGTCAAACAGCTGACAGCTTATCGGTCCCTCTGTGTTCATCTGGCTCCTACTCTCAAAATCCAAACCCAGGACTTTCAGTTACTTATGACAACATTGTCGGTAGATTTTAACCTGCATGTTATATACACACAGCCCCAATTCTGCTGTGTAAAACCTACATAAAAGCGAATAGAATGGATTTGCAAATATAAACCCATTTTTTTTATTCACAATAGAAAACATATTACATGTTTAAATTGAGAAAATGTGCCATTTTAAAGTGGTAAAAAAAAAAATTATATTATATATATATTCTGCAAGACCAAGGCATAATGAGCTAGTAGTTCATTATGAATTTCTTACCTTAGATCGAAAACCCCCGCAGCAACATCTCTCCCGGGGGTTACTTCCGGGTATCGCGGCTTTGTCGCTGTGATTGGCCGGAGCTGCGATGACATTATTTACACAGGAGCAACCGGTAACGGCAAACGGACTGAAAAGCAACGGCACATAGGTGCAATTGCTTCAGTTTGTCCCAGTGTGCATGTGCCGATGACATCGGCACATGCAGGGGACAGGGGATATCTCATAAACTGTGCAGGTTTAAGAGAAATCCTAGGAAGCCTCAACATAGGTAGCATAAAGTGGTTGTAAAGGGTTTACAACCACTTTAAGGAAAAAATAAGGCCATTTTGAAATTGATGGCAGCAACAAGTCTCCCTGCTGCGGTGCTGTTCCTCTGCAGTCCGACACCCCCCCCCCCCCTCTCCAACGGGCCAGCTAGAAAGCACAGCATGCTTCGCTCAATGGTGAACAAGCAAAAGACTTCACTGATGGTTTTCCTTACTACGAATGGCGGCCGCAGCACCCCGAAAGCCAATCCAATTTTGACTGGGGTGCCGACGTTGCGGGTTCCATGGACAGGTAAAAGTCCTTTTATTTCAAGTCAGCAGCTACAGTATTTGTAGCTGCTGACTTAAAAAAAAAAAAAAAATCCCCAGACTAGACCACCGCTTTAAGCACCCCGACTCTTCTATGAAGCCATACTGCAGTATGCGGTTTAGCATTGCTCTGATGAAATATGCAAGGACTTCCCTGAAAAATACATCACCTGGATGGGAGCATATGCTGCTCTACAACCTGGATATATCTTTCAGCATTGATGGTGCCTTTCCAGAAGTGCAAGCTGGCCATTCTATACACACTAATGCTTTTTTCAGGCTTTTGAACTGAGCGCCGATAACAAGCGGGGAGATCCGAAAAAACGTCACATTTCAATTCTTCTGACAACAAAACAGTATTCCACTTTGCAACAGACCATTGAATAAATGATCTTTGGCCCAAAGACGGTGGTTTTCTGGATCGTGTTCAGATACGGCTTTTCGTTGCATGATAGAAATGTACCTTACATTTTTGGATGGTGCTGCCAACAGTGATTTTTGGAAGTATTCCTAAAGCAGTGATGTCAGTTTCATACCCGTTTAATGCAGCGGGCGGAATGAAAAAAATAAACGGAGGTACTGGGGGAGGAGCCACTGTACTAATTATGCAATGTTAGTACAGCGACCTGCTCACTGAGTTGTGTCCTAACTAGGGGTGCAACGGATCATGCCCGATCCGCGATCCGAACGGGCCGACCTGTTTAGATAAGCACAGAATGTGATCCGCGGATCGCACCGCCGCCGTGGCCTTAGGAAAGACCGCGGCTTTGGCCTAGCTCCAGAGCGGTCGGCTATCTTGGTACAACCGTCTGCAATGAGACTGAGTAGTACAGTGAGTTTATTCATCATATTATAGTGGGGAAAAATGGCTATTATTTCAGTGTGTTACTGTTTACTAGTGTGGGGGCAATGTTGGCTATTATTAGTGGGAAAAATGGCTATTATTACAGAGCTACTGACTGTTTATTTGTGTGGGGGCAATGTTAGCTATTATTACAGTGTTACTGTTTACTAGTGTGGGGGCAATGTTGGCTATTACAGTGGGAAAAATGGCTATTATTACAGTGACTAGTGGGGGGCAATGGTGGACATTAGATTACGGTGATGAGTGGGGGCAATGGTGGATGACTGGATGTTACAGTGAGGTGGGGGCAATGGTGGATGTTACAGTGAGGTGGGGGGGAGATGTCTGTGGATATTATTATTTTTTTACTTTTTTGCCGATCCGAAAATGATCCGATCCGTGACTCCTGATCCGAGGAACGATCCGAACTGAGTTTTTTGATCCGTTGCACCCCTAGTCCTCCCCCCCCCCCCCCATGTAGAGCCGGTCACACAAATGCGAATAGGATGCAGGCAAACCGACATCCAATTCGCATATATGCGAGAACCCAGCATTAATTATGGGTCACAATCTAGAGATCTAGCAACGTCCTGCAATAAGCGAAGAGGAATCTTTTTTTTTTTTTTTTTGCACACGATTGGACATTTTTTGCAAAGCGATACTTCTCAATCACTCAGCTCTGGGAAACTTTCTACATCCAGTAAACAGTCTATTTTCTTTTAGTAAATCAACCCCAGCATGCCAGATGGTGTATCAAATAAGGCAGGCAGAGCAGAAAACTGGGCATGTGGTACAGTGAGGCAGAGGGGGCAGACGGTGTAGTGGGTAGGACGATATCTACAATAACCAGAGCAGCTCAACTGGTGCAGTGGGTAGGCCAGGTGCTACAAATAATAGAGAAGTGCAATGAGTTGGAGAGACACAATACATACACAGCAAGTATGACAGATGAGGAGGATGGAAAAGAGGGTGCAGTGGGTAGGCAAGACATTTCTGGGAGTAATGCAGGTGGTAGATGGGACAGTGTAGGCGGAGAAGAGAGCAGGTACATTGTACAGTGGGTAGGAGTGAAGGTGCAGCGATAAGGGGGAGATGGTACAGTGGGTGAGTTAAGAAGTGAAATGCATAGGAAGAGGGTATAAGTAAAGTACCGTAAGTATTGGAGATAGAACAGTGAGTAGGGCATATGTTCAGTGGGCAGCAGATCTACACGATTAAAGTGAATGTTAACCATTTACAACCACTTAAATCTACAGGTAAGCCTAGATTAAGTCTTACCTGTAGGTCAGGGGTGCCCAACCTTTTGAAGAGCGAGGGCCACTTAAAGGGGTTGTAAAGACAAAAATATTTTCCTCTTAAATTAAAGTCTGACAGTAGCTGATAAAGTAAAAAGTAATGTTTTGCATTATAACTAGTTTGATACCTGTTGAAATCGGGCTGTTTTATTCACCTCCGTCACTCCTGAATCGTTATTCTCACTGACTTCCTGGTTTGCGGTGCGCATTCATTCTTGCTACATCACGGCCTAATGGGAACTACAGTTCCCATTATGCTTAGCCTCCATGCCTGTGAGGGATAAGAGAGCATCTTCACGCAGGGCTGTAGTCATAGGGAGGGGGTGAGCACATTCTGCTTTCCACCATGCAGATGCTGGTGGAAAGCAAGAAGAGGAGAGACAGGAAATGGCATTTTCAAACCTGGATTACTGTATTTTGGAGGTCAAAAGGAAAAACGAGGTAAGTGATATTTAAATGCTCTAGCTTACAGCAATCAATTGATCTAATAAAAAAATGAACCTTTAGTGTTCCTTTAAGCAACTTGGTAACCATTCGAGGGTCACTATGAGCGAAACAGGCGGAAGACAGGTCACGGCTACTCTATAGGCCCTCCTAACCGCCCAGATAAACGGGGTTGAAATCTGTTCTGTTTTTCGGATTGGAGGTAGGTGGGCATAAACAGACATCTGTCGCTCTATAGAGGTGGATTAAGGGTCCCATTTGGTCGGGCCGATCTTGTGAAAAGGGCCTTAGACGGCTTTCACACTGATCTACTGCGGTATAGCCACACGGTGGGTGCAATGTAGTGCACCTGTGTATATCCTATAGGTTAGCTGAACTTGGCCATAGACTCCACCTGTGGCAAAAGCTGGCACTGTAGAGCATGGGTCTTCAAACTATGGCCCTCCAGTTGTTCAGGAACTACAATTCCCATCATGCCTAGTCATGTCTGTGAATGTTAGTGTGTTACAATGCCTCGTGGGATGTGTAGTTCTAGAACAGCTGGAGGGCCGTAGTTTGAGGATCCCTGCTGTAGAGGAAGCATCGGCTTATGGGGCTCTGCTCTGCAGCCGCTTTCTTCCTCTACCACCAGCTTCATTCACAACACTGATGCTGTGCTATGGTGGGTCGGCAACCTGCGATCTGGGCTTTCCAACCCTCCATTCCAGAGAAGGAGGTCGCGGGCCACATCAGAGAGCTCCGCGGGCCACCTGCTGTAAGTGCTTGAAATATCTTCCAAAACTCCACAGTCTAGGAGATATTTGCAAATCTCTGTACGGCGATTTCTTCTGCGCATGCGCCGGAGTTAGAAAGGGCATGCTGTGCCGTTTTTATCTCAGGTCGTGCCATTAAAGGCGGCGCATGAGCAGGAGTGACGTCACGTGACTCCGGCCAGTCACAGAGCCAGAGTACGGAAGAGGGGTGAAGAATGGGCGCTCGCTACTTGCGAGGAAGACGGGGACATCGCAGGCTTCTCCTGCAGGTAAGTGTCACATAATCAGCTACGATGCGATTCATAGTAGTCCATTATGCTTTAGCTTTGCATGGAAACAAAGAGGAAGTAACACCCATCAGGATTTACTTCCTCTTTAATCGCAAAGAATCAAAATTGCGATCTTTTTTCATTCCCGATCTTCAAAACAGCATGTCGCAGTTCTGTGCAGAGTTCTCACAGCTGGATAAACAAAATCCAGGCAGCCTGACAAGTTTTAATACAACCTGCGAATAAGTAGAAACAAAGTATCTCTTATTACTGAAGGAAGTTAACCATTTACCCTTACACTTTTTTTTTTAAGCAGAGTCCTTAGAGCAGGGGTGCCCAACCTTTTGAAGAGCAAGGGCCACTTAAGCAACTTGGTAACCGGTCTCAGGCCACAATGAGTGGAACAGGCAGATGACAGGTCACGGCTACTCTATAGGCCCTCCTATCCACCCAGATGAAAGGGGGACAAATTCCCTTCCTTTTTTAGGATTGGACGTAGGCGAGCGTAAACAGACATCTGTCGCTCTATAGAGATGAATTAAGGGTCCCATTTGGTCGGGCCGAGCGTAGTGCACCTGTGTCTATCCTGCGGGTTAGCTGAACTTTGCCATAGACACCGCCTGTGGCAAAAGTCGGCGCTGTACAGGAAGCATTGGCTTATGGGGCTCTGCTCTGCAGCCGCTTTCTTCCTCTACCACCAGCTTCATTCACAACACTGATGCTGTGGTATGGCAGGTCGGCAACCTGCGATCTGGGCTTGTCAACCCTCCATTCCAGAGAAGGAGGTCGCGGGCCACATCAGAGGGCTCCGCGGGCCACATGTGGCCCCCGGGCCACCCCTGCCTTAGAGAATAAAATGGTGGCTGTTGCAATATTTTATATCACACCATATCTGCGCAGCGCTTTTTCAAATGCAATTTGTTTTGAAGCGATACACTTTCATGAAAAAAAAAAAAAAACAGTAAAGTTAGCCTAATTGTTTTGTATAATGTAAGAGATGTTACACCGCGAGAATTCTGATCTTCATTCTAAGCAAAAAAAAAAAAACAGTGATTCTCATTTTAGGCAGAATCGTGCAGCTCTAGTGGGCAGGAGAGGAGATTCAGTAAGTCGGGGAGATGGTGCAGTAGATTCGAGGTGAAGTGAGCACACGAGACTGCACGGTAGGAAAGGGGGTGCAGTGAGTAGAGGAAATGGTACGTGGTACAGTGAGTAGGGGGTACGGTATAGTGAGAAGTACAGATGGTGCCGAGGGTAATAGATGAGGGGCAGCAAGTAGTAAAGATGGTACAGTGGATAGGAGATGCAGTATCGTGGGTAATACAAATGGTGGAGTGCGTAATATGCTGAGAGTAGTAAAGGTGGTGCAGTGGGTAGGGGAGGAGATGCACTGCATAGTAGGATGGTACAGTGGGTAGGAAAATATGCAGTAATTAGTATGATGGTGCAGTGGGTACTGGGTAGGCAACCTGGGGCACTTCAGCCGTTGCAGAACTACAAGTCCCATCATGACTCTGGGAGTAATTGTAACTGCCAACCTTGCAATGCCTTGTGGTAAATGTAGTTTAACAACAGCTGGAGTGCCACAGGTTGCCTACCCCTGGGGTAGGGGATGTGGTATAGTGATTAGTACAGATGCCGACATAGAAGGTAGGATGGGTAGTACAGCTGGCACACAAAACAGGGGTGTGAGGTTCGTTGGGTGGTTAGTAGAGGTGGTGCGGTGGGTAGGACAAGTGGCACACAGGACAGAGGTGGTGAGGGGCGGTGGGCAGGACACGAGGGGCGGTGGGTAGTACAGGAAGTGCAGTGGGTAGTACAGGAGGGGCAGTGGGCAGGTGATGAGGTGTAGTGAGTAGCGGGTAGTAGAGGGACCCTTCTAGAAGCTGGCAGTGTGGACAGGTCGGTGGGGCCCGGGTCTACACACAGGGCCCCCGGAACACGGAGGGGACACCTACCAGCGCCACGTCCCGGGCCGAACAGGCCAGCAGCTCGCTGTCAGTCCCGGAATCCTCGGCCTCCGGTACAGAGGACGCCATCTTCACTGAGCACTAGACGGACCGGAAGCGGAAACACGTCACGGAGGAGACAGCCTATCCCGACCCGGAGAGGATCGGAGGTCCGGGCAGGCTGTATGACTACAAGTCCCAGCATGGAGGGTGTGTGCAGTGTGTAGAGATGCGCTCACCCCTCTTGCTGCCCTGTGTACACATCTATCCCATGCTGGGACTTGTAGTTCTCTGGCTCCTCTGTGTGATGTTGGAGGAATGTCCTCCATAGTCTTATGTCAGTGTTCATAACTTTATTCTCAGATCTGGGGGGAGATTTCTCTTCTTGTGGGGACAGAACAGGAAGTGAGAGGAAATCTCTACTAAGCTTCTGCCTAGACAGGTGTCCCCATGGGAAGATTCCCCTCTCCTCATGATTTCCCATAACCTCCTGTTACTGTGACAATATCTGTAGACAGCAATAAACACCTGACAGCCCTGGGGACACAGATGGCGCATTCTGTAAATGGCGCCTGTTCCTGGAGAGCGACCTCCTGTGTTCACTATGCAGCCAGAGAAATACAAGCACACATATATGAGGTGGCGAGGTGTTTCGTCACATATGGCGACCCATAATATTTGGCTACCCGCTGGAGTGCGCATGCGCGACACCGCCATATGCATTCCAACACCTTTACAAATGCTAAATTCTCATCGAAAAACAATCACTAAAACTTTCACAAATTCCTTTCAGCTAAATTCTCTAGCTATATTCTTCATCACATTCACCTTTCACATTTGTAAAAGTGTTTGAATGCATATGGCGGCGTTACACACATGCGCGCTCCAGCGGGTAGCCAAATGTGATGGGTTGCCATATGTGACGAAACGGAGGCATTAATGCTCCCCACCTGCTGCATGCATAGCGCTCTGATAAAGGGGATCATAATGCATCCAGATCTTTCTGTATCCCCCATACATGGACATGATATCATATGTTATATCTTCCGGGTCCCATGACCAGCGGCTGCACAGTGAACGCAGGAGGTCGCTTGCTCGGTGCTGCTGCCATTAACAGAACACCTTACTTTTTTTAACCACTTAAGACCCGGACCAATACGCAGGTTAAGGACCTTGCCCCTTTTTGCGATTCGGCACTGCGTCCCTTTAACTGACAATTGCGCAGTTGTGTTTTTTTTTTTTTTTGCGCTATAAACAAAAATAGAGCGACTATTTTGAAAAAAAATGCAATATTTTTTACATTTTGCTATAATAAAAATCCCCCAAAAATATATAAAACATTTTTTTTCCTCAGTTTAGGCAGATACGTATACGTATTCTTCTACATATTTTTCATAAAAAAAAAAAAAATCGCAATTAGCGTTTATTGATTGGTTTGCGCAAAATTTATAGTGTTTACAAAAAAGGGGGTAGTTTTATAGCATTTTTATTAATATTTTTTTTTTACTAGTAATGGCGGCGATCAGCGTTTTTTTTTCAGCACCGAGACATTATGGCGGACACATCGGACAATTTTGACAAATTTTTGGGACCATTGGCATTTTTATAGCGATCAATGCTATAAAAATGCATTGGATTACTATAAAAATGCCATTGGCAGTGAAGGGGTTAACACTAGGGGGCAGGGAAGGGGTTAAGTGTGCGTCCCTTTAACTGACAATTGCGCAGTTGTGCGACGTGGCTTCCAAACAAAATTGGCGTCCTTTTTTCTCCACAAATAGAGCTTTCTTTTGGTGGTATTTGATCACCTCTGCGGTTTTTATTTTTTGCCCTATAAACAAAAATAAAGCGACAATTTTGAAAAAACAAAATTTTTATTACATTTTGCTATAATTAATATCCCCAAAAAATATATATAAAAAAACATTTCTTTCCTCAGTTTAGGCCGATACTTATTCTTCTACATATTTTTGGTTAAAAAAATCACAATAAGCGTTTATCGATTGGTTTGCGCAAAATTTATAGCGTTTACAAAATAGGGGATAGTTTTATGGCATTTTTATTAATCATTTTTTTTTTTTACTACTAATGGCGGCGATCAGCGTTTTTTTTCGTGATTGCGACATTATGGCGGACACTTCAGACACTTTTGACACATTTCTGGAAACATTGTCATTTTCACAGCGAAAAGTGCTATAAAAATGCACTTATTACTGTGAAAATGAAAAATGGCAGTGAAGGGGTTAACCACTAGGGGGCGCTGTAGGGGTTAAATGTGTTCCCTCACATGTGTTCTAACTGTATGGGGCAGGGGTGTCAAACTCAATTTCATCGTGGGCCGCATCAGCATTATGATTGCCCTCAAAAGGGCCGGTTCTATCTGTAATATTAGATGTCCAGTGCATCCTCTCCCCTTATATAAGATAATAGCCCCCCAACATCAGAAGTTGAGTCCCCCACTCTCACTTACATCACAGTGCACCCCCCTTTCTTATGCTGCTGCTGGGAAGAAACTGGATGCATTCCTTGAAAGCAGAAAGTAGGAGTCTAGAGTAGGAATGGAGGAGGGCTGGAGCTCTCCTGCTGCTGCAGGAGAGGTGCAAGGGCCACATGAAATGGCCTGGAGGGCCGGATTCAGCCCACGGGCCTTGTGTTTGCCACCTCTGGTATGGGGGATGAGACTGACTAGGTGAGGAGACATATCGTTGTTCCTACTTAGTAGGAACAAATGACATGTCTCCTCCGCCCTGAGAGAACAGGGATTTGTTTACACACACAAATCCCTGTGCTGGCTCTCGTGCACGTGAATTCGACTGCCGGCCATACGCATTGGGTCCCCGCTGTGCTGTGCAGCGCGTGGCTCTGGTGGTGCACGCACACCCTCTGGCAGCTCTTAAAGGGAGCCCCATACCTGTACGGAGTTTCGCACAGGGGTGCCATTCTGCCCACATAAAAAGACAAACATAAGTCTTATTCAATATCCTATAACTATGAAAGATAAGTGCGGCTGCATGAAGTCCAGGAATTTATTAAGACATGGATGGTATAAAGTTCAAAAAGAAGGCATCAACCACCTAATTCATCTTCACTCTGTCCAAAACCCCCCCAAAAAAGCCTTTAGCTACTTTAACCAGACGGTCACAGTCATCTCTGTGACCGTCGGAGGACCAGGCGCGACGTTATGACGTCACGCCCGGTACCCGGAATGTAAACACAGCCGCAATCGCGGCTGAATGCATTAGATCGGTGAATTTTTTTTCACGATCTAATGCTTTTCAGCCTGGAGGAGAGATGTGGGGTCTTATTGACCCCATATCTCTCCATAAAGAGGACCTGTCACACACTATTCCTATTACAAGGGATGTTTACATTCCTTGTAATAAGAATAAAAGTGATAAAAAAAAAATGTAAAAAAACTGGAAAAAAAAATAAGCAAAAAAAACGCCCCTGTCCTGGTCGCTCGCGTGCAGAAGCAAACACACATGCAAGCCCCGCCCACATATGTCAGCACCATTCAAACCCCACATGTGAGGTATCATCGCGTGTGTTAGAGTGTCAGCAACAATTCTAGCACTAGACCTCTTCTGTAACTCAAAAATAGTAACCTGTAAAAAAAATTGGGCTAACTTTACTGTTTTGATATTTTTTAATTCATGAAACTGTTTTTTCCCTAAAAAAAAGGCGTTTGAAAAATTATTGCGCAAATACTGTGCAAGAAAAAAAGTTGCAATGACAGCTATTTTATAGGGTGTCTGCTAAAAAATATATATAATGTTTGGGGGTTCTGATAAATTTTTTAGCAAAAAAATTGTGATTTTTACATGAAGGAGAAAAGTGCCAGAATAGGCCCGGCGATTAAGTGGTTAAATAAGGTATGGAAGGAATACAACCTCTATCAGGTTATACTGCAGTTGGAGGCTCCTTTACTTCCTGTTTGGTGAAAAGCTTGTCCCCAGAACAGGAAGTGGGAAGAAATCTCTCTAATTGCAGAACAGACAGAAGTAAAACTGCTTTTAACCACCTCCCGCCTGCCGTATTGACAAATGACGTTGTCTCACTCTCACCGCGCTTGTGCCTGTGGGGACACGCAGCACAGCGATCAGCGGTGCACGATCTCGGTAAATAGTCAATGACGAAGCTCTTTACCCATGTGATCAGCTCTGTCCAATTACAGCTAATCACATGTAAACAAGGAAATGGCGGTTATCATCATTTCTTTCCTGGCAGCATGTGAGGAGAGGAGAGCCAATCGGCGGCATTTCCTCACTGGGGAGATCTGCACAGATCTGCATTTGTCCCTCATTTTGGTCTGATCTATATAGTTTTATAAAAAAAAATGCACTTTTTATGTTTTCAAAAAGTGTTTCCCAGCGCTAAACTTTTCAACCAAATTCTAAATTGCTGCATTTGTAAACTTCAAAAGCCAATATAAAGAAATAGTAGTGGTAAAAAAAAAAAAAAAAGCACTCGTGGGTTCAACTAATCATTTTTTTGTATATATTTTTTTCCCACAAATAGAGCTTTCTTTTGGTGGTATTTGATCAGCTCTGCGATTTTTATTTTTTGCGCTATAAACAAAAAAAAGACAATTTTGAAAAGAAAAACACAATGGGCCAGATTCAGGTACACGTACATTTGCGCAGCGTATCCGAGATCCGCTACGCAGCCGTATTTTACCAGGCTCTAAAATGAATTCTGGTAGATTTTTGCCCGTACGATACGGCGGCGTAGTCTATTTCTCGCCGCGTAATCGAAATACGCGATTAGGGGGCGTGAAGCATTTAAATTAGGCACGTCCCCGCGGCGATTGAACTGCGCATGCTCCGTTCAGAAATTTCCCGCCCTGCATTGCGCGAAATAACGTCGATACGTCATTCGTTGTTTGAGTAGCGTCGTTTACGGACATTCCTATTCCCGGACGTTTTACGTCAAAAATAAAAAAAGACGTCGGAAAACGTTGATATTCGACGTGGGAACGACGGCCATACTTAACATGGGCTGTCTAATATTAGAGCAGCAAAAAGCTGGTATAATTTTACGCAGCAAAAAGATGACTAAAGATGCCGTAAGAGATTGCGATAGACGTTCGTAATTTCGTGGATAGTCGGCAAAAGCTCATTTGCATACCCCGGCGCGGAAAACGACGGGAACTCCACCCAGCGGCCGCAATTTTATTGCAGCGTAGATCCGAAGGCGTACGAACCAGTCGGATTGAAGCGCAAAGCCGTCTTTTCATGGTTTGAGGATTCAAACTAGTGAAAAAACGCGCGTAATTAGAAAGTACTCTGGTCTAACACGAGTTAGACAGGAGTTACGGCTCTCTGTCTCTGAATCTGGCCCAATATGTTTTACTTTTTGTTATAATAATATCCCAATTTTTTTATTTATTTTTTTCCTCGGTTTAGGCCGATACGTATTCTTCTACATATTTTTGTTAAAAAAATCGCAATAAGCGTATATTGATTAGTTTGCGCAAAAGTTATAGCGTCTACAAAATAGGGAATAGTTTTATGATTTATTTTTTATTTTTTACTAGTAATGGCGGCGGTGACGTAAAACACAACGACGTGCTGAGAAAAATGAAGTTCAATGCTTCCGAGCATGCGTCAACTTGATTCTGAGCATACATGGATTTTTGACCGATGAACTTCCACACAGACGATCGTTTTTTTCTATCGTTTTTTTATCCATAGGAAAATTTTAAAACATGTTCTATTTTTTTTCACCGATGGAAAACAAACCGATGGGGCCCACACACGATCGGTTCGTTAGATGAAAACGGTCCATCAGTCCGTTTTCATCAGCCGAACCGATCGTGTGTACAGGGCTTAAGGGGAATACACTGGCAGATCTACTGGAGACCTGATCTGCTGATCTCTGGTGCAATGCTTTACAGTCTCAAAAAAATATACGGTATATATTTTTCATTTTTTTAAGTAGGGAAGGGTTATACCTTCTATCATGTTTTTATTTTATTTATATCAGGACTACTGACAACAACAGACACCTAACAGAGCCACCTTATTTTTCTATTAATGACACTTCTGTTACTTTCAGGGATTTGTTTTACACTTCCTGTCTCGGTGACAACTATCCCTGGGGCAGGAAGTGAAGAGAAATCCTCCCCAGCATGAACACCTTCTACTCAATTGAAAATGTTATATTGTTTGGAGTTCTACTTTAATCTTGTAGGATGCAGTATCTCCAAACATCTGCTGGGGGGCGCCGGAAGCATTGCTATCCCAGGAATTCACACCATAATTATTTTTGTTAACTATTAAGAGTTGCAAAGTGCAGAGGTTTCAAGACTTCTAGAACTGTCATTGGAGGTTTACAGAAGATATCACTTGATTAATGGGCTTTGCTTGATTATATATATATATATATATATATATATATATATATATATATATATGTGTGTGTGTGTTATAATTTTTTAACCACTAGAGGTCACTGGTTGTACATATTACACTTGAACCCCAGATTGCGAGCATAATCCGTTCCAGGAGTATGCTCCTAATCCAAAGAACTTGCATATCAAAGCAAGTTTTCCCCCATTGAAGTCTATGGAAACGACAATAAGTTGTTTTGCATTGACTTCAATAGGATGCAATACCAAATGCGGCCAGAGGTGGGGGGGGGGCGCCAGAGAGCGCCAAAAACATCCGAAAAGGCCCCATGACACTTCGACTAGTTTCCTGCGCCCCCGTACCTCAGGCCAAATGAGGTACTGCAGGCCAATGTTCGGCTTTTCTCAGCTCCTGCGCCCCCCGTACCTCAGGCCAAATGAGGTACTGCAGGCCAATGTTCAGCTTTTCTCGGCTCCTGCGCCCCCGTACCTCAGGCCAAATGAGGTACTGCAGGCCAATGTTCGGCTTTTCTCGGCTCCTGTGCCCCCGTACCTCTGGCCAAATGAGGTACTGCAGGCCTATTTTCGGCTCTGCTCAGCTTCTGTGCCCCCGTACCTCAGGCCAAATGAGGTACTGCAGGCCAATGTTCGGCTTTTCTCGGCTCCTAAGCCCCCGTCCCTAAGGCCAAATGAGCTACTACAGGCCTATTTTCGGCTCTGCTCAGCTTCTGTGCCCCCGTACCTCCGGCCAAATGAGGTATTGCAGGCCAATGTTCGGCTTTTCTCGGCTCCTGTGCCCCCGTACCTCTGGCCAAATGAGGTACTGCAGGCCTATTTTCGGCTCTGCTCAGCTTCTGTGTCCCCGTACCTCTGGCCAAATGAGGTACTGCAGGCCTATTTAGCTTGAATTCTGCTTGTCAACACTCGCAAACCGAGTCAGAATAAAAAAAAAATTGCTCGCAAATCAAAACGCTCTCAAACCAAGTAACTCTTAAACTGAGGTTCCACTGTAATGGTATTTGATATATGTGTTATCATTTTTGTACCCACTAGAGGTCACTGGTTGCACTTTTATTGTGACATATATAATATATTTTTGGTGTCATATGTAATACTCCCACTAGGGGTCACTACTTCATTTTGTATTTACATCACATAGTATTTTTTGGGGGGAAAAAGAGAGACAATCATTGACCCCCTCTACATTGTAGAGCAGGGGTCTCCAAACTTTTCAAACAAAGGGCCACTTTATTGTCCTTCAGACTTTAGGAGGGCCAAATGTGACCAGCAGGGGCAGAAAATGTCACAGGCCAAGCCTCAGTGAGAATAAATATGGCCTCAGCGTTGGTGTTCGATAGGAGGAGGAGGATTCCCCCTATTAGTAGGAGGAATAGAATCCCATCATTGGTATCAGTGGCAGATATAGTGCCCTATTGTTGGTGTCAGTGAAAGGAATAGTGCCTTATATCAGTGGGAGAAATTGTCCCCCAAGGGCCAGGTAAAGGCTAGCATAGGGCCCTCAGGCAGCAGTTTGGAGACCCCTGTTGTAGAGTCTACAAGGAGGGTAAGTCACAAAAGGTCATTGCTAAAGAAGCTGGCTGTTCACAGAGTGCTGTATCCAAGCATAATAATGGAAAGTTGAGTGGAAGGAAAAGGTGTGGTAAAAAAAAGTTGCACAAGCAACAGGGATAACCACAGCCTTAAGAGGATTGTGAAGCAAAGGCCATTCAAGGATTTGGGGGAGATTCACGAGGAGTGAACTACGGCTGGTGTCAGTGATTCAAGAGCCACCACATAAAGGTATCCTGGGCTACAACTGTCACATTCCTTGTGTCAAGCCACTCCTAAACCAAAGACAAGCTCAGAAGTTTCTTACCTGTGCTAAGAAAAAAAAAAGGGTTGGACTGCTGCTGAGATGAAAGTATATTTCATTTGGAACTCAAGGTGCCAGAGTCTGGAGGAGGAGTGGAGAGGCGCAGAATCCAAGTTGCATGAGGTGCAGTGTGAAGTTTCCACAGTCAGTGATGATTTGGGGAGCCATGTCATCTGCTGGTGTTGGTCCGCTGTGTTTTATCAGGTCCAAAGTCAGCGCACCCCTCTACCAGGAAATTCTAGAGCACTTCATGCTTCCCTCTGCTGACCAGCTTTTTGGAGATGCTGATTCCATTTTACAGCATGACTTGGCATCTGCCCACACTGCCAAACGTACCAATACCTGGTTTAATGATCATCATAGGCATGCGCACAGGGTGTGCCTGGGCACACCCTAATCACCCAGTGCAATGCAGATTCCCCCTACTTAATCCCCATGGCAGCTGAGGCTACAGACAAAGGGACTGGGAAATCTCTGTCCTCAGTTCCTTTCCCTGCTGTTTCACCAATGCCCCTCAATGGGGCTCCTAACACATTGTAAAAATATATATATATATATTTTTGATTTTATTATTTTATTTTGTTATTTAAAAAAAAAATAAGATAATTTTGTTCATAATTTTTTTTATGACAAAAATATATGTATATTTTTTTTAAATAACAAAATAATATATTAAAAACAAAAAACTACTGACACCAATCTCATCCCTAACACCATCCACTGCTCTACTGTGCATGTGTTGGAACTTTGTGGTGTGCAATAGGCTGCGCACACCTATGATGATCAATGATATCATCACTGTGCTTGATTGCAGGGACGTGCAGTGAGGTCAGTGGCTGGTGAGGCTAGCATAGATACACAGGTTACATACGCCACGATTGTTAGAGCGAGAGCAATAATTCTAGCACTAGACCTCCTTTGCAACTCTAAACATGTAGGGCCAGATCCACAAAAGTTTACGGCGGCGTATCTCCGTAATTTCAAATCTGCGCCGGCGTATCTTTGTTTTGTATCCACAAAACAAGATACGCCGGAATTACGCTAAGATACGACTGACGTAAGTGTATTACGCCGTCGTATCTTAGTTGCATATTTACGCTGGCCGCTAGGGGCGCTTCCATAGATTTTCAGCGTAAAAAAAAAAGTGCAAATGAGATAGATACGCCGATCCACGAATGTACGTACGCCCGGCGCATTCTTTTTACGTTGTTTGCGTAAACGTATGTCCGGCGTAAAGTTACCCTTGCTCTATAGAGGCGTTTGCAATGTTAAGTATGGACGGCGGGACAGCATCGAATTTTCCATCGTTTGCGTAAAACGTTCGCAAATAGGGCTTTGCGTAAGTTACGTTTACGTCGAAAGCATTGACTATTTGCGACGTGATTTCGGGCATGCGCAGTGGGATACCTCCAGGGACGGCGCACGCACAGTTAAAAAAAACATCATTTACGTGGGGTCACGAATAATTTACATAAAACACGCCCACCTCTTCCACATTTGAATTAGGCGCTCTTACGCCGGCCCATTTACGCTACACCGCCGTAACTTAGGACGCAAGTGCTTTGTGGATACGGCACTTGCCTTTCTAACTTACGGCGGCATAGCGTAAATAATATACGCTACGCCGGCACAAAGTTACGCCGGCCTTTGTGGATCCGGCCCGTAATCTGTAAAAAAATAAAAAGTGTCACCTATAGAGATTTATAAGTACTGAAGTTTGGTGCCATTCCACAAGTGTGCGCAATCTATTTACTCGGCGTAACATCATCTTTCACATTATATAATACCTGTACCTTTAAGCCCAGCCGTGGGGTCGCGAGCGCGCCGCTGGCGGGGCACTCGCGACCCGGTCCGTGACCGTGCCCGCGGGACCCGATCGTGGTACACCGCGGGCATGGACCTTCGGACCGGGTCACAAGTGTGGCGCCGGCGCCGTGCTCACGGCCCCCTGGCTGGGCTTAAAGAGACATGTCACAGGAGCTGAAAAACGGGGAGAGGTGAGTGTAAACACACCTTCCCTGTTCTTCGTTGTGGCAGTGTCATTGATCGCTGATCCCTGATATAGGGAAAGACGATCAATGACGTCACGCACCCAGTCCCGCCCCCCTACAGTTAGAAACACAGAAGAGGTCACACTTAACCCCTACAGTGCCCCCTAGTGGTAAACTCCTAAACTGCAATTGGCATTTTCACAGTAAACAATGAATTTTTATAGCACTTTTTGCTGTGAAAATGACAATGGTCCCAAAAATGTGTCAAAGTTGCTGAGTGTCCTCCATAATGTCACAGTCACAAAAAAAATCGCTGATCGCCACCATTAGTAGTAAAAAAAAAAATATTAATAAAAATGCCATAAAACTAGCCGCTATTTTGTAAACGCTATAAATTTTGCCCAAACCAATCGATAAACGCTTATTGTGATTTTTTTTTACCAAAAATATGTAGAAGAATACGTATCGGCCTAAACTGAGGAAAAAAAAAAATGTATATCTTTTTTTGGGATATTTAGTATAGCAAAAAGTAAAAAATATTATTTTTTTTATTCAAAATTGTCGCAAAAAGCGCAAAAAATAAAAATCGCAGAGGTGATCAAATACCACCAAAAGAAAGCTCTATTTGTGGGGGAAAAAAGGACGCCAATTTTGTTTGGGAGCCACGTCGCACGACCGGGCAATTGTCAGTTAAAGTGACGCAGTGCCGAATCGAAAAAAGGGGCAAGGTCCTTAACCTGCATAATGGCCCGGGTCTTAAAGTGGAAGTAAACCCATCGATTTAACAGTTTCAAAAAGCAGTTAAATTTCCGGCATGCCGGGATTGCCAACTGTCACATTGGTTGTGCTCTCAACCAAACTGTCAAACCATCCAACGGCTGGTGTCATAACTGATCACATGTGCAGCACCACGGCAGTTGAAGATTAAACATAGGCCAAGATGGCAGCTTCCTTGGCTGAAAATGATAGAAGGGTTTACTTCCACTTTAAGTGGTTAAGCAAAAGAGACTCCATTTTGTTCAAGCTGTTGAAATGTGTTCTGTAACCTTCACCTAACACACAGACACATCTTGTTCTAGAAGTTCTCTCTGTCTCTTCTCCCCCTCCCCTCTCAAGGTTTTATTTTTGCAATTGTTTTATTAGATAGCTTTTCATAATATATTCCTATTTGTTCGTTTATAATAACATCTCACACCACCCCTTTCTTATCTATGTATAAAATAATATGTAATAATAAATTTGGCACTGAACGGACATTTTAAACACAGTGATTGTGTTCTGTGAATCTGTTCCTGCAATTGCAGTATTGCAGTGGTTGTAAACCCACTTTGAAAAAAATATATAAAAAAACACCTGCAAGACAAAGGCATAATGAGCTAGTATACATAGCTCATTATGTAATACTCACCTGAGATCGAAACTCCCGCTGCTGTGCCCATACACAGGACCGGCCGGTGACATTACTTCCGGGGGTTACTTCCGGGTATCACGGCTCAGGTGCTGTGATTGACCGGAGCCGCGATGACATCACTCCCACGCATGCCTGCGGGAGCCGCCGGTAATGGCACACTTACCGAGGGAACGGAAATGCGTGCTGTTGCTTCAGTAAGCTTCAATGTGCATGTGCCAATGCCATCGGGGACGGGGGATATCTCCTAAACCAATGTAAGGTTTTCAGAAACTGATTTCTCGTCACTTTCTTGAAGCAACTGCTTACACTGTGCATCACATGTTCGCACACTCCTATTCTCACCAAGAACTTGACAACTGCTATCGGACACATCATTAACTGAGCTAGACAACCTTTCTTGCCTAACAGCTACAATCACTTTTGAACTTATGTTTATGGCTAGTTGTTCAGCTATCTTTGCCTCATAGTCTCCCAAAAATGTTTTAGTATTTGTTTCTGTGAAACCATCGACTATTGGACACAAATTCTCATATTCTTCATTTCTTTCAAGACATTTGGAAAAAGCATCCATTAAATTAGTACATTTAGCCTCTCTGACCACTTCAGTGATGGAGGTTTCACAACGTTCAGAGGGCTCACCTGTCATTACAGATTCTACACTTTGAAAAATAGATTTTACTTCCCGAGGAATCTTGGTAGTCAAGTCCAAAGTATTATCCTGCGTCACTGGCTCTGACAGAACACTTTCCAAAGACTGGGTTTCAAGGGATGTGACATTAACTTTATATTCAAATACGATTTCATCATGTATGGACTGGCAGCACTGTACTACATGGCTTCCTGCATCATCTAACTGTGTTTCAACCACAGAGGGCGGTCTATCCAAGTCTTGGACAGAAACTGCACTGGTTATATCAGACTTTGCAATATCCTCACTGTGGGAGCGTGGTTTTCCAGATTCAACATCACAGATGTCTTCACTCTGCCGATTTAAGGTATCACAGATGATTTCCTGAATTCTATTCCGATCATGACACGCTGGTACCATTAATTCTGAAGACCCAAAACGACTCCTTTTTACTTCGGTGGACACCAAACCCCTCTCTATAGATCCTGTCTGTGGTAGGGGTGACATTGTATTTACTGCTTTCATTTCATTAACATAAAAATTAACACACTGCTCTTCAACATGCAAATAATTCACAGATGCAAAAATAGCTTCAGTCTGGGTGCATATTTCTTGCAATTCAGATTCCTCAATGACCCTGCTCTGCCGATCATCAACTATGGGAAAGTCATGAATATCACCTGCCCTACCACACCCACAAGGCTCAGTGGACATAGGACACACTTTTTCTACATCATTTAGTGCAGTGTCAGAATTAAGTTTTTTCAGCTTTATTTCCATCAAGCAACTGACTTGAGAACTGAAGATGTGCAAACCCCTACTTCCTGCACTTCAGCAACTTAATTTGCCCTGAAGCGGTCAGGGATTTCACTTTCAACATCACTTCCAGAAAGTTCAGCTTCATTTTCCATAAAGTCCTTCAGATTTAGCTTTCTAAGAATTGCCTCCTCCTCATTGTCGTTATCTTCCACACAGTCTTCATTATTTATTGTTAGTCCATTCTGAGTGTTGGCTGTTTCCGTAGGACAATCATCAACTTTAACATCTTCATGTTCTGTTTCTGCTTTGGTAATCTTGGTGACACCAGGAACTCCTAACTTGGCAGAGTAGGCCCAAAGAAATGAACAGTGATCCATACAGCCCTGGCACACCATCTCATGAAACTCAACGTGCTCCGATGGAACTGCCCCTAGGTGCCGACCATGAAACCAGTCCTCACACACCACACACTGGATCATCTCATCTGGGGTCTCATCCTCAGGATCGGGGTACGGTCTCTTACATGTGCAGTACAAGCCAAAGAAATTGTCATTGTAATTAATAGCCAGGTTTTTCTTCTCTTTATCCGGATATAACTTGCGCTCCAGCTGTTTAAATTTGGCATTTCCACAATCGCAGCGAAAGTTCCTCTTGGTGTAGAGCTCAAACAGGTCGTGGCCTTCATGACACTTGTATGTACAGGCCAGACATATCCCAGCAGGCTCCTCTTTATCCAGGGTAAATGTACTGCAGGCATACAGCGCTTGTCTCTTCACATACTCCAAAGACATGCGGCTAGGTAAATTGGATCTCGTCCAAATTGGCCCAGTATATATGTATATATGTATATATGTGTGTATGACTGTGTGTCCCTAGCGTGTCAAGATCCTACGGATCCTGACCGCACCAGCCAAGCAGACACTGGCTGGAAAAAGCGCCCAGAGGCGATTCAGTTCGCATGCGTTGCGCTATACAAGTCATTCATTCATTCATTCACATAACCCAGGGAGTAGGAGCACTTTTCGGAATCGCTCCCCCGTCAGCACAGCAGACGCCTCATCCTGCAGGGCGTCATCCTCCTCTTTCACTGCCATGTCCACCTTTACTTCGTCCTTCACTTCCTCCTCTTCATCTTCTGCACCACTTTCAATTTCTGCAAGCTCTTCGCTGTCAGAATCATCACATGGTAGAAGATGGAAATCCTCAAGCCCGGCCTCATTTTCTTAGCTTTCTCTGTTGGTGAAAGAACCAGAACAGAGAGCAACTGCTTCAGACATTAGGTCACTTTTCTCATTTTCAGCATGAGCCTTTGCACAACTAAAAGATTCTTGATTTGAACCATCATCTTGACAGACAAATTTTCCAGAGCAGAGTTCTAACAGTTCGCCCATATTTGCATCCATAGCATTCTCATCCATATTGTCCACCACAAGTCTTTGCTTGGCAGAGCTGTACTTGCTCCTGTTGCGGCCAACATTTAGAAAACCATCAGCATGCGTGACAACGATCTCTTCGTTGTAATCCTCATCACTCCAAAGTAAGCTTTCCGTGCAAGAATCGCTGAGCGTCTTCTCATCACTTAGTCTTGTATATGGACGGCATCCATGATCGCTGCTTTAAAAGGAACACAGGGCCTTATAATCACGGTTGAGCTTTGAAGGTTGTAATTTTTTTGGTGAGAGCTCCTTAGAAACCTCTATGTTCTCTTCACTACCAGACAGCTCTGACTTTGCTTTCTTTTTCTTCTTTTTTTACTTTGACTTCAGACTCAAGAAATCTTTGAACTTTTCTCTTACTTTTTCTTTAACACTTTCAGACAGCGTGTCTGGCTTGCGATGAGACTTGCTTTTGTCTTTTAGAGACGGTCGGTGGGAATTTGAACTGTTTGTGGTGCGTCTTCTCTTTGAGCTTTGCTGACTGGCCTTTTCGTGAGCTAAAGAGCCTCTTGTCTGCATATGCCTCGTGACAGGACTCTGATCCTGCTCTGACTTGTCAACGGCAGGGAAATACTTCATATGGTAATGCAGCAATTTGGCTTTGCGAAAAAATTTGGAGCAATCCAAAATCTTGCCTTTAAACTTGTTGGGTTCCAATTCCAAGGTAACAGCTTTGGTAGCTGGATCATCAAGTTTCTTCAAAGTATTTGCTAAAGGTTCTCTACTGTGTTTAGCAAAACTGTCAGACCGTTGATTCAGCTTCATAGGAGCTGCTACTGCGGGGACAGCAGGGACTTCCTCAGCATCTTCTTGTACACAAGGGTCTTTCTCTTCTGGTTTTGTCTCGTCTGGTTTGCCCTCTGGAACACCATTCACAACATTGGATTCAACAGGCTCTACAGACTCTTCTACTACTAATGGCGGCTCCTTCACTTCGGGAGTTTCAGGCTCTGCCAGGGCACACTCCTCTGGCTCCACTCCTCTGGTGAAGTACTACACGGTGATCATTCCGTCTCAACAACAGACGTAGTAACCTCCATAGCATTATGGTCCTCTGGATTCTCAATCAGAGAGGGCTTGCTATCCTTTTCCTCTGTTCTCTGAAATTGTTTCACGATGGCCTCCATTTGCTGCTGGTGTTTCCGTTCCCAACCTGCCATTCTCTCTCGGTGAGCTGCAAGGCTCTCTTGATGAGCCCGTCGTTGAGCTGCAATGCTCTTTTGGTGAGCTGCAAGGCTCTCTTGGTGAGCCTGACGTTGAGCTGCAATGCTCTTTTGGTGAGCTGCAAGGCTCTCTTGGTGAGCCTGTTGTTGATTTGCATTTGCTATAATCAGCTGTTTCAGCATCTCCTCCATTTTGGGTTTACTTTAAGTGCCCGCGTTCTCCACCATGTGGGATTAACTCGGTAGCGGGTGTGTGTGACCCCCTCTATGGGTTTACTACACGCTGAACTGTACAAAAAGGCACTTGAGGATTATATGGTTTATTTTTCCATCTTGCAGGATACACGTGCAAGCATCAAAACAGCATAAACAAAACAAAACATAAAATAAACCCTTGCCACTTGGGGCGTCTACCTTCCCAACACAGGAACCTACCTATGGAGTCTGGCACAGCCTACTGCTGGGCAGACACTGCTGGTCCTACAGCAGAAAACAACAAAAAAGTCTCTTTGATATTTCTCACACAGAAATATCCATCAACACCTCACCTCTTCAGAAGTGCTTGTGACTGCTACTTCACTCACAAAGCCCCAGGATCCAGCAATCAGTCGTCATCTTTAGGCTGTCTTTATAGGGGCTTTAATTGCTTAATTCTAAACAGCTGAAACCTTTTAACACCCAAATCTCTCTGGCCATCTCTGCAGCCGACACCCAATAGTAATTGGTGTATTGTCTAAACAAGGCAGAAATATATCTCCTGTCTGGGACAACACACACAGATTTACCTGACTTCCTGTCACAGTTGCTATAATAAATATCCCAATTAAAAAATAAAAATAAAAAAATTCTCAGTCTAGGCCGATACGCATTCTACATATTTTTGGTAAAAAAAAAAGCGCAAAAAAAGCGATACAAAATAGGGGACAGAATTATTATTTTTTATTATTTTATTTTTTACTAGTAATGGCGGCGATCTGCGATTTTTATTGGGACTGCGACAATATGGCGGACACATCGGACACTTTTGACAAATTTTTGGCACCATTCACACCATTCACACCATTACTAATAACATTTTAAAATATGCATTATTTGTAAAGGAATTTTGTAGTGCAGTTATACAGTATAGTGTACAGTACAGTATATGGCAGGCCCAGCAAATGCAATACTGTGTACAATTATTAATATCATCATCACACTCCAGCTGCCCAGGCAGCAATACTGTACAATATAGATTCAGTGTGCACTGCAGCAGTGTCACTCACACTGCACACTGAATCTATATTGTACAGTATTGCTGCCTGGGCAGGTGGAGTGTGATGATGATGATATTAACCACTTAAGACCCGGACCAATATGCTGTCAAATGACCCAAGGGGTTTTTGCGATTCGGCACTGCGTCGCTTTAACAGACAATTGCGCGGTCGTGCGACGTGGCTCCCAAACAAAATTTGCGTCCTTTTTCCTCCCACAAATAGAGCTTTCTTTTGGTGGTATTTGATCGCCTCTGCGATTTTTATTTTTTGCGCTATATACAAAAATAGAGCGACATTTTTGAAAAAAAAAAACAATATTTTTTACTTTTTGTTATTAGAAAAATCAATAAACTAAATTTTGGTCAAACATTTAGGCCAAAATTTATTTAGCCACATGTCTTTAGTAAAAAAAAATCGCAATAAAAAAAAAATTAGCTACCTAGCGGGAACAGCGACACTAATACAGCGATCAGAAAAATGATCGCTTAGTGATGCTGGCAATAGGGAGTGAAAGGGTTAACTAGGGCGGTGATCAAGGGGTTAAAACTTTATTAGGGGGGGTACGGGGGCTACCCAGGACCTAACACTAACTGCCTGTCACACTGCCTGTCACACTGACACTAAATACAGTAATCATACATGTATGATTTCTTCATTCAGTGACACTGTGACAGGGGGGAGGGGGGGCGATCGCGGGGGTTAAATGTGTTTATGTGTAGTGTTAGTGTAGTGTAGTGTTGTGCAGGACTTACTGTGTTGTGATCTCTCCTCAGCGGTGGTTGAAAAAAACACTGAGGGAGAGATCACATCGCTTCCTCCTTCCTGTGTTTACACAGGAGGAGGAAGTGACAGGGCGGGCGGGTGCGCGCATTGGCTGGGAGCGATCCGGAGGGGGCGGACAAAAACGAATAGCCGCCCCCTCTTGTCGGATCGCTCCTACAGCCGCGCGGACCAGTAATTGTACACAGTACGAAATGTTCTAAAATACTGTATATAGTGTTTTTATTATTCAATCAGTTAATATAAACATCTTGGATATTAAAGATGTTATAAAACGTAATTGCATTGTAGAATCTAAAAAAAAAAAATCTCAGTTACTTTTCCGAGTAACTAGTTACTTTGCCAATAATGTAACTGAGTCACTAACTCAATTACTTTTTCGGACAAGTAACTTGTAATTGTAACTAGTTACTTTTTTAAAGGAAGATGAACAACACTGTCGCTGACTAACCCCCAACCAGAACGGCTCGGATAATGGTGTGAAGCTTACTGAGGAAGAACAAGAAGTGAGAAATTCAGACAAAGAAAAAAACATTTAGAAGGGAAATGAAAGGAAAAGGTAAGTGAACCAACAATGCACTAGCTTAAAGGAACCTATTTAGAAAATAAAAAACAAACCTTTACAACCTCTTTAAATCAAACCCACCCTGGTCCTTGAATACAAAGCTGCTTTTATTTTCATTTTTAATAATAATACCGAATTATTTTTAACAGTCATGGTTTCCCTGAAGCAACAGGTCTATATCTATATGAAGAATACAGATACAGCCGTGGACAAAGGTTTGAGGAATGACACAAATACATTTTTTCTCAAAGTCTGCTTCTTCAGTGTTTCTAGATCTTTTTGTGAGATGTTTCTCTGTTATACTGAAGTATAATTACAAGCATTTCATAAGTGTCAAAGGCTTTTACTGACAATTACATTAAAGGGGTTGTAAAGGAAACAACATTTTTTCATAATAGGCATCCTTTACCTGCAGACATTCCTCTTTTCACTTCCTCATTGTTCGTTTTTGCTCAGAAGTTGCTCTATTTCTTCTCTGTTCTTTTCACTTCCTGCTTGTCTGATTGTTACTCACCACCGTGAAGGGAGGCTTTACTGCGGTGGTCAGTGACGTGCTCGCCCCCTCCTGGGAACTACATCTGTGCGGCAGGACGCTCTCTACGTGTTAGAGACTTCAAGGAGGTGTGAATTACTGGGCATGCCACAATTCATACTGGGAAATGTAGTTCTTACCTGAACGAGCGCCGCAAACCAGGAAGTGAATGAGAGAACAGAAACTAGAACGCCGGAGGTGATGTAGATGAAGGAATTTAATAGGTATTTACTAGTTTTTTAACAGAATCATTACACTATTCTGTCTGTCTACCCTGCAGACATTAATTTTAGGCAAAAACATTTTTGCCTTTACAACTTCTTTAAGTTTATGCAAAGAGTCAATATAACCGTTCTTTTTTTAAGACCTCTGCAGTTCTCTCTGGCATGCTGCCAATCAACTTCCGGGCCACATCCTGACAGCCGGCCGCCCATTCTTTCAGAATCAAAGCTTGGAGTTTGTCAGAATTTGTGCGTTTTTATTTATTTTTCGTTCATCTGCGAAGATTGACCACGAGTGGGATTAAAGGGTTTGTAAAGGAAAACATTTTTTTTCCTAAATAGCTTTCTTTACCTTAGTGCAGTCCTCCTTCACTTACCTCATCCTTCCATTTTGCTTTTAAATGTCCTTATTTCTTCTGAGAAATCCTCACTTCCTGTTCTTCTGTCTGTAACTCCACACAGTAATGCAAGGCTTTCTCCCTGGTGTGGAGAAAGCCTCTTGAGGGGGCGAGCAGGAGTGTCAGGACACACTCTACTTCGCAGATAGAGAAAGGAGCTGTGTGTTAGTGGGTGTCCTGACACTCCTGCTTGCCCCCTCCCCCCTCAAGAGGCTTTCTCAAAACCAAGAAGAAAGTTTTGTGTTACTCTGTGGAGTTACAGATAGAAGAACAGGAAGTGAGGATTTCTCAGAAGAAATAAGGACATTTAAAAGCAAAATGGAAGGATGAGTGGTATCCATTGCCTAATTGATCCTTGTTTAAAGGGGAGTTCCAGCCAAAAATTGTGTTTATTAAAAGTCAGCAGCTACAAAAAGTGTAGCTGCTGGCTTTTAATAAACACTCACTTACCTGCTCCTGCGTTCCAGCGACGCGCCGACTGGGGCTCCGCTCCTCTCCCCCCCTCCCCTGCCGGCGTCTTCATTCCGACTGTGGGCACCTAGCCGTGACAGCCTTCGGCTTCACGGGAAGTCCCACTCCTCCTGAAGTCCCCACTCCCCCCCAAAAAAAATTACATGCCAAATGTGGCATGTAAGGGGGTGAGGAGTGGGATTAGCGGAAGTTCCATTTTTGGGTGGAACTCCGCTTTAAGGATCCATGTGTTCAGGTGTTGGTAATGGTCTTTACACGTCACCACTAATGTATGTGTATTACTATGAAGACCTCCTTAGATACTTCTATGGACTTCAAGCCACCATGGACTTTAGTTTTGCATACCTCCCAACATTTTGAGATGGGAATGAGGGACACCTACTAGCAAATGTAGGTAGGCATAGGACACGCCTCCTGTCACACCCCCTTCCTTTATACTCTTTTTCTTTATTTTTATTGTTTTTAAATTTACAAATGCAGCGATTTAGAATTTGGATGAAAGGTTTAGCTCTGGAAAACACTTTTTGATAGATAAAAAGTGCATTTTATATACAACTATATAGATCACAATGAGGGACAAATGAGGAGGAATGAGGGACAGAGGGACTAGTGATGAGCGGAATACGCCATATTCGATTTCGCGATATTTCACGAATATATTAGAAGAATATTCACGAAATATTCGTTAATATTGAATATTCGTTAAATTTTATCAAAAAAATATTTTTGAGAAATTTCGCTAATGCGAATGCGAAATTTCGCTAATGCGAATGCGAAATTTCGCTAATGCAAATGCGAAATTGATTGCGAAATTCTCGTCAACACGCGAAAACGGAGATCATTTCCTGGATTACTAAACTAATATGCACTAAACACTAACTCTACTTACACAAACTTATATGACTAAACTAAAGCTATTTTTTTTTTTTTTTTTTTATACACAAAACACAGAAGGACAGAGAAAGTATTCGCGAATATTCGTAATACGAATATTCGCATTGCGAATATTTGGCAACATAAAAGGATCGCCTCAGCTACTCGGCCCAGGGCCTCTCTCTAATCATACCAGCAATGCTTTTAGACGTCGATGGAGATCACTAGCATGTGATCTGTTTTAAAAATAAATTTGAAAAAATAAGAATATTCGCAATAGCGAATATTCACCGCGATATTCGATTTATTCGCGAATACACGAATATGCAATATTCGTAACGAATATTCGCAATGCGAATATTCGTGAGCAACACTAAGAGGGACATTGCTCTAAATCAGGGACAGTTGGGAGCTATGGTTTAGTGCTGCACCATTATCATCTTTTTACTATTTATGTTGTTTCCAACAATGTGCTGGCAGCTAACATTAGGTACATTTTACTGATCTACCTAAGCGCAATAGATTTGTGTTTTTTTAATCTGTATTCATAAAAAGCACATTTACACTTCTGCACTGTGGTAACGCACACAACAACGTGCATAACGCACCTTATTGCATTGCACTGCCATTCACTTTAAAGAGCACCTCAAAACACACCTGCATTAAAACTGGTAAGGTATGATTTTTAGCAGGTTAGGGTGCCCTGGCATTCATTTTGGTGAGCTGCCTTACGGCAATGCATGCCAACATACAACATAACGTGTGTTCACACACTGCAAAAAAAAGTTAAATCATTGTTAAATATTTTTTTTTTTAAACGCATACCGTGTACTTACCTACATTTGACTTGTACTCAGAGGAGCAGCACAATGAGACAGTTTATTTTGCTGCAGTACTCAGGTGCTAACAAAAGGCACCCTAAGACCCCTTTCACATTGAGGAGTTTTTCAGGCGGTACTATACCGCCTGAAAAACTCCTGGCAAGCAACCTCAATGTGAAAGCCGGAGGGCCTTCACACTGAGGCGATGCGCTGGCGGGAGAGAAAAAAAATATCCTACTAGCAGCATCTTTGGAGCAGTGAATGGAGCGGTATGTATACCACTCCTTTACTGGTGGCTGATGGCAGATGTCAAGTCCGCGGTACCCGCTGCTGGGCTCCCGGTGTGTGTGATTAGAGCAGGAGTGGGTCGCTGGTGCCCCAGACCCAGGAGTGTCAGATCATGTATTTGGTATGTGATCTGGCGCAGAGCGGCCGCCCTTCCGCAGTAAATGTACGGTGGGCGGTCCACAGGGTTTAATAGCTGCAGAGAAAATCCAGGTCCTCCGCCCTGCCTGACAGTTGGATTTATATACTGAATGATTGGACTATACCATGTATTCAGGGTGCAGTTTCCAGAAATGGCGGGTGCAATGCCAGGCTCCTGGCTCATGCAGACTCGTCCCCCAGCTCCCTGGCTGTACAGAGGTAGAGATTTTAGTTGGAAATCTGGAGGAAGGGTCACTGGACTGCGGGTGCTGTGATTACCATATCTGCGATCCACTGAGGACTACAAATCCATCCGCTGTGGTGGCAGACAGTACTTGTAGTTCATTCATTCCCAGATCTCCATGGATAAGGACTCCTGTGGGAGTGGAGAAGTACTGTATTTGTTTGCTGTGCTACATGAAGGGGGATGTCTTCCGGGTCCTGTGCCAAGAAGCTGCCCTTCTGTTTTGTGAACACAGGGGGTCACTCTCTATCTTCTGGGTCCTGTGCCAACTAACTGCTCTTCTGCTTACTGAACACAGGGGGTCACTCTCTGTCTTCCAGGTCCTGTGCCAACTAGCTGCCCTTCTGTTTTGTGAACACAGGGGGTCACTCTCTGTCTTCTGGGTCCTGTGCCAATTAACTGGCCTTCTGTATACTGAACACAGGGGTCACTCTCTGTCTTCCGGGTCCTGTGCCAACTAGCTGCCCTTCTGTATACTGAACACAGGGGGTCACGCTCTGTCTTTTGGGTCCTGTGCCAACTAAAGTAAGTAAAAGAAATAAAATAATAAACTTCCCTAAACCTATCCCATAGTTTGTAGACGCTATTGGCTAGATTTACGTAAAGCGGTGTAATTTAATGCCGGCGTAACGTATCTCAGATACGCTACGCCGCCGTAAATTAGAGAGGCAAGTGCTGTATTCACCAAGCTAAGTTACGGCGGCGTAGCGTAAATGGGCCGGCGTAAGCCCGCCAAATTCAAATGTGTTTCATGTGGGCGTGTTTTATTTAAATTAAGTGTGACCCCATGTAAATAACGTGGACGTATCCCAGTGCGCATGCTCCAAATTACGCCGCTAAGACTCATTGGTTTCGACGTAAATGTAATTTAAGTCCAGCCCCATTCACGGACGAGTTACGCAAACTACGTAAAACGTGAAAAATTCGACGTGGTCCCGACGTCCATACTTAACATTGGCTGCGCCATCTTCTTGCAGCTTTATCTTTACGCCTGAAAACGCCTTACGTAAAGGCGTATCTTTACTGCGACGGCCGGTCGTACGTTCGTGAATAGGCTTATCTCGCTAATTTACATACTCTAGGCGTAAATCAGCCTACACGCCCCTAGCGGCCAGCGTAAATAGTCAGCTAAGATACGACGACGTAGGAGACTTACGCCGGTCGTATCTTAGCAACATTTAAGCGTATCTCACTTTGAGAATACGCTTAAAGATACGACGGCGCAGCAGATTCTGAGTAACGACAGCTTATCTACTGATACGCCGTCGTAACTCTTTCTGAATCTGGCCCTATAACTTTTGCGCAAACCAATCAATTTTTTTTCTTTTTTTTACCAAAAATATGTCAAAGAATACATATTGGCCAAAACTGATGAATACAGTTTTTTTTTTAATATATTTTTTTGCATATGTATTATATATATATATATATATATATATATATATATATATATATATTTACAGTATATATATATATATATATATATATATATATATATATATATATATTTTTTTTTTTTAAATTTTTAATAAAAAAAAAACGCAGAGGTGATCAAATACCACCAAAAGAAAGCTCTATTTGTGGGAAAAAAAGGACATTAATTTTGTTTGGGTACAAAGTCGCACGACCGCACAATTGTCAGTTAATGCAACGCAGTGCCGAATCGCAAAAAATAGCCTGAGGACAAATCCTTCCTGTCTTTAAGGCTCCGTTCAGACCTAGGTGTTTTGTCGCCCTGCGCCCGACGCTGCAGCAGCCTGTGATACGCTGGAGGGGGCGAATTTACATTGTCGGCTATGGAGATGGTTCACATCTCTACGCCGAACGCCGAAACGCTGTATGCCTGAAGCCTGAAACAAGTCCCGGACCCTTTTTTTCAGGCGTATTCGGCGTTCGGCCATAGCCGACAGTGTAAAATTCTGCCCTCCAGCATAAAAAGAATAGGCGTTTTGTTGCCGCAAATCGCAGGTACAAAACGCCTATTGCATGTCACCCGAATACGCCGCTGTCGCCGACGCCTAGGTCTGAATGGAGCCTAAAGTGTTTTTTTGTTTTTTTAAAGTCAGCAGCTACAAACACTGTAGCTGCTGACTTTTAATAAGGACACTTACCTGTCCTAGGTGCCCGCGATGTCAACCCCCCCCCCCCCCCAAGGCCGATCCCTCAATCCTGGCAGCTTGCCTTGCGCAGGGCCGCCATCAGGGGTCTACAGGCAGTACACCTGTAAGGGGCCTGAATGGCAAAAAATATAATTAAAATAAACTATATATATATATATATATATATATATATATATAAAAAAAATGTGTTTGTTTTTATTAAAGGGCCCAGAGGTCCTCAGGGCCCCGGATTGCAACCCCCCCCCCTTTTTTATAACTTTTTTTTTTATAATTTTTTTCTTTCTTTTTTTTTTTAATCCCTTTATTAAAGGGCCCAGATGGCTACTCCTCCTTTTTTTAAATATATATTTTTTCTATTTCGCCACCCAAAGCCCTTTTTTCTTTTCGTCACCCAAAGCCCCCGATCTGAATTCGCAGCGGCAGCACCCCCCGCTTCTCAATATACGCCCCCCCGTTTCTCAATTTGAGGCGGCAGCACCCCCCCCTGGTTCTCTGCTCCAGGGGGCCCATGCCTGAAGCTGTGTAAGGGGCCCCATCATTTCTGATGGCGGCTTCACTACTTGTTTCCTACTGCGCATGTGTGAGTTTTGCAGCGCTTTTGTGAATGGACGGCTGCTTTCTGGGATACACACAGTTCCCAGAAGGCAGCACGCCCCATTCACAAGAAGACCCCGCGAGGAGGATGAGGAAGAAGACCAGCCGGGGACTAGGAAGAGGCAGGCAGATTAGGAACATCCGCATAGCAACCAGCATTTCTGTTAAAGCGGAGGTCCACCCGTTTTTTTTTTAAACAACAGACGAGGCTGAGCAATCGCTCGGTCCTCGGCTGCTTCCGCCGCCTGAGGAAATCAGGAAGTGACGTCACGAGGCTGGACTCCCGCGGGAATCAGAACCCGGAAGTGGTGCAAATACCTGTCTCAGACAGGTGTCGCACAAACCAAATCACGCGTCCAAAAGAAGTTCTTGGTTCACACTAGATGCGGCACGGCTTCACATCAAATTTTCTGCAAGTTCACACCCCATCTAAATCGCAACCTGTGTGCAAAGTGTATGTTAACCACTTCAAGCGGAGTTCCACCCTAAAAAAAAAAAAAAAAAAAAAAAACATAACCTCCGCATTATTATTTTTTTTCATTTTTTTGCAGGTTTTTGGTGTAGTTTTTTTTTTTAGGGTGGAACTCCACTTTCTTCACGTGCAACTCCACTTTGTCGTGCGACCCTGGCAGCAAAATCGCACCGCGTTTGAGGTGCCATTAGTCGAGTTGTGCAGGAATTGATTTCCGATTGGCCAGCACACAGGGATTAGGATATGTAAATTACAAAGAAGAAATATTTGTGTTACTTTTTGTTTGTATTTATAGAGAATCCTATGTGACATTTGTATTGATTGATGTGTGTTTGGCTTCCTGTCTCAGTGGAATCTCCGCCCACATTCTACTACATGAAAAGCAGAAGAAGTGACAGATGAGAGATAGCGGTGACAGCCAATCAGAAGCTAATTCTATCACAAAGTGACAGCATGAAAAAAATTGCAGAGAGAGCAGAGTGCAGGGAAGAGGGCCAGGCCAATCCGGGGCCAGAGTACAGTAACCAATAAAGAGCAGGCCCCGCACACACCAATGGCCGGCCCTCTTACATCCAACTTCAGGAACTGGCTTTGCTTTCGAGATTGCTTGGCAGGAGGGAGAGATCTGCATGGCCAAATATCAGAGTCCCCTTCCTGCAGCTGCAGCCGAGTCCCCTGGAATATCCTGCAACACACCTCCCCCTCCCCCTCCCCTCCTCCTCCTCCTCCTCCTCCTGGGTCCCCCCAGCAATCCCTCCCCAGCTGGATCTAAAAGAAGAAGACGACAAGGTACATCCTGATCTTTTATCACACCCTTATTACACTTTATTGCAGTCCATGCATTGTCAGTGCAATCATCACAAGGGAGAAAGTTAGCAGAGGGCTGGGTGCTGAGTGCTGGGTGCTGGGTGCTGAGTGCTGGGTGCTGAGTGCTGGGTGCTGGGTGTTGGGTGCTGGGTGCTGAGTGCTGGGTGCTGAGTGCTGGGTGCTGAGTGCTGGGTGCTGAGTGCTGGGTGCTGAGTGCTGGGTGCTGAGTGCTGGGTGCTGGGTGCTGGGTGCTGGGTGCTGAGTGCTGAGTGCTGGGTGCTGGGTGTTGGGTGCTGAGTGCTGGGTGCTGGGTGCTGGGTGCTGGGTGCTGAGTGCTGAGTGCTGGGTGCTGAGTGCTGGGTGCTGGGTGCTGGGTGCTGGGTGCTGGGTGCTGGGTGCTGAGTGCTGGGTGCTGGGTGTTGGGTGCTGGGTGCTGAGTGCTGGGTGCTGAGTGCTGGGTGCTGGGTGCTGAGTGCTGAGTGCTGGGTGCTGAGTGCTGAGTGCTGGGTGTTGGGTGCTGAGTGCTGAGTGCTGGGTGCTGAGTGCTGAGTGCTGGGTGCTGGGTGTTGGGTGCTTGGTGTTGGGTGCTTGGTGTTGGGTGCTGGGTGCTGGGTGTTGGGTGCTGAGTGCTGGGTGTTGGGTGCTTGGTGTTGGGTGCTGAGTGTTGAGTGCTGGGTGCTGTGTGTTGGGTGCTGGGTGCTGGGTGTTGGGTGTTGAGTGTTGGGTGTTGAGTGTTGGGTGCTGGGTGCCGGGGGATGGGTGCTGGGTACTGAATGCTGGGTTTTGGGGATTGGGTGCTGGGTGCTGAGTGCTGGGGACTGGAGGTTGGGTGCTGAGTGTTGGGTGCTGGGGACTGGGGGTTAGGTGCTGGGGACTGGAGGTTGGGTGCTGAGTGTTGGGTGCTGGGGACTGGGGGTTAGGTGCTGGGGACTGGAGGTTGGGTGCTGAGTGTTGGGTGCTGGGGACTGGGGGTTAGGTGCTGGGGACTGGGGGTTAGATGCTGGGGACTGGGGTTAGGTGTTGGGGACTGGAGGTTGGGTGCTGGGGACTGGAGGTTGGGTGCTGGGGACTGGAGGTTGGGTGCTGGTGCTGGGTGTTGGGTGCTGGGTGTTGGGTGTTGAGTGTTGAGTGCTGGGTGTTGAGTGCTGGGTGTTGAGTGTTGGGTGCTGGGTGTTGAGTGTTGGGTGCTGGGTGTTGAGTGCTGGGTGTTGAGTGCTGGGTGTTGGGTGTTGGGTGTTGGGTGCTGGGTGCCGGGGGATGGGTGCTGGGTACTGAGTGCTGGGTTTTGAAGATTGAGTGCTGGGGACTGGAGGTTGGGTGCTGAGTGTTGGGGACTGGGGGTTAGGTGCTGGGGACTGGAGGTTGGGTGCTGAGTGTTGGGTGCTGGGGACTGGAGGTTGGGTGCTAAGTGCTGGGGACTGGAGGTTGGGTGCTGGGGACTGTGTGCTGTGTGCTGGGTGCTGGGTGTTGAGTGCTGGGGACTGGGTGTTGTGTGCTGGGTGTTGGGTGCCAGGGGTTGAGTGCTGGATGTTGGGTGTTGGGTGCTTGGTGTTGGGTGCTGGGTGCTGAGTGCTGGGGGATGGGTGCTGGGGTTTGGGTGCTGGGTGTTGGGTGTTGAGTGCTGGGTGGTGGATGCTGGGGGTTGGGTGCTAAGTGCTGGGGGGTGGGTGTTGGGTGCTGAGTGCTGAGTGCTAAGGGATGGGTGCTGGGTGTTGGGTGCTGGGTGATGGGTGCTGGGGGTTGGTTGCTGGGTGTTGAGTGCTGGGTGTTGAGTGCTGGGTGTTGGGTGTTGGGTGCTGGGTGTTGGGTGCCGGGGGTTGAGTGCTGGATGCT